>JBAMCH010000023.1:6250000-7500000 GCA_037075245.1 Drosophila mimetica | reverse complement strand
ATTAGTAATACTGCTTAATCTGTCCGATCGTTTCGTATAAATAATATATACCTCAAAGTGCATGATTGTCCCCAGGGGAATCCCAAAAACCAAGTGTAAAGTGATTTGTGCTAACTGCTGTTTGTTTGTATCTTTTTTCTCCCTGTGTTTTCTCTTAATTTCTCTGCGCTGCACTCGCAATTCTCATATTATCAAAGCTGGTGGAAGCGTAGGAGAAAGATAACTCCGAGTAGGCAAGTGATCTCGTCCTTCCTTGGCCTGATTTCTGATTTCCGCTTTTTTATTCGTTTATGATTCCAATCCAAGAGTTCCCAGAAACCCCCAAAAACCTAACCCAGTTGGTGTCTCTTAGTTCCCGAATCTTAAATATGACATAATATTGAAAATGAAACATATTATAAATTATTACTCCAATTCTTCAGCCGCATCGACTATAGTGACCTGAGCAACATTGCCCCCGAGCATTATACCAAACATATGACACATCGTCTGGCGGAGATCAAGGCTGTGGAAAGTCCCGCCGACCGATCTGCCTTTATAATGGTACTGGAGAGCTCTTATCGTTTTACCCTGGGTTCCTTTGCAGGCGGTAAGTTGGGATCTGTTAAATGATATTTTCTGAATATAATAATACTTATTTATATCTCATTAAATCATAGCTGTGGGCGCCACTGTGGTCTACCCCATCGATCTAGTCAAGACTCGAATGCAGAACCAGCGAGCGGGCTCCTATATCGGTGAAGTGGCCTACCGGAACTCCTGGGATTGCTTCAAGAAGGTTAAACCACCTATATTTTATGAAATATATCCATTTCTAACGATTTACCCCCATCGCAGGTTGTTCGTCACGAGGGTTTCCTGGGTCTGTATAGAGGTCTGCTGCCCCAATTGATGGGCGTGGCTCCCGAGAAGGCCATCAAGCTGACAGTCAACGATTTGGTGAGGGACAAACTCACCGACAAGAAGGGCAACATTCCCACCTGGGCAGAGGTGCTGGCTGGCGGTTGTGCAGGTGCCTCGCAGGTGGTGTTCACCAATCCCCTGGAGATCGTGAAGATCCGTTTGCAGGTGGCTGGTGAGATTGCAAGTGGCGAGAAGATCCGTGCCTGGTCGGTGGTGAGGGAACTGGGATTGTTTGGCTTGTACAAGGGAGCCAGGGCCTGTCTGCTGCGCGATGTGCCCTTCTCGGCCATCTACTTCCCAACGTATGCTCACACCAAGGCCATGATGGCCGACAAGGACGGCTACAACCACCCACTCACCTTGCTGGCCGCTGGTGCCATTGCTGGTGTCCCAGCCGCCTCTCTCGTCACGCCCGCCGACGTCATCAAGACCCGCCTCCAGGTGGTCGCCCGATCGGGACAGACTACCTACAATGGGGTCTGGGATGCCACCAAGAAGATCATGGCCGAGGAGGGTCCGAGGGCCTTCTGGAAGGGAACTGCCGGTAAGTTTATTCCAAGGTTAATTTTTTGTTTTTGAAGTTCTAAAGAATTCGCGGTTATTTAAAAACCCTTCTCGTCTTTTCCTAAAGAATTCTCGTTTTTAATTTCTTCATATATCTATCGACTGAATTATTTATATATTTTACCTTCTCCCACAGCCCGTGTGTTCCGCTCCTCACCGCAGTTCGGTGTTACCCTGGTGACCTACGAGCTGCTGCAGCGCCTGTTCTACGTCGACTTCGGAGGCACCCAACCCAAGGGATCCGAGGCGCACAAGATCACCACTCCGCTGGAGAAGGCGGCGGCGACGGTGAGCACCGAGAATTTGGACCACATCGGTGGCTACCGGGCGGCCGTTCCCCTCCTGGCCGGAGTGGAGTCCAAGTTCGGATTGTACCTGCCGCGCTTTGGACGCGGAGTAGCCGCTGCCACGCCCTCGACGGCCACGGGATCCTGATTGTACTGGCGCCACCGCCTGCCGAGCGCCACGTAGTCGAGGAGTTGCAAAGTGGATGGGCAGGATTCGGGGGCTCCACGAGATGTGAGATATATTTTTTGCTAGGACGCGTTTACACAAAATACACACACACACACAAGGAAGCACTGAGGATATTTCTAGAGAGGATCAGGGAGGAGCAACGCCGTATCTATAGTACTATTGTATCTGAAAAGCAGGGTTCGAACCCTGGGCAACTGTTTTTACCACACACAACCCAAAAAACAAACAAGAAATGTAAAAGCCCAATTCAAAAAGAATGTAGAGTATCGATTTTGGCAATGGTGCATGTATACATACATATATTTAGGCAAGTGTAGAACTGTTTTTTGTAAACTTTGTTAACTAGTTTAAAGTCTAGAGCAACAACCAATCACTGAACGTCAACTTTTGCACTCAATGTAACTATTAAAGCGATGAAAAACCTTTTAGTCTTAGTACGAATTTGTTCAAAACAATTATCAAGCAAAGGAAATGCAATGAATGACCTCTTAGCTAATAAAGAATAAATAAATAAAACTCTATGTTGAAAACAATCTTTTTTGCGGGTTGTCTATCTTAAAGGGATAGGTTTGGATTTAATTATATCTTCTTTTTTAGCCTCTGTATACCCTACTATTTTGAAATAAGAAAAAATGGTTTAGAAAACGAAGTCAAAACCATTTCAGTTACTCCCATTCAAAGTGACCCACAGATGACGGAACCGCCCTCTTGAAAGCTGCTTGCCAACTCAATCGAGCGTCTAATTCATGGCCAACTGCCATTAAACAGGGTCGAAATGAAACGCATCTGATTAGAATTGTGCGACGATGGGCATTTGCAAATCGATGTTAACAAGTTAATTTTAGGCACTGCCCATTTGGTTTTCTGGGTTGCCCAGACTCGGTTTCAAAGTCAACAACTGTCCGCCGACCATGACCGCTAAAAAAACCGTTAGGGATACGAGAAGAGGGTCTTATATCTGCCACATATCTGCCCCAATGACCGGGTGCACTGGACGAGATCCGTCGCCGATCACTGACCATCGATGGGTAATAAAAACCGCATCGATGGAGTCACTTCTGATGCAGTTTCATTTCGATTTTCGTGGGGTGAACAATGCGAGTTCAGTCAGGTCTAATAATATTCCTACTTGGAGTGATCATAAGTGATCGTTTTGCCGCTGGAGAGGATCAGGATCAGAATCAGGCGAATACATCATGGATATCCCAGCTGAAGAAGTTACGCGCCGATCTTCGCGACTGCTATCAATCGGAAGTATCGCAAAGTCTGTGGTCTTGTTTCCGCTCAAGAAGCTTACACATCTTCGAGGGCATTATGTCGTCTCCCGAGATTTCCATATACGATGGAGTACGTCTGGTAATTGCCCCGAATACCACGGCAAATACTTCGAGACCCCAAGATGAGCGGAAGGATCTGAAGCATCTCACCTGGTTCGATCAAATGGCCGTTAGTTTGGCCAAGAGTCTAACCACCCACACTTTGCAAGTGAACTTGGGAAAACTAACTGAGAGATATCTGAGTAGTGGTGGGTATTGGCTTACTCCTATATATTTTTTTAACAATTTATGATCTCCTTTCTTAGAGAGTTCTTCCACCGATCCTGTGGGCAGTGCCCGACTGAGGCGACATCGTTATAATATGATCATCACCATGATGTTTGGAGTAACCGCCTTGGGAGCTATTCTAGTGCCCATGGGTTTCCAAATGCTGTCTATAGTCAGCGGTAAAGCTCTTTTACTAGCCAAGATGGCCCTGCTGTTGGCTTCAATTAACGGATTGAAGAGGGTAAGTGGAAGTCAGGTTAATAAGTTAGCTATGTCTTAAGTCCTTTCCCTTATTTACTTACAGGTAGCCAACAATGGACTACACTATGGACTCTATCATGTGCCAGGAGAGCATTTAGGAGGTTACTATGACAGAGGAGATGTCAGTCATCCTAGAAATGTGCCCATTCCCGTGGCCGTAGCTCCCACTTTGGATGTGGGATTAAAATAAAATGATTATCGAGGAGAAAACTCTGAAAACTCCCTCAAAAACCGTTGCAAAGATAATTTCTAGTGATGAAATTAAAAAGATTTATATTTAAGAAAAACATATTTATTGTTGAGCTGCAAAAAGAGCACATTTAAAGTTCCGTATTAAATTTATATTTAGATAAATGATGTAAGAAAGTGTCAGCATATTAGTTTAAATAAATAAAAATTGATTTCTATTTGAAAAAGCTTTTCACCTCAACTTTTCGTCAACTATGCATGTTGGCAATGCCTTACAAAAACTCACCACAAAAGCTTATTATGGTGAAAAACCAAACAGCGGCAATTATTTCAAAAATGTGCAATAGAAATCGAAGTAAAAATATAATAAATCAAAATTTAAAGGATTAATTTTATAGAAAAGGTTTCAGAAAAAATAGTTATAAACTCTTAGGGAACTCATAAACAAAACACAATTAAATATATCAAAGGAAAACGCTCAGAAAAGTGTCTGAAAAATGAAGAACAAGAAAAAGTCGACTGACTGGCTGGCTATAAAAGGAAATGCGGCGCTGATAAGGACCAACACTCGGTCGTCGGGCGGCAGCGTTGACGCATCGTCCTTGTTTTCGTCCTGCAACGGTTTCTTGATTTCTTTCTCCCTTATAAAAGTTACAATAAGAATACGGTTTCCCCGGCGCAATTTGAAACCCGCATCAAGTATACGCCACGTTTGCCCAGTAAGCGTCGCGTGCCTCCGTCGCTAATTCCACGCTCTAATGAAGTTATTGGCTGCGTGATTCCTGCTCTAATCTCTGGTCAGGCCATCAGAAGAAGGATCAAAAGACGGCGCTCCGGAACTTGAGGGTTAATTGAAAACTCGCCTCAGCCTCTAAAAACAACTGAAACTCAATCTCCCCGCGGGGATTGGCCATTTTTTACGCCGAGGTTTCGAAAATCGGAAGTCGCCATGAAGTTGGTCGTGTATCTCTATTTATCCATGATTGTGCTGGGCGTTCAGGTGAGTGTCGGATTGAGAATTAAAGAAATTTGAATTATTTTTTATTATCACAAAAATGATAGGATACAATTTTTTTTAACAATATTTTAGTAAAATGTGTTTAAATTTAATTTATTATTAAGTAACTACATTATTTTATACCCAAAAATCTCCCATAAATTTATTTCAAAACAGTGAAGATATTTTTACAGTGATTCCATAACGAATTTTTAAACTTTATTTACTGTGAACTTCCCGAAAAGTATTACCAACAGAACAAACTGTTTTTCTCTGTGCATCAGTAGGTGACAAAGTCACGCGTGTAATTCCTTGTAATTCGATCAACAAGTTGGGCCAACTTTTGTTTCCACGTTGTTCTAATGACTTGATCTAATTTCTTTCGGCCGAGATTTTTTGGCCAGAGTGATTGATTCCCGGCAGTCGGCGTTATTGCCAAACTTTCTGACAGCCTTTTTAGCCTTTGGCTTATGCTAGAACAGATTACCTTCATTAGGCTCACGTTGCAAGCTGAGTTGGTAATCAATTTATGAAAGTCCAAGCGGGTCAGCGGGTCAAAGCTTGCTGTCCGCGTGGCAAATGAATATTTAATTCGATTTGGTAATGGCCCAATCGGGACGAAAAAGTTTCCCGTGACATTTGGCTGCAGCCGAAAACGAAAATAGAACTCGTGCTGACAAATCAGTTAATTATGATTGAGGCTCCTCGAAGACAGATAAGATACCAGCTGCCAAAAATAACCAATCGAATCCATCTTTTTCATCCGGAAAAAGGGGTTGAGTTGAAGTGAAGGGGGTGGTTAAAAAATAAATAAAAACACAGGTATTTCAGGAAATTCAAGATATTCCGCCGTAAAATTGGTAAAGGAAATTTTATATATATTTTCGATTTTTTGTCTTACAGAAAATGAAGTGTAAACCACTAATTTATTCAGTTTTCTTTGAATAAGAAGGATATTTAAATATTAAAATAATACGTACCATTTGTCATGTTGGCGTGCTAAAGACAAAAGCCATTTGGTTATGAAAATATTCGAAAGTGTTGGCCGATTAGGGTTCTATTTCTCACTTCTCGATTCCTGCCATCCATCAACTGGAGAGCCTGCGATCTGTTTGCTTAATGGCAACATCGTGGGCCAAGTCGGGAAGCCAGGAAGCCAGGATGTTGGGAATCCACTTCAATGGCCAAGGATAAATGTAAATTTCCCACCTGCCATTGAGCCCGTGGGCGGTGGCAAAAGCCAAACATTTGAAGGCAGGGAAAACCTGAGCGGAAAACCCAACGATTCGAAGGCAATGAAACTGCAACTGCAACTGACTCATTCTCATTTCTCGTATGATAGTATGTGTAGTGTGTAGAGTGGTGGTCACTCACTTTAGACATGGACGAGATTTTCCAAGCGTTTTTCCTGCGCTTTTCCCGTCCCCACAAATCCCGCTTCCTGCTCGATTGCCAGGAGTCCTGCACTTGATGTGCGCTTAATGTTGACACCGACGCTTTGGCACTTTACAGCCATTTAAGCCAGGACATGACAGCCACACCCCGTGCTGTCCCATTTCCGTCCGCATTTTCCTGTTTTCCCTCAATTTTTCCCCCGCCGCATAGCTTCGTTTTTCACTCTGGCAACATGTGAGAGCGACAACAATTAAACCATGAATGTCAACGGGTGCAACTGAGGGAGGGGGTAGGTGGGTGGAAAAACAAGTTGTGGAGCGGAAAGACATGAAAGATAAGCTTTAACATTCAGAGGTGACCTCTAATTGCAGCACCCACAAAACGGGGTGATCAGGTGAACCTGTGCGGGGATTTAGCGCTTTATTCCCTCTAATTTGCATATGTTTTTCATTGCCAATCTGGGGAATGTGCATTGAAAAATGAAGCACTTCAAATGGCTAATTGCTTATAATTCTCGTAAAAAAAACTCTGAAAATAAGGTGACATATTTTTAGAAATCACCATGATTTTAAAATCATTTATAAGGGCGCCCTGAAGTATGCAGTTAAACATTTATTTGAACGAATCACTCCAACTTGTTGTTCTAAAATATATTATTGCATACTTTTAAGCACATTTATAAATTATTTAATAGAAATAGTAATTAAATGAATATTTATTTATTTTTCAATGTGTTTTAGGTACCTTCATATATGATTTTCATCTCCTTTTGACTTTATGCTACAAAGGCCAATTTAACCTCATATCTTATGCTCAAATAACTTGGCTGGCATCACCGAAAACATGCTTCTTGGGATCCCTCTAATTTCCATAAATTTCCTTCATCATGTAGCAGCAGTTGCGCGAAATTTATGCCGTCTATTCAATTCCGTTCCGGCAGAACTCTTGCATAAATCTCGAATGCAATATGTTCGATAAAAATCGAGTAGCAGAACTAATTTCCGTTGTGCAAACACACACATCATCCCACACCGTCTTTTCATCCCAATGCATTTCGAATTATAAGCCAAAAGACATGACGTCAAAACGGTGGTGAGACCAAAATAACTTTTTGGCCAAATTGCATTTAACAGTTCATTTGCGGTTGCGCGAAATTAATTAAATGATTAAAGCCAATAAAACACCGCTCGCTGTTCGTTGAACAGTGCGTATGCGTAATCGAATTCATTTGCGGCTTTCCGTGATAATCCTTGGCTTTTCACTTGATGGCTATGAGCGCTGACAAACGCCGAGCTTAACTTTTAATCGCAAAGTTGAGTGAGTTGTGGATGCAGAATAAAATTGGAAAGAAATTGGGAAAGGGTCATTATTAAATAGCTTTTTTTAGGAAGGAGATCCCCAATGTTTCTTTGGTTCCCCTGGGAGCCATTTTTCCTTACAAGTCCTTCCGTTCGCTGCTCATTTCGTGGCCATTCATTTGAATTAATTCCTCGCAATATTTTCTCTTAACATCCGGCATTATGCGCATATTTGAGCCATCATCACTCAGTTAGACGAATCCTTTCAGGACGATTCGCTGAGTGAAATTTACGCTGGCCATAAAGTCGTCTAAATATTTGATGGTCCAATGGCAGCCTGTTGCTCCTCGCCGGACTTTGGCGAGTGATATCACTTATTCATGGCCCAGGAATACGACAGCCATTCCTTTCTTAAAGCTGAATATCCTTTGAACCTGTCTCATAACTTAGTCATTCCCCAAGATTCCCCCCTCGATTCCAATGTGCAAGTGAAAGTGTTTACTTTTGCCGAGGGATTACCACCGGATCTCCTGCCGCGAAATGCCGAAAGTCAATATTTACCTGACCCCCTCGAAAAAGGATTCGAATCTCGCCAGGTGCTTCCTTCCGCCACCGAAAGTGTCGCCGTCATCCGCTAAGCGAACTTTTAATCAAGTCACAAAAATATTTCTGGCATCTTAATTCCCGGCAGTGGCATGTGAAGACCTGATTCGCATATCCTTGGCTAATTAGCGGCTTCTCTGGGTTCCTCTGAAGTGACAGGAACAAAGGATTTTACCGCCTACGACGACCTTGAGTGTTGATTCCCCTCACTCCATTATCCTGAATAATAATACCGAAAAGCGCTGAAATTGATTTACTCGACGAACAACAGGCTCATTAATCAATTCACGCCACTTCCGAGCTGACAAAATATGAGTGAACATTTTAAAATAGAACAGGCCAAAGTAAAAGCAACTAATTGAATATTCCAGTTTTTCAGCATTCTATTAGTTCATTCATTAAGAATTCAAGCCAGGCTTTCGAAATTATAAAAGAATTATTAATTCATTTTGAATTCAAGAATCATTTACAGGAACAAAAATTGGGAAATTTACATATTTTTACTTAGGAAAAAAATAAAAAAGGAAATTGAATTTTGTAAAACTTTCCGATAAGGTTTCTTTACATTATTTCAAAAAAAATAAAATATTTTTAATTCATTTAAAATTAAAAAATCATTTACAAGATAACAAATTCGGAAAATTATTTTTTTTTAAGAAAAATAATAAAATAACATTTTATGTATATGCTTATAAACCTTTCTATTAAATTTTACAAAAATATTACATTCTATTTAGGATAAATTTAATTATAGAATAAATTCCCCTCTTAAATTATTAATTTATGCAATTGAATATGATTTCAAATGGAAAGCTAATAAAAGCCCATTATTCAATAGCCAATAAGTGCAGAAATGCAAGTTCAATGGAAGGGAAAGGTTGTTAACTTACTGGGATTCTTCGCAGGATTGTCACAATGCACATATAACTTTCCTTTTTTTTGTCCCCTCGCCGCCCACAAAGTTTTTTTCAGTTTTTTACTTTGAATGGCCACTCGAATCCTGGGATCTCCGTGGCAACTTTCGGATAGCAATCCAGGTCCCAGTGGAACCTTTTCATGGAGCAGCTGGCGCATCCAGCGATTGTGATTTTCGCCCACATTTCACTTTCACCCCTTGGAAATCCACCCAAAAATTCGATGGCAGCATTGTGATTATGCAAATGAGGCCGCTGACAAGTGTGTTTTCAAAGGGATCGTGTTTATTATTTATTTACAGCCTGTTGACAGTTTATCCAGACTCTCAACTAAAGATTTGTGACGTCAGGATGATTTTTTTTTTTATTTTTAGGGGTATCTTTTGGGGATTAAAGTTGCCGTGGCCTAAACCGCCACTAATTGACAGTTCCATAACGCGGCGACGACTCGTTAAAGCCAAAGCTCGAGTGTTGCGCAAACAAATGGCCGATGTCCCAAAAGCCGACAAAACTTTTTGGCTTTTCTGGCCCGAACTCAATTATTTGAGCCCGCGGCCAATGCGTCACCATTTATCAATTTCCCAGCGGTCTGGGGGTGCGATTTCAATTAACAGGAAAATCCGCAAAAAAAAGTTACCACTAATCAATCATAAAATGTGGGAGAAAAGCAAGGCGCAAAAAAAATGTCTTCGCTGCTTTTCTTAGTAAAAAGTTTTAACTTTTTGCCCCCGATTTGTCATACTTAAAATTCTCCCTGACCTCTGGGAAATATATTTATATTTATCCTAAGCACGTTCCGGGCGTCATCTGCTCGATTCTTGTTTATTGGAGAATCGTGTGTGGTAGTTTAATTAAAACCGGCTATTGTCCTGTGTCCCGGATGACCTCTTGTCCCCCGTTTCGAATGCTCTGCAGTTGCATTTGTGGGCTGGTCGCTAAGTGCCGCATTAGCTGTGCCCCCCGCGACGATTTCATTCTTTGGCTGCAGGACTACAGAAGTCGGCGGACATTAGTCGGCGAGGACATCCCGCTGATCCTTGGGCCAGGACATGCCCTCCCCCTCCGCTCGTCTGGATATCTGTCCTTTGTGTAAGGATACTATGAAGCAGGAGGAGTTGGAGGGACGGGAGGCACTGGCTGACTGCTCGTATTCTGAGTCAGTTGCAGAAAGCAGGAGGGGAGCTTAAAAACATTACTTTCGGAAAAGTTAACACAAAATACATTTTTACTCATTAAAATAATTATCTTTGTAAAGAGTCCTTTTATTTCATTTAAAAAAGGTCAATTCATAGGATTTATATTGTAACTATATTCCCCAGAAAAGTTAAACCATTATTAAATTTTTATATTGTATGGATGATGAACTACCTTATAAGAGATAATATATATTTTTTTACATTTTCCTATCTACAAAAAAGTGCAGAAAACTTACTCTAATTAAGCGAACTTTTTTCCCAGTGCACTGCCTTACTTTCTTTATAATTTATGTTTCAGGCTTGGCCCAGTGTGAAGCGGTCCTTTGAGCTCTACCCCAACCCTGCGGTGCCGCACAATGTGCACACGGTCTCAGGTAAGTTAAGATCCCCCATATGCACGTGTGCATGTGCAACGAACGTGGAGGGAGGGGGATGGGGAAACTTTTGCAGTCAAGTGCCCTCGGCGGAAAATGGAAAATGGGAAATGCACTTTGGCGGCAGCGACAAGTTTAAAGCGCTTTTCTAAACCTTGTTTACTTGTCTCTCAAATTGATTTCTGCATAAGTTGTGAGCGCTTCTTGTGATATCCCCCATTTCAGCTGAGAACCCAGGGCGTATACGCAATTTGTACAACCAGGCAACACATGAATTTATTGCCCATTAAAATTCAAATCAAAGTGCACTCAAGCTTCCCCGCTCTCTCTCCGTCTCCGCAGCAAAACTCCGACCCAAACTGTCCAAATGGAAATGGTAGATTTAGATTACAAGCTTGTGGTCACTCGATGGCCATGGAGCCGGAATATTGTGATTCCGGCGAAAGAAAACTTAATAAATTTCAATGGGATAGCCAGCAACTCGTGCCAACTTCAATTGACTTAATCTCTCGCCCGGATTTTCCATCCATTTCCCTTTACCGTTTCCCAGGGGAAAACCATCGTCAAAGCAACCGCATGTCACAGGTCACAGAAAATGTAAAGTTGCATCAGTCTCACAGTCTCGGAATCAGGTGGAAACATCAACAAATCTGTGGCTGTGCCGATTTATAATTGCTTTTATTTATAGTCAGGGGGACGATTTATATAGGGAAAGGGGCAGATTTTAGAGGGTAGAGGGTGGGTCAGCTTAATGACGTCACTTCCAGAAATAGAAATACCATTTCAAAGAGGAAAAATGGAAAAGCACTCTAATCCGGGGGATAAACAAAAAGGATCTCAGGTCGCATCAATATTTTGTAGTTATGAAAAAATAACAATTTCAGAAAAAGCTTAGATAGACGAGTTCTAAATCTCTAGAAAATAAAATAAATACCTTCTATTGTTGTTAGACAAAAAAACTGAATTCAATTAAGTAATTGTGGTTTTCAAAATCCGTATAAAGTGATAATTAAAAACTTATTAGCTATAATTTCTTTTATTTGTATGACATTTTTTAATCTACTAAAATAATTTCCATGCTATTTATAGAAACTTTCATAATGACATTAAAAAGTATAAAAATATGGGAAAAAAAAACTTTGTTTATGCCTTTTTTCAATTTTAAACAACAAAACATTTTGGTAATCTGCCCAAAGTAAACTTTCCTTACTATTTACCAGCCATATTAAATAAATGAATATTTCATGGCTACTCATTAACTACCAGCCACTTTGACTATGATTATTAAGCCATAATGCCTAATCAATTATGAATAGTAATAAACAGAAATGTTAAAAGGCCGAAAAAGCCGCCACTTGAAAGCAATTAGCGAGTGTCATAAACAAATTGGCGCCAAGTGACAGGATGGGTCGCCCAATAGCCCAGTTCCCAGTTCTAAGTTCCCAGTCCCATCCTTCTAGGACTTCCCCATCGTATTCCCCATCAAGGGATTCACGTACGCGTACAGCCCAATTCCACAAAGCCCACACGAGTACATTGCGAGTATGTGACATGCATGTCAAGAATGGGACAAAAAATAAGTCAAATAGTAGTTTAATTGTTTTTCGTCCTGGTTTGGGTGGCAAGGAGATCCCAGCGAGAGCGAGAGGTCATAAAAAGCAGCCCACATATCGTATACGATGGAAGAGTGGGTGGCCCGGCTAATAATGCCGGTCATAAATCAGCCAACGATGGCCGGCATTAAGTGGATGCGCATGATAAATTAATTGTTGCCCAGGAGCCAAGTTAGAAACAATCAAAGGGGCTTTCAATTGCCCACCCCGAATCTCTGGAGTTCTCCGGGATATCGTGGAAATTTGCCAAGACAAATTGGTTTCGGATTCGGTTTTGCGGCCTCGGTTTTGGGGGCTGCTGCTCTTACTTTACAGCTCCAAGGCATCAAGTGCATTTAGTGCACCAGAAAAAAATCGTTTCTCAAATATAGATACTGAGCTCCCACCAAAATAAAGCAAGAATTTGAAACAATTCTAGGAGAAGAAAAAAAATTGGAATGAAAATATTTTTTTATTTTTTTTCGAATTATAAATATTTTTATATATTTTTCAAAAACAAATTTGGTCAAAACCTTTAAATTTACCTAAAATACTGAGATTAAAAATTTCCTGTCACTGTAATAAATATTTTTAAATAATATTAGATTCTTTTATAAAATTAATATTTTTTAGAAAATATTTTAAGAAGATTTGTTGAAATTCCCAAAATATATTTCAATATTGGTAGGTCTCTGTCTTAATAAATATAATGTATAAAAACGTTGGTTTTTTTCTATAAATATTTAGGAATGGGATTTCTTGGGTCTTTCTTCTCAAAATGTTTTCCCCAGTGCCATGCCATTAAATCCCACCCTCTCAATTTCACCTCCTCCTTAGATTGCATGCATGTGGCCTCCGAGGCAGGTGACTACATCTTCAAGAAGCTCAACCCCCTGAGTTCGGCTCTGAATCGGGAGGCAGCTCTGCTCGAACTGGAGGCGGCGGTGGTTCCGGGGGAGGGGACAGGAGCAGGAGGAGGAACAGGAACAGCCGGTGGACCGGGAACAGCAGATGTCCAGGAACTGCAGCCCGAGGTCTGTGGGCTTTATGTGATTGGGGAGCCAGACACGATTGTCGAGATTACAATGAAACACTACGACGCGAACTGCGAGACAGGAGCCCTAATGGCGGTAAGTGCTCCAAAGTGACCACTAAATTATGCCCAAGTGTGACCCAGTTTCCTATTCTGCACCCAAATAGTTTGTTGATGGCTGGGAGCTGAATGGCGAGTACTTCCCGGGCATTAAAGATCACCATCGACCGCTGGAGGAGCGTGTTTACGAGTTCTGCAACAACTACAGGCAGTGGTGGGTGTAGATAAGACTATTATTATTATTATTATTATTATTACTAATTCTTAAACCGAAATAACTCTTTAGGCCGCGAGTTAGTAATAAGAAGTTCTTCCGCTCGAGTCAAAATGCCGCTTTGCTCCAGTACCGCATTCCTGTGCGAGGTTCCTTTGTGGCCAATGTGCGATTCCACAAGATCACGCAACGTAAGTACATAATTTTTAGAAAATATATTATATATTCAACTAAATTACAAATTTAAATCTTAAAATCTTTTAAAAACGCGTCTAAAAGTATGCTGTGGGATATGTGGCTGTAAATGTTGCATACTTTCGGGCACCTTTTTAAGTTTTTGATAGATATTCTCAAAAAATCACATATTTATTCCCTTAAAATTAATATTTAAAATTTAATATTTAATTTCCCATATAACATTTTTCATTTTGACTTCTTTAGCCTGCAATGTTTTGGTCCAGGACACGGCTGCCATGTACAAGATGACCAACTTTGGCCAGGCTCGCAACTGCACCATCTCGGCGCTCTTTCCGGCGGTGGTTTCCCTAGCCAGCTTGCGTATAGGCGGCAAAAGTGTGCGGGCCCAGTCCAAGGTTAACTACGATGTAATTATAAACCTTAAATATACCATTTTCCCAGCTCATATATACCCTTTCCCAATCCAGTGTCAATTGCCCAGTGATCGATTAGAGATAGGAGGATCTTCAGGTCTGGATCCCATTGGAATGGAGCAGGCCAGTGCCGTGTGTGGAGCCTCCAGTGATTTGGGTCCCGAACAAGCCATCTTCTGTGGGGTGAGCACCGTGAGATTGGTTTCCTCCGGGAGGTTCCAGAACCAGGCGGCCATTGTCCTGCGAAAGGCCGATGTGCAGGACATGGAAATCGCCACGCTCATCTGTGCGCTTTAAGCTCTGAACAGCGGAGCCCAAGGACCCGGTCCAAAAAAAATATGTACATGTTTGTAAAAAAAAAAAACGAGAGTGGAAAAAACGAATCCTGATCAGCGGACAACACCTCCCCGGAATTCCATCGTAGTGCTTAACTCTTAACTTAATCCAGCTAATTCGCAAAGTATTCGCTACCCGAGAGGCATCTTAGGTAATATATATATATATGTATATCGAACATTCTGAGTGTTGACTACAAAAAGAAAAGTGTTTGTTTATTGGTTTTTATTTATGTGCGGAGGTTTCGGGTCTTTCTTCAGTAGTTTTATGGCCCGTTTTATGGTTTAAGATTATCGATTTTGATAATATGGTTTAAGAATAGATGGGGGGGGGCGTATTGATAAGTCTCAACCAAGAACTTTAGATGCAGCTAAGATTGCCAATAGGGAAGCCAAACTGAGGGCAGTCAGGCCAGAGGCACCTCCACCACCATTATCATTATCTGTATCTTCTGGTTCGTTTTCCAGCTAAAATAATGAAATATCATATATTAAAGGTAAGTTTAGTTGGGACTAGCATATAATACTCACACTCTCTGCCAGAATGGCCTGCAGTTCCTTGCAGCGAGTTTTCTCCTGATAATTACTGGTGGCAAGTCTGCAGATTGTCTTACTAAGACAACTATCATCACAACCCTCAGCCAACTTGGGATCCGAATTGATGAACTTATTCCTCCAGAATTTCCTCAGCAAAGCGGGTTTCTGAGCCATTTCCAGCAGCAAACGATCGATTCCCGCTGGACTGGTATCCTCGGTGTATTCCTTGGTGAACTGGTACTCCAAATTCCATTGGGGCTGCTGATTAGGAGTCAAGTTAGCCTCCGTTAGGTTTATGGTGTAGGTGTGGTGATCCAAAACAACCCAGTTCTCTGGGTCAAGTTCGTACAACCTATAGTTGGGATTCTTATCGGAATAGGCAGTCAAACTACCGCCATTCCAATTGACCACCGTGGCAAAACCCTCTTCGGAGTAATGTAGATTCATCTCGTCCTTGTGAGTGTGACCACTGAAAACTCCAGTTATGATGCCATTGAATCGCGTGAGAACCCTGTTGTACTCGTGGGCCCAACTGCTCCAGCAATCGCCATCGCCAGCGGGAATGTGGGTGAGGATGTGAACCGATTCACCCGCCTCCTCAGCCGATAATAGGGTATCATGGAACCACTGAAGTTGCTCCTGGATCAAAGAGGCATTGTAGAACAGCCACCAGTTGTACAGGTAGCAATCCATGCTGTTCAGAGCCACAATACGGTGTCCTTGGCTGGGGGATACGGTGTAGTATCCTCCACGAAGAACTGTGTCCTTGGCCTCAGCGGGCAACCACTTGGACCACAGACTCCAGACGTGCTCATAAAGCCAATCAACTTTTAGCTCTGTGGGCACCTCATCGTTGCCGAATCTATAAAATAAAAAAAGAATAATTTAAATTAATATGATTTAAATTAAATTAAATGGTTTATTTTTTCCTGAATTAAGTTTCTATTTCTATTTCTGAAAGAACTGCCTTCCACTTCAATTTCTCTTTGAAGAAAACGAAAATGCATTTATACTATTATATCAATTAAGTGCCTAAGCGCTATAAAGTCATTAGTGTCCCCCAATCGTTTAAAAGCCGATCATTTTTAAGTTCCGTAGATTAGTTTCGGTTAGTGGTATTAGTATTACCTCCATTCAAAATTGTACCAATTAGCAGTTGTAAATATTTACTATGGGGGCTACCATATCATAGTTTATGGGTTTGCAGTGGGGTAGCTATGGTGGGAAATTCTTACAATAAACTTTATCTAAACGGAAAATACAGAAGTTTTCAAACAAAGTTTATTTAGCATTTTACGATATCTATTTTTAGGGCATTCATTAAGAACATACTCAATGAGGTTTTAAATACTATGGGGTGGTATTATATCCCACTTTATAAACATAAATGAGGAGCTGTATTTTGGGAAAAAATTACCATAAACTTTATCTTGGTGGAAAATACAGAAGTTGCGAAGCTGTAGGTCATATATCAATTGAGACTTCTAATGATGTTATAAAGGCGGTCGGTACAATTGAATATTTTGCTAGGGAAAATAGTTGTTTTATGACCTCAATGGTGTTCTCTTGTTTTTTGGGTCAGATATAAGAGCACCCTTCAAGGCGAAATAACCGAGAATTACCCAAAACCCACTTTTTACCCCAAATCAAGGCAATTTCGGACACGTTCCTTTGAACTTTTCTGGGTCATTAAGTTAATCATATTTGAAGGGACTGCAAATTACGGGTACTCACACATTCGCTGGATGGGGTTCGTGATTTCCGAGGCAGGGATAGATGGGCGTGTTTGGGAAGTACTCGGCCAGCAGTCCATCGATTTCGGACAGCATATCCAGATTTCCCTGTTTTGTGGTGGACCAGACATTGTGGGGCGGCACATCTCCAGTGTGGTAAATCCACTCGATCTTGTGGTTCTCCTTGATATGATCAAAGGCACTCAGAATGAGACGTTTGGGGCAATCACAGTCACGGTAATCAGACCAGTAACCAGCTGCTGCCGAGGAATCAGATCCTGCGGCCAAGGGATTCCTGCAGCACATGGGTTCATCGCAAACTGCATTGCTACCCTCGGCATATTCGGGATCATAGTGAATGTCGGTGAGCTGGAGGATCAAATGATCTCCCGAACTCTTGTCGGGTAACTTCGAATTCGATTCGGTGGGGGAATCACCCTGGATGGTCAAAGTAAGATTGTACTCGTCCTGTTTCACCTGGCAAATGGGAATGGGCAGCACTCCGCAAAAGGATTGCGAACTCGCCACAGTTTCATTCAGAATGAAATCGAATATGGGCCAATTGAGATCGAATAATCCGGAGCAAACCTCCTGAGTGCTGATGGAAAAGTAGTCACAGAGTCCTAGTAGCAACGTCTTGGCCTCTTCATCTCGTTGAGGTCCACTCAACTCTCCCTCGGTGAAAGTGCGAGCGAAAACATTTATGGTGGATCTGCAGAGGGTGCAAACGAAGAACTGATCGGTTGAACTTAAGTATGCCATGGATTCCGTGAAAATGGCCTTCTTGCTGTGACTCTCCCGCAGATCCTTTCCCAGCTCCTGAAGCCTCGCCGTTTCGATGCCCGTCCGGTGATACTTCAGGTACTCACGGCTTATCTCTTCCGCCAAGCTAGCTGCAAAAATCCAATCAAAATTGTCAAAAATTAGGTACTCGAAGCTGTCAGCTGGCAGTTATCTTTGCGACAACTCCAAACAATTTGGACTGGGTGATTATCACACTAACTGATCCACGCCATTCATATGTTGATTAGCATTTTAATTCATAAAATGGGAAAGCAATGTGTAATTTATGCACTCAACGATTATAATTAGAAATATTATAATTTACAGGTGTTTAAGTATAGTTTTAATATTTTTACCATTTGTTTTATCATATTAAAGTCACTGATATAAAACATTAATATCATATTCAAGTCCCTGATATAAAATATTAATATCCTATTAAAGTCACGGACATAAAATATTAAAATCAAATAAAAAATATCTCTTATATCTTTTTTTATTTTTAACAAATTTGAAATTCAAATATCAAGAATATCTTTTATATTCTTAAGAACACTTTTAACCCACCTGAGACGACGGCTGCCGCACGCTGTTCCTTAGTCAAATCATCACTAACATTGGGCAGGCTGAAGGCCCCACAACCGACCAGAAAGACGGCGATCCCCAAAACAGCTGTGCTCCAGATCAACTTCATGGCGAAACTGCTTAAAGGATTGCAATCGAGCCCCTACTTATAGCCTAATATCGCCTATTATCAGCTTATCCCCTTATCAGAGGTGCTGATATCACCCAAAACGAAATGCCAGCGGTCATCAGCCCATACTAATTGAAGTTCGGGGACAGATTTCTTTGCGAGGTAATCGGTAAAGGGTAGCTTTCATTTAAGTCCCTATAAAAAACTACTAAAGCTTTAAAAAAAAGATAACTATTTAATGAGAAAAGAAAGTATATTTCTAAAAGAGAATTGTTTACCTTAAATTTTCGTAAACAGGAAAACAACAAAACAAGATAACTTTTATTATAGCATTCCCAGAAATTATTTAATCATGAAACAACATACTAAATTTTATTTCCTTTATTTTAGTTTTCCTTAAAATTTTTTTTAGAATTTTTTGTTTAGGGTAATTATTAGTGATTCAGATTATGGCATGATCCCCAACTTTCGATCACGATTTTCTAATCGATCCGTTGTAAATCATTCCCAAAATAAAACTCTCTTGCACGTGCTTACATATAACCGTGAGTTCGAAATCGCCAATTGCCTTGGCCATAAACCTGTAGCCAACTGGTGTGTTTTATGGCTAATTTGCGCTAATCGCCATTAGTCGATAAGGCGACTACAATCGGCAGGAAAACAAAGTCCCAGTCCCCCCAACAAAAAATCACCAGAAGATTAACTTTCGATAGGGATAAGCGCGTACTTCTATTTGCCACTTGAGAGTGGCCGCATTTAGAATGGAAACCATTCGCATTATATAAGACTTAGGGGGTACAGGTGAGGATTACTAGAGGGTAAGGCGGATGGAGAGGACGATGGCCAGCAGGGATGAAATGCTGAGCACGGCCAAAGTGGAGGATCCTCCGCCGCCGTTATCATCATCACCAGGAGTGGTGCTGCTGGAGGGTCCCGGAGTGGTGGCTTCCTCGTTGTCCAGCTGTGAAATAAGAGTTATAAGTTAGTTTTGGATACTTTAGAATTTCTAGGTATTAACTCACAGAAGCAAACAGTTTTTCCCGCAGTTCTTCGCAACGTCCTGTCTGGGAATTGATGGTCACAGCAGCACGGCAAAGAGATCCTGCCAAGCAGGTGCGATCACATCCTCCATTCACCTGGGGATCTGCAGAGGTCACACGGTAGCGCCAGTACTGGAAGATAGAAGGGGTGTTATAGGATTGGTAGAACGAATATTTTCTCTTTATATTATCATAGCAAAGAAAGTATTTTAGATATCTAAATATATATTAAGAAATATTTTAAATAAAATACCAATATATACTATGATAATTTATAACTTTTCCTTACTTTTCTCTTTTTTTTAAATATAACTTATCATCTATGGGAACTGTTAATTATCCAGGAAATATTATCTTAGGGTTGTAGAAACTCAGGTTTTGAAAAGATAGATATAATAATGTGATACAATCACCACAAAGCGTATTATATAATCTACGTTTAAGACAGGATCTCAACTCACCTTCCTCAACAAAGTAGGATTCTCGGCGAACTGGTCGAGGAGCTTATCAATACCCGCAGGACTCGTGTCCTCGGTGAACTCCTTGATGAACTCGTACTCCAGGAACCACTTGGGCTGCTCATCCGGCGTCAGATTGGCCTCGGTCAGGTTGTAGATCCAGGTCTTGTGGTTGGTCACTTCGTAGGTGGCGGGACTCACGGAGTACTCCCTGTAGTTGGGATTCTTGTTGGAATAGGTGGTAACGGCTCCACCGTTCCAGGCCACCGCAGTGGCGTGTCCCTCGTCCTCCGAATAGTAGACAAACAGCTCGTCCTTGTGCGAGTGTCCTGTGAAAATGCCACTAATTGTGGAACTAAAGCGGGTGATGCAGCGGTTGAATTCCCGAGCCCACACAGACCAACAGGTTCCGTCTCCCGACGGGATGTGGGTCAGCACATGGACGAACTCCCCTGCTTTCTCAGCCTCCAAGAGGGTGTCATGGAACCACTGGAGCTGGGGAATCTTGTCGGTGCCACTGTGATATAGCCAAAAGTTGTCCGTATAGCAATCGTTGCTGTTCAGAGCGATGATACGGAATCCCTTCTTGGGGACAACTGTGTAGTAACCACCCTTGAGAATTGTCTCCTTGGTTTCCTCGGGCAGCCACCTGGACCAGTCGTTGTACAGGTGCTCATACAGCCACTTGGTGCTGACCTCATCCGGAACGCCCTCGGGACTGAAGCTGGAATTTAGAATTTAGATAGATTACAGTTTATAGTAAAAGTGCTTAAAAACATTATAAATTATTTGGTGATATGCAAGAGGAAATCAGTGATAAGGATTTAATGGTAAAGGTACTTATAATTCCGAACTAATCTCTAAGATTAAGAAATAAAATTCGTGCGATTTAAAAATAGACAGCTTATGTTCTTATATGTATTAAAAATGTGGGATTCGGTTTATAGGAAATTCCAACAGGTGTTTGTCATATGATTTTAATCGATTTGGTAAAGAATGGTTAGGATTTATATAATTTTTATGCTTTAGGATCTGCTAAAAACAAAAGTAATTAAAAAAATAGGTGTCTTAAAAAATAAAAAACTCGTAAATTTTAAATCCTTAAAGTTTAATATTTTATATATCAAAATAAATGGTTTACTTACAGGTTCAGAGGATGAGGTTCGTGGTTTCCGATACAAGGATAGACGGGAACATCCGGGAAAGCCTGGTTGATCCTCTCACTGACCTTCGTAAGCACCATGGTGTTCTTCTCCACGGAAGTGGCCCACACCATGTGATCCACAATATCGCCAGTCTGATAGACATAGTCGCACTTGGTGTTAACCACCGCGCTATCCAAAGCGGATTCCAAGGCCTGCCACGGGAGATCGCAATCCCTGTAATCACCCCAGTAACCAGCCGCCTCACTAGTTCCCTGAGTAGTCTCCTTGTTCCGCTGACAGCACATGGGTTCGGCACAGGTGGCCAGACTGCCAGCCTCGTACAAAGGATCGTGATGGATATCGCTGAAATGGCAGATCCTAATGTCAGATTCGCTGTAGGCAGGGGTATCTGACTTGGGCCCGCTCAAGGGCGCCCCGGTATTGTCCACAGCCAAAGTCCAATTGTAGTCCGCATTGGAACCAACATTACAGAAGCTGTACTCCATGAACAACGAGCAGAAGCTCTGGGAATCGCTCTCGGAATTCCTCATAATGTACTCCACACTCCCGATATTGCCATCAATTAGGCCTTCGCAGACCTCGTCCGTTTGGAGATTCAAACGGCGGCAAAAGTCCATGGCAAAGTCCTTCATCAGGATGGAGCTATTCTCACCATGAAGTTCACCCTCCTCCTCGCGAATGGTGCGAATGAAGACATTTACCACCGACCGACAGGCCACACACACAAAGAAGCTATCGCGGGGCTCCAAATCGGGCATATTCCTGGTGAATATATCCTTCTGACTGTGCGATTTGGCCAGCTGACTTGTGAGCTTCAGGAACTCGGGGGTCTCCACTCCGGTCTTCAGATAGTTCATATACTCCTTGACCAGACGCTCCGAAATATCATCCGCAATGGCGGACAGGATATGATCGTCCACGTCGAAATCCACCGGCACTCCGGGCAGGTTTACGGCGGAAACCACCAGGAACCCGGAGGTTAGGGCCAATAGAACTCCGATTCCGATTCCCCTCATGGTTCGCAGAGCAACTGGAGCATAACCGCTGGCGATGGGGCCACTTATAGCCTTCAGTTATCTCTCTCCAACCAGCTGGCCAATCCATTGACAAGAGCGGGAAAACCCATTTAGCCGGTTCAGATTAGCCTAATCTGCAATCGTGGAGCTTTCTATATATTTTTATATTCGCCATAAGAGGCGGCCATAATGTGCCTCCGGTGGGGCAGATTGCAGATTTTTGAATAATACATCGTAAAAGTGGCTATTTCGGCAATTCATTACCATTAAAGTTGTACTTTTAGACTGTAGCTACAAGGTCCTTAAACATAGAACGAACCACATTTCTCAGCCTCTTCTTTATTAGCATAAGACACCATCATAATAATTTAAAATGTCAAAGTATTTAGTAGAAACTACTAATAACAAATCTTATCATATCAATTTTTCTAAACTAAGTAAGAGTGATTAGACTCTATATCTTATGCATAGGTATAGCTTGATATTTCCGATTTTTTTTTATACTATTCTAATAACAATTAAATGGTAAAATCTGCAAGGACATTAAAATCTTTGGCTTGAGTTTTTTTTCAGTTATTTAAATTCAAATTAATTTGAAATTAAAGATGGCGCTAAAAATCTATCGATAGGTGTGTGTCCGAGCTAAGTCACGAACACATAGGGCGCGTGTCTCGGCTAACATTAGGGATGAGAAAACATCGATAGTCGCCATTGAGCACCGATGTTTCCATCGATGCTTCTCCACCTCTACTATTTATAAATATTCGAAGAGCAGGCGATAATTGTCATTATAAGCGTTTTGATGCCAGCCGAAGTCCCGAGGAGCCTGTGAGTGTTCAGGATCGGGCCGAGAACGGAAGAGAGTCGCCTCGAGGATAAGCAGGTGGATTACCTGGGCAGGATTACCAGAGTTTCACAGACGGGGGCCAACAACAAAAGACCCAATCGACGACGACTTCTGCCCGAAGTGACGCCATTTTCTGTGCGAATAAAGAAGCAGGTGGGGCACACAGCACGCAGCAGAGATATACGCGATTAAGGCAGATATACAACAGCCAAGGTCTGTAGGATGAGCAGCCTGATCAACTTCCTCAACCCGAAGCTGAAACCCTCCGTGGAGAGCGACGCCGTGTGCGAGGATGGCTACACTGCAGCCAACCTGGTGGCCGATGACATCGAGCAGCTGGAACGGGGATTCATGTGCTTCGCCGTCTGCAAGCCGCCCATCGAGATTGTCTTTGACTTCCCCAAGGCGGTGGACATGAAGGTCATCAAGCTGTGGCCCTCCTGTGGAGCCCTTCGATCCACCGCCTTTGAACTCCACGGACGACACGATGGCATCTGGGAGCGGGTGGCCTTTGTCCGTGATCTGGGACGTGGTGTGGATTCGGTGACCTTCTGCTACCAGAGCGACTACAACTCCAGGAGCAGCTCGAACTCGGAGCAGAGCGAGAAGGTGTTCTTCTTCAAGTCCGCCCATAAGATCCTGGCCAGCACGAATAGCGTAAAAGTCGTGATCCGGGCCACGGAGCGATGTCCTCCTGTCCTGCGAAAGGTTCAAATGTGGGGCTTGCCTGCCCGTTCGCTGGACAAAGCGGATCGGGAGCTGGTCAAGACCATCTGGAGCGAGATTAGCGATCCCTATGGACAGAGGGACGCGGCACAGACGCCCACTGGCCAAAGGTCACCACCGCGGCATGTGCCCGAGCTGCGGGAGCAGTCCACACTCTCCATTCCCGAGGAGTTCCTCGACTCCATCACCTGGGAGCTAATGGTAAGGACATCAGAACTTCCTTGCAGGCAGAAAGGATTTATTTTCCCACTTTAAGTGCAAATTGAGTCTCTTACGTGCGAATACAAAACCATGAATCAGCGTCGGCCATTTTGTCGATTCCACTTCCGCAAGAAATGCATTGCAAGGCCAATTAAATCTGGTCATGTGCACACATACGAGTGAAATGAAAACATTACCTGGTAGATCTAAAAGAAATCCCAGGAAATATAATTCTTTATAATCTTTCTGAATCATTCCTGCAAATGTTGAAATCATATCAAATCATTATCAATGTCTACCAAGGAAATAACGAAATCGTCAGTCGTTCAACCAAGAAATATCAGTTCTTAAATCATTAAGCAAGATTATTCACCCAAAGATATGATAAAAACACAAAGTTCAACGATTTCTAAAGAACATTTTAATTATTTCTTTATGATTTTAAATATAAAATATGAATATTAATTTAATGCCTCACCTTCCCCTCCTAGATCTTCCCCACCGTACTGCCCTCTGGAAAAGTGGTGGACCAGTCGACTATAGACAAACACGCCGAGGAGGAGGCCAAGTGGGGCCGTCAGCCTTCGGATCCCTTCACAGGCCTGGAGTACAATGCGCAGCGCAAGGCGATTATTAACCTGGCTTTGAAAGCGCGCATCGAGAAGTTCCTCATGGAGCACTCGGAACACTTTAAGGCGGTGCCGCGTAGCTTGGGAACCTCACGCCTACGTCGCCGTCATGCCTCGCAGTTTGCCAGCAGCACCTGCCAGCCGGGACAGATTAGCCCAGCTGCCGGAACCTATTCAGCGCTGAGCAACGCCTACAAGCAGCAGCAAAGGAAGAGCAGGGCCACCGCCACGGCCACATCCTCATCGGCGACATCCTTGGGAGGTTCTCCCCACTCACCACCGGCTGCCAAGAGGGCCAGGCACAGTCATCATGGTAGCAGCGCCTGTGCCACCGTCACCTCAGCCACCACCTCCATTGACCAGGCCATTCAGCAGGCGCTGCAGAAGGTCACACGCTTCAGCCAGCTGGCATCGAACTCCAGTACTGGATCCGGATCGGCAAGTGCTCCTCCTGCCAGCTGCATAAACTGCCGGAGTGCCCAGTTCGGCTACGAGATTCGCACCTGCCGCCACTTGGTGTGCCGGGAGTGCCTGGTGCTGCTCTCGCGCGACCAGCAGTGCGTCTGCAAAGTATTCTTCCGCGGCGCCGATGTGGAGCGCTACCACAAGCTGGATCCTTAAGAGCTTCCCCGTCGCCGATCGTTGCAATAAGTTTGGTTCTCCCCACCACCGTTTGCGGTGGTTCAGTTTGTAAGCCAGTCGTCAATCGCTTTAGCCCCTAGGCCTCGTCTACGTTAGTTTATAGTCATATCAGGAGTCGGTCTGGTTCGGTTCTGGTCGCAGCAGAATCGCAATTTCGCAGAGAAGCCAAATGTGTACACGGGCGAATCCCTAACCGATTCGTCGGCAGTATGTATCAGTATCAGGTCACACGTTTAGTCATAGAGCAGATTACATATTACAGATTACGGATTACCGATTAGCAATAGAGAGTGCGCGCCTAGTTTTTGTAGACACTTTATATACAGTCCCCAAAAGACAGGATCAGGATCGTTCAGCGCGAGTTTATATATTCATACCAATTATACCTAGAATAAAGTACAATAAAACTAAAGTCGATGGTGTAATCAGAGGAGAGTGACAGCCTTGTTTTTGCGGTTAAATCTAAATTTGTTTCAAAATTGTTTACCTGTTTAATTTATTCATTTTTGATAAGTTCAAATTGTCTATAAAAAATATTACTTTTCCTTAGTTCAAGTTTTCTTTAACAAAATGTAAAGTTAGCCTTCTTCAAATTGTCTATAAAAATTGTTAATTTTGCTTTCAAGAAAATCGATAGATTTCATTAGTATTAAAATAAAATATTTATTTGTATTCTGTATAATTTACTTTGTATCACAAAACGTTTAGTTATATTTTGTACGTTTTATTATGTACGATGTACTTTATTACAAGGCTCTCAATAAAAAATACTTTAAAAATATATCTTATTATTTGGTTCGCAATTATATTATATTTTGGTAAACATTTTTTTATTTAAAATAAATTTTGGTTTAATTACTTTTTTATTATTTTGTTATGTTATCTACATTCAAGTGTGGCGCCCTCTATTAACTTATTTCTGGTACTTCTATTATCGTACTTCTTATCGATATCGATAAAAACAGCTGTTCAAATTCCGCTGCATTTGTAAACATTTCAAAATCCTTCTGATTTGTATTGATATTTTGGATTTCTGATGTCCGGGGAGGCAAACATTACCCCGCAATCCGGCCGAAGACCACGACTCGGATTGGGCAAGCGTGGTTGCCAATCCACGCCCTTAATGCGACTTCAAAGAGAGGAATCCTCTTTAAATACTCCTAAGAATGTCAACCAGGAGACTCCAAGGGCTTTAGCTCTTTCCCTGAGTGCCCGCAGGATAGGACTCTCCAAAAACAGGACGGAATTGACCAAGAAGAAGCTGGAATTTGCTGTGACCCAGGAAAGCAAGGATGAGGAGCAGAAAATCGCCAAAAAGGAAGTCAAGAAACCGGATAAAAGAAAAAGTGAGCCTGTAGAGGATGCCCATATGTCAGAGGATGAAGAGATGCCCCAGGATCCTCAAAATAACCATTCAGAAGAACCATGCTCAAAAGAACCCCAGAACGGCAAAATCACAGAGCTGCAGGGTGATGTAGAGATCTGGCGCCGGGCATTCATAGCCTCTGTGGACGATCTCCTCACGATGACGGAACCAGGACTCTCCAAAAAGGGCCTCCTCGCCCAGCTGGGCATTCCCCTCGAGATGCTGCGCTACCTGGAGGAGGACTAACCCTAGTTAAACATAGTTTGCCATAAGATTTAACATTAAGAAACTGTATATTCCCAGTGCAACAAGGTGGAAACTCAAAACTTATCAGAAAACTAGTATTTGTGCGGGCGCACGGGCTTCTCGGGATCGAAGAGCTTGGGGTCCTGCAGGAAGTCGAGGTCCTTGTGGTAGCCCGGCATCAGCAGACACTGCTGGGCCCGCAGGATGGCCTGCTCCACTTGCTCCTGCCGGCGCTTGCATAATCCGGTGATGTGCCGGCCGTAAATGCGACCCGTGTAGGGCGATTGGAACTGGGACAGCAGCTTTACGTTCTTGTAGTGCGGCTCGATGCTGTGCTTGCACAGGATGCACTGCTGCGGGTCCTTTTCATAGGGATTCGTTATGTCAATGGGCAGATCCGAGTTTTCAGTTTCTGGTGCAGCCGAATAAAGGCGGCTGGTGATGGCTATCTGCTGTCTGCCCACCAGATTAACAACCGTGGCTAAAGAATACATAATTAGTAACGATTTTATGTATTTTCCATATTTTTAACTCACCATTTTGTGCCAGAAATTTACCTAATTTTAGCATATTTATTTTTTTTATTAACTATTTACCTCGTGCTATCGATATCGATTGGCCGATAACAAAAACACCTTGAGCAGTGTTGGTAAATGCCTGATCATAACATGTGTTCCACCATCGATATATCGATAAGTTTAATGCTTAAAAATTCATAAAAACACAAAAATGAAGCCGAGAATCCAGAAAAACCAAGGAAAACCGCAGGGAAAATTTAATAAAGGTCCTGGCAAGGTAGCCCAAAATCAGAAGCCCTACTTCAAGAACAAGAACAAGCAAAAGGGAAAAGATGTAAGTGATAAAATCAAGTAAACGGAATTGGTATACACACATGTTTTTCCAATATCTTCCAGGATAAACCAAATAAACCCGAGATCCGAAATATGAAACGCCAGGAAAAGGCTGCCCAGGAGAAAGCAGAAAGGGATAAAGTTCGGGCAGAGCGGGATGCCCAGGTGAAGGCCTATAAGAAGAAACGTTTGGAGAAAACTAAGGCCATCAGCAAAAGGACCCAAAAGGGACAGCCTTTGATGAAGGATCGCATGCAGCTCCTTTTGAAACAGGTCGAGGAGATGAAGGGTCGTTAAGTGAGTCCCAGGACATCTTTGTGGTACACGAAACACATCTACATCCTCTGAAAACTGATTTTTTCATTGTCAATGGAGACGGTATGAGGATTGTTATAGACCCAATTAACTACAGAAATAGTTATAGGATAGGGCTCACATTAGGCTTACTTTATTTTTAGCTTAAATACATTGTTTTCCACGACTATATTACTTTGTAAACTGTTTTTAAAGTTTATTATTCCAATTTTGCATTATTTGATTTTGAGACACCATTGAAAAAACGCTGTACATTTTGTATAAACGAAAAATAACAGTCCTGTAATGAAATTAAGGTAGAGTTAGGAAAGATTACCTTCAGCTACACTATTTAGTTAAACAATTTTGATGGCCGTCAGCTGGGTGATGGATGTACGACGCGTACCATATAGGACTTAGATTTTAGATGGTCGCGGAGTAACTGTCTGTACACCCGGAAGTGCGACTACACTCTCCTCGTGAGGGCGGCCGGAAACAGGTCCTTCTGGCAAGGTCATGTCTCTGTCAAAGGACGCTGGCGAATGGTAGTCGGGCGAAGAGAAGAAAACTCTGGAAGATCACCCCAATCCAAGGCGGAACAGCCAGCGCCGAAGGATGTGTGGCCGAGGGGGAACTCGGTTCTTAGCAGGCGAACTCTGCGCACCTGTCGACCCGCAGCTTCAATCCAGACTTCCTGCGGCATCTCGGGCTCTGCTGTGGGCGACCTCCTTTCCCGTGCACTCGTGGGAATCAAATGAATGGCTTAGAAGTATATGAGTCAGATGCTGCTCCTAAAGCATCAAACAATGCAAATTCAGGACCTGACTTTGTTAGACTGAAAACCAAGCAAAAGAAGATGCTGAAAAGGGCTATTCAAGAGGGTCTTACCAGAGAAAGAGCTTTAGAATTAGCTCTAGCTGTTCCCATTGCCAAGAGTCTCCTGCCTGCTCCCTATGGCATTCAGACCAAAACACCCTATCCCTACTCGACTTTTCTTAAATGTGTTAAGCTCGGCTTGGCATCGGCTACTGCTGGAAGTCCCTTGACCATCGAGCAAATGTCCAGGATCAAGGAGGCCATCATTGATGTCACCGTGGAGCAATCTGGTAGCGAGAAGCCCCAGTTCGAAGGATGTTTTTGTCGAAGAGGTTGGCTTCTTATCATTTGTTCAGACAAAACAACCTCTGAGTGGCTAAAACGAAACCTCTGCCACATTCAGTCCAAAGTAGATGTTAAAGTGAAGTTATTGAATGAGTCAGAGCTACCGAGAAAAAATGTAGTTCGTGGCTACTTTCCAGACAGTCTAACCACAAGCAATAAGAAGGTCCTGGATATCATAGAGGCCCAGAACTCGTTGTCAACCGGAGAATGGAGAGTTATTAACCGAATAGCTCAGGATGATCTCTTACATCTTGTCATGGCAGTGGACAATGAGTCTCACAAGAAATTGATCAAGATGGGTGGAAACATTTCCTACCGATTTGGACGTTTAAAACTTTTTATTGATAGAAAGTCGGTATTGAATGGCAAAGAGAAAACATCGAATTTGGAACCATTAAAGAAGCAAAATCTGCAAAAACCTGCTTCAAGTCAGACTAATGTGGCTCCTCATCAAGATCCTGCTATGAGAAATGATGGTCAATGGAATTTATGTGATACTACAAGTAATACCTATAATAATACATGGAATCAAGGGAACCAACAACAAAACTTCAGGTATTATCCCACTAATCCTAGGGAATTTAGGTCTCCAGGATACTCTGGATGGGACTCCTGGAATGGTGGAGACAGTACGTTCAGATCTCCACCTTGGTCTGAAAACAACTGAAGGAAAGTAAGTTCTTATTCGAAGGATTAGTTAATATCTATACTTTTATAGAATAAGTTGAAATTGCCTTTTGATACTGCTATTCTACTATTACCATTAACAAGATTTATTTTCAGGATTTTCCTAAAAAATATTTCAAACTGAGATCGACGTTTTTCAAGGGAGTTTTCTATAATACAATTCGTATATAAAGGTATTTAGAGTTTTTAATCAGTAGCCATTTATACAGGACTCTTTCAATTTCCACTTCCACGAACTACAAAATGGATACTTGTTAACCATAACACTAGTTTGATTTTGCTTACAGCAACCGATACAGTCTGATACCGTAACACTGGTTACACTAAAATAATCAAGTATTGATGGAGAAAATTCACTGGTTACTCAAAAAAAAATCTCTAAAATCATGCTTACAGTACCTGATAGAAAAATACTTAAATTTGGTTAAAAATTAGGTCCACCCTGAAAAGAAAATATTCCATGCAATCATAACTCACTTCAAAGTCTCGCATATTATCATAATTTTCTAAAAAAAAAAAGTAGTACTTAAATCCGGCATAGTAATAAAATCAAATGATGATGGGGAAAAATATGCCATAGAAATCTGTTCAGGAATAAAGGGTTCCATAAGACTCTCTTGGGTGTTCAGAATATTACATTTTCCGCGCACGCTCCTTTCGCTAATTAAATCTAATGCAACCTGTAATAAATTCGCTTGTCGCACTTTTCCGGCCGTGCGAATCAACCCTTTTTTTCGCGACTCTATGCAAATTTTTGGCGGCAAATTGCCCTGGTGCCATTCGGTCTTATCATCTATGGCATCCTGAATCCCGAGTCCTGTACCGGCCAGAGTCACCCCCGTAGATCCTCCGAATCCCTCGCGATTTCGTGAACAAAGCAATTTGCTGGCAGCCACGCGATTCAATTTTCACCAAAATATTCGGCATAATAGTAAAGTTTTATGCGAATTCCGTTGGCAGAACATCCGCTTCCGGGGGGAGGTTAACTTCGTGGACCACCCTTCTTCCCTTCACTTCAGATTGACAATCAGCATGCGGTCTCATATCCGCTGGAAAAGCAAACAAAAAGGGGGGGAAAACTTTCACTTAGGCGAATATTGCGAAACTATTGGGCTGCCCAAACACACAACCCGTTGACACAAATCGCACTAAATCAAAAATTATACTTTGCACAAATAAAAAGGGAGGAGGATGAGGATGCCTCCTTGCAGGAAGTCTCTACACCCTGTGGCCATAAATCTCATCTAGTCAAATATTGAATTACGCCGGATGAGAAAAAGGGTTCGCTGGCGATTCGCAGATCCAATTTAGTGGGTCAGAAGGATATGGCACATCCCTTCCTGCAGTCACCATGCCGTATAGTATGTGTGACATTTTTCCGGCCATCGCGCTTTGTTCTGTTTATTTAATAAAAATTTCAAGTTATGAGTGCTCAAAGGGTCGTTTATGTGTCGATAATGAATAGTTATGGCCGTTGCGAGGGTTCTGATTCCTAATGCTTTGTTTGGGTCGCTTATAATGCAATTTATGCATGTTTATGTTCGAGTAGTTATGGGGATTTCTTTGGGTTGACAATGGGTTAAGGGCTTTGCATTCTTTATAAACCATTTTATTGACAAAAAACACGCCCGTTGCCAAAAAAAAAACAATACAGACATAGGTGAGTTGAACATACATTTTAAAAACTACATATTCCAATAATTTCAGGTACCTCAAAATATTTATACAACATTACCAAAAATTCTGTAATACTATGAAATATTTTTATTTTGCCTGCTTTACCAGAGAAACCTTATCAAATAAACATAAACATATACAAACGACAAAACAATATGTTTTACTTGTATACTCTGTGCACTCGGTAATTCTTTTTAAATTTTTATATTCTCTACCACATAAATACAGATTAATTATGGCTCAAAGTAAATAAAGCGCCGATTCAGCTGTTTTGGGTTTTTCGTAGAGCTACCGGGGGTTCACTTTTCACCATTCAACAACGGATCCCGCCTTTGGTAAAATCCAAGCTGATAAGAGATCCCATGATGTCATATTCAGCGAGACTTTGTTGTATTTTGTCGAGTCTAAAATACTTAATCAAGAGTCATCGCGGCTACAGCTTCAGTCTTATTTCGACTCTCAGCATAAAAACAATACCTTCGGATTATATAGCTATAAAAATGAAATACTTCAAGTTCTGTTGGCTGCTCATCGTTGTGCTGCTTTTCATCTCTTCGCAAAATGCCTCTGCGGCTCCGAAGCGGAAGCGAAAAGGATTTTCGCTTCCAAAATTACCACATATTAACATAAATATCCACCATAATAGTAAGTATTAAATGGTTATCTTTTCTAATAAATTAAACTAACAACCTTAATTATTTATTTCCATTTTCAGACATTCACATCGGCTAATATGGATTTAAAAATAAATATTTTAGTGTAGTTGTTGTTAATAACTTAAAGTTAATTATGAGTTTAGTTCATAATTGCATTATGTGTTCAGTTATATATTAATTCAGCCATTGTAGTGCTCAAAATATATTTAAAATAAATAATAGCTGTGCTTATTAGCAAAAATATGTTTTTCAATGTGTGATAAGAATTGTTAGAGAGCTATATACATCTTTAAATAGTGTTTTGGGGGGAAAAAAAATTGTACTCAACATAAAAAGTTAAATTTATACTTTACAATTTTTGAAATATTTTTTTAGAAAGCATAGTTCCTTACTTTCTACGTCTTAATTTGCAACCAAGTCACCTTATGTCTAGATTACAAAACTGCCTTTTTCCAAAGAATTAACCCTTCTCACCCAAATATTTAAATGCGAAACTTGTGCATAACTCACTGGCTTTCCAATCTTGTTAACGATTCGGTATGCTAATTAAATTCTTGCCAATGCAAGCACGAAACACAAGGATGTTGGGGAAATTTTCACTTTCGCTGGTTGGAGATAAGAAAAAATCTGCCTGGAAATTAACACCCGAACCGTAGAATGTTTCCCCAAAACAATTTTGGGAAGGACCAACTTTCGGCTGTGAATTTATGGGTATTTTTGGCATGGAGTATTGGAGTTTCGGAGTTGGGGATGCAGTTGCTCTTATCTGGCTGAAATATTAACGGTTTAGGCTTAATTACAAATGGCGACGATGCCCGGGGATTTCAAATTAACTGCCAGGACTCTCGGATTTCTCCTGCTTGGGGGTAAGAAAATGGGGACGGCAGCCATTAGGGTAATTATTTACAACAATTTCAAATTTTACACATGAACAAGTCGTGAAAAGCACAATGAAATGGGCGCCACAAAATGTTTTGCATGCACTTTCCGTGTTTTGTTTGTTTCGCTTTTGGTTTTTGGCTTTGTTTTTCAAGTGCTGCGGCTCATAAATTACGAAAGTGCGGGCTGTAAATCACTGAATCACCCCTTTTGGCTCCTGGCGAATTGTCCATGTAAATTTCGAAATTTTCAACAATTTGCAACACTCTCTCTTTTTTATTTTTTGGCCAACGAAACACGTGACCAACAGTAAATGGAGTAGGAGGTAGTGTGAACAGAACCCTTTGAGAGCTGGCGCATAAATTTCAATTAAAATTGAAAAGCCATGAAAAATAAAATGCGCCACAGGGAGAGCAAAGTGATAACCATGAAAAGTTTTTGTGTACGGACTGTTTTTGGGGGGCAATTTTAATTGTGGACAGCAGCAGGTGCAGCGAAGCATAAAAGTGGTCCAGAGCAGCGGGTCAGAAGAGCCGCCAGTTTTTCAATTAAAACTCGAAAATATTTCCAATAATTGCCGAATAAGTGAAACTTTGTCAACCAGCGCCAGAGGGGATGGCCAAAGGATTAAAACATGCCCCTGAGGAATTTCAATGGACTGGATAGTGGACACTCTATGGTGGATATCACACATGATTGATTTAGGGGAGATATACTAAACATCTATCTTTCTATGTGACAGCAATCCTTTATCGAAATATTCCAAAGCTTTAGTGACAAGGTATTTACAACATATTTTTATCTACCATTTATTGAAAACTGAAATAATAGTTTTAAAATTAAAAAATTAAAAATATTTATTATTTGTTTTATCATAATACACACATTAATATTATTATTCACTATTTATATTTATATTAATAGTTCAACATTAAAAATAAAATATTTTGAAAATGTACAGATTATTATTATACCAAATGCAAACATTTTATTTATTTTAAATTTTTTAAAAAATATAGCTTTTACTAGTCCAAGTATGAAATATTAATAAATTTTAGTGGATATTGACTTTTTAGACATAAGTATTTCACACTTCAGTGAATTTCAGTGAATCCCAGGTCATCCATCTTTTCATCCACATCCTTTTTAGCACCCACTTCCGATACTCATCAGCAATCAGCTTTATGTACCGGCGACAAATGTCAAAACTATAAGCTGACACTAAACCATTGAGGCACTTCAGCAGCCAACGGTAAACACCGAGTAACAAACATCGAATATAGATCCCCAACCCCTAACCTAGGAAAAAATAAGACAAAGAGGGTGACTGACTGGTCACCCCTGTCCCATTCAAAATTGCTCTTTAACTTGCAACAGCGAGCGGTTAACAAGCGACGCGTGCCACATCCTGTTTTCACACGCAACAAAAACTAAAGTACAGTTGCCAGCAAAGCTGCTATGCTAGTGGGCGGCACTGTACTCGTGTGTCATCGCCGCTACATAACCTCACAATGAGCCGTGACATAATTCACTTCCTGCCGCATCATCAGCAAGGGACATCCCCCCTGTTATTCAGTTTAAAGTCGCATAACTCTCAAATTAAAGTGACCATGCGACAATTTTCAATTTCCACATTGCTCATAAATCAAATTGCGTTTACAATGAGTTAGCCAGGGGGCATTTTCCCGATTCTCGATGGAAATTGGGCGGGGTTACGCACATGGGTGAGGGTTCAAAGCGTCAGCACTAGTACCTTTTGATGGGTTTATTGAAAAACTGTCCTGAATTTGTTGTGTTGTACTCTGTTTGAAAGGGAATAATGGTTGTGAGATGAAACTGGAAAATAATAAGGGGAAAATAAATGTGGAAAATATATTGGCTCGTTAAAAGGTCATTGAAAATGTTAAGGAGTGAAAGTCCTTTATAATATACGCTATAATATGAACCATCTCATGTTTTAAGGGTATTCAAAACTTTCTAATATCCCTGGAATTTTCCAACGCTCCTTCCCCATTTTATTTGCTTGTTTTCAAGTTTTTTGTTCCTTGTTTTTTGGGTGGTTCGGTGTTGACACACCAGAGATAAGGAGGTCCTGTGCCATGTGTGACAGTTATGAGCATCTGCAATCCAATTTAATCAGAGTTCCTGGCAAATGGCCTGCCTCTGACCGAAATTTTGGGGCAAAAACACAGCAAATAATCGCATTAGGGCCTTTGAGGACAGCATGTGTCAAAATTTTGGGCGTCGATAAGAGATCTAAGAACCACAGGCACATGTGTGTTGGCCAATTTGAAACATGATTAGCAGTGAATCGAAGTGGTAAGTTTGGAAATTCAATTTTTAAATTGGCCCCGGACTTTCAACTCCCTAAGTAACCACCCTAGAGATTCTTTTTTTGAGCTGGGCCCATAAATCTGGGGAAAGTCTTAACATGTCAGCGACACTTTCCCCAAAACAAGGTCCAACTTTATTCAAATGCCAGGAAGCAACAGGAAGGGCTTTTGGCGAAGAATTCCGAGTTTGGACTTTCTTAATGTCTACAAATTCCTTTTGGTAAATCCCAAACAAAGCCCACTGACTTTGATTTATCACGGCGGGGCGTGGTATTTTTAATTTACAAGCCTGTGGAGTTTTCGTTCCCCCAAACCCAATCTCTTAACCCTTTGAGAGCCGCCTGTCTGCATAATTATGTCCGTGTGCCCGCAAATTTATGGACCTGCCAACGTCTTACTCCTGCAACTCCTGCGACTTTCACTTTGTCAAATGGCTTTTCTTGTAATTGGCTTCGGTCTCGGTTTCTACTTAGTTTTGGGATTTCTTTGGCTCTGACTTATACGATGGTCAAGTGGTCAGTCTGGTTTTTTGTTCCTGATTAATTTGTGGTGGGGACTTAACACAAATTTCTCGGTTTCAGTTATTTATCCAACCCAAAAACTGATTTCTGATAAATTATATCATATAATAGGTAGAAATAAATCTTTGTTTCTCGTATATTTAAAGAAATTTAGTTATAGGAAATAGTTTTATTAGAATAATGATTTTAAAAATCTTATTCGGGAATATATTATTTTCCGGTTTCATTTAAATTATTTAAAAATATTCTATAAAATGTAAAAATTAAGTTGGTACTTGAAACTCATTCCTCCTCCTGAGAATCGGAACCCACTCCCCGGGAAAACCACAAATGATGACTGCATCAAGTGAGGTTAAACTTGAGGGAGAGGGGATGACAACAGCATGACAATTCTCGAGAGCAATTCCTGTAAAATTCTATGACTTCGTAACTAATTAGCGCAGCCCATAAAAACAATGAAGGCAGCGTCGAGGAAAAGCGGGGAAAGTCACCCTCTAGGAAAAACCATCCTCACCACTTTCCACGACTTTCCTAATGAAGTTTGACGTGCTGATGTGCGGTGACGTTGACGAGGATGAGAACGAGAATGAGAATGAGAATGAGGAGTTCAGGATATTCAGGAGTGGAGAATTTCACAGTCAACAAGTGAAAGTCAGCCCGCGGTAAAATTAAATGATGATGCCCCTTCACGAGGATGATGATTTGAACTGTGACGGAGGAGTTTGTTAAGGGGCCATAAAATGCATTAAAATTAAAAACGTGTTAAAATGCTCAAGACTCAACTCGCGCAATCTTTTTAATGAGCCCTTAATGAGAACCAAAAATAATTTGCGTCTCATTTGCTCAGTTGCGCAACTTAAAAAATCGTAAATTATAAACAAATTTTTAATGAAAAAAACTTCATTCCGGCATATGCTTCAGATCGCCACCCCCTTTTTTTCCTGCAGAACCCCCGAAATCCGTATCTGTGTGTGACTTTTGTTGCTGCCCATAAATTATGTAAATTTCCATTCGAAATTCAAAATTAAAAAAAAAATATATAGAGAATGGTGCATAAAAAATGCTGTCCTGCTGGCTGTAATAAGGGTAAAAGGTCACGACAAAAAAACAGGGGGCGAGGGGGCGTGGCCAGTAAACATCATAAAAGTGAGAAATATGCCTCTTATTTTGTATTTTGTAATTTGTTTTGTAATTTTGCGCCTTTTTGTTCTGAAATATGAGGAAAAAATTGCCACATTTAGCCGAAAACAAATGGGAAATGGGGGAAATGCGATGCGGGGTAAATGGATTTTTCATTCGATTTTTATACCCTCACCACCGGTCGTGGGAAATTCCATTTTCCGGCGGGATAAGTCTACGACTTTGGTTCCTTGCTTTTCCCCTTGATTCTCAACTGTACAAATTGGACGAGACAACCTGCAAGTTTTTCGAGCAAAAGATGCATAGATACGTAGATACTTTTTGGGATCACATAAATTAGGGTGGCATTTGCGGATGGACTGGGAGTCAGACATATGCAAAGGCGTGACTGCAGAGACTCAGGTGAAATTTATTGGAGCGAAAGAATCCAACACGAACGTGGTGCACTCAGCTGCAGGGTTGGGTAAATTGAATTTCTTACAAGTTATAAAGTATTATCGTAACCATTATTTTGTCATTTTTTAAATTCAATTCTTTTAAACTCTGGTTTAAAACTATATTGTTGCATACTTTCGGACACCTTTAACCCTCGAATATTTAAAATCATATTATATGAAAATATTTTTACTATTAAATAAATCTGGCAGCAAAAACGGCTTGATATAGAAATCTAAAAATAAAAACCAAAAATTCCAAAAACTAATAAATAATCAAAAAAAAATAAATATTTGGTAGCACAGTGTAATTAGCTGAAGGCTGTGGTAAAAAGTCGACTGCAAGTTCTTTTGTGGCTGCGCTTAATTTTTAATGCCGCGCCGTGAAATTTATTGGGCCGCCACAAATTTGAGTTAATCTGCGAGCTACCAGCGGGCTTAACAGTGCCGGGACAGACTGTACTTGCCGGCGGCGAAAGGATTCCCCGCGAATTTGGAGTGGGTTTTCGTTGCCACGAAAGGATTCCGGGTGAAGATTCACAGATGAAATGGGGATGAGGAATTGCGCTGCGACAGACTCATTTAAAGTCCCAACTGAAATCAGCGCTGATTTAATTTCAACTGTCATGGGGGTTTAAGGACTTAACCCGTCGCAGGGTGAGAGGTGCGATAAGTGCTTTTCAATGCGATCCAGGACTTTTTGTTCGGCATTCCTGCATTGCGAGTGGGACATTCCTTGTTTTGTATGCCATCAATCAATTGGCCGGATGGCTAACGAGTGCCATGTCCCGATGTCCTGTGAGTTTGTGGGTCCTGCCTGTCGCCATGTGTGTTCCTGTGGGTATCCTTGTAAATGGACAACAACAGCGAAAAAGAGAAGCCAGCCAGAGCACGTAATCCCGCTTTGTGGAGGCTGGGCTCCGGACTCAACCAACGCTTCACTCCAATCATTGACAGTTGACCAAGAACGATGGGTTTCGAAATGGGTTTGAGTTGCAAAATAATTGGGTGTAGGTATGGAGTACCTTTTTAACGGGGATTTTCGAGTATCCTAAATAGATAATCTAAGTTTTGTAATGAAAACTGGAAAGGTAATTTAAATGGTATTATTAAGACTAAGCCTTTTCTTGAATCTTACAACATATTTAGCAATTTTTAAATTTATTTAATTTTTATGTGTATGTTTTTTATGCAAAAAGAAGGTGTAAAGTCTGAAATGAAACGGTTTAGTAAATAATGTGGTGACGATTTTAGCATCCCGCTAAATTCCTTTTTGGGTATGTAATTAAAATCACTTAAGCAAACTGAAGAGTAATGGCCTCTTGTTGCCAAAATAAAAATCCCCTTACTCTCTTAAACAAATACCTTAATTTTTGTATATTAACAATGTTCGCTTGAGTTGTTGCCATTATTCGAAATGCCTAAGTCGACGAAATACATTCTTTGCTCCTTTGTGGTCCTGGTTTTGCAAGGATCTTTGACGGCATCTAAGGAAAGTGAAGCGTTCGAGTATCTACCAGGCGATCCCCCCAATGAATATGTTCAAATTTTCTTTAATAAGCTGGAAGTAACAAAGGATCAGTTAGCTTCCATTGAAGATGGCCAGGATTTCGTGCAGACCAAACTTCTGGAAATAGAGTGCAGGCTAAAAAATCAGGCTAATCGGGATGACCAACTTCTGGCCACGCAAGCTGAGTTAAAAAACCAAACGCAGACTCTGCAGAAGGACATTACAAACAAGCTGACTAATAAACTTCTAAAGGTTTATGCTGAACTCGAAATCCAGATCACCGCTCTCCAGAAATCACTTAGTAACATAGTAACCAAGGAATACTTGGAGGCGAAAGTGAACTCAACGGAAGGCCTTATTTCAGGATTTAAGTCAAAAAATCAAGGTCAACTCCTGGAGCTAAAAAAACAAATAGAAAACCAAAAAACGGATTTAATGCAAATTCTTTACAAAAGCAATATAAGGTTTGCGCCGCCCAAGTTCGAGAAGATAGGCTCCAGATTCTTTTATTTCGAGCACAATGTTCGTCAAAATTGGACAATGGCCGCAGATACTTGTCGTCAGATGGGAGGATACCTTGCTGCCATCCAAAACGAGGAGGAATACTATGCTATTCAGGAGAAACTACCATTTGATACATTTTATTGGCTTGGCATCAACGACTTGAGCAAGGAAGGGGAGTTCGTATCACTGGCTTCTGGCAGACGAGCACCATTTCTAAAGTGGAATCCGAACCAACCATTCAACGTCGAACGAGATATGGACTGCATTATGTTCAACAGAGAAATGTATGAAACGTGGTGTGATCAACTTTTTTATTTTATTTGCCAATGGGACAATGAAGTATAGATATTTCTCAATTTTAAATTTAAGTTCTATAACCCACATTTTTATATTTTTTATTTTTAATAAATTTCAAAAATTTTATTAGGTTTTGGGAAATAAATAAAGATTTAAAGATTTTACTAAAGATTATATTTTTATTTTTATATTTTTGTATTGCTCATAACTTAGCTTTTTTTTTGGAATGTAAAATGTAAATTTACATTCTTAACTGTCTCGCAAATTTTAAAAATATTCTCGATGGAATATATACCCATTTAAGATATTTATTTTCTGTCTACCTACAACTACCCCTTTTTCGAAAATGAAGATTTTAAACTGCGACGCTTAGCCAGGACAACACCATAAATATTTATTAATGAAATTAACTGAGCTGGCGAAATTCAAATTGAAATATCAACGCAGTAATTAAAATTCATGTTGAGCTCCTCTCGGGGGGTGGTAATCCCCCTTTCCTCCACTACTCCCAAAAATGTGATACCAACACCCCCCCCAAAAAGCGATGATATACGAGCAGAAGGGTTTTTTCGACCCATTTGCATATGTCTTGCCTCTGAAATGATGGCCTTAATTGTGGCCGTAACGTGTTGTGTGTGTGTGGTTAGCCATGTGCTGTGTGGTTAAGTGGTTTTTCAGGTCGCCTAAAACGCCATCTAAAAATTATACACCCACTACCCCACATATATTTACTATCCCCTCAGCGAAAAGTGGAGCTCGTTTTAATGAGCAACAAATTCAATTTCAACTTTTGTGCGCCTTTGTTCCCGAAAATTAATTCATTTGCAATTCATGGCTTTCAATTGCGTTTGTTTAGCTTGCTTTTTGGGGGGCGGAGAACGTATATCTCCTGGGAACTGGCGATTATTTGGTTAGCTTCAATTTATGCTGCCAGATCATGAGCTCCAGTTTTCTATTTCAAACACATAAATCAAGCATTCTCTGACAGCGGAAAATGCAAATGTGGCTTTACATCTGTACTTTTACACTTTGATATAAGAAAATTAAACAATAAAGGAATTTTTCAGGATTTTATAAATTGTGGATAATGTTTTATGAATTTTTAAGAAATTATCATCAAAAAACTATATAAAAATATTAAAAAAATGTTAGGAAAAATATAACAAGTCAGATATTGTCAGGTTTATTGTTAAAAGTTAATCTTACAAATCGTAACTGGCTTTTTTATTTTTTCTATAATTTTTTAAATATTTTTAGATAGTCTTTTGATGATAAATTTTTGAAAATGCATAATATTTTTAGTCATGTTTAAACCACTTCTAGCTTGTTTCATTTTTTCCGCCCCTGCTTCCAAATGATGTGTTAATGCGATACTAGCGATGAAAATTAGGATGAGCATAATAACAGGGGGTGGGATTTGGGTATCTGAGGGATGTATCTTTAAACCATTGTTAAAATTCCAACAGCTGTCCTCGTAAATCAAAATTATGAGTTTTCAATGAAAGCTGCGCTGAATGGAAAATTTTAAACAGCCATTTGATGAATGCTGGAACCAATAGTGGACAGGGGAATTTTATAACTATTACTTACGCACGATTAAATCATCAGCGATGGATATACGATTTTTGGGGAATGGGAGTGTTTCTTTGTTGCAAATTGCCGCCATTTGTTGGGCTTAAACCCTTTGCAAACACAAAGGACGAATGTGGAGCCTAATGAGGCAGCCATAAAAGCAAAAATAGAACCATCAAAATATGTCCCGAACTTTCTGCCTGACAAATGGGCGGGATTTTTCGACCAAGGGCGTGACGAAAATCCAATCAAGCTGTATAAATATTCAGGCTCAGCAATTTCCACCCAGAATGGACAAGAAAAACTAATATAGAAATTAGGTGTGTAATGTGCTGAGCGGGCCATAAATATTTCCTATTCCCGATTCGCATCGCCGAAAGAATATTTGCAAAATGTTTCCACAACACTGAACCGAATGTTTTTGGATGTCCTGAAGAGGGTGACTTAACCAAGGAGGGGACTTTGCTGTCCAGTGTCCATTTCAAGTGTTTGCCACAGCTGACATTTGTCATCATGATTCGGCCATAAATACAAACTGCGCTGCACATAAATAAACATTTGCCGAAATTGTTTTGGGGAGTGGAGACAGGAGATGCCTCATTTCGCCAGGGATTGATTTTGATAAACGATCTCTATCAATGTAATGGCGTAAAAAGTACAATGACTCTTTAGTTTTTCCCTCGGATGATACAAAAGTATGAAAATATAATTAATATGCGAATAATATTCTTAAGAAAAATATATATTAAGCTTACACCTGAATACTTGAAACCAAAAATATTTAAATATTTTTTAAAGCCTAATAAAATTAATCTAAGTTTGTAAAAAAATCAAAACCTTTAAAAAAGATTTTTTTAACAATTTACTCTAGTCTAAATCACCTTAAAACCTCACGCTAGTAACCTCATCCTTTAGCCCAAAGAAGTAATTTAAATTTTATAATGACAGCCTGCTTGCCAGGACTCCAAATTTTCCCTCGAATCCCATCCTGCAGCCTAGACTGCCTTTGATGTGTGTGCTCTCTTGATGGCATATCAAATGTGGAACTATCGATGGATGATATGCATACTTATATGTATGAACACACTTCGTTCACCTCGGCAAACAAACAAGTTAACGCAATTAAGAGTCCTTGCCGAAGGAACTTAATTAAGAATGCCGCCTGCCAAGAAATTTGTCAATGGCAACCAAAGTCGAGCAGCCGCAAAAGGCAAACACATCAATCGCCGGAGGAAACCCTTTCCATAGTCTCAGACGCTCCTTTCCAAGGATACGTGGAACTATTCTAATGCGGTTGGTGTTGCAATTAAATTAACATAAACTTCGGAACCAGCCAGGACACGTTTTCCACGCTTTTTGGCCCAAAAATTCCACTCAAGGAAGGGGTTTGGGCTTGGCTTGCGATTTGGGGTGGGTAGTTAGAGAAGGGGCTGCACTGAGAAAAAATATGTAAAATATTTTGGAGAACGAAAAACATTTTTTGAAGTCAGTAAACCTAATTTTGCGGGACTCTATATTTTTTGGTCTTTCTTAAAAAATTAAAATTTTTAAAATGTTCTTAAGATAATTATTTATATATCCCACAAATTGTATATAATTTTTCTCTGAGTGCAGACACATGCAAATCGGTCCTTGGGAAGCCCCCAATTTGATTGACGCCGCACGAAGCGTTAATAACTTTAGCAACGCCTTTGTCCTGCGGCGGACTTTGATGATGACTAGATGATTATGACGAGCGTGTGGATGAGGTTTCGGGATGGAAATGAGCAGAGGAGCGACCCATAAGTTCCTCGACGGCGATGACGCACTATCAGCAATCACTATAATTGCATAGTTTATCCGCGTGTGCGTTTGTTTGCTTTTAATAGAGCTGCCTGCTCTATTTGTTTACTATTTAGCTGGTTAGCCTGAGTTTTGCCTCTTCCCATTTTCCCCGTTAAATTTCCCAGCTGTCACGCAACCCAATTATTTCCTTCAAACACATGTAACTGTTAATTGGCAGAGCGTCTCCCGGGCATCCTGCATGTCCTGAATGTCCTGGGTGCGGCACTTTCATTCTGACATCCCCTCCTTGAGTTTTTCCCTGATAGTTTTCCCCTGCAGCTAAAAGCTGAGATTGCTTTTGCCCGCCAAAAGGGTTGCGATTAGTTGTAGTTTTAGTTTTCCAGCGCCAAGGGGCTCTACTTAATCCCCTCGCAGATGAAAAGTAAATAGAAAATTGTATTGGGCGGTAGAATCAAATTAAAATAGGACTTGGCCCAGGAAAAATTATAGGTATGGGAGGGAACTTATTAAATCCCAAAGGTACAAAGAGTTGTTATTTTTAGATAGTTAGGAAAAAGTTAAGAAATATTTTCAAGAATAAGGGTTCTCAATTCTGGAACTCAAATTTTCTAAAATAATTCATAAAACATATTAGAGATTTTTTAATAAAATATTTCTTCTTTCAAAATAAAAATTCCTTTTATTTTATATTTTGAAATATTTTTTTACCCATTTACTGCTTTTAAAACTTAAGTTAAGCAATTGCCAAGTTAAAGACTCCCCAGGGGAAAAACTGAGATGTGAAAGCAAAACGCTTTCTCCCGTCGAAGCGTAAAAGTAGCTCTTGTCTCATTTTTTTCTGTTTCAGATACTTGGCTGCATATGATTTATGGGACAGACGGGCGGTGGCAGGAGAGGGGGTGAAAGATTTACGAGTCCTTCACACACAGGATATTCGCCATCAGGCAACAGGATAACAGGATGGGAATGCAAATCGCACACGCATGAAGTAAGTCCAGGAAGCGGGAAATTACCTCCTCAGTTTGAAGAGTCAGAAAAGCTAAAAAGGAACATGTCCTTTATAAGTTTTTAACTCTGTACAAAGGACTTTAAAGGCAAATACAGGGTAAATCCTTAGTAATTTCGGTGATAATTTACAGCTTAGTTGGGAATTCTTTTTCTTAAGAGTGAGATAAGAATGGGAATAAATAGCTCTGCCTAATTGACCCATCTAAACATCGTTAAATTCCCTTTTCACATCTAATTTGCCTGGCAATTGGACTTCTGTACAACCATTAGGCATTATCGAGGGCCATAAAAACCGTGATGGGAAAATCATCTGTGAGGGAAATTACTCGAAATGATAGTCGATGGCCCCGGGACATGCATCCTGTGTTGTCACATGCTATCAAAATCATAAAACTATCCGCCCGGCGAGTCCTTTGTGCTCCGCTAATAGACTTCCCGGGATCCTTTTCGCGTTTTTGCCAATTTCGCCTCTTCCGTCCAAGGAAATCATTTCTGTTGTATCGAATCTTTTGTTGCTTCCTCTGTCTTTTTGTCTCTGCTGCTGCCAGACGGAAAGTCTGATTCCTGAGTGTCCTTAAGTGCAGTCTGCCTTGACTTTCCAGAAAAAAAGGGGAGTTGGGAGGTGAAAGCCACTGCAGAGATTAGTGCCCAATAGCGATGGCATCTTCAAGGATACAGGATACAAAACAAAAACTCCTTTAAGCTGAAAATAATAAAGGAATAAAAAAATACAATCCCCGGCTCCACTTGAAAGTGTCACAACAAGTAAACAGCAAAACAAAAAACCCCCCGACTGAACTCACTAATAACTCAGACCAGAATAAATGAGAAAATCAAATAAAAACAAGTTAAAACTTCCGTGAAAAAGCGAGGAAATGAAACGAAAACAACAATTAGAAACCCTCCTCTTCGAATTTTTAAGCAGTCGAGTAATTACACGTTTAATTGCAATGGGCCAGGAGAAAAATATTCCAGGACTCGGGGTAAAAAATTACTTAAAATTCAGACATAATGAAAACTGTTGAGGGAATTATGCTAATTTCATACGGAAAAGCAACGCCCCGAGTTGGACTTCCGAAAAGGTCCTGTTTCTGTTTCTGCTCCTTTTCCTGTACTTTGTCCAGCTTTTCTCCCATTACGTGTCCTGTTTTCTCAAAAAGCCAAGGAAAAAACTGAAAGAAAATGTAGCCGAAAAGTGAAAGTTCGATTTATGCAGCTACAAATTCACTTAGCTATGCAGAGTGTTATCGCCGCCTTTTACCACCCGAAATGCTCCTTGATGTACGCACATTTTTGGTTCCATTTATTAGATTTTCCCTGCAACTTCCTGGGCGACCAACCCCTCGCATCCATTGATTCGTGGCGTATTTTTTTTAGCGCGCATTTTGCCTGAATTTGTAATTAGCCACGGGGCAATCAAAGGGGATGGGGTGGATTTTTGAAACTGGAGGGGGGTAAAGGGCCCTCAAAAAATATGCCAGAGTTCAAAAGGTTGATTTCGTAATTCAGCTGTTGATTAGTTGGGGAGTTCTGGGAGTGATAGGGTTAGGTAATGGACCTACGAAAAGAATAACAACTTATAGGATATCGAAATTGAAGGCTTGTTTAAAGAAAGACTTTGGGAATACCTATTAATATACTTGGAAAAATTCAGCATGAAAAGAAAATATTATAAAATCAATGAAATAAATAAATAATTTTTCAATCTTTGGAATTCTGTTGTAGAGGATATAGGATATTATAAATATAAAAAAGGGTAGTGTTACTTTTAAATATTTTTTATAAACTTATTAACTAGTTTTTCCTACAGTTTAATCAATATCAAGATCCGAATATTATAATATATTATTTTAAATTCTTTATTACAAGCACAACTACCCAATTTTCATTATTTCTTAAAACTCTTCTGTGTATTATTTAAATATCAATCATTTCCAGGGTATTCCAAAGTCCATTTCCTCTTCCCCTCCCGACTAATTAGCTTAGACTTTCCTTACGCCCATTGCACTTGATGGAATTTTACCCAAAGGCAGTTGATTTGTGTAAACATTTTTAATTATGAATACGCTGCGTTGTAATGACTTGATATCTTTTCCTTAAGACTTGGACTTTTTGGGGAAATGGTAATCCCGCTCCTGGACATTCTGGCCAGTTGTGTGATTCCCACGTTGTGCTGTACGCCTACAGCTTATCGGCATCCGCCAGAGATCTCCACTCCACCCAGTTTATACTGCCGAATTAAATGATTAATAAAAGTTATCGCCCAATGGGAAGGAAGCGAGTCAAATTTGTCGCCAAACAAAGGAGAGATGCCAAGCATCCAATATTAATTTCTAGCTGAACTGCGCGTTAACATTTTCTTTTTATGGAAATCCTTCGGAGGAAACTCTGTGTCATGCCCCCATTCAAATTGTGGCATAAACATGCAGTTTTAGCCCACATTTATGACACTCGAAACGCGTGTCGCGACCATAAGGCCATGGATCAAATTGTATAATATTAATTTCTAATTGCATAAATTTTGCCTCGTTACCGGGATGTTTTCCTGGTTGCAAAAGAGATATACCATTTACGATTTTTCCGTTGGGATCGTAAAAATTAAAGCGCTCCAAGGTGTTTTTGTCCTGCGAGAAGAACAATCCCGATGTTCGGTTTCTGTTTCGTGATGTGTTTTTATTTGCCGGTCGCTATGCCGCACAAATAAAAATAAAAGCACCCATCAAATGTCGAGTTAAAATGTTTTATTATTTCACTTTATGCCCATCAAACGACGTGGGTTTCGACCAGGAAAACAAACAGGATGCGGATTTCCGAAGTGGTGGGGGTTTTTGAGGTTCATGGCAGAGAAGACAATTGCCAAATGGTTTATTGTTTTTGCGGCTGCTCTGTGGAGCGTTGATAAGTCCACCGATTTTGCGTTGTGTGTTTGATGATGTCGCTGCTGGATAAACAGGGTCTTACAGGGTTTTTTTTCACTCACCCCCTTGGGGCAATATCTTTTTCAAATTGTTATTAAAATCGCAATGCGATAAGACGGGGAGCGTTTGTATCTTTCGGCAATTATTTCGATTTGCAGCGCTTGAGTGGAAAATGTTACTGAAAATGGTACAGTTTAGATGGATTTTTGTTCATTGAAAAATATTTATAAAAATAAAAATATTCAAGTATGCTATCATAAAAATAATATATAGCTTTATATAATAAAATAGAGAATTTTTTAAAATCTAGATAATTTTATTTTAATCTAGTATATTTTCAATATTTAATATAAACTTTTTTAGTTGAGGAAGATTTTTTTAACAAATTTTTTAAGGTACATGTACATTTTATTTAACTTTAAATTAATGGCAATTAAATTAATGGAACTTTTAAATTTTCTACTAATTAGTTGGTAAAAATTAAAAAAATATTATAATTGTCTAATTTATTTTTATCTTTATAGGTATGTATCTTTTTAAAACGGATTTTTAAAAATGACTGCTTATAAAGCTTTAAACACGGATTTTAAATCATTTAAAATAAAGCCCAACTGAAATTGCATTAAATTTATTGATCTACTGTGATTCACAAACTTGTTGTGGCTTCATGCAATTATTTATTCGCGCACTGAGCAAACCGCGTGGAAACTGTTTTCCAGCCGATACGTGACAATGGGCGAATCGAGACGACTGGCGACATTCACCTTCGCTTGTCAATCGCTAAATGCCCTGATTAATCCACTTCAAACAGGGCGAAATTCAGTTGAATCCGAGTGGGAGATTTTCAGTCAGCTACGTGGAGCGGCGGCAAAAAGTTTCTGTGCCGAAATGAAAATGTGACGCGGCTGAGATACTCGCGTATCGCTACGTGCGAACCGGCTGATTGCATTTACGTGTTGTCACCTGCTGCAACCGTCGCCCCTTGAAAACCCTCTGAAAACCCCCTTCAAAACCCCCCGCTTTCCACCAACAATCACTGCACTTCAGTCTGCAACTAATGCGAATGAATGGAGGCAAACCACACACAGCCATCGATAAGCAGCTCGCGGTTTGCCCTCCAAGTTGCATGTTCCATGAAGAGCAGCCCAAAAATCCCCCAAATAACCTCCATAACCATCTCACAATCCCCTCCCATATTTTACCCAATACAATTTTCGGCAACATCGAGACGTGGCAAAGTTCTGGCTAATCAGATGCAGTTGTAATTACAAAACTCCAGCGTTGAGAGTTTCGAGAGTAACGAGGTTAGGAAATGGGATTATCAGGGGGTTCTAGTTCTAAACTAGCTGAACGAGGAAATCCTTTTAATGCAATAAGCACAGTAGAAGTGGTCTCGAGTACTTGAACTCAGCAAATTTAACTTTATAACGATTAAAGCAATTGATGGGAATTTTAGTACAGAGCGTTATGATATACCATCTTTAAAAATCGGAAAATCAGTTTGAAAGCTTTTTGTCATATCGAGAATTTTTTCGGATATTTTTCTTCGTACTCCTCCTAAGTGAGGGCCTGCATATTCCCAAAAATTCTCTAACTTTTTCGCACAAATCGAATCTTTATGAGGTGTCCACATATCGCGAATTTCTGCGGGGTAATACGGAAAACCCACTAATGCCCCCTGTGAAGGATTATCTGTGTATAGAAATCTTTAAAAGAGATAGTGGATGGGAAAGTAAGAGGACTGGGGATGAGAATGGAGCAGAGAGGCAGAGGCACGTCGGGAATTCTAGACTTTGACTTTCGGCAAAACTTTAAGTAAATCTGCTTATCTTGCTGGAAAGTTTCGCTTCTACGTGCCGCCGTCGCGTCGCGGTCGCCAGTTGCTTTGTTCCAGCCACTAAACCACTCAAACGGCCAACCACCCACACCGTCTATAGGAAAGCCACCATCTATAGAGAACCAAGAGGAATGCAGACTTGTCATAACGTTGACAAAGTCTGACACGTTGGCATTAGGCCGGTCAAAATGTGGACTCCCTATCGCAAAGGTCGCTGTCAATCATCCAAGTTTCTCTGGCTTGGCAGGGGAAATGGCAGTCATGTGCTGACTCCTCACTGTTGCCAAGTGAAATTTAATTGAAATTCTCGCCTTTAGCTGGAAATCATTGCAAACGTCCTGTTTGCCATGTGGATGCTTGAGTGCAACGAGTGATTTGCATGTGTGTTTTTAGCTCAGGAGGAGGGATAATGATAATGGTCTGTTGACATTGCATCACTTTAGGGTAAGGTTGTTAATGGCAATGGATATGGGGATGACTTTGATATATATCTACTTGGAGTTCATTGTTTAAGGATTGATGTATATATAGTGGACCTAGATTTAATCAAGTATTAATATTAATTGGAATGAACGAAGATTAAATTGTTTCAAATTAATTTCTTATTTGTAATGAAGATTAGTTGCTAAATCAGATGAGTTTGATGATTAGATTTCCTATTGGTTGATAGTAATATTTTTGTTAATAATATTTCAATATTTATTTATTTTTGAAATTGGGAGGATTTTCTAATGCAGTTTTTTATTTTTAAAGCTAAGCTGTCAAGTTTTTTCTGTCTTAATTCAATGTTTTTGCAATTTCCACACCAGATTTAGTTTTATTACCCCACAACTTCCTTCATTTTAATTCCTAAGTTTATTTTATGCTCTATTTTAACGACACTGGGTAGCTATTCCACCCATCGAATACCATTCCTCTTGGCTGAGGCTCTTAAAGGCATCTGGCGCAGGACCTCCTCAGCCATACAATCCCCTGTTCCGATTAAAGGACTGCTCCCATTACTGCTCCTTTCCAAGTGCAAGTGCATGGCCCAATTTATGGTCAAATGCTAATTTTGGCCATGTCCTCGCACAAAGCGCGAATTGCTTTTGTGGCGTGTGGAGTAGGAGTACCATCAGCAGGATCAGGACACCACTTTGAGGACTAGAACTCCCGTTTTCGGTGTCCGTTGCGGGCCAGTGGCTGCAATAACTCGTCTCCGTGTCTGTTGGTCTGCTCGTCTGCAGCTGCCAGATGGCTTCGAGCCTGGGGATGCCCCTGGAATCCCCGGATCCGGGCAACTTTGTGGCTCCCGGTAATCCTTGTTGCATTTGTTGTACGCCTCGCCGTCGCTGCCATTAATGCCCGCAAAAAGCGAGAGCGGGCAGCTGCGGAGGAAGTGCAAAAAAATGCTATTATCTTTTTAAATTGTCTGCCAGGCGGCGGAGGAGCAGCAGCAACAGCAGCCAAAAGCCGCAGCAGCAACATCAGGCACGGCAGCAACATCAGCAATAGCAACAGGGAGGTGTCCACTCAAAATAACTCAAAAAACCTTTTTTTTTAATTAAAGAAAAATCTAGAATAGTTGTTTAACATTTTTAACTATATCTATGGATATAGGACGATGAAAGAATATATTCTTCGTTTTAAAATAATAAATATTATATATTATTAAAAAAATATTTCCAATTTATAAAAATTATTTTTCAGTTCAAAAATATATTATTTTCAGTCCCTTTTTTTACATTTCAATATCTAAGACTCGTCCTTTATAAAAATAAATTCAAGAAAATATTTGAAAACTTTTCAACTTTATAAATATTTTTTTAGAAATTTTTTCCGAGTGCTGTGACAGAAGAAAATATGGATTAAAATGTTGCCCGGGGAAAAGCCAGAAGGAAAAGTGGAAAAAAAGAGGATAGGATCCTTGTGTGGCTGGCGCGTTAACTTGATTTTTTAAGTGCCTCTCCGGCGCATTATGAACACGGCCCAGCCGATTACGGCTACCCATTTTTCTCCATTTTTTGCCGCCCCGCTTTTCATTTCTGCTCATGCATACGAAATTAGTGGCGATACGGAACCAAATTCTGGAGTGAAGTGGAGTAAAAGTGGAGGAAGCTGTCCGGAGAAGCGTTTATGGCTTACAGCGAGTTAATCGCGCTGTCATCATCCGTCGCTCGTTTGTCCAACTCGCAGCAATTGTCGCAATTGCATTTGTGTATATATATGGCCCAGTGTTTGGAGCACTTGAAGTAAGCGGCTTAGTCGGCTGGCATTTCACTTGGCTTAAAACCAATGGAAAATCTTCGAGGAAAAGAAACCAAACTTGAGACTCCTGTGACGGAAAAGCCTTCATTGTCTGCTCCTTCCTTTATCAAATAATTATGGCCCATTATCAGCGAAGGGAACAAGTTTAAGAGAATTCAACTGGGTAGTATGTAAATGCGGGTTTCTGTACTTTAAGTTAGTTCAGCTTTATAAAATGATACGCGCTCTAAATCTACTTGAACACTATTGTCCCAATCGTCCTGTTGATTTCTGTTAATTTTTAATCAACTGCTTACTGCTCGCCAGCACGTTCCACCCAAAAATTCCACTAAGTGGGTGTGGCGTGGTCGTAAAAACTGATTTTAATGCTCAGCCGAAACTATGGGGCAGTTCCGAAAGTTGCAACCCCTCGCCCCCTGAGATGGCGTCTTTGTCTTTTACAACCTTTTGTCAGTCGTTAATTTTTATGTTTATAGCGCAAATTCTCGCCTTGCTGCACACACGTTCACTGAATTTTCAAAACCGCAAAAATGGAGCGCCAATTGATAGGCGGGCGGGGGGATAAATTTCGAGATGGAGAGAACGACGTCGTTCAAGGTAGTTAAAACAATAACAATTAGCTGCAAGCCAAAGTCGTTGGCCACACGCCGAAATTAATTAGCGAGCGAAAGCGTTCCCTTTTCAGGTTAGGTTGAGTGCAAAAGTGAGGTTAGCTTGGTGCTCAGAGTGAGGTTAGGTTTCATTCGAACACACACAGAGTGCAACAACCAAATCGGAAAAACCAAAGTTAAATTATTGTGCTGACTGGACTGAAGTCAGTGGAGGTTTGGGTGGGAAATCTAATCAAAGTAGTGAAAACTTTCGACCGGAAAAATTGCACATTGAAAGTTTGTCCGCCTCTTCAGTGAAAACTTTTTCTTGCCTCTCTCCCCCTTTCTGTCTCCTCTTCGTTGGCCGGAATAATTGCCAAAATGGAAAGCCAAAACTTAAACAAAAACGCAGACATTAATGAAATTTTGATAAACTTTTGGTCGAAACTCCAATGCAACAATGAAACAGACGAGAAAGCTGGATAGAGATAGAGCCAAGTGCAATTTGAGCAGACAAATCAGAGCAAATTATGATTTATTGAATTTTAATTTAGTGCCAGTGCAGAAAATTTCCCATAAATATTTGAGGAAGCTCAGCCCGCAGCCAAAAACTGAATCAGAAATTACGCTCATTGCGAAGTTTGTGGGCTGTTTCGAGTGGTTTGCAACCCTCAGGGCGGCGCCGAAAAGTACAGTCGCCCCCCAGCTTTTTAGCTCTGCGCGTGCCTGACTCACGCATTATTCAGCAAATCGGAAAGGGAGAAGGGGTGCAGCTGCCCGGAGTCGTATTCTGTTTGATTTTTGGGTGTGGGCTAGGCCAGAAATTTAGCAAAATGTGCGTGTGCGTATGCAAATTACCGGCCACATGTCATTTCTGACCATTTCCACTCGAGGAATCGAGTCAGTAAAGCCCAAGGAGCAGAAAAACAATAGGGGGATTGTGTAGCTTCCGGAAACGTAGATTGAGATACCCTTATTTATAGATCAAAGTTAATCATTCGCTTAAGTTCTTGTAAACTTAAATATTATAGAATTGAAGACTAAATTTCAACCCGTAGAATTATCCCAATTAAATAAATATATAAATATCTTCAGAAATATATAATTTTGTCATATATTTTATTTTTTTAAAGCCTTAAAAATAATGGAAAAAAAAACAAACAATACAACAATTTATTCATTATTACGATTATAAGTCTTATTTAATATACCATTTCTCCCAAATATTATTTAATTTATGGGGTATAGAGTATTTAAATCTTAATTTATAAACATGTGCTTAAAATATTCATACTACCCACATTGAGGGTATTAAAATAACATAATAGCAACCCCTTGGTGACTAAATCGGGGTGGCTCTTCCGAGTTCCAGCTTCCAGATGGGGTGCCTTATGCGACTTGCGAACTTTTTTTGCAACTTGTTTTTACCCACTGACCTTGAAAAGTGAATTTATGCAAATTGAGCAGCTGAAAAATCAACAAAAACAGTCCAAGGGGTGGCTGATAAATCGGGATCAGGTTGCTCTAGAATATATATCCTGGCCATCCCAACCCCCTTTGGAAACCTCAGCGAAATTGCGAAATATTGCATTATTTAGCAACAGGGGAAAACAACAACAAAGGGCGGGAATCGCTCGCTTATCAGCGATTTGCTTATCGCGAATTTCCACATGGAAATCCATTAGTCAATCCCCTGTCTTTTTGCCATATTTGTTTGCCTGTAAACCTCTTACCTCACCACTCGATTGCCTAGCTAATCGCGAAATCCCCCAGGAAAATGTTCCCTTTTTTCGAGATGATTGAACAAATTGCTCGGGGAGCTATCGATTTCAGGCAAACCTACATTTTTAAATTAAAATGATTTATTTAAAAACAAAATAAAAACCAAATTACAGGTTCTTGTGATGGGATGCTACTTTTAAAAGGTTCCATCAAAATTAATTATGAGTTTTCCTGGCCTTATATAAAGAAGATAAGCTGTATATTATGTTATCATATAGATTAATAATCTTGTTTGTTAATAAATAAAGTAAAAATGTTTGTTTTAATATAAAAACTAAATCAGAGCTACATTACAAAAATTAAAATATATATATTTTTTGATAAATTATTAATGTATAATATTTTCCCAGTAATTATGGTCTGACTTTATTCTAAGTATTCTGGCAATCTGTTTCAAAAATCGTTTTATAATAATAATCATATATGAATAATGTATTATTCAATTCAGGGAAAAATGTAATGACAATTCACTATTTGGCATTATAGATTTTCGTAAAGAAATTCTTATCTTTTTTTCTAATTATCAGTAGGTATAGCAATGATAAGATTATAGACAGACTTAATAAAATACTTAAAAATTCATTTATAAAATCTAACTGAAAAGAGGCTCAATTAACATTTCAATTTTAATCATACCTTTCCCCTAGTTTTTAAATTCGACAACCTTTAACTGAAAAAGTTAAAGTCCTGTTGAAATATTTACATTGTGATAAGGATGCTTATTCAGTCCGCCCGACGCCGAGCAAAAATTTGTTAATGAAAAATGGCAAACAATTTCGCTTCTTGGCCTGTCTGTCTGCCTTGCCAGCGAAAACATGGCGAAAAACAAAAGGCCAGGAGACAAGACTTTTCATTAAAATTGCACACAGGCGGAGGTGTGGCGCTCAAAGGGGGGAGGGACTTATGAGGTGGCTTTCATGGGTGGTTCAAGGATTATTTATGGGGAGCCTGGCGGAAGCTGGCGGCGCAGCTGCCTTTCACTGGCTGCAAATGGCATTGCAATAAAACGAAATTAAATTGCTATTTTGCATACATATTATGTGTGTCCCGCATGTCCTGGACACACGCACACACTCACACACTCACCACTTTACCCACATATGGTTTCATATCCATAGTTGTCTGGCTGCCGCACAATAACCGAAATATCCCGAATCCTTTGACAACATCTGGCCTCCCAAATAGTTTTTAACCCCCTGCCCTCATCGAAGCACGAAACCTCAACCCTTTGTAATTGCTTGACGCTTTTATTAAAATGCATAAATTAATAGAATTATTTTTCGGGCCAAAGACACCTTTTATGGCCGCCATTTGGGGCATGTGTGGAATCGGTTTGGTGCGATGGCTTACGGCCAAACAATTACAAATGACGAAGTTAAGATCCTCGCCAAATGCACCACAAATGACCGCAATTAGCCATCCTCCCCATGTTTTTGAGGGGTAATTACACAGAGGAAAACTTCTTTGCAGTTAGGAAATAAAATATAAAAAAAAAATATTTAATATAAATAAAACTCCGAACTTGTATTATAAAACTTTAACATTTTTCCTGAGACCCCAGCTTTGTTTTATTATTTTTATGGTTCTTGGAAAAATATTCTGTGAATTGTAGAATTTTTTTAATTTTTATTCAAGTGTGGATTTTAGATAAATATCACTAAAATATTATAATTTTATATTTTTCCTAAATTTTTCTGTAATATATTTTGTATATAAATAAATGTATTAATTTTGCATAAAATAAACCTTGATAGATTTTTTTCATATTCCAAAATAATATTTCTTTTGTAGAAAACCACCTTTTATTATACAGAAGTAATATCAGTTTTTAACTTTAATACCTCTTTTTCTCCCCGTGCATTTTGAGGACATAACGAAAATCATTGAGGCAGCATCCATCCGCAAATCAGGGCAATTAATATTAAGTGGATTATTATTTAATGACCACTGCACGCACTCGGAGACATTGAAGAACGTTGTTCTGGAGCACCCCAACCACCATCATAACCACATCAACTTCAATCTCATTCCGTCCTAACTGTTATGATCCCGAATGGAGTTCACCCTTATGGTTGTCATATTCTAATTACAAGAGAGCACGCAGTTATTACACGGATTCGCTTAATGCCGCAGATACGGCTGCTGCGATTTGATGACCCCTGACCCCTGGACCTCAAGACCCCCCAAACCCACCATACACAGTAGTTATAACAGCATTAAAATGGCAAATTGACGTTCATTTCACGTGCTAGTGGACCGTATCCGCATTCCGGATGTTCGGCGATATGAGCATAGTCCTCTCATTGAATGGGCGTCGCTAATTGATAAATTGCCCTGATGCGTGGCTGGGATCCATAGTCACATAGTCGCATAATAGGTACTCAAATGCTCTAGAAAAAGTTTAGAGGAAAATACACTCTCAAAAGTGATTAAAGATGTATTTTTTTAGACCATATTTCACACGGTGATTGTAGATCTAATAATTTTAACATCCTGGATGGTTTTATTTATAAAAAATAAAAACTAAAACTTATACTTTTAGAAAAAGTTATTAAAGATATAAGATATTGTTTAAATAATCCTATTAATAACCCAACAAATTTTAAGACTTATTTAAAAACTTTTTAAAACATTCGCAGTAATTTTCAAAATAAATTATTTACACAATTATAGCAGGTCAGGGAAGTGAGGCGCTAAAAGCAGGCGATAAGGAAACTGCGATGCCAATTCAGGGGAATATGCAAAACCCGAGATTGCATCGCCTTACGTAACAATGTGACATCCACGTCATCGCTGAGGTTCCGACTTAGTCAGCAAACGGCCAAGATGGCGCCCGATCCTCCATTCCATTCCGGCGGAACTTGTCCGGATGGAACTGAAAAGCCGTGTGCACCGCAACCAGACACTGATAAGCTCGAAAGAGAGAATCTCTCGTGGAATATAGAATTATATAGAAATCAATTGAACCAACGTGTCCCCTCCTTATCAGGTGAAGGAGGAGTGTCTCCCTGATAAGATTGCGGGGTTCCTTTAAGCCTCAGAGATCCCACGGGAGATTACTTTATGATTCGATGGATTTCTCGCTCTTCATCATCGATTTAGTTTGTCAAAGTATATAAATTAATAGATTCTTAAAAAATAAAAGGTTAAAAGTGAAGCTGAAATGATTTAAGGTTATACCTGTATTTTAGGGAACTCCATAATTTCATATATTGTAAACCATCAGAAAAAGAATCAAAGCACCGCTGTTGCAAGAGTAACTGTAAATTTATTTTATTAGAAATATTTATAGAATTCTTTTAAAGCATTATGATATAATTCTTAAATAAAACTTTAATTTAAACTTTTTAATTTAGTAACCCTTTCTTAATATATTAAAAATAGGTCTACAAAAACTAATTTAGATTTTAGATTATTTTTCTCTACCAGGAATTCAAATATATTTTTAGAAACAGCTCTCTAAAAATTGTCCCACTCTCTTAAAAATCTCTTAGAACCAAACGACTACGTTCTAGAACATTTTCCCCTCTTGTAATCGCAGAGCTGAGTTGTTTTGAGGAATTTCGCGGTTGTAAGTTCCATTGTTCCATTTGGTATCCAAAGTACATTGCCAGCTAGCTGGCGTTATCAGCAGTCGGAGAAGAAAAACGCAAACAGACGCCCCACATTGAGGACCAGATCCATTTTGAAAACCCAAACCTTATCAGAGAAGCACAAACAATATGCTGTTTTACTAGTTGATATTTAGTTACTTTGTTGTCTTTATTTGTTCAAGCGGTAACGTACATGCTAAAGATACATTTTGCTGGGGCCAACTTGCTAACTTATTTATGATAACATTATCACAATCTGGTGTGCTGGTAAATCAAGGTGAAATTGGGGAAGGGGTGTAAATCATTCATTGTTGACTGCTTTTGATAATGCTGCTGCTGCACTGCGATTTATTGATGAACGAACCAAGGAAACAAATTAATTTATAAGGGATTTATGAGAGCAATTTTGAGGGAAAAGTGTAGAGGAGTGTATGTTGTGGGAGGAGGAGCTGGTAATAACCACTCCTTACTGCTTCTGCAGGTACTCGTCGAACAGGTAGACGGACAGGGATGGATCCGGCACCTTCATCAGCTTGGCGAGGTCGTTGGCATAGCCGGACAGCTTGCGCACGCTCTCGGCCTGCTTGCCCAGGAAGTTCTCCTCGAAGTAGTGGGCCAACTCGGGATCGCGGTCTCCATCGGTGGCGTGGGTGGCACGGGAGTGCACGTGGGTGGCTCCGGAGGCCAGCTGCTTCTCGGTATCCAAAGCCAGGGCAAGGGAGTGCAGTTCATCGACCTCCAAAGTGCCGCGCTTGGTGCTCACCGAGCCGGCGGACTCGTGACGGGTGTTGAAGTCCACGATTCCTCCACGGCGGGTCACCTGCTTGATCAGGGCAATGCTGTCATCGAAGGAGCGGTCCGAGAGTCCCTGGTACAGCTTCTGGAAGCCGGGGCGGTTCTTCTGGTACGAGTTGAAGTGGGTGGCCAGCAGGAGGTAGTCGTAGGACTTGGCCAGCTGGGCGTTGATGTACGACTGGATCTCGGGCTCCACGTGGTCAATGCCAGCGAAACGGGCATTACAAATGGAGTTGCCTAAGGGAAAGGGGGAGAAAATAATAGAAATTATAATCTATGGAAATGGGAGGACGGAAAGAACATTTAAAAGGCACATTTATAATTTCCTAATTATTGTGAATTTTTTTAAATTTACTCAAATAAAAATAAATTATTACAACATTTTTTTTTAGGGTTTTTGGACCAATAAGGTTTTTACAAATTAGCTTTGCAATTTTTTAACTAATATTTGAAAAGTGCGGAAAATTTTAAAATATTTTTCTAAAACACCCATTATACTTTTCACTTACTTTTGCCTGTGAAAAAGCCCGTGAGCGCTTGTTTTTATTATTTATTATTATTTTTACAAAGATATAAAAAAAGCAACAACACAGGGGACACAGATTAGGTTCTCTTCGCCCGAGAGGCGCTCTCTTTTTACTCACCCGAGAAGGCCGAGGAAGAGCAGGCCGTGATTACGGTGTTTTGGCAGTACTCTTCGTTGCTGGCCAGGGCAAGAGAGCCGAGGCACGCGAAGAGAGCGAGTGCAATGAAGAATTTCATCTTGACGGCTGTTTAACTGTAAATTAAAAACAAATTCGAAATTCGAAAACAAAGGAAATTAGTTTCACAATAATTGACAATTGAAAAACAGCCACTTTTGCTTTCGTTTGCTGCGGAAAAGGCCCTTTTGCGTCGTAGAGTTTTCTTGAATTTTCTCTGTTTTTTTTTTCACAACAAACCCAAACCACCACCGAAGGAATTTGTTTTTTTCTGTGATGTTTGTGGTTTGTATGTTGTTTTCCAGTAATTTCTTGCAGTTTCCCCTTACAAAACACTCACTAAGTTGTTAGTAACTGATTAAACTCACTTGCTATGCGTTTTACTAACTTCTCGAACGCTGCCTTTGGTTTTTGGTGCTGCTTGGTGGAACTTTGAAAATCAACTGCTGTTTATAGCGTCGCGTTCGTCTCTTTCTATGCGATCGATAAGGCGTGTGTGTGTGTGCTTCTGGAGAGAGGGCATGGGCATGTGTTGTTTTGCGCTCAGTGCGGGGATTTCGTTGTCATTCAAACATGGCCGCTCTGCTGGGTTGTTTTTGTTGCCCCCTGGAAGGTGACTCACGGCAGGGTTGTCAGCGTGTGCAAAAAATGGACACTGCACTTTGGATTTCAAGTGGTTTCCCGAGTGGAAGGGGGATTTGATGTTTCATAAAAGATAAGTTATAAATAAATTGCTGCCATTTATTTTTTTAAGATTTTTTGATTTAGTTATTTTGTAAGAAAATCATATTTCATAAGGTTAGGCCATTTTTCACATTGCTTCACTGGTGTAATTAATTTTGTAGGGATTGAGCTAATAGGTTTCGTTGGCAATCTGTGGAAATACTTTTGTATAAGGTGTATTCTAATCATTCAACACCTAAATTTCTTATATTTACCTTAATTTTAAAAACTTTTTTATTGTCTCAGAATGAGACTCCTACATTTTAGGGTTTCCCCAAAGAGCGCATGATGTAACGAAATTATAGTTTTCCCAGCATTTATCCCCCTTATCAAGTGTCACTCTGCGAGCTCTGCAACCGACACCTAAAAAGCCGCCGCCATATTTAGTAGTTATCAGAGTTACTGATTGATCCCCGCGCCGAACGTGACAAATCAACTTGACACAATAAGAATTAAATTGTCAGGCGAAAATTAAACCGCCTGGCAACCCATGACGTGGTGCTCTCTCCAACCCAGGGCCAAAACAAAAACAAAGAACAGCTGACGCAGAGCGCAGAAGAGCGGCCATATTTGATGATTATACTGTGTATTCGGATTATCTGAGTAGGAAACCCGACTTTCCATACAAAGTATAGCCACATTGAGGACGTGTGTATGAAATTAAGTGCGTCTATCAATAGGAATATATTCAATTATCAGTCATTCAAATGGTTAACAAAGAAAAGGCGACATGTTGGAAACGCAAAGATAACAGTGCACACTCTCCCACTCACGCACACACATAGAGCCCCACAATCGAGAGAGGGTTTCGCTTAAAAGTGTTTTGTGCGCCGTTTGGAGCGACAGTTCGCTTTCGAGTTCGCTAAAAACACAAAGTAAAGGCATTAGCTCTACTGAAAATCAGATTAAAGCTGTCAAGAAGGTACTGGAAGACCGTTCGAGAAATCGAGAATCAAAAGTAATCCCCAATCAAAGCCCATCAGAAAGCAGGCGACGCCTTCTGCGCCAGTGTGTGTAAAGGCAGCTAGCTGAATAAGAGCTATTTAACATTCTAGTTCCATCCGAGTCGCCTCATTCTCATTTGTGCATTTCAAGCAAAACAAACTAAAGTGACAAACAAATTTTGGTTCTGTGATTTTGTGTATAAAGACGATCAAAGATGGTGAAATTAATCGCTAGCCTGCTCCTGTTGGCCGTGGTGGCCCAGGCCTACGGGGACTTCAAGTGTAAGTATTATTTCCTAAAATTCCAAACAAAAAACAATGGAAAAACGCATTAAATTCGACGCAATAAGCAAAGAGCTGACAAAACATTAAGAGCGCGAGCATGCGCAGTTTCTCTTCGGCGCTCTTTCACTCTCTTTTTCTTTCTGGAGTCCAATGAAGTTAGCAAACCAGTTGATTTGTTTAAATTATTGATACTTCCGTTTCGCTTTGGGGAAATGATAACCAGTTTTTATAAATATAGATGCCAATTAAAATATGCGAAATTTCGCTTTCGTTTCCATGAATAATTCCAAGTTTATTTCCATTTCAAGCTCTCTTTGCACACGGCTTATAATGTGTGAGTGAGATAGGGATAGAAACCATGCTTTTTGCACACGGCCCCAAACCAAAACAAATACCGTTACTATGACGGCGAGCACTGCGCACGTTACCAATGCAGTTACAAACAAAGAGAGGGAGAGAGTAAGCCATTGCAGTTTTGCACACGGTTCTTTTTGCCCTAGAATAACGGCATTCCAAGCGCAATTTCAAAGGTTTATGCAATACGCCCTCTTAAATGCAGTAACCCACCAACCTCATTCCACCCCTCCCCTCAGCCAAGCAAGAAAGCAAGAGTTTCGCGAGAGAGCTGCAGAAAGATCGAGAAAAGCAAAAGCTTAAGCAACAAGAACAAGAAAAACAAAACCCAAAACCGAACCATGGCGAAGGTCAAGATCAGGGGTGCAAAGGTTTCTATAACTGAAGAACAAACCCAAGTCAAGCTTACAAAAATCGAATTTTTAGAGAAGAAATTTAAAAAAAAAAATAATTTTTTGAAATTAAGTTTTTTTATTAATTATGTACACAGATGGTTGGATTTTTAATTTATAATGAAATTTTATTATTTTAATTTTAGTTTAAAAATAATTTATTAAGTTTTTTTTTTCTTCGAGAAAGATAAATTCGACTTAAGCTTTTATTATTTTTATAAAACCCCCAACTAAACCAAAACCCATCCCATTCCAGGCTCCCTGGCTGTTCCCGAGATCACCAAGGATTGGGTGGACATCAAGGATGCCTGTATTAAGGGCATGCGCCACCAGATCCAGGAGGAAATCAACGCCTCCTACCAGTACTTGGCCATGGGCGCCTACTTCTCCCGCGACACCGTCAACCGCCCCGGATTCGCCGAGCACTTCTTCAAGGCCGCCAAGGAGGAGCGTGAGCACGGTTCTAAGCTGGTCGAATACCTGTCCATGCGCGGTCAGTTGACCGAGGGAGTCAGCGATCTGATCAATGTGCCGGTAAGTCAAGGAATCCCTCAAAGAAACCTTCAGAACCAACTAATCCTGGCGAATCCTCCACAGACTGTTGCCAAGCAGGAGTGGACCGATGGCGCCAGCGCTCTGTCCGATGCCCTCGACCTGGAGATCAAGGTCACCCGCTCCATCCGCAAGCTGATCCAGACCTGCGAGGGCAAGCCCTACAACCATTACCATCTGGTGGACTACCTGACCGGTGTCTATCTGGAGGAGCAGCTCCACGGACAGCGCGAGCTCGCCGGCAAGCTGACCACCCTGAAGAAGATGATGGACACCAACGGCGAACTGGGCGAGTTCCTGTTCGACAAGACCCTGTAAAGTGGGTGGAGATAAAGTGGAGCAGCCCAGCCATCAAAATTATCAGCCAGTCGAGTTCATAAAGTGTTCTGTTGTTATCTGTTAGCCGAGAAAGAGCCTTCCCCGAGGGTCCGCTTCTAAATCATCCAACCAAACAAGTCCACCAAGACTGGCCAATAAATTATCCGTTCGACTGCGATCCTCAAACCAGCACAGCAAAATTCCACGTCTGTTCTTTCTTATCAACAATGAAAAATCAACGCATGTCTTAAGTATTTAAGTTCTTTGAGTTGTGAAAATCCGTACACCTCGGGAGGGGGCTCTCAGCATTATGCAATCGCCGAGATTTCGCCTAGCTTTAAGTGGAATCGATCATTCGCATAGGAAGACACTCAAGCACAAACCATTCAACACATCCTATATCTTTATATTTTTCTGTCAATTAGACGAGCAAGTTCTTAAATAAATAAATAAACAATATATATGTAATGAAGTAATTATGACGTGTGCATTTTATTGGGCTTTGTTTTTCAGATGGATAACTGAGGAGATTTCATTCTTATTGGGTTTTTTTTCCGGTGGATATAGAATGTGATTTACAAGTTCCGAAGAGGATTTGGTTTGTAAATGGAGGGGATTTAAAATAAATGAATAAAGGTCCAGAATAATGAGAGACCAAAAATAAATATTTTTTAACATTTGGCATATAAATCAAATGGGTATTTTTATTTCTTTTTGCAAGGTTATTAATGGTGTACAAAAAGCAATGAAATACTTTATATTATAAGTAGCTAAGTAAGCCCTATCAGATTACCAAAATCCCTAGAGAGTTCAGTAAAGTGGAGATCATTTAATACGCATTTCAATTGATACACTTAATACTAAGATATACTTTCGCTAATTTTTGTTCTCCCTATAAAATCAGCTTGGTAAAAGGATAATATGGCAATCTCTCTGTTAGCCGATTAACCCTTTATTGTCCCATGACAATGTACTTGATGAGCCGAATCTGGGATCACGTCTCGCCTGTCCATCAGTGGCCAGTGCCTAATGGTTCGTTCGCATCGCATATTCCGTTTGATAAACGTCGGCATCTTCGTCTCGAGTCCCATTATTGACCCTTTCATGTAGTCACCTCCCACTGAGGATAACCCCGTACTTCTAACCCCTTTCCCAGGCTAATCTGATTTGAAAACACAAAAAGCCAACCATAAGAAGGGAGTTCAGCGAGACGAAAAGTGCACGGAAAAAAAAGTGCATGGAAAAGTACAAAAGTTCTAGGGGATTTGGAAAAACTGTCATACCAATAATTTCAAACAAAACACATAGGATAGAAATTTTTAGTGGTATGTTTCCAAAATAATACAAAAATATTACAAATCTCAAAAAAAAAAAAATTTTTAATGCTTTAGAAATGTACTAATTTTTAAGGCCATATGTATTGCCTAATAATTTTTTTCTGTGTAGGATTTTCCGGTGGACAGGAGCAAGTACAAAGAATAATTCATAAGTCACTTGTAAAAATGTCCACAACCATCTCGGCCTTATCCACCCCCTTGCCCTTGGGCTAATGTGTGCTCGGAATGTTCACCCCTTCGATGTCCACGACCATGTCCACGTCCATGTCGATTCGAGTGATTGACAGGACATGCCATGCATTGAATTATGATAAATTGTGGCAACTGTCAAAAGGCTGAGCTTGGGTTTCCTCTTCCTGCTGCCCTCGATATCCAACCAGATTTGCCGTTTTTCGAAGCGTGACCAGTGTGAATGGGTTAGTGCCTGGCATTTTAAACAATTTCATAAGCTAATATTTGAGCAGATGTCCTTGTTCGTTGCGGATTTAAAATTGCATCAATCCGATTCCGACAATGGGCCGCAAATTTTTTGATAAGCCCCGCAAATATTTAAGCGCAATTCGTTCGATTGACCAAAAATAAGGGGAGGGGTTTTCTGGGTGGTGCGTCCAGCATATAAATGGTCCATGCATGACATTTGGACCCACTATCAATCTTGGCCAACGGAGGCAAACTTTTGTTCATGCCTCTCGACCAATTTGCCAATGATTTTTATTGCTTTTTTGCGAATGTTATTTTTTTATCAGCGATGGAGTACCCTTTAGATATGTGTAATATATATTTAAATATAGAGACACTTACTAAGAATCATAGAGAAAAAAATAAACCTAAGATAATGATATCAGATGTATAATAAATGATTAAAAACGATAATACATATATTTTAATATTTTAATTTTAATGTCTGATTTTTACTTACTTATAATTATATATAAATTAATATCAATTTAGGGTTTTTATTTTTTTTTATTCTTTCGTAAAAACTGCAGTTATTATGGTTCATACATATAGGGTTTTTATAAGGTATTTCCAATTCGAATCTATTGACAATCAAGCTTTTTTCCATATTTTTCTAAGGGTGTGAGGCAAGATAGCCAGCCAATTTGGTAGTGAAATATTCTGGGCAGAGACGTGCGAGTGATTCATCCTGCGCATATCCTTCAGATAAAAGTGCCTGCACGCTTATCGCGCTGACATTTGTCCTGCTCCTCGTTCGCTGACAAATTTGCAACGCCGGCCAGGACAATAGGCATGAAATGGAAATGAGAATTGGAGAACGAATGCCACTCAGTTGTAGTGTCCTGTCTGCCTTTTAGGATCCTGTATCAAACCGAACCGAACCTAACCGAACTGAACTGAACCGAACCGAACCGGTTTTGACTTCAAGTGGCAGCAGCCAGCGCCGCAGGACATTCGCCGCCTGCCGCCGGTAGATGATTTATGTCCGGTTAGTTCCTTTGTCTTTCGCTCATCTGAACTCCACTCCTCGCACTCCGATTACTTTCCACTTTCTCCGCTTGTTTGCCGTTCTCACCATAAATCTCTGGGCGCCCATTTAGGAGTGACAGGCATAGCCCCCGGAAAATCCTTTCAAACCGGTTATGAAAGTTAAAAGAGGATATAAAATTGGAAGGATACTACCGAGTTAAGTACTCTGATCATTGGCATATTTATTAGGTTTAAAAGATCATTTTAATAAACTGTAAAAAATTATTACATTCTTTTTATTTTTTTATAGATTTGTTATCGATCATGTTTTATAACTATCATAGTTGAAATTAAGATTATATGTGAAATCACTTTTACAGTAATACATGATCGGTTTCCTGGAAAGCTGTCCCACTCTCTCTCTCTGCTCCCGTAACTTCCAGTCTCTCCTGTGGCCGCCAGAGGTCTCTCAGGTGCATAGATTAAGTTAGGCCTAGGTTAGTTCCAAATTGTCGGCCATTGAGAGTATAAGAGTATACCCGCGTCTGATCACCCGCGATATTACCGAAAAGTTTTCGCGTGTGCTTTGTGTTCTTCATTCATCGATAGCCGAGTGTTTTCTTCCTATTATTCCCGATATCCGCTTTTATTTTGGTAAGTCTTAATATTTATTTTTTAGTATAAGGCATAAAAACTCATTTTAAGTCCCTGAACCAACACCAAATTAAGAACTTTAAAAGTATTAAAGGCTTTCCCATTCGTATGCATCACATTTATTCTTGTTTATTGGAATTTCCAGTCAATTTGCATTCACTCAGTCAGTTTGTTTGGCTAACTCTTTTGCCAAAGTTGAAGGCAAAATGTGCAAGGGTATCTCCTTGGGGTCCTTGCACTTTCTTGGCTTGCAAATTCAAACATAATCCACCCCCTTTCCCCACCGTTCCTTGATTCACTTTCCCCCACTCTCGCTATCGATAAAGTTGTAGGTAGCAAACTCCACTTGAGGCTGCATCACGCAAATGATTAAAATTCAACAAACATCGGTCAGGAAGGATTCCCCGGGAGGAGCAACCTAGCCAGCCAAGGAAGCATAACCATTGTCGCCTTTCGGATGTACCAGCATATATACACCGGCTCACAGCGTTATTGAAATGTCTTAGCAGCTGTCCAAACATCCTTGCTTGCCGTATCCTTGCAGGGGAGAAAAGGATTCTGCTGATTTAGCATATTGACTCCTTGCCAAGGAGCGAACTTATACAAGATTTATGCGCCCGACGCACGCCAGGCGACAGTCGAGATAAAAAGGATTCGTATAACTCACGCCCAGCGAAAGGACAACCAGAATGGATGCACTGAGAAAAAAGTAATATAAGTTTTCTTGGGTTTTGGGAAATATTTCTGGTGGTCAAATATTAGTTCACAATTTCTATAATTTCATATTATATTTTTGAATATATATATTGGGTTCATATTTTTAGGAAATCATTATCCTAATCATCTATTAAATTGACCTAATATTTACTAGCATTTTGGAAACTATTTATAATAGTAAAATATTATTTTAAAATTAAAAAAAAATATATAACTTATATTATATTTCTGACCATATATTTTGGGTTGATATTTTTCAGAAAATCATTATCATTATCATCTACACACAAAAAAAAAAACTATGTAAAATCAACGATTTAATAGTGAAAACTGCCCCAACCCATAAAAAATAGAACAATGCCCAAAAAAATAATAGGTTACATATAAAATAGGAGATGACCTACAAAATAGTATTTTACCCGAAAAAAATTGTTGTTTTTTTTTAAATTTATTTTTTTAACTGTTTTTATTTTTAATTTAATTTGTTATATTAATTTATATCGAAGCTATTTATAGACACTTACATTTCACAGATAATTAAACTTACAAGTCAGGTTATTGCCTCCGCTGGGAATCGAACCGGGGCCGCAGTCATCGGAGTCGAGCACTCTAACCAGTAGGCCACAGAAGAATGATTTTCGTAGAGGAAAATCTATAGACTTGAAATCAACATTTACCAAAAAAAAAAAAAAGGAAAAACATCATCTGCAAAGGCGGGACTTGAACTCACGACCCAGAGATTATGAGTCGGATACTCTAGCCACCCTAAGTCCAGAAAAATAGTTGGCCTACAACTTATAATTGTATTTCTAAAACAACAAAATACATGAAGGAAAAAAATAGTTGTGTTACGATATTAATTTTGGTGTCACTATTCAGTGCCCCAAAAAATAAAACAACAAAATACATGCGAACAAATAAAATAGTTTTGCTACGATATTAATTGAGACGTTACTATTAATTTGCCAAATGAATAAAACAACAAAATACATGACAATTTGGTTTTCTACTATTTTAATTGTTAAATACTATTCAATAACCCAAAAAATAAAACAACAAAATACATGAAAATTTCAGAAAATAGTAAACTACTATTTTTCTATGTTGATTTTACATAGCTTATTTTTTTGTGTGTATTAGATTGACCTAATAATACACCAAGTTTCAATTAGAAATATATTTTTTACTAAACGGTTACACAAATATAATACAAAATAAATCTTTCATATACACATAAAATAACCTTTTTATTCTTTTTAAATTTTTTCTCAGTGTAGGCTAGGAAATCTAGAGTTTGGGGAGGGCAGTGCAATAAATTGGATTTGCATATTAGCACACTACCAGCAAGGGAAACCGAGGGGAAATGAAGAGGCTGCACCCTTTTGATCTTGGGGACTGGGAATTCCGCAGGGAAAGAACGGGTGACCACTGACCTTGTGTCCTGGAGGAAGGATGGGGGTGGTGGGTGCCAAACGGCCATTAGGCAGAGCATCTTAAGTACGAAATCTTGCTTAAATTGGAAATAAATCATTAAAAATATGTCCACAAGCGGTGAGGGGGAATGAATCCTTTGAGCTGTTTGCCGAAAGGGTTTGCAACAATTTCCAGAATTTGCGGCATTCACATGTGGGCTGGATTTTTCAGTGGGGGGTTGGTCTGTATGGGCTTGTAATTCCCTTTGATTTATAAAGATAACGACGCAGTGTCGTGTTTAATTTGCAGCCGCCCATCTCCTCCCACTCTGGTATTTACATACATAAATCCTGACACAGGACTCTTTCGTCCATTTGGTCATTTGGCAGGATATATGACTTATGTGTCCCTGCCGCAAAGTTTGGTAATTATGCATGCCCCAGACATATTACTTTCGCTATACTTCGCTACTCTTTGTCTCAGTCGGGCATCTTCAAAGGGGGGAGGACTTTACATTTTTTAACTGACCACTTTCATTGGCACGAGGGAACAGCCAAAGTTTTGGGCCACAAACTTTGGCTTGACATGGCTGAGATAAAGATTAGGTCCTGTCCCTTGCACTGAAAAAGAAATTGCGGGAAAGTATAACTATTTAAGGATGAAATTGGAATTTAAAGAATTTAATTACTAAATATTTTATACCTCAACTTTTAAGTATTTCTTTAATTTATTTTTATGCAAAAAATTATAAAAATGTTGAAAAATGAAAATAAATTATTTATTAAATATCTAAAATTAAAATAATTAAAAATTAATTTATCGGAATTCAACGAACTTAAGTTGAATTCCAATAAATGAATTTTTAATTAGTTTAGTTTTAATTTAGTTTAATTCATTTTGAATAGATATCAACTTTTTGGCAGTGCCGTAACTTTGGTTATCGACTGTGTGTTTATGGCCTGTCCCTCTGACTTTTTAACCCCCGAAAACAGTTCAATGGCCACAAGTATCAACTATGAATTTCCCCAGAGGGTCATTCCGTGGCGAGCTTATGCACCCAGGTTGGGCATTCCGGGGGATCGGGATCGGGATCTGAGTGGAGGGTCAGTTGGGAGGCCAGTCGAATAAAAAGCTGATTTGCATGCTCCTCCGCAGCTCCTTGGACTTTGGGTATTAAAACTAAAGAGCAGCATCAGCAGCAGGACATGAAAAAGGGACCTGCAACGTGTGAGGTTAAATAGATTTGACGGCGAGGACATGGGCGGAGTACTCGCCCCCTTTTCGCCTGTCTGCCCCACGCGCAGTTATGCCGCAGACATGGCTCGCTTTTGATTTAAGCGCATTGTTTGCGTTAAATATTTGCCATGCCGGCCACGTTAACTCCCCTCCCTTTGGCCAAATCCCACCTAGAACCAGGGCCCAGAGCCAAAGCCAGAGCCACAGCTGCAGCCAAGAGCTTCGGGCTGAAAGGGAGTGGTCTGAACCTGAACCCGAACCAAGTACTCCCTTTTCCCAACCTCCGAAAGTCAGCGTGACACGGGGCACTCGAGAGAAGGAAACGTTTTTGCACTGGAAGAAAAATTACTGGGAGCTTATAAAGTCAAAAAAAAAAAAAATGGAAAATTAATAGGGAGGTTTAGCTCAACATCCTTAACCTAACCCATCCCAAACCCTTTGATTCTGTAGATTATCCCTATATACATATATTGCAAGATTCATCAATGGAAGAAATATTTCTTTTAGAACTGGAACAAGTAACATTTAATATAATGTTTAAAAACAGTTTTGACAATAATTCCATTATTAGGTTAAACTTATGTTTTAGATAAAAAAAAATTTTTTTGGATAAACTTTTTTTTTTTGATAAGGATAGAAACACTTTCCATTTTAGAAAAAAACAAATTGGGTGAACAAAATTTTGTTTTACGTGGTGAGTTTTACGTAAAACTACATTCCATTTTAGAAAATAACCTAATGGGTGAAATAAAATGGAAATTGCTTTATTTTCCTTCAGTGTACCGTCCTTGCTAATCGGTCGAAGGAGTCCTACCCTCCCTAGTACCAAAACGCTCATCTGCGGGCTAAGAAGCGAGCAATCCTCGCCTCGTGTTTGATTTCCGCTTTCAGCTCCTTGACTCGCCGGGCACACACATCCTTGGGCGAAGTCCTTCATCCTTCCTCGCACCATCCGGCACCCGCGGCCAAACAGCTTAAACTTCACACGCAGACACGTCTGCGGGAAAGTCGAAAACTGGGTGGTACGAGGATATTTTGTAGGGAGTATTTATGGGGTTGGGGGTCTCCTCACTCAGAAGACGCATGAAGTGCATTAGTTGCAATTGAATTTGTACATTGTGTGTGCTGCGCCAGTGAGAACGGGAGTAGCAGGACTCCTTTCGAGTGCAATTTTGTTGCCAAGCTGAAATTGGATTCCATATTGCCACTCAGCGAACATGGTACAGATGTGGTTAAATCCCCCACCCAAATACTCTATTTACTCCATCCCCCCGGCAAAGTTAATTAGAAAGCCGGGCAGGTACTCGGTAGCTGCTTCAAAGACGCTAATTGAACTGCCACATCTGGACTTGAGCTCCGATTATCGGCTAAGCTGAGGGAATTGAACCCAGGACACCGCAGAGAAAAGAAAAGTGATTCTGCCCCAAAGGGGCACTTATCGTTTGCCACACGTTAATCTAAACTAAACTTATTTCTGTCCTTTAGAAATATTTTACAGATCTAGCAAAGATCTAGGATTTCATGTGGTATAATACCATATTATTCCATTAAGAAACGTAACCCACATCCAATAAATACATATTTTCCAGTTTTTGGGTTCTTGATGATTATAAGCGACAATGGTCGCGCTTTATTGAAAGATTCTTTGTGTTCTTTGAGAGTCTGCTGGATCGATCCAACCCGATCGCTTATACAAAATATATATATATATATTTTTAGGTATATAATTAGAAGTGTAATCGATTCATAAGGTAGTACATAGTAAATGTTACATATTCCGTATATTATTACTTTATTATTATTATTATAAATAGAGACAAATACGCATATCATGAGTGATTTATGTATGAATGTGTTAAGTGCTAAATGTGGGGAGTACAATATATGTTTGTATGTGTGTGTCTAGAATTATTTTTTATTTTTTTATATTTTTTTTTTTAGTTTGATGATTTTATGCCAATGATGAGTGTAGATGAATGTGGATGAGGGTGTGAGTGTCTAGATGAGTGTGTGAGTGTGTTTGAGTGTGTGCTTTAGCTTAGAGAGAGGCTGGCAAAAGGATTATTGCTGCTGGTATCGATAGAAGATATTCGATAAGCTTCTACGGGATAGCTTTCTCCGAGTTAATATTAATTTTACATATTTTTTTGGTTAGCTTTTTGGTTTGGTTTTTTTGTCGGTTGGTTTTTCGGAAGCAAAGTTGGGCTGAAACTATGGATCGAACAGAATTCACGGTGTGGTTCTCAGACTCTGCCTGCCTATCGACACTAATCGATAATTATCGATCAGTTTGCCATTTCAACTTTGTTTCGATAAAAGATCCTCTCACAATAAAAACAATTTGTACTTTCGAAAAGGGGGAGGGGCGCTTTTGCTTTTTGCTTTTGCTTTCTGCTTTCTCTGCTACTTTCTCACTGGCTCTCTTCGCTTTCTCCGCTCTCGGCCTTCTTCGCTTTCTTCGTTTGATTCGCTAGGATTTGTTTAGGGTTATCTGTTTTTTGCATTTTGTTACATTTGTGTTAGGATGCAGGAGTGCTGAGGTTCATGTTTTTTGTATCGTTCAATGTTACTTTGTAATTTCTCTCCGCTCGCTCTTCGCTTTGTATATTTGCTTTAGTTTTCAACAAGGAAATCAAAGGATGCTCGCTTCTTTTCTTCGTTTGCTTAGTAAGAGATACACAATAAATATTCGTTTTACATTCGCTTTCGAGGCAAAAAACCAAAATGGAGGAGTGCCAATTCAGGATTGGGGGATCTACGTATTTATTTTCGATTTTTTTCGGTTTCGGCTTGAGCCTTTTATGGAAGTCCCCCCATCCTGCGGCACATTTGTCTATTTTTTAGCAAGTATTTTATTTGATTTCTTTACACATGTAATTGTAAGTATTTTTTTGTGGTTTTTGTATTTTGTTTTTGTTCAGGTCCAAAATCAAATTTGACTAATTCAAGGAATTAAAGTTTCATTGCATCTAAATAAGGTAAAGTGTACTTTGTTTAATATTATTATCTTATTATTTGCATAAATTTCCTTTTCAATAATAGAAACGAAACAAAAAACTTAAACAAAATTCCACTATGGCTCCTCTTCTACTTCTCGCTCTCTTTCTTTTCGTGCTTCCCCTCTCACTTTCTCCACCTGCTTTCTTTTGAGCCTCGAAGTTTGAAAGAGACGGAATACTAGTTTTTAACTAAATAAACGGAATTTAACACAAAATTCTTGGCACGATACATCCTGATTCGGTGGATCCTCTTGGAGAAAAGGGGCGGGGGTGGTGGGCGTGTCTGTGGGCCGGGGAGGGGCGTGGTCAACGCCTTTACCTGAGCAGCAGAAATTCTTCTATGTGAGTAGGCGCGACCACGCCCAGCCGAGGATTCTTGGACTCCCGTCCCGCCCGTTTTGAAAAAGGACCCTCAAGATGATCAGTGTCAGTGTGTTGGTGAGTGTTCGAGTGTGTGTGTGTGTGGGTGAGTGAGTATGAGTGAGTGTAAGTGTGTGTATGAAATATGAAATACTTATAACGAAACATACAAGGATCAATCTCCAATAGATTATTAAATAGTACAATGAAAACTTCATATACAATATATGCCATATATAATAGATACTCGATACTCGATATACGATATTCGCAGTGCGTAATGCGTAATAATGCAATAATAATAGCCAAGATCAATATACGTTAAAAGATATACATGTATAAAGTCCCTACAATATGGTACTCCTCTCTTTTCTAGCTGATTTCATTTTTTTTTTGGTTGAGCTGGGATTTTTTTTCGATTTTTTCGGGAGTTAGATTTTTGTGGGAGTGGCAGCTTCGATATTCTTTGTTTTTTTTTGGCAGCGTTCTTGGTCTATATATGTATATGAGTATTTATATATATAATATTTATCGGGGGAAACATTAAAAGTTTGCATTAATTTACTTTAGTTTAGTTTACTTGATTTTTTGGTTTAGTTTAGTTTGAGATTGCATGCATTTTGATGTATGTATGGTATTTGCTTAGGTAATTATTTGTTATTTGTTTTACTTTGCCTTTGTATAATAAATTGCTCTTGAATTTTACTATTAAAATTTCTCATAACTCGCCATTAAAAAAATGCTCGTTTCGTTTTGCTCGTTTTTTGTGGAGTGTATAAGTGATTTTCATAATATTTTCGTTAGTTTTGCTTTTTGGTTTTTTTTCTGTTTTCGTCATTTAACATTTATATGTATATTTGTAAGAATTAAACTAGAAAAATTCTAATCTGAGGTAATTATTCCATTAATTTGTATTCGTGTGTGTGAGTGTGTTTTTTAAGAGAGTGAGTATAATGATGGACCCCTTTTCTGACCTTTTTGGCAAAAAAGGGGTTTAGTTGGGAAGCGTGCTTAGCCTAGAGCTTAGATTTCTATGCCTGGAGGTCCTTAGGGGACCCAGAAGCGATTCTACTTAGCGAGTGATTAACTTTTATTTCATTTGAGGCAGCCACAAAAATGTTTTCCTTTCTTTTCGTGTCAATTTTGATTAACTTAGGGGGGAATATTTATCGCGAATGCCGGGGGATTGTGTAAATTTCGTCACAGTTATGAGTTATCGAATTATCGAAGTGCATGATTGTTTCGTTTCCTAGCAGATGTGATGCAGACTCATTTTTCGTGGAAGAACTAAACCTAAGTGCTTACCGAAGTACTCGTACAATATCCAAAATAGACGATCGAATTCGATTCCTATGCGAATTTTACAAATTTCAAGCCAAAAAATATACCACATATGATTTTCTTAAATTTCATTTGATTTCAGATCTCTGTTCATCTTTAATGCGCTCACAGTTGGTGTTCCGAATCCGAATTTACGAATTTTACAAATCTTAATCCAAGTGTATATATAATCCTTAATCTCTTTCGAACTTAAGTGCTAAGCCAATGCTCACAGATGTTGAGTTTCCTTCGCGTTTCTCATCTTTGACGTATTCTTCCCTATCAATTTCAAATTCAAATTCAATTTTGCAATTACCAATTAAATATCACATATCGGGGAGCTCTTTTCAATCGGAAATCAAGTGAATCCAAAATGCAAATCCAAATAAGAAGTGTGTTGCAAAATGATTGTTAATGATGCCAATTGTAGTGCTTATCAACTATTTTGTGGCTGTCCTGCTTTTCGCTTAGCCTAAATGATTCGATTCGAATGATTCGATTTCGATTTCGATTTCGATTGGAATGATTTGATTTGCTTTGGTGTTGTCTTCTTGCGCGTGACTCTATAACTCTGAATATCCCTAAGATAATGGAATGCGATGATGATAAGAGAGGTGTGGGTCCTGAGACTGTGGCAGTGTGTGTTTGTTTCTCTGTGTGTGTGTGTGATATGACTGACGTGACTGGAGATGAGATAAAATGACATGGAGATGGAGTTGTTTTGATGACTACTAACTCGTAATACGTATTCAAATTTACACTGAAAGTCCTTCATCTCTGCTTCTAAATCCTCTTTTCTTCTCTTCCCACTCAAATCTTCTATCATCGATCTTCGATTCTTCTCTTTTTTGGTTCTGTTCTGCATCTGAGGTATTGTCGGGTGCTAAAGAGCCACTCACTCGGCTACAAACGTTTCAACAATGAGGTAGAAAGTTCTGTTTGCTTTTGTTTGCTTCGTAGTTAGTCTCTGTGTTCGCTGGAAGTCCTTGAATTCTTGATTAGTTCGCATACCTGAATTGCCTGGATGTTCTATATAGTACTTATGCTTTATCTTTATCATCTTGCCTTGCTTGCTTGGAGTTTATTTCAGTCAGTCAGTCTTGGATCACAATTTCAAATATCGACACACACGCGCACAGGATCAGTCCTTCGATTATCGTTTATCGCTTTTCGCTCTCTCTATCCCTATACTCTATATACTCTATATATTTATGTGAAGCTTAGGCTATACTATAAGTTCTAGACTAGGGTAATACATGATCCTACAGAAGAACAAAACACAACATCGAGGGTTATAAGTTAAAAACGAACTGCGGGCACTGCTAAAACCTAAGTACAACACATAGACACGACTTCTTGGACTGGTGACTTATAGCGAAATAAATAGCAACGATTGTTCGACAATTCATACTCCACATCAGCACGAGTGCGCCTCAAAAAAGATATATAATATAATATTTAGATATATATAGTGTGTGTGTATTGTGTAGTGTAGTGTAGTGTAGAGTTTAGTGTGGCGTAGTGTTTACCTACTATATAATCTATCAGCTAAATCAAAAAGCCCAGAGGCGGCGAGTTGGGGCTCTTGCAGTTTCTTCCGCAGATTGGCTGCCTTTTCGGGGCCTTCGCTCGTATTGCTTGCTCAACACTCCAGTTTATCGGTAGGTCACCCCCGTAGAGGTTACCCTTACACCTAGTAATAATGGATCTCTCGAGGACCCAAAAGATCTGATCAACCGACTGTTGGTCCACTTAACCAGCGGTTCGTCACACATCGGTTCTTTTTTTATCATCTGCTCGCTTACTTAACGCTAGGGATAATTCCAATACAATATTCAAATACAATACCAATAGCGAATACGGATACGAATTATAGTAAGTAAACCAAATTCGTTTCTAGCAAAACCTGTGCAAAATGCCAAAAATGCAACTAAAGTTTTCTGTCGGGGTTCCATTTCTTTATATGTATCTTCTTGACGTGCTACCATATATATAAAATACACTTAAATGCTAAACAAGTGCAGCCCATTTTTTTTTTGGGATAAGGTCAAGCGACCTCAAGCGAACTTAGGTTGGTGTCGTATAAACTTTAAAGAAACTGGGGGACCCGGGGAATAGGTATTACGATAGGTATTTAGGAATTACGAAGAATTGATTTAAGGTTTGTACTTTGGCATGAAATCTTCAACTTAACGAGAACAAACGTGAACAAAAATTCGACTACAACATTGACCATCATCCTTCTCATCATCTCAGCTTTCTGCGTTTTTTCAACTCAAAATTCAACTAAGAAATTGATTTAGTGCATCAGGGGACGCAGGTAACTCAGTAAGCAAGTTGGCTAAGGAACGGAAAGGGTATAATCCAAAAATCAGGGGACTTGACTGGGGGGAAGGGGTTCTAAATAAATCGTTGCATACTCCACACATACAACTCGGGGGTGTTCTAAGCTATATCTTCTGATTTAAAAGCTGCGATTTACATGTTCCTACGTCGAGTAAAATATATATGTACTTGTGTTGCGTCGTCTAGTTCTCTAGACTCTATCGATGTGACTAAACTGAGGTAGCTGCTAAACTAAGTCGCGATCGGAGGAAACTGGATCGGGAACCAAAGTCGTTGGGTAGTCGTTTCCTACCAGATGCTAAGCAATACATTTCGGTAAAGGTTTCGTTTCTGCTCTTCTTCCTTCTAGTCGGCAGTTTGTCGTCCGGCATTTTAGTTTTTATCTTCTTTATCAATGCAGTTGCAACCGAAAATAATATATATGGGGTACCAAATAAAGTGAGGGAGTAAATAAAACGAAAAGACAAATTATTAAAAATATTTCATTTAATCATTTGAAAATTCAACAAAAATTCAATATTAATTGTAGTAATAATAATAGCAGAAAGTAATGTAATTTTTGTCCTTTTTTCATGTTTTTTGTTTTTTTTTTTATTTGAAATACAATTAAATTTATTTAGTTTTCCATACGGAGTACGAATAATAATAATAAAAATCAACTAAAATATTCAACTAAATTACATTAAAAGTAGACATTCAAGTTGAATTGCCAAAATGTGTAGGAGAGGAGGAGCGTAGGGGGAGTGGGGAGGGGGGATTAAACACTGGGCGAGGGTTTGATTCCTTGTGGGGATCGGGGATTATAAGGACTTTTGTGTATAACATAAAAAGGTACAAAGTATACATATATTACACATTACGAATTAGGCATAAACAAAAGTGTGCTAAGTGTGTATATTTAATTAAACAAAAATTACAATCGGATAGGAAATAAAATCAATCTATAAATTTGGTGGATGGGTCGAGGTTGGGATTACAGAGTGGGTTTTCTTTTCTTTTTTGGGAGTATAATTTCGGAAATATCTGCTGCGCTATATTGCCTTGGGCTTGGTCTTGGGAAATCGGAGGAGGATCGCGGTTGAAAGTGCCTAAACTTCACCAATTTGTACATTTCGTCATCAGATGATCTGAGAAAGCTCGGAGGGAGCTATCAAAAATTGGTTTTTAAGAATTTCGGTTAAAGTTTAAACATTTTGCTGCTGCTACACGGGTTTTGGCATGTTCCACAGTAACTGAAGATCGTCAAAAGATTCAAAAAAGTGGGGAAAGGCGCGCAAATATTTCATTTGTTTAACATAAAATATATAAAAGTTGGTTTTTTTTATTGAGTAGAAATTATGAACTAAACAAAAACTGCTTTTAATTGTTTATAAATTGATTACTTGATTTAAACGTACATATTTTATTTTACTTTTGCCTTGATTTATCATAGTTTAATATGCATTTAGAAAACATTGTTACTTGTTATTCGTTATTTGTTATTGATTTTTGCTAAGGAGGTAATATAAATTACATTTTAATGTGTTTTACTCTCTCGCTCGATCGCCGTCTCATCGTCGTCATTACTTAAAGACTTCTACTATGTTATTCATTTGCCGTCTAGGGTTTACGATTCATTAGAGTTAGTTGTGATCGGAAGTCTGACTATTACTGTTTTACGGGACTCTCTCTATATAATTCGATTTCTTCCATCTTCTTGGTGGCTGAGGTGGGCATAAGTTTGTGGTTTCTTTTCATTTCTCGACTGGACTGAAGCCATCGAGGCTTCTTCCTAGCACATTTAACTAAAACAAACACTGAATCAAACTAAAACACGGGCTGACTTACGTAGTAGTTGGTGGTGCGGGTGCCACTGCCTTTTTCTATCTCTTAAAAGGCAGATTTAGCTTGTGTAGAACTTATTACCAATATAATTTGTAGTGTAGTGTAGTGTAAGGGCTAAAGGTTACTCCAATTAAATATCTATATAACTATATGCTGTATCTGTGTGTGTCATGTGTTTTTTTGTGTGTGTGTATGGGGTTTGCCTATAAATAAGTTCACTTCCTCTCCTTCGCGTATATTAGATTAAAACCTTAAATTTAGACGAAAATTATATATAACTGTGCCAAACTTATATATAATCCTCTCAAGTAAATGCCAAAAAGTGTCGCTTGTCGTTAGTTTCTATCAATTTAGGTTTAGGTTTAGGTTTAGTGTAGGTTAATAGGGTATTAGGGTATGTACCTATAAACTTAACCGGTAGTTCTATATAAGTAGGCATAACGAAGTCGTCTCGTTACTGCAGGTTTTGTATACAAAAAAAAATTTACTATCACTCAGTTTGTCCCTTCATGCGTTCTGAAAAAATTGTCGTTTAATTAACGTGTATTATATTTGGTATGTAAAATGGCGGCAATGCTAAATGCCCAAAAGGAGGCGTTCGATTTGTAATTACTGGAAAAACTGCAGCACATGCAAGTCATGGATCGCATTCCTGATCCCCAGGGTTTTGTATTTCAAGCAGATCCCTCACCAAAAGTCACCAAAGGGGGATAAAAGGGGTTGTAAAGGTGGGGATTCTAGGGAAGGGAACTCACAGATATTTGAGGATGTGGTTTTAAATTCTTTTTGAAAAAATTCCAGGCAATGCCTTGATCGAAACACAGAAATATATATCCGAATAATATCACACTGCTGAAAAATATTCAAAATAATCGAAAAACGAAAGAGAAGAGCATTCACAAGTGCTTTCGGGGTTGGGGTTTTAAATTTTTTTCAAAAATTGGAAGTCCTTTTTAAGGGCAATTCACAGGGGTATGAGCAAATGGGGGGTTGTCACAGTTTGGCTGTCTTAAAGGAGGCAATTTTGGCTTGGGGTCTGGTTTTAGACATTTTCTGAAAATGTTTGTTTTTAACTGGGTTTCACAAGGGATTTTTTTTTGGGCCTGGCCTAGTCACAATTTTGTATGGGGTTTTAGAATTTTTTATAAAAATTTCGTTCCTTTCGAACACTCACAGTGAAGGTGTTTTAAAAGTGTCGAATCTTCTCACAAATATGTGGTTTTCGAAATTAAAAACTTTATGAAGAAAACTCGACACTCTGTTCACAGATGATTTGACGAAACTTACGGGGTCTACATTTTAGGGTTCGTAACGAACACAAGGGTTTAGGGGAATGGGGCTTATATAACACAGTGCCTGCTGATCGATTTTGTGTTTAGGCTGCCTAAACATTTTCACACAGGGGGATTTTACTTTTAATTTCATTAAAATTTCACAGAATTTTAAAATGGGAAAGTAAAAGAACCGAAATTGGAAAATCTAACACAGTTTCTGCTGATCTTGTTTTAAGTTTAGCTGGCCTAAACTTTTTTTCACAGATGGGGGTCATATCAAAAGGGGTTTCTATTTTAATTTTATTAAAATTTTCACAGAATTTAAAACTGGAAAATAAATAAAACCAAAATTGAAAATTTAACACAGATTCAGAGAGTTTCTGCTGATTGGTTTTAGGGTTTAGCTGGCCTAAACTGGGTGTCACAGAGGGGGTAATATCAAATGGGTTTTTATTTTCAATTTCATTAAAATTTTCACAGAATTTTCGAAATGGGTTTTTTAAGGTTTAGGTTGCCTAAAGTCCTTTCACAGTTGGGATATTATCAAAAGGTTTTTATTTTTAATTTCATTAAAACCTTCACAGGGTTTTGAAAAGGAAATTCAGAAGGGAAAGGGAAAAATAAAAGTGGAGGTGAAGAAAATCTTATTTAGGTATCCTAAACTTTTTTCACAGATTGAGGTCATATCAAGTTGGTTTTTTTTTCAATTGAATTAAAAATTTCACAGATAGTGGAGAAAAATCAATAAAAAGAAGGGTTATACAATTTATAGTTCAGGTTGCCTAAACGTTTTCACATAAAAAGGGTATTTGTATTTCAATTCGATTAAAATTTCACAATTTCGAGAAAATATAGGGGATGCAGGGGAACAAGGAGATTGGGAAGGACTTTTACCCCAGGGATTTGGTGACTTTTCTAAGCACGGAATAAACACAAAACAGGAAACATTGAACCGCTCTATAAATTGTTGGATGTTTGCTTGCATACCATATTTAAAATTTAGAAAAAATCGACCTTACAACCTACTAAACCTATCGATAGTGAGTGCCTGCACGTGTGTTTGGGTCGCACCTGCGGGGTCGTCACTCTACCTTTAGAGATCCATCACATACGGCTGCTCTGCTATTTTAAGACGATGAGAAGAACCCTAGACATATACAAAGAAGATCGCTATAACCTAACACTTATGCTTAATAATTAATGATCACGCTGCGCCGAAAGTAGTTTTAATATATTTTCTTTTTTTTGTTTTTTTGAGGACTTAACTAAGAGAGTTTGGGGGGCGTGGGTGGGGTTGGGCTGCTTGAAATACTCCTGAAGGGGGGTGGTAATGGTGATGACCTTGTTGCATGTGCCGCCTGGCTGCTATCTGTGTGTGTGTGTGTGAGTGGGTGGGTGGGCTGTTTGTTAGGGGGTTGAATTGCTTTGAGGACCTAACTGAACTGTTCTGAACTGGAGAGAGAAACTTAATCGGTTCTAGAGGTTCTCGTTCCGCTTACTAAAACTAGGAATAATTACCAATCGCTTAGGTAAAGATGTGCAACTTATCGTTTATGTTGTTTTGTTAAATTTAGGTTTGTGTAATTTTAGGTTTCGTAAATTGTAGCAAATGTTTCATGTTCTCCCCTTCACGTTTTTGTTTATACTCTCCTACTCTACTCTCCTACTTCTCCGTTTTTGCTTTTAATCCTTTTTTTTGTTATGTGTTATTGAGCAGCACAGCAATTATCATGATTTGTTTAAACAATTTAATGCCCTGCCTTCAATTTTTGCTAAATAAAAACGTTTCCCTCAATCGTGATGTAAATGTTTCGTTTTTCGTCCCTCTTTCCTCGTTTTCCTTTTTTTTTTTTGTTTTACATTTCGCTTTGTTTTTTTTTTTGGTAAAATGTATAAAAAATTTGCTTTATAAAATAAAACTAAAAATTGCTTCTTTTTTGTTTTGTTTAGGTAGGTGTGTAGTAAACAAAGAACTAAAAAAAACTCAACAAAAATAACAAGAAAATTGTTTTTAGTTTGCATTGTTTTCTCTCGGTTTTTAGATGTGTGCTGGTTGTTGTGGTGTGATTGTATAAAAAATCAAATGATTTTAAAAACTAAAACTTTCGCTTCTCCTCCTTCTCCTGCTTACTCTTTTCTCTCGTTATTCATTTGTGTATAAATTTAGCTAGAGTAACAAATGCTGCAGGCTTTTGCTTTGTTTTTTTTGTTTAGTTCATGTTGAGATAGTCGTTGAAGAGCTGCATGCAGGCGGCTGCTCCGCCAGTGGGCTCCTCGTTGTACAGCTGGCTGGCGTATTCCGGAAATCTCCAGATATTCGCCGCCTCCAGGAGTTCCCCGGCCGAGGAGGAGGAATTCGAGCTGACATCGGAGGCGGAGGCATCCACCTTGGCCTGCTGACTGCTGCTGTTGTCCTGACTGATGCTCAGGTTGCACAGGAGATCGGTGAAGATGTCGTGGCTGCTGGCCGCTGTCCTTTGCCCGCCGGATCCTGGCAGCTCCCAGATATTGGGCTTGCCATAGTGCGAGGCACTCCATCCGTTCGACGAGGAACTGGAACTGGTCAGCGAAGCTGTGGGCGAGGCGGCGTGTGCTGGGTGCACCTGCTGCTGCTGCTGCTGTTGCAACTCCTTGAATCCATCCCTGAGAGTGGTTGCTGCTGCTGCTGCCGCTGCATTCTGTGGCGAACTCTGGGCCGCCGCCCACAACATCATCTTGGAGCCATCGTTGCCATGACTGCTGGCCGTCGGACTCAACGAGGGCTGCGATCCGCTGCCCGAGGAGCAACCACTGCTGCTGCTGCTGCAGCCCCACAGCGCCGAGATGGCATCGCTTTGGCCCCAAGTGGTGTGTTGCTGATGCATTTTGCTGCCTGGATTGCTGGCTGAATTATGGCTAATGATTAAGTTACTAATACTGCTGCTGCTGCTGTTGCTGTTTGTGTTTGCTGTGTTGTTGCTGTTGCTGTTGGTCAATAGAAGGCCCTCTAGTCCTTTCTGCGTTGCATGTTGCTGCTGCGGCTGCTGCTGCTGGCGATGTTGCTGCTGTTGCTGTTGCTGCTGCTGCTGGTACTTGCTCATCACATCTGCCATGGCCATCATGTTCATGCTGGTTTTATGCGACTGCTGAGGGAAGTTTGCCCTCTGAAAACTGCTGACCGCAGGCGCATGTTGTTGCTGCTGCTGCTGTTGTGACTGTTGCTGTTGAGTCTGCTGCTGCTGCTGCTGTTGTTGTGGTTGCTGTTGCTGCTGCTGCTGCTGTCGCACCTGCTGCTGATGCTGCTGGGCATGCGGATGGGCTCCAATCAAGTCCGGATTAATTTGCTGCTGCAGCGGTGCCGAATAATCGATGGCGGCATTATAGAGCGGCTGTTTTGGTGGCTGCTTGCTCGATGAGATGATGTTGCTGCTGCAGCCGGAGGCCGTTGGAGCGCCCTGGGCATTTGGCACCTGAGTGGCGGTGGCACCTGTTCCCACGGGCGACTCCAACGGGGCCTCATGTTATGCGAGCGTCGGCAGCCGTGTCGCCGGGCTCTTGGCGTAGCAGAAGCTCAGCGGCTTCACGAAGTGCGTGTCCTGTGTGTTGCAGTACGGACAGGTCACCCCGTGCGAGTAGTCACTGTAGAAGCTCAGACGCTGCTGCGGATGCATCAGCATCTTGAAGCAGTTATTGCACTGCAAGGGGAGGAAAAGAAAGCGAAAATGGGGAAAATTATAATCCATTTCATGCAAATATTTCAGGGTAAATGGATTAAAGTATATATCTTTCATGTTTTAGATGTGATTTTAGGACATGATATTTTAGGTGGTTTATTTTTTCTACAAAAAAGGATTGAAATATCTTTGTTATTGACGGAGTAAGCTGTTTTTAAGCTCCCTAAACTATCTAATATAATTATTATGGGTCTACAAACTCACCTTGAACCTCTCGGAGCAGCAGGGCATGGCCGCAAAGATGTCATAGGCGTACATGGTGCCCAAAACCAGGCTCGAGCCATCCCACGGCTCCTTGCAGAATCTGCAAACGATGCGGAAAACGCAAATTGATCATTTATTTATGCATTTACTACAAAGATTTCCCTTTCCCCCTTTTGATGATGCTCACCTGCAGTTGATGACGCGGCTGCTAGAGGTTCCGTCCAAGCAGCTCATGCAAACACAGGTCAAGTAGAGAGTGCGTCCCTCGTATTTAACCTGCAAAAATGAAATAAAAGAGGGAATGGAGTCAGGGCTGTGTGAAAGCGGAAGCGGTGAAAAAGGTGCAGACAAAAGGACACAAAAAAGGGGCAGGACCCAGCCGCATAATTCAAGCAGGAGCCCAGGGGCCAACAGGCAACCAGACACACCGAACGACAATGAAAAATTATGGCAGGAAAAAGAATGAATTGCAGGGGCGACTTCTAAGCCCCTGAACACACTATGCGGAAAATAGGAATATAGCTTTTTATTTGCTAAGAGCTTCTATTGAAAATTAAAGTCAAATCCTTGGAAAGTGTAGAAATAAATATGCTTTAAAAAATATTTTAAGTGAACTAAGTTAATTTAAGTATTCTAATTTTCAAGCATAAAATAAAAAAAAATATATTTAATGCTATTTTAGGTATTTAATTGTATTATAAAAATGTTATAAATATTTAATTAGTTATAAAAAATATATAAGAAATATTTAACTGCTTTATGATTTATCCTTTTAAATCTCCCCCAAAGATAATAATGAGTAATCCTTAAAAATATCCGCAGGCAAACAGACTACCAAAGATACTTTTTTCTAGACAGTTTTCTTTTTGCTAACAAACTTACAAAGGAATTATGTGTATTTTTCCTATTTAAATACCCTTCAAAGCCACGGCAAGGCAAATAAACCGCCAGTTAGCAAACGGCATCTCGTTTGTTAGGGTATCAACTTTCCACTTTTGTCAAAAAGCGAGGAAGCGAGGGGCTTTCTTTCCCAGAGAATTGAGCGCATTCTTGCATGCCTCCCGACAAAAGGCCAAGGACTCGGAGGGGAAACAGGAGGAGGAAGTGGTGGAGCTGCCATTGCGACGCGACATAATAATTTCAAATAAAATGCAAAATGCATAAACTTGCCCAGGAGATTGCTGTTGGCCGCCCACGAACAGAAGACTGGAGAAGTCAAAGTCAAGGGAGAAGAGGCACAGACGCATACAAAGGAGCCAATTCCGATTGCAGCAGCAGCAGCAGCAGCAGCAGCTGGCAATGAATTATAAATCCAGGCTTAATTTAAAGCCCCCAGAAGTCGGTGGGGGGAAAAAAGGGAGACTGACAGGCAGCTAGGGAAAAAGGCAGGGAAAACGGGGAAAATATCAAGCCCATGGAAGCGTAGGTCGTGCGTGCAGTACCTCTATATATGAAATGCAAAATGTGCAAACTGCAAACTGCAGCTTTTCCCCGGCGCTGGCGTAATTACGCTGACTTAAATGGGTCATAAATTGCGGGGTCTGTCTGTCCCCAGAAAGTACAGAGAAAAAAGGAACGCAAAATAGGAGTGGCTGTGGCGGTCGGAGGCGACTCGAAATGAAGGAGATGGAGCAGTTCGCCCCGCTAATTGCAGCTGAAAGTTCTCGGGGGCACGTGGGCGAGTGAAAGCTGCATGCTCGTGGGTGTGGAAGAGGTTGCCATGCCACATTTGACGTTTAATAAATGATGGGTACACCGAAAGAAAACTATAACTTGGGGTAAACGAAGAATATTTTTCTAATATTTGTGACAAAACATCCTATAAAGTCATTTGGTATTTTCTAAAACAAGTTTTTTCAGTGGATAATATTATTAAAATTTAGTTAGTCATAGAAAAAAATATATTTAAATTTAAAGTATTATTTTCCTAATTTTTCAGATAAAAATAAATTTAATACAAATTATTTAGCCTTTCTTGTTAATATATATCCCTTAAAAATTAAGAAAAAAAAGTTCCTTTTATCTTTTTAAAATTTTTAAATATTGTTTTTTGTGTACAGAACCTAGGACGGATTATTGGACAGATCGTTACTCACCTCAATGCAGCCGCTGGAATGCTGCTTGGGACTCAGGAAGAAGGAGCCATCGACCAGTGGATAGCGATCGAATACGAGCAGCGGCTCCTCGCACAAAATGCAGGCCACCCGACTCATCTGGGATTGGGCCAGCGAGGAGAGGATGAACAGGCGCGTCTCATCGTTGCCATGGTTGCCCTCGTCTTCGATCTGGAAAATATAGAAAAATCGAAAAAAGGTATTAGTAAAAGAATTAGGTTGATTTAATAGATTACAATAGATAATATTCCTTATTTACATGAATCTTTAAGCTAATTTATTTTAATTAAATGGTACAACCTAGGAAAAAATCCTTGAAAATGAGCAGATATAAAATATTGAAAAAAAATACCGAATTAAGGAAAGGTTGTTTACCCTTCAACCACTGTTCCCACAACTTGAAGGTGGTGTCCAATGAACATTTCCAATATATGTCTGCCGAGGGACTAAACGAAGCAGCCAGCCAGCTAGCGTCTAAGCGCCAACAAATGAACCATAAAATCCAAACGTGCCAGGGAAACCAGAGAGCGAGCGGGCAGCTCGCCGTGTTGTCTAAGCCAAAGTGGCTAACACGTTGCCCAAATTGAATGCACACCGAAAAACAAACACACAAGGCGACATAGCCAGGTAGGTAGGTGGGTACCTATATAGCCAAGTTAAGTCAGTCAGCCAAAAAGTCCAGGCCAATTCCCAAATCGATAATCAATATGGCGAGCCGGCAGATGGACTCCAGCCACACTCCCATTTTCATTTTCCACCAACCAACCAACCAACCTGGTAATAAAGCCGTCAAAAAGCCAAAAGGTGTTGAAAGGATCCACGAAATATATGAGTAAAGTGGGAATAGTTGGGGCCACCGCCAATCAGAGCCAACTAACCCAATGATGAGGGTATATTTGTGACTCTGTTTGGGTAATTGACGATGGTCCGGCACCTGACCAGACGCAATAACAGCGCTCAGACGCAGATATATATAGAAGTAGAGGGGGTCAGGTTGAATATTTTAGCAGAATGACATTCGAATGTATCGAAATTAAGGCAGAGGACACGTAGAACCAATCAATTGCAGCCGAGGAATGTCTTTCTGGGACAGGTTTAATGCACTTTTAATATGTGTATAAGGTAAAAGGCTAAAACCCCTTGCCAATATTTACCCAGAACTTTTGTTCGCCCGTGTTTCAATGGAGATGACACTCTTTCTTCTCGCGATCCCGCCCCTCAAGCTAAATAATCAACAAATTAATATTTGCACGGGGCCCACATTGCAGTGTTTGTATGTTTGCCAACTTCTTGGGGGCTCATAAATCTTGGCAACAATAAAATCAACTCCCAACATTCTTACAAAACAACGGATTCGATTAATGAATGTTTGCCATGTCGAGTAAGAGAGAAAATCAGGGTAAGCGATACGAGGCACAATTTTCACTCATTAAACAAAAGAATCCTCCGTAGAATCTCGGGGTGAGTTGGTAAAGCAATTAAGTTGATTGCTCAAGGAGAATGTGCGTATCTGTGGGTGAGTGGTGCTTGTCTGGGATTACGGACAATAACAATAACCCAGATAGCACACAGGCAACTGCAGCAATAATCTTTTGCCTCTTCTCTATCGCTCTTAACGTGGCCAAAAAAATGGAATAAAAAGGATGCAGACGCACATGTACATGTACATTCCATCAAAGCCTTGGCCTGACTTTTTGCAGATTTTCCCTAGGTTTACGCTACACAGGAAAAAATTCTTAAAAATGTATATATTGAAATAATAATGAAATTATTTTTAAGCATTTTATTTATAGCCTTTGGTTTACTTTCATTAATTTTATTCAATCATAAAATTCAAGATCGACTTTCTTTTTAGTACCCTTAAATTATTTTTCTGTTCCCAGCTATAAATATTTTCCTCCTCCTCATGTTGGCTACGTGACGATTTGCTAATTTCATCTGCGCTCAGTTGAGTTCTTCTGAGATGATGACGGTCGTTGGCCAAAAACAGAGAATGAACTCAAGACGGGGGCCAAAGGATTGAGGACCTCTCCTCCACACTCCATCATAAGTTATGAGAGTCGCGTGTGGAAAGTTTTTGGCCGAAAACCGCATTGGGGAACTTGAACAAATTATAAGCATGAAAATATTATTGCTAAAATTTGAGATTATCTACAGAGAGCATGGACCCAGCTGAAAAAGTCAAAAGTCGAAGTGCAATAAACTCCCGACACTTTCTTTATCCAGGACTTTATCGGAGGACACTAATGAAGCCATTGAGTTGTCACTTCCCCTGGACGCATAAATCAGGCAGCACTTCCTCCCGAACCGTAAATATCACTGGGGCCACAAATCAAAAAGGTTTTCGTTCGCCACACCCCGAAAATCCAAGGAGACCAAGAGACAATGGGCTCGAGAAACTACTGCTACCATTCAATTGAATTCGAATTCGATTCTCTTTAGTTTTTCGGCTTTTCATAAACACATTAAATTAAATGGCATTTTCTTGGCTTAAGTGCTGACGGAAGTCTACCACTGTTAATCCATTAAAAGTGCCAGCCATAAATATTTCATCCAAAGAATTTTCCTGCCACTCCTTCTGAGTTCTCTTTATTTTTTCTGGCTCCTTTAAGCTTTATGCTAAAGTTAATAAAAGTGTTTAATATTCCGATTCGCCTTTGTGAGTTTTCGACGCAGAGTGTTTGTGCAGACAGTAAGCAAACATGTGAGCCTCAAATATGCCCCTTCCAACGCTTCAGTTACCTTTTTCCAAACGGCTTAAAGAGCAGGAAAATTCCTCATTAGCTCGTGTGGGCGTAACGGTTACGAGGAAAAACTATTTTATTAACCCGGAAAAACTGTTTATTCTCAATTGTCAATCGAGTGAGTGTGTGTGTTTGTGTGGGGAAATTGAAAAATTGTCTGCGCTTTAAATGGTTTTTCCCCATCGCCAAGAACCGTAGGCGTTATTTGCCACACACACAGAAAAGACAAAAGAAATGGCAGAATAAATTTGAAAATTGTCATCGGCAAAACTGACAGTCCTCCGTGGGCCGTTGGCTTGTTTGCCATTGTGGGCGTGGTGTTAGGTGCTTAATTTAAGCAGCGGAATAAGTTTGCCGTCTCCTCCTCTCCTCACAGAAAGACACTTTGATCAATGGCCCAGATGTGACCTGTGGATTAGGAGTTAAAGCCAATGACAAGCCAGCAACAATGGCAACCGACATGGCAAATACAGAACACAAGACACTGACAATGAAATGGAATTGCAGTTGGAAAGCCCGAAAAGAGGGGAGGGCAGCAGCACTTTTATAAATGAAATGGAGTAATAATATTTTGCGACAACAAATGCAGCAAGTAGCAACAAGAAAAAACATAGCATACCGCCAGGCGCAGCTGTGCAGGATCCAAGAAAATATAAAGCGGGAGGCGTGGAATATTACCAGGCAACAATTACACAGAGAAAATTGTAGGGGAATAAGTTAAATTAATTGTAGCTTAAGCAGAAGTAAAAGAAACATATTTACATTCAAAAAATGTATCTATCTATTACTATAAAGTTGTACACATTTTTTTTGGGAAGTATCACTAAGCAAAGATTTCGGTTTGGTTTAAAAATATGAAATCAAAAACTGAAATTAAAGAATAATTAAAATAGAAAATTAAAGGAATTTTTAACCCCTCAAACATTTTAATTAAATAAAAATTAGTCAACTCTTGAATTTAATCATTTTAAAATACAAGTTTATTTTCTCTGTGCAGCAGAAGCATTGCAGACAAACAAACATTTCAATAAATTCAAAAAGTACCAAGCCAGACAATGAAAACTGCACCGAAACGGAGGGAAAAACAAGCAAAAGGAGTGCCAGGAGCCAAGTCAAAGGGAAAAGTCGAGGGGCGGAAAAAGGAGGAAAAGAGCGGTGGGTGCCACTGCACTCTGTTGTACAACTGTGAAGTGGCTTAAAAGCTTGTCGAGGGGTTGCAACTCCTAAGAGGCAGCTGCTATTCGCATTGTTTTCCCCCTGAAAATCTCATGTCATTTGCACTTAATTCAAATGCGCGACACAATTGCAAAATAAAAGTACACACAAAAATTTAGGGGGAGCAGGAGGTGGAAAGAGCTTTGCATATCTAGTCAGGGTTTGTCTGGGTTATAACTTCATTAGGCGGCGCAGTCGAAATGTTTTTTTGATAAGCTGCGTACACTTTTTGGGAGAGTTCAAGAAACTTTTCGCCTCCCACCATCCCAAGTTCTTGGTCATATCCTGTGCCAAGTTTTTGATGTCCCCCTGTCATATGCACAGAATTTTCCTTTCACTGGAAGCTTTCCAAAAACAAATTTTAATTTCTCCGCCCTCTAACGCTTTGCATCTTTTGCATTCGCCATTAGCCAAATGCTTTTGATGGCCCTAAGCTGCTCTTGGCCGGTTAGTATCCCTCTGACCTTTAAATATCAATTTGCAAATAAATTGTATTTGGCCCTTGTGTTGCCATAGACTGGACTTTGGGTCTCTCTCTCGTTGTTATTTATCGTGCGTTCAATGTGCTATGGCATAATGGCTTTCTTCGATTGGCCAAGAGAGCTTTATAAGTATAAGGCAAAAAGGCAAGAAACGAAAAACAAATGCAATTTCCAATTTCATTTTTCTCCCAAAGCAAAAGGCGCCTCGAAGCATGCTTGTTGCCTTTTTTTTCGCAGTTTATTGAACTGCATCCCGCCGCGAGGTTCCTTTCCCTTTTTTCTCCATTTTTTTCTTGGCTTGTCCTTCACTTTAAACTTTATTCTCGAGCATAACAATTATTTCGATATGAAAAGCAAATTTCAAAGGCATCTCCCAGACATTCGCCAGACATTGATGGTTATTGGATCCGCATACTCCAAAACGCCCCCCGCATTTTGCTCGCTAAGCAAGCAATTTAAATGCATTCGGTGGCAGTTAATAGTTTTATTATGGTGCTCTTGTTAAACGTAATTGTTTAATTATTTTTTAAGGCACTCGGATATTTTTTCTCCTCTTTTACTATATTTATTCTTTTCCTGCTGCATTTTACGGAGTCACAGTACATTGCTTTGATTCGAACTTAATCCCCACGACATTAGCAGCCAAAAACTAAACGAACTGTAAGCCATTTCTCTCGGGGAAAAGCCAAGGGAACCCAGAGAGAGAAAGAGGACGAGTAAGTGTATCCTCTTTGGTGTAATTTCTTCCACTTAACTTAATCCCCCCTGATGCTTTAAGGCAAACAAACATATGTATCGCTTCGACTTGGGAGGTGATGCAGCTCACTCTTCTGTTTATATAGCAGCAAAAACGAGGGGTTTCTATTTGTTTTACGTTGCTTGCTAGCTGCTTATCAACTTGGCAACGGTGCGTATGCGTTATGTGTGTTGCTAAAAAGTTAACTAGATTAAATTTAAAGAGGCTTAAGATTTCAAAAAGATTATTAATAATGAAAATAGCTAAATTTCTTACAAAGGTGTTAAAAAGTATACACCAATTTATGGGGATTCCATTTTTATTGCATACTTTTAGACACCTTTTAAGTAATTTCTGTTTGAAATACTTGGGAACTAGATATAGTGCAGTTTTTCAAATTGAATTTAAAATTTCCACTACCTGCATTGTTTTTATGTTAAAAAATTCTCAGTAACTCTAGCATTCTAGGGTTAAGCACCCATTTGTGGTTCCCTCGAGGTCTTATCGCACCCACAGATCAATGAACCTCAACCGAACTAGACTTTTTCCAACTCCGGGCGATAAGTGCTGTCAACAACAGAAATGGTCGGGCATATATAACCTGGGTGGACAGGCCTCCGTTTCGAAGTGCAAATAGTTGCGGGAAATGGGGAGGAAAATGGGGAAATACAGATAAGAGTAGTAGGGCCAAGTGGAAGTCAACAAACGGAGACGGAGTTGCATTTGCACACCAATTGATCGCCTCGAAAGGGTGAGGAACCCAGTTGAACCTAATTAAATTTGCCTTTTTCCAGGCGTTTTTTCTACTTTTTCTAGTTTTTTTCCCCCCTCATTTGCTGTAATTTTTATCGCCGCACTAAGAAATGGCTTGGAATGGAACTCATTTGGAGCATATCTTTATAATTGCCACACAGCCAAGCTGGCTTACAAAAAAAAAGAAAGAATACGAAAGAAATGCAAAAATTGTAAATAGAGGAATAAGGAGAAAGGAGCAAAGACAGCCGTCTGCATTTTAATTACAATACAAAAGAGGAAAAGCGTGGAAATTCTAACCTCAGGGAAAAGTTATAAGCTGGGAAAACAGAAAAAAAGCACAAGAAGAACCGTCCAAACTTTGATTAAAACAAAAGAGACGGAAAAGTTTTTCCTTTCTGGCCAAAAAGGACACTCGATAGGCAAACTGCGAAGGAAAGTTTTTAAGAATTCCATTTCAAATGCAAGTCTCTGCCACTGAAAATGTAAAAAGAAAATAAGAAAACAAATGCACTCAACTCTATGGGGAAAACTTTAACATTTCCAGGTTAAAGGTTCAAAATAATATAATTAAAAAGGGGGTTTTGACTCGAAACAAAAGCTCAAGTGAAGGCCAAAATAAGGAGGTTGGTTGGAGGTTGGATAAAAAACGCAGCCAGACGCAGACAATGAATGAATATATATATATGCACATGTATACACACACTCTACCACAAACAAGATACGCACATAATGAAAATGTCAAAATAAACACGACATTAAAAACCTCGAATCCCCGACACCGCAATTCCCCCAACTCCTTGCTCGTCCTTTTAGCCAGAAAATACAGCACACAAAACTGAAGTGAAAGAGACAGACACCGGGGAGTGTGAAAGAGATGGGTAAACAGTTGGAAAGACAGACAGACGGAGACAGAGATAGAAGCCACTGCACTCGACGCCGCTTTAAAGGCCAATAAATGACGAGGGTCCTTGTGGCTGCACCTCAATGAGGGCTTATTTGGCACTCGCAGGATCTGAAGGACTTTCCGATGGGGGAACCAGTTCCAAAGGTTGTAGGAGGTACAATACGAAATTCAGACATTTATTTGGGAGAGATGCTCTTGCAAGATCTAATCAATTTGGGCTTAGATTGTCATTAATATTGGATTTTTCAGTTGATGTTGATGAGAGAAACATACCCTAGATTATGAATATTTATTTATAAATTCTGATGTTTCTTCTAACTGTACTTTATTTAATTTTAAAATTTTCTTATAGAACTAGTTCTCCCATTTTCCCTTAAAGTCGAAGCATTCACCCATCACTGTTAATTCCACTCATGTGATGATATGGCGATGATATCAACTTTTCTGCTGCTCATCAAGAGCGCTAATCGTGCCACAAAAGAACAGAGAAAGCAGAGACAATGCTCTCTATATGTGCCACCGAAATCCACGACCTGCGGTTGAATCACTTTCGAAGGTGTCACTAACATCGCTAAGTAGCTTTTTTGGCTGGGAGCTTTGGCTCATTAGCATTTCTAATTAAGGAGCACAAGCTCGTCGTCCTCGTCGTCGTCTCGCATATGAGCCGCAAGGATAATGACACCTGCCACAATTCAGACGGAGAAATGAGGAGGATTTTCCAGCGAAATGGAAAGTCTTTTTCCCCCCACCACCACCCCCATTCTTATCAATTTAAAGCTGCTGCTGGCCAATGGCCATGTAAGCTACATGTTTAACGGCAATTAAGGGCGCACCACCACCGCCCCCTGGCAACTGAAAAACGGACCCAGACAGCGAGGGTGCGGCGGCTGAGCTTCTATTAAAAGTGAAAACATTTACATTAATAATTAGCCAGGACCCCCCCCCCCCCCCCCAGCAGGATCCTCTTGAAAGTACAGCACTTTGTTGGACACTAAAAACTTCATCAACAACACAGCGCACACAAATTGCAATTAATCAAGAAAAGCGTGGAAATGTGAGGGAAATGTGAGTGAGAGAGGGGTTAAAAAACTGCTCTCTCTCTCGTCCAAGTTGACAGTTTAACTGACTAAACAAGGTGCGATAAGTGCTTTTGGCTCAGACGGCAGGAGGAACGAGCAGCCAAGTTGAACAGCCAAAAACAGAAATCAGCGCAGGACAATGACCAAGGAGCAGATGGAGGACAGAGACGACAGGAGTTGGAAGACAGGACGCAGGACCTGCGAGTCAGGAGGAGGATCCACAAACGGAACAACAGCCACAGCTGCTGTCAGCGCTCAGCTGAAAATGAAAATGATTTAAAGCACATGGCCAGAAACACGAAAGCAAGCAAAGCACTTAAAGAAAATCTAAGCTATAAAGCAAAAAAAACTAAAAATGTTCATTTTATAATCAAGTTATTGAATCGAAAATCTCGTCGGTTTTTAAATCACTTAAAAATGTACTTAAAAGTATTTTACAAAATATTTCTAATAATATTCAAAAAAGGTTTCTAAAAGTATGCTTCAAATTAATTTCCATTGCATACTTTTAGACACCTTTATAAATTATTTCAAAATTTTTCGTTCTATGCATTTGAGGTGCAACCCCTTGGCCTCAACTCCTCAGCCAACTTTCGCTGGTTTGTTGGCCCACAGCTTTTGTCAAGTTGTTCATGTCCTTTTTTTCTCGTAATGGCTTAAAGTTCAAAGTGCTATCAACTCGGGGTAAATTTTCTGATTGCGTTTCTGAATTTTTCATTGCATATGTTTTGGGCGGTCCGAAAGGATACTACTCCCCTTGGTCTTTTTCCAACTCCATTTTTGGGGTAATCAAACTAATGAACATTCGAGCGAAGTTGAGCTGGGGGTCCAAAAATGCTTACAAATTGCATTGGTCAGACGTCATGTGTGTGTGTGTGTGCGAGGGTCAGTCAGTTTGAGTTTGAGTTTGAGTTGCCCAGGTGCTTGACTCTCCTTTTATGAAAGCAAATTCCTGGGCTTCCAAAGGATAGCCACACATATTCATACAAGCAAACAGAGTTTCCCAACAGCAAACCGCAGAGTAATTAAATTGCAGGCGACTCTCGCTCGTCTGGTGTTCTTTTTATTTTTTCATAAGGCTCGGGATTCAGTCACGGTTCAGGATTGAAGGACGAATTTTGAACTTGTTTTGGGAAGGGATAAGAGAGAATTTCGAGCACGCAGGATAATTTCATTACACTCGCACACAATGATAGACAGTGAATCCCTAAATGAATCCCGAAATACCGAAATAAATAAATAAAGGGCACTGCAGAGAGCACACAAAAAATTCAGCAGACACAAGACATGAAAAGGGCGTATCATGGCCTTTTCGAAAAGGGGAATAGGGGGCGTGGCCTTTCGTTAATTAATTTTTGCAATCACTCCGTCGACTGAGATTTTCCCCAATTCGACTTGAGCTGCTTATGGCTAATGAACAGAAAATAACAAAACAATACTTAAGGGGGGAAAAAAAAGGTAGAAGACAAATCAAAAACCAATAAAAGGCAATAAAGGCAAGTGCTGCAAGGACAAGTTCAATGCACTGCTCAACTACGCTCCTCCTTTTTTTTGGATATTTATTTAAAAGAAGCTTAGGGATCAAAGGAGCGGAGCTGGCTGATAGCAAAGGCAGCGCATAAATTTTGCCGGCGCTGCAGAAATAAAAAGGAAATCCATTCAAGGATACAAAAACGCGTTAAGTGCGCCAAATAAAGAAAAAAAAGCGAGAGAAAGGATATGCCAGCGATATTGCAAAGTTAAATCAATAAATAAAGCATCAAGAGGAGAATAAAGTAGGGGCAAGAAAAGTGGGGTCTGCAGGGGGGAGTGTCGCCCCATCAATGTCATTAAATCAATGCTGCCTGTCGTTGCCAGCAATAGATAACGACCAGGACAAATCGAAGGGGGAGACGCTTTGGATGGCAGGATCCTGCAGAATTCTATGGAAGAGGAGGCACATGAGACAATGACGGCGACAACGACGACGACGACGACGATGCAGCGAAAGTTTGCCAAGTGACATTAGCACAATCGATGGTCTGGGCAGGTTGAAGTTAAGGATCTGAAGGTGGCCTAGAAGGAGCCATTGCGAGCACTTAAAATGCAGGAAAATTACACAGAAGAAAATGTTAGTCGAAACTGGAAATATAATATCTGAACCTTAACTATGATAATATGATAAATAAATATGATAATTGATAAACTTGATAATAGATAAATATGATAATTGATAAACTTGATAAAAGATAAATATGATAATTGGAAAAATTGACAACTGGTAAATATGGTAATTGATAAAATTGATAACAGGAAAATATAAAAATTGATAAACTTGATAACTGGTAAATATGATAATTGATCAAATTGATAAAAGGCAAATACGATTATTGATAAACTTGATAACAAGTAAATATTATAATAGATAACTCTATTATTGAAATATTTTTAAAAGGGTTTTTTTCGGTGTTCAAGGAAAAACACCTTCTATATAGACGACTATCCTTCTAATGAAAACCCCCGCTGAACTTTGGGAGTAGGAAAACGGAAAGAGGACCCGTGACAAGTGGCGTCTGCCGAGAGTTGTTGTCAGACACAACCCGCGACAATGCCAAAAACACAATTGGGGCGTGTCCAGGATTCCAGGATTTAGGTGGTGAGATGGCCAGGAGGAGAATCCTTAAGCGTGAATCTAAACCCAATCCATCGCCCACTCAAGCCGAGACAAACTCAATTGTTTTTGCGCAAAGCCAAGGCAAATTTTTGATTGAATTGCAGACAAAAGAGATAATGACGGGGGTTTGAGAGAGAGGTAGGATGATTCTGAAGGGAAATCCATCACTGAACTGCGCTGATGGATTAGTTTAATGAAATTTAAGCGACCGAAAAACACTTGGATATGATATGGAATATTTAAGGTTTAGTCTTAGAGATGGCGAACCAAATATTAAAGGTTTAATGAATAATAAATTTAATAATTGATAAGTGATAAAAATTATAATCTTGCTACTTTAAACATTAAATTTCCCATGTTTTATGTTTTATGGTTTTTAATTAAATTACCTATCAATTAACCCTTGTAATGTCTAACAATCTAGGGTTAAGCTTATTGATTTGCTACAGGCAGCTTGTGTCCTTGATGGCTGAAAGGAAGTGAAATCCCCGACAAACAAAATCGAAGTCGAGTTAAATCCCGACAGCGGCACGTGACCATAGGCGGCCAGCAGAGCGGAAATGTTTGTCTGCCTGGTGTCCCTCCACATCCTCTACTTCCTTCATATATATATATGTATTTTCTCTGTCTGGCAGCAGACATCCAGAAATCCAGACGGCAGCACCAACAAGATATAGCCATGTAGATGGGCGATAAGGCGTCAAAGTGGCAACAAAGTCAATAAGCAAAATGTTTGTGGTGCACAAAATGTTTGCCACCAGCCCAAGGCATCGAAATCCTTTAATGTGCTGTTAACGATAAGCCAAGACAGAGAGAGAGAGAGAGAGAGGAATATACTATATATACCCCATTATCCCCACCCGATATGCAAAGGACTTTGGCCAAAAACTAGCAAGAAAACGAGCAGCGAATATTAAAACAAATAAGCCGGCACATAATGGACTGCCCCAGGATGGCTATAGAAAGAGAAAGCATGAGACAGAGACGACAGGAGAGAGATGGGGATACTGTGAGTAGAACCCCTCTCACTCTCGAAAGCTCTTTCGCTCGACCCATGTCAAATAAGTTAAACAGACATGAAAGGCTCCTCTTGTCCCTACGAAAACCAAACAGAAAAAAAAGAAAGTGGACACCAGGGAAAAAGGGAAAGAGACGGGTAGCGTGTCCCGCAGAAAGAGACGGGGATATATTAGGGACTGAAGTTGGTCAATGACTCTACAAAGTCTGGAGTTGAAGATTTGCCAACAAACACGAGTGAGCAAATAAAATAAAATTAAACAAAATTTATTTACTTATGCGAGAGAGCCAACGGATGCGACTAATTGCCGCCTAAACTCGGGGCCAAAATTAATGAAAAAATATGCATGTGCGGAGGTCCGAATTTTTTTTTTATTTGCAGGTAGGAACCCGAACTCGGTACCATGTGTGTGTGCAGTTCGATGAACTTTACCTTTGGCTGGTCGTAAAAATCAATAGGCGGACCCCTTGCCAGTTTTAAAATAAATTTTACATTTCTCCAACAACGCCAACGAAATGAGCATCAAAGGCACTTCAAACATCTCAGCAGCATCATCAGCATGTTTCGACAGCCGTTTTTGCTTATGAATGAACGAACTGAACATATATATAAAGCGAAAAGCCCGCAAAGCACTCCGTCGACGAACTCAACTCGACGGCAGACTCACTTGAAGTGCAAGTTTTTGGCTTTTGGCACAGACTGCAAGGCGATTTCTCCACATCTTCCTGCTATTTAAAGGCATTTTTTTTCGCGGTTTTTACGAGCCACACGATGGAGGACGGCTGAAAACGAGCAAAAATCTGCAACTGCAAATGAAGGAAGCCATTAAAAACGCCTCATAATTTAGCCAGTAAGCACGTTTGATTGGAACAGAAAGGGAAATGCACTCAGTCAAATGTAATAATGATGGCATGTGCGGTTTTTAAAATAAATAGGGATTTTATGACAAGCATAAAAATTGAAAAGGTACCATTTAGGTTAATAATAGCTGGTATTAAATATGAAAGATTTAAAAATTGGGTAATAAATATAAAAAATATTATTATTATTTTTTAATCCTAGCAATTTAGGTTACTAAATAAACATATTTATATTTTTAAGAACCTTCTAAATCTTATATGCATATGAGGTTTCCTTTCCGACCATTTAGATTGTGTTTATAAATGGCCAATTGCTGTTTATTCAATGCTTGAAAGAAATCAGCAAACATATAATTTTCAACTGGGCTCGTAAATAATGCTTGGTATTTTTCTGCTTCTTTATGGGCGTTATTTCAGATCGCCTTTTCCCGATAAAAACGCTTGCCACACGCTCGTGCCCCTGAGGTAAAAAATCGAGGAGAAAAAAACTGCAGCAGCTGTTGGTAATTGAGTTGTTGCAACTAGCTTTGGCTGTAACTTATCGCTGATCTGCAGCGATTTGCATTATTAATTAGGGGCGATTTAAGCGAAATATTACGCATACGTCCCATGGGCAGGCTCATCTTGAAGTTGGCCCCGCTTAAAGAGCCACGCTGATGATGATAAAATCGCTCTTGGCCAAACACCATTCATCAGAAAGCCACGGCAACAACGGCAGCCAACGTTTACTTAGCTCAAAGTGGTAGGTGTTTCGTATCCCCCGAGGGAAAAATTGCACAACCTTTTTTTTTCGGGGGAGACTAGAGATAATGGAAAATGAAAATGGAAAAGCGCCGAGAGTCGTCGATTCAAATTTACAAAGTCAAACAGGCGGCAGAAAAGTCAACGAACTGCAATTTAAATTAACTTTTCTGTATTGCCTACTTTGCGGCTGCTCTACCAAAATATCAAAAATCCAGCAAACAAAGCTCTTTTTCGCTATCTCTCTTGTAGATATATTTATATGATAGTGGTGTGTGCGCCATATCTCCCTTTATTTTGTTTGCTCAGCTAATTATTGTCATAGGTTAGTGTGGGCAGCGCTTAAAAAGCGTTAACTGAAAAAATGCTGAAAGCAAAAGTAGGTGTCGCTTGGCGTTTATGGCCCACACAAGCAGAAAATTTATTATAATATTTTATGAAGCCTCATAGAAAAATGTTACTATTATTTAACATTTAAAAATATTTAATATTAAATTCTTAAAAATTGTATAATATTTGTATTAATCTTAAAACCTACAAAATTTTTTCTTTATTTATTTTAGACATATTTTAACATAAACAACGAAAAAACAATATACCAAAATTATCTCATCTTTTTGGACTTTTCCTTATGTTTTCCCCGCTTTTTTGTAACATCTTGATTTTTTCTTAGTTTTCTTTTCGGTTTCTGCTTTTTTTTCGAGAATTATTTAAGTGCCGCATATGCTGGGCTGGCATTTTTGTTGGCATTTTGTCAAAGCGAAACATGTGCAAGCCATCTTTTGAACTGGCTGTCTCTGTCTTTCGCTGTCATTAGAATGGATAATTGTGGAAGACGACCACTTGATTGACAAGCTGACAAACGAAAGGAAGCGAATGGTAGAGGGGGTTTTTTAAAAAGTGGCGGCGTAAACGGAGAGGTACAAACACATATGTATATACCACATAGAGCAGCGTGTGGCAGATGTCAACAATTGTTTGCTTTTATGGCCAGGCTTCTCGCTTTTTAGAGCCACATTCTTACATTCTTGGCGATGAGACGAAGGAGAGACGCTCAAGCGCAACCAAATGGCAGATTAAATATCGCTTACATGAGAACCAAGACGGGATACAGTGGATCAATGGTTTTGAGATCGTAGTTAAAAAAATTTTTTTAAATAAAATAACGTATATGACATGTTGCCCTGTAATCCAATTAAATATTAAGTATACGCCATGCTGTCTTGAGTTTAATCCGAAATATTAAGTATACGCCAAGTTATCCAAAAATTCTTTACCTTTGATTTAATCTTAACATATATATTAAAAAATATTTATTTTTTGGAACCACCTATTGATAGAAATTTTCCAAACATATGTTCCCTCGATCATTATTATGTTGACCCCTTATGGGTATTATTTTTGGCTCCACTGTGCGGTTTTAATTCTAATTTGCATTCATCAGCGCACCAACTAATTGCACAATGTGCGAGTGCGAGCGGGAGGCAAGATAATCGAGTGCGTGCATTGTGCTATTTTCTCGATTTCTGCCGCTCTCCTCTCACTCACACACACACACCTATATATTTCAGTGCATTTGCCGCTGCAATGGTAGTCGCTGCCTCAGTCGACGTCGCAGTCGAAGCGAGGCGGGTTAGCGACCGCAAAACTATCTGACATTAGATTATTGCGATGGCGGCCAAACGACAACAGACGACGTCGACTGCGGCAGAGGCAGTGGCAGCGACGGCAGCAGAGGCAACACAGAAACTGCAACAACAATTGGCACGTATGCACTCATATGAGTAAGCGAGGTGGAGAAAAAGTGAGGGAGAGAGAGAGGGAGACCATGGACGATTATGACACCGCACGATGCCAAAAACTTTGTGGAGCTCAGTGGTTAAAGGGGCCGTCGGGGGGTTAAAAGCAGGAAGAACCGTGTGGCTTTGGGCCAACTTACTTTACCAACTGTGCGTAATATCTGTGACAAATGCTCCTTTGAAAACCCACCAAAAATGGGAAGTTGAGTAGGTTAAGGTATTCAGATTCATTATATCATTTTTGGGGGAGATAAATTACTAAAGTATAATTGTAAAAAAGTGCTTGCGATTCGCCTTTGGGTATCCATTTAATTCAAAATGAAATTCTTTTTAATAGATAAAATAGTCTTGTTGTAAAATAATACCTTAAACAAATGTTTAAGTTTAAAAAAACCTCAAAAAATGTTAAACTTTTTTTTTTTAATTTTGTATTATTAAAATTTTAAATTTTAAAAGTCATTTTTAAAATTTTTTTATACATATTTACAAATATTGTAAACTTAATTACAAATTAATCACAAATACCTCTTAAATCACTCATTCCTGTAGCAAATATTGTTAATACCCTAAATTATTCTAAGCCAAACCCCACAACAAACGATATATACCCTCTAATCTCTGTGGCAACACATTCACTCACTCAGCTGCTTAGCTCACTTTGGCATTCAAGCACTCGACATTTTTAGCCATTTTTTCGAGGCAGCGGATCAAAAAAAGCGCTGAACAAGCGTTTTATTTCTATTTAGTTTTTCGCGCGAATTTTAAGTGCAATTTCTTGTCGATTGGCAACAATGTTGCTCAACATTTTCTTATCGCGCCGGTGGCATCTTGCCCCCTTCCCCCTCTTTGGAGGGGCAGAGGCGGGGGAGTTGGGGCTTTAAGATTTTCCAGAGAGATTGTAGCACTCGCGCTTGATTGACTGCGTGCCTTTGGAGCCGCAACAAATCAATTTACTTGGCGCAAACAGAAGAGGGAGATAGCCAATGTTTGTTGCACATGGCTTATGGCTTGGGGCACTCCTACTTCCCCCCAGCACTCTCCCCCTCCCTTTGGTCGACGAAAACTCCACCTTGTGCGATGGCCAAATTAAATGCCCAACAATTTATTGTCTGCAAATGCAGCGAAAATTGCAAAACATTTTGCCATTTGCCGCTTTTGGCGGCAGCAACTGCAGCACCGGCAACTTGCAACTCGCGATATGTTGCACTTTGAATAAAAATACCATGAAGAAACTTAAAAAAATATTTTAAAAATAAAAATTATATTTTTTCAATATTTTTTCGGTTTTTTGCTTACTTAAATCATAAATCTATTTTATATATTTTTTCCTAAAATTTTTATTTTATGGTGGGTTGTTTTTTTTTAGTGTCTAGTTGACGCTGCGCGTTTTTGCAAATTTGCTGCAAATTTGAAAATTGCCAGTTTACCTGGTCGGCCCCCTTCTCCCCCCGTCGCTGTTAACCCTCTGCTGCCACTCTCTTGGCCAAATTTACAGCTTGTAAACTGTTTGCCGGGGCGGGGGGCGTGGCATGTCTGCAGTCACCTAAGTGATTTGCCACAGGAATACCCCCATGATTTTTTTTACCCAAGACGGAAATGCTGTGGTTTTCGTTTTTTTTCCAGAGCGTCGTCACAGAGCAACTCCACCCACTCAAATTGGTTCGCATTAACCCATGACTGCCTAAGCGGCCTAAATAGCAAATCTCTCATAATTTCGATTCGATTTCGCTGTCTTTGATCTCCAGCCGAAGGTCTACGATTGGGTTTTATTTTAGGCAGCTGCCCGTTATTAATTAACAGCTGTGCGCTTATTATGCAAATTAGCCACAGATGGGAAACAGAATGATTGTGTGGGTAACAAAAAAAAAGTCGAACGAGCGGGTTTTGATTCATCGTTTTGTCTCCAACTGCCGCTTTGTATACTCACGATTGCATTGGATATATAGATCTATATAGGAAGTTTGTTTAGAACATACCTGCAATGAGATAAGAGCGAAAAAATGGTGATTAATTAAAAGGCAAGGTGGGAATATGGTAGATAAGGGATTTGCATAAATATAGAAAATTCTACAAGTACATTGGTAATAAATGGTTAAGAAAATTCTACTAAAATCTAAAAAATAAATATTTATACAAAACATTCATAACCATAAATAGCTGAAATAAATAAATGGTAGATTGTCATTTAAAAATTCTCCTAAAGCCAAAAAGTTCTATCAAATTACATCTTAAAACTGGTAGCCATGGCCACTTTTCAAGGCTTAACCCACAAAAGCGAATCTCCTTTTATGGAATCGCTGGCCAAATAGGCACAAAATTTATTTACCCATTAATTGTCAAGTGTCCTCTTCTCCTCTTTTCTTCACAAACTCTATAATTCAGCATTAAATTATGCAGATTATCCGTGCGGTTCTAGCCACTTGCCACATGCATCATCTTTGGACAATGTCAACTGCAGCAGTTGGCGGCGACTAATGAAGAAATCCCGCACTCGAATTTATTTCGCAATCAATTTGACAAATGTGCAGAGCCTACATGGCCAGCAAAAGATGGCCGGCAAGAGATAGCCAGCAACCCAAATGGCCAACAGCCAACTGCTTTTATAGGTCTATATGGGATTGGGAAGGAGAAAAACAAGTAGTAGCCGTAAACACACATTTTGTGGCCAATTGTTTTGTGTGGCTAAGAGTGAAAAAAAGAGCCAAGCGGCTGACCCGTACAGTGCGCGTCATAAATTCAACGCTCCCATCGACAATCAGCTGGCCAAACACGGGCAAACATTTTTATGGCCACCACATAAATGTCAGCGAATGTCTAAATTAGAAGCGTAGGGGAGCAGAATTTAGGGGAGTGCTCTCGAGGTGAAGGGGATTTCCCGACATTGACCCAGTTCTTTATGTAAGGAAATAATATTGAAGCGAATACCAAAACACGCGAGTGAATTATGCAAATTTTGCGTCTAGTAGGTACAAATTATAAAGAGGTAATAAACTCGGTTTATCTCCTTTGCTACACTCGGAAAAATTATTTATAAAGCGTTGAAATTAAAAAAAATATTATTGTTATATCAAAAAAATGTTTATATATATTTATTATTATTATAAAAATATTTTTGTTATTATAACAAATATTATACAAATTTATTTTAAAATTTGTTGTTTCGAATCTATAAAAAATGTATTTTAATTCCAGATAATTTCTTTTAATATAAAGCTTTTAATTTTATACTCTCTAATTTTTAAAAGCAATATTTGAGTGGAAATTTTTTTTAACATTTTACACAAAAGTTGAGTTCTGTAAAACATTAATTGTAATATTTTTTCATTGTGCCCACATCAATGTGCCATTTATTCGTGTCTTGTAATTAAAATGCATTTTGAGCGGCCAACCTCATTAAGGTCAAATTACAGTCAAGCCCCGCTTTGTCTGACGTCTGTTGTCCGTCTCGTCGTTTGTCCATTGTCAGCGCCTGTAATTATGCAGCCACGCCCCCTTTTGCCCCCCGTGGTATATGTATATCTATGTGTAAGTATAGTGAACACACAAACTGGCAATTAATTTGCCGCCAGACATTTGCAACTTTTCAAGAACAAATGCTAAAAAGCAGAACACATAAAATGTAAGTACAATTTGCTGCGCACTCTGATCTGCTTCGATCTCTATTCACCGTGGGTGTCACATGTCGCCCAAGTCGTGACCGAACTCAATGCTGCCAATAGATGGGGATACTTCCAATAGCCGATAAATGCCCTGCCAAGTGCATTACTTAGCGGCGAGGAATGTATTAATTAAAATATTTAATTAGCAAGTAGTAGGGTGTGCTTAAAATACCATTTTATATGGGGTTTTTAATAAAATCTATCTATTACTATAAAAGTAAGCTTACTTTTTTGGGCATCATCAGTCTTTAGACAAAACGTTGGACATAAAAATCTGAATTCAATACTAAAATTACTAAAAAATTTACATAATTAATTTAAAGGAATTTTATTGTTAATTAGTCATAGAAAAAGTTATTTTCAGGATCCACTTAGTCAGTATTACTGCTTTAAATATAGATATTTCTACTATCTTTATCCTTCTTTTAAAAAGTCCCCTGGTGCCCCGAACAATTTGTTATTTAAATGATTTTTTCGCATTGGACGTTAATCATTATTGTTTATTTTCAAAGTCTGTCGTCTCTTTCCCCCCCATTTATTGCCATCCCTTTCGGCTGTCTGTCGTTTTTGTTTGCCGCTGTTTGCCTTTGTTATTTATGCATTTTTGTCATGGACACTCCGCTCGTCGGTCATTACCATGAAAGCCTCGAGAGCAACTACAACTACAGCACACCCCCTCCATCGGCATTTTACCCGCAGCAAACATTTTTAATTGATTTTCGCATTTAAATGTTTGGTGTGAAAAGTGATGAAAATGCGACGACGACAAAAATGGCTAATGCAAATTGGCAGCAAACTGTGAAGGACGATTTGCGTCTGAGTTTCGAGCATGAGTCTGATTTATTCATGAATACATTTGCCCCAGAGTGCGTGTTTTAATGCGGGGGTGATGCGGTGATATGGGGATTCTGATCATCGATCGTTCAGACTGCGATAATTGGTGTCGAGTGAGGGCGGGAAAATCGCGAACATGATAAATATGAATAATAATTGGCAGTTAATTATGACATTACAACGCCAAAAGCGTTAAAAATTTATTGGAGGTTCTATGATTTTTTAATTCACTCAGAACTGAAACTATTATTTGCATTTTATATCTTGAAAATCTGTAAATCTCTATAATCTCTATATCTTTTTTTCCAACTGTAATTACGTGACTAAAACTATTACATCTCCCTTACTGCAAACACAACAAAAAATGTGCTAATGCTGTAATCCAAACAATCGACACTCATAATTAACACATTTAGCTAATAAGTTGGCGCAGAATAAACAACATTAATCACAGTTTAATGGCGAATTAATCAGACAAACAGCTTCAGCTGGCGAAGGAGCTCAGATTCCCAGATTGGCCGTCTCTTTCTGCCACTTGGCTTCCCTCTCTTTCTACAAGCGAAACCCACGGCAACGGGCAACTTTTATTGAAAGTTCCAATAACAATAAAATAAATCTTGGCCAAGAAAAAGAGATAAAAACAGCATTAGCTGGCCATAAAGCAGCCGGCCCACTCGACTTGGTCTGAAAAAGGGGGGAATGAATATTGTCAACCGATGTCTGGCGAGAAAAAAAAACGTATATATAGTCAGACAGACAGAAAGACCGAGACGGAAAGTCAGACAAGTGCCAAGTTAATTGCATTAAAACTGAAATAAAAAGCGAAGCTCAAGATAGCAGAAATTATGAAGTGCAGCAGCCACATTGCTGATGTTGCTCTTGTTGTTGCTGGTGTTGCTGTTGCTGTTGCTGTTGCTGTTGCTGTTGCTGTTGCTGCTGCTGCTGTTGATTGAGGCGCATAATCAGCGGAAAAGGAGGCGGGGCAGGTGGCGGCGGTGCAGCGGCGACAAGCGCATTAAGTTGTTAACAGCAAATATTTGCTTCATTTGCGCTATGATTGCAACAACAAAAAAGCAGCAACCAGCAACAGCTGCAATTCAGCAATGCTGCAATGTGCAACATCCGGTCAGCAACATCTCATGTGGCAGCTTCTTCTTTTTATTGAGCGATGTGATCATCTTTAACGTAAAATTAAGTTAATATGGGAAAAAATAGTCGATTTAATGTACCTAGATTATTCAAACTAAAAACAATATATTTAAAAAACATTTTAGTTATAATAAGTCTAAAGAATTCGCGTCTTAAGATTTTTCCATCACATTTATTATTGCGCTGATCTAAAGAATTCGCGTTTAGTTCAAATCCTACAAATGCATTTTCTTAGTCTTTAATACTCCGAATTTCCTCTGATTAAGTAGAAATTTAATTAAAAATGTTAATTCAAGCAAAATGCGACAGATTTCTCAGGAATTCCATTTCGAATTTCCCCGAATCACTTGAGTGAAATTCCTCGTGTGACTGCAATTTCTTTTAGTGTTTTAATGGCTTGCGCAACTAGCTTAGTTTTAGTTGTTTTTCCTATTTTTATTTTTTTTTTTTTTTGTGTATTTTCAGTTGTTTTTGCCTCCGCTTGCCACATTTTCTTATCTATAAATAGTTGGGCGTGCTGCCAGAGGCGCTGCTGCCGCCATCGACTTCGCTGCCGCTGAGCTGCCCACGCCGAGCGGTCAATAAACTTCGCGAATCGCGACACATGCAAATTGCAGTCAGCGCAAACAATTAGCAACAGCAGAAACATGCAAAAAAAAGAAGCACAAGCTGCAAAAAAAGTGGAAAAAAGCAGCGGAAAATACGCGGCGCACACATGAAAACTCCGACCTATCGCACATTTTTTGCTATTGGGCAGTCGCCCCGTCAAATGTTTTGTTGTTACGTTTGTGCTTTTTTTTTTGTGCGCTGCCATTATCACAGAAGGCGAGAGAGAAAAGAGCGCTTAACAATTTTGCTTTTTGTTTTACAACTACATCAGCTGTGCTCCGCACTCATGCCATAGATTACTAAAATAGCTAGGGTAAGAGAGCTACAAAAAAAAAATGTTTTTTGAATGGAAATACAAAGAAGTATCTCGAAAAAAAGATGGAAAATGGTAAAAAAAGAAAACTCAAGAAATTTTAAAAAAATCTTAAGAATTGGCGTTAGTTTTAATTTAAAAGAAAGTGCTTCCAATGTCAATTAAAATAGAAATCTGAAGAATTCGCTGTTTTTAAATAAGCCGCGAATTCTTTAGATTTGATTTCTCAAATAGTTTTTAAAGATTGCTAATATTGAAAAAAGCTGAATAATTTTCCTAGCTAAAAAACTAGCTGGCTGCACAACCCCATCGCCGCTCACTCACCTTTCCCTCCCACTATCTCTGCGCCATCTATCGCTCGCTCCATCGCACACTATTGGCGCTCGCGGCTCTTCCCGTCTCGCTCTCGCGCGCTGGCTGAGTGCATTGCACTCATTCCTCTGCTGGCGCTCATCAAATGCGACGTTGGCAGCACTGCTCGCATGGCAAATCAAATAATGCAACAACAACAGCCACACTACAAGGCAGCATTCGTCATCTCTAGTTGTTGTTGTTGTTGCTGAATTTGACTAATTGCATTGGATAGTGTTGTTGCTTTAGTTGTTGCCTTTGCTTTTGATGCTTTTGATGTTTTTCGCAGATTCGATTGTTGTTGCTTTTTTATGTGCAACATGCCGGTACAATTTGTAATTAGCCGCTAGTTGCTTGACTTTTAATGTATTTAATGCTTAATGCTCCCCGTGTTCGCATTAATTTGCATTGTTTCTGTTTTTTTTAAACTATTTATCTGCTTTTTATTCCTTTTTTATTTTTCGCACAACGGATGTTTGGCATCATTTTTCTCGAGAGAAAGAGAGGGAGAGAATTGATTGAATGGAAATATCTGGCACACCAACAAAAAAAATTGTAAATTCGAATGCGATAAAATGTGCCGAAAAACAAACACACCGCCGGTCATTATAATAGTTTTTTTCAAACTCAGTAGGTTAAATTCCAGTTTAAACGAGTTGAAATTGTTAACAACACCTAAGTTGATTAATGAATTGCCCGCTTAATTAATTATTCGATTAAGCGCTTTGTAATGAAGTCATCAAGCAATCATTGGATAATTAAGGCATTATTATAAGTAAATAAATTAATTTGAAATGCTGAATCATAGGCTTTGTTCGTTATTTTGTTACCGTGACTAGTAGCGAAATATTATGGGAATTTAGTGTTTATTTCTTTGTTAGAAAATCTTGAGTGCTACCTAAAATATAGATCTGAACTTTGGTATACAAAGTAGAATGACTATATCCTGTCATATATTCCAAGTTTATTTGCATAGCCTCATTTAGTCTCAAGATCTGTGAGTATTGTATACAATACCACATAATAAAATGTAATAAATAATCGTATAGTTTGGTATCCAAATATATTTTAGGTTATCGAAACGATTTACCTTGCTTATTTTCCTATCCCCAACTCATATTTATCTGTCCCGCATTATAATCCCAAGATCTGAGAGATAGCAAAGATCAGCGATCATCGTTTTCCGTTGAGTGAACGCTGCACTTCGGATGCTGATGATGTTTTCGCTATCTGATCTGCTGCCTCGGCCAAGAGTCAATAGCACAAACTATCGCAAAGATCGGAGAGATCGGAATATATATATATTTTCTCGCTTTTACATATATATTTGTGTTTTTTCCGATCTACACAGGTATGTAACCTCCACCGTTCGCCCAGTTCAGTCCATTTCATTGAATTGGAGCGATGAACTCGGTCGTTTTGCTTTTGTGAGCGAACGGGAAATGCAAAAACGCAACGAAAACTACTACAATTTCAGTTCAGTCAATTGTTTAACGATGTATACATACACGATATAAGTCAACAGCAATTATGCTAAGATCTTTACGACACAATTAAACCAGAACTAGGAAGATGCATTGTCTAAGGTGGCAAACAAAATATAAGCCCGGCAGTCATAATTATTATTATATGCTTTGTAATGGCAAAACAACATTAGCAATGGGGTCCCAAAAACTTATGCGCATGCATATTATGAAAACTGCATAAAAACCGTAACGAAATGGAATTTTTCGCTCCCCCAATCTCTCAATGAAAAACACCCACGCCTCTGGCAGGCGGGAAACTTGAGGTTTTTATGTGCCCCAGACAAGGTTTATGGTTTTGTTTTCGATATGAACCCCCCTATACACACAACAAATACATGAGAAAAGCGCATAAGTCACGTCCTGGGACAACATAACATTGCTATATAGCTATAGTATCCACTGATCCGATCCGCATATGAACAATCGCAAATGGCATCCGTCCGCGATTATTTACGGTCACTATTTCAAATTACACAAAGTACTGCGCACTGCTCAAACATATGTGCGCCTAGTGATATGTGCCTCACTGTACACAAAATATCATATAATAAGCAGCAAGCACATATATTTGAGTCCGAACAACCTTCAGGGTTTGCGGACTGCCCCCCTTATCGAACACAAACTTTGTTGCCGCCGCCGCTTCGTTGTTCCATTTACTGTTTTTTTTTTGCGGGTATACCCGGTATTTTTAGGGGGTTTATATGGGTACATATGCTAGCTGAAACGTTAAAAACATTTATTGGGTAGGAGGTTCCGTGCCTAATTTTGGGATGTGCATTCATTAGTATTTGAACTATCAATTTGTAAGAAAGGAGAACATTATCAACATTTTTAAAGCCAGGATCAAGAAAGGAAGTTGCTTAACCAATTTAAATTCATCATTTTGCTAGCACTATGTATTTAATTAACTTTTTTATAACTCTATAGGGTATTTTTGTATCCTACCCACTTTCCCCCAGACAAAAGCAAGACCAGACGCTCGAGTCCGGCCACAGTCTCTGATTTACTTGAGCTTAAAAAAGCAATTTACTCGCATTTTTATTACTTATGGTAAATATTGTTGGGGATTTTATGGCACTCGCATCCTTGAGCAGCTCGAGTTGTAGCTGATTGAACCTTATCGGTCCGAACAGCAAATAAGTCGGGGATATTCGTGGGGAGGAGGGGGTAAGGTAGTGCCATCAACAAGTAGAAATAGCTGCGAAATCCCCCCAAGGAATTTGCGGTTCACTGCAAATTGGGTCGTACAGCTCATCAAGAGGGAGAAGGAGAGGGAGAGTGATTTCCACCGTGTATATAATAAATTAAACAATGCCATGACGCAATTTGGCTCAATCTCCCTCTATTTTTGTCTGAATTTTTATGCAAATTGAATTGTTAAAACAATAAACACAAAAAACAACTGCAAATAACATGGCTCTCTGATCATTTGCATCTCAATTGAAAATTTCGTGTTAGTTTTTTTTTTGTTCAGATAGAATCGGACGGGATTTAATGCACTTCCCTAATGCGAAGTTGTCATGCTAAAACAAAGGAAAAATATTTGAAAAGTATAGTGGGAGATTACACAACTAAGGAAAATCTTTGGTTGTCATAAATTGCCAACAAGTATTTTATTTTAGCTTTAGGCTTCTCTAAACATTAATCTTTATTGGCTATCAAACTCACGTTTTACATTGATTTAATTAAATAAATTCCCCGTTTAAATCTTTAATCATTTTTGAATTTCTCAACGCCAATTTTCAATTTCCTCAGGGCAACTGAATCACATTTTGTGCATTAAGAAAAATATTCGCCTTTCCATCTGTGGCTCAGCACCCTGCTTATTGGGTTAATGTCTCATTGTCTCCGTGGCTGCAGACGATTCAATTTCAGCGATAAATAAAATAAAATTATAACAGATACCAGACAAAGCTGTGCGACCTTAAGGTGCCTTAACTTTTTTTCGGAGGGGCACAAGACATATGTGTTCTGTCTCTGGTGACCAGGGCAATTGGTTGATTTATATTCCGGCAGATACAACACGACGACGAAAGAATAAATACGCTGAAATGAGTTACAGCCCATGTAAAAAAGATACAAGAACGCGATCTTCTCACTGAAGATAGCAGAAAATTAGCCGGAAAAAAGGGCGTCGTGCCTACACGTGTGTGTTCGATGACCCAAATGCGATTAAGAGCCCTACAAAAGCCGTCAACTAACTAACTAATATCCCTAGATGGGCCCTTCTATGTTGATTCTATCGGTTGGCGCGGATTTCTTATAAATTTCGAAATTAATTATGTCACATTATGTAATCTGATCAGCTTCGTTGCGGTTGCCGCCGAATGCCTGGGTTGTCAACGCATCCCAAACCGCTCGACCCTTTTCACAAAAAAAACTGGAAGGGGTGGCAGACAGATCAATGAACAATGGGAAATGCGAACTGGGATCCGAAAAAAAGAAAGAAACCAAGCCGAAAAGAAAAACAACAGCGGCACGAATTCCAGTTCTTCAGGTAGGACACACAGAAGGCAGAAGATTCCGATTCCGCCTCTTCAGATATTTTATCTTCGAAGGTGGGTTCTCTGCACTGGGAAAAGTTCATGTAAAGATATTGGAAATATAATCAACTAATGATGGATAAAGTATTTTTAATGTAATATTTTAGGTCTATAAGAAAAATGATATTTTATATTTTATAATATATTTCAAAGCAAATGTTAAGGTGAAGTATTTTTAATGTAATATATCAGGTCCATAAGAAAAATTCATACTTCTTATGATATTATAGACTCTTTTTAAAAACTTCGCAGGATTTTTTAGTAACCCAGATTTCTTGCAGTGTTCTTTGCCTTCGTTTGGCACTTGGAATCGGATTCGGATCCAGATTCAACTACAGCTTTGGCTCTACAATCAGGATTTGGCTTTTGTCTTTGCTCTTTTCATTCATCGCGAAGAGAAGCCCACCGAATCCCGCGTCCCGAATCGGTGGAAATTTAAGATGACAAACCGAACGAATTCGGGGCAGGTAACGAGGGCCATATAATTTGAGTTTGAATTACGATACCCGGCTGATATTCGATGTGGTTATCAGTATAAATGGCCAATGGGATCTGCTGAGATCGGTAAACTCGGTTGGTTTTTTGGGGGCGTGCATTGTCAATGAGGTGGAGAAATCACGGCAAAAAAGGGGATAATTAAAGGTAATCTCATATATAATCGAGTAAAGTTTATTGCTGAAATCGGAGATGGAGAAAACTCAGCTTGCGGAAGTGGAAAACATAAAGAAAATTATCCAACTGAAAATTATCCCCTGCAAGTGCTCCTTTTTTATAACCATTCAAAGGGATTAGGCATCGTTAAGGACATTAAAAAATATATTATTCGAATTTATGGATGTGGTAATAACTTCCCCTAATAAAAATAAAAATCTCCCGGGGAGGGAGAGGATATAAAATAATTTCCTTGAGCATCCACAGCTTTTGTCTCTTCTTCCAGTTGGTTGGCATATCTAGTGGAAATAATCTACGCTCCCTTGAATTTAATCCCCATCTAATGTTCCCTAAACCCAAATTATGAGTTCTGCAGAAAACCCTTTCACTTTAACCCCTTGCTTTTAAGCCATTGATAAATCAAATTTCCATATCCGAAAAAGGTAAGCGAAATGCGAAAAAGAGCTTAAAATTAATTGAAATTGTATCTTTTTTTGTGTAGCTTGAAGAGCATAAAAATAAAACTGCATAATTGGGGAAAAATTCACTTTAAGCCAGCCAGTAATTTGTGCATTATTTTGAGTGGCAGGAGGTTTTATGGCGACTCCCTGCCTGGGTGAAATAATTCGCTTTTAATTGCATTTTTAGCGCTTCGCAGTTGAAAACTACACATTTTCAATGGCCAAAATGGTTAAAGCCAGTCTGCTTGTTTGGCTTTCGCGTTCGCTGAGCAGACTTTGTCTGGCCAATTTAAATCCATTTTGCATTTGCATAAAGCTTAAGGGCGAGGGGAAACGGGAACGGGGGGAAAGGTTGGCCATTTTTACTTATTTTGACTGCGGAAATGTGGAAAAGGGAATACGAAAGGAGTAAGGAGTAAGGGATCCCCAAGGAAGCAGACCAAGTTGAAATGTTGTCGTTTGTGTCATTTGCATCAGAGCTTCAGCAGCACACAAAATGCACTTTATCAACTACTTGCAATCTTGCAGAAGGATGTCCTGGCTTCTTGCTCCCTTTTCCTGCCGTTCATCCTGCTCAAAAAGACCGCAAAAGTAAAAGAAAAATGGGCAAAAATATGATTATTTGCGGCGATTTATTAGCCGCAATTTAAATTCATAATTTCAAGGAAGTTTCCATTTCCCAGCAAGTGGCCAGTGGATTGCAGTTGCGAAAAATAAATAAAAATAAAATAAGACCATCAGCCTTTTGAGGAAAAAAAATAAAATAACAAGCGAGCAAAGGATGAGTTTTGCGTTATTATAGTAGACGGCTAATCCCAGAACGACGTCTGTCTGGTCTGCAGAATGCAGCTTAGTCTCATAATTGGCAGCCTTGAAAAAGCTCGATATTTGCATTCCATTTGTGTACGGGAAATATATATAGAAAACGGTTGGCAGACGACGTCTGGGATGTGCAGCAATTAGGGAAACTACTTGCAACACTTGCACACAGCACAGCCACTCGTGCGGCAATTAAAAACGAGTTGCCAGCAATTCAAACGTAACAAATTAAAGCAGACGCAGACAGGATCATCGCAAAGGGACGAATGCAACTGCATGTGCAACCACACAAAAGGGGTGGCAACCCCTAAAAATGGGTTGCAATGAGGGAAAAGAATTTTTAAAATTATAATCTCTGTTGTAGAATTTATACTTGTGAAGTAAACAACATTAAGTATGCAGAGTACAAGGTTTCTCAATCGGAAAGATTTCTTTTTCCATAAATATATGAATACAATAGATCAATAAATCAGTGGATTGTAACTGTAACTTCTTCTTGAATAATAAATAAAAATGTTATAAATTTATTTCCACATTATTTTTTGCTAGGTTTACATTTCCCAATATCATAATTAAATAATGGAAATATTTTTTTTGTATTCCCTAAGTATTAAATATATTTTTTCCTGTCATTATACCATTTCTTATCGTAATAATAGAACTTTTGCAAAACAATTACCACAATGGGTTAAGGCAGCTGGAAAAGACTTATGTAATTCCCTTTGTCTTCGTCCTTTTGTTCCTTTCGATTTGATGATCTTGCCTTGTTTGTTCGGTTTTTTTCTGTCCAACCAGATCCTGACTTCTTGAATGATAGGAAGGGGTGGAGATCCAGGGAAATACACCCCTTGAGCCAGCTGAACCTGCGCAGTTGGAAATTGCGTCGTCAGGAAAAAGGATTCCCGAGTTCATTGAATGCGCAGTTCATAAGATTGACAGGCATTTCGATTTCCCAAAAAAAGAGGAAGGTGTTTGAAAAGTGCGTAGTTTTGCCGTAGGCATCAAAGTGACAGCTTTATAAAGGACTCGACACCGCAGATAAGCCCAAGGACAAAAACAATATGAATTGAGACGCAAATGGGTAACGACACTAAGCAGTTGGATTAGAAATACAAAGGAAACAGGTAAGGGAGTCAAAACGAGTGGTTTGTTCACCTTTTCAGCTCCAGCGAACTGCGCAAACAAACAGCGGCAATAAAAGCATACAAATTCAGCCATTGTTGGCCATCGCAGCTAATAAAATTTGCCCCGCCAAACATAAACCAGCAGCAAAAACAGAAGCTGCATATAAAAAGTTGAGTAGAAGACGGGGGAAAACATGGTTAAAATAGGGGTTTACGCTTTCTCAAGAAAAGTACTGAAAATGGTAGTTGAAGAAAATTAGATTTAACAAATTGATATATTTTTTTTGTTTAATGAGGATTTTTTTTTCTAAATGTTTTTATAAAAATATATATAAAAGAATAAAAAAATAAAAATAAAGAAGAAAATATTCCTTTAAAATCCCAGAAAAATATACAACATTTTCAGGTATTTATATTATTTATGTACCTTTATATATCTCATAACCCTTCTCGAAAGGGTATAAAAAACCCACAGGACAGACAACACGTCGTATGTGTGATGAGCAGAGTTACGAACTAGAAGAAACTGCTGGCAGGCAACTAATAAACTTTTTGCCATTCCCTCTGGCCAAGTTGTTGGCCAACTTAATGCAGCGGAACTTCGCCTCGGCCATTTCGCCGTGTTTTACAACTCTTTCAGAGCAGCAAAAAGGCAGCAACAGCAGTGTGCAACGTGCCGTATTGGCCATGTGCAGCGTGTTTATTAAGCGCATTTATGCGTTGTAAATAAAAAGCCAAAATTACGCGCTCAGGAAATTGCATTTCGCATCGGAAAGAAGCTTTGGGGGCACCAGGGGGTTAAAGGGAGAGTGACACAATTTGCGCCATAAAAGTTTTGAATGCCCGCGACGTGTGCAGACCTTCCAAAAAGGTGTGCTCTTAACTCTTGGGAACTCTTACTAATTTTATATAGAAATGCATAAAAGAAATGCTTTAACTTTGAGTGACGCATTTCGCAGGCCATCATTTGTGGGCTTTAAAAGAAAAACTGTAAAATTAATCCGATTTCGGATAATAATTAATGCATCCGTTGAGAATTGGACCAACCACTATTATTAAATTGTGATTTATGAACTATTTGAGATAATAATAGAGAGGTTTCCTTACTTTATAACTAGAAACTTTGAAATTTACAGAACAACTCACCCGAGATTATCATTATCATTTGGTAGAGACAAAAAGCGTAAACTCACCTGCAAAGAGAAAGAAAACATATGAAATTAATATCAATTAAATGAGATTTGCTTGTTTTGTTTGGGCGAGGAAAAATTAAAATTTAATTACACTTGCGTCCAGACGGAGGCCACAAAAGGTCGGCGAGAAAATAAATGAATAAGAACTAAAGCCCAGTGAAAGTTTTTCCAGGCTGCGCCAGGGACTTTCCCCGCACCTTTCCTTCTCAACTAACATAAACTTCTCTCTTTTTGCTATAAATGTTTTTGCCCTGGCCATCCATTCAGATCCCGGTTTCACTTCCCTGGAGGAGCACATAGCACCTGCAGCTGCTGCTGGCAAGGATTCGGATTCTTTGTCTGGGCGAGCGTCATAAATATCACATTTGTGGCAGACACATATCCCCATTTCCACACACAAAAACACCCAAACACACCCACAGTTGCATATAAAAACCCGTGTATGTTCGGGGATATGGCTGAAAACTTATTTGGCATTGTGTTGCATACAGCACGGCGCATTTGCCGCATTTTATGAGGTGCAAATAAAAAGTTGTAAAAATGGCTATAGACATGTGAACACAACTCGGTGGAAAGGAAAATTACACAGGGAAAATATATTAAATGAACACTAGTTTGAGGTTTTTTATGGTCCTAAAATAATAAAGTATGTGGGTGCTCTAAAAAAAATCTTGAAAGAATTTAATGACCTTTTTTGGAGATTTGAAATCTGGTGATTTTAAATCTCATGATTTCATATCTCATGATTTTTAACCTAGTGAATTTAGAATCTACTAATTTTAAATCTAATGATTTTAAGTCTCATGAATTGAAATCTAGTGATTTTAAATCTCATGAATTGAAATATAGTGATTTTAAATCTCATGAATTATAATCTAGCGATTTTAAATATTTTGAAATATATTTAATTTTATCATGGATGTTCCATTTACCCATATTTTCTCTCTGTGCAAACTCCTCTGGACCCGACAGCAAACTAAGTAGAAAAATGCATGTCTGGCACTCTGGAGTGTGTCTAACAAGCAATCGGAAACACGCCAAAGGAAGTTAAGTCCCCGACCTCTAAAGAAGTTCCCTTCTCCGCTTCACTTTTGCCCCGTCATTTCCGCGGGAGCTTAAAGGTTCTTCTCTTTGGAGGAGCTTTAATTAATTTGAGTGAAAAACGCACGTCAGGCACAGGTGCAATTTATATATATATATTCTGCCCACTCCTTTCAATTCTCCCCCCAAAGCAGTGCTTGAAACAATAATCCTTGACAGAGGAGCAGCGAGCACATTTATTATTGAACTATTTATTCCAGGGCCAAGTCAAGTGGAGTCGCATTCTACGTGCCGCGCGAACTAAAAAGCCAGCAGACAGGAAAATAAATCGGATGGAGGGAAACCACTCTTATATGTCAACGACATTCGCCCAACGATTCTTCTAGAACCGAAATTGAAATTGATTTGCAAGTTGATCTCCGGCATATTAAATAAAAATCGTAGTCGAGTGAGTGGCTTACTGCATACACCACATGTGTGTGTTTGAGTGGGTTCTCCGAATAATTGGGGGGCAAAAAAGAGGTAAATCCCCGAGTTTAATTGCCAAAGTAAACAGAATGTAATTAGGGGAACAAAGTTGGTCTGTGGAGTTGGGCAAATCGAATTAGTTTCGTTTACATTGGGGATTAGTCGTATTTAGTAGGGAGAGCGAACGAGCAGCAGGTGCCACATAAATGATTCTCCGCCAACGGAAGTGGACTTCAAGAACTTACTTCAAAATCGAATTTTCCAGCAAGTCTTTTATCAGCAAAAGGTCAGACTTTTTGGGTGGGTGGCGTTATTCTGCGGGTGGCACTACTACAAATTTCTTATGCACACAAAACTAAAGTGGAGTTGGGGGGGCCGGGAAAGGTAAGCACTTGGCGAGTCTATGGCCCAGACACTTGAGTCGGGTCGAGCGGCTATAAAGGTGACAATAACTTAACGAGCAATGAACTCGGTTTGTTGTAGCTGCCTGTTCTTGATGAGCTTGTTGTAGTTTTGCACAGACAAAAATTACAGGGTTTATAATAGAGAATATTTCAAACTTCTTTCTTAGTAAAAATATATGGATTATTTCCAAATTTCGGTTTTTGATTTCAGATTTTTAAGTCAAACCATATTGACTTAAGACTGATCCTTTACAAAAAATCTTCGTTCATTTTATAGTTTTTGAGATGGTTTTTTGAATTTAATTAGTTTCTGAAATTTCCATACCATAAGCCAAAACTTTTAAATAATACTTTACCATTTTTTCCAGTGCACCTGTTTTTGTTACCACTTCTGTGACCGGCGACGATGTTGCAAGGAAGTGCCACTAAATTGTGGCAGATAACAACTAAAAGGTATGGGCAAAAACATGGCGAACAGCATGTGGTCAGAAGTCCGGGTCTTCCCCCAGTTTTTGCCCTTAAAGTTACAGCCTGTTGTTCACTTCTACCATCCCTACTACTTTCTGTCGCTTGTTATCTTTGAAGGCAACGACGAGAAACTCTTCAATAGGTAGTGCCCCGAAAAAAAACGGCGAGGAGAAAGAAAACATTTTTATATGCTTGCTCGAACACAACAGTGCGTATGATGAATGGCAGTTGAACTACCGAAAGAGCTCCTCCACAGCTGCTCCTTCCCATTTGCCTCGATTTCAGTCCGTTTGTTGATTTGCACGTGTGAACCGGGGAACAGGAGACAACGAACCCGAAAAGCGAAGAAATGAGCTGCTGAAATGGCAATTTAAGTGACTGTCGACTTGAAGTGAGGATATAGGGGATCGGAGAAGGAAAGAGGGAGCTGTTTGCCAGATGCCAGGATAAAAGCTCAAAGGCAAACACATTCCCATCCAAAATACCCCAAAAGAACCGAACATACAAAATATTCAAACACAAAAGGAGCAGCCAAGGCAGCAGATGAACAACAATAACAAGGGGTTATCATTCAAATCGATGGTAAAGTGCACTTATTGGTAAAATATTTCAATTTAAAGTTGATACAATTTTAAAAGCATATCAAAAAGAGAGAAAATATCCCTAAATTTTTAAAATAATTTGTAAAGGTGTCTAAAAGTATGCAACTTAATATTTTTAGTGCATACTTTTAGGCGCAAAGTGGAACCCCCTAACTATGTTATTCACACCTGATAAAATTAAACGACATGCATCATAAATTTCCCAATTACAGGGTATAAAAACCCCGCCACAAAACACTATTTCCATCAATAAGAAACATGAGATTGGAGCAGAGAAACAGAAGAAATCTCCTGGTTCACAGTCCAACGCCTCTTCCCCCATCATTTAAGATTCCCTCCCAGCTCATTCCCCATTCATTCATTCGTTCAGTCATTCATGATGGATGCACTTTCAGGTGAGAGGCACAAGCTGCAAATGCATCAAAGTGGAAGACGTCGCTCAAGTGGAAGCTCAGCGGAAAGGAAAACTCGTGGAAAACCCGTGCCGGAGGAAAAAGTCATTAAAATCGCATAAAAGTGGGCCCAGGAAGAGGTCCGCACCACATGATGATGTTGAGGTCGCTTTGACATGGTCGGTCACTGGCCAGAATGATTAATTGTTCTCGCAAGCCACCTTCTTTTTTTTCGAAGTGTTCGCGGTATCAAAAAGTCATCAAATCCTCAGCTCAATTTATATTAATGACAAAAATGTTTGACAAAATCATTAAATGCTCACACAAAAAACGCATAAATAATTATATAAACACCCCGAAAAAGGAATATTAAAATAATAAAGAAAACGTTTCGAATGCTTTTTTAATAACTTTTGTGACCGCGAAATAAATGATTCAGACTGGAAATGTGAACTGCTCCCAAGCGCTCATTAATTTAAAAATTTTTGGCGCGGAAGGGGGAAAACTCATTGTTTTTTATTTTTTTTGGTTCGTTTTAATGTGAAAAATCATTTACGCTTTTTCCCAAAGTATTCTTTTTGTTTTTTTTTTTTTTTTTAACCGCAATGGCAATCCCCGACTGACGTGAACATGAACCATTAATCATGGCCAAATGTAAGCGGCACAGAAAAAAACAACAGCGAAACTTGTCACAAAAACTGTGTTTTCGGTGGGGGTAAATAACATATTTATATGCATTACTCCATCTTCAAATAATAACTCTCGCTTTCCTTGTGAATGTCAGGCAATTAAGTGACTCCCTCGCATGAGTCACCCACCCACTCGGCTTTACTTGCAATTTTTCATTAAGCGAAATTAAACTGCAGACAGCGGAGTGCAAATAAAACGCAAACATTGAAAAATGAAAACTCAAACAGAAAAAAACACACAGAGAATTGCCAACCAGCCAAGAGGAAAAAAAAAAAAGAGGAGCAAAAACTTGACATTAATCATTACAAGCGCAGACAAAGAGCAAACTCGGCAAAGAAATGGGGGAAAAAAGATTGTCGCGTGTGTAGTTTTATTTTTCCTCTTTTTTTCGCAAACCATATGGTAAAAGTCGATGGGAAAATGGGGAAAAACCGATGATTTGCAGTTGAAGTAACGGTTACCAAAGCAGTAATGAAAGAATGAATTTAAGGAAATAATATAGAAAATGTTAACTAAATTAAAAAATAAAACATTTCAAGTCTTATTTATGAAACCATTTATTCAGCTAAATAAAGCATATAATTATTCCGAAATGACAACACTTAAAATTGTTTTAAATTTGAATACAAGATGTTTAATGCATGAGGCCATTAGGAAGCCTTATAAAAATATTAATTAATTCAATAATTTATGGAATATTAACATGCTAATTTCTGACAAGCCAACATTTGCTTTTACCCCAAAAAGCCTGATTTTGCAACTCTTTCGCAACGATTAAAATGTTCCTGAAAGTGTAAGATTTCTGAGATTCCTAGACGGGAATTTGGCTTCTCTTTCCATCGCACTGCCAAAAAGCGTTATTCATGGGTCGAAAGTCGAAACTCATTGGGAATTCACGCCGGTGATGTTAAGCGCAGCAATTCCAACGCCATAAAGTATGCCATAAAAAGCCAAGTATTTCAAAAATAGACAAGGATAGGCCCAAAAGGACCAAAAACGAGCGCCCCGCAAGGCGGCACGCCATTAGTCGCCACATTAGTCACGGGGGATTTTCGGAGGCTCCTCCACGAGGAAACTTTCTCAATTTTCCAAGTTGGGAAAAGCCCAGCGGTTGTCTCTACACGGCTGCAAAGGACATTAAACCCGCGTCAGAGTTTGGGGAAAAATCAGCGAGAGAGAGGTTCCCACGCAGGCGCCATAGGCGCTATACGAAAAACATCGAGGCTCCTCCGCTCGGGAGCTTTTCCCGGCGAGAGAAAAGCCGGCCGGCTTCGTGTTTTCCTCTCATGGCCATGGCCGTGACAATGGCCCTGGCATTGAAGTGCCATCGCCTGCCCACTTTCAGCCCCCTATTCGCCCTCCAAACGGTTGTCCTTGCACTTGCCCTTGCGTAGGCGCAAAATAGGGGGAGCCCCTAAAACCTGAAATGAAAACCCCGCTCTTCCCTCAAATTATTTTCTTTTCATGCTCAACCTTAGGCTGATTCCGAGGGAAAAAGGAAGCAACAGTGGAAAAAATAATAGGGAGATTTTATCGGGAGTTTTTATTATAAAGATAAAAATATATAAAAATTAAGAATAAAAAAAAAATGTTACTTATTTAATAAATGAATTGTTTCAAAATTCATTTGGAAATAAGATATACAATTTTTTACATTAATTTTTCCATTGAAAAAAAATAGTTTTTTATAGGTAAATTTTATTAAAAAAAAAAAAAAATGTATAAAAATTAAAAATTAAAAAAATATTTCTTATTTTTTTTTTATTTATAATTTTTATATATTATCTTATTTTTTATTAAATTAATTAAATTGTTTGGAAAAAAATATAAAATATTTTTAAAATTATAGTCTTTACAAAAAAGTTTGTAAAAGATTTGTATAATCCTTATTTATTTAATAGTTAATTTTTCTCTCTGTGTAAGAGCCTCCTTGTGAATGTTAATAAACCGTGGCTACACACTTGAGGGCGTGCGCAGGCCTACACCCCGAAAATCCCCCCATCATTTCCTCGCGAGAACCCAAGCTTTGCCGGGTGCTTTGACCTTGTCCTTGCACCTATCTCCTCCGCCCCCTGCCACGCCCCCTTCCGCCTCCTGTGGGAGTTATTTGGCAAATGTGTGCGGCACGCAGACTTTCTGACCCCCGCCGAAAAACCAGACTGACGCATTTATATATTATTCAAGGCGAAGGTCGAATTCGAGAAGAGGGAAAAAGCTGCCTCTTCTGTATATATATGCGTGGGAAAATCTGAGTTTTCAGGTTTAGGACGAAGGGAGAGAGAAGGGGGGAAGCAGCTTTAAGTGGGATTTTTATGGCATTTCGCTGTAGACACAATTTAATATCAGAGAGAGAATAAAAAGTAAATACGGTGTAAGGTGTCTGAACCGGCAGAAAATAAATAGCCGGGGTCCTGGCAATAAAAGTTGATATTCCTTTTTCGTTGCCCTCCTCCCATAACTGTAAATATTTGATATTTAAATTTCGGAATTTCGGAATAAAGTCAAGGGAAGGAGCAGCTTTGTCATAAAATTGATTGGTTGCTCTGGCTTTCTTCCATTTTTCAGGTTCAAAGCGCATTTTCAGCGTGTTTTTTGTCTTTCTTCTGTTTTTTTTGAGGCTGACAGGTGTTGGAGCTGCTCAACGAAGCGAAGTAGCAAAAAAAAAAAAAAAAGGAAAATATAAGATGAATAAAATAAAACAGCAGCAACAACAATTACTCAATTGAACGAGATCAGTGGCTGGTCGAAAGCAAAAAAGATATAAAACCAAAAAAATATATAAAAAAAAGGAAAAGGGAAGTTAAAGTGGCCAGGCTGCTGCCACTGCAGCTGCTGTTATTAAAAAGTTTTCGCCTAATTGGCAACTTTGTAGACAGACGACCACCGAAAAACCGCCAAAAAAGCGTACAAATTTAACCAAAAAATGGGAAAAAGTCAAAAGTGAAAATTGTCAGAAAATTAATGTTGGCGTAGAAACCATAATTTTTAATTTCATAGAGATTTTTAAAGAATATTTTCTAAAAAAAAAAAAATAATGTATTCAAAGGCTTAAAAAAAAAAATAGCTGATAAAAAAATTAAAAAAAGCAATTCCAATGTAAATAAAAATTTACAACGTTAAAAATAAAATAAAAATTAAAACCAATTTCATTTACTCTAACAACCACTTCAAAAATCCCAAAAAAAAAATAAATCGGAAATTGAATCCGAAAACCAACAAGGATGCATCCTTAGCCAGATCCCTTTCGATAATGGCCCACATAAAGTCAGCTTAAGAATCGTTATGACTGCAGCAGCAAAGTGTGCAGCAAATGTTGCAAGTTGGAGGGATAAAAAGTAAACATTTGGGAGATGGGGCAGACACAATGGCCAACTTGTTCTCTCTTTGATTTTATGACCAGAAATTGGTAATTTCAACGCACATTGGCTAAGAGCAGATGAGGCGAACGAGGATAATGACGTTGTTGTCCCTGTCGTGCTGCATGCGAATTGGCCATAAAAAGCATTTGGCCCGGCTCAGAGAAGCTCAGAAATACCGTTCGATTATTTGGCCATCAACTAAAGCCAGTCAACGATCTTTGGTAACAAAGTTTTCGCACTAAGCAAAAGGGATTTTCCAAGGACCTATGACCAAAACTTGTGAGTAAAAAATATAACCCTGAATGGCAATGCAATTTAAGTACCTTAACAAAAGAACAATTAACATTTTCCATTTACTTTTGTTTATGCACCAACTGGCCTTGTTGTTTTTGTGTTGCTCCGTTGTCATATGTCAGCCCGAAAAACATTAAAATTTTGTTTTTTGCATGCCCCTCGCGGTAGACAGTCGCAAAAAATTACTACTAAACAAATTAAGCAATTTATTTTCATTAACGCAAATAAAACTAAAGACTGCAGCCCTCAAGCGTGGCGTAGATATACATACTATATACGAAAACGATCAAGTCGAGGAAAATTTTAATTGAATTTCGCTCACATATGTTGACATTCCGGCGCATTTTCGCCGGCGCGAAAAACCAGCTAACAATTAAGAGCAAAATGTAACATAAATCAAAGTCAAGTGGGGAAAATCGAAAACATGGGGCATTAAAACTAAAGACAAACTAAGGAGATTTATAGAGCTGACACAGAAAAAAGAGGGTGATGTATGTAGGTGACTCGCATTGAGGGTGGCTCGATAGGAATTATGTCATCGCCAGAGCTGAAATCGATTCAATTAAAATGTTTTTTTTTTTTCGGGGAATATCAAGAGGGGTTTTGAATCTGGGGCCTGCCATTCCAAGCGAATTACAATAATTTTCAATAAGCTCTCCAGTTCAGTTGCAGTTGCTGCTTTTTCTCGACATCTCGCCTTTCTTGACACTTGAAAACGCTCGACACAATGATGATGATGATGATAATGATGATTGCAGTGGTGATGATCGTCATTAGCATCGGGGCAATCGGACATTATGTCAGTCAGCCAGCTGTCATACAGACCCCAGAGCTCAATTGTCCGGGACTTGAAGGCAAACAATCCCCGAAATTCACTCCAAACAAATGGAATAAATAAAGGAAAAAATAACGTACATATAAATTACATTTCCAGACTGTAGACTGCACCTCATCCTTATATATATTCCATTCCCCTGGCACATTTTGGCCAATTTCTCCTCACCATCTCTCTTCAAGGCAAATGAAGCGTTAAAAAACACGAAGGAAAAGAGGCGAAAAAAGCGGCAAACAAAATTGCAACCCGTTGCGGTTCAGTGGCTCTTCAACCGGCAGCTGCAATTTCAACTGAAAACTGAAAATGCAACTGCAACACATCAGCGACGAAAATAATTCCAGGCCGAGCCTTAAAAATTTCAATTAACTTTCCGGTGGGGAAAACAATGCCAAAGAAATGCGGAAAATTGCTAAGGGAAAATACTGATAAATGTAAAAAATATTTAACAAAATGATGGGAAAAAAAATAGGAAAGCTCTGATTGAATAATTTAAGTTGAATGAAAATCTTTTCATAATTCAATGAAATATTTTCATTTCAATTTCCATCTTTTCATAATAAATAGATGAAATATTTTCTTTTCAATGGTTTAAACTTAGTCAAAAGTAAAGTAATATATTTTAAATTTGCTTGATTTACGTGTAACATTGTAAGACCATGATTTGCACTTTATCAAATTTGCTTCTTAAAAACAAGTACATTTAAGTGGAAGCTGGATTGAAATGTCAGCTAAACCGACCTTGTTGCACTTTTAGCCATTTAAAAACCTTAAATATTTTCGATTTTTATGTCTACAGAGGCCTCGCATCGGAGTCCGAAAATTCCAACACCTCCTCAAGTTAACTAATAAATACACTGGAAAAAATTATTTGTTAATTTTAAAATATATAAACTTTAACTTCAATAAATGCAAGAAAATACATTTTTTAAATGTTTATAATAATTAAATATTTTTTTAAATGTAAACCCTTTTTAATTCTTTTATTTTCTGTGTAATTGTTATAAACAAAGCCCGGCTTTTGTTGTCATTTGCACAACTTTTCGTGTGTGTGTGCGATAAATCTAAATGAAATCATAAAAATTGAGACGAGACAACGTCGAAGTTTTGTGGGTGTGAGATTAACTCAAGCGGAGAATGAACATTAAAAAAAATCAGTTTTTGTTGTTGCTGCTGGTTTTCTCACTCTGGTGTTATTGTTTTTATTGTTGCTCTTGTGGATTGTAAACAAATGCTTAATTGTCGAATGCAAATGACGCTGACATGTGTGCTTTTTTTCAGTTTTTTGAATGTGTGGGCAGCAGACTTTGAAGTGTTTTTGCCATTTTTTTAGGTTAAATAAATGTGCGTTTGTGTGCGTGCTCGTTAACATCGCAAGTCAATGCATTTTAAATTTGTTTAATGCGCGCCTTTTTAGCATTTGCGGTTGTAATTAGCGCGACCAACGAGAGTTCACTGTGGAATGAGTCGAATTGGGATTGCTTAAGAAATATATAAAAAAGCAATTTGCGAAATAGGAATGGCGAACTTCCTCAATTTGATTGACATTTATTTTCAAAAGATAAAAAACTGATATCATTTAAATTATTACTACATGAATATAAGAATTTTCAAATTTAAATATACCTATAAACTATCATAATTAGAATATTTTGTTATTCAAAATATTTTAAAATATATTTTAAGAGGATTTAAAGCTATTTTATTATCTTGAATTTTAAGTTTTCTTTAGTACTTTTATTTTCGAATTTAATCGCCCCATTTCCACTGTATTTCCAGCATTCACAAAGAGCTAATCGATGTGATAAAGTAAATATTGAATACGAGATGACGGACAGGACAGGCCGCGAGCCTTGATGTCTCCGTTGAGCTGTTCATCAGCCTCACCTTTTTCCCCATAATCCACCTGGGTTGACATTTGGCATCTCTGTTTATGGAGGCAGAAAACCAAGGCAAGTTCAACAACATTTCAATGTCGGTCGCTGGGTCTTCAGACTCCATACTTCTCTTCTCGTGTGTTTTCTGTCTTCTGGGGTCCCCTTCCTCTAGCCGCTCTTTCAATCATTCTCAATGTCTGTCAGTACATGTCTTCGTCTCTGTCTGTCCATTTGTCCTTGTGTCTCCTCTCTTTCTGCAGCGGGACAAGGACGGCGCCGGCATTATCCTGTGCCTGTCTCAGCCAGGCGGCAAACTTAACGACGGGAAATGCCAAAATCACCTACACACAGAACATCAGAGAAGAAAGAGATGGGTAATATCCAGAGCGAAAGAGACATAACCGCAATAACTTGATGAGGAAAATTGAAATTAAATTTTCCCCACAAAATGCCATTCAAAACTGACTACCGAAAAGGGACCATAGGCCGCTAGGTTAATGAACTTTGTTTTGGGATAAGAGATAACTAAGAACAAATATGCTTAAAATAACAGAATCATTAAAAACTCGATTAATTCGCAAAAAATCGATAAATTCACAAAAAGGCTCGATAAATTCAACAAAAAATCGATACATTTAATATAAAGATCGATATATTTAAAAGAAAGATCGATAAATTACAATAAGACTCGATAAGTTCAATATAAAGCTTAATATATTCATTTTTATACATACCCCACTAACCCACACCAACCTTATAAAACCAAAAATTCCTTAGAATTAATCATACACTAATTTGCGCCCGCAGCACTACTGTGTTGCCCCCAATTGTAGACATCTCTCTGCTTGCTTATTAGAAATATGTTTTTGTCACTGCCTCGAAGGCATTTAATTAAGCATACCAAACGACAAGGGGCTAAGAAGCGAGAAGCGAGGAAAAGTCGCACACAGAACCCAATATGCAATATGCGATATGCGGCAGTCAAACATAATTATTCATTTTCATTGTGCACTTTGGAGGCACTTGAGCAAATTTTGTGCAATTTGCACCACGCAAAAGTGCAGAAATTGAAATAAATGGATGATAAGCAAAAGGGGGCAAAATGTGGGGGATAAATGAAGTGGAGTGCTCGATGTTTGTCTGCTGCAGCAGCAGCAGCAGCAGTGAAATGCAAACAGCAGCAGCAACAACAATTGCAACGGTGTCTGCAACATGTTGCCATGACAATGACTGTCGACGTTTGGCGCCGTCTGGCAAACATACAAACATTCGAAAACACACACACAGTCAGGTCTATAAGTACACACAGAATCAGCTGAACGCAGACAGACACACCACAATGCATATCAAATGGTTAAATGACAACAGCAACATCTACTCAGCGACAGCAGCAACATCAACAATTGCACAGGGGAAAAAGAGTGAAACATTTTATAGTAATTTTATGCTTATAAATTTAGAATTTATCATCTGTTTACGAACGAAAGTCTTTTTTATTTGAATAAACTGAGAATTAAAGGGTTTAACTGGGGGTTAAATGGAGGTTTAACTGATGGTTAATGATTTTTAAAAAATGTAGAGTAGAATAGAGATTTTCAGTAATGCACAATGGAAATCCTGCAATAATTTTTTTGCTTTGTTTATCGTAGAAACTAAGAATTAAAGGGTTAAACTGGGGGTTAACTAGATGTTTAACTGACGGTTAACGATTTTTTTTTTAATTTGCGTTTTTTAATGTGTTTTTTTATGAAAGAACCACCTTTGATCATCAGTAATCTCTATTGCGGCTCCTGCAATTTTCTTTTCCGTGCAGTAGCTACATCAACGTGCGACAAAGAAACCTGTGCGGAAAGCGAGGGGAAAAGTGTCAAAGGCAAATGGCAAGGGTATCCTATCCCTCCCCCAAAAGACAGTTACAATAAATGTCATGTTTAAGGCAGTCAAGCGAGGCACATCACTCCTCAAGAAGAGCAGACGACGACGACGACGGCCAGCTAGTCAGACAGCCAGCCAAACTCCATCAGCAACATCCGCGCACACAACATCCAGCAGCAACAGCAACAATGGCCAACAACTTTGGCAAACATGGCCCGAAGCAATTCCACTCGCACCTGAGTGGGCGTAGGTAGACATGTCTGAGTTGGAGAACTTTTGCATAAATTTACTGGCTTTAATAAAAATTTAATTCCAAGCGGAATTTGCACATTGCAACGACGACGATATGCTGCTGCTGCATATGCCAAATTTTTTGTGCTGCTGCACTCACTCCTTTTTGACTGCATAAATTTCGGGCCTGTCCAGCAGTGGCGCCCATCAACTGTGAATTTTTGTCTCCGCTAGAATTCGGCTCAAAAATCGCTGACACTGGCAAAGAACTGAAAACGGAAAACTCTTGGCGCACTGAATGTGCAGCCATCAATCTGGGAAAGTGTCGCCACTCCAGGGAGCACTAAAAAAATATCTGGGAAATCGCAAAGTCAAGGTCCAAATACCCTTTAAAATTTTTTAAAAAATCTTCAAAAAATCTTTAAAAAAAATCTATATTACATTTCCTTTCAAAAGTATTTTAAAACTTAATTTTCAAAATTTTTTAAAATTTTTTAAAATAATTTACATGTTTTTTCCAAACATTTTTCAACATTTTATCATACTTCCATTAAGTTCTAGTTAAAATTTCCTTTAAGTCTAGCCAATCTAAACTTCTCCCATCAATAAACTAAGAATTCCACACACACCAATGAGTGCCTGTCGTTTGCCTTCAACTTTTGAGTTTGACAACAGCTCGGGAAAATTTCCGCCAGCCAGAAGCAAAAAGGAAATGCCCTGATGTATGGTGTCAGTTTGAAATAAGAGGGCGAAATAAAAAGAAAACGATCGCAAACAGTCAACGGAACATTTATTTATTTCTATTCAAATTTGAAATTTCAGACTGCGATTACGATTTCGCAGCGAAAAGCACACACACACATGGCGGCGAACGCTCATCAATCATTTATATAAAAACTTATTTTCTTGCTTAAAGTTGGCCAGAGACAAAGATTGATTGGCATATTAAAAACGCGCAGAAAACAGAGCAGATCTCAGATCGCAGCTGAATCATCGGTTACACCCCTTGGTAACCATAAAAAATAAACCGAAAATAATAACAAGGAAAGGATTAAGGAAGAGCTGAAACAATTAGCAGATGTGCAGAGTTCAATTCCCGGAGCTGTGTTAATTATAATTATAGCTGCCTCGGTTTTTTATGCTCGCTTTTTGACGTAAATCCCTTGACAGCCGAAATGTCGACAGCTGATTGGGAAAAAGGTTAACCCCCAAAAGTCTATGATATGCTGATTAAAAAATCAGCGAGGCGGTAACAGGCAACAACCCTTTCGGGAATCATTGAGTGGCAAAGCAAATTGCAGGATGATTAACAAGTTGACTTGTCTCAATTATGATGAACCGGTTTTTTATCCGTTTTGTTTGACTCGGGGATTAGCCACGAAAATCCTTTGGGCAAACAGGGAAAACTTTACCCGGGACAAACTTAAAATTTTCCTTTTCTATTCCCTGTTCCAGTTCTTTAAGCCCGGCTAAAAACTTCTAACCAACAAAATCCTAGACAAAAAATACAAAAAAAAAAAGTTAACGGTTGCATGGCATTTTGAATGGCATTAAATATTTATAAATTCAATACGAAATGCAATTCGGAATGCATGCCAAAAATGGGGGGGATTGAATTGTAAAGTTTTTAAAAGCAATTCGCTGCCAGACAGACAATGCCTTCTCTTTCCGCTGCGTGCAGACATCGCATAAGTTGGCCAAAAGGGAAATTCCCCGAGACCAGCTGCAGATACAGATACAATTTTGGCTACGCAAAACATATTCAAAGCTCTCTGGGGTGGCTGCAAATCGAGAGGAAGACAGACAGGTGAGAGGTGCGGTGTGTATGCGAGGATTTTCCCCCTTACCAATTGTCCTGCGAGTGAATTCACTCTGTCTGCCACTTATGAAATATTCAAGGCGCACTCCAAGGACCTGTGCATCCTTATGTGCACACACACAATACCTAAAATACATATATGTTATGATTTCATGAGTTCTGACCGGAATGCCCTACGATTTTCGGCTTGGCAACCGCAAATGGTGAAGAGTTCGCCTTCGAGGCTCGCTAATTGCCACTTGAAATAATTCCCAATGCAGACTTGCGGCTCCAAATCGGTTTTACTCGGTTCAATACCCGTCTGCTGCTCTCGCCTTAACCACAAGCCCAATCCCAATCATATATATCAATCGGAGCGAGCGGCAACAATGGGATTCAGCCGAGCATAATCCATAACAATGTGCAGTTCGAAACTCGAAGGGCTCAAGCAGGCCTCAAAATTCAATGACTTGCAGGGCACCGAAAAAAATAATTATAAACCAAAATTCATGCATATTTATTTGATAATTATATGATCTTCAAAAAATTACCAAAAAAAAATATTGTTTTTCTTTTTTAACAAAAATATTCACACATATATTTTTTCCCTTTCTTTCAGTGATTATGACGTCAAATTGAAATCAACTTACACTTGAGCCAGCCATCCCTCTTACTCCCACACCCCTGAAATTGTTTGGCTGGGCATTACACCGAGTGTAAACAGAAATCCGAAACAACCCACAGGGGAAACGGAATCGGGGTAATATCAGAGGCTATATTCTAGGGGGGAATGAAAAAAAAAGAGGCTGAATGAGAGGCGGCGAGATTGAAAGATAAGCAGGCGGTCCAAAGACTTTTTCCTCTTGATTGGCTTCCAATGCACTCATTCACAATCGATGATGAGATGCACTGAGAAAATATATTATATTTCTAAATTTTTTTAAATATTATTTCCGAATTTATGTGATTTTTTAGATTTTTATGTCAATTCGTTCTGGGTGAATGTTGTTACTGGCCGTTTTATTTAAACGGTATTTTATATTAGTTTTATATAAACACTAGAATTTAATGGTTAATGGTTAGAGACCGTGTTAAATGGCCTACAAATATATTTAAATTGAATGTATACTCTAAAGAATAAACAATATCTTCCCTGTTCTTCTCACTACATTCAAGTTTTGCTCAGCTTTTTACTCTCGCTACTCATGTGACTGCAAAAACAGCTTAGACAATGAATATTTGTATTTTTCTACGCTGCACTTCCCGAGAATTCTGGCAGCCTCCGCGGACCAGCTGGAAATTATCTAATCCAACAAAAATAAAGACCCCTCTCCATGTGTACATTTAAGCCAAGGCATATCCAATTGCAAGTTTGCCAAGTCAGGCAGATATTTGTTTGTCTTTCCTTCCAAGAAAGCAGCCTCAAGTCAAGCTAACTTTGCGGTTTCTCAATGAGTGAATAAGCGCAGCACTGAATGAATATGTGACTGGATATAGCCTAGGATTTGATTTATATATATATATATTCATAACTCACCTTGACTTGATAAGAATTCAAACGAGTCTTTGGCAGCAAATTGAACGACGAAAAGTCTAGGCGACGCGAAAAGATCCCATTGCAACCAGATGTGGAGCTGAAAAAAGAGTGGAAAAAATATATATGCATAAATCAGAAAAAGATAGATAAGCGAAAAAATATGAATGCACAAATTCCTGAAAATAAAAATGTAAATTCCTTGACAGCTGGAAAATTGCAAATATGACAGGCGAGCGGAAATTCCTCTAGTCTCGAATTCAAGCCGGATGGCATGGCGATAAGGATTTCCCTCTCCAAAATCTACATAGTTGTGTATACTATTTATTGGCTGTAAGCCACGTAACTTGGCATTATTCTGACTAATCGAATACTACGTGACTTTTTAGTTTCTTTTATCTACAGCATTCTCTTTGCATTTACTGACGTCAGAAAAAATAAAAAAGTTTCTCAAGGGGCCTTAAAAGCTTAAAAATGACATTATAAAATTTAAACAAATAAAATTATATTTAATTCCCTCTGCTGGGAATTTTTTGGCATATTTTCTTTTCAGCTTGTTATATCGCCTACGGGCCAAAGCAAATAAAGTTATCAACAATGCCCAATATAAGTCAGCAAAAAAAAAAAGCTATAACAAGAAAACGAAAGCAAACAGAAAATGTGAGAGAAGAAACGACATGAGACAAAACAGTCGAATTCATTTGTTGACCTTGACATTGAATAGATTTGTTTTGTTTTTGTGCCTCCCCTCTGGTTTTATTTGCATTTATTTTAATTTCAATTTTATTTCTACAGCGCTCTCTCTTATCAACCCACTTAGCCTCATGTGGAATTTCAACTTATCTGGTGAGGGGAAAATAAAGAAAAAGCAACAAAAATACCTTATCTGGTTGTTGGACTCGAAAGCTAAAACCATTAGAAATGCTTTAAATACGTTGTTTATTTACACCTTGGCTTCGATTATATAACATAAACAAAGCAGACCGAATGTCGCGTCATTTTTTCGAGTTAGTCATCGACTTTTGCTAATCAGCAGCAGCAGCAGCGAAATGCGGTGCAAAATTTGTAATTTATTTTTAAAACAATTACAGGCTGTGAGGAAATTCAATTTCGAAAGGTTAATTAAGCCAAGCGTCGTATATTTCGTTCCTCTTCACCCACAAGTAGAACCCCTCGAGATATTTCTGCTAATTTGGGCAATATGAATTTTAATTCGAATCGAAAAACACACAAAACTCAGCAGCTGGCCGGTCAGCTTGGATCGTTCAGATCGTTCATATATTGCTCATATCGAATATTTGTGCTCGACCCGCTCTTTATTGTTTGCTTATTTTATTGATCGGATCTCGCACTCCAGATCGAGATGTGCACGGCTAATGAATTTTAATGGCCCAAATGCGTTGGCCTTCCCACCGACGACTACTATTATTGTTCATTTTTGGCCCGAACACGTGCGCCCTGCTCTTTCTTTTTCTCATTCTGATTCTGTGCGATCCCCAAAAGGCCCCCTATCAAAGGCGATCTCGATTTTTATGAGTGTACCCTTTCTTTATAGGGGTGCACAAAGTGCTAGAATTAAATCGGTTTGGGTTGTGAGTTTATCAATTTTATTTGGTCAGCGAATTATGGATTATTATCACATACTTTTTATGCGAGCTGAATCGTTTTTTAATTGACAACGTTGCAAATTAAATTTTTATCAGTATTCCGAAAATAAAGTATGATATTTACTTGAATAATAATTATAGTTTATCAACTGATTAAGTTATGGAATACATTCTTTAAGATTAACAAACTAATAATAATAATTTCCTATCATGACTGATTAATATATTCAAAAAAAATAATCTACTATTAAATTTTATAGCCAGCTAATTGATTAAATTTTCCCAAGCATCTCGTTTAAGCAGAGTATAAAATTGTTTAATTTTTAGATGCCATTATGGCCGAATTTTGCATTTCGACTGGGCCAATCGTTTCAAGATCTGTGAGTCAGATCCGCCTCCTGTCAGCTCCAGCTATTTGGCTTATAGCATATAGCTTTCGGCATATAGCTGTCATTGGAACAATCAATGATTTGGGGGCTGGCCGGTTCTTCCTGTCTGGACTTTTGTTGGCTTTTGGTGGGAGTTCAAAGTGAAGTGCAGTCACAGCTGGCGAAGTCCGAATCTGAATGTGAATCAGAAACCAAGTCCAATTCCAAGACCCATGAATATGCTGTAATTTATAGGCGGCGTCGCTTCCGTCGCCTGTCAAATTGAATGAGCCAAATGAGTTGAGCAGCCAAGACAAAGGCGTTTCAAATTAGAATACCAAACATTATCACATGTTCCGAGCAGCTGACTCTGACCTTGAATGGCCGAAAAAAAAAATAGAAACACAAGCGAAACTGTAATGCCATATAAGCTATTTTGTAGCCAAATGTTGGTTTTTTAAACGGGAGAACATTTTATCTTTTTTGCAGAGTGACCAAATTGCAATATGAATCACGTCGTTTCTTAGGAAATTTGCAGTGTGACCTTACCATTATAAAAATGGTCTAATTTTACCGATTCGATCATTTTGACAATAATACATATAACGAATAGGTCGGGGGAATCGATCGATCGAGGCCTTTGGCCTTCTGTCAAATAAGAGATGAAATGTTGGGATCCCAGGCCGAAGTCGTGCTGTTGCTGCGTAGATCTGAGGGTGGGCTGCAGTTTCCTGGCGCTATTCGATATCTTCTCATCGATCCTGGGTCTTTTTGCGGGAGAAGGTAAGCCAGAGGTAAGCTCTGCTTTTAAATTTCATTACTTAAGGGGGATTTTTAACTTTTTCCTTTCACACAAAGGTGCTCGGTTATTGGTGTTTGGCAGGGCTGCCTATATGCTGCACTTAATAGGCTCGATTTTCCTTCTGATAAGCAGTTTCATGGTATGTCATCAGCTTTTAAAGTCCCTTCTCTGATCCTCATCTCTTGCAGCAGATCGAATTGCTGGTCCTCCTCTATCTGATAACCAATATAGTTCATCTAATCTTTTCGACCGCCTTTATCATCGACTACGGCCTGAGCTGCGGTTTCTGCATCCTGGAAGCCATTCCTGTTTTAATCACCCTAGGTAAATATAACTTACAATAAAAAGGATTGTAATATAGTTAACTTTTCTTCAGTTGTCAGCCTTTATTTCTGGATGGTGGCCTTCTCCTATTGGCGACGACTTCGATGGGAAAACGATCCCGAAAACGACGACTAAAGCCAGTTGGGTATCGTTAATTCTGGATTTTGAGTGTTTATTCTGTGTGTCTTTTCTGTTGGTTTTTGCTCTGTGTACTTTTTTCGTTTTGGCCTTAATTTCACACTAATTTGTAAATTTGCCTTTAATGCCAAAGACAAAGAACAAGACAAAAACGAAAAGAGCAAAGTTCCGCAAATTGTTTGTACAGAGAAATATATAGATATATATATTTTGTATTCACTGCGAGCTGAGGAAGAAGTAAAGTAAATGAATTGCAGGCAATCAGAATTGGAGAGGGGAAGAAAACTATGCATTTCCATCGTTTTTCCTTCTCGAAAGGAACCCAATCACTTCATTGCAGGGCAATTTTCAATCACGTGCTAAGTGCTGCCAGACAGAAAAGAGTCGATTTGTCTGCCCTGCCACGTTAGCATGCAATGCAAGGGAAAATCGGGGGAAAATGGAAGGAAAACTGGAGCTGATTTGTGTGCTGCATAATTTTCCGTGCCACAGAGAAGAGCCGAGGAAAAGGGAGCGAGCCCCCATCAAGTGGCAAAACTATTTGCCCTATCACGTACAAATTAAAAATGTGAAATGTTTCAATTTCTGTGGGTCTCAGTCTCAGTCTGCTCGGTTTTGGGGGATTGCCTCACACAAAACACAGAAAAAACAACACGGCCAGTGAGCTCCACTTCAACTTCGATTGTGGATCCCCCGTGAGCCCCCTTCTCATGCCATCAACTATCCATCGGTTTATGTAAATTCATTTGCGGTGACTTTGCTTTGGCGCCCAATTAGTTTAATTTATGCAAATACAGCGCGGGCCACTGACAGTGCGTGGCGAAAATATAAGTCAACGGATGTGGAGAGCACATGTGGTGGCCATAATCGATAATTGGGTGATTGGATAATTTACAAACCGAAAGTGTTCAATGCGCCACTCGAAAATGCCATTAATCGATTATGGGGAACCGTTTAATTTGGGACAATCGATAATGTAATTTTCAATAGGGCGATAATTTGTTGAAGTATTTTAGTTGATAAATTAAAATATGAAAGTTTAAATCATTTAGCAATCAAGGTACTTTCTATCTATTGGAAAAGTTGGCAAACTCGTTTTTTCGATTATTTTTCGATAACTGATCGATAGTCGTATATTTTCGTTCTCAACTGTACCTCTATGATATTCATATCTCGAGGCCCGCTAAATTTAGACTTGTCTCCAAGCAGCTGCCTCGGCGAATTTAATGATTTTTATGTTTGTCGATGTTTCTTCGGTCAATCGTTGCTCTGCTTCGATCCAAACTGATCTCATTTTCGTTTTGACCATTTAATAATCGCCATTTGAATGCAGATCACAGCTTCTTTAGGTCAGCCTTTTCTTCCTACGTCGCAGTTTGGCCTCCAAACAAATGTCATAGCCGAGCGATTGCAATTAATCGATAAATTACCAAATTCTGGGCGCCGCCAATTGCGAATTTATTTACCTATTATATATTTTTTTGTATTTCCCAGTACCTGTCCGTGCGATTCTTCAACCGCTTCAAATTGTCGTTGAGATTTGTACATTTGATAATTTGATTGCGATTGCTGTTATTTCTGCTTTTTTGGGAGCCACACCTCTCGATAAATTAGACACTGTCCAAAATGCGCAACCAATGCAAAAATAATAATAATAATGGCAAAAGTAAATAGACGACGTACACAGTTTTCGTGCAATTGCCGCTTCTCACGTTTTTTCCATAAATAACTGGCTGTGGGCCACTTGCAATTCAATTTTGAAAATATATAAAAATAAATAAATCCATGCATATTTCTTTGTTTGGAGGTGCTGCTTCTGGTTATTGATTAAGTCTGGCAATCCCACCGCCCTCCCTCGGTCACGCCCCATCATTTGATTGAACTTTTCCCTAAGCGAAATAAAAATTGGAAAAACTGCAGTAGGCCAAAGCAAAGACAAAGGCGAGATAAATCAATGCAAAGTAGGAGAGTGGTCATGGTAAGAAAAATAGACATGAAATGGCAAAGTTAACACCGCAAGCTTCGAATCAAAATCGAAATGAGTTTCCATCTCGCAGCGAATAAACCAAATCAAAATTAAATGGCGAAAATATATTTTACTTTCATTTCTCTGCTGGCAAACATTTTCCTCTTTATTAGGATTTTCTCTGTTGCTATGGGTGCGGTCTTTAATACTATTTTCCCATGCTCTAAACACGCACCCATATAATAAAAAAAAGAAATAAAAACCCATGCAGATTTATTAACATTTAAATCGAATTTTTCCTTATCGCTTTTTTAGGGAGAAGCATTTTCATGTAGTGGACATAAACAAATTACCAAATATATATGAAATGCAATACAATAATGTGCAATCTCGTCTGCAATTGAAACCAGTCAAACAGTAAGCACTCGATAAGTTGAAAATATTTTTTTTATATTTTAAAAATAATAAACGAAATTTTAAATAATATTAAGCAAGCAAAAATATTTTTTCTTAAACAAAAAAATCTTATAATGCAAATATTTTTCTAAAAGCTAAGTTTTTCCCCTTTATCGACTCCCCACTGTACTGCAATCTGAGCTCTGGCCAAAAAACTGACCGCATCGCAACGCAAGATCAGCGGCGAGTGCAAATTGATTAATGGATGCTAAATATTTAAAACATTTTCCAGTTGCCAGTTGTTGCAAGTAAAGCGAAACCATGAAAAGTTGCCGCTGCGTTTTGTTGCTGTTATTAATTGTTGTAGTTTATGCCTTAAAACGGCAACCAGTTTTAGTTGAAACCCCCCGCACTAAAGTAAAACCAAGAGCCTATCGCATCTGTTCGATCTTAGCAAACGATCTCAAATTGCAGTGGAAAATGGAAACAAACTTTTAGCTTCGCTTAATTGCGCAAATTTAGCCAAGAGGCTCTGATTTAATCCATGGAAATAGCAAATGTTAATCATGTGGGTTGTGTCTTTTGAGTCTCGAGTTGAGTTGAGTTACACAAAGAGACAGACAGACAGACAGATATACGAGCTCATTTCTTGCCACACATTCGCCGCTGCCTTTGTTCCAAGTACGAAGCGGGCAAATTAATTAATAAAAAAAAAGAAAATATAATGGAGAAAAAATGAAACAAATCGAAATAAGCATAAACAATGCTGAGCTAATTAAAGCAGCAGCCCAGCAACAAAACAACCGACCCACATCTAAAAGCTGATCATTTTTAAAAAGTATTATTATGATCGACCATAAAAATACTCAGTAAATAAATCATTTTATGATAATATTAACTAGAAAATTGGAAAGGTAAAGTATAAAAAAAAAAATCTTGTTAAAAGGAGATTTATGATTTTGTTTATTTTTATTTAGGTTTTAAAATTTAATCGTTTAATTTGTAGAATGGCAAATTTTGATTTCTTAGTAAAATCATCACTCAGCATAAATCCTGTAAAGTAGTTACTGAAAAAAAAGTCTGTTACATATTGACTTGGCCAACCATTAAACCTTCTCGCTCTCCAACTACCACTTTTAATGTAATAAAAACTGTTGCACTTGAAGCGCAACGTGGAAACATAAATCATGGCAAAAAGTCATTTTACAGCAATTCCAAATCGGAATCCGCTGCAAAGGCCAAATGGAGGTGGTGGTGGGTTGCCAGGGGGTCAAGGGGGTTCGGGGGAGGGGCGGACAAGCCACGCATGAACTCGAACTGAACTCGAACCTGGCCTGAACTTTAAGCCCAGTAGCAAACTTTTCAGAGGGAGGGCGTGTGCCAGCAGCAGACAACTGACAGCGAGAAATAGCTAAGGAAAATCTGAATGCACAGAAATTAATTTTTATAAAATGATTTTTATAATTTATTAATATAAAAATTAATTTTAATATTTAAATCATTAAAAAAAACTTTAACTGCTTCTTTTCTCACTGCAGTAAGTCGTGATTGTGTAGTAAAATCCAGTTGATGAGCATTGGACAGTCGCTGAAAGTAAACTAGTTCTTGCTCTCGAGGAGCAACAGGCCAGCATATTCTGGGTGCGGTAGCCTCCTTTTTCCGGGCACGAACTGAAACTTTAAGCCAGAGCAGAATGCACACAGGCCAACAGAGCCGGGGGAATAGTGAAGGCTTTAATGCCTTTTCCCGGGCCCGAACAGAGAGTGCAAGAAACCCATAAATTAGCCGGAGTGCGCCTTTATCCATGTGTGTGGTGGTGCTCCATCTGAGTTTGTGGTCAAATAAATAGAAAATTAGCCAGACATTGGCCAGCCAAGCAAGGCAAAAGCACAAGAAACGTACAAATAATGTGGATGTTGCAGCAGCATAAAGAGAGCAATAACAACGCACAAACAACGAACGACGCACATTAGTTGCCATAAACTGAAGTCTAGAAATTCTGGAACTGAAACCGAAACTTCGGAGGCAGAGGCAACAGCTCATTGCCGCTAATTAATTGCGAGCGGTCAGGCGGGCCCCACAAAAGGTGTTGGCAAATAAAACAAGAAAAAAAAAAGAAAAGGGAAAGGGGATCGATAGGGGCTCCTATAAATTTGCCAACGTCAGCAGCTGCTGGTCAGGAATTTAAGGCTCCTTCAGTTGGAAGAAAATCAAGACGAAGCGATGAAAGGAAAAATTCCTCACTCGCCTTTGCTTGAATATCTAAAATATAAAAGGAGGAGCAACTATTTTGGGAGGATGAAGCTAAAGCAATAACGGTTAGACATAAAAATCTAAAATCAAAAACCGAAATTTGGAAAAAATATATATAAATATATAAGACATAACTTTGCATAAAGTATGTTAAGTAAATATTTTAGAATTTGATTTAAATTGGGAAAAATTATATTTCGTAATCCAAGTGAACTCTAAAAAAGTAAGCGCACCCCCCAAACGCCATGATATTTTTCCTGCTACTATATCTAATCCTTTTTTAATCTTACCTAATCGGTACCTCCCATTTGCCAAGCCTCACCCCAATATGAATCACGAAAAAACGTCCAAAGCTTGTAAATATTTTTTACGCTCGCGTGTTAATCGCAAACAAATTAAAACTAAGACACACACAGAGAGCCAGACTCATATGAAAAGTGAAAAAAAAAATCCAAGGAGGAGGGGAGCTGTTAATGAAAATGCCACAAAATTCCCATAATGCATTTCGAGGCTGTCTAGGAGACAACTTCGACTTCACGCTGCGCTACACAAAAAAAAAGAAGAAAAACTAAGGCAAAAAAAAAGAGCTGTGAAAAGTCTCATTACTTTGGACAAATATGCAGTGTTGGTTGGCTGGCGCAGAGTTGGGGCAAATGTGCAAAGTTGCCAAGTTTTTGTGGGGCCAAACTAAAAGGAGAGGGCAGCAACTAGACCGCAGCAGCTCGCGTGTTTTGCGGTGGCAAGTTCATAGATACACAGACCTATAGTATATCCACCATATATCTACATATATATAAATGGAGCAGGCCAGGCGGCAACTGTGACTTGATCCCTTTTCACTACTTCTCATGCCACACGCACAGTTTTTGCAATTAAAATGGCTTTTCTGGCTGTCTTGCAACACAAAATGCACATGTGGGGACATATTTTTTTATCCAGAGGCGTCAAATTAATTGCCACAACTTTTGCCAGCCACTAACATTTTATTTCGTATTCAAATGTTTTGACAAAAGGGGAACGGGAAGGGGAAGGCGGGAAAAGGAACAACAAGGCGGACAGATCGATGGGCAACATGTGTAAGCCAGGCCCAGACACATTTGAATATTATTTTCTGTTTAATTAATGCCTGCTTTCCTCGGCTTTTGTCGGGTAAACACATTTAATTACATTTAACCCAAGAAGTTGGGCCATTTGAGCGGGAATTTCGTGTGAAAGAACAACATTTACATGCTAATGTGTGTATTTAGTGGATTACAGAACTTAAAGACAGGGCTAACGATCGATATTTATGACTAAGAAAGATAGAAAATATTTAAGAACAATTGTTAAAAAGCTACTAAAAAGTCCTTGAAAGTTATATTGTTTCCTAAAAACAATCTAAATAACTTAGTCCAATATTTAAGCCTTTGTAGCCTGCTCCCCTTGACTGAATCTGCCAGCAAATTTGCCAAATTTTCAAAGTTTATTTGCTGTTCGCGGAATTCGTGATCAATCAATATTTGGCCAGCTTAAATAGTGGATAGCAAATATCGAGGGATAACTTAGAGACTCCCATGCGTAATACCAGTTGGTAGATCTGTGGGCAAATAGCAGCCAGAAGGAGAAGGTCGAGCCCCAAACCCAGAAAGCCACGAATCTCGTGTGTATCTTTGAGTTACGTGTCTGCAGTATCTGTATCTCATGACAAATTGAGCTGTCAGCGGCGACTCTTTGAGCCGCAGCGGCAAACTTCCTCTATAAATCAATGTATTTTTTCGTTACTTTTTGGGTACGTCGACAAGTGCAAATAGCACAGAGAAATATTCAAAAATAATTGGAAACATGTCTGCGCGACTGTGAAATCTCATCGCTAGCGCTCACATTAATTCTAATTGGCAATATTTTTCCAGTGCTTCGTTGATTTCGGTTTCATTTGTTATTTTTTTTGTGTGTCTAACTATTTCTTTGGGACGCCGATAGACGAGAGACAAAGGCACGATTCGAGGTGATTTGAACTCCACCCATTTTCAATCCACATTTTCAGAGTTTGGTGCAACTGACACTTGACATGCCAACGAGGGGCGGTATTGAGGACTCTAAATGAATGCACTCGTTTGATTTATGCATTCAATTAAGCACGACTACAGTGCGTAGGAAAACGTTAGGAGTTTTCGAAACCGCAGTTAACGTTTCTACATCGCATAAACTTTCGAAAACAAATATGTTACATTTTATTTCTTTAGCAAACACAATGTGTTAATAGCTTCTTCGCATTATGTTTGTTTCCTGTAAAAAAAATCTCCTTTTACAACCATCAATCAGCTAGCCATAAATGTCTTTAGAGCCATGTCTCGCACTGTATTGAAAGCCATTTCAAGTCAATCGCACTTAAACTTTAATTGCATTTATCCAATAGACAAACTCCTAAAAATTTGTGTGCTCGTAGTTTCTGAATCATGTTTCGTACTTGTACATTTTGTTACAAAATCATTTTTATGTGCCTTTCTTCTGGCTGGTAAACAATATTATTATTGTTGGTAGCCAGTGGCATTGTTATATTATTGCGGCCGTCTGGCTTATTTATGACCGCCAAGCTTAGGCTTAGATTTTTAATTAATTCAAGGTTTTTACGGCACACGTTTCACCCCCTCCGCACTTCTCTCGCATAATTGTGTAATTGTTGTCTGTGGTCAGCCAAAGAAAAAAATATCTGAAATAAAAATAAAACAACCCCCTCGCCCCCCTTTGAGGTTGAGTCATCATCACCTCATCGCCACACAATTTGTTACGACTTCGTGTGGGCGTTGGCGTGAAAATTCTGGGGTAAAAATACTAGGGAAAATGTCAGCGGAAAATTGTGGGAATTCCCTTTCGCTGGGGTCACACTGCATTATTCCAGATTGCAATTAAAATTCATTAGCCAGCGGAGGGCCAAAAGTAAAACAAACGAAATTAGTCGAGTCACAAGGCAAAGGCAATTCACTTAACAACACACGGCAGCCCACATGTCAGCATAATTAGACCAAAACCAAACATGTTTGCTGGCTGAACTACAAAGGCGGCGGCTCTTTTTACACTATTTTAGTTGACAACTTTGATGGGGGAGAAAGGAGGGAACCACCACCATATTATGACCGCAGAAAGGTTAGGTGTATTTTCTTACCAAAATAACTACCTTTCCATACCCCTATAAGTTGGCTAAATAGTCAGGTAAAATTCTAGAGGCTTTAAAATAAATCTTAGACCAACTAGGTTGCTATAAAAATTATTACTGAAATTTTATTGAATAAAATAAATATTTTTAAGTGCTAGCATTTTATCTAAATTAAATAATATCACAGTTAAACCTTACAAGAAAATCAGATCTAACAAATAAGATATCATCCCAGTACAACAAACTTTCTAAGCAAATTAAAGCAACCTTTTATAAAGAGTAGAACAAAAATACCAAGCAAATTTCATATGAAATATGGTCGAAAAAAGGGGAAAAAGGGGAAGTGAGACAACAGAAAGGGACAAAACCAAGGGCCAAATGTGTTGAGACCACAACATGTTAAGTGTTATTTATGCGGTCGGGAGATTTCTTATTAAGATAGGGCTAGACTTCCCCAAAATTCTTTACCTGTTTAGGGCCATAATAAATGTGGCTCAGACTTATGACAACAAAAGGGTTCTCCTTTTTTTTTGGGAAGGTAAAAAATCCACAGAAATTGCTAAGAAACAGCTGCCGGTTAAAGAATGAAAAAACAAAGTTATTTTTTCCTTAGGGAACATAGCGGAAATCTCTCCTAAAACCGGGAATGACATAGGCCAACGTGAAGTAACTTTTAATAGAAACATTTCCGAGTGCACTCACATTAAGCATACGCCGGGTATGCAAGCGATAAGAAAAGTAAACCCGCTGGGAAAAAGATAACGAATACGAGCAGAGCTCAAACAAAGGAGTGGGCAGTGCGATATATTTAATACATTATTACACTTGGAATAATAATAATAATAAGCTCGCACCGCTCGACACATGACTAATTGATAAAGCCGGAGATCTTTGAAAAATGGTATAGAACTCTAGGAATACGCCCATGTAGAATCATTCTATTAGTGGCACCAGTGTCAAGACCACCAGACAATGTCATCATCACGGATCACAGATATTATTAAGTGCATGGTGTAAAAATAGATTTCACTCAATGCAATCCATAAATTACCAAGCGTTTAATTGTTATTCAAACAAATGCGATAAATTCACCGTCAACTAGAATATATTTTTAATTACTGCAACATTCAATTAGAGAGCCCATCTACATACGGACTCAACTCAAGCCAACTATTCCGATCCATTTGCGTTCGATCGTTCATCGATCCAATCGATTTTTGCAGTGACATTTCATTAATTACGGCTAATTTGCTGCTTTCTTGGGCTTGAAAACGTGAGGAAAATGCACTGCAAACAAATGTAAAAAAAAATTTTAACCATAGGTTAACCGTAAGTTAAAAATATTAATTATAGGATAACGTTTTATCAAAAATCTAGAATATTATTATGTTATATTATTAAAATGAACTGGAAAATGCACAGCGATTAAACTTGTTATGTTTTTTAACCCGTAGATTATAAATCACTTTAACTATTGGTTAAAAATTTTTCAAAAATCTAGTATTTTTATACATTTTTCATTTGCCCTCTACTAACTGTATTATTTAAATCAAATACCGATTAAATTATGGTAATTCCCATTTTTCCGCGTGCAAATATTGCGCAAGTTGACGAGTGAATCATTCGAATCATTCGATTGAGCAGCTTTTAGTCGTTTTGTTGGTTTTATTGCTATTTGCCATTTTACTGTTAGAGCGACAACAAGTTGACTTAAAAGTGCATTGCAATTTCTAGCTAAATGCAGCAACAACACTAACAATAATAATAGTATGATGTCAGCAATTCAGAGCTGTATCAATAAAGAGAAAGAGAGAGCTCTATATGTAGGGGGTGGTCGAAAGAAAGAGAGGGCGCGCATTCACATTGTGTGTGTGGGCGACAAGTTCAATTTGGATTCATTTAAAGCTCGAGAAAAACGGGGGAAAAAAAGCATGGAGCAAATGAGAAACACACAAAAGCAAATCCCATTTTTTTCTCCTATATACATATATACTTATATAGGTAATTTACAATAATTGTTAACAATGACGTTCGTTCGCGCGATGCCCGCTGAGGCAATTTAAATGCAAATAATTTTGTAAGAAATTTACATGGTCTTAAATTTGAATATAATTACTCAAATTAGACGCCGGGCAACAGCAACAGGCATATGGACAAATTGCCTCAAAGGCCCACGCCCACAATGTTGCCCACTTGTTGAGCTTTCTACTTCGTACACTTAAAAATTAATTTTGCAACAATCACACACAGAGCGAAAGACAAAAGCAAAGGCTACAACAACAAACGAGGTTCAACAAACGCAAAATTGTGCAAAGCGCAAAAAACAAAAAAGAAACGAGAAAAAGTAAACAACAAAAGTACGAACCACAACTAGGCAATTGTTTAAGTAACTTGTAACAGAAGCAGAAAAAAACGAATTTATTTGCCATTGCAGCAGCAGATGATCAAGAAGAAGCAGCAGGAAAAGTGACGTGAACAGTGGGTTCAATTCCATTAAAAACTTAAGATGTAAAATATAAAAATATATGTAAGTAAACAATTTAAAAGTGAAGGATTCAGTAACGAACAATTCATATCATAACAGAAAACTTAACAAAGGAATTTACATAAATAAATATTTTAAATATAAACTTTTTTATAGAAACAATTTTTTTTCTGAAAATTTTCTTATCAATTTTTGTTACCTTTTCGGATTTTTTGCAACTTATATTTTCATGTAAATTTTTTTACTTGATTGTTTTTTCCATAACTTTGAACCACTATAAATTTGCTACCGATCGCTAATGAAGATGATGTTGCAAAAAAAACGAACACAGGTAATAGAAAAATAACGGTCGTTGGCAGCTGCCAAGTGAACAAAAAAGAGGGCGTGGCAAACAGAAGCAAAAAAAAGAGATGGCAACAGGGAGATTGCATTCAAGTTGATACCAAAATTGAAAGCGAATTTGCTTTCCATTTCAGCTGCTTCGCTGCAGTTTGGAAATTAAATTACTTTTTTTTCAGGGTGACAGGTGTGTGTTTTCAAACTAAAAAAAACTAGTTAAAAAACATAAGACAGAGTTTCGTTTTTTGTTCTCACGCTGTGGGAAAAAAACTCAAAAGTAAAAATAAAAATTTAAGAAAAAAAACCTGCCAACACGCGCACTAAATTTTAAGCAATTTTTTTATTTGCTATTATTATGTGGATTTTGTTTGCTTTTGTTTGGGTTTTTGCTTTTCACCCACTTACCGCAGGAAACGTGCCAAGATCGGAGGTGCCTCACAGCCCCCTTAAAAATAAACAAAATTAATATGCAATTAATCGCCCATCACAAAGGAACATGCTGCCAATACAAACACGCGGCTAAAAAAAAATCCACAAAAATAAAAACAATTGCTGTACGTGCACATGTCGTTCGAAGAAGAGGAAGAGACATGATAAACATCTGAAACAGCTGAAAAGTCACCTACTCACAGCCCCAAAAACGAAAAAAAAAACAGGAAAAAACAAAATCGAAACAGGCCAAAAGAGCCGAAAATCAACAAAAAAATCACGGGGGGGAGGAGCTGAAGAGCCGCACCCTGAAATGTGTCAAAGATCAACTGACAAAAATCGTCAGACGACGACGATGGCAATAAACAAGAAACAAATGTTTTGCAGAGAAGAAAAAACATAGTATTTTATATGGACCTTATAGAGAAAAAATCAGAAAAAATAACGTATTCGAAATATTTTATTTTTAGAATACCAATATGTTTTTAGTTAAATATGATCAAAAATAATTTATTCTATTTTTCAAAGGTTTTAGAAAAATTCCAAATATTTCTTTCAGTGTATATACACATGAGAAAATATTAAAAAATTGGTCGAGGGGTCTTAAACAGAGCAGGAAATCAACAGACAGCCCCAAAATGCAATTGAAAACGAAACTGCAAAAATCAGAGAGAAACCCAACAAAAATATAACCAAAACTTGGCGCCGTGAGAATATTAATTTTGAAATGGACAGGATTGGCCGAAAAACTTGTTCAACTCTTTATCTCATGTGAATAATCGAATTTTCAGCGAACGTGGGCGTAGGGCGTGGCCAAAGGTTAAGCCAAGTTGACCAGAAGATGGCGCCAACAATGCGAAAACAATGCAAATCCATTGATTGCGGCGAACAAAAAATCGCAGAACAATTGTCAATATAATTTCTCATTAATGGTTGGCTAATGAAAGGGCCTCATTCTTCTGTGTTCAATGCAAAAAAAAATCTTGTAAATGAAAGTCAAAGTTTAGTCCTGATAAGACGGACGGGACGGCGATGTTTGCTCAAGTGCCAGCTGCAGCAGGAAAAAAGAACCGATAAAGTCCGGCCCCCTTCCTTTGTTCAAAAACTCTTCTTATCAAGACACGAGCTCAAGCCTTGAGCCTGAAAACTTTGCTATATACACACAGCTGTGTTTAAATTATTAGTACCAAGGAGTAGAAGTACTTGAAATACAATCGTATACCGAATTTCATATCGATCCCATGTGGGTTTACTAATAATTTTTCAATTCTGTTTGATCAGTGATCTATAAAACTTATCAGTCTTGCAAGTGTGAGTTCTTTCGAAGTGTGATATAGCTATGATTGGTAGACATGTGGGTGAAATAAATAAGAGATATATTATTTCGACCCCAGTTGTATGCATATATATATTCATGGTATGACAGCTGATCTTTCAAGTGACCCACTTAGCGTGTGTTTGTGTACTTTCCTTTTCACAGCCCTCAAACAACAATGCAGGTCTTTTGTGCCCCTTCGAAATGAAGTTTGTTTCATAAATATTTGCAGCAATCCGAGAAACTGAAAATGAAACTTGAACCATTTTTCGGCCTTTTTCCAGAGTCTCTTTATATTATTTATTTTTTTGGGCTGTATTTTTAGAAAGTGCGTGCGTAATTGAAGTTTTAGTCAAGTTGGCAAATAAATTGCCGCAGCCAAGTCAATAAATTAAGCAAAAGCAGGCGGCAACGAAACGGCAGAGCAAAAGCAGCCAGAGACTGCGAAAATTGCAAACAAAAATTGCAACTGCAACTGCACTCGAGGCGAATGAACGCAATGCAACGCTCTGCTGGCGGCCACGGCAACGGCGACTGCTCTGCCGGCAATGCACTTTGCCAAGGACAGATCCATTGAAAAACCGCGAGGCAGCGGGTCTGTTGCAATGACTGCATCGGTGTGCCATAGTACACTGAAATAAATCAGGTATAAATATAGAATATTTTTTAATAAAAAATATTTATAAACAGACAAAACAATATAGATGGATTTAACTAAATTTTATTTATTACCAAATGCTAATTGTTGAAGTTGAAATTATTAAATTTGAATATATTACCAATAAATAAAATAAGTAAAAAATTATATTTTATTTTATAAAATTAAAAATAAAATAATTCGCCCAGTGCATCTGTGTGGCAATGCCTCTCTGGTTTATGTGCGTGTAATTTATAAATATAATTAATAGAATTACACGGCGTACGAGCGCAATATTGACACTGATATCGTAGACTTTCGTTCTATCTCTCTCGCTCACTCGAAGCTACTCTTCTTTCCCATATAGTCGTAGTCGTAGTTTAATGCCCGCTGAAACAAAGCCCCAAGGTTATAACAAAAATAAAAATAATGCAGGCCGGGGCTTAAGAACTCAGGGAAACAATATAAACACACAGGGTCAGGGAGAATACAAGATAGAGGAGGTAGTATCAGAGATATAAAATATCGGAAATAGGTACTAAGTTTTGAATATGGAACTATATTTTTAAATTTAAACTTTATTTCAGGTAAAAAACGTTTAATACTTTCAATTCCTAAAGTTTGACTGTATTTTGTCGTGGTTTTAGGGATAGAGAACCATTCCCGGTAGACCACTAAATCCGATTGCTTTGTTTAGGTATTTCACTTTGCCGCTTTTTATGCATTTGAGGCACGTTCAAGGCTTCCCTAAAAGCACCCCCACCCACCCACTGAGCTTATCCAGTTGGATTTTCGTATATTTTTCTACACTTGCCACGGGTTATTTGCTAACTAGAAATTGACAGTTGAATAAATGGTTCGGAAAATATTCAATTCCATTTTACTATGCTTTTTGTTTTTATCAACATTTCAATCAACATGCTAATGTAAAGAAAATTGAAAGTTTTTTCTTATTTTTTGTCAACTGGTTCGGATGGTTAATTAAAAGTCATAAATTGTCGCCTAATGCAATGTGAATATTTCATAAAATTCGCCGGTGTAAAATGGGAAAATTGAGGAGGGAAAAAAGGGGCGTGTCGGCGTGTGTAAAGTGCATTTACCTCCCAGTGCAATAAATAAATAAATAAAGGAAAAAAGAAGCATAAAAACAACAACGGGCGTGTGATTGACTTCACTCAAATGCGTGGCACGTTTTTTTGTGCAATCGCTTCGCATTTTGTTAGAGAAAAATAGAGAGAGAAAGGTAGCGAGCTACGCACACAATTTTTGCTTTTTTCCTTACTCTAAACAACTAGTTTCAAACGCGTTTTTCTATGGCCAATTTAAGCGATCGAGCGGATCGGATACTCGGGCGTATGAGTAATATTTCCCAGCGGCCAGCAAGTTAATTAAATGCAATAATCGATGGATGGGGTGAAATATAAGAACTTTTACAAGGAAATCGTTGAATCATCCGCTTGTAATAAATTTAAAAAAATTGTTACAAAATATATTTTACGAACAAATGTTCGGGAATCTTAATTTTTATCATAAAAATCCAATTAAAATAAAAAGCTAAAATTATTGAAAAATATTTCCTCACAATTTTAAAAATCCATTAAAATCTTGTATTAATTAAAAAACCCATAAATGTCAAATTGCAAAAAAATTAAAATCGTTTAAAATTAATTAAAGCAAAAACCATGAACACGAAAATATTGTTAAAACCAATTTAAAACGTATAAAAAAACAGAAAAGAGTAATAAAACAGTTGAATTATTATTATTAAAATTAAAAGGAACGAAGACGCCAACAAACAAATTTAAATAGCAATAAATATTCAACAAGCCATTATTAAAATGCAAAATTAAGCCGCCAAAACTTAAATTAAAATTGCAGTCTCATGTTGCCGTTTTCTGATCGCAAAGCAAGTTGCGTATTTTATTTTGACATTTTTGTTTCTGTTTATTTGTTGATATTTTTTTGTTGCTTTTGTTTTTGATTTAGCTTACGAATTTGGCAACTGCAAGTCAAATTTAATTTGACAGGCCGCGTAATGAACGAAAAAAGAGAAAAACCAAAAGTTGAAAACTGAAAAATGGCAGCTGGCAGCCAAGTGGCCAAAAACAAAGCTTTTTATGGCCACAAACCGAATTTGAGCTTTGACTTTTTTTGTTTGTATAGGCAATGACAATTTTCGATTTGGATTTTCATCGGCTGGCAGGCAAGCAAAATGCAAATCAGCGAGGATGACAATCCCAAAATTAATGACGACAATAAACAATTATTGAATAATTGAAATTGACTAGGGGAAAATTGATTTGTGGACTGCAAAACTGCACACAATGGGCCAACATAACACAGCAGTGTAATCATAAAAGAGCCAAAGGACAGCAAACAAAGCGGGGGAAAATTAAGGAAAAGCCAGACGAAACAAACAAAGCGGAAAAATGTTGACAAAACATGAAAACCAGCCAGCAAGGGCAACAAAAATGAAAGAGTTGCGGCCAAATTGAAAAATAAAAGTTACGTATTAACCAGACGACAGCCAGCCATAAAGTTGAATGAATGAAATGTCTGGCTGGAAAACTCGGAATTTTCCCGGCACAAGTTGAGTGCGTTGCTGCCTGCGAGGAGGAAGGACGACAGTTGATCGGGTAATTAGCGTGTCTGACCTTCTGCCACTCCCCCTCTTTATCTTCTATATAAATCGGGTGAGCAGGGGGGTGGGGGGTAGTGGCACCTCTGGGGCCACTTGATATGGCTCTTGGTAAGTGTCTGCCAAGATGGCGCCACGATAATTCCCTCCGAGTGGCGAGAAATGGAAATTGATTGCTGGCATTTAAATATTTTATTGATTGAGGAGGCGAGGCGGCTTCAAGGACCAAAAGCTGATTTCAAAGTCAATCACTTTAAGTTAATCGCACGAGATGACACCAAAAATAAAGCAAGCAGTGCAAACCAAGCAGTCGATTTCAAGTGGCGCCATCTATGTATGTCAGAAAATTCATTTTTTGCTTCTAACTTTTTAATGAGTGATCCTATTTTAAAAATTCACTCTTTAAAAAATTTTACGCTACCTAGTAACGAGTATAAAAATATATTTAAACCAAGTTATAGGTTTAAAATTTAATCTGTCTCTATGGGACATTTAATATAGGGCTTTAAAAACTCCCTAACTACAATGTCAAAGTCAAGAAAAAGGAATAAAAAACGAGTTAAAAGAAAAACCTCCCGCTGCGAGGGAAACCTTAGAAAGGCGAGGATGACAAAAAATAAAAAACCAACTTCAGCTTAAGACAGCTTTAAGCCAAGTGCAGTCGTTTACACTCGCAAAAAAACCCGGGGTGAGTAAACTGCAAAACAAAAAACAACCTCTCTTGGCCACACTTAAGGAACTTGCTCAGCTGCAGCTTGGGTTCAATATACAAAATAAACTTGAAAAATGTATTCAATTAAAAAAGTTTTCACTTGCAACATGCCGGCACCTCTTGGCCCTCAGCCTTTTAGCCTGCTTCTTGTGCTCTTTTCGCAGTTGTAAGAGTTCGGTGTTCTTTTTGCCAAGTTGCCAAGGAATGCTCTGCATAACTGTAAATGAGCCAAAAGATGGTGGGGGAGGGGGCGTGGCAACCACACTGCGGTTGCCTTCTGTCTGAGCTTCAATTTCCCCCGCCCTCCGTCTTTTTTCCTCGCCTTTTGTCTGCGCCTGCTTAGCATGTAAATAATGTGCACGAAATTATGAATGCAGCTAATTAGCAGGAGCAGCAGACGAGTCCTGGGATCCTAGAATCCTCTTTTGTTAGCCAGCTTCTTGTTGCAGGTTTTCAGGATGCACAGGGAGAAAATTTGCATATATAAATTAGAAGATGGAGCTATAAACTTTGACCTTCAGAAATATTCTTTACAGAGGTTTGCTTTCTTTCAACATTTTAATTTCCCTAAAATGTATAGAATTCTGTCTTTAATCACTAGTTTTTTCTAGTGCTTAAATTCATTATGTCATTGAACCGTTAAACTGCGCTTAAATGCTAGCCGCTTGCTTTTTGTTTATGGCGCCACGGGGAGCGTTTAACTTAAAGCGTCGACAAATAATTCAGGGAGTTCAGGGGGAGTTGCTGCTTTTCCCCAGGAAAACCCCATCTATGCCCCATTAATCACCTTCCTCCCACCTGGAATATAAAGCTAAAGTTCTGCTTTTGCCACTTGCCGCGATTTATGGCCTCTGAACTTGAGAGAAGGTGGATCTTCTGAGGAAACTCGACTTACCTGCAAAGATAAATAGAGAAAATATATTTGGGATTAGTTTTGAATTGATGGAAAGCTTTTGGGATTATCTTAAAATAGTGGTAATACAAATAATATAATTTGGTATAGGTGATATAGAGCAAATAAGGTAATAAATATAAAAGATATGGTTTTCTTATTTATCCTTCGTTTTTAAAAAGGTATTCTTTATTTTCCTCTTAATTATTCACCTTTGTTTAATTACCAATAAACATTCATACAGGTTACACGCTAAAACATATCCCGTTCTGACTTTTTAAGGGGCCTAGGCTAAAACCTTGACAAGTTCAGTTGTTGATAAGAAAAGTAACCCTCACCCTGCCCAGAAAATAAAAGAATTAAAAAAAAAAAGAGTTGGATGTCAGCTTGCCCAGCAGATGCTACCTTAAGATTAAGACCCAGAAACTTTAGCTTGGCAACGGATGCTCAAGGCTTTTGTTGTTGCCTGAATTTACGTTTAAACATTTTTCGCTTTTTTTTCCTTCGCTTCTTTGTACAACAATTTTATCGCGTGCATAAACAAGATGCGGGACAAAAACGAGAAAAGAAAAAAATATAAATAAATAAAAAAAAACGAAACGAAGTCAACTCCAAACTGAATTTCAGGTTTACTACAAAGTCATGCAACACGGTCATGTGCAGCGCAAAACCCCCGCCGTCTCCTGCTCACCCGCACTTTCAAGATCTCTGCCGCTGTCAGTCGAATGCTGCAAATTATTGCAGGACATTTGCCCGAATGGCCAAAGGGTAAACAATTTTTTGTTTTGCATTTATTTATTTTACAGCAACAGGCGAAGAAGGTTGAATACACGGCCACAACAAAAGAAAGTGAAGAAGATAAATAAGGGTTAAGATGGGGCTCTGAAAAATGGGATACTCTCTAAGAATTGATATGAAACTCTGGATTTTATTGTATTTAGGGATGAAAAGGCATTGTATAAAATTTCATAAGGATAACATGAAAAATAAAACAATTATGTCACATTGAATTATTCAAGAACCATGTAAAAATGTTCTAAAATATGGAAATATTTTAAGTAATTTTTTTTCCAACTTCATGACTTCTCAATACCACTCTTTTGAAGAGTATTCCAATCAATTTCAACACGAACGGGAAGAAACCCGTACATCAACATGAAAATTACGAGCAAGAGAAGAGGAAATACGAAAAAGAAGCTGCAGTATTATCAGTCAAAGCAATTACAAAGGCATCGACAGCCTCAGCTTTTATTATAAAGTATTCAGGGCTTTCGATTTTCCAGGTCAGCGAGGAAACAGGAACGAGGACAGCAAAAAACACGCCAGAAATCGAAGGCGAGAACTGTAAATATTTATTTATAGGCATTTTTTCGGTTTTGGGTACGAGTGTCACTTTCTTTCGCTTTTGACCATTTTCAATTTATGTATTTTTATTGATTTAAATCTCAGGCAAATGCAGTCGTTTTTTATTGCACTCACATTTTTAATAAAACGAAACGAAAGTAAAGTTGATCGAGGCAACGGCCATATCATCGATAAAGCGAAGCCCCCTGTGCCTCCTCCTTCTCTCAATAAATGTTGCATTTTTATTATCATTTTGCTGGGGGGCTGTCATCAGGTGGAGAAGAAGAAGAAGGGAGAAAAGGAGTTGCACTCGAAAGTGAAAGTTAACTTTTAAAGGCAGAAATAAAGAAAGAAAGAAAAAGAGTGACTTAACACACATGTGTTTCTTTCGTTTTTTTTTTCGCATTGCTCTCTTTCATTTTCGAGCCCAATTTTTGTTGATTAGTTTTTTGCCTTAATTGAATCAGCGACAACATTTTGTCCGTTTAAGGTTGCGCACACTGTAGTAGTTGTGGCTTAGTAGTAGTTGGCCACATTTAACATTTAATTTTAATTGCCGCTGGCGCCGCCGCCTGCCCAAGTTCAATAAACTTGTCTTGGCTGATAATGATGATGATGTTGCTGCCACTGCCGATCGATGTGGCATGCTGCAATAGATACAGTATCCACTGGATACAGATACGTTGCATTTTCGCATGTGCAACGAGCCTTTCAGCAATTGCCGCTATGGCACACACAATGCAATGAAATGAAGCCATTCCCCTTCCGATTTTATTCGCCTCGATCATCGGATATCAAAAGGCAGCGATCGTTGCCCCAAAGAGTTGCACACACTTTATAGGCTCTGTGTGTTATTGTTAATTACAAATATCGGTGATTGGGTTGCTCGCCAGCCGAGTGTGCACAATATTGAACATAGAAATAATGGCGTGAGAAAGTTTTTTTTAGTTGCAACTCTGTGGGAGGCGATCCCTCGATTGGGTTCGGGGATAGGGATCTCTGGGGATCTGAACTTAATTGGGGGATTCAGAAAAAATTGGCAGTTATTTTGTGTGTTTTTTAACTTTTAATATTTTTTTAGGGAGATGATTTTTATGTCATTTAATATTTTTATGATCTGAAATAAGAAGATATTCCCTAAGAATTAAAAAAAATTGTAACTAAATAATTCTGTTTTCAATTTTTTCTTTACATTTTTAAATAAATTTTATTAAAATTTTAAAAGTATTCTAAGTTGTTTAAATATTTTTTTCCTTTGTTTTTTTTCTTAAGTTTATATTTTTTCTTTATTTTTTTTAAAGAAATTTTATTAAAATTCAAAAAATATTCTAATTTGTTTAAATATTTTTTTCCATTTCTTCCCTTTTTTCTCCATTTTTTCCTAAAGTTTCTCCACATTTTTTCTGGGCCACAGGAAATGAATTTCGCCTGATTATCCTGCAATTAGCTTAATTCCTTTCCACACTTTCCCCCATTCCCTCTCATGCGATTAAGAAATTTGGTGTGCTTCCTTTTGTTTCTTTTTTCTCCCCATTTCCTTTGGTTTTTTAACTTTGGCGAATTTTTTAGCCCTCTGCTAATGATCTGTCACGCCCCGAGGCGAACGCATAAAAATGCATTTGGTGTCGTCGCCTCTGAAAATAATAAAAAAAGAAGCAAAATTCAAGAGGGAAAAGGCCAAAAAAGGGGGAGCAGAAAACCTACAAAAATGCATTTATTTATTTGCGGCGGTTTGATCGTAAAAATAATTTGCTTTTATTGCCCAAAACGGGGCAAATGATGTTGCCGCTGGTTGCATGCACCCAAAAATGGGGGAAGAGAGAAAAAAATGCAGAGACTTTAATGCGTTTTATGTCCTCGTCATGCTGCTAAAGTCGGGACCTTTGAGTCTCCCCATCTTTAATTCACTTTATTTTATTTTTCCCCCTTTTTTTCTGTGCAGTCCAAAAGACTGCAGAAAATCCGCAAATCAACGCCTCAAGCCTCGAATTTTATATTTATTTTCGTTCGCTGAGAGCCATTGACATTTGCCGGACCGCCCAGGCACTTATTCAATTAAACAAAACGCAATTGTTGTTAACACGAAACAAACAGCAGCACTCCATCTCTTTCTCTTTCGGTAGCCCCATCTCTTTCAATCGCTCGCCTGTGGCATATTGTCCCTATCCAAAGTCATGAAGCGTCAAATTGTTATGGCCAAAAGATGGAAAAGATACAAATGGCAACGGTTATCGCACAACAAGCGCAATCAGTCGTGTCGCAGGATAGAGATAGCCATAGTGCGCAAGAAAGAGACCGAGAATGGGGACACTGACAGCCAACGAACAAACAAACAAACAAGCTACAAACGGCAAACTAAATGGGCGGGGTAAGCACTTGCCTGAGTGCAACTAAATAGATATTATATAAGCATAAAGAATATGTTTGCCTTCAAGCGACGCACCCACAAAAAAAATACCAGCTTTAGCTACTAGAAAAAATATTTAAAAAAAAATAGTAAGGGCTTGAAGATATCCTGTACTTTAAAAATAGCTTAAGATTTTTTTGTAATATTTCTCAAACGTTAGAAAACTTGGTGGACTGGTGTATTATAGCCTTAAAAAACATCCTACCAAATCTTAAGGTTCTAACTTACTTAATTTAAAAGTTATTACATTTTTTGTAAAGAAAAGAAACCATGTTGTATATCCCTTATTTTGTACCCTAAATACAGGGTACAGCAAATGGTAGAAAGAGAACTAAACAAGCTAATAATCATAAAACCAAATGACTTTGAACGGCGTCGAAACGTTCTCGCCGCTCGTTGTCCTTTGACAGGATGCATGGAGCTCACAGATGAAGGAAAGGAAACTGCAGAAGAGGAAGCAGAACCCCAAACCGAGACGCAGACGGAGGAAAGCGTGAAAAAATAAGATGAAGAGCGCGGAGGAGAATCATCAACATTATCGTCAGAGTGACGATTAAAATTTAAGCTTCATTTGTTGCTCTTGTCTGACTCCTTTTAAGGGGGTTTGTGGGAAATGGGGAGGGAAAAAGTATATGTGGGAGTGATTGGGGATTTTTCATGGCTAAGCCAAAGGAGACTGTGATTGAGTAGGTGTCAAAAGTTGCATGAGGAAAATGGGAAAAAAGGCAAGGGTTAAAAACTGCCAGACTGTCAATTTTCAATTTCTCCCCCCGCCATCACGTCACCCATTTTATCTAGCTAACCCTCCTCACCGAATGAAAATTGCAACTAATAAACAAATAAACATGGAAAACCCGAGTGGCAGAGGTAGAAAAAAATTTAGGAGGAGGAAAAACGAACTGCAAGCGACACAAATTGCAAATGCAACACAAAATCTCCATACAGTTCAGGGGGCAGCACCACGCCCACAAAAGCCTGAATGCATTCGCAATCAGATTGAATGGCGAATATAAAGGCGGGGGGCAAGTGGGAAATCGGAGAAAGGGGGAGAAAGTAGGGAGTTGATTCAGGGACAGGGTCAGGGGCAGCAGACAGACGCCGAATGTGGAATCGTTTTAATGGATATCAAATAGGAAACAAAACAAACATTCCCACACAAATATACACATGCAATGCAGCAGCAGTCCAAATGCATAACATGCACTGCGAGAAAAGGATAACGATTAAGGGAGTGGCTTTTAGAGAATTTTAGCTTCAATAGTTAGGAACTCTCGTAATCTGATGTATTATGATTGGATTCCTAGATTTATCTTAGTTCGAATGTAAAATATGCCTAGAAACACATTATTTTTTAAATTTATTATAATATTCAGTTCGTAAAAAAGGTTTTGTTTCAATTTGGTTTTTAAATTATTTAATATTTTACTAATTCAATAAAGGGAATCCTTTGTAAAATATTCAGCAAGCCATAAACTATTTATGGAATGCATTACCCCATTTGTTGTTCTCTTTTTTTCAGTATACTCTGATAGGATCCCAACTGCAGCAGGAGAGTTCCAATCAGAACTCCAGCTGGGTCCGAAAGAGACCGACAGATAGGCGATAGAGGGAGAGGGAAGAAGGATGAGGACGAGAAGCAGGACAACAGTTTTGTTTCATTTGCACAAACATTTCATGTTTTGTGTTCCGTTCCTGTTCTGTTTTCTGTTTTACTTTTCGCTTTTCAACTTGTTCATCCACGCCCCCTCCGCCCACTCCACACCATCCATACCTTTCATCCTTGCTCTTTCATTTCGCCAGGCTCGTTTTTACTGTTTCCACTTCTTTTTTTTGCAATTTTTTCTTTCCTTTTTTTTTGCACGTTGCGTTTTATTTTTGTGTCTGGCAGCTGCTCGACAACAACAACAATATTGATTGCAATTTCAGCCTGCAGTGGAAAGGAGGGGGTTCAGAAGGGGTGAGGAGCGGGGGGGAGTTCTCTTTCTCATTTGGCTGAATGGCACAACACAAAAGCCTAAAAGCACACACACACACACAGACGGAAGGCAGACAGATAAACACTCACACACACCCAAAAGCTTGGCTTATGAACCAGCAGACGACATCATGCTGGCTAAAATGGGGAAGCAGTGCACCAAGCAGTGGGAAAAGGGAAGCAGTGCACTGCAGAAAAAGTTTATGATCCTGAGATGATAGCAAAATAACTATTTTTTGACATAAAAAGAAAACGTAGCGACTTCTGACCATTATTTTTGATCTTAGAAACACAAAATACACAAATCTATCACTTTCATAACAATCAAAAATCCTTTTACAAAAATAAATTTTTCTTTAAATGTTACTCATATTTAAATTGTTTTCCGTGTAGATTTAAGTTCTGCATAAGAGAGTGAGACACAACGAAGCGGAAAGGGACGGAAACTGCTGAGCCAACGAAGCCTTTAAAGTTGGCAAAAAGCCTGCGGATGGAGCCGCACACATGTGTGTACATATAGATGGATGTGGATACGGATGTGGGTGGTAAATACAGGAGGAGGTTCCAAAGGGAGGAAGGAAAAGGCGGAGAAGGAGGTGGAGATGGAGTGGCCCTGGCATTGTCTGTTGGCAATGAAAATACGACAATAATGACGTCGAGGGAACTTTCCGCCGTAGAGTCATGCGCCGTTCGATAGGCGCCCATAGAATGTGTGGGTGTGCGGACTGCTGCAATGCACCAGATACAGTGGTTAGATATGCAAATTTCCAAGTGTTTGGGGTTCGGTATGAATACCTATACCTATTTATTTTATGATTAAAAATAATAAAAATTTTTGCTAGCTTTAGTAGAGGATTTTTTAGAAGGAATTGAAAAGTAAACCCTTCAGTAAACTCCAAGTCCTGTCTCATAACTGACAGCAACCACTGTACTCGTTACCCCCATGTGCTGCATATGTTTATTTAAGTTTCAGTGTGCGTGTCGTTTTGGCAAAGATTTCATTAATAGCTTTTGCGGTTGTGAGGGCGGAGGACCAAGTGGAAAACGAGTAAGCAATGCATACTTGATTTGATATTCAACAAAAGGTGAGTGTAGCTTCCCTTCTGCAGCCGCTCCTTTTCCCTAGGTTTCCTCCATTTCTCCAACAACATTTCTCTTTCTGCCCACACAACGTTATGCGCTTTAATTTGCAAATGGTTTTGCAGATTTGGTTGCGGTTACAAATTTTGTGTGGGGGAGTCTGCCGCCACAGTGGTCACCCGTTGTGATGGAACTACTCAGCGTGTCCGCAACAAAGGCTACCGAAGAACAAAAAGTGTCTGAATGTGGCGCTGTTTTTAATGTTTCCTCAATTTGACTGCCCACCCAAAAAAAAAAGGTCGTTAATTGCTCAGTTTCCCCAAACCCTCGAAGGTCTTTTATGGTCCCTACATGTAACATTAACTACACATTAAGAAATTATAAATATTATAACTAATGGATACAAATTGTATAACAAATTTTTTTATTCGTACCATTAAAGTTTATATCATATCAATTATGAAAAAAATTTTTTTTTCTGATCCCCAAAAATAGTTTTTTAATTTTTTTCTCTGCATACCGTATGCATATCCCCATCGAGATCCAAGTCGCACCATTTCATTTCATGCTCGGCTGCCCCCGTCTACGTTTGTCTTTTGTTTATTCATCAACGCCCAGCGAAAAGTGAAAACTAACCTCACAGAGAGTATACTGAAATATATAAACAGAAATCGGACAGAACCTATTCCAATACGCTCAGCTACAAACAACAAACGTCATCGATATGGATGGTGTAATGGGGTTCCGCGTTAATAAAAATTTTACAGTGCAGAAATTTATGCTTCAAGTCTAGACGACAGTTTTTGGAACGTGCTCAATTAGCACAAAGCCGATGGGGGGTTATGAAAACCGAGCAGGGGAGGGGGTTGAAGAAAAACTAACGAGAAAAACAAAAACAGAATTTAAATGAAATTTTCGCTATGCCAAAGCCGCCGCACGACTATAATTCAATCATATTTACTACTGAATACAGAACCCCGCGGGTCTCAAAGATAAACTATGCACCGATATGGAATAGCTTCGCCTCTCTTTCACCCTCTTTAAATCTTCCGGTCTCTAGCTATCTCACTTATATGGTTATAGTCACAACAACAAAAGTCGTGTGAAAGTTGTTAATTTTCGTTTTAGTTTTGTTTTTCACACCATATCACCGCACTCGGAATGGAAGGGGGATTGGCATATTGTCTGACGATCTGAACAAAACAAATATAAAGCAAGTGGTTCGGGTTTCGACTGGGGGAATACCTCAAATTCTGATACTTTGGTGCTGGAAATATGAAACTTGGCAAAAATTTGTATTATGAGTTAATAAACAGGAACCAATAAGAACAATTGCGATAAAACTAGTACACCCTCCCAGATAGTACATTGATTAGTATCATATTGAATTTTAAAAACAATATATTGGCTTAAAAAAGAGTTTTTCTGGTTATTATAGACTTAAATCAAATCTAAAATAATTTTAGAAACCCTTATCTCCTCGTATACCCATTATTTACCCGTTATATCTACAATCGCCTACTAGTCACACCCTTTAGACCCCCGTTGCGCTTGGTATGCAAATTCAAGACGCTGACTTTGTTGCTACTTTGTTTTTATGGTTTGTAGTTGCAATTTGTTGTAGTGTTTTCTATTCTCGGCGTGCCTTTCGCAATTTATTTGCAGTTGTGCGCGCTGTTATTTTGTCGAACGTTCGGGAAAGTATTGCGCCATTATTTTGGAGATGGGGTGAAAATTACAAATAATAAGGGGGAGGATGCTACGCCCACGTGAGAGTTTTGGGCCTACGAATTGGGAAATTATTTGCAGGCAGCAAAAGAGAGAGAGTAGAAGTGAGAGAGAGGTGAACAGGAAGAGCTTTTCTGCAAAAAAGTTGGGAAACTGGAAAAGGCACGAAAACAAACAGACTTCCGCCTCATCCACCCACCGAAAATGAATACATAAAATGTGTCTTAACCTTGACATTGGACGCCAAATACAAAAAACACAAAAAAAAAGAGGAAAATACACAAATATGCCGGCAGACAAAACAAGTTAAAAGAGCGTAAGAAAGAGAGAGGGAGAGCCAAGCACATTCATTCATTAAACAGAGACGGCAAATTTAAAGGGAAAGGCAAGAACTTTTTTTGTGACTTTCTTATTTTTTTTTCTGTGCTCACCTTTGAATCAGCAAAGTTTGTTTATCGCCCGCAACAACAACAACAATAACAATCAAAAGTACTGAGCAAAAATTAAATAAAATAAAAATGGGCCGCGTGTGGCGCTAAAAATAAACGCCAGTAAATACAAACAAAACAAGAAATGAAAAATTGAATTAAAAAGTAAAAAAAAGCGAAAGGCGATAAACAATTTTATGGACGTTTATTTTTGAATTAAACGCGAATCATCACAAAAAAAGTGCTGATAAGCGAAAATGAAAAAGAATGCAGGAGTCAAAAATTGCAGGCATGGGGGAATAAAAGAGAAAAATAGAACCCAAAAATATTTCAAGTTAAGGGAAATATTAAAATCGAAATCTATATACTCTATTAGTTATAGTAAAATTAAGTTATAAATATTTTACTTTTTTTTAGAATATTAGAACTTTTAGTTTGAAAAAAGATCTTTCAAGAAAATATAAAATATGTCATATAGTGATCTTTACCTTTAAAAAAATAATACTACCCTCTTAAAGAGTATAAAAACACACCAAATAAAAGCAGGCAAATATCGTGGCCTTGAAAAGTGGGCAAAAACAGAAAACGAAGAGAAAGATAGAGAGCGAAAACCAGAAGAATGAATGGAATTATGCCATAGAAGGCAAAACAAAGTTCTCAGCTTAGAAAGAGAGGACCATCTAGCGAGTGAAAGAGAAAGGCAGAGAGGGTGAGGGGTTGAGGTTCTAAAAACCTGAAGATCGCGTTCAAAACAACAATGCAAAAAATAACAAAAAACGATCCAATTTTTTTTCTCTTTCTGTTTCTTTTGGCTCTTTCGTTATATTTTTTTTTCGATCGCTATGAAATAAATAATATTTTTCTTGTTACTTTTGGAAACGGAAATATTAAAATTGGGCATAAAATAAATAAAAGAACACATGTGGAAAACATACCATACGATAAATGTCTGTTGCTATATGGCAGCGAATAAATTTCAATAATTTTTCATTTCTTATGATTTATGCATAAAAAGAATGCTGGGCGAATGAAAAAGAGAATTACAGAATAAAAAGATGAAGCCTTGACCCAAAGCAACAAACAAAAAGATAAAAGCGAAACTCGTGCGAGATCGAAAAAAAGAGGGGAATATAATACAAAGTTTATCTCGAGAACCAACGAAAATCTGCAACTTCCTTAAACAGAAAATATTCGCAAATTTCGCAGATAAACAAGCGCACTTCATTTAATATTTCTGCAAATATTGTCTGTATTTTGCAGCTGTTCAGCCATCAAGGTTATATAATGTAAGGCTATGGAACCGGCAAACGAACGAAAAACGGGCAAACAAACGCGTCAATTGTTGATAACACTGTGCTACACGATAAAGGAACTAAGAATATCAATCTGATATCGAGAATTGGAATTTTTTGTTGATAAAATTTCATGCCAAATGGAATTTTTAAGCAAAGAAATAGCTCATGAAACTGGTGAATGAGTAAAATACAAAATGTATTATCAATATTAAATATTTTTTTATCAAACATAGGCCACTTGGATTGATATTTGAATTTACTTTAAGTTAAAGTCTAAGTTCTTTAACTTCCAAAAGACTAAAATGGAAATGGCAGCTGTATAACTAATTTAAACAACTTTTTGCCCCCTGGCTGCCCTTGTCGTTTAGTGTAATTGATAAAAGTTTTGTGAATAAATATTGAAAATGCTGATGTGCCCCAAACCATATGTTGGGGAATTTCGCTATACACTTATTTTAACCTTCCTTGTCTTTTGCTTTGTCAAACAAAAGTTAACTTAGGTTTTAAGTTTAAACATTTAAAAATTGTATTATTTCGCAAAAAAAAAAATTCCTGAAGAATTCGCGTTACACGAAGAACGCGTATTCTTCAGAATTTTTTTTTACTTAATTTTAATTTTTTATTTAAGCAATTTAAACTTTCTTATTTCCCATATATTTTTAAAAACCATCTTGGTGATATATATTTTTAAACTTACCGCACTCGTTCGGAATAAAGTTCGACCTCCTTGTTCTTCTGCTGCTGCACAAGTTGCTGTTGCTCATAGCTGGCCAGCGGTTTAAAGTTGCTAATATTGGCCAGGGCAGGCAAGTTACTCTGCTGCTGCTGCTGTTGCTGCTGGGGAGCCATTAGGAGGTTCTTGGACAAACCCAGGCCATTCTGCAGAAGATTGCTGCCAAAAGCGGGACCCAGCGGTTGCATCAGCAGCGATTGTTGCTGCTGCTGTTGCAGCAACTGTTGCACAGGCGACACGGATATCTCCCCGCTGGATTGCGAGGCCGATGGCGAGGTGGAGCCACTGCCAGCTCCACTGGAGGATAGACTTCCCGCTCTGGCCCTCAAATCCAAGCCAAGGACATTGTTTGGATTAAGGATATTGCTCAAAGTGGCCACCACACTAGGTTGCAGCAGATCAGAGGATCCATTGTTACCGGCGTTACCATTGCTCATGGTATTATTACCATTATTGTGGGGCAAACCCGACCCTATAACACCCACATTCGGATTGGGCGTTAGTCCTCCGTAGCTATTGCCATTATTCTGACTCAATGGAGTTTTGGAGTTGCCATTGCCATTGCGATTCCGCTTCTTCTTGGCCTTCTTCTTGTCATCGTCCTCGCTGAGGTTGCCATTCAGATTGGAGCCGCGATTTCCCGAGCCGTTGAGGTAAATCACACCCTGACTGGTGGGGGCCACCCACTCGAGATCCTTGCGCAGTTGTCCCCGGCCGCACTTGCAACTGCAGGCCTTGTGGACCAGCTCGTAGCCCTTCTTGGTCCACAAATGCTGCAGACGCTGCCTTTCCGACCAGGATCGAGCCCTGCCGTTGGCTTTTAGGGTCTGCAACACGCCCGCCTCCCACAACTCGAAGCATTCACGGTGCATATATTGACCTGCAGTGCAGTTTTCATTGTTGCACAGTACCCGTATGCAGTCGGCCAGTGAAAGTTCATTTAGGTGGATCAGGGAGTCCAGTTTCCGGCAATCTCCGCTGGGCAAACAGCAGCGAACCACGCCCCCACCGCCGCCAACGCCGCCTCCGTTTCCCTGCATGGGCGCCATCAAGACGCCTGAAGAATTCGCGTTCTCTGCGTAAAACTGCAGCAGTTGCTGCTGCTGCGTCTGGTGTTGCTGCTGCAACTGTTGCTGGTGTTGCTGCTGCTGCTGGGTGTTGTTGCCGCTGCTGCTGATGTTGCTGTTGCGACGCGGAGCCATAAATTTATATATATTTTTCGTTGCTCTCCAAAATATGCACTTTTCTGTGGTTAAAATATCAACCGCTTTCTTTCCTCAAAAAAATCCTCAATCTCTATTTCGGATCAGCATTTTGCCCAGAATTATATATATATTTGAAAATATTGCTTGTTTTTTATTCGGGAATTTATGCTGTGACTTGCGGTCTATAAATGCTTGCGGTGTATATTTATTGAATGTTTCCAGTGTTTTATTTTCGAAACGATTTTAGAACATTTTTAAATGGATTATTCGGGTATTTCCAGTGAGTTTGTGAATTTATTTGTGGCTGCTCAAATTTTTTTTTTATTTTTGCGGATCTCAGTGGATTTTTGTAAATTTTTTATAGAAAATTGGCGATTTGCAGACAAAAGTCTGTTTTATTTCGGAATTTTTGGGAGGATTCTTTTTAAATTTTTGGGGTTTCAGATTTCCGGCTTTTGGGATTATGTTTTTTTTTTTGTATATAGTAAATGCTTATTTTTTGTGTGGTTTTTTCGGGGAAACTTTTTATAGTGTTTTTTAAGTTACTTGATTTTCCGAGTGGTTTTTTTCAAGATGGTTTTATTTTTTAACTTGGTAATTGCTTCTTTTTTATTGCTTTAAAAATCGTACACCTCTTTTTCTGTGTGTATCAAAAATATTTCGAAAAAATTCCCGTTTAAGCAGTCTGTTTTTTTTTTTTACTTTTTGTAGTACCTGAGCTGATTTTATTGTTGTTGTATAGAACGTTAAGTATCAAAAATTGTTTTTGTTTCTATTGTTTATCTTCGCTCTGTCTCGATCCCTCTCACACGTTCGATCTCTCTTTCACACACGCGGCGCCATGTTCGGCAATTTTTTCACATTTTGCTTCGCTGTTTTTGCATTTGTTGCCTCTCCTTTGCCGCTTTTTGTTTTTGCCGGCAAAACAGAAAGGAAAGAGCAAGGAGGAAAAATCGCGAGACTTGGATGTAAAATTCCGATTGGATTTCTATGCAGGATATAAATACAAATACAAAACTGGAGCTTCGGATTCGGTTTCAAAGTTTTTCTTATTTCTGTTTTTTTCTGTTTTCCGTTTTTCCCACCTACGAACGGCGCACGCAGAGAGAAGCCAAAAAACACAACCAACCAGATCGAAAGCGAAATTCAAACTGTTTTTCGTTTGTAGCAAACACTTCGTTCGAACATCGCGCGTCGACGGCGGCAGAGAGACGATGCGGCGACTGCGCCGCCGACGTCGCTGCTTTGGCATTGGCAGCGAAGTTGGAGTTTTCCTCCACTTTTCCACACCTTCTACTTGGTCGCTTTTTTTGGGGGTTGGTGGGTGGTGGTTGGCTGGTTTTCACTTTCCACCACCGCCGCCAACCGCTCGCTTTTCATTCGGCGGAAAATTCAACAGATTTTGGCGCTAAAAAGGAAAATAGTGGGAGTGGGAGGAAAAATGGTGGAAAGGGGTTGGGAAATCCGAGGTTGGGGGTTATTTTAGGGGTCCCAGAAAATAAATAAACCGTAAGATTCAAAACGACAACGGAGAGGATTGGTAAATGGAAACCTAACGGATAGGAATTCCAATCTTAAAATGTTTTTACCATTACGAAGTCTGGCAGCACCGCCAAATTTTATGCAGTAAGTGTGACCAATATCATATTAAATATTATGAATATTTTAGGATATTATTGGACACACACTTTGTATAAAATTAATGGTTTTGCCAGACTTCAACACCTTCAAATTTTAATTAAGAACTGTACAAATCTAAAGATGTAAAGAAATTCTTGCATTGTGTCTTCAAAAAAGGTTTCTTTTGTTATTAAGTGGCGGCAGATTAGTCGTAAACCATCGGGTCAAAATATTGGAAATTTGAATTCTTATCTCACATGTTTAATTTCCAACCTCTAATTCGCAAAAATTCACTTTCGTTGCGGTTCGATGAAGTTCGAAGCCGGTTTTTCCCCTCCAACAAGTTGGACTGCATTCCAATCCGAACGTCGAACAGGTTCGCTCTGCCCTCCATGTATGAACGCGTGCATTGGTGTTTGTGCAAAAAACCGGCAAAGTAAACAAAATGAAAACAGGGTTGCCGAGTCTCGAAAATTCGCAGCGCACTTTTGCTTTCCTTGGCTAATCTCTTAATTCCAGTGGAAGTGGAAATGATTGCTGTCTCTCTTTGGCGGAACTATCTATCCCTGTCGAACTCTGCGATTACGATTTTTTTTGTATTTGTGTGATTGTATATAATCCCCTATATGTTGGCACACACATACTCATTTTTTCAAACATGTACAAACACAATGCGTGCGAATGCCGGTAATAAAAGAGGCATTAAAAAAACACACAAACAGAAGAAGAAAAAAGAATATAGAAAATAGGGAATTTCGAATTGGAGGTACCCTCTTATTGGAGCAAAGTTTTGGAATTTCAAAAAAAATCATTTTTATATTTAATAAGTTTTTGAAAAAAAATTTTAATTTCAAGATCAAGTCCCAAAAAAAATTTTTTTTCTAATAATCAAAAAAATTCTTATTGAAACTGACAAAAAGTATCGAAACTTTTTTTAAATATGTACTTAAGTCAAAATTTGTACACAAATTTTGAGATTTTTTCAGAATTTATACATACATATATAAATAAGTAAGCATTTCCAAATTTTTTTTTTTAATACTACATTTTACAAATAATTTAAAGGACTTTCATTATCCCAATGTAGGGTGTTTAATTTCACTGACGAAGCCCATTTAAACTTTCAAACGTAGAGCCTTTTTATTGTATCCTCACCAGCTTTTATGTATTGTCCTTTGCCTCTCTTCCGCACCTTCCCTCTTTTCTGACTCCCTTTTTTATATAAAAATTCCCGCTGCGCGTGTTGCAAAAAAAAAAAGTTTGCGAAAAACGAATGAGAAGAAGCGGTAGAAACGGCCAAACAAGGGCACGTGTGGAATGGAAAGTGAATAAAAAGGGAGTGGGAAGGGGAATTTTTCGGAACCAGATGAGGATTTCTTATAGGACTCTCAGGATCCAGAAAACTGGGTTCTATTATTTGAGGAACTGTGGTGCAAAGTCAAGGTCCAATTCCACTTATTTTTCAAGTCAAACTGCGCAGTTTTCATTTTTTTCGTTCATTTTCGACCTGCCAGGAAGAAGGGAATAAAAGGAGGGTTCTGATATAATAATTAAGTCAGTCAGGTAGGCAGATCGGCAGCCATTGCGTAATAAGATCGTATATGGGTTGTTTGTTGTTCTAGCTAAAAGGATCGAAGGAACCCGAAGATGGGGAAGAATGAGGAGAACAAAGGAGAAAATGAACTAGTTTGTTGTTTTTGTTGTCATCGCTGCTTTAGAATTCTCAAGGATTTTGCTTTTGTGTTCCATTCGGCTCTGACCTAATTTTAATGACCAATGCATAACGAAAAAAAAATAATAATAAAAAAGGAAGAGGAAGAAGTATGGCATGTGTTTAAAAGGGGGAAGAGCGAAGACAGAAGGAGAGAGTCTGGAAGCCTGGGGCAAAAGCTGAGCTCATAATTCTTCGGCGACACGCATCAGGTTTAATTTGCATAATTAATGGCAATGCTGGGTTGCCGCAGGGCCCAGAAAAGGGTTGCCAGGTTGCTATGTGAGGTACATATGTACATAAACCTGCTGAATTTTTTTTTTAAATACAGTTTTTTTTGTCAATAATAATATTTTTAGCAATACAAAATGATTTTCTAGGCACTATATTCTGCCAAATTTTTGAAATTCATGTCCTAAATATAATAATATCCTTAATACAACATAAACATTAAATTGTTTTTTATGAATCATCTTGTGGTTCCAATTTCTAAGACTAAAGTGATGACTTTGCGTGTTCTTGGCAACTTTCTGCGTGTTTCTTGGCTTCCTGTTTGGCTTTCTAAAACCAGGGTGTGAAAGCGTGTTCTTCGAAGGAACTTTGCGGTGGCGTAAGAGTATCTACGAGATACTCCATCGGCTGGATAGACAATCCCCAATCCCCTACCTCCTTCCAGTGCTTAGCCATCCATTTATTCAGGCCTCTCCTTGTGTTTTTCGCTTTTGCTTCGCCTTTGAAAAGTCCTGGGGGTGTTTCTCGGGCAGATGTGTTCCGAGACACCCACCCGTACTCCTCCATCTATAAGCCCTCCGTTTTGCAGAACAGCATTATTTGTAATTACCCATACTCCCGCATTTACCCAATCGGAAGCAACTTTGAAACCCAAAATAGGGTTTGAAATTCAACTGCCATGGCAACCCAACTCAAAACCCAAACCATTGAAAACACTTGGTACATAACGGTAAACATAATACATGCCCGTAAAATATATAGACATAAAAAAGAGACAAAACGGTAGAGAGAGAGTTGTGTTTTTCAGTCGACGGAGGGTGTCGTAATTTCGTTTCGTTGCCAAAAATAACCCAAACTCCATTTTGTTTGGCACTTGTCAAAGGATGAAGATGATGATGGTGGTCCGTAACTCTGCGTCTGAATCCCTTTTTCGCCCCTTTATGGAAGGGATCCCAGATCCCAGAAACCAATGTGGGTCTGATTCACGCCGCTTTGCTTACATAAGCGAAATGAAGTCAGCATTCGCCCTATAGACATACATATTCCCATTTATCAAACGGATGTGGTACACTCGAATCGAATTGGAAGCCTTTTTGTTACTGTGAAGATTATGTATTTTAAAAAAACTTGAAAATATCGAAGTAAAATGTTAGAAAAAGAGGAACAAACCTTTAATTATTTTAAGATAAAGGTATTCTTTTCTCAGTTAGGTTTCAGTCAAATGGTTTGAACTTAAGAACTAACAAATCTTATAAATAAACTAAAGTATTATTTTATTATATAACTTTTTTAAAAACCGTATTATCGACAAAGTTAAACCAAAAAAGCTTTATTCTTTCTATATCTTTCAGAAACAGGGAGTTCTATTTGTTCCCCATCCTTAGGCTTTTTTCAAGTTCCCTCCCACTGTATCCTTTTTCCCGTACATCCTGTATCCTCCTTTTGTGCGGACCTTTCACCGTGGCGCCAAGTGAAAGTGAGCGAGACGGCACATCCATGCTGAAATTTCATTTGTCCTTTGTGGCAGCAACCACAAGGATAAAGGATATTGGTAGGGGGTGGTGCAAAGAGAAGGGGCGGGAAAAGAGGAGAGAAAGGAAGAGGAGTAAAGAGGCGGATGACGAGGCGCACGCACTTTTTGGTTCAGCATTTTCGGGGGTATTTTTTTATGCTGGTACTCACACATACAGAATAATATACATATTTGTACATAAGTAATAAACATACAGGGTGTTCCACAAGGAATATTCCTTAAATTATAGCTCTAAATTTGAACGTAGGATGAGAGACTCCGCCCACTCATGACCAAACACCATACTCCAGGTAAAACCGCTTAGGTAGCAGGAAAATGGAAAAACGAGGAAAATGAAGTCAAGGAAAACACAATGAAAATCAAAATGAAGAAAAAAAGGAATAGGAAATGTAGTATTTGATTTTGGGATTATTCACCTGACTAAAAATATGTACTTTCTTTAAAAAAAATGGAAGTTAAGTCTTCATCAAATGTATTGAACTTGATACGATCCATTATTAAGAAATCCAACAGTAAAAATGTATTAAAAAATTAAAGGTTTTAAGGGTTTTGTTACCCTTATATCGTTTTAATAGTTTATACATGTAGTTTTTAACATAAACCCTACATTTAAAACAAGTTTTTCATTTTCAATGGAAAGGACAAAAATGATATGGAAAAATATTCTTTTGATGTTTGATAAAAATCAAAAGATGAGAAATTTGCCTTCTGTTTTTACTTTCCTATATTTTGACTGCAAAGAATTTGAATTTGATATTTATTTTTAAATTTTTTGCATGTTAGAAAAAGTTTAAGTGTGTTCAATCTAATTCCTTATTTGAGTTCATTTTGTTTGTTTGCCAAACTGACCAAAAACTCCCTAAAAATGTGACCAAGTTTGATAAGCAAACACACACACATGCAAATATAATGCAATTTTCGCTAACACGCTGACCTTCAACATCAATTTGCAAAAGAGAGGAGACAAGGAGAAGCGATGAAGAGAGGGGGAACGAAGTGGCAAAGAAACAGACCCAGGCAGCGCAAAAAAAGAAGAAAAAGGAAGTGGCGAATTGACGGAGAGCTAAAAATATGCAACTCACACACACACTCGGTCACACTAATACCATTGCAAAATTTGCAAAATTTTTTTATAACATGAAATTGAAATTTGCTGCATGAAAACGAAATTTGCAACATGCCGAAAACGAAACGCGGAGTTCGAGTTGGAGTTGCAACGGAGCGAAAGAGAGAGGGAGAGAGTGGCGAGTTGCGCGCGCATTAGAATAACAACAACAACTGCAGCAGCGATGCCGACGTCGACAGCGCTGTCTGCTCTTCGGTTTTCAAGTGCAAGGTGCTTACGCCGCCCACCCCGGGCCAAACCCCTTCGCCCACAAGCCATTCAATTTCCAAGGGCAACTGCAGCAGCAGCGCAGCCTGCGTCAGCAGCGGCGGCGGAGTTCTCTCCACTCTCTTCTGCAATCCTCTCTCGGTTCTGCCACTGCAGACCTTGAAAGCTTCTCGAATTTACTCTTCTTCTTTTGCAACTCCTACACAGAAAAAAAAAGGATTAACATTTGGTTCCATAGGATCCTGGAATTTTGTAAAATGTATTATAAATATCTCAATATGATATTGAAAATTTTGTGTAGAAATCTTTCTGTAGAATTCTTTTAAGTTTTAATTTTGAAGAAATAGATTTTATTAAATTTTTAATAAACATTCACAAACCAAATTTTGTAAAAATACTTGATCAGTAACTTTATTTCTCTGTGCATCTCAATGCTTGAAGCAGGAGGAGAAGCAGTAGAATTTAGATTTGAGTGGGCAGCAGTGTAGAACAGGCTTCTTCTTCTTCCTCGACCCCCTCTCCACTCTTCGATTTTTCGCAATTCTCTTGTGTGCTGCCCACTTTTTGACATTTCGCCCACTTTTTCCTGTTCTTCCGGTTTTTGTTTTGCTGCTTTCCTGTTTTCGACCCATAATCCTGTCCCGCAAAAGTCCCTGTCTTCCTCTCTATCTCTTCTTTATTCTCTTCCTCATGGATCCCCCCCTTCTCAAAGTCTCGCTTATGTAATTCCCAAAACGTGTTTGGAACTTGGGGCTTTGTGACAACGTTCTATGTATCGAAATTGAATGAAATTTCTCTTCGTTTCGCTTTTTTTTTTATTTGGGGAAAAAAAGTGATATTAAATGGGGAGTTTGGGATGATTTTCCTGCGGGATAATGCGGAAAAAGTTTGTTTGTATATATAAATGTATTTTTATGCGAAAACTTGGGGCCAGTTTGTCTAAGGCCCATGTTGTCAACAACTCCGTTTACAATAAAAGGACACTTTTTGGCTCTCGTTATTGGACAAAAATCTGGATAAAATCTATTGAATATTTTCCTATGAAAAAGGTATTTTGTTTATTATGTGGGAGGGACTATTCCTTTTAATTATACTGATTTTGATTATTTTTTAAATGGAGTCTTAAATGTTGGAATAAATTTATTGTGATCTTTAAATAGGAAAGTATTTCCCACACCTTATTAATCTCGAGGTTCACTCCATAAAGTATTTATTTTTAACATTCTTGCCCATAAATAACCTATAAAAATATTTTGACTGCAATCCTAATGATTTTTTTAAAAATTTGGAATTTAATTTGTTGATATAAGATCAAATTCAATAACTACATATCGTTTTTATATGATAAACTCTTTATATTACCTTATTATTTGTATCCTCCATTCAATTGATTTTCCCTTCTGACCATTTTGTTCTCCGCTCCCTTTTCGAATGGGCAGGAACAAATGAGTCATTTGTTTTCCTTTTTTAGCAACTGTGGTCCTGTCGTCCTTTCCCCTCAACTCACTTTCCTCTCCCTCTACACCACTCCCTCTATCTTCCTTCCCTTTTCGCTGGGCCATTATCTATGCCAATGTTTTCCTGTTGGCCCAAACTCCTTGTTTTTTTTTTGCTGCCAATTCCAACAAAACACGTGGTATCAAAATGCTGGCCAAAAAGCCGTGGGCCATAAATAAACCTCAAAGTCCTGGAAACCCTGGAAACTCCGTTGGCGGAGTTCACTCCCACTCCACTCTCTCACTTTCCCATTCTTCTGGAAGGGGGGGCAACAACAAAAGGTTGGTTGCCTTTGGGAGTAAAAGAGAACGAGTGTGCCAGCCAAACTCCCTTAGCTTTCTCTTTCTCACACACAGCCCCACTCCTTTTTTCTCCCACTCCTTTCGCTCTTTCTCTCTCATATGCTCTCTCTCTCTGCGCAACCTCTGTACAAAAACACCACCAAAAGCAATTGGCAACTCCCCCTTGTCGGCTCCCCTCCTCTCTCTCGCTCTCACTCGCTGCTCCCCCCAACTAACTCTCTCTCTGTGCTCCCCCCCTCCTGTGAAGATTTTTGCGCGTGTCGCTCTCTCGACTCCAAAAACTCCGAAGAGCGGGGGAGAGGGAGCACCACTTTCCATGTTCTTGATCGTGAATTTTCTATGCTACTGGGGCCTTGAAACCTTGAAAAATTGTTGTTGGCGACCACGACTGGAGTTGAAGTGGAGCGAAAGAGAGGGTGGCCGAGTGGGTGGTGGGGGGTGGAGGCGCTTTTATGTGTTGCATCGCAGAGTGGGAGAGGGACAGAGATAAATTGGAGTTTGGCGCAGCATTTGCCGCATTACGTCAGTACGTCAAAGGGAAACTGGTGTCTCTTCTCCCCTCCACTAACCCTCTCACCTTCTCCACGCTCCTTTGGAGTTTCATTTGTGCGAGTGGAGATTTCTGGAATACAGTGGGGGTTAAGATATTAGTAAATCAATTTATTTTAACATAATTAAATATGTTAAAGTTTTTTAAAATTTATAATCTCGCAGAATTGTAATTTTTATTAGGATACCAGATACAAAGGATCAGAATCTAGGAAATTGGAGTCTTAGTTCTACAAATGTATAAATCAGTCTACTAAATCAGGGGTGCTCAAAGCTGCCTTATGGCAGTGCATTTACAAACACAATTAAAAGAAAATCACACGCACGCGAGTATCGACTCACACACAATCATGAAAAAGACAAAAACAATTTGTATTGTGAGCTGAGACGAAAAAAAAAGATCAATGGAATTGTTGTTGGCTTGGCTCGTTACGGACAGCGACACAAAGAAGAACTTGCGTGTGCCCTAGGAAAGTATGGGATGTGCCGCTCCGTATGCTATGTGCCAAAACAAAAACAAATGTGCCCGTGTGCCATAGAACTGAGCACCCCTGTACTAAATTAAAAGCCTGCTTTTTAGCGCGTTTTAACAGCTTTAAAATAATGTTTCTTCAAAGCAGAGAAAAGCTTCAGAATCAAGTTAGGTAATTTGAATAATTTTAATAAATTCGAAAAAATTGTTTTCCAAAATACTTTAAGCAAAGCTAAATTCAGAAAAATATTTTAATTTTATGTAGATCTGAACCAAACTTAAAAAAAACTATTTCTCACTTCATCATTAAAAAATGTCTTTAAATATCATATTAGATTATAATATCTTGCCACAACTGTAAGTGTGTGGTTATGTTTCGCCTGTGTGAGTGTATGTAAGTATATTTGCACATGAAATATTTTTCCATTTTCCTAGGCTGGCTTTTGCGTTGTTTTCCGCCTCTTGGGTTTCCTTTTCATCGCATTTATTTGGCTTCGCTCGGTTCTCACTTCTTACCTCAACTCCCTTCGGCCCCCTGATTTATCCACCCATTTCTCCCCCACCCACTTGCCTTTCTTTTTCTGCGGAGTTTCGTCGAAGTTTGAGAACATTCTCTTCCTTAACCGAGGTCGCGTTTCAGTGTGTGTGTGTGTAGAGTGGGGTGGCATAAAAAGTGAGTGGGCGAAGGAAAGGAGGAGAGTAAAAGTGGGGGAAAGAACAAGAGTAAAAGTGGGAGGCACACGGTGTTTCGTGTTGGGATATTTCTACATCCTAGAAATAGAATGCGTGAAATACATAAAATATGAGGGTCAATCTTAACTCTTTTTATGAAAAAAAAATTTTTTAATATAAAATATTAAATATTTAAGAGAATGAATATTTTATATTCCTAATTGTTTTATACTCAAAATAAAATACATAATAGCTAAAATATATGTTCAATATTTTTTTAATTATTTAAAAGTTGTATGGATGGATGTTATATAATCATTATACCCAAATAAAATCGATTGTAAAGGTATTTATTAATCCTTTTTTTTCGGTGCACTCTATCTGTCTCTGGAAACTAGAAACTTCTGGTGGGGATCTTTTGCTTTATCGGCTTTTTATATCGCCTCGTTCTGTTTATTTTTACTGCGCACTTTGTTAGGCGATTTTGTTATTTTGTTGCGTAGATTTCATCTTTGGGGCTACATACTTATGCTCATATTTATGCTCGTATTTATTTCTGCGGTCGCCCGAGTGACTCATAAAAATTCTTTGGGGTTACGGGGTGCAATATGTTTTGTGGGCGGGGGTCGCCAATAGGGCGGGGTTGCAACAAAATAATGTTTGCTTGGCCATAATACGCTTACACGACTTAATAAAGTTAAGAACACGAACATTTTTGGACGTAAAATAGAGAAAGATGAAAGGGAACGATGGAAAAAACCTATAAAAATATGTTCAAGGTGTGAGATGAAGAAATTAATTTTTTATGAGGATTTAAGGTAATTATTATACAATATTTTTGTAAGGGAATTAAAAACAAGAAAACATTTTTTTAAATTATCTTACCTATTAAATAATCCGATTAATGAGTAGAATTTTTTAGTTTGAGTTTCAGAAATATATGTTTCTTATTTTTTTTTATTTTTTATTTTTTTCCTTTATAAACAGAAAATAAGGTTTAATCCATAGGAATTTTGTATAGAACTCGAAAACTTCTTTCCTTTTTTGAACAAATGAAATTTGCTCTGTGCCACGTCATTCGCTTGGCTGATTTTCCTTTTGTTTTTCCGTTTTTGTTATTTTTTTGCTCGTTTTTTGCAAATGAAAACGAAAGTTCTGGCTGCAAATACAAATACAAACATATTCACCCGGAAGCAACCCCCAAATACACAGGAAAATGGCATGTGTATACAGAAAGAGCTCCACAAAATGTTGGAGCTCCTCCCATCGTGGAAAACCCCCCAATCACCCCCCGTTCTCCACCCACAACTCTGCTTAAAATTTCATTTATTTATTTTTGGTCATTTATTATGGCAATTTAAAATTTTGCTAGGGCCGACGAAGTTCTGTATCCCCAATCTCTCTTTTTTGGTGTGTATATGTATATATCATGTATGTGCAGTCTGCGACATGAATATCAGGGCAGCTGGCGTCACAGCGGTTTAGCAGGTTAATTACATGGCACCAGACCACACCTCCCGATTTCCCCTCTAACTCATTTAACATTTGCCAGCCCAACTTGCAACAAGTCGGTGTAGTATTTAGAGTTTGGGACTATGGGATTCCCTTTAATCCAATTGGTATTTTATACAAATTTTTTAAGAGAAAATACAGGATTTATTAAATTATATTGGGGAGTCTGAAGAATTCGCGTACTTACTTTAGGCTTACGAAAGCTTCTTACCATGTGCTAATAGACTTTCATAAGAATAATCTCAGTAAGACTTACATTTTATAAACATTGTTCAAGAGAAAATACGGGATTTTTTAAAATATCATTGGGAAGTCTAAAGAACTGGCGTTTTTGCTGTAGGCATACGAAAGCTTATTACCATGAGCTAATGGGCTTTCATTTTCATACTCTTTCATATTAAAAGATAAAGACAATCTCAGTAAGATTTATATGATTATTTTACGAATATCTCAGTTAAGATAGATATTCTTACCAACTGACTAGGTCTTCTGGAATGCAATACTCTCTTTTTTATCAGTAATTACTGGGTACAAAACTACAGTTGACTCAGTTTTGGCAACCTGCTTTAAAGCCCGCCTCCATTGTCATGCAATTTTGTTGTGGCAAAAAAAGAGGGGTAAAAAATCAGGGGGTTTGGGGTGGAGAAATGGGGAGTTGGACCTTTGTTGCACTTTCCACGAACATCACGTCATGCGATTTTTTTTTTGTCATTTGCTTGTGGACCGTTACATCCGCTGGCGCTCTTGTGGGGGAATTGTCACAATTGGAATTGGATTAATGCGCCTCGCTGGTCCAAAGTTGCCCCCCTTTAAACTCCACGCCCCTGTCATTTTGCATTTTGATCAAATTTTGCATGTCTGCTTAACCCTTTTGGGTGCAATTAGACCATGACCGTCATCGGTACAGGCAAAAAAGTGTGGAAATTTAAAATAAAGAATCCTGGTTAACTGTTATTTTTTGGCTTTAAACAATCTATATTATTTTTATCCCATGCTATAATTAAATAAAAAAGTATTAAAAAAAATATATTGTGATGTATATAGCTTCAGAAAAAAATATATATGTTTATATTTTCATGTGAAATTGTAATCAAAATAATGAACTTATTTTTGTTGAATTTCTTGTACTTTTTATTCACGTGAAAAAATATTCCCACAGGATTACAATTACCCCTTTTTTCGAGTTCCACATTGGAATTGCCTCAATTGTTGACTTACGTAATGCTGGGTCCCCCAACCAAAAGAAAAGAGTCCCATAAATCAACACATCCGCTCAAGTTCCAGGAACCGCCCATTTCAGAGGCTCCGTCTATTTCATTATAGAATGAAAACCAAATTGTTGCTATTGAATTGGGGGCGAAGTGTGTGTGTGGGGAGCTGACTTTCATAGGAGACTGTGGTCGATTTCGGGGGAAGTCTGGAAGTCTGTCAGCATGCGTAACTACGCATTTGCCATGCTTTGGATTGGATTGGATGGGAGTCGAGTTGAGGAGCCACAAATGGACGCAGGCAAAATTTCGGGGCCATAAATCATTCGCATGCTAAACAACCACAGAGATGCGAAAAAAAAGGTCTGCAAAAGTGGGGAATATAATAAAAAAAGAAATTAATAGTCTAAAATAAATTTAAATAAATATTTTTCATATATAAATTTATATAGCATTGAAAAAAAATAAAAAATAAAAATAATATAAATGCAAAATTTTACTAATATAAATTCAAGGAACTTAGTGAGTTAAGTTTCTAAAATTTAGGAAATTTAATTTAAATTTATTTTAAGAAATTAAAAAAATTAGAATTTTTATTTTACAAATAAATATTTTTTAACTTTATGATTACAATATTTCGTAAGCCCCCTCAGCTTTTAATTGCTACGCCCCTGAAAATGGAACCTTGAGAAACTGTCTCCCTATATCGCAGCCCTTGAAGACATCTGCCTATTTGAAATTAGACAATCCAAAGAGCTTACACAAAAAAAAGCAGATCAGAAGAAGCAGACATTGTGGTAAATTAACAAATTAAAATGGACCGAGCTCAAGATCGTCTTCCCATTTCTCCCCACTCCCCCAGTCAAAGTCCCCAATCTTCTCTACGCACATATCGGAAATCTTTTTTCTGTGCGTTCGGTCCCGTTTTTATGAATCTATTAATTTTCTACGACCATAGATTTCGTGTGCTTAAAGCAATCAAAGTGCCGCCTATAAAATACGGGAATAGACCGAAATTTGCGTGCCCCAAAAATGTGACCGTTGAAAAAGGAGGGGTCAAGCTGTCATCCATAAAAAAGCGAAGCGAGTCACAAAAGTTTTCCTGGAAGTTATTTCTTTTCATTCGCAAAGGTTTATTATGCAGATATGTACATTTTTGATATTCGTAGAAGATTAGTATTTTAAGGAACCTATTTTGGGAATGCGGATTTTATATATCACTGAAAAACTAGAAACAATCTTATCTATAGCGAAATTTCTTAAATATATTCCTTATCTATTGCAATAAATAATATTATTTAACTTGTATCATTGTTAAGTTTTTCCAATTTCCATCTCTCAATTCATCTTTCTACCCTTTAACTTTCCAAACGCCCAGTCAATTGGCTGTCATTAATTTGTAAACGTTGTGCGTCCATCTCATTGGTTTTTCCTGGAAAATGATGTGTTCACATTTCCAAAGGGGCAAAGTTCTGTAGAAAATCGGAATTCATTAGCATCGTGTGTCTCTTGTGCGAAAGCGAATGCAACTGGCCCCCAAAAGGCTGCAACGAATCCGATGGAAATTGGCTAACGAGCCCATATCAAGTGGGTTGAATGGCCCACAATCTGTTAACTGCAATTGAGTAAATGTGCAAAAGTGGGCGGGGTTCTGTGTTCGGACTGGGCCCAAACGCAAACAATGGCCACTTCGTTAGCCGCTTATCACTATGGGCGCAAAGGAAGGGTTTACAATCCATATAGCCAGCTGCAACAACAAATTATCTTTTGACAAATTGTTTGGTGTCAGCGCCTAGGGAATTGATGGCCGATCGGTTGGATATGAGTGCCTACACTTAAAAAAATATTAATATTGAATTTGTTGATTATAATTATTTTTTTGAGATTTTTTTAACGCTTAGGGAGTTAAAAATACCGTATTAATGGCAGCTTAAATAACTGAATATCTTATTAAATATCATTTCTTTGTCCATAATTCATCATCATTCAAACACTTTTTGTTAATTTATATCATTTTAATTCAGAATAGAAGCTTTAAAAAATACATAATCAAAAATGTAGCATATTTAAGACCAATATTGATCTAAAAAATATAGAAATCTATCTTCAGATTTCTTAAAAATATTTTTCCATTGTGCAAACATGGGTGGAACAGGGCGTGGTCGTCAATGGCTAATCAGTTGGCAACCAACTCGTTGGGCTATTAGCTAATAATAGGAGAGTCCAAATGGAAGAGGGGAGCACACACATTTCCATTTTCCTGGCCGGCGAGGTGTTTAAACTTTTTCATGGCCAAACCGAAACCCATGGCGAATGCAGTTGCGAACAATTGCAGGAAAATCGACGGGGGAATGCGGGGGGGAAAAGAAGGAGTATTTTACCAGCTAACAAAGCAAACGATAAGCCAAAAGAGAAGGCAGCCTAAACAAAAGGCATGAAAAGTGAAACAAATGGCAGTGTCAACGCCGCCAATTGAGTCGTTTGCTGTGGAGTGTGGAGTGTTCCTTATGCGCAGCACCACCTCCCCTTGAACCACCCACCACCCCCTCAGCCACCCATAGCCTTAAACTTGACGATGGCTTTGTCGCCGTCTAGGTTTCAAGGCCCCCCGAATGCCCTGCGGATTCCCTTTCTCGCTCTCTCTCGGAACCCAAGTCATATGCAAATGCCTAGGCAACATCGGCACCACCAGCACAAATATCAGAAACAGAAACAGCACCACTTGCACCGCACCATCATCATCATCATCATACACCACCACCCATATCCATGCAACAACCATACGGTCGGGCACTCAGACACTCGAACACTCGAATACTCATATGCCAACCCACACGACTCCCCACAAAACAGTAGGACATCGCTTTGTAATCGCAAAAATCGAAAGTATTATAAAAACCTTTATAAAATTGTTATGCCTAAAATTTAAAACAAAAAAAAATTCCAGAAAAACATTACTAATTATTCTGAAAAACAATATTTCAGTACGCAGAAACGGTTTTTGTAATTTTACGGAATTTTAAAATAAGTGATTGTTAGGGAATTTCTTATCAACAGATTTTTTATTTGCTCTTTTATTTTTTATTTTTTTTATTTTATCAATGCCTTCTAAAACTTGTAGTTTCACACCTAAAATCTTTATGACATGCAATTGTCTTTATAATGTGGGTATATCTTTACGATGTGTTACTTGTTTATGGTAAATAAATATTTATAATCATAAATGTGAATATTTAGATTAAGATCTAATGTTATGTATACATCCTAACAGTTTTGCAAATAACAACAAAATGATTTTTATATATAATATAATTTTATTGTATAATATTTCATATTTATTATTTTGAACTCATAGTTTTTTTTTCTCTATTTATTATTTTGATTACCCTCTCGAGTCTTCACTGTACTTGAAGAATGCATGGGTCTTTGGCTGTGCGGATTCTAAAGTTAACCGCATGACGAATCACTTCGCATAAATTGAAACGCTACGTTGCATGCACCACGTCTGGTTAGAGAAAAGAGGCACAAAAGGGGGAAACGGGGGGCGGAGGAAAAGCGTTGAAGAGGGGGCGAGGGAAGAGGGGCTTAGGGGAAGATTTGTAGCTGTTGCGGCTCCTTCAGCGAAATGTGCGTTGCCGCCGCCTCATAATTCTACAAATGCGTGTGGTGGGTCTCAGGGGGTTAAGAAAGGGGTGAGTGGAGTGCAAAGGGGGCTTCCTCTTTAAATAAACTGGAAAAAATATATTTAGTAGTAAAAAAATAAATACTTTTAATTGACAAGCCAGAAAATATTATTTTCCCAATATAATTTAATTGTTTTTATATTTTTTGAAACCATTAACAATATTTTTTTTTTCAAAAATATTTTTGAGCCTGAAATCTTTATAATAACTCCAAAAACTAGAACTATTTCTTATCATCACAGATAATATTATTTTCTTTCAGTGTAAGGGGGGTTGGTCAGGGGTTTAAAGTACACCACTGACGCGTTGATGAAAGCCTCTGTCTTCTGTCCCTGTCTCCGTCGCCGTTGCAGTCGCAGCTCGTTAAATCGAGCGGCAGACCCCTTCGGTGTCCCCTTCGGCCCTACGCCCATGGTGCTTAACCCGCAACTGCTAACAATTTATTTGCGTGCATGCTAATTACGCATACACAAATACGTATACATTCACTGCCTTTCATGTGTATGCGTTTACTTATCAAGATTACTATGATAATTCTTCTTCAGCCTTTCCTTTGTGCAAAAGTGCTGGCAGGGCTTAACCCTGTAGGTACAGGGTTCCCTAGAAAGGGTAACGCTTCATGAATGAATTGGCAAAGAAGAGGTTCTTTCAGCTGCAGAATGGAAATGTTAATTGCTGACGAAACTTCACTTTTATGAAACAGTATTTGATGTTTGCCAAAGGAAAAGTTAAGTTGATAGGTATTTAAATTTGTTCTATTTTTAATTTGCAGAGATTATAATAATTCTTTGAAAGAAAACATAAAATCAAGTATACGTATTTTCATAAAATATTTAAAAAATATTTTTAAATCGTTCAAAAAAAGTTATATAATTTAGTTTTAGTACCTTTTTAAAAGTAATAAATAATTTTTAAAAGTAATAAATAATTTTTCCCAGTCTCCCATAATTCAATTTTGCCCAAAAAAGACGATAACTCACGTAATTCTCATTACTTTTCAGTTGCATTTTGTGTCATCTGCTGCTACCTTTTTGAGTGAAAATGTATAATTATTTCTGTCTCTTGCGGTTTGCCATTTACTTCGCTTTTTTGCATTTTTTTGCATTACAGCCTCTGGATTTTACCTTTCGCACCGTTTTGTCATCGAGTGGAGTGCACTTGAAAATGCGCCTGCGATTGCAATTGCAGGCAGGACAAGGAAAGTTGGATGATAATTTGCAGCTCGTTTGGGGCCATTAAAATATCACTCCTTCTCTATATTTTCCTTCGTCTCCGTCGCTTTTCCCTCTTTCTCCAGCAATTTCTCCGGGAGAAGAAGCACGCACTGGCCATAAAAAGGGTTCACCTTCCCTGCAACAGTCGCAGTCACAGACGAGTAGTTCATAAATCCATACTTTAATTGGATTAAAAACAGCTCGACTGGGTTCGGCTCGATGCACTCAGAAAAAAGGAAATAAGTATTGAAATACAAATTCATAAAATTAAAAAAAAATAAGAGTTTATAATAATTAGATAGCTAGAATTTTTTAAATATTTTTTTAAAGTAATTTATCAATATATTTATATAAAAAAAGGTATTATTATTTATTCATATTTCTGTTAATACAAACAAATGAAAAACATAGGTGTATAAATATACATTTATATTTTAAAATCTATAATTTAATATAGTATTTATTACATTTCTCAGGAGAACACATCATTTTCAGAATTTTATAGTATAGTTATATTTCTGTTTATTTAATCTTTTATTTTAATATAATATTTATTACATTTCTCAGAGTTTTTTCTGGGTTTCTCAGAGTGCAGTTTACAACGTTAGGGAGGTGGTTCGTTTTCATCGCTTGGGTCGTTGTCTCATTGTTGTCATAGGAGCAGCCGCCACGTCTGACAATCTCCTCGAAGCTATGTCTCTATAGAGCTCGAGAGCCCGAGACCCCGACCCAGACCTCAAGCCCCGTGATTGAGAGCGGAGTTGAGAGGTTCCGTGGAGTTCCAGAGACAAGCCCACAAGGCGGGGACAACTTTATTATCTAATTTGAACGACATGTCAATGCGGATTAGGGTCACACGTATCGCCGGGCAAATGCAAAGCCGACAATTGAGATTACGGAGTGCCCGAAGCCGAGCTCCCCACCTCCGAAACTCAGATCCCCAGAACCAGCTGCACCTACCTGAAAATCGTTAGAAAATACATAAGCCTGTATCTGAAATTTATCTCTGGTGCATCCGGTGCAGGGTTTTTGCATTCGTCTCCGCCACGAAGAGAAGGGTCTTCCTTGCTGGTTTTTTTTTTTGCTTTGCCTTTCTGCCGGCGTGGGCAGATCCAGAAAAGCCATTGTCTGGGCCTTTTTAATGAACCCTTGAACTTGACACGGCCGCCAGGCCAGTCGGTCCATCGGTCCATGTTGCATTGTCTGGCCGGACATAAACAATAATTAATGTGCAGCAGTGCCAAAAGGCCATGACCAAAAACGCTGGCAATGGCAACCACAGGGTCTCTGGATCCCTGGAGCAGACCAACACCGAAACCAAAACCAGCAACAGAAACACACTCTACAGAATTCAGAGCACACTCGAAAAATAAAACTTTGAATTCTTTAACTTAAAATCTTAAATCTAAATAAATGATCTTAAATAAACATTAAATAAATTGAATATTTATTTTAATATTAAGAATTATATTTCAAAGAAAGTTTTTTTAGGGTTTAATTCAAACTTCATTGATATTTGAAATATTTTTATAAATAAAATTTAATAACTAAACATGTCTGTTATTTTTATTTACTTTACTTTGTACATAAATAAGTCAAGAATATTTTTTTTTAGAATTTCTGATTCAAATTTCTTAGTGTTGATAATCAATTTTACAATATTTTAAAATGCCAGAAAACATTTTTTTTTAATTTTAATTTTTTCGTGTTGATAATGAATTTTAAAATATTTTTAATGCCAAAAAAATATATTTTTAAATTGTTTATTACTGGGAATTTTTTTTCTTAAAACAGTTTATTAATTTTTCCAAGTGCTTCATTCGTCGGCCTCCGTCCATGTTTTGGTTTCGCCTCCTGGCCATTCCCCAACTTTGGCGAAGGGGTTCCTGTGTTTCCCTTTTTCGAGTGGGTCAGTGGTTAGTTGGGCACCTCTCGAGAGCCTGAAGTCTTCGGTTTCTGAGATCTTTGGCAGTCGTTGGAATATTGGACATTAGAGAAAATGCACACTTCAAATTTATGCCCGGAAAGGAAGAATCGGGATATCTGCTCCATCTTCCATCATCGTGCATTTTGAGTGGTTGTGTCGTGTCATGCGAGGACATAAAACCAAAACATTTGCGCCTTTTAAGTGGGGTTGAGATTTTAAGACTTAACCCCAGAAAGATTTTTATGGTAATAAAGTTAATGTTATGAAGTTTCAGAGTAATTTTTTTTAATATGTTTATAGTTGTAAGGCTTAGATTACTTTCTTTAATATTTTCAATATTTATTTTCATGAACATTTATATATTTTTATGGATTTTCTTGGGTTAAGGACTTTTACTTATGGCCAAAATATTTGGTTCTTTACGTCTCCTTTTCGCTCATTTGGCCATTTGCCGCTGCTAACTTCGGGCCAAGTGAGTTGGTAAGTTGGTGATTCTGTGGCGCAGGCATTTTCAAGGCCAAAATCGAGAAAATGCAATTTCAAGTGCGGCTCGCTCCCACGAAGGAGATGAAAAGGCCTGAAAAAAGGGGGCGGTTCGGGGGGTTTTCGGGCAGGAAGACGTTCTTATTTTTATACTTTAATGCCTTGGCGTATCTGTCGACACCAGCAACCAGCAACAGCAACAGCAAACCAGCAACAGCAACATTCATTGCAACTTCGTGCACCGCGTGTAAATATTGCTCCAGCGGATGGACAGGCGGCAGGATAAGGGTTAGGGGGCCAGGGGAAAGACAACGACGACATTTAGTGCTAACAATGTTTGTTCTGGCCAGGCGTCGTGCCAAGGCATCCCGAACTCCCAATGCTTAAGAACCGTGGTTTCTGATTATTATATTTGAAATAAGGATTATTTAATAGTAAAAAAAAAAAATGTTTTTAATGTATTAAAATAAATCCAAATCCATATGTGTTTTACTAAAAATTTTGTTAAAAATATTTTTTTTTAATTTATCAAATAATCAATAAACATTTTTTTACTTCATTAAAACTAAATTAAATGGTGCCTAGTTTTTAAAAAAATAATATAAATATAGAAATGTTTTTTTTTTTTATCAAAATTCTACGAATAATTCCAACTTTACATATATATATTTTTTTTTTATTTTAAATTAAAATTTAATTTTTTGTGTAGGCTTTAGAAATATAGGTCTGTACCTTTTTATCATATCTTAAACCACTGTGCGCTGAATCCGCTGTTTACTTTGCACGCCGCCTTTGTGCTGATCCCGCGACCAAAGGAAACTCGCAGCTCTGCAAGATTTGGGGGAGTGGGGAGCTGGGGAGCTGAAAGATGGGAGGTGGAGAAACCAGCCCTTTGGCTGTCGTTTTCAAGGTTTTCTGGCGGGGGCTATCCTCCATTCTCCAGCCTCCAAACTCATCTTGTCTGCCGCGAAGTTCCCGGCATGCCGACCGCACATTTCGATGTCATTGAGGATCGCAGTGGATGCTCGAAGGCAGCGCTGGCGATTGCATGACTGATGAATAGTTGCCCCACGAAGAGGCTGGGATCCACAAGATATACAGAGTGGAACGGGGAGGATAGAGAAGAGCCGGCAGTACAGCCTCCTGCAATTGTGCGTTAATTGGGGCGGGTGTGAACCGAATGGGATGCTGTTTCCAGTGGCAGAAATAATGAAAATTATCCCTATTAAATGCGCCAATCATAAATCATATTTATGGCAATTGAAAGGCGCGCTAAAGATTGCCCCCCTGCCCCCTTTGAAGCACCATAAATTCTAAAACTAATTTCCAAAAGGCAACCCTTTGAACTCGTCGTTGGACCTTTGGAACCATCAACCCCCCTGAGGGACCATAACAAAATTAGCCCACTTTTGTTGTAGGATTTTTTTGCCGTTTTTTTCGCTGTTATTTTTCGTGGCATTTTTAAATTGAATTTTAATTTCCTTGGAAGCCGTAGAAAAAACAGGCCGGCAGCTAATTTAAATTGAGACACATGCAGGCGCCAAATAATTAAAAGAGCCCTTTTTCTTATTCTTTTTTTTTGATTTTCTCTAGTTTTTCCTCTTTTTTCACAGCCTGCAACCTGAACCCTCTGGTCGTGATGCAGTACATTTTCCACATGAAATAACCACAAAAAGTGAGACATTTTTTTCGCATTGGAAATGGGTTAAATTTAATTGGTTTTGTCATTTTGATTTGCATTTTGCCCCGTAAGCAATTTGTTTTGTGGGCGGGGGATTGGACAAAATGTTCCCCAGAGTGTCGTCCATCAAGGGAAAGTCTTTGTGTAGCAGAAGTCGTTTTTCAAAAATTTATTTATATTTTTGGGTTGTGTTTTTTTTTTGCCCGACTTCGCGGCATAATTAGTGAGGGGTTGGAGAAGGGTTAAAGGTGGCCACTGTCAGCACTAAAGAACGGAGGCCATAAGTTTAACTTGGCATTTGTTCGGACCTTTGATTTATTGAAGGTCACAGTTGGGGATCGAGGTCCTTTGCTGCCGAACTCGGAAATTGGGATCCCTCCTTTAAATACATAAAAACTTTATTGTTCTCTTCGATCTGTGTTCGTAAAACAAACACTTTGATTCTTTTTCAACGGAATTGCGTACTTTACAGGCGAAGAAAAAATGTATACTTTTATTTTAAAAACTACTTTTTATTTTAAGCTCTGAAAAAACATTTTTTTTCTAAGAAATTAGTATTATAATATGAAGAAAAGTAAAATATTATATTTGTACTCCAAATTTATATTTATTTTTAATTTTTTCCCAGTACATTTAGAGTTCCTCTCGAGTTGTTTTCGAAACCACTTGGTTATTTATGGCAATCGCCGAACCAAACCGAACCGAGCTAAGCCAGAACTTGACACTTTGGGGCATGGACATTGTGTCACGATGAAATGGAGCCACATATGCTTAGAGGAACACCAACACGACTGGGGGATCGCGTGACAAAACATTTGCTGGCTGGGATTTATAAGGCCAGAATGTCAGAAAGCCAGAACAAGTGTAAATATTTGGAATAAATCATTCGAGTATGTCTTGAGAGCGGGATGAGAGGGCTCCAATTAGCGGCCGTCGAGGATTCCATTCCCATATTGCAGTTCATCAGTTGCTGACGACCCCACACCGCCCACAGGGCATAGTACCCGTATATCATATATCTGCGACTTAAGATCTAAATACTTGGCGGTACTATTTTTAACGAACACTTTGGGGGAAGGGAGGATCTCCCATCTCAGCTGGAGTCGGGAACGTGATCTCAAGCCGATAGCCCCATCACGATCCGCGATTAATCAGCCGGCAGCTGGAGATTCATCCTGGATGAGAAATCACTTTTCATTGCAATAGGTATTCGGGTACTTAAGTGGGGATTTTGGGTTTGTAGTTCGGGATATCATAATATTTAATGCATATTAAAAATAAATATTACAAGGAGTCTTTAGTACCACACATATTATTGTCCCATAGCAAAAATAGATAATTTATAGAATAATGAAGTATTATTTTAATAATAATTTTCTTCAGGATCTCAAAATATTTTCTTTTTTCATAGGTTCCTTTTACCATAGGTACCTATTATTCCATACGATCTCCTCCCGGATTGCAACAATGTTGCATCAGATGGCCTGTCTGCCATCGCGGGGAGTTGCAGTAGGGTTAAATAATTAAATGCCCATTGTGAGGTGGCTTAAAAAAGAGCAAAGTGGAGTGGGTCCCGAGAGAAGACTGTTCTATTCTGCACATGCCAGCAGTCCGAGAAACCTCCTGCCTTACTTTAATTTCTGCTCCTTGTGACACACATAGATGCACATGGCACACACAAATACCATACTATATGTATGATGGGGTCTACCTACTGACACCGACTGCGGCAACAATTGTGTCTACTACTCACATCCCCCTTTTTGGCCCACAGCTCCCCTGATCTTTGCTCCTCCCCTGAAAATACCCATGGAATACCCCACAAAGTCCTCCTATCGCATTCTCCCTTTCAACGATCGTTGTGCAATCAGTGGAGCATGAAGTGCGATCGCCTTCGCTTTTGGCTGCTGATTCTACAACTCTGGATAGGGAAATAGCATAAGATAATACTGAAATCTACTATTTTTTAATTCTGATTTCAAAAATATTATTTCCTAAACATATAAAAGTCAATTTGGTAGTTTAGGGATAATATTTTATGAACTTAAGATCTCTTAAAGTATTTTAAATAACATTTAAAGTGGATTATTTAAAAAAAGTGTGACCAAATACGTATAAAAAGCTTAGTTTTTTATAGATATAATTTTCATAACTCAGAAAGAATCCTTTAACTATGACTACTATTATTTTGAACGCATTTGTGGCCCTGCTTCAGCTGCCTGTTCCATTTTTATGCTGCGGCACGTAAAGCTGGAACATTCGTTCGCATCGGATCGCCAAAGTTCGGTACAAAGTTGGGTACATAGCCAGTTCCCTCGCTATATAAGGCGCGTATGTGGAATTCTGCGCTTGTGTGAGGGGGAATCTGCAAGTTGGCGCTGTTGTTGGGCACTAAATAAAAGCGAAACTTGTTTGCGATTTTTCTTTTTTTTTGCAATTGTTCTGCCTCTTGTTTGCAGTCTGCTGCTTTGGGGCCTTGAATGGGATCCTGCCTTGCAAACTTGAACTTGCTGGTGTGTCTGTGTGCGAAGAGTGGGGATAGAAGTGAGTCTTGCGCTGTCTCTTTCGGCTGTCCGTTGGAGTATGTACACTGGGAATAAATAAAGTTATATAAATTAAAATACTCTTTTAAGAATGGATTTGGAGTTTTGGATATAAAATTATTCTTGAATACTTTTAAACAGCTTTAAAAAATATTTAAAAAATTTATAAATTAAGTTAAATTAATATAATTTTGAAAGATTTTTTTGTGTATTACCCTTTTTTTCCCTGTTCTCCCCTCGTCATCCCAATTTTCTTTTCTGCGCTTTGTTTCAGTTTGCTTGGCTTTAGTCGTCTGCGCTGTTTTCTGTTTCTGTTTCTTCGATGATATCATGGCTATATTTTTCTGAATGTGTGTGTCAGTCAGACAGTTGCTACTTCACTTTTTGTGCCTCTTCTTCATATAATTTCTTCACTGCGTTTTTTTGCAACATTATCTCTTTATCAGTTGACAGAGAAGACCTTGAGACGCCTCGCTGCCCATTAAGAATCGCAGCTTAGAAGGGTCCCAAGTGAGGGGTTAAAAACACTTATGAGGAGCCGGCTAACAGGAAGCCCTGTCTCCCGACACATAAAAAAAAAGTATAAATTAAATCAGTTTTAACCAGTGCTTACTGCACTTGTTCTTGTTATCCTCCGTTTTTTTTTTGGAAGGCTACAAAGGAAACCCCAAAAAAGCAGACACCAAATTATAATTATAATAACCATGATGATAATGAACCCTACCCACTGTCCACTCATCAGGGCTTTTGAATTTTCGGGGTTTCGGGGAAGCTCACTCAGGTGAAACAGGTTGAGACCACAAAAAAACGCCAAGAAAGATGCATTCACAACATAGTAAATACATATCTATGCATATATGATTGTGAGTACAGATGCAGTGAAAAAATAATATATAAAATATTTTAGATAAAAAATAAAATTAAAGTAAAAATTAAAACAATTACAAAGTAAAATAAAATTGTATTAAAGATTTAAATAATTTTTTGTCACTAATGGTAAATGGTTTAACACATAATAAATTTAGTCAATAGCCAATAATAAAATATTAAAATATTGAAGTTATATTATCTTATTATATTAACTTACAAAATTTCTAATTTTATATTATTTTTATTTAATTGATTAACATTTATTTTACATATTTTGTTTCTCTGCTGCACATAAATATGTTTTAGTATACTGTCATTTGCACACTCTTGACGTTTACTCATATTTTTTTTGGACATATATGTTTTTATGACAACGACAATTTGACAGGCAGACGGACCAGGAAAAGTTTGGGGATGGGCGAGGTGAAGTCGGGAGAAACGGAGCATAAAACAGAATTATCATAATTATCGAAACTTTTGTTTATGGCAAACATCAGGAGCAGCTTGCAGAGGCATGTGTCTGTTTAAATTGTGTGAAGACATGTGTAGAGGATGCGGTGCCCATTTGCTTAAGTTTGGGATCGTTTGTTGCCAGAAATAATATACTCAAAGTTATACAGAAATATTCAAAATAATTATTTTATTATTTTCTACGTGGTTTAATAAAATCGATTTATAAAATAGGAGAATGCTAAATATTTTAGGATAGAGTTTTGAAATATAAGAATAAACTAAGAAATTAGATTCATTACTTGTAGAATTCTTCAAAAACCCCCTTTAATGCTAATTTCATTAAAAAGAATCAACGGATCCACCTTGTTGATTCGCTTCCTGACGAAATTATTCAGTTTTCCGGTGCTCACACAATTGTGCCTGTCATTTGAAGGTATCTCTGAAAATAAACCAAAATAATCCTTGCAGTCATTAATCAAGAGTTACTCACTCCTCCATTCTTCTCTGGCCCAAAACTCTTTTCACTAACTGTTACTTTTGCTGACGGGTTCTGTTTACCCCGCAATTTAAATGAATTTTTTCCACACTTCATTTTCATTTATTCTGTGTCATGCTCTATCATCATTAAAACGTCCAAATCGCTTCCTTTGTGCCTCTATTTTTCGGCAACAATTTGCTTATCTTGATTCACCATCAACAGGCAGACACGAGGGTACCAGAGAAAATATACAGGTGACTATATACGTATATAGAGGGTATGGTAAATATATCTGGGGTCTGTTGGTGGCATGGAAATCACTTGAGCGTGTTTCCTTTTGACCAGGCCACGTCGGTTGTTTAACGTTTGCACTTTGTGGCTTTCCATTTGGGCTAGCCGCCCCGCCCCCTTTTCCACCTGCAGCATTTTCACACTCACTTCATTTAATTTAATTTGTGCATATTTTCTTTCGGCTACCGCGGCGGGGCAAAAACATTGTAAACTGATACGAACTTAATGATGTCGAATGCCCCGGCCCCTTGCGTCTTAGGTCCTAGATGGGTGGTTTTAGGAGCTTTAACACTAGGAAAAAATATATGAAGAACTTGTTAGAACTTATTACAGAAAATATTAAATTGTAGTATACAATAGGTGTTATATAATTTAAATATTTTTTATAAGTAAAACTTTTAATGATTTTCTTTTCAATAATTTTGTATTACTTCAGAATTTACCCTTAATTTTTATATATTAATTTTTTTTTTTTTTTTTGAACCGAAAAATATTTTCTTAAAATAGATCATATTTTAAATTTTTTAGATTTTAAATTTTTGGAATATAATTTTTTTTTTAATATCTTTGATATTATCTACAATTTGAAGTTCTATAAACTGTAGGTAATTAAATATTTTTCTAAAAAATTTGTTAATACTATTTAATTTTAGAAACTATTTTTTTCGACTCCAATTTATCGGTCTATAACTTTTTTTTTAGTGTTCCCGTTTCTACGTGTGCCTAAGCATTAATTAATTTTAATGAAGCTGTTGCTGATGTGCGTGTGAAGTGTCGCAAATTACAGACAAAGGTCCCAAAGTTTTTTTTGGGAGTGACAGTTGACAGGCTGAAATTGTGGCGATTAATGCTGCAGTTGGTTTTTGGCTCTTATTTTGGATCGTGGACTCGCATCGATAGTTAACCAAATCCCAGATTCATATCTCCTCTGAAGTCCCAGGATTCGATTTTACTTTTGGTTTTGGTCAAGTGTCGATAAGACAACCTTTGGCTTCTCTCACTCTGCAAAATACAAACAAAAAAACCTAAAGAGGAGTAAAGGCTGCAACGACGTAATCGAAAACCAGTTCTGTGGCTGCAAAAATGTTCATTATAGGGATTTCTCCTTTGTATATTGTGTACATAAGACTCTAAAAGTGGTTTGGCAACCCTTTTTGACACACAAACACCATTGCAAACCCCCGGGTAAATGCAGTTTTTTTAACGAGGCACGTACATATGCCTGTTTAGATGCCACTTCGATGCATTTGCAGCTTTTTTTTTGCTGCATTGCAATCACGCCGCTGTTGCATGTTGCATGATGCATGTGCGTGCCCCTTGCGTCGAGAATCAGGGTGGTTCACTCTTGATCTTGGGAGGATTATCATTTCAAGGTTACGAGTGGGTTGGCTAGAAATGTATTAACAACTTGAAGTTGACACATATTATAATTATAATTATAGTAAATATATTTTAGGAATGACAAATTTATTTTTCTCATATTTTGATTTTTTTTTTTATTTTCACTCTAAAAAAAATTCATAAAATCAAGTGTCATTTAATAATAAATATAACATTTTTTATTAGCATTTTCTTTAAAACACCTTGTCCGTTCAGGAGAGCGTCCGTCAAAAATGTTTTTTTGAAAGTGTTAGAAATTCTTTTAGGTAAATCAAAAAGTCATCTCTTCATCAATAAAATTGGACACTATTCAAATGGTGAGTAGTAATATTCACCCAGAAGGGACTGACATAAAAATCTAAAAAATAAAACATAAATTCGGAAGTAATCTTTAATAAATATAGTTAGATAAGTAGTTTAGAATATGATTGTTATTAATTTTAAAAATTCTATATATATTTTTTAAAAATAAAACAGAGGCACCCTAACGTCATTCAACCGACTCGCTCCCCCAGCTTTATATATAACTCGATTTATGTACGTACTCTGACAGACTTTGTACATACATTGTTTATGCAATTCTCGTGACTCCTTTTGGTTCTGTTTTCCGCTCGTTGTGGTTTTATATTCGCCTGGCCTTCTGCCTTCTGCAGCTCTTCTTCTCCGGGCCTGCTGTTATTGTTTATTTCGCTTTGGCAGCGCATTCATACCAATGTCATATAGCCGCTCCTCAGAGGAGCAGCAGCAGCGCAGTCCGTCCCAAAGTCCGCTGCTCCTTAGACCTTGACCACTAACATAGAAACAGGCCATAACCGGTTGGCCAGGCCAACTCGATTTGCACAATTGGCCGTCCTGCCAGCAGACCCTCCTTTTTGGTCCCCCCAAACCATAGTGCACATATATCCCATATATATATATTTGCACATACATATCGGAGTGAAGCCAGTTGTGCGATTCAATTACCGAATCACTCCCACACAAATTGGTAACTGCGATCCATGGATTCCGCTTTGAGGTCTTCAGCTGTCAAACCGCCAATTAATGGCCCAAACGTTGACAAACAAAGAGTGTCACAAATTATTGAAAACGTTTTCTATTATCATATTTATACCCTTTGATAAAAGTGTGTTTAATAATGTCACAAATTGGAAAATGGGTATTATTATTATGGTATTTAGATGCAGGGTATTCCTTATATGATTATATTTTCCCAGGAATATCTGTAAAAAAGGGTAAAAGGTGTTCTATATTTTTTATAAATATGTTTTTAAGTTTTATTCTTTTCTATTAGGTTTTATCTGGTTAAATTAACCAACAATTTATCATTATTTTTTATAGTAAAACCATTTTTAAAATTATTAAAAAATTAAGGGGTTTCAGAGGGTATTTAAATTTTTAATTCACCCACAACTAAAGTGCCCAATTTCCCCCTACTATAATATTTATCTATGAGTCGCACGCACCTCAGTCATTCAAGTTTTGTGGGTGGGGATTACGGCCTGTGCATTTTAATTGATGCGGGATTATGGGTGCTACAAAGCCAGGAGGCGACCAAAACCAAAGGGTTGCCGAAATTAATTACCAAAATGTTTGTTAATTTTCATAATTACAGGTCTTGGGGCTGGCACGAATTTTCTTTCTTGGGGGGAGATAGAGATCGTGTGTGTAAGCGGAGGAGGAAGAATCGAAATTTGCCGCTCGATAAAGCAACTTAATGGCAGGCCTTTGGGAAATACATACAAGAAATACGACGACGAGCCCAAAGAATGTCTTCCGGAGTGGAGAGACCCTCATACCTTTTTATAATTCCCATTCCCCCTACAAGATGACCTAATTCCTGGGGCTCCGAGGAACAAAAGCAACCTACTTGTCATAATAAAAATTATTCAAAAAACCAGCATGTGTGTATGGCGCTTCCTCCTTCTCCTGATGGATTTTAATTTTTAAAATTTTTTGTTTTTGGAAATTTGATCCCCTAATGTTGTTGGCAATCACGTGTTCCGTGTATCATTTGACCCCTTTTCCATTCTTGATTTTAACCCCCCTTATTTTGGGGGATAGAAGCAGATGCACTCGTTTTCGAATTGGAACCCGACCTTGTTTACAGTTCTTAGATTTCAAAACAACCCAACTAATTGGGGCCAAACTTGTTGATGAACTCTGCACAAATTGGAACACAAAAGAAGCACTCACTAAGTTGTTGAAGCGATTGAATATTTATTTGTTAATTGAACTGCTCGAAAGTTTAGCTCTTCAGAGGCTGGTGATGGCATTCTGCGGAGGGAAATGGACATACAAATACATTACTCATCAGATTAGTAATAGGTTTTAAGAGCCACTTACGGCCAGATCGCCTAGGCCAGAATTTAGCTGCTTTATATAGGGGGCAGCGGCATCGGCAGCAGCGGCAATTGTCTTGGCACTCACGGCCTGAAAATTAAGGGAGAATTTGTATTATTTATTTGATATATAAGATTTCAAGATCAACTTACTCCTCCTTCGGCTATGACAGAAGCGCCATCAGACTGAAAAATAACAAATATTTATAAGAATCGTGAATTCCGGTACTTGGTTTAAGGAAAAAAAATCGTTATATTACGGCCAAAAAAGTAATAAAATTATTTTAATTACTTTGAAATTAAATTAATATTTTTTAAATAATAATATATTTATTTTACAACTTACCGAAAGACTACGAGCTTGGGGAGCGGAGTTCATCTGCACACTGAGACTGGTAATGGCGTTCTATAAAATTTTAAAAACCTTTTTTATTTGATATGGGATATATCAAAGGTATAACTTACAGCCAAATCACCAAGACCGGTGCCAACTCCACCCAGAACATCGCCCAAAAGATTGGTGGCCTCTGGCTGCATATAATCATTCTCGACTCTCAAACTGGTGATGGCGTTCTAAAATGTTAGGAAATATTAGTAAATATTTTTTAAATTTTTTTAAATTAAATTTTCTAGAAAGGATCTTACAGCCAGATCCCCCAAGGCATTTCCCATATCGCTGAGGATATTCAGAGTGGTTGGCTGGACGAAGTCCGATTGGGAGCTGGCCACCACGTTTTCCAGTTGATAGATGACCTTCTCCCCAGCAACGGCCACTTGAGATACATCCCCCATTAGGGATCCAAAGTTCAGGGTACCAGCCTGGGCATTTTGCGACACCAGAACGATGGCAAAAATGGTTAAGATTGTAAAGGACTGCATGTTAGTGCTTTTCGTAAAATCAATGAATTACTGAATCACTTCCAGTAGCCGCACTGCATTTATAGTCCACTCTTATCACTGGGTTTTTGTGGGAGTTACTGACTTCTTTGACGCCGCCAATAAAAACAAATCACACTTGAGTGGTTAATGATTCCCAAACTGATTGGCGGCAATTTTTGATTCTGATTGATCAGTTATTCGATTTATTTCGGGGTATTCCTTAAGATATCTGAAATGTTATACAATCTTATAAACGACAGTCTCAAGAGGGTCCTAGTATCAGGTGGTCAAAAGTAAACACGGCAGTCAAAATAAATAATGACATGGGATTATCTAGAGGGCTGAAGCTTAGAAAAATAAAAAACTGACGCATTTTTAATTGCTCGTTCATTTATTGGGGTAAATAAGTATAAGTATAGAGAGGTTCTCTAAAATATGGAGTGAAAAATGTTACCAGCTTCATGTGCAATATTTCCAGCTGCATTTGCAACGTCTCCTGCAACGTTTCCAGCTGCATTTGCCACATCTCCAGCGGCATTTGCTACGCTTCCAGCAACATTTCCTGCTGCATTTGCCACATCTCCAGCGACATTTCCAGCAGCATTTCCAATATCTCCTACAACGTTCCCGGCGGCATTGGCGACATTTCCAGCAGCATTTGCCACATCACCGGCAACATTTCCAGCGACATTTGCTGCGCTTCCAGCAACATTTCCTGCTGCACTTGCGACATCTCCAGCAGCGTTTGCTGCAGCATTTGCTGCACTTCCAGCGACACTTCCAGCTGCACTTGCAACAATTCCAGCAGCATTTGATGCGCTTCCAGCTACACTCGAGGCCGCACCGGCAGCATCGTGAGCAATAGTTCCAGCGGCATTTGCTGCACTTCCAGCTACTTTTCCAGCTGCACTTGCAACACTTCCAGCGGCATTTGCTGCACTTCCAGCTGCACTTGCAACACTTCCAGCTGCACTAGAGGCTGCACCGGCAGCATCGTGAGCAATAGTTCCAGCAGCACTTGCTGCACTTCCAGCCACTTTTCCAGCTGCACTTGCAACACTTCCAGCGGCATTTGCTGCACTTCCAGCCACACTCGAGGCCACACTTCCAGCAGCGTTTGCGGCAGCTTCTGCTGCTTTTTCTGCCACTTTGGCAGCATCTCCATCATTGTAGCAGGTGCAAGCACAGGTGACCGCAGGACTTTCATAAGCACTGGCAATATCTCTCTTGGAGACTGATTTCTGAATAAAAATACAAATATTTAAGTTAGTTTTAAAAGTCCTTTGTAAATATTAATTGAACCGTTTGTAAATGATTACCTTATTTGTTTGTTCAGCTTTCAGTTCCGCACTGGCTGCCTCTTCCTAAAAAAAATGTTTAATAGTTTTTAAAAAGCTTGCGAATTGGTTTAACATACCGCTTCCTGGGAGACCAGGTGTCCAAAGTTAATGGCGCTATTGGAAGCCTCTTGTCCCAATAAAGTGCCCTCGTCTCCCAATTCGTGACCAAGAATATTGCCATCCATTCCAAGTTGCCAACCGGAGGAGGCATTTGCCTAAAAATTCATTATTATTTAACAATATAAATTCCTTTCTTGAGATATTTTGCTACCCACAGCTGCTTCTCCATATTTCAAGATGCTTTCGGCGCCCTCTTGACCGAATTGAGTGATCTCTTGGCCCAATTCATTACCGAAAGTCGATGAATCTTGACCTAATTCGTTGCCCTGAAGTTTAATTCAATTTAAGATATTTTGTTAAAATTAATAATATATTAATTAAATAATATTTTTAGTTACCAAGGTACTATTCAGCACACTTTTAGCGCTGGCCTGGTGTTTACCCACTAGGGAAATCACCAACAAAAGACTGACTACTATAATTTTCATAATTGAATATCGAACTAAAGATATTGCCGTGCTTTGCATGCCTTATATACCAAAAATATCCAAATAATTTTATCTAAGGTGCAAAGTTCTTATCAAAAGACCCACTTTGTGATCGATCCATTTTAAACCCTGTATGACTTTTGACAATTATTTCCTTTAGTCTGGCTGGTCAGGAAAGGAAAGTACGCAAAATAGTAGGAGATAAAAAGTTTTCGATGTCTCCTAGGTCTGGTACGTTATCTAAAAACGTCTGGCATTTGATTAAATACCTTAATTATGATTTAATTACATATATAGTTTATGAATGTAATGCACTTGAAATATATGATTTTATAACCCTTTAAGTTCAAGTATGTTTTCTAACATATATTGATAACAATTTATGATTACTACTTTTTTAATAGCTTGTGAAATGGAAATCTTATCAAAATGAAAACAAAATCGCTTTATTTGTTTTACTTTTTTTGGTGAATGAATAGCAGTAAAAGGTTATTTTTATTATCAGTGAGTAACAATTTTGGCTTGATTGTGAAAGTAAACAAATCAATAGATAGTACGGTGTTATATCTACATATCTTCGCCTTTAAGCGGAAAGTACTTAAATGGATTGGGCATTCCATTGGGCAGAAATCGACTGCCAGTTCGTCGCATTTTTACTTTTTTTGAAAGGATTTTTCGATCCAGAGGTTTTTTGGGATTTCGGTAGTTGTTAAATATAAAATTCAGGTAATATTCTGGATCTTTTTTCTTCTTGCCGGTTAAAGTTGAAGAACTTGTTCCCTTTGCTTGTTGATAAGATAAGCGAATGTGGGCGTTGTCGGCGGCTTTAATATTAAATGCCTTGATGTCCTCTGAACTCGTCTAGGAAAAATTGTATAATAAAGTCTATAATTAAATATATTTAATAATTTCGATTGAAATCTTTACCTCTGCCTGGCTATGTTTAAAAACCAATAGTAAAATACCAATATGTATTAACAAAAGGGCTGTCATCGTAAAACTACTTTAAAATATATATAAATAAGTCACCAAAGGGCTTAACCGGAAAATCATTTCGATGCCCTTAAATTAGATTCGAAATGGAGTTTTTTTTTAATCAAACCAGGTTAGTGTAAAATATATTTATTACCAAAAGTCAAGCTTCAAATATTAAGTGAAGGTAATAATTATTCCGGTCATGTGCGGTTTTGAATTATGTGCAACTCTTTCCTTAATGAAATCTCCGAGCCTCATCTGACAAAAAATATTAAAAGTTCAAAGGTCATTATAGGTATATTTTTTTTCAAACTCACGAATGCATTATTGATAATTCTAGATTGCTGTCCATCGATTCCGCTGCCGTCTTCAAAGCGCTCCGCCATATTTCCCATTGACTCTTCGATGCCATGTTCAATCCTCGCAATCTCAATGGATTCTTCTTCTGAATGGTCTGTAAATAGTGCTGGCTGAGAGCAAATCAGAAGGAACAGGCCCACGATGGCCACTGTTCGAGTAGCCTGCTTCATCTCATCGATGGCAAGCTTTAGAGTTGGTTTCCAATATATTTAATCCACGATTCGATACAGTAAATCGCTTCGTTGCACTCTGCTCCAATCTCGAATATTATTTCTCCCTGACATATAGTCAATGTCAGCTGTTGGTGTTCTGAATCGAGCTGAATCGCTTTACGATGATTTTTATGCAGCCCGCCAGCGATTTGATGGATTTTTGCATAAAATGCTTCCCAGCACTTCCGTTACGTGACATTTCGGGTGGAGTTCGCCAGCTCACTCGCCTAATGTAAACAAGTTATAAAACGCTCGTAAAAGGCCAGTGCGAAAGCAAAACTATGGCCACATAAAAAGGCTATAAAATCTGTAGCGTCTGCTACCGTTCTCTATAAAAAACTCCTAAAGGGAAATGCAACAGGAAATATCCTAATACCCTTTCATATATTTTTGGTATACCACAAAAAAATTATATATTTATACAATTTTTTTTTTTATTTATTATTATTTATTTATTTTTATTACATTTTTTTGCTTTATAGTTTTTCTAAGGTATTTTTGTACTTTGTTTATAGATTTACTTAGTAATAAAAGGAAAATTAAAATAAAAGTATTTACCACTTATAAACATAATAATGTTATAAGATACATGTTTTTATAATAGTTTTTCTCTTTTTATATTTAAATTTTTAAATGTGTAATTTTAATATAACTTAAATTAAAATATATCAAAATTAATTTAAAATTTATAATACTCCCTTTAAGGGTATTCCGAAAACAATAACAACAGGATATATTTTTTACGTCTTTTGCGAACTTTGCAAAACGCTTTAATCGTAAAGCAACCTCATGACCTCAGAGGGGGTTCGAATGGTTGAGGACAGGGGAAGGTTTTTGCCAAAGGTGTCCCGAACCACTATTGTAACCCCAACTCTCATTATCGCAAAATCAAAATGCGTTTGTCAATGAATTAGAATCGCTTCGATGGCAGTGTCGCTCGTAAAGTATTTGCCTTTGTTACAGTCTTTTTGTGGATTTTTACTGCCGCTAAAATAAGTACGCAAATTGATAGTGCATTTTTTTTCCTAAGGGAATAAAGAGTTTTGTTAGTTCTTCATGGACAAGGAATTTTAAATCATTTACTGAATAATTCCTAACTTCACTTTAATCAAAGCGCCTATAAATTGACTTCATTTAGTTCCTTACTAACTGATACTACTATTTTTTGCTACCTTTTTTGAAAGAGCGCCGGCAACACTGCCCAGAAATCAACCCCAAAATTATGCCAGCAAACGTAGTGTGTTCAAACTCAACAGCCGCTGTCTTGAAATTGAGCATTTGACACGAACCGAGCACAGGCAGCGTGGCCGAGCGGTCTAAGGCGCTGGTTTTAGGCACCAGTCCGAAAGGGCGTGGGTTCGAATCCCACCGCTGTCACATTTTTTTGTTGTTTTTTTTTTATTATTATTTATCAAGAAGTATCAATTACTAATAAGGTTAAATAAACAAATTTAAAATTACAAAAAAAATGTATAAATTTAAATAATAATCTACACTGTAATTTCAAAAAAATAAAAATATATAGCTAAAGAAAAGGTTTTAAAATTTTTTTTAACGGAACTTTTAAAAAAATGTAATTTGTATTTTGTTGGTTAAAATAGTTTAATATTTTAAGCGTTCACTGTATTTTTATTTTCAATGGCGCTAATAAACAAGTGTTTTTAAATCAATCTTATTCCCCTCTGTTATTTTTTTTACAGGTGGGAATTACTTAATCTGAAAATATACTTTATTTAGAACGTTTTATTAACAAGAGTAATATTAAAACTACAAAAATACATTTTAAAGCTGAGCCAGGTTGAAAGTAATTGTTATTAATCGTGCCATTTGTTGCTCTCGTTTTTGGCTAATGCTTAGTGGTTTATGGGTCTTTAGGTCTTAAGAACTTATGACATATTAATTAATTTGGTTTACGTGGTAGCAGAATATTAACATAGCAACTATTTCAGAACAACAAAATAAAAATGGGCAAAGAACAACAATTGCTACGTTTTTCTAGCCAATAAATGCAGTATTTATTGTTGAAAAATTGAACTAGCTTCAGTCTAATTACAAACACAATTACCAGTGAGTAATTGCTCGAATAGAATTGTTCTAAATATAGAAAAATAAGCAATGTTTTTGGTGAGAACTTTTTGTTCACTACACGGCAGATGGCGCCTCGTTGCGGCAGCGTGGCCGAGCGGTCTAAGGCGCTGGTTTTAGGCACCAGTCCGAAAGGGCGTGGGTTCGAATCCCACCGCTGTCAGGTTGAATTCTTTTTTTCTGTTTCTTTCACTTAACAGCAGGATGCTGTATTTTTTACATATTCCACGCCTAATTAGACCTCGCAAAACGGGACCTCCTGACCCGCGGCTCGATTTTCCTCGTTTTTCCGGTACACAAAGACTCTGTTTATCTGCCGCTGACATTTTCCGCGTGCTGCCTTTCAACTTTTCCTAGGGTTGCCCAACCCTTTCTTGCGGTAACATGTTGATCCCGTTAACAACCCGCCAAACGAAAGGGAAATGTGAGGAAATTAAAGAAAGGGTTTGCTTTGGCTTTTGAGCCTTTGAAATCAAATGGATAAAAGTATCAAATGTCCGAAATGTATCCCGTGGTTATTTCCGGCCACCAACTGACTCTTAAATACCACAAAGATTGTTATTCGCAGATAGGCCACTGAAACATTAGGGTTTGTGCGCATTAAGCAAATGCAAAGCTCATTTACAAGCTACACGGAGAAAGACAAAAAAATACATTCGAAAAGATTTTTTAAAATTAAACTTTAATAAAAATATTTGTTTAATGATTAATAACATGTTCACATTTAAACAGTAAAAACACATTATTAGGCATGATTTTTAATTAAGAACATAGTCCATTTTGGGCTCCCCGGAAACCAATTTTATTACTCAATGAGGGAATTCCCTAATCGATCTAATGTAATATTCTTTTAACTGTAAGTTTTCATATTTTTCTTATTTTTTCCTTCGTTTATGGAAATTTTTCAGAATCTTCTTCGCGTTAGGAACTGGTTTACATATCGATATGTATACAAAGCCTCGTTAGCTGGTAAATCACCTGGCTAACCGGGGAATGACAGCGTTTTGCTCTGCCGGTGGATTTTGCATGATATAGTTGCTTTATTTCATTTACGAGAGTACAGGTCTCTTTGCAGATGATGCATGACAAACGGGCAAACCCACAAAAGGGATGCAGGCACCTAATTAGATACAAATACCCTTGAATTTGTAGCGTCATGAAACGGATCCATATAGAACATAGATTTTGTATGAGTAATACGGGTAGAATTAGACCGTTTCCTATTTGTCAAATATTTATGACGTGTGGACAGGAATTCCTAGTTAACGTCATTGACTTGAGGTCTTGGTTTTCCTAAGTTCGTTGCACCCAAAAAAAAGAGAGGTTTTCTTGAGCATAATTTTCGGAACTGAAAAAACCTTCGGTGTCACCCAGTGACACGCATCTTTAAGATACATACCACATAATAATACTAGCCACTAGAGTTAAAACATTTAACCGCAGAGCGGAGAACAGTGGCGCTCGATTGATGAACCCGCTCTATAGAGTTGAGCTACGATCGAGAACCGATCGGGAGATTCGCGGTCCACGAAGCCGAGAAGCTGCGGCTATAAAAAGCTCGGACCAACTCCAGGTATCTCACAGTCTGTTTTAACGGGTCAGCTGGAAACCATACAGCTCGAAAGTGATTTATTTTATATATATATATATTTACCGAAAGATATTAACAAAAATGAAAGTGTTCGCGGCGGTTATTCTTTGCATTCTGATTGCCCACGAGGCCAGAGCCCAGTGTGAGTGTTAAGTGGCTTTAAACGGTCCACTGGCCATTGAAAAATCCCCAAAATCAAGGGGAAAACGCACAAGTGCACTTCTAATTGAGCCGGTTAAAAACCTGTTGGCCGGAACATTGCACGCGCCAAGAGTCGAAGTGGGCAGTGCCCCAGAGCCAAGTGATTTGTGATTGTGGTCAAGATATGATTGCATTTGGAAAAATAGGATGAAATCCCCAATTAGCTTGGAAAATTGCCAGGAAATTAATAAATATTATTAGTAATAATAATAATAATTTATTAGTGGATTTAGAATTCAATTGAATTTAAAACAAAGTGATTAATCTATTTATTAACATTATTTCATAATCCCTTTTCTTGATCTTAAGTAATACATTTTGTAATAATTTGTTAAGTAATTTTCATATTTTTTTTAAAATTTAATTTGCAATTAAAAATATTTTTAGTCTTATCTTCTGGTTTTTTGAGTATTGTATTTTAATAATTAAAATTTTAAGGCAACAAATTTATTTTTTTTAATATGAGAATTTCAAATAAAATTCAAATTAAAAGCAATAAATTTTGCGGCTATAAAATAAATTTTAATTTCATAATTAAGTGCAAGGCGAAATATATTATCTTGATGTTTCTTTGAGTGTGTCATGATCAATTTGCTTGTGGAATGGAGCACTTCTTAAACCGCAAGAATGTCACAAAAGAGGCGCGTGCATTTCGGTGGATCCCCTAGAGAACCAGATCGTAATTTTATTTTTAACTCTCTTTCCAGATTCTCGATGCCTGAATCCCAACCAAAGGCAAGGACTTTGTGTGCCCATTAATGAATGTCAGACACTGTACTCCGTGTTGCAAAAGGCCCAATTAACTGATTTGGAGAAGAAGTTCATTCGGAACTCGGCCTGTGGAATGGGCGTGGATAATCGACCCTTTGTCTGCTGCACTCAGGATACGGGTTACGTGAGGAATCAGCGAAGGACTCCAAGTTTTCCAGACTACGATGGCTTTGGCGGCGATTGGGAGGAGGAGAGGCCACAGAGCTTCGCTTTTCCCCGACAAGCAACGCGTCCTTGGAGCTTTGGCAACCAAAATAACCAGCAGACCAGTGAAAGGAACTCTGTTCAGAGAACCGCAACTGGGGATGGCTCTAGTTTACTACCCCAACCGCCCAGCTGTGGGGGCGTGGCTATTAGAAACAGGATCTACGATGGCCAGGATACGGACCTAAATGAGTTCCCCTGGATGGTCCTCTTGGAGTACCGCAGACGAACTGGCAATGGGCTGTCCACCGCCTGTGCAGGATCCCTTATCAACAAGCGATATGTCCTCACAGCTGCTCATTGTCTGACGGGAAGGATTGAGAGAGAAGTTGGATCACTGTGAGTATATAAGGAAACTGTAGTGGGTTCTTTATGTAGTGAGCTCTGTGGAATTGTTTTTATTCTGATAACTCAAATGGGATTTTAGGTTTTGTGAGGCAGGTAAAATACTTGTGTTTAATCATATTAGTTAAAAAAATGTAATTTAATATTTAAAAAAAATTTTTTATTTATTTTGTTATTATAAATTTGAACAAATATTGTAAGTCTTAAAAGGTTTCCATTGTTTTTCTTTTAACACTCAAACTTAATGGTTTTTACTTTGCATATATAGATAGATATCTTCTAACCACAAATTAATCCAGACATTCCCAAATCAAAGAAAAGGGGAATTTTTGTCTCAATCCAGTAACTTAGACAGATCCAAAGACAGTATACGAGGCGCCAAGCAAAACATACTAGTCATCTTTCCCTCTGTATATAAACTTCTTTAGCAGATCCCCCATAACCAGATATTATAAATGACTGTTGATGTTTGTGCCCGTAGCATTAGGGGACTTACTATAGATCTGGCTAAGCGATTGCGATTCATGAATGGGGCGGCAGTTCAATAGCCCACTCACTAGCCGGTGAATCAAGTTTAAGTATTACGAATATTAAGATCTACTCTCCAATCCAGTTTCTCTCAGTGGGCGAAAGTGGCTTATTCACGCTTATTTGTGCGATAATTCCGAGAAACCCACTGCATTCTCCAGTTAAATCGGCATAAATGGGTTCAAAGGGATCCCCAAGTCTGGAGACTTGGCTAATTTGTAGGAATATTAATTAGACGGCTAACCAGCTGGCTAGCTGGTTGTATGGTGATTCATTCATCTGCTTAGGTTCTCAATTCGCTACGCTCTTGATCTGGCCGTTTGGCCAAGCACCAATTAGCAGGTTAATTCTAGTGTTTAATGGCTTAAATGCTCATTCATTAATTTTATTTTTGCTTATTTCTTTTTCAGTGCCTCGGTGAGATTGGGTGAGCATGACACACGCACGGCAGTGGATTGCCCCCCAGGTGGAGGAAGTTGCGCGCCGGAGGTCCAGCGCTTGGGCTACGAGCAGATCCGAGTTCACGAAAGATATAACGAAAAGGCTTCGAATCAAGTGCATGACATCGGATTGATTCGCCTGGAGCGAAATGTTCGTTACTCGGATAATATCCGACCTATTTGCCTGCCCTCGTCTGTGGGTGCGGAGATCCGTCAGCCGGGTGAACAGTTCACCGTAGCCGGTTGGGGAAGGACTCTCAGCATGGCCCGTAGTGCCGTCAAGCAGAAGGTGACCCTGAGCTATGTGGATCACGCCAAGTGTCGTCAGAGATTCTCGCAGATCAAGGTGGCCGTGGAGTCCACGCAACTCTGCGCGGGAGGACAATTCCGGCAGGATAGCTGCGATGGCGATTCTGGAGGACCTCTGATGCGATTCCGTGGCGATTCCTGGGTCCTCGAGGGCATCGTGTCCTTTGGCTACAAGTGCGGCCTCAAGGATTGGCCCGGTGTCTACACAAATGTGGCTGCCTACGACATCTGGATCAAGCAGAATGTGCGGGCCTAGAGACGAGAGCACTGAACTCCCCCGAAAGTTCAAAGCGAAAATTGTGATCTTTACTATTCGTAGCTTAGTATAGCACCTAACTTAGATTGTAGCTGCCTTTTGGATTATTTATTAGCATACTGCAAATAAAATTTAGAAAAAAAATTAAACTATTTTTAATTTATTATTCATTTTTTTAGGGTTTTGGGACTTAAAATTAAGTACTATTGTTTGTATAAAAATGTTTACTTAACAGTTTAAAGATCTTAAAAAAAGTTCATACAAAAACAAAAACTCACTCGGTTAAAGAAATTCTCTGTGAAAGTAATACTTATTCTAGCGCCCGTAAATATGCAATAAAAAAATCCAACAAGCACAGGAGCTTTATTGCTAACTAATTTGCAAAAACATTTTCCTGGAAGTTTATATATATGTAAATATACTAAAGAAATCTTTCCTTCCATTTTCGAACATTCGGAGGAAGTATTTATAGAATAAATAAGTTGATAAGTAATTGTTGAAATTTTAATCGAGAGACGTAAACGATTTTTGTATTATTTAAAGGATCCGTTTTCTTATAAAAATACAGTAATTTTTTATTATTATAGCTTATATTAATATTATTTATATATATTATTTTTTTGATGTTTAAACTAATATGCACAATTCTATCTTTAAAAAGTCAATGTTTTCTTCGTGTTACCTCTATTTTTTTAAAAAGAAAATAGTATTTTTAAATTTTAGTTTAATTTAGGTGTTTCTTTGTTAGAAAAGAAACCTTTTTAAAGATTTCTTTTTAAGACATTTCCTTTTATGATTCAAGTTCAATGAATGGCAAATACCTAATATAAATATTTCCCAACAATACGCAAGCACTGGTTGCTTAGAGAGTTTCAATTTGGCGCCACCCCAACAAGGTGATTGAACTGCTCCAAAGAACCTTTGGATTTCCCAGCAGAATACGACACCTTCAACAATCGCGAGCCAAAATGGCATTGCCACCGCGTTTTAATTGGCGGTTTTTACGGCGGTAGAAAACCACAAGAGAACTTCCGGTATTGGCAGGTGTTTTTTATTTCGTATTGTTTGGAGTCCGTGGACTTTGGCCAGAAACCAAGTGATAGAGCTTTGGATACATTTAGTATAACCTCCTAAAAGTGGGCAATGAGTGGGGGATTAAGCTTGAGTCAAGCCGCAAGTCAGTCTCTCACCTTCAACGAAAGTGAAACCAGCTGGCCAGCTGAGTTGAGTTGGTTATGCAATATTATATTATAACCGGACCAGCCGGACGATCGGTATTGTAGTATCGGTCGACCTGCCGACTACTTACTGCACTTTTGGACTCGTTTTTTCGCCGCAACCTAAATGGGGCGGGGGCGGGCTCATTTGTTGACACCTGAGTGCGGAGCTTTTGTAGACTGTAGACTGAAGAGCCGGCGGGGTACGGTCTTTCTTCGGCTCTTCCGACTTTTCGGGGTCTTCGGTTTTTTCGCTTTTTTGGCACTCCGCTTATACAAACTGCGTTGCCATTCAGTTTCGGTTCGTAAGCCTTTGACGCCGCTTCTTCTTGCCAGCGACGATCGCTTTGGATTATACTATTGTATCTCTGTGATTCAAGATCATAGATCATAGATATTACCCATGCTCGGTTCGGTTCTTCGACTATGGATATTCTTCGGCTGTTTCTACCGCTTTTGGGCCCTTCAGGAGTGCGACATTCCCAATGAATCCAAAAGGGGCGTTTGCATGGAGGTCAGCAGGTGTAAGGCGTATTTACAAGTGCGAAATGCCACCAATTTGCCGGCGGAGAAGGTGAATTTCCTGAAGAAAGTGCAATGCGAAATGGAGCAGCAAATCTCGGAGGCAGAGGGTTCTTATGAATCCCTTGTTTGCTGCCCGGCAAATGGACAGGATTATCTATTTCCCGTGCTTCAGTTCTCCAAATTCGAGTATCGAAGATTTCTGGATGTCACTGCTCGTTTCAAGCGGAAGAAACTTAAGCGGAGAATTCAAACTGTGGAGCCAAGTTCGGGATTTAATTTGCTGAACGAGTGCGGAAAGCAGGTGACCAATCGAATTTATGGAGGCGAAATTGCTGAACTCGATGAATATCCTTGGCTCGCCCTGCTTGTCTATAATTCAAGTGAGTTCCTAAACTTATAAAAAAAATTATTCTAAATTTTTAATAAGGTTTCTATAATGGTAAACCCTCTATACCATTAAAAAAAAATAGATGACCCTTTAAAATATTTATAATAATATAATAATATTTATTATCTTAATAATTGATATAAGTTCCCAAACTTTTTTCCCATATTTATTTTAGATGACTATGGCTGCAGTGGAGCTCTAATAGATGATCGTCATATCTTGACAGCCGCCCACTGCGTTCAAGGTGAAGGTGTGCGCGATCGCAGAGGATTGTGAGTAGAATTTAATAATACATCCCAAGTGCTCTATAAGAACATTCCCTATCGATTAGAAAGCATGTGCGTTTGGGCGAATTCAATGTGAAAACGGAACCCGACTGCATCGAGGAACCCAACTATTTGAGCTGCGCAGACGCCGCTTTGGATATTGGCTACGAAAAAATCCATGTTCATCCCGAGTACAAGGAGTTCTCGAACTATAAATACAATGATATAGCCATTATCCGGTTGAAACATCCCGTTTCTTTCACCCACTTTGTCATGCCCATTTGTTTGCCCAACAAATCGGAGCCCCTGACTTTGGCCGAGGGTCAAATGTTCTCCGTTTCCGGATGGGGACGCACGGATTTATGTGAGTATATCACTAATATTAGGGATATTTTATTTATATTATTTGATATTAATACAAAATATGGTAGTTTGTCCTATAAATAAGATACAGTATGTTTAACATTCGTCATGATAAAGCTTTGTTATGATTTTCTTTGTTTTAAAAGTGTGTACAAAACAATGACAGCTTGATTAAGGGAAAAACCACTAAAAATCTAGTGTCAATTAATATTGTTGACTGTTTTGTTAATGGAAGTTTTTCGGAAACTAAAACATGGGTTTTTCCTAAGCGACATGGTAACCACATATTTACAAAATTCATTTAACAAGAAATCTTTTGTTTAAACAATTTAAGGAAATAGTTATTTTATTATTGTTAGAGGTGTTTACAAACTTCCATAGTTAAATTGTCTTACCTATTAAAATATTTATCACTCTGCATGATTGGACAAAAAATGTGAAACTAAAAATATTTAATAAAATATTTTAAATATTTATTCATATATTTTTTAACATACATTTCTTTTTTTCTTACAGTCAACAAATACTTTATCAACATCCACAGTCCCATAAAGCTGAAGTTGCGCATTCCGTACGTTTCCAACGAGAACTGCACCAAGATCCTCGAAGGATTCGGGGTGCGATTGGGACCCAAGCAAATCTGTGCCGGTGGGGAGTTCGCAAAGGACACGTGTGCCGGGGACTCCGGAGGACCTCTGATGTACTTCGATCGCCAGCACTCGCGATGGGTGGCCTACGGCGTGGTCAGCTACGGATTCACGCAGTGCGGAATGGCCGGAAAGCCGGCTGTTTATACTAACGTGGCCGAATACACGGATTGGATCGAGAGTGTCATACAGCAGCAGCAGCGGAAAAAGAGTCAACAACCAGCGACAAATCAACAGGCGAAATTGTCTTGACGTCAGATTTTTATTTCATATTTTCGGGACGGGGGAAGAACAATTGGCGCCTAATTGATGTGGGCATATGGCTCCGATTCAGATCTATTTACCTCTACCATATCTACCATATTTGTACATATTTTGCTAATTATCTAACAGCCATCAACTATTTGGTTAAGCGTGTGTGTGAATGAGTGCGGAATGTGAGTTCTCGCTAACAAAAGTCTGAAAAACATGTTTCTATTTAAATAAACTACTGAATATTTACCCCTTCTGTGGTGTTTAATTAAAAGGCGAAAAGGGAGGTGGGAAAAAGCTGTTAGTAATTATTATTGCTGACTCAGTTGGGAAATCTAGTAATATAATATGCCATAAATATATAGAAGAATAATTCTTAAAAATTATTCATCAATAAACTTTTGAGGAAATGTTAAACTAAACATTTTCTTTAAATTATTAGGCCGAGAATAAAATAAAATTCATAATGTGGGAATATCTTATTTTTACGGTATTATTTTTTAATATATCTAATGATTAGTAAAGTTCAAATATTTGTCTGTTTTCGTTTAACCATAAATTTACATTCAATTTTAATTTTTTTCAAATATTAATTACTTTCTTTTTAAGTTTCCAAATTTTTTGTTGAGTGCATTTATTGGCCGCTTATCGATCTGGTTCGAGTATATCAGCTGTTCGGCCGCTCAAGCAGCTGGTCAAACCCGCTAGTGCAGTGGTCCTCAACTTGATGTCGTCATTGATTGCCACACTTTGCTTTCACCCGCCATTCGCGTGCACTCAAAACGTGGCTAAAACAAAAAAATAAAAAAAGTGGCCCAATGATGCAATGGCTGCCAAAAACCAAGTCGAACCCCAACCAAATCGCTGCCCAAAACGATGCCAGGCCATTCATCAGGTCTGCTTTGGATCCGAAAATAGCCAGAAGCCCAGAAAAGCGCCGATCCATTGGCCATTTGTATGCGGTGCGCAGGTGTTGTGGCCAAGTGCCAGTGGGCCACTGACCAAAATTGGCCAAAAGAGCGGAGCAAACTCAAAAAACCAAAATTCGGCGGCGTTACTACGCATCATCAGTGCGTCATGGAGTGAAAGTGAACTTGACTCTTTCGACGGGCTGCATTTGATTTAATGCCCCCAAGCGGTGATTATGATGTGTGCATTAATATTCATGATGTTTATCAGCTGGCGACGACGACGACGACGACGCACCTGTTCGAAAACCAGATCCCAAATCCAAGACTTTGGGGCGCCAGTCCCCCATGCTCCACGACCATTCATACATATGCTTGTGCAGCTCATTATCGGCTTTTTGGCGATTTTTTTCGGTTAACCTTGAACCACATATACAGATATACAGATACCATAGCGACTCACACTTGGCCAAAATAGATATGGGAATTGGCAAACATGAATGACATTGAAAGGCAGGGCTTTTCGCGGAACGGTCAGCCAGAAACTGGGTGAAATGATAGCCGGTTTTTAATGGGAACTCAAATGGGAGAAGACTATTAAAACCCAGATGGTTCTTTAATGATTTTCGGACGGTTTATAGATTATACTTTGAAGTAGTTTTCATGAACTATAACTACATCCAACTAAATATTATCCCTTAATTTTAGAAATTTTCTTTTAATTTGGCAAACTTTTGTAAATATTTAAAAATTTACAACGGTGTTTTATTTTGTAAAATATTTTTTTGAAAATTAGTTAATAGAATTAAACAAAAGTATTCTTTTAAAGAAACTATATTTCTTAAATATGTGTTATTATGAGGAATACAAAGTTCAAGATCACAAAAGCTATCGTTTAACCTTGAACTAAAAAGAAACTCTTTGCCTTTATAATACTTATTTTCATTCTCTTTCCCAGATATATCACTTATCATCCGCATTTTCACAACGCAAGAGTTTGTTTTTGCGTTTTAAAACAGTTTCTTGTGGGCAACCATTGAATAAAGATCGGAACAAATGCAATTATAAATCCATTTAATTTATTAAAATTGTAAAAATATTATTTTTCAAATTTCATTGGCTCTAAAGCGAATCTGCACAGTTGTTGAGCCCGCAATTCCCGTGTCAATCAACTGGCAACCGCATTGAATGGCCAACTGGGCGTACTAATTTGGTTATGGCCACGCCCACCCAGCAATTATAAAGTCAATTTGAGCTACTTTACACCGAAGGGTACAAAGTCCTGTGAACTACGAAGAGAAAAGACTTCTAATCAATTTACCAGAAAGGCAACCCCTCGGAAGTTTGATAATTGCATTTGGGCTGCGCTTTGTGGAAAGTTTGTTTTTGTGAAAAGTGGAAAATTAGAAGGCAAGCTGGAAAATTAGCCATATGGCGAAGGAAGGGGTTTCCCCAGGTAGAACAATGCCTTTTGTTTTTTCCCCTAACCCCCCCAGCTATATAAAACTGGCAATTGCATTTCCATTTCCATTTATCGGCAGCTGAGACCCCTTGACTATAAAACTTTATCGACTTGTTAACTGAGCGGCGGACGTATCAATAAATGCCAACGTGCGACACAGACGTTGACATGCCATTAAATGTCGTCTCAGGATAACATATCCTTGCTGCTTTCCAATTTTGCATGAGCATGAGGGCGCTCTAACCCCTCAAAACCATCAAAAATCCAGTACTTAGCAAGGGTAACCGTCGAACATTTGGCCCAAATTGTTGTATAAACTCAATGAAATTAAAATGCGAAAAGGAGGGAAATTGCGAGTGCATGGAAATAAAAATGGCAAAGTAATCGGATCGCTTTCATTAGTTAATGGATTGTCCGCAGATAGAGGCGCATTTGCTTCCTATCAGTAGAGACGCCTTTATATTTAGACGTAGTATTGATATCTCTGAGATGCATTGTCGTTCATTCATAAAATGCGTTTATTCTGGGGCCCCAACTATCAATCACAATGTGCCACTCAAGTAAAACGGTCATGATGCACAGCTGCTGTCTGCTGTTTTTTATATTAAACGGATTTTTAATGATTGTAGGAAAGGAAACGCAGTCTGTAGAGGTAATAGCATTTTAATAAAAAACTCCTAACTTAAATATATAAAAATCTTTTTTTATTTTTAGCAATTTGCCTACCCCAACACAAAAATACTTCAAGGAAATACACAAACAAACTCTGGATATAGAACATCTAAAGATAAGGTAATTGCTTACAGAAATATACAAACATTATATCTAAAAAGTATTTCTTCGCAGAAAGAAAATGCCTCTTCAACTACGACCATATTTAATATTTATTTAGAGGTAAATTGTTGTTGTTATAGTATATATTTAATATGTTTAACCATAACATTTTATTCATATTTATAGGCTGATTATTCGTCGAAAAACCGTCTTAATAGATCGAGTTTTGGTGGACGCAGACAAACAGATCACTTGGGCAGGAGAATTCGGACAAATCGTCAAAGAAGACACTAAATATTGTGACATTTAAACAAAAAATTAAGCGTTAAATTAAAATTAAGTATATAAATCTAGGAAATTTTTTTTTTTTACATTTATACACTTGATGTAGAGAGTATACATCCCCATAAATATGCAAGCGTATACCTAGAGATAATATAAAGCCAAAGACGCGACTGTACCCGTTTGAATAATAATAATAAAGTCGTTTCCTGCACGTGACCACTAAATTAAGAGTAAATAAAATCGGAGTTCAGATTCCAATATCCTTCACATGCCATCACCATAATCGCTCTGTAATGGGAAAACTGTCTCGCGATTATAATCATCATCATCACGGTTTTTTTCTTTCAGAGCAATAATAATGGCGCACGTGAGGCGAGCAAATGATGACTTTCGCTTTATGCGAAAATTATTAGTGGGGAAATTTGCATAGCCCTTGAGCAACCCTCGCGAAAATCGGGCACTTGAAGCGGCGTTCAATATTTATTAAAAATTAGCAACAAGCTGTTGAAAAATCAGAACACAAACAGAAAATAATTGCAAAATCAAGCAGACATCGTGCTGTTGCTCAATTTCCTTCCGGATCTAAAATTTGTTCAGGGTTTTGAAAATTGTATGAAATTTTCAATTAAAGCCTGTTAATGGAAAATTAGTTCCTACAGGTTACTACAGGTCTAAACATTTTGTAAGAATTTAAACAAACAAGAAGAAAATGGAAACTTTATACAAAAGAGTGGGTATTATTATATGGGGCAATGGGTCAGAGCTCCAGGGCACTCAAAGGACTTTCTATAAAGGAATATTTAATTCCAATTACACAAAGGACGGCACATTTGCATACGAAAAATGTGAAACTTAATTATAAGCATTTTGTAACTTTTTTCTAATTGAACTTTTCAGCCGCTGAGCAAACAAAGCACCGCCCCTGAGGAAATTTTACTTTCGGTGGGTGTGACTGAACAAACAGTGACATATGTGAGTGTCAGATGGAGAAGGGTGGGGTGGCTTTAACAGCATGTTCGCGACTGTACCAAGATGACAAATTCGTGTCATTTGGGCAGGGAAATAAATAAATAAGGTGAGCAGGAAATGCCACATATGAGGGTATGGGAAAACACTTGCAAGTTTCCCAAGGTTTCAAGAGGCTTTCCCCCCTATATTCCTTCTTTTTTTCGCTTCTTGAAGAGGTTGCAAAAGTTGAAGTTGCTCAACATGGACAGTTTTTGCACATTAGCACGCCAGCACTCGAGATAATGCGGTGAATTGGGAAAATCGGGGCGAGAAAGGACCTCTTGAGCCTGTCAGTTAGACACTTGAAGGAATTTCCCCCATGCCAAACCGCTCAGCAGATTTGGAAAGTCAAATACAATTTGATAGCCGGGTCAGACAAAGCCAGAAAAGACCAGTTAACAAGGAGGGGAGAAAGGTTAAAAGAGCCGCAGGCGGGACTTCAGATACAAAACGTTCCAAATTGGACCACATGCGGACCTTATCCACATCCAATACCGAAAACCCAAAACCAACCCATCCCAAAGATCCCGAAAAACATTTGGGCAACCCACCAACTATGCAAATAACATTAATTGTTTCGCCAAACAAAGGAAATGCAAAACAATAATCACGGAAAGTAGGGAAAATGCAAAATGGGAAAACGAGGAAATGGAAACGATACAATTTGGATTTCGAATTGATGTTGGAAAATTATAATGCCACATAACCCTAACTCCGGGCAGTCGCGCTAAGCGGAAGCGATTCGTTTAAATTTGATATGGGATACGGTACAAAAGGTACAGTACGGTACGGCATAGACAGTGCGACCCACCCCATAAAGCGATTTCAATGGGCTTACAGGGGTGGGAGACGAAAAGTCGCCGAATACATCAAACACCAACAACCCTGGCGAAATTTTTGGGTTACGAGGTGAAAATCCCCCGCTCCGCAGACTCCTTTAAGATGTTTTCCCATCCTAACTCACATGTTAAGAATGCACTTTACTTTATTTTCAATATATTAGGGATAATTTAAAAAAGTAAAATATTTTTTAAGATTTTATGTTAAATTTTTGTATTATTTTTTTTATTTTGAGATTGTAAAAGAAGTATTAAAATGAATAAAATACAAATTTGTATAGTTTTCCCTTAAGATTTTAATAATAATTTTAGCTCTGTTTAAACACTGTATATTTTAAGAAATAAATAAAAAAGTTTTTCAATACGATTTTTTTATCTTTTTGAATTTTTTTTTAGAACTTTTTTTTGAAGTGTCTGCCGCAGTTTTCTTTTAATCGCTCAGAGCGAATGGCGAACAATGAGAGCAGCCTCCTTCCACTTTTCCAGCCTTTTCCCGTTCCATCTCGCTTTCCATCTTCAGTGACTTTTCCCTCTTCACGGTTTTATTGTTGTTGTGCTTGTGTTACAGTCCAGCGATTTGCATATGAATGAACGTAATAAGGCAGGGCAGGCAAATTAAAAGTAAGCAGGGTGCTCTCCCTTACCTCCACCTCCAGATTCAGAACCAAATCCATTGGCATCCTTATAAAAGAAAGCACATATGGAGTATCCGAAAGTGCCGGTTGTAACTGGTAATGAAACATTCCACGAGTGCGGAATTAATAGGAATGATTTGTCTTTTGTTACGAAGGATTCTCTAAATTGCATTCAAATGTTTAATTGAGCGGAAGGAGGAGGACCAAAACTTAGAGATCTCGAGGGGTGGAGGGAAACAATAAGAGGCTGTCTGATAAACCAATCCATTTATGGGGTCGTATAGGGTTCTGAAACTAAAAGGTATAATAAAATCGGATTATAACAAAAACATGAAATATTAAAATATTTGGTACCTATACTAAAATGTTTTAAAATAAAATAAAAAACCTATCCTAACTTGATTGCAAATCTATTTAATAATATTACAAAATTAGTAACATATACTTTAATGTTGATTATAAAGAATACTTATATAAGGAATAATTGTAGAATCTAATGCTATATTATACGAATTTCCCCTGAGACTATAATCCCTAGACCATTCCAATTAAACTATTACCCACTAAGTTGGACAAAATTAAGGTATTCCCCTCGGTGAGCCATTAGAACAGTCACTTCTAAGGTCCAAGTTCCCTAATTGCAATCCAAGTGAACTGTTACTAATCAAGTTCCATTTTCCACTCACGCCATTACCTTTGATTGACTCCAATTATCGGTTTGCTTCGTCAGATCCAAATGGCATATATATATCACAAGTCCATGCACGAATGCTAAAGAAGGAAATTACTTAAATCGAAATTACGCCGCATTAGCAAAGGAAGGACCAAGGGTCCATGTCCAGTTCCTTAGTCCTGGCACGACATCAACATTGAAATTTAATCAACTTGGTTTTTCCGGCCAACTACTCATCGATGTTGATTTTCCTCTTCTTTTTTTACCATGCTAAGATGTGGAGTGACCAGGGGAAAGACCCTTCTTGGCACACGCATGGAGTTCATTGATTAACGATTTTTCCACCCGAGGGAAAAGCAGGACACGCACACACATCGCATAATCAAAAAATTAAAATCTCTTTATGTTTTTATGCGCGCTGATTGAATGGTTCCATTGTTGTTATTGCCGGACAGTTTGATGTGCCATTGATGGACTCAACTAATCGCCGGACTGCTCGAATCGCCACCCCAATGGGATCACTCGGCGTCCATTTGGATCACCCCTGGTCATCGCCAGTCGAGTGTAATGGATACGAGCAAAAGGACCAGAAACATTATATCCTTTTTGCCGCGGGGCGCAGGAAAAGCGGCGGGAAAACGCAGAAAGAAACCGCGAGGGGGGGAAAATGGAAATTGTTGCTCCTTTGTGTGGCTTCACTTTCACATGTGGCATTTCCTACTTTCCCAGGTAGCATTTAATTAAGCCCCAGTGCCGCGAGCAGCCTGCTAATCTCTTATCAGGTTATTACCAGACTTTCCAGCGCTTCCCTTTGAGGTTCGCTTCCTCTTTGATTCGCTAATTGGGAGTGAGTGTGTGAGCGAGGGGATTTCACACCTCATGTCCTCGAAAAGACAAGAGAAAGCCGGTCTGACAGGTTTTTAGGTCCTTTGAAGTGGACCTGGAACAAAGAAACGCCTCAGTTTGAAAACTTTTGTGCCACATTTCATTGGTTACACTGAGGAAAATTGGGCTAAAATATTTTATTTATAAGGTTTAAAAATCTATGAATGTTAATTTAATTAACAATATAAGTTTTAAAGAAAATATATCAGAATTTTGGACTCAAAATATAGTGTTGCATACTTTTATTCACCTTTTTAGGGGATTTATATTTTTATTTTAAAATTTAATACAAGAATAGTAACTTTTTCTGATAGAAGTAAACCTGGACAACTACTGAGAGATGAGAACTCGAGCTCCTTGAAAGTGTTTCGCAAAGAGCCTTAAAGTATCACTCAAGGAATCCAATAAGCCGCCCGGGGGCAAGACAATGGCGCACCAATGATGACAATCACAATAACGATGATGGCAACTTCAGCGATGAAATGAGGATGATGACTAAGCAAGGTCCACCCTCGGGGAAAGTCGTTACCCCCGTTCCATTTTTCCATCGCTTTTATTGCAATTTGCGAAAATTTACTAGCGGAGAAAGTGAAAGGAGCAGCTAGCTACATACATACGATATTTGATTACGAAATGCCGGAGAAAACTATTCACGAGTCAATAATGATAAACATAAACCCAGAGATTGTGAGGAGTAGAGTGCTGACATCTGATGCCCAAGGACTTTCGTCGAAAGGACCCCCAGTGGACTTGGCCAGGCATTAATTGCCGAAATTAAATTTATTTCCTTCATTAATACATGGGATACACCAGGCGAGATGTCAAGTAATCAAGCGCATCCTGTGCCCGGAAAATGAGAAAGTAGAGCGCCGCACCACAGTGAACATTGGCTACATTTGAATGACAGCCGAGGTTTGACATTTGCAGCATGTCATGTTGCTTATTAAAAGCATAAATAAGTATAAGTGGATAGTTGAATGACAGCGATAAGGGGAGGATACTATGTGGGGGGTAAATCCACCCCAGGAAAGAAAGTATAGTACAACCAAAGGCTTGACCACGGGAAACCCTAGATGAAAACCAGGTACACGGCTCTCGTAAAATTCCAATCAATTTGCCACAAAGAAAATGTCTCAAACTCTCCACATGAGATGTTACGCACTACAATGCTGGACAATTTGAGCCGGACAATGGCCACAAATCACTGTGGAAATTGTACAGAATTTTGTGCCGACAGACAAACAAGTTTTTCCTACAAGGCTTCCCATTTCTCCCCCTTGTCAAAGTGTTCCACTTTTCAACTGTTCGTGTCGTTAATCAATTAACTTTGGACCACTTTCCACCCAGGACCGGAAACGCCCCCTCATTTTGGTAACCCCCTTTTCTCCGCTTGACCACTTCAATATGTCAAACAAATCAAACACATAAATCCAGCCGAGAAAAACAGTTGTAGTTAAAGTCAGATGACAAAAGATGCGGTCCGAGCAAATATTGAAAAGTGAAAAGTTTATATGCTGCCAATATGCGACTGCTTGTGGTCGTCCTTTCATCCTTGATTTATGTCGCAAATTTCTATAATTTATGGGCGTGTGTTCAGGGGAGGATTATCTAGTGATAAGTTGGTCGAATATTTGATATCCATTAATGGAAGTATCTATAAAATTATAAAATGAAATTTCGAATAATATTATGCTGTTTATATATTATACTATATTACTATATTATGTATCCAAAAAATTATACAAAAAATCAGAATTCTTTTCAAAACTACTTTTTGAGCAACCTAAAAGTACGCAGTAGTTTCCAAATTCAAATATATTGTTGCCTACTTTTAAACACCTTTTCAAATTATTTCAAAATCTTTGTAATACCCTGTAATACAAGGGTGAGTATTTTCTTTCATACTTACTGGTTATGGTTTTGATAGATTTCTTTGTGTTTTTCTTTCTTCCGGATGATTGAAAGTTGTAATTTGCAGAAGTCTTTTAAGTGTAGTAGGCTTAGATTTACTCCCCCCTCCCAAGGATAGGACTTTCCCGGACAATTAAAAGGATACTCCCTCCCCCATAAAATGAAATGTGCAAGTCAACGGGATGGATGACGATTGTATGGCTGATTAATCCGCATCCCAGTAATCAACTGGTTGCCCAGGGCCAAGATCCAATCCAATCTGTGCCCTAAAAGCCGTTTTGCGGTCACACACGTCCCATCTTCAGGGCCCTTCTGCGGTTTGGAAGCCAAATAAACCCACGCCACTGACCATACTGACCAGAAAAAAGGGACATGGAAAGGGCGTTCTGGCGTTATGTAATCCGAGGACCTCGTTTCCCTTTATTACTTACCCTTCCGTTACCCCGGGAAACTAGAAACTCGGACTGATTGAGCCTGAGTGATGGCAACAGTTGGCATGATTGAAAGCCCTCCATTTGACCCCCGGGAGAATAGCCCTGCAAATATATATTATCACCCTGGCAATGATGAATTCCCAGTGAAATTAGCCCCGTAATTCCGAGTAATTAGTCGCAGTTCGCAGTTCACAGTTGCTCAGCATTAGTTACGGCACCTTAAAATTCCATCAACTGCGAAAATGGTCACACAAATGGCCCATTTCCATACACTTGGCACTCTATAATAATGAAATTATGAGTGCTTATGACCATCGAGAGACCCCTTTTTTTCCAGCTTTCCACTTTCCCTCAACTCCCACGCAGCTGTTGTCCTGATCCTTTCTTCGGGTCAGACTTTGGCCATTAGTCTGCCAGTTCGTCCGGACAACAAGGAATCCATTTCCGATATTGGGTGATAAAATTTTATGAATGCAATTTGCAGCGATTTGTTGCGACGTCTCACGAGCTGGTCCCCTGCTCGCCAAAAATCCGAAGGGGTTGTCCTGGAAGATCTCTCGCAGGATGCCTGTGTCATTGCCAAATTGTTATTGACAACATGACGGGCGAGTCGTAAATACTTATCTAAATATATATCCATGAATGTAATGTGTAATGTGCCATCCATAGTCAGACGTTTGCATTTTCCCTAAATAATTGAAAGCATTTTCTCCCCAGACGGCGGTTTGGGTTGAAAACTTGTCGTTTGAAAAAAAAAAGTTTCGCTAGACATTTCTTTCTTGGCGAAAGTTCAGCAGATGCTTGAAAGATTAAACGCAAATTAGCCACAAGTTGGACTTTGAAAATTCAGACAGCTTCTTTTGATTAGTATGATTTAAAGTTATCTAAAGAAAAGTGTATATTTTTCCTTAAAAGAATGATTTATTTTTAGCTTTTAACTTAGCCTTTAAATCCTTAAAAATATGTAATGATTTTTAGTACATTTAATAAATTAATAGATTTAAAAAATATTTCTTCACTGTTTTCATTTTCGTTTTAATGATTTATTTATTTCTTCTATATTATAAATTCCAGAAACCAAAACCACTTTACCACCAAATCACGTGTGATCTGCTCTCAATTAGAAGTCCTAATTTTCCCGATAATCTCGTTGGCATTGCTCAGCCACATAATAATTCATAATTATCTACAAGCGGTTTGGTTTATCGTTGAAATTTTCCCGCCACGCCCCCAAGTCATTGAGGATGATAAATGACGTCACCTAGACTTCTGCGATCTATTTAGCATAGAAAGCACATAAAATCATAAACAGGACGCATAAATAAGCACATTAAAAAATCGAGAACAGTGTTCCCGGCGGCAAGGGAAAGCGGGGGAAAATCTGAGAAAATAGTGAAAATGTGCAAATTAGATATAGCTGGCGATGATTTTATGGGCCATTTTAAAACATTAAGTTCCGGAGGGATAAGTGCGCCACACCCCCAACTCGAAATTTTTGGATACACCACCTCATCTGCACGCATGTGACCTGATTTATGGGCAAATATGCTTGATAAATGTGCAGGATTTGAAGGATTTTGCACAAATTACAATGAGGAAGAGGCTGCCAAAGGAGACAAAATGGAGTGTCCTGCATCCTAGAAAAATCCTCTAGTTCTTCACATATGCGCATAAAAATTCGCAATTTGATTTATTGGCTGACTTATAAGGGGCGAATTTTCGAAGAGGGGTAGCGAACGTGCTTTTGCAGCTGAAATTGATTTACTTTGATTTTCAGATTTTGCATTTTAAATCGAGGGTTGCTGGTATTAGCCAGGCAAAAAAAAGGAAACCAGGATCGATGTCAATTGGTGACGTCTTTTTGGCGCTTTTGTTTTGCTGTCGCTGCCAATTTATTTGCAATATCATACGGTGAGTGTGTGTGTGCCGAGTCCTAAGCAGCCATAATTCCCATTGCATTATACCATCCGAATGACAAAACACTCCAAAAAACCCATCGAGGAGCACACGCGGCCTGCACGCAATTTTAAATGGATTTATTGATACGCTTCGGCAGCCACAACAACAGCGAAATGTGGAAAACACAGGGGGTTACAATGTTTGCAAACATGTTTTGGCAGCGGCTATTTTTCAATTGTCACCGGAGGACGACGGTTTGGCGAATTAACCCATCAGCAAAAGGTCGATTTTGCAGCCTGGGAAACTCGGTTTTCCACAGCTCACTTGATTACGCGCATCATTTGCGAATTTTGATTTTAATGGTGAGACTGGTTTCTCTTCAGAAATTGAATTTTGATTAGTTTCCAACACGCGACAGGGGAAGCAAAGTGGGTAAGGGTCCTTTGATTGATTTGCCTTATTTGTCAGCGTTGTCAGGATGCGGTTGCATTTTTTCTGGGTAGATCATCTTTTTTTGGTATCCAATTTGTTGGCTTCCAAGTTATGCAAATTACACAGTAATTGATATACACTTTTTTCGAATTGCCTAATTTTTAAATTATTCTACTTTTGTGCGGTAAATTTCCCTGAATTGGTGGCGGAAAATTTTCATTTTCCCTAGGAGTTTTCCTCTTGAGAAATAAATTTGTTTTTAATAGCGTACGCATAATGAAGTTTTCTTTGGAGTTTTTAATAAATGAATGGCTTTGAAAATCAATTTAAGGTGAAGGCACAAAATTAAAATATTTCTGGAAAAATCCCTTCAAGTTTTCCCAACTTTCTTCCACTCACACCACAACAAAAACACACTTGTGAATATGTACTGAGGACGTTAACAAACCAATCTAAAAACCCAAGACCCTCCTTTCATATGCATTGCTCATAAATGGACGAGCAGGGAAAATTTAATGGACCTCAACCTCAGTTTCACAGCAATTCCACAAAGGACACAACACACACACACACATCACAACAACAACAACAACAAGAGTAATAAATAATAAATATTATTTCACATAAATAATTGTTTCCCTTTTTGCTCACATCCCCCACGCCACTTGAATATCCTACCACTGGCGCCCGAAGAGGAAAAAATAAAAATATGTTAACTAATCACCGTAGGAAAGGATTTTTATGGGTTTTCATTTCCGCATATAATCGACTTATCCCCAGAAATTTTCCAAGGGGCCAGTCAAGGGGAAAAACCAAAGGCGGATATGTGGAACATTTGGGCTGTGTGCGAATGCGAATCTCTGCCACATTTTCGAGGTGATATATGTCAGTTGGCGAAATGTTGGGCCGTAGAAAAATGTCATTTCCCTTCCGAAAGAGCCGAGCGGAAATGAGCGGCCAACGCTGGCGGGAGGAATATTATAACGCAAAACCATAAACAATCCCCGATTGAGTGGCCCGAAAACTTTTGACACAACGAAATCAAGTGAAAGTCAAGTCGCCGGGGCAATAAAAACTCCGGGGGTCTGGGTTAGTTTCTCGCATTTCTATATTTATGGTTATTGAGCCCGATAGCTGGACGACGACGACCCACACAGTCGGCAATTATAGCAGCTTAATGACTCGGAGACTCCTTCGGAGAACGCGAATTGAAGAGGTTGCCGGGATACGAAAAGGACAGCCAAGGCGACCGGCAGCGGATGTCATTCACAGCGCTTTTGAATATCCTGCCACGAGGTGTCCTGCGCGTAATTAGAATCCTGAGAAGCGACGCATGCCATATTCCAGATTCCGGATAACAACACCGCGGTGGTCTAATCCCTACACTCGAAAAATTTCTCATAAAATTTAAAACATTATTCAAAAAAATGGAAAACCTTTTCTTTATTGAAGATCAAATGCTTTCAAAATATTTTCTAATCTTTATGAATTCATCATAATTAATTATTTATTTTTTATATCCTATTTAAAAAATTTTAAGTTTTTTTTGTAATTTTCCAAATTATCTTTACGATTTTTTCATACATTTTTTTTAAAATTTAGCAACTAGCAAATTTGTATTTTTATTCAACACAGTTTCATCAGTGAATCATCACACATGTTTGGGTAGTTGAGTTATTAAGTAAAACTTAAAAATAATAAGGTAAACATAAAAAAAAATATTTATCAAAAATAATTTCTAAATGTTGAAACACATTTTTTAAAAAACTTTTTTTGATTATATATTTTTTAGAGTGCACTCTAGACTCTGGTCCTGCCTTTGATTGGCACTCGTCAGTGACCCGCGAGGTGAAATAAATTTAAAAAAACGGAACACAAAGGAGGACGCCACAGGACACTGGTTGAAAGGCAGTTCCTGCTCTCGAGCTTTATCAATTGCCACACACCATGACGACCTCAAGGACTTCGGAGCGTCCGCGGCTAATTGTAAATTCAGGATTCTTTTTCCTTCCTGAAATACGACTAGAGAAATTTATTGCGTTCCCTTTTTGATAATGACATAATATTTTACGCTTCGACAGAGATTAGGGAGTGGGAATCCCCCCCACTTGAGCTACGCGGGGTTTTTATTTAAATTTTATTTGTGTGTGGCGTTGGCTACACATTTCCATTAATTTTAAGTGCTCACTTCGGGGGACTTCCCCCTGAAGTCCATTGTTCAAGCGCCTTTTGTTGGATCTGCGAAAGCGACAGGATCTGTATCTGTATCTGCATCTGCATAATGTTATTGTTATTGACTTTTGCGCGCCGCTCAATCATAATCATAATCAATTGTTGGCCAGGAGAGTCTTACCTGCTGGAATTCTTATCGCCAGCTGCCATTTGCATAATGGAAAAGTTTCCTTTGCTGTCAGAAGTGGACACACTTTTGTGGCAGCTATGCTGGAAACTCAATCCAATTGAATTTGGTACATGATAAACAAATTTACTTGAGGCAATGCAGGGGAAAAAAATATTTTTAGAAATAATTTATATATTTTTTAATTTTTTTTTTTTTTGAAAAATTAAATTATATTTTTTGATGGTTTTTAAAATTTTGTGGAATTTTTTTTTATGAAAAAGTTTAACCATTTTTGTTCTTATTAATTATATTTTGTCCTGTAAATTCGATATAATTTGATACCATTTTAAATAAAAATATCCCAAATCAAAAGGAGAACATATTTCTCTCAAAAACAGAATACTAAAAACTTCCCCTGAAAGTCCAGAAAATAAAAAGGAGAATATCTGTTTTGTCAGTGGCATCACGATAAGAGCGACCAAAGATAAACAGCTTGAAAAATCAAAGATTTGCACAACAAATAAAATTTGGCAACATGTTTACCGTGCGACTTAAGAGCCCGAGCAAAACTGACGAAAGACCTTTTTGAAATTTCTCGAGTGGCTTGGGATTGAGACAACTTTTGTGGCCACGTGAGCTGCAAGCGGAATCTTCAAAGGTATACGGCCAATATAGGCAAACACGGAGTGAAATGCGCAAAATTGCGACCTTAATTTGCCAAAGTAAATACGGAAAATAAAAGAAACGCAGGCTGAAAGGATTTTCGCAATCTAATTTCCTGTTTTGATGGCGGAATTGGTGGTTTTGCACAGAAGGGGAACCCCTTTTTTTTCCTGCCCTCTCCTTGGTACAAAATTTACATGCCATGGACACGCACTCGCTAAAACACACACATGCATATTATTTGCAAATTAGCCTGGATGCCGGAGGACCAAGGGGATGCGAAATTGGATGGAGGACTCGGAAGGCCCACTCCTCACATGCGAAATGGAACCAATAAAGCGTGAAGCACGCAGTCGGCGGTCGCCGGCCGCCAAACACCAGCCACGGCTCAATGGTCCTGATTGTTGTCCTGATTCATCTCAGGGCCGCCGGTTCTGTTCTGTTCCAAAGTTCCAGAGATCCTGCTCCTGGTCCTGGTCCACGCTGGGATGTCATTTTGTCAAACACATTTGAAAGTCGCCGGCCCGGGGGTTGGATAAAGGATATGTGAGGCTGGAATGGGTCTACTGATATCGGCTGGGTCCTTTGTTTGCTTTAAAGTTTGCTAAATTTCGTTTTTAATGCTCATTGATTTTTATTTTATTGGGTATTTGGGATTTTTTTTTCAATTGAAGAAAGGTATTTAAAATAATTTTCATCCGGAATAATTTTTAAACTAAAGGATTATATGATATTTAAATTATAATAGATTTTTGAAAAATTGTTGTATACTTTAAGGCAGCTTTAAATATGGTTTAAAAAAGCCAGGGTTGTCAAAGGTGTAAAAATTTACTATTTTGAAAAGTATTATTATAAAGACCCTGATATATCTGTTAGTGGGTATCTTTAAGTTTACATTTTGTACTACAGACTTTCAATTTTTTTGGTTTGTTGTCCTTTGCCGGTTTCTGCGGCAACCACACGGGCGTTTCATTAAAGGGTTTGCCCAGAGGGGGCGACAGAGTTGGCTTCGCTATCTGGTAAACTGACATTGGCCCTGTTTGTCATGTGTGGCACATGATTTGAGGCATTTCTGCTTCGATTGGCTTGAATGGGCTGCTCCAGTGCCGGTAAATTGGAAATGATGAAAGAAGAAAGCCAGTGCGCCATTTGCATGCCCCCCTGCCCACCGCCCACCTTTTTCCCACTCCACCCATGACTTACATCCGATGCTTCGAGCACAACTGTACCTTTCAGAATTGATGACTTAGGCCTTTATCTTGACTTCACTCACCCGCTGACAAGCGGTCACATAAAATTATTAATGAATTATGTTAACAGAGGAATGAATAATCTCAAATTTGGATGCAATAAAAAAGCGAACATATCAAATTTCGGGGGATTGCAGCAGCTGCCCCTTCGATCGCGTGTGGCACCCAAAGAAATCATTAATCATCGAAATGTTGCAATTTCTGTGGTTAAAATTAATTTCGTTGGAGAGTACAAAGTGCCGCAGGACGAAGAAGACGAAGTGCCCTTAGCCTCGGGGAGCAAAACAACATTAAAAACTACTAAACAGGCGCAGACACAACCCCACAAAGGGGGGTCCAAAAAAAGGGGGTGGAGTGCTAGTGCCCCTTGAGCCTGTGGCTGACACATGCGGAGCTCCGTTCTTTATTTTTTATTATTTTGGGGTGCCACCGAGCGGCTGCGAGACAGAAAAAAACTTTCACACATTGTTGTGAGGATGTGTAGCGAAAGCGCCGCGGGATATTTTTTGCACCCCGCCCACAGGACGGCGTGAAAACGCACACATTACAAGGGGAATGGGAAAGCCAAGGGTGCGGTTATACATTACAAAAAATTGCCTTTTAACAATACTTTCTTGAAGACGATTTTAAAATCACTATTAAATATGTCTAAAAGTATGCAACACATGCTTTAAACATTAAAAAAGTGTAAAGAATAATGCAAATAATTAAAGTGCAAAGAATAAAAATGAAATAATATAGAAAGTATTTGTATTTATCACAACCAACTTTTCGACATGATTATTAAAGTCCTAAAATAAATATGAAAATCATTTTAAAAAGCGCCTAAAAGAGGGCAACAATTTTAAATTCCTTTAAATAGCTAAGTACAGCATCCTTTTTGAAACCTTTATAAAAGATATTAAGACTTACTGTTTTTCTATATTTCTTGATTTTTTTTTCCATTTTCTCCAAGTGTTGTGAACTCTTTGTTGTGCTGTAAAAAACGATTTGCGACGATTTGTGTCATGTGTGTGTGCCGTGCTGACGACGGCGTTCCCAAAATCGTGGAAAAGGGATCGAAGGACGGGTTCCGTGTCATCGGCAATGGCATTGATACTTTGTCAGACGTGTAAATTACATGGCGCATTCCACATGCCAAATTCCGCGCTCGCCCAACCCCGATTTTCCGCATGCAAATTCTCACAAAAATGCGGATGAAAAGCCCGCGACGACATCATCATCATTATTCAAAGGACTCGACGATGTGGCGAAGGAAATCCAAAAGGGTTTCGAGCCCGGCAAACTACTTTAAATTTCAACCAATTTCAAATGACTTCTTGTCACACATGTGTGGATTACATGGGGGAGTGTGTGAAATCGGCGGGTGGGTCTCATGGGTTATAGGAATTGGTATTGCATCGTTAGTGCAAATCGCATCATCATCAGATCGGCGGAACCAAGTCGACGCTCGTCGCGTGTTTTGATTGATGTTGGACGCTTGTAAGTCCCCGAATTCCCAAATCCAAATCCTTCCTCCCAAATCCCCTGCTTCACCGTGCGGTTTGACTTGGGCAACCCCTCTCTCAAAAATTCGATTTTCCAAAAGCAGTCGGGGAAATACGCTCACACACTTTGCATCCGCGTTCATATTTCGTAATTTTTCACTGGGAATCTCTCGCTTTTCCATTTGACGCGTTGATTTATGGTGGAAAACGGGGTGATGCGACGGGGTTACGGCCCCTGACAGCTGTGACTTGTTTATAAGGGTTAAGCTGTTTCAATTTCACTCAGTTATTAGGTTAGATAAAGGCGGTAATGATAAGGTTGTGACAGGCCTGACATCGTTCGGCTAACAAAAAATAATAAGCGCGAGTAACCCTTTAAAGATGGAAATCGCGATATGGAGATGGGTATTTATGTCTCCAACATTTTTTTAATAAAACAAGAAATTCAAAATAAATTTTAAAAAGAGTTATTCACAAGATATTTTAATAATTTAATATTAAAACGATTAGTTCTTCAAAAACATTTATACAAGCATTTATAAAACAGTCTAAAAGTATGCAAGGAAATTATGTTATGTTTTGTAGTAAAAAATATATTTTTGCATACTTTTAAGCACTTCAAAAAGTGGTTTATAAAAATATTTAGGTACTTTTTTATTTTTTTTTTAATTTTTCTTGTTACTTAAAAGTGTAATCCCCAAAAAAATGCCTAAAATGAAAGAACAACTGTTTAACTTGTGTGCAATGAGCAAGCAATTGAAACAAGGCCAGGAATTGCCCACTCATGCGAGACAATTGGACAGGACAAACCGCCGCGACCCGCTTGACCAGTCATTTGTCAAATTTGACAGTTGCCCTCGCTGCATGGTGGCAGCCCTGGTCAGCGGGGAAGCCCAACGGGCAGAGCAATCCCGGCAGCTGGTCAACCTGTTTGAGGTTGCAAGCTCATGCGACAAATGTGCCACGCAGTGGACTTTAAATTCAATTCACACACAATGACTTTCAATTAGACAGCTGGGGGGTAAAACACTTTCTCCGGCTGGTCAAGTGGTCAACGGTCTGTTAATTGGCCAACACGGAGGCAGAAAAGGGTTGAAGGTTGCGTTGCCATGATGATGATGATGCTGGGGCGAACTTCAAAACGCATTTTACGCTCGTTAGGTCGTGTTTGGAAGTTTTCAATTTAGAGGGGTTAAAAGGACACTGCTGGTCATTGAGGGACTTTTTTGGCCACCCGGCTAATCAAAGTATTCATGAGTACAGTTGCGCCGAGAAAGGCCAACAGATACTTTCACAAACCTCCTTCCACCTCAACTTGACTCATTCGATGCGAATCAGTGTTAACACGAAGTGCAAATCAAATTTGCCTCAACTTGCCATTTTTCAAACTGTCACTAGCACTCATGGCCATCATCTCCACTTCCCTTTTCCTTCTGTTCCCTTATTTTCCCAGATCGCAAACTTCTCATGACACAATGAAGATGCGAACAAACATATTGACAGCTCGTTGCCATTTAGCGAAATGTTTAAATAAAAATTTGCATTCATTTAGCGGGAATGATTTTGCCGCCAGAAGGAAGTTATTCCGTCGCCAGTGCTGAGGATTTGGCTGGTTTATAGCTATTTTGTACTATTTAAATTTTAATCATAAACTTGTTTGATTAAAAATTGAAATTAAGTAATAAAAAATAAATAATTACAATCGAATGAGATTTCTAAAATGAAATGCTTATTTTATACACATTTTTAGGTTGCTAAAAAAATACTTTATCGAAAAAATTTTTTTCAAAAATAATTGTTTAAAATATTTTTCTACTTTCAAAATTTTTTCAAGTTTTTCAATAAGTTTAAATTGAATATTTTCTAACCACTGAAGTTTTAACATTTTCTTTCAACATTTTACAATTTTTTTTTTATTTTTAGCATTTTAATCTTACTTTTCACCTATAAAGGCAAATAAAAATTGGTGTTAAGATATTTTTATAAATTTTTTGAGCACCTCTGTTCGTCACCCCTCTAAAAAAAACAGCAAACTGCCATTGGCGCCAATCAGCAACACGTCAAAAGTAACGGGCTCTTGAAGACACTTACCAACTCCGTGGAACTCCGCGCAACATATGTTCCAGTCAACTTCCGTTTGCGAATTTATAAAAATTGCAAATGCCGCGACGAGCACAATGGCTGGGGAGGATTTCGCAGATTCCGTGGGTGAAAGTGTCCTGGCGTGACAGAAATGATTTGGGCGTTGATGTCATCAGCATCAGCATCAAAATTTAGACGTTGCGATTGTAAAAATTAATGATGTTTTGCCGCTAAATAGTTGGGCTGGGAATCAGGGCACATGTGTGACTGAGTGAAAAAAAAACCCAAAGGACTTTCCATATCCGTTTGCAATTTTTAAGCCGCGTGCAAAGTGTTTGCCTTGGCTTTTCTTTGGGTTTTACCGAGGTTTTCCCTTTTCCGTCACTGGCGCGTAAATTGACACGACTTTGCTTTCTTTTCCCCCATATTTTTTTCCTTTCTGCCTCGTTATGCTAATGTCCTTTGGGCCGTAAGAAAAAAGAGTTTTGATTAATGATGCCACTGGATGATGCAACGCCGTCACAGCTGGCCCACCTATCCGAAATTGTTATTAAAAAATATTGTAAAGCCCAGTTGAAAACTCTCCACTTACATCCTGTTTTCTATTTTTTTTCGGAGGGGTAACTTCATATCAGGTTAGCCTCAAGTTACGCTACTTTACTCTTTCAATATTTAATCAATGCTGAGAGCAAACAATCAACCGACGATGGGAAACCGAACCTTAATCAAAAAATCAAACAATTGACATTCAATATGGTCTAATTTTTTACGCTGCCATTAAACAAATTATTGGGGAAGTTCGATGGAGAGATGAAGAACCCGAAACGAGTCCTGCCAGCCCATTTTCCCCAGAGGACCGCAACGAGAACATATCAATAAACCAAACAACGGCCAGGACAAACAATGCCAAGTGAAGAGGATGGCAAAGAAAACTGAGCCTTAGATGGGTAATTGAAAAATGCGAATGAAACTCTATATAGAGCACGGGCCAGCCTGTAATTGGGGGGTCCACACGATGCTGAGCGTGACTGTACTGTGCCGTGAAACCAAGTCAGAGGTCAGACTGTACCTGCCGCTGACAGGAGTACAAAAAGCGACAATAATTGCGCCAAATTTGGTGTAAAACGAGGCAGAATCGTTGGGAAAATTACGAAAAATTCTCTGCAAGATTCACGCATAATTAAGTGCACTCAAAAGGTGGCCGCACAATACACTCCTTCTTTGAGGCACTGGAAAAAAATTTACTAAACATATAATATACAGAAATGACATATGAAAACATTTTTTGATTATAGGTGACTGTTATTTTATTACTTTAAAAATAAAAAACCGCAGAAATTAAATTAAAATGCATATAAAAGTATGCAAACATTTTTTTTAAAAGGCATATTTTTTTCTGCATACTTCTAGGCACCTTTATAAGTGCTTTTAAAACGATAGTTATTCCAATTCTTTAAATAAATATTTTAAGCTATATATTTTTATTTTAGATATTTATTTTTAGATAGATATTTATTTTTCTCACTGCATATTCGAGTTATGCAGTACCAAAAAACCTTAACAGAACAGGACAAGAATCCACATTTACATAATGCTCTTTGGAGGGCAGAGGATTTATGTGTGGCACTTGAGTGCCGCAAATTAATTCAAATGAAATGCGTCCAGAACTTAATCCTCTGGTCCATTGTTGTCCTGAATGTCCTGGATGTCCTGGCACCAGCCCCCTTTTCAGGACGACTAATTTGGTGCAATTGCGACACCTAGGAATCGTTTTCCCTTCTTTGATTTGCGCTAATCGCAAAAGTGTCAGCGACCAGGAGAACTTGATGTTTGCCTCATTTCCGCATTTAATCACCCCCCTGGAAAGAAGGGACCTTTGTTCGATGGCCGAGAGACCCTGAAAGACCCAGATCCCGAGATGACAGAAATCAGAGCAAAACTAATTTCCCGTTAATGAGGGTCGCTCGTCGCTGCTTTCCTCATTTTCTTGGGCTCTAGGTTTTTTTTTGTTCATGATTAAGAATTTTTTCCCAGTTACCCACACATGCGCCTCATTAATAATTTTTTCGCCACTCGCTGCCAGGATCGAGATTAATTTACGCCTCGAAAGGATCTGACGTGTGCCTGTCAGTCGGAAATGTCTCTCTTTTTCTCGGACCAGCGCCTTCTTTTATCTTCGTAATAATATTAGGATATGGATGGGGAAATCCTGAATTGCGTGTTCCTTACTCAGAGGGAGGAGCTGCTCAGGCGTCAAATTGTTATTAATTGAAAGTCAAAAGTTTGCTGTGCGGTGCCAGTTTTAATTGGATTGTTCCCTTATCTATGCGAGAATTAATTAATGGAAAATGAGCAGCAGAATGAATAGAAGTTTATTCAATACAATGTGGTTAGTAAAGTACTAATGCATTAAATACATGTTTTATAGAGGAAAAAATAATATTATTATAGGTATACACATTTTAAAATAAATTTCAAATACTTTTTAAATAATTAACATTAAATAACTAATATAAAAAAGTTTAAATTTAAGATTTCAGTCGTTTTTAAACCTCTTATATTTTATTATATACAATTTTTAAATTGTAGTTTATAAATAAAGAAATTTTGTTTCTGTTTTTAGAACCATTTTGTACCATTCTTCGGTACCATAAAAATAGATTTTTATTAAAAATCAGCTTATAAAAATGTATAAACTATAACTGTAATCGTTTAATGTTTTTTTCATATTTCAATATATTTTTCTAGTTAACGTTTGGTTTTTCCTTTAATTCAAACTCTCATCCCTTCCGTATTTATTTTTTAAGTTCTTTTGCAAATTGAGTTTTTACTTTTTAGTATTTTGAACGCCCATCATTGGAATTCTCAATAAAAAATCCCGAGCCCATGAGGTCATCCAGTGGTGACGCATTCCATTGAGGACTAAACACCTCCCCATATTCATTCATATTCATATTCCTGAATGGAATTTTTGGCACTGCGTCCTATCTATCTATCCTCACGCGATCTGATCTAAAGGGATCTCATTGGGAGGCAGTCGCCTGGAAGCTGACAACAATTGAATTGATTTTATTGCTCCGGGAAAGTTATACGCTGACAGGACCTTGGTTCAATGGATGGGCATAATGTCTCGGGTTCAGGATACACACAATAAAAAATGCCTGCATATATGTACGTATATGCCAAACAATTTCATTTCGTTTGCCCTGAAAAGGCACCCAAAAGCACGGCCATTGTTGTTGGACTGTTTATTAAATTGTTGGTCCAAAAGGGGTGAGATATTCCACAAGAGGGGGGGCCAAAATCCGGGTCCACCTTTGTTAATCGTCAAGCTGGCAATAAATCTTGGCCATGCCAGGGAATCCCAATTGCGTATGAGATGTGGATGTGTTATTCCCGACTTGACATTTTCCATGAACACAGCTACACACTCGCACATTTATTTTCGCAATAGACAAAGGCTGCGGACTGAAGGGCAAGGGTTCGGGGGAAATATTTCATAAATTGAATTGTTTTGCATTGTTGTCGCCCGAAGAGTGCTGCTCTTATTTCCAATTGCTTCGGAAAACCAAATAAAAAGCATCCAATATGAGTTCTCGAGGGCAGACATGTGTCCACATATGTATATATTTTTGTGTATCCTTGTGATTTATAGCGCGTTTAGAATGTTAAAACGGAAACGAGACTGCCTGATTTGATTTGAAAAGTAACTAACAAAGTAAATACATATAATTTCAAATGTAGGATTTCGAATATCACTTTAATTCAAAAATCATCCGAATCCTATATAAACTTTAAATACAATTAATCCAATTTAGGTTTAGTTTATTATTATTGCAGTAAGTCATGGTTTTTTTAACAGGCTTTTAAAACTTATTTTGATCTAATCATCATTTCAGCAAAGGCGAGTGGTCTATAAGCGACGAAGGAGTTCCATACAATGCCTCTAAAATCTTCTTCTACTCTTAGGTATTCTCCATTAAGATTACTGTAATTAAAATGTATGTTAGTGGTGCAATTTAAGTAGTTCATATATCATTTGTATACCTATAATGGCAATTATTATACCACCAACCAGATGAGTTTTCTTCAGCACAAGATTTTATATAATTGTCGTTGTCTCGATCAATCGTGGAAAACATCATTCCTTCGTGGTATCTTAAAGAGTTTCCGCTGTTGGAAGAACCAGAATATTTCCCCAGGCTTTTCAGCTTATACTTTTCCCACTCACTTCCAATTTCAAACTGATCATAATGAGCGTAAGCACTTTCGCCGTTAAATCTGCGAAGCTTAATGTACAATTCGTGAGGTTTATCCTTAGTCATTTGATGCAGCTTATCCAATCCAATCCAAAACTCTCCTCTCAAGTCTCCAAAACCATGTTTATAAGCCACCCATTTTTGATTAAAGTCCCATGAGCCATCCTGACGCCTTTGTATTGTCATCCAACCATTTGAATCGCAGGGAGCTTCAAATGAAGGCATTCCTGGTTTATTTATTCTGTAAATTCCACTTGGATGGCCGGTGGGACAACTCTCCGTTCCACGACTCAAAACAAGTTCAGCGCTCAAATTAGTTATTTTTTCCAAATCAGATTCAGTCTTATTTCTCAGGCCTTCGATTTCATTATCTTTGGTTGAAATCTGTTCAATCAGGTCTTTTATTTGGATATCTTTAATTTCCATCGCTTCCGAAATATTTAGTATTTCTCCACTTTTATCGGTAATTTCTTTTTCTTTCAATTTAATAATGTCATCTCTGCTTTTCACTTGCTCATTTTTATCTTTAATTTCATCTAATGCAATTTCTAAGTCACCTTGCAAGGTTTTTATAGTTACCGTAGTAGAGTTCAATTTATCACCTTGTATAAGGATCTGCTTATCCTTCAATTTCATTGCGTCTTCCATGATTTTGAGCTTCTCTGTTGTGGCTATCGCTTTATCAAGAATTGGCCTGATTACCGTAAACCAATATGCATTGCAATCATTTTTCAGATTCAGTTGAGGTGACGGTAATTCCTTTACTCCAGTGGCGTCTGCACCGAGATATATCTGCTCTAGGACCGAAATCACCAGAAAAATCCAGAGGATGCCGGACTTCATTATGGGTAATAGCAAACTTTGCTATCAGCGACTGGGAACCAAATTAAATTCTAGTACAGGGGCTAACTCCTATTTATACTCTGAACTCAAAGAGTACAACAATTTCTACATATTATAATTTAAGTGTGCAGAACTTTATAGGTTTCTCTCTTTCTCTTTAAAATCATAATCACCATTTATATGGAAAATAAATACCACTTTTTTTATAACTTAATAAATATATTATAAAATATTATGAGTTCTACGAAATTCATGACTCCAAAAAATTCCAAATCAGTCTTATTCCTGGAAAATTACTTTTAAAATGTATATATGGTTTTTTCAAAGAATGCAATAAAGATTAAATAAGTTGAGTGTATTTTGCAGGAAATATCTTGACATTGCTAGCTATAAAATTATACCTCACACCGATTATCGCATTTTAAATATGATAAATTGTCGCATTGAAATTGTTGGGAAGAAAGTGAAACCGCAGGTTATTTTGTGAAATGGATACTGTGGGCGGATAGACCCAACACCATTTTTAGCTGCTTCTGACACTTTAAAAGGCGAATTGAATTTAAATTTGTCGATTATGCGAGGGTAGTGCGAATAATGGTTATATTGAGCCATAAAAGAAATTAAGTCAAACATTATTCTTGGCTGAGCACTCGACGGCACCCCATCTGCGTGTAATTCATTTTAGAACAACTTTCACCACCTTTGAACTTGGCGGGCAAATATTATTGATACATCGGCGGCTTCTCAATGGCTTGTAAACGATTTCTGGAGAGGATTTCGGGTTTCCTAGCAGGGGGCCACATACTTACTCCACTTACTCGGCAGCTACAACGCATATTACACTTTTTAGCAACAGATTTTCGAGTGCCGTTCGAGGGGCTCACGCATGATTTTCCGGGATTTGCTTTATGAAATTTTCAAATTTTACAATCTGCGCAACGGGCGGGCTGAGTGAGGAAATTACACACCGCTTCTACTTCTCTTCTTTTTATGTAATTTCAAAATGATTATTACTGCGAGGGGGTGGCGCGGAAATCAATGCATAAATTACAAAAAATACAGCCGGCAGACAAAAGCTGATCTTTATTGTTATTCAAATCATTTGGCAGCTGCCATGGCTCCATCGTTGGATTTTAGACTTTAGAATCGTGAGGCGCCGCGAACGCCGATGATAATGATTGACTGGCAGACAATCCCGTTCTAATCTGTCAATAATTCAGACCATGTGCTCTGGCTTTTAGCGCCTTTGAGCCCGAGGCGTCGGGTTTTTGGCATCCCAGTCTGTCGATTTCCCAGGCGAGTTGGCCTAATCCGATGGAGATGCCGTGTAATTGGGCCGCCGCGACATCGGAAGTGCCTTTAAAATTGATTCGGATGCGGTTTTTAAACTTCAGCTTCGGGCAAAATTTTTGGGAAAAATAAAGCCACAAAAATATGGAATACTTTATTATCAAAAGTTTAAATTTTTAAATTTACATTTCAGTAATTTAATTTAATTTTATTTTGTTTTTTTTCTTTTAATTTTCAACAGTTTTAAGCTGAAATCTTCTGTTATTTTTATAATTTTTAATATTTAGTTATTTATTCATTTATTAGTTATTTTTAAATTACTTATTTATTTATTTATTAATTATGTTTATATTAATAATATCCTCAAGAGAAAACCTTTTACCTACAAAACTTACATTTTACTTTACTTTACTTTACCTTCTATATAACTAATTTATTTTGTTTACCCACCTTAAAAAAACTCATTAATCTTAAATTACATTTTTTTCGTTAATATTCATTCAATTGCATAGAGAATACTGAAATTTAATTACCCCCACTCCGAATGTTTTCCTTTCGCGAAACTTGTGAATCATTTCCACAAGGAGCTCCGATAATTTAATGTAAACTTTGCGGTCACGTGGCGCGACCTCCGCTCTCATGTAAGTAAATCAAAGCAAATTACCAGCCGAACACACAAAATACGAAATACAAAACATAACATACAGCACACACACATGGGCCAAGGGCAACTCTCACCCATTTCAACCTTCGCAACCCAGAGAACACCGCCCCGAAAAAGGTTCGCAAGTGTTTTGACATTTAAACGCGTTTTGTGCCCGAAATGACCACCAACAAGGTCGATGGCCCAAGGGAGCCCTTACACTTGTGCCCTGATCCTGATCCCGAGCATCTCCCGGAAAACTGTGGGAAAACCGGAAAAGCCCTGCCCACCCTGGGAAAGTGTAATCAACCCAGGGAGCGCCATAAACGTAGAGACACATATGCACATGTAAATTACGGGGATGTAAGCTAGTTTATTTCTAAATGTGATTGCAAATAAATAAGTGTTTATAATTAAGCAGGTTATCCTGGGAGTATCCTTTGAAGGACTTTTCCAAGCTCATCCTCTGGCGGTGGCTGCCACATTGGCGGCTTGTTGCGCAATTCCCAGACCCTGAATGGTGGCATCTCGAGTGTGCTGGCCAATGCGTTCCTTAAAAAAGAATTAAAATTTTATTAATAAATATTAAAAAAAAATTCAAAGTGTTAATTGAATTTTTAAAAATATTTTAATATTTATTTTTGAAATACTTACAATTCTCTTGCCCAATTTCTTCAGCCAACCGGCTTCGGATTGTCCCAAGCTAATGGCCAGGATGAGGGCAACAAACACGAAGATCTTGTTGAAGTTCATTATGAAAATTTTAGTTTTAGTTCCTGGATTTTGGAATAAAAGATTTAGCTGTCGATATAGCTGTTGCTGTGGCAATTGAGCGACTGATGACTGGACCTCTGGCATAGGCAGCTTTTATAGCAAAGACAGCGATTCTGATAAGGCGACAACAGGGGATTTTTTCGTCGCGAGAGGAGAAAGACTGCAGTGGATCCCCTTTCTGTGGGAGAGTCTTCGATTATCTGTTTGTCCAGCTGCTAATCAAAATAGAGCTTTTCTAGGCATAGAATTATGAAGTTTACTTCTTATTTGTACAGTAAAAAGTCTATGAATTTAATTCACTTAATATTCTGTCTAATTTAATTTTAAAATTCTTAAAAAAAATAATTTTTTTTCCGTTTTCCAATTTATATTATTTTTTTGACACAACCAATTAATTCTAATTATAATTAATTAATATAATTTTTAATATTTTCATTTATAATAATTATTTTACATTTTTATTTCAAAGGCTTAAAAATGTAGAGTAATGACTACCAAATCATTTGAATTTTTGGCGAAGATTAAATGTATATTTTAAAATTTAGCCAGCTTACACAATGTTAATTTAGGAACCGAATCGCTGTATTAATCCACCATAAACACACTCACGCAACTGTACTTGATTTTGAAGAGGGGGATGGCCCGGGATTTGGGCTTTCACATTGGCACATCATATCAACCACCACGAAAATGTAACTTTAATTTCAACCATAAAAAACCAACAACGAGGGGCACACAATAGACTCGCAGCAAAGACAACAAATGAATTAAATCAGCAGGGGAGGGTGTATGTGCGGATATATATTCTATGGGGTGGAGAGGTGACTAAGAATAGAGCATCCCGAAATGGGAAGCTCCGCGCAGGATGATGGGCGCCCTGTCAGGATATGCCACTAATTTCCTTAACAAGTAAAAACGCTTTATCCATCTTGGGCCTTGACTCCGCTTCCCTTGCGAACTCGATGTTGCTCCTTTCCGGTTGCATGGCCTTTGCGAAATGTAAATAAAATCGCTCGAATTAACCGCTGAGTGACAGCTACAAGTGGCAGACGGAGACACAAAGGCGGAGGCAGCCTTCTGAGCAGTCCTGTGTCATAACCACCAGGACCAAGTCCTCATCCGTATCCCCATGCTCCCGAATATCCAGTTGGTAGAGCCCACAGCAGCGGAAGTAAGCCAGTAAATGCCGCAACTGGTTCCGAAGGATGGCTCAACTACTCAAACTGGCGGCAGGCATTCTCAGCTGACAACAGAATTAAATGATATTAAGGTGAGGAAAACGGTGTGGGAGGTGAGTTACGAATAGTTATGGGTGGGAATTATAAAGGACAAAGAAAGGATTTTTTCATTGAGAGCAGATAAATATAATACAAAACTTCTTGAAACACGATCATTGGATTTATTTTGTGGAAAACAATTTAAAGTCAATAAATGAAACATTTTTCTATTTTTAATAATATTTAAAATTAATTATACACGTAATATTAAAAATTTAATTTAAGTTTTTTATTTTAATTTAATTAACAAAAGTTCAATAAATCATCTAAAATATTTTTTTAATGTAGGTGAATAAAATAGCTAACTAAAAAATGTATTTGTTAATTTATAAGTTAAAGTTATTAATTTTATTACAAACCTTTTTTTTGGTTTATTTTAGTTGTATTTAATTTAGTGTCTAAAAAATAAATATAATAAAATATAATGCTAATATTATAATCAGATGTGATAGCTATATTTATATTTAAAATTACTATTTATTTTATAATATTCTTCACAATCAGAACAACCAAAGTCCCGGGAATGACTCACTTGATCTTCAGTGACCGTAAAAGCAGGCATCCCCGGGATCTAAATTCCCATTTCAGTTCAGCGAAGATTACCAGTCCACCTGGAGACAATGGCTGTGTCAATGTTTGAGCATCTTGGCCTTGCCTTCTTGATAGGGAAATAATCAGCAGATGCCGTCGGGGGAACTTTTTCCCTGGGATTCACATCGAAGAAGACAGGACGGGACTTAAATTGATAAACGAGAGTCTCGCTGATAAAGAACAACGACATCAATATAAAGGCGAGAGCAAGCTCAATTGCAGGTGTGCCCCCTTACCTTCATGTTTATATTATTCACTTGAATCATAATACTAAACGTCATAAAAGAAATCGGATCTACTTGGGCTATGGGTTCCCAATGAGCTCAGAATTCTCTGTGCTTTTTGGTAGGCAGAGAAATCACCCGCGCAAAATTCCATTCATAAAACTCATTCATAGTAAAAAATGTGTTACCCATTACTGGGGGATATTTACTCGGGGTATGTTTAATTCCAAATAATATATACGAAAACTCTTTCTAAACAAGTTTATAAGACAGTGAAATAATAAGGGTCTTTACTTACAGGAGACATTCTTCTAATAGTCATCCGGTATCTGAAAGTTTTCAACATCTGTTGACTAAGATACCTACAAGTCATTAATTAAGTCTAGTTCGAGGTATCGCGTATGTGTCAGTAGATCACAGAAGATCCAGCTCAATTCTACGATCGTTCAACCCATTGAGTAATCGTCAGTTGTTGTTTTTTGTTTAGCCTTTTTGTATGTGTTCTGCTGGGGAAGCCAAAGAAACGTGTTCGCTGATTAATCCATTTCGCTTGTCGCTCGAATGTTTGGCGTTATTTCCCGTACTTTTTCTATACCACAGTTTTTTTTGTTCCACAATTAATGGAATTTATTATGTTTTGAGTCGGCGATAAAGGGAATATTTATTTGGATTGTGGTAAAAGCAATTTAAAGAGCTGTGTATGTTGATTCAGGGGATTTCTTATGTTCAGGAAATAGCTGAGTTCTAGATATGTTGTTGCTATGCCGGGAGATAAAAAAAATTCAGTAGGTCACATTCTCTATAAAAAATTCAAAACATTTTATATATATTAAATTTTTGCCTACATTTTGAATTACATTCTAAAAAATGCATAATATTAAATAATATTTTTGAATATTTTTGGTACTTCCACAAAATTAAGGGGTGAAAGACAAAGATTTTCTAAGAGTAAATAAAATGAATTCTATATTCTTTGTAAGAAAGCGCAAGATATTGAACCTGTTGATAAGGCCGATGCATTTTATACTCTGTAACTGATAACAATATAAATATAAAACTTTTATAGCAATAAAAATCAAGACGGCATCACCATCTATTGATGCTGATAACGTGCCAAAGGGGATTTTTTCTGGGAAAAAATGCATGAAGAGTAATACAAATTGGAGGCTTGTCTTTTAGGTCAACTGAAGTGGGGAAGTACTCTTTCCTTTTATAATAAATAAATAAAAGATACTGCTTATAATTATGAAAGCTAATAAAACCTCATCATTGTGTCAAAAGTTTAAAATTTAATACTTTGATTTATTTTACAAACGTTTCAAGCAGGGACCGTAAATAACAGCTATTATTTTATATTTTAAAAGACTACTGCGATTTGTAGTTGTAAAAGAAAAAAAGAAACGTCTTGTCCATAAACTATAAACAAATCAATAAAAAAGTGTCCGTATTTCCCAAGCTTTTCGTTTTCATGCCCAAATTTCCAAAAATGTCGTATAAATTGTAACTGTACGTCAATTAGTTAATTATTAATGCAACACAACTCAAAACTGCTCGTAAATTCTGAAATACCTTTGCAGAGAGTCATATTTCCGATCTGAGTCCATCTTGAGAACTTTTGTCCCAGTAAAAAAAATCCCCGTCTGTGCAGCAACAGCATCTCTTGTTTTTGCTATATAAGATCAATCTCTTCGATTTCCAGTCACCAGTCTCTCAGTTCTCACTGCAACAGCATCAGCTTATTTGCAATCCAGTAATAATCCAGCAAATCCAGTCCATCATGAACTTCAATAAGATCTTCGTCTTCGTGGCCCTCATCCTGACAATCAGCTTGGGAAGCTCTGAGGCTGGCTGGCTTAGGAAGCTGGGAAAGAGAATCGTAAGGCTTACTTTTCTAAATTTCTATAATCAAATATTAATTTAGGTTGCTTTATAGGAACGCATTGGCCAACATACACGAGATGCCACCATTCAGGTCATCGGAATCGCTCAACAGGCCGCCAATGTGGCAGCTACTGCTAGAGGTTGATATAAAATCTGAGAAATAATCAACCCGCTACTTAGACTGCCTGATAATCTTATTTAAAATTAAAATTAAACAACCGAAAATATATTTTGTATGCCAATGTCAAGTAAAGCCTATAATTAAACAAATATATAAATATAAAGCAAAACAAATAATTGCGTATTTATAATATAATACACAAAAACCAAAAGGTGACAACCGTTTAATCTGATGCTTTATTCCTGACCTATGTATTTCGTTTTCAGCCAATTTTTGTAAATCATTTTGTGCTTATCACAATCGAAACACGCGATGCTGTTTTAAAAATAGAGCAACAAAATCTGGGAATTTCCTAGCTTTTTTCTATTATTATCATTTGAAATAAATAAATGTTATATATTTGTTTATAATAGGTACTTAGATTTAGTTTTAAATTTTGAAATTTTAAATGGGTTTTTGTATTTATGATAAAGAAAGTTTTTATGCCATTTTTTACCCCATCCACTAACCACAAACATCTATAGGCTAAAGGCTACATTGCTAAAAAAAAAAGTCGCTTTTATGAACCGTTCGAAAAAATAATAAGTAAGTCATTAAAGTATAATTTTATCTCATTTTGTATCCGTTGAAATTTAACTGAAAGGAACAGTTTAATTTTCTTTTGATATTAAATTTTATTTGCTTTTATTTACATGGTAATTTTGAAATAAATAAATAAATATTGGATCTTGGTAAAAGTGTGAAGGATTCAACTCCTATCCTCTAGCGGTGGCAGCAACGTTGGCGGCCTGTTGGGCGATTCCCAGTCCCTGGATCGTGGCATCCCGAGTGTGCTGGCCAACTCGTTCCTGTGGATAGGAATCGGAATGAGTATTGGAATAAAAATAATTAGAAATAAAGGACTTACAATTTTCTTGCCAATTTTCTTCAGCCAGCCAGCCTCCGATTGTCCCAAACTGATGGCCAAGATGAGGGCCACAAAAACGAAGATCTTGTTGAAGTTCATTATGTGTTTTGTTTGCTTTTGCTTCTGATATTGCTGTTGCAGTGAGAATTGAGCGACTGATGATTGCACCAGGAATGGCAAGAGCTTTTATAGGAAACTTAGTTCCTGATAAGACCTAAAGGGGATTTTAATTGCGGAAAAAGTACACGGGAGGGAATTTAATCCGATCGCAATCACTTTGGGGAACTCAACTACAGAATTAAAATCAGATTTCGGGGGATTTTCATATTTTTAAAGAAATTTACTCATTTAAATCGTGATTTACCATTCAGAGTTATGCTATAAAAATTGTAATACATATAATAAATTAAATCATTTAACTAAACATAAGTAGCCACAACGAAAATAGAGGTCACTCATTTAATTTAGCTTTATCTTGAATTTGTTTTTGATAACTCGTGTTCAACAAAATGCCTTTAAAGTTAACCTTTTGAACCTCTGGCAGTAGCTGCAACATCGGCAGCTTTCTGTCCGACTTCAATAACCTGAAGGGTGGCGTTTTTAATGTATCGAAATGTGCCCTCCTGTGAAAGGAAATTTTAATTTTATTTTAAATAATTACATTAATTTTTAATTTAGAAGAAAAGCATCTTACAGTTCCTTCTTTTAACTTTCTGAATATATTAGCCTCTGATTGATCCAAGTAAAAGCCCATTAGGAGTGCGACGAAAACGAAGATCTTAATAAAATTCATTTTTAGTTTATTTTATTGTTTAGCTAAAGCTGAGATTAAAACGACTGTTACAATGGAACGAGAAGGCCAGGCTTTTATAGGCGACTGGAGAGCTTTAGCCACAGATAAGGCAAAATCTTGGATTTTCCCAATTGAAAATAAGTAGACACGTGGAATCAAATTTGTTTGGCCAAAGGTCGCAGGCTAATTTGATTTTAATTTGTGCCCAAAATATATGTTTATTTTGGTATGCTGATACCAGGGGCTTGGGACTTCAAATGATGCTGATACGGTTGATAAGAAATCTATTTTATATTTAAAATTATAAACTTTGCATTTTAGCTATTTAAAACCTTTCAATTTTCTAGGTTTCCGGATTGTTATATATTTTGGTAAATTTTATTTTAGTTGGGTATTGAAGAAAAAGTTTAGATATCTTTTTAAAAGATGTTTTATTTACTTAGGACAATAGAATAAATAGTACTTTTATATTTAAATATCAGAGATTGTTTATCATCGTAGTTAACCTCGGGCAGTGGCTGCTACATTGGCGGCCTGTTGAGCGATTCCCAGACCCTGGATTGTGGCATCCCGAGTATGTTGTCCAACGCGTTCCTAAGAAAAAGAATCGAATTAGTATTAAATTAAAAATATTACAGATGTAAATACTTACAATTTTCTTGCCAATTTTCTTTAGCCAACCAGCTTCCGATTGTCCCAAGCTGATGGCCAAGATGAGGGCGACGAAAACGAAGATCTTGTAGAAGTTCATGTTGATTTAATTTCAGGTATATCAAAAGTAGCTATTTCTTCTGATATTGCTGTTGCAGTGAGAGCTGAGCGACTGATGTTTGCAACAGGAAAGCCGAGAGCTTTTATAGGCGAATCGTTTTAAAAGTCGTCCCCTGATAAGGTTTGAAAGGGGATTTTTATTGCGGAAAAAGTACACCGGAGGAATCCAAGCCGATCGAAGGCAGAATCGAAATCGGATCTGGGGGGTTTTTTATTTTTGATTGACATGGTTTGGCTATAGGGACTTATTTACCAATTGGGGTGTACCATAATTTAAGAAGAAAGGAGAAGATGTCAAAAATTGTTTAATAGTTTTTGTTGCCTCTATTAAAAAGTAAAATAAATGATTTCTTCTTGTTGTTCTTCTTGTTATATGTTAGTTTGCTTTTATATGATCTGATTAATGAATTTGAATATTGTATTACCAAGTGACCCAGTGATGCTCATAAGGCATTACCCATATTACAACATTTAAGAAATATTATTTACAATTTTTTTATTTTAATGTCGAACAGATTTCATTTTATTACAGTTATTACTTATTATTTTATTACCCATATTTTATTATTTTTTTTACCCATATTACAACATTTAAGAAATATTATTTACAATTTTTTTATTTTAATGTCGAACAGATTTCATTTTATTACAGTTATTACTTATTATTTTATTTAGTTATAAACCTTTAGCAGTAATTGCGACATTGGCGGCTTTCACGCCGACTTCAGCCACCTGCATGGTTGCATTCAGAGCATATACCCCAACGTCCTTCTGCGAAGAAAAAAAATGTTTAGTTAGAACCAAAAAAAAATCATTCCAAGTAAAAAAAACTTGCCAACGTTCTTCCCAGATTTTGTGTCCAGCCAGCTTCCAAATGACCCAAAGTAATAGCCAGAACTAGGATAACTAAAACATAGCTGGCTTTGAAGCTCATTTTGTAATGTTTTGATTAATCTGCTTTACTGGGCAACATGCGACTGCTAATTGAAATGGGAAGACACGTCTCTTTATACGCGAACAGACATTTACATCTAGAGATAAGGCCATAGTCTTGGATTTTCCCAATTGAATTTTTGGAGAGAGACTAAGAGACTAACTAAGCCATATTAAAAGTTGTGGGTCTTTAAATATTTTGTATTTATTTCCGTGTGTTAGCTCATAGTAATGCTGATAAGGTTGTTAAGAGAATTTGGGTTGTATAAGAGCATGAAATGTATCAATTTTGTAAACCATTTAGATTTATTTTTGTTGTATATGTCTATACTTTAAATATTTTAAAGTAGATGAATAATATGCAGACCAAAGTTATTGGCTTATAAAATTATTAATAGAAAATATAGGTTAATTTGTTTCTGATATTTTATTTACTTAGAACCATAGAATAAATAAGAATTTTAGTATAAATTAATCAGCAACAGCTAATCAGTTATCCCCGGGCAGTGGCTGCTACGTTGGCGGCCTGTTGAGCGATTCCCAGACCCTGGATTGTGGCATCTCGGGTATGTTGGCCAACACGTTCCTATAAATAAAAATTAAAATTAATATTTAATTACAAATATTACAAATTGTAATACTTACAATTTTCTTGCCAATTTTCTTCAGCCAGCCAGCCTCCGATTGTCCCAAGCTGATGGCCAAGATGAGGGCGACGAAAACGAAGATCTTGTAGAAGTTCATGGTGAGGTTTACTGGAGTATTCCTTGCTGGAGAAGAGATGTAAGGACGTTGATATCGCAGTGAGCTGTAAGCAACTGATGGCTGTGATAGAAAAGGCAAGCGCGTTTATAGGCGAGTGGACAGCTCGAAACGCAATGACAGATAAGGTATGCAAATCCACGGGGATTTTTTCGCAGAAAAAGTACACTAGGGGCAAGGCAAGGCTTTTATAGGAAAAAGTTCGCCTTAAATCGTTGCAAATAATAAGTAGACCTAATAAAATATGATAATTCGAATTACGACCATCCCCTTTCAAATCAGTATGGACATCTAGTGGCACAATCTGGGATTTTAATAATTTATTCTTAAATTTTTTTCAAAAGATGTAAGCCCCTTACTTTAATATGTAAGTAAAATATGTCTGCACTAATTAATGTTTCCTGTAATCGTGAGCATGTATTAAAATGTAAGAGTGAACGAAACAAACAAATTATTTAAAACAGTATACCTAGAAAACACAGAAAAGCTAAAATGTCGTAAATAGACCAGATATTGCCACGTTAAATTATAATTTAAGCGAAGGGTATTGGTCAGTTTGAATCAATGTTCACCTTTATTTTATTTAAATCAAATATTTAATTAATTAAAATAAAAGCTTAAGACTAAACAATAACATTTTTTAATAAAAATATTGGCAATAGTTTAAGACGGCTTTTCGAAACTAGAACTTTTGTGTGTTGTTCTTAAATAAGAAACGGTCTTCAAATATGTTGTACAATTTTGTAAGCTTTTCAAAATGGGCAGACCCGATTAGAAAAAGCTGTCTTTTTAGATACGAACGGGTATAAAGTAACCAAACTTCTGATGATTGACTTCAACATTATTTTATTTAGATAGTAATTGCCTTTTTTGAATTTTTCGAATCATATCGCATTCAAATTTTAAAAAGTAATCTCTTAAAATATCTTTTTCATCCACGCCATTGTTTTGAACTACTTTAAGACAATCAAATGTAACATACCTATTGACTCTAGATATAGAATGGATTCGGAAATAAATAATTATTGGTATAGGTATAATGGACTATTTATTCACATAAAAGAATATATTTAATTGAAAATAAATTAGGTATCTTAAAGATACGTTTTTGGGTTTCTTCATCCTCTAGCAGTAGCTGCAACATTAGCAGCCTGTTGGGCGATTCCAAGACCTTGAATTGTGGCGTCCCGAGTGTGTTGACCAACGCGTTCCTATAAAAATATTTTTTAATTAGTTTCAGGTTAAAATAATTCCAAAAAGTCAACTTACAATTTTCTTGCCAATTTTTTTCAGCCAGCCAGCCTCCGATTGTCCCAAACTAATGGCCAAGATGAGGGCGACGAAAACAAAGATCTTGTAGAAGTTCATGGCGAAATTACTGGATTATTCCTTGATTGGAAGAAATCAAAAGTAGTCGATGCTGCTGAGAGAGTCGAGAGACTAATGACTGGCATTCAAAAGGTGTCGGCTTTTATAGGCAAACCGTTCGCTGAGCGCTGCCGATAAGGTTTCTAAGGGGAATTTTTTGTTGGCGAAAAAAGTACACAAGTCTGTTGGAATCAGATTGAATATATACAAATATGTTTTTTGAACCGAAAAAAGCTATAAATTTTAAGTTCCATTTCAATTGAATTATTTATAAATTTTAAATTTTTAAAAACTTTAATTTTGTCTCAAAATAAAAACAATTATTTTGGTTTGCATTTTAGGGGAAGCACACCCATATATTACAAAATAAACTGAAGTCATATATTTAAAACGTAGTTGCCAGAAAACTGTAGTAAATTAAAACTTTTCACACTAAGCACGTACGAATTTAAAGATATTTTTTTCATATTTTACTAGAAGCAAAAGAAATATATTTCACTAATAAATAGCCACAAACTGATTTTAAGAAACTACAAACAACTATAAGGTTAATAATTTAGTTACGATAGACTCCGTGTTTTGGGATTTAGCTAAATTTTAATACCCAATCTTGTTAATTTTTTTAAAAATTGAACATTTGTGGTACATTTTAGGTCAATCTTTACATGTTGTGGGCCAATGCGTTAATAATAAAAATAAAAATTTGGTTGAAAAGTAAAACCAACCAATTTATCAAGGAAGTGAAAAAGTAGATTGGCCTCCGATTGTCCCATGGCCAAAATAATGGTGATAAAGGCTAAGATCCAAAAGATTTTCATTATTAGTTTTGTTAGTAAAATGTCAAAAATATTTGAAAAACAATTTTACCAACTGAAGTTCGAGATTAAGTGTGCAGCCATTTTATAGGAAAAATGGAAAATTTGCGGTTTACTTTAAAGGAAAGTTTTCTAGAATAATACGTGATTTTGCATATCTCATGACTTGCATTATTATATTCATAGACATATTTTTAAGGAGAAACGTCATGATACGATAATAATTCAAATTGTTGAAGAGGCACGTACAAAAAATTCAAGTTTTTATAAGCAAAAATTCCTAAAATACGTATGCCTAATAAATAATTGATGTACTTGTTTTTACATGTTTAGGGACTTACAACCATTTTATGCACAAGAATATTTTTTCCAGGAATAACCACAAAACAATAATTAATAGAAACTGAAACAATTCATTTATTGGAAACAGTAGTGTTTTTTTATTTTTTTATACTACGAGCAATACCGCCTTCCACAGGCTTAGCGAAATCCAAAGCTTTTGTCGCCAATTTGTGCGCTATTTCCTCCTGTAAAAATTTAAATAAAATTACTTTATAGCATTGTTTTATGAAATAAGACAACCTACCAGTTGTTGAATTGGTCCAATTATAAAAGCCTCCGAGTGTCCCAAGCTGATGACGACAATGAGAGTGACGATGGTAAAGATAAAAAAATAATTCATATTTATAATTTTTGGTTTTTCCGAAAGTTTATTTAGTGAAAATTTCAGACCTGGTCGACTGATAGCCTAGTCTAAAGGAGCAAAGGCTTTTATAGAAAAAAGTTCGCCTTAAAACGTTGCAAATAATAAGTAGACCTAATAAAATATGATAATTCGAATTCGAAACTTTCCACTAAAATACTTTGTTTATTTTTTTTTCATTGAAAATTGTTTAGGCCTCAGCAACGTACTTAAATGGAATAGGTTAAAATGTTTTGTTTTAAATTTTTTTTGACAGTCAATAAAAATTATTATTTTTTCAAAAAGGACTCCTTTGCGAAAATTTCTAAATAAAACCAGACTTTAAAGAAAGGTTTGCGCCCATGGTTTGATGGTGTGCGTCTCTGCTGTTGTTGAGGTATGCAGCTAGATTTCAGCTGAATTATAGAAATCGATTGATGATTATCGATTTCTATAATTCAGCTGAAATCTAGCTAGCGCCACCTGTGGGCTGCATACCACAACAACAGCAGAGACGCAAACCTTTCCATCTTTTATATCGAAAAATATCGATAATTAATATACACTGTAAAACATTTTAGGGGGGGTTTTGCTATAAAATAAATTTTGACTTGTTTTATCATTTTAAAGAACTTTCTAGTATCTACAACTTTAACCATATACAAAAAAAATATAAAATTAAGTACAGAGTTTAATACTAACAGAATTTATTTACTTCGAAAAATACAATGTTTGTGTAGTGAAAGAAGTCAAGCAGAGCTATTCCTTTTTTTATTTACCGCTGATCTAATAACATTGCCGATGGGATTAATCAGTTTAAATTCCATCTGTGCTGCTTTGTGGGCCTGATCTTCCTGTAAAAATATAAAAATATTTAAATATTGTGATATATTTTTGGCAAATGGATGAATCTGCAGCCAACCAGTGTTTGTAAAAAATCCACAAACCCCGCTTCCGATTGAGCTTGATGGTTGATTGTCAGGATGAGGAAGACGACAATTAAAATCGAAAAGTAATTCATAATTATATTACTGGGTTTTTTTTTTAAAATAAAGAGTGCGGACTAACGGGAATTGAGCGACTGACGACTTTGTCTAAAATAACAACAGTTTTATAGGCCAAAACAACGCCAAAAAACGTTGCGAATAATAAATGGGCCTAATGAATACTTTACGTTTTAATTTTGTATATCTTTAATGGAAAAAACCATGAATTTATAATTAACAGATACCATTTAAAAACACGTATTAATAGTGCAAAAATACAAATTGTTAGGTTTAAGAACTAAAAAATATATTAATTATCAAATTTTTTTAAAGGCCAGTCCGTTGCCTGACGATTTTTACCCGTCATCAAGAATGTTTGGAAAAAGATTTTATGAGTAACCAAATTAAACTAATCCCTAATTTTGAAATCCTACATAATATCTCAATATAATTTTAGAAAGGGACAACCACTTCAAATTATCTTGAGTTAGCGCACACATCCAAAATCTATAACATAAGAAAACTTTTAAATTTGTTAATTTAAAAACTCTTTAAAATAGTTTAATAAATCTATAGTATTTTGTGACTAAACAGCTTTACCATTGGCATTTTCCTAAAAAAAATTCCTTTCTGATTTATTAGGATTCAAATACATTGTAACCACATACTACTACACATTATTTTTTTTATATTACCAGTAATATAAGTTTTACATTTAAGTATTTACGTGGCGTTCCCTGCTAACTACATTTATTTCTGTTAAATATTTAATTATTAAACCATTTAATGAATGCCCTCTATGAATTATTTCTGGTATATATCGGGCATGTATTTGGTATTTTTAGTATATTCAGTATTTTTAACGATTTGCACGGTATATTGTCGTCGATTTCCTACGGTCACATTGACGGCGTGGCCCGACTTCCTTTCCTGTCAAAATAGTCGACAAAGGTGGTACTTTTTTTTCTTCCGCCGCCGAAAATGGCCAAAATCCGCGCTAACCACAACGCAGGGCAGCGAAATAATGAGACAACTGGCCGAGAGAAACATGCGAGGTGGTGGTTTTCCACGGAAACCAGCGAAATGCTGGCGGCGTCGCGCCGATGGCCAGCGATTTGTGATTGTGCTGCGTTGTGGCGAAGCGGTTTTTCGCCCTGCAATTTGTGTCTATAACTAAACCGGTGATGACAATTCCAGATGGCTATCGGCTCCAAAATTATCAAGCCCGGCGGCGCGGACCCCGATGATTTCGAGAAGTCCATTGCCCAGGCGCTGGTCGAACTCGAGGCCAACAGCGACCTGAAGCCCTACCTGCGGGACCTGCACATCACCCGTGCCCGCGAGATTGAGTTCGGCAGCAAGAAGGTATGGCCGACATGCATATCAACACAATGAGTAGTATTATAACCCCGGAAACCTTTTTTCCCCCCAGGCCGTCATCATCTACGTGCCCATTCCACAGCAGAAGGTGTTCCAGAAGATCCAGATCATCCTGGTCCGCGAGCTGGAGAAGAAGTTCTCGGGCAAGCACGTCGTCGTCATTGGCGAGCGCAAGATCCTGCCCAAGCCCACGCGCAAGGCCCGCAACCCCCTCAAGCAGAAGCGTCCACGCTCCAGGACTCTGACCGCCGTGTACGACGCCATCCTCGAGGATCTGGTCTTCCCAGCCGAGATTGTGGGCAAGCGCATCCGCGTCAAGCTGGACGGCTCCCAGCTGGTCAAGGTGCATCTGGACAAGAACCAGCAGACCACCATCGAACACAAAGTAAGCTGAGAACCCTTCTTCTCTATAAGTAGAGTGCAACGTGCGTCGTGTGTTTTGTGAAGCGTACCCTCGATATTTGGGCTTCCCTTGCCATGGAGCCCAATCTTCGCCAGGGGACGCAGAGTAGTCAGGGCCAATTACTCGTTATTGCAGGCATTAGAAGCCACTGCGGTCCTGCATCTCCAAATATTGGCCACACTTTGGTCAGAAATTCCGTTCTTGTGTTATTCGCTGGTTGTCTTACCCAAGACCAGTGGTCGTCAAACAGAACGTACAGTAAAAACCAGGCAGCTAATCACTCCATAATGTTGAGCCGACTCTCCAGGGCTTCTGCATTACTAAATGTATGCCACATTCGTACATGAAAATACCCTTTAATTCATAAAGTTCGGAATCTTTTTTTAAATTTTATACACAAATTTATTGGATTATCTAAACATAGTTATCGACCGTTTTTTTTATTTGTCGGTTGGCTGGAAATTATAACCACGCCAGTGCATGCAAAACAAAACGTAGATTATAAACCAGGCAGCTAATCACTCCATAATGTTTATCCTAAATAAATCAGGGATTCTGCATTACTAAATGCTTGCTACATGCACAAACTATTAAAATATTTTGGTAAAAAGTTTAGAGAATGCAAATTAGGATAGTTTGAGCGTTTAGTTTTCTGCGCTGGTTGTTTAATTCAAAATCAGCGATTGTCAAACAGAACGTAGATAATATTCCAGGCAGCTAATCACTCCATAATGTTTATCCTACTTTTACTAGGGATTCTGCATTACTAAATGCTTGTCACATGGCGAATTCTGAACTTTGTTGATACCGAACCACCGTTCTTGTGTTATTTGCTGGACGTTTTCATAATCCAGCGATCGTCGAACAGAACGCAAATCAAAGCAACTAATCACTCCATAATGATGGGTCTACTTTAACCAGGACCGCCTCATTACTAAATGTTTGCTACATTTAAAGATCTATAGGAACTCTTGTCACAAGCACCGTTCTTGTGTTATTTGCTAAGCGATTACTCAAGCTCAGCGATCGTCAAACAGAACGCAAATGAAATGCAGCTAATCACTCCATAATGTTGAGCCGACTTTCCAGGGCTTCAGCATTACTAAATGCGCGCCACATTTGTGTCAATACATATCTTTTGGAATACCTTGATCTTAGTACCGTTCTTGTGTTATTTGCTGGACGTTTAAAAGGCCAGCGATCGTCAAACAGAACGCAAACTAAATCGCAACTAATCACTCCATAATGATGCGTCTAAATTAGCCAGGACTACATCATTACTAAATGTTTGCTATATTTACATACTATTGTATTATTCTGAAAACACACGATGCACTTTGCCGGCCGCCTATTTGCCTCCCGAGCACTGTTTAGTTTCCTGGTGCCTTGGGACTTCCTATATAAGCGGAATATTAATCTAGCTTTCCGTGGGATATCTTCGCTGCAGTTTTTTCTGCTGCAGAGGAGGTCACGGCAGTTGTACACCATTTTATACACACGATGCACTTTGCCAGCCGCCTATTTGCCTCCCGAGCGCCGTTTAGTTTCCTGGTGCTTCGGGACTTCCTATATAAGCGGAAAATTAATCCAACTTTCCGTGCGATATCTTCGCTGCAGTTTTTCCTGCTGCAGAGGAGGTCACGGCAGTTGTACACTATTTTATATGAATAAAACCCCTAAGATCTTGTTACTAATATGCGTTTTTCCTCTTCTTTCAGGTCGACACCTTCACCTCGGTCTACAAGAAGCTGACTGGTCGCGATGTTACCTTCGAATTCCCCGACAACTACCTGAATGTCTAGAGCGGGTACTCGTTAGCAAGTCGCACTGGTTCGCCGGTTCATCTGGGAAAATCACCTCTATTCTGTAGTGCAGAAGATGAGTTTTTTACATGAGCTAGAGAACGTGAAATAAACATTAAACAATTTAAAACTAAGCAAACTTCCAATTAAGCCAACTCCCTCTGTTGTCCTGTAATTAATCAGCGCTAAAGGGAGTTACACTTGGGTGCCTGCATGTGTTCGATTTGTGATCCTTCGGAACAGCAGCGTTATCCTGCTGGGATGTGTCGCAGATTTTGATTAAGAGCAGCCATAAAAGGCGTTTCTGCTGTTTTTTATGTCATGTGCGGTGTCTGCTTAACTGCTTAATTAAACAGCTGACAACGTATGTTTGTTATAATTGGTTCAAATTGTAACTTTTCTTTGAAAGAGTAGCACGTGTGCCAAAGGGGTTAATCTTGTGGCGTGTCTCGTTTGCATGTGCTGTAATAATAGGTATTCCAGAATTTGGTTAAATTACACGCATTACGCTTTTGAATAATCACATGTGTGATGATTGGGGTGGTGAATATTTGAGGGAAGGTTTTTCGGGGATGATTAAATTTTTGGAAAATAAAAAGCTTTAACATGGAACACCCTACATTTTTTAAGCTTTTTAACCGCCATATTTAAATTGTATAATTATAACTTTATAATTTCTTTTTCTTAACTTTTATTTTTATAGATTTTTTATAATTATTTTATTTTATTATAGATTTTTATTGTTTTTAAAAATAGTTTTTTGATGAGTGCAAAAAGTCTCGACGAAAAAGGATGATAGAAATATTTATAAATTTCTTTTGAACTTAAGAGTAACTTTGGTTATTTTTTGTTTATTATTTTAAAAATTAGGATAAGTTATAACGTAATATCATCGTAATTGGTCCCTCTGGGTATATTTTTCCTTTGCACCCTTTCGTGTGTTTTTTTTTTTGTCACCGGAATCAGTAGAGTCATTGTTTTGACCACAACCCTTTGTTGAACTACAACAGTTCTGGTTTATTAATAGCATTAGTGCATTCCTGGCCCATTTAAGCTGTCCAAGTCGATTGATTGCACTTTTGAAATTCAATTAGAAGCGACCGCAAAATCACGCAATTCAACAATTCCGAAATGTTACACGACCTTATAGGCAAACAAAGGAACTCTACGAGCGACGAAATTAGGGACTGGGGGTTAAAGTCACCGGACTGACAGGACATGAACATGAAAAACGAACACGAACGGGGGGCTTTAAGTTGTGGAGTAGGGAAAATAGTTTTGGCCACAACAAGAGTTCGAGTAGAACTTTCGATTTCCGACAAATTGTTGATGTGGTGTTTGTTTTTTTTGGGCTGTTGTGTCTGGGGAAGTCCCGGTGGGTGGTGGTGTTACAAGGGGGCGTGACCCTTGGGCGAGACAGGTGGTTCGCTGACAAGTTGGTGGGATTTTCGGGGGAATTGGCTCGTCGGCTATCGGTGATTCTATCTAAATGACCCCCGCGGGGTCATCTATTATTGATGTTGCCTAATTGTGCGCCATTCTAGACGAACGGTTATCATTAGGGGTGGCAATTTGCAGACGGGGTGGGTGGTTCTTTGTTCGTCCTTGGACCCGCCAATGCGTAATGCCGTCTTAAAGGAAATCCCATTCCGCCGTCTTAATTAAAACGCAGCCCACACATTTGTGGGCACTTTGTATGTAGATTTTATTTGACATGAGCTTGGCGGAAAATGTTTATGACAGTCGCAGTTCGGTTCCCACCATATCCTGTCGCTGGAACTGGGAATGCCAGACCCCCTCTCCCCACAGGACTTTGACAAATTATTATGTCATCTCCCGCCGCTGACGATGGCGACGGATTTCTGAGTCACGCCGCGATTCCCAGCTCAAATAACCGAGAATCTCAATCTGCAATGAATGAGCGTTTATATAGCGCCCATATTATCAGTGGGTGAACAATCAGTTATTGCCTCATTAATCCATTATTGTGTTTTGCGGTTTATAATTTCTTGGGACTAACACGTTATTTATTCTAAAATTATTAGATTTTTAATTTAGTTCGTTAATATTACTTAAAAATAATTGTTTGTTTAAAGTGTACTTAAAATATATTTAATTTCTCTGTCTGTAATATTATAATTACATTTTTACATGCGAATTTTTTAATTTAATATAATAATTTTGTATTCATTTGGTATTTCGCTCTTCATTTAACATTTGCTGTTTATTGATAAGATAATCTTAATGAATGTGCACCTAAATGCTGATTTAAATTTTGTCTTAACTAATTTCTGGCTAACTAGCTTTATTGATATCAGGCAATAACAAACCATATCAACATTAAAAGTTAGTGCAAGCGTTATCGCACTGAAAAAAATTTGTTGCTAAAAAATACATACCATTCCATTATATAATACGAATTTGATTGCAAGAACTTGATAAAATATTTTTCAACCGTAAGCTAATATTTATAAATACCGAATAATTTTTAGTAGGGGAGATAAGTCTTCTGTAGAAAGTTTATCAGCTAATCGGTTCATCGGCTATAAGTTCTGGACTCCGTAGTGCACCTTAAATATTTATAAGGTGCGGAATCGCAAGGGGATCCACTATGCGTAAACCGAGACTGTTCGGTTAAAGTTGCCTTTCCACGATGACTGCCATGGGCCAGACATCGGCTGATAAGCCACCGATAAACCAGCCATATAGTTACTAAACCCAGAATAGCTGGCTCCCTGTGAGAGCTTGTCTGATCATCGCACATGTATCGTTGAGAATTTCTTGCTTCGCTGAGTTTTCTATATTTATCCAGAGCTAGCGTTACATCATGCCACCCAGTAAAGATTTTTATTTCCGAAAGCAAGCAATAAATTATGAATATTACTGGAGGGGCGATGGATTTTTCTTGGGCTCTCTTTTTATGTATGAGTGAAAAGTTTTATGGGCTTATCGGAACGCGAAGGAATTTAGGTACAACTTTTGTAGTTGCAGCGATAGTCTTTTAAAAAACCTTATTTCCAGCACAAAAACCTCTTTAAGAAAGCTAATTTTAAAGCTGCCTTTATCATTATTACTATCTTTTGAAAAAACATCAAAATATGATGGAGCGTATAAAAACCAGAAAATGAGAAAGAAAACAGATAAAGGCGACACAGCGATAATGATGCTATTGGCAACAAACAAATAGAGAGAATTCTATAGTTTTTCCACACTCTCTCGCTCTCTGGGAAAAGTGGGCCAGTAAGAAAATTAAGCGACAGCGACTGGGAACTTGGCCGATATTTACAGCTCTGGGATCTCACGCGATGACGAAATGCGGCACTCGCAGCCCACTACTCGTATACGTGTTGTGGGTTCCCTCTGGGCCACTCGCATTGAGTATTGAGTATACAACCCGTTGCCGGCTTCGTTCGCGCGACTGTTGCTGCTCTGCCGACGTCTGCGTCTGCGCCGGCGACGGCGTCGGCGTCAGCGTGACACCTACTCACTGAGGAATACCCTACGACATTTTGGTTAGATATCAGACGTTTTTAAAGAGAGTGCAGACATGATTAAAAGAAATTAATAATTTAAAGTTTATTTATGTAGCAAACCATTTTTTAATTATTATTATATTTATTGCATATATATTAACATTTTAAAAGTGTAGAATTTTTTTTAAAATTATATTGAAAAACGTAAAAGATTGGACCCTTTCTAACACTTACTCGTCTTTTGAATTATGGTTGAACCCACTTTCTTGGTCAGATTAGATAAGTTGTGTAAAGCTGCTTAAATCATCTTCCTCAATTAGCATATTTCAAGATAATTCGGTGTTAAAAGAGTGAAGCAATTTAACTTATCTTTTAGTCTAAGGCAGCTACTTTTTAGTACATGAGTTAAAATGAAAGAGTTCGCATCGCTTTTTCTTTGTATTATCATTTTCCAAGAAGCCAGCGCCTATTGTAGGTGTTACAAGGATAATGTGTACGAAAAATAAGTATATTCCCATGAAAACTAAGCATTTTTGTATATTCCTGACAGATAAACAATGTCATAGTACAAAACTGGGATTTGGTCGTTGTATGAACGCTAAAGACTGTCCGAATGATTCTTCTTTGCACAAGAAACACTTCTTTTCCTATGAATGCGAATCGCATTTGGTCTGCTGTCTTGATCAGAAAACAAGCGGCAGGATTATCAATTTGCTACCTCAACCGCCAACTTGCGGAGGCTTCAGTCCCAAAACCAAGATATTAGGCGGATCGGAAACCGATCTCTATGAGTTTCCCTGGATGGTGTTGCTGGAGTACCGCAAACGAAATAAATACAAACTGACTACAGATTGTGCAGGATCCCTCATTAATCATCGTTATGTCCTGACAGCTGCCCATTGTCTGCCGGGAAGGCATTTTCGCAACATCCGAGAACTGTATGTATATGCTTAAAGTTCTTTATATAGAAACTCTTTAGATTTTCCCGTTTTTCACCCAGTGTTTCTGTGAGATTGGGTGAGCACGACACCCGTACCGATGAGGATTGCTCCGCCGTTGGTGGCAGATGCGCCCCAAAATCTCAGCGATTGGGTGTTGAGGAGATTCGAATTCACGAAGGATATCGTGGAATGCACGGCAATAAACTTCACGATATCGGCTTGGTTCGTTTGGACCGGAATGTTATGTTTTCAGACAACATTCAACCTATTTGCCTGCCCTCGACTGTTCATTGGCAGGCTAGGTATTCCGGTCAGACCTTCATCGTAGCTGGTTGGGGTAAAACTGCGACCTTGGAAAGCAGTCCCACCAAGCAAAAGGTGGAGGTTAACCTCGTGGACACAGATCAGTGTCGTCAGAGATACTGGCAGTTCAACATCTTTCTGGAATCTACTCAACTATGTGCCGGTCAGTTCCAAAAAGACAGCTGCGAAGGAGACTCCGGCGGACCTCTGATGCAATTTCGTGATGGTGTTTGGGTTCTGGAGGGCATCGTTTCATTTGGCGAAGGATGCGGCCTAAATGGTTGGCCTGGTGTCTACACGGACGTTGCTGAATACGACACCTGGATCAGCCAGAATATCATGGCTAAACTTGGGGACTATGTAGATATTATGGTGGACCCTCCACATAGTGACGAATCGAATGTACGGGACAGAGATAATGAATCGGATCGAGAGAGTTCAGAAGAAGACAACAATATATATTAATAGAATAAAGCTTTAGAAAAATTTATAAAAATTATGAAAAGATAGTGTTTGGGTCACCAAAGTAGAAATTGTGATTACTCCATTAAGTGATTATTAAATCAATCATGATCAGCTGTAGTAATTTTAAAAATCTTGACTCATTATGATTATAATAATATATTTAATAATATTTGTCTTATCCCTAAAACTAACCCTAAATCGTCTAGTTACCATCAGCATAAGGGGTTGTTTGGGTCACCAAATATGTATAAGTAACCCCAAGAAATGGCGGTGTAGGGCATCCCCTTTTCGCCTAAGCCCCATAGTTTTCCCTGGAAATTGGTCATGTCTCAAAGCGGCAGCATTGACTTTGAACCGAGAGTTGTTTGTGTAATGTTTACGGAATGTGTGAGCACAACAGAGAACCGCAAACAGAGTGGGCGGAGCGAAAGGGGGAGTGAAAGGGGTGCCGACAAAGAGGGCAAGGCGGAATGGTAGATAATAACTGCAGACGCAGCGAAGCGACAACAAATAAACTACAAATTGAATACTCCCCAACCGCAGTCGACGTCAACGTCACAGTTGGCGTCGCTGCCATCGATAGTTCTGGGTGCTCCACTAAAGCAGCGCAGTCGACGGCGACGCAGGCAGCGCCCTCTCTTTCTGGATGTAAAATGTCGACCGATTTCAGCGGGCTTCGTTAGTCACTTGAGTTCGTTCGCCTGGTCAACAACAGCGGAGAAAGCGAGGCGAGAAGAGAGTGAGAAGCGCGAAGAATCCCGGCATATCCGTATCCCGAGAGTCCCGACGATCCGTAGTTCCAAAGTTATCGCCGCGGAACCGCGAATTCCAGTAGCCCAGAGACCCCGAACCACATCCAAAGTAGGTTCTACAAAAGTGATCACAAGCCGTATAGCAACGGAATACCATATGGTTTTTTTTCATAAGCTCTCCAAGAGACTGAAATTATAGAACATAATAGTTATATTTGCGTAGTACTCACACCAGCACCAACTATGGTATTTTATCGGGGACTCTCTGAAACTTTTGGAAACTTATATTGTAGAGTAGTAGTATCTCTAGAGACATTCTTTAGAAATGAAAACTCCCCAAAACTATTTGAAACAGATACAAAGCATAATCTGCGACATGGAAAGCCCATTAATCAGTCCACTCCCACTTTTAGTACCATTTGAATAGTATTCCCAATTCCAATTCCAATTCCCAGCCCCCGAACCCCTCTTCAAACACACTGCTCACATGCAAATTGTAACCCAATTGTTTGCTCATTTCTGTCATTACCAGCGTCGATTAGGGGGAGTGAATGGGAGGGAAGTTTGTGGGAGTCAACAGAGCGAATAACATGCACACCCCACCACCACCCTCCCCAAAAAAAAAAACCCACCTCCAGAAGAACCTCCCCCAGGTGTTAGCTCTAGGACTGTATACACATTATTATCCCTCACGATTTGATTGCCGCGACACGCGTTGACCCACATCAATAAACCGACCGAAAACAGACTGACTAACTAAGGCTACCCCCTTATAAGTGGGGGTGTTCTCCGAAAACCTTAACTCCCAATGGAGTAGTGAATTCCCTCTAATTTGCGGAAAGCAATAATGAACTGCTCATAAACCACACTTAATATCATTGAACTATTTAATAAAGTGAAGGAGAGTTTTCAACGTTAAGCAAATCCTTAATAATAATGGTGTGGTTAACTCATGTTAAAAACCCCGGCTTATCTATCGTGACTAACTATGTTTCTCGTTCAAAAATATGATTTTTAGAAGCGGTGATCTCATACCGCCGCACATACAAACTGCTACATTTTGCGAAATCTGTTATCGTTTCATTTTGTCGTTAAAAAGTACTCATTTTTGAAAAACGGAATGTTGGAAAGATTGTTGAATCTTCAGATCGAAATGCCACAAAGTGTGAACCAAAATAAATATTTTTCTTTCATTTCGTTATCTGTTCATGCTAAAAACTGATCACAGATGTGGCCCACAATCTTTAGTACACTATCCAAAGATCAATAAACAAACTTTAAAAAAGTGGTTCTTAAAGGCAATAGTCAAGCCGCTAATTCTTTGGAATCCCTTATCGTCACCCTTTACCAGGAACAAATAATATTATGCCATGTACCAGTACTGAAAAAAATGAGAAACATATATTTTTAAAAGTGTAGAGCTTTTCTACTGTTCAATTAAACTTTGTATTTTTAAGTAAACCCTTTAAAACTTATCTGAAATTATGGTTATTAAATTGTTCTTAATGATTCTTTACATCTGATATTTGTTACATCTAATATACTCTGACTACAGGCATTAAGTAGTATTTATTTAAGAATTCCATTTATAATTAGCTTGTGCTCTTTCCCCAGTGTAACTATAGTTTGCCAACGATCTGGTCTAAATTATCTTTAGATAGCGAGTGCCTTCAATTACCCCGCGACCATTAAAAGCTCCAATTAAAGGTGGCAGCCGGGCAACAAGTGCCGATACGATACTTGATCTCATAGCATAGTGCGCTGGGAAATCTGTGAGGTTTTCTTTGCTCTCAATAGAACACGGGAAAAAGCTCACCGCTGTCACTCGGGGGGCATGGAAAATTTCCAATAAAATTCGGCATTTTGGGGCATTAAAATCGCTCGGTGAGTGACGATATAGGAAAATAGTTGGTGATACGCCGACGTGCGAGCCATCAGGCAATTAGCCATGTCTACGAAAAACGGGGAGGAGTAGGGAAATCGGGAACCGAACCTCTCGATGGCCGGTCAGCTTTATCGCTGCAAATGAAAACACTCCAGAGCGAACGGGCGAGCGGCGAATGCCAATAAAATAGTGAACTAGGGGTACCATGTATATGTTTATTATTATTTATTATTGGGGCGAAATAGATTGTTTTTTATGTCCAGTGCGTTGCCAAGTTGTCGAGTTCGGAAATTAAGCAAACGAGAGTGAAGTGGCTGGCTCTCTCTTCTCTATATGGAATATGGAATTTAATTTATTCATGCTAAAGTCGCGTGCTCGAGGCCAATGAAAATGTTGATCAATTCTTGTGACAGCGTTCGTCAGTCGAAAAAGCGCCCACCACCCCACCCCCGATATAACCTCCGATTTATTTCTTCCCCTTTTCCAATTAGCGTGCGTGGCTACATTTTCTAATTAAAAGATGGGGCGTGTTTCGGAGTCCCCACTGTGTCCCCACCCGTCTGGCGTACTATCAATATGTAAATTGATCAGACTCCCCCCGCGGCAATCTTATCTCTATGGCAACTTACGTAAGGGGAGCGATTCTTCGGCACCCCCATTACTCATGCCACTTTGGCGCACTCGGAACACCTGGAGGGGTCAGACAGAAAGTGAATCACGTTGGCAATAATCGCACTTGGAGTATTTGCCATCGTCGATAGGGTCTTATCAACGGCACTTAACCCGAAAATTTTGAATGAATCAAGTGGGGGGAGGGGATGGAGGAGGAGGACGAGGGGGAGGAACTATGGTCCGGTTCGGAAAATGTGGGCCAGGTGTGCCAGGTGTGCAGTGCTTATCAGCAGGGCAATAAGCCATCGCACACGCACGAGAAATGGATCGACCATTCCCCCTAACCGAAAATCATAGGAAATGTTCTGTGGGGGCGTCGACTATACGACTATACTACCCAGTATTTTGGCGAGTCCAAAGGTATATGACTTTCGGTTAGGAGTGTGAGATAGTAAAATCAAAAGATCGGCAATTTACGATTGCAATTCTCGGCTACCCAGGCTAATATATCACATTTCGCCCACACTTAACATGGCCAAAATCTCAAAGTTTATTTAATCAAGAAGAGTGGAATTTTTTAAAGACCGGTAGCCAATTGGAAGAACATTAAAAAGAAAATGTTACAAAAAGGATACTTTAAAAATGTTTTATTCAACATTTAATTAATTTAATCAACTTAAAATGCTTATACCTACAGATTTAATGGGTATTTTGCTTTCGTTTTTCACCTAAGAAACTCATTAGTTTAGATATGTTTGTTTTCTCAGCTGCTCAAGCTATTTAGATGTGTTTAAAAATCTATTCACGATTTTCGCACTTCCCACAAATATTTATTTGACTTTGGTACATTTGTGATTTGATTTTCGTTTTGGGGAAAAGCAATACCAATATTACCCATATTTTTATTTCGAGTATGTCTTGGGTAAATCCTATGTTAAAATATTTTTAAAAATATGTTCTAATATTTTTCCTTTAAGTCAAAAAATCATAGGTGTACCGATCAGCTAGATGGGTTAGGAAGAGTATGGCTGTGTTTAGATAAGGAAACTATGGAGCAATTGGGCGCATGAGATTAGAAGTCGCCGAAATCCCGGCAATTCGGAGAGGCGAATGACAGGGCAGAATCATCCAGTCATTGCCTCGAGTGTCACACTATCCATCATGCCATTAGTTTGAATTGGGAACCACCTGCGTGGTTCGTGTTTTGCAGATCCACCTGTTAACCACCTGGCTGATGACTCACTGCTGTTGTTGTTGTTTCTTTTATAACCCTAATGATGTAGTGTAGCTCTATTTGTTTTCGACCAGATAGTGGGCAACTTGCAGATCGGTGATTGCAACATGGAACCCGGCAGGCGATAAGCCGCGATAACGCCGACCCTGAGTGCCCAAGTTTATTCCACAAATAAACGGAATTCTGTTAATATCCAGAGCAAACCCTTTGAGTCTATAAAGCGGCTGAAAGAGCTTTGGGCTGGCAACAGATTTCACACCAATTACAGTCGAAACTCTCTGAAAGACCCGCTAATAGTGCGCGCTTATAACCATCCTAAACTTCAATTAGCGAGTCTCTGTGGATTTGCTTTGATATCACAGCGAGAAAAGTTCTACTGTGAATAGATGATGGGCTCTTGAAAGCCCCAACTAGTTTAACAGTCAACAGCAAATGTTTACATTATGAAAGGTTTATTAGCCTTTCGCTGTTTGCTCTGGCATTACTCACGGTTGGTTGGAGGGGGCTTCTTTGATTATTTATAATACCAAGATCACCAGATTATAGATCATTAGAAGTGATATTCCTTTGATATCAAGTTACCAATGACAACACTGCGTATGATTAACAGAGTTTTCTTATATTTGCTATGAAAAATGTAATATTTAATTTCATTTTGAAAACCTTTTAAAAATCTCCCCATGTTTTTAGTGTCACCTATTATCACAAATGAAAATGGTCCTTAAATTGTATTATTGTTTGTAGAGTTTTATTTGAATGTTCAAAAGCGTATATCCATTGACCATGGACCTATAAATAATAGCATTAGTTACGTTCATGGGGTTGGTTTATTTCGAAATGATATTTTAAAAAGCCTATAATGATTATTCTAATCTTCTATTCCAGTATGTGCCTTTCATCCCCGATCCCCGGCCAGAAACAGGCGCCGGCTGTTGGTCACTGCAATGGATCCTGCAGCCTGGACAGGAATGGCAATCGCAGCTCCCCAAGTGTCCCAAATGGAGGAGAGCTGAAGCACAGAGGCACCAATGACACAACACACACCCAGATCAAGGATGACGATAATCTGGGTTATAAAGAAGAGAATGCGGTGTACAAGGAGAATGTCCTGGAGCAGGAGAAGCTTCTGCAGGATCAGAAGTTGAAGGAATCGGAGGCAGAGGAGGAGGAGGAGTACCACCCACAAATCAGATGGCCCGATCTCGGGGCCCAGACCTTTCTGCACGTTGGCGCCCTCTATGGATTATACCAGCTATTCTACGCCAACTTCTACACATTCCTTTGGGGTGAGTGTCCACTGTTTTGAACCCCCCACATGGGTAATTAACATCTGGGTGGCTAATGAGCTACCGCCCCTACTGCAAAATGGTCACCAATCTCCGTAATTGCATCTGCCAACATGCAAACAGTGTTCCGATAGTCGGGTATTAGCTATTTTGTAACCAAACGTCAGTCGCTGTTAACTGGGCCAGTTTAAATTAGCTGTCTGTATTACAAATTCCCCGGGGTGAGGTAATTATTGGTTTTAAATGGAGATATAAGGGAGATAGTGAAGAGAACTGTAGTTTGATATTACATTTTTGAAAGTGAAAATAATATCGCTAATAAGTTATAGGGAGAATAAATGGTACATTATATTTATGAATCCACTTAAAAATTCAAAATAAACCAGTAACCTAAGGAGTTTCAATAGGGAATATTGAATATGAGCAAGAGATCAAAGTTCTTCAATGTTTTTGTCCCAGATGACGCACGTCAGGGAATCTAAATAAGTTAATATTATGCAATAGGTAAACAACCGTAGGGTTATATATTCTTATGCACAGGCTGCCTCTGCGAACTTTGACCGCTGGCAATTAAAGTTAACGAACGCTTCAATTGCCCGATATAATTCGGCGGGTGATCGAAATCGAAGCATAGGAGAGATTTCCGAGTGGGGAGGCGACAAAATAGGCCACCCCGAAAAGAAAAGGGAATATGTAATATATTAACCCTTTATCTAAATCACCCTTATTCTTCTCTTTCTCCTTTAATATTATCATTAACACCTTATATATCTTATCACAGGCTGCCTCTGCGAACTTTGACCGCTGGCAATTAAAGTTAACGAACGCTTCAATTGCCCGATATAATTCGGCGGGTGATCGAAATCGAAGCATAGGAGAGATTTCCGAGTGGGGAGGCGACAAAATAGGCCACCCCGAAGAAGAAAAGGGGAATATGTAGATATATTTAGAGCCGGGCGTTGTGTCATCCGTTGAGCAAATCACCAAACTATTCAGATGGTTCGGTTGGTATATATAGTATATGTATGTTTTGTTTGTTTAGACAATGACAACCGTCTGTTCTTTGGTTTTTTTTTCAGTGGTGGTCACCGTTTGGGTCTCTGGAATTGGAATCACGGCGGGAGCACATCGACTGTGGTCTCATAAATCCTACACAGCCTCCTTGCCACTGAGGATTTTGCTGGCCTTTGCTTTTTCCATTGCGGGACAGGTTAGTATATCATTTAAATGCTTATTCGTAAAATAAATCTAACTGATCTCTAAAATCCCCATAGAGAGATGCCTACACGTGGGCCCTGGATCATAGGATACACCACAAGTTCTCGGAGACCGATGCGGATCCGCACAATGCTAAGCGAGGCTTCTTTTTCGCCCACGTGGGTTGGCTATTTCTCACCCCCCATCCCAAGGTCGTGGCCAAGCGGAAGGTCATCGACATGTCGGATCTGGAGGCCGATGCGGTCTGCATGTTCCAGCGGAAGTACTACATCCCATTGTTCGCTCTCTGCTCCATCGTTTTGCCGGTGGCTGTGCCCTGGTATTTCTGGAACGAGGATTTATGGATGTCCTTCTGGATCAACTTCAACATGCGATTCACCTGGACCCTCAACGTCGCGTTCTTCGTGAACAGCGTGGCGCACATGTATGGCAACAAGCCGTACGACAAGTAAGAAAGATCATTGTACTTTAAGGGGGTATTATTATATTATTATAAAAACAGGAAAAATAAGGGAGGAAAAAAATATAAATATTTTATAATATTTTTTATTTTCCCCTAACTTAATACATTTTTTTTTCTCTATAAATTGCCTAATTTATTTCTTTTTGAACCATTATTTATTACTAAATGAGTTTAGTTCCATACTATGAACACTAGAAATAAGTTTATGAACAATAATTTGGCTTAAACTGCTTAATAACTCAATTTGATATACTGCCAAAGCAGAAAATTGCAATTATTGAAAGTCCAAAAATTAAAACATCTTTGGCAGATTAAATAATAAACATATTAGATTGAAGTGGAAAAGAAATTTGTGTTATTTTAGTAGGATGTAAAAGGTTACTCATTCATTTTTTAAAAGCACCTACTAATGAGCCTCCAAATTCTTTCTTTTCAAGGAACCTTATGTCTACTGAGACCCCTATCGTCTCCCTGCTGGCCATGGGAGAGGGATGGCACAACTACCACCACGTTTTCCCCTGGGATTACAAGACGGGCGAGTTTGGCAACTATAGCCTCAATATCACCACTGGTTTCATTGACTTTTGCGCCTGGCTGGGCCTGGCCAAAGGACGTGAGTATACCCCATATCTTTCAAACGATTCCTATCTTTACTAATTAACCCTTTATTTATAGGTAAATCCGTATCCCCTGATATGGTTATAAGGAGAGCCAGGAAGTGCGGCGATGGAACTCGCTTCCTGGACGACGACTTCGCCCACAAGGATCCGGTGTGGGGTTTCGGGGACAAGGACATTCCCCGCGAGGACATCGTGGAGCTGGCCAAGATGCAAAACTAAGCTCCTTAGCCATGTGTATTATGTTTTCAGCCTGTGGTTTTCCTAGTATTAAGTTTGTAGCACCAAGCCATGCCTTTTGCCTTTACTCAAATGATCTAAGCTTTCATTTGAGGTTTTTATGGAGATTTTAAATGAAAGTTGGGATCTTTTAAGCGAGGCATTTGACCCATTACCCAACCCATCCCATCCCAGGATCACTAGGATCGTCGTATAGGGACGCTAATCTCCCATCGTTGCTTTCGTTACTTACCTGCGGGTCAATAAACTATGTTTTGTATTATAAAGCGGCTTGACTCTGAACACCTTGGGTTTATTCGAGGCTTATGCATAGGCAATTGGTCGATGAATAATCCAATACCATTAGCCTCATTGGGTTTTGTAATTATGAGGGGCTTTCAGTATAGTCTAGACTGCCGCGGAGGAAGGAACTAATTGGGATACAGGATAGGAAATTGGACTTAAGGATTGTACAATGGAGAAAACTAAAATCAAGGACCAGGATCAAAGTGGAGACTCGATCCTCAAGAAGCGCGATGCCATCTGGCCATTGGTTTTATTCTATATTCATGTAAATATCCTAGGGGTATATGGAATTTACATTCTGCTCACTAGCGCTTCGTGGGCCACGATTTTATTCAGTGAGTTCTTGGGGTTAATCAGTTGCCTCTCTTATAAGTAGATGATTTTAATCCCCATAATAGCTGCTCTATTAACTCTGCTTGGCATTTTGGGAGTGACAGTGGGTGTTCATCGCCTGTGGGCTCACAGGACCTTCACCGCCTCCAAACCTTTAAAGGTTTTCCTTATGTTCTGCCAGACGACCGCTGGTCAGGTGAGTTAACCCCTCTAAAGCTCATAGTTACTACACCTCTGGTAAAAGCTTCAGCTATGTGTTTTTACCTGAGACACAAACCTTAAAGGTAAAACTTGTAGACTGAGTGTTTTTTTTCCGGTTCAGGGCTCCATCTACAGTGTGGTTCAGGCCCATCGACTGCATCATGCCAAGTTCCAGCAGGACGAGGATCCCTACTACAGTAAACACAACTTCATGTATGCCCAAGTGCGAGGGGGTCTACTGAAGTACTCTCCGCAGCAGGAGGAACTGCTCAAGGATGTGGATATGTCGGATCTGGAAAGTGATCCCATTGTCATGTTCCAAAAGCGGTGGGTTTTAAGGACTCTTTATATAGTATGTATCTTATTGGGATCCTTACTATATTTTCCAGGTTCTATGTCCTGCTGTACATCTTCCTCAATGTACTGCTCTCGATAAACACCCCCTTTCAGTACTTTGGTGACTCCTTGGCCACCTCCATGTTTGTGGGTTTCTGGCTGCGCAGTCTGATTGTTATCAACCTGGGGAACCTGGTCAACTCCTCCCACTTTATATGGAGCATTCACAAGGGCTTCAAGCCCACGGACTCGAATAGTATCTTCTTGATCACGAAAAGCTACTGGCCGCAGTATCACTATCTACTGCCCAGGGATTACCAGAGTGGGGAGTATGGGAACTATGCTTCGGGCATTGGATCTGCTATGATCCGCATATTCGCCGCTCTCGATTGGGCCAAGGATCTGAAGACCATTGGATCGGTGGCAGTGCGTCAGGGATTAACGAAGGCCGTGGAAACGGGTCGACCCATTGTCGAGTGCATCGAGGAACAGGTGGAGTTGGAGGAGAACCAACTGCCCGCCAACCATTTCCTCAACCGGGAAAAGTTTATGTGAGCATATTGCGTCATCTTTTGGGGGGCTCTAAAAAGATGCGACAAATGGTCGCGTCAGTCGTAAAAATAAATTAACCGCCATCGAGAGGGCGGGGTAGAGTAAACGGAGAGCCTAATTATTGGTCAGCATAAAAAACGAGCGTAGTAAACAGAGGTGCAGTTCGAAAACTCCGTGGCATTTTCGTGGGCTGGAATGGAACTGGAAATGGTGACCCTCCAAGTGGGATGCACTTGGCGGGTCTTTCTTGCCCAAGAGCAAACAAACTAGCTTACAAATCACAGTTCGGCCTAATTATGCATTCCCGATCACACAAAGAGAAAATATTACAACTAATAATGCAGGTTATTTTGTGAGTTGCGTGGGTGGTATATAAATATTGGAGGAACTATGAAATTGGGCTTATGTGGGCTCAAAAATATGTAGATTATAACGGATTGGAAATATAATGAATAGGAAATTTATAAAAAGTTAACCTAGGAAAAGGAAATTTACATAAATTGACAATGATATTTATTTCCGATTTTTGATACTAATCATAATATTGGTAAAAAATTGTACATCTTTAGATATTTGTATCATTTATTAGGTATAGGTTATTATTAATAAGATATTAATCTATCTCGTAAGTATCTTTTTAAAATCTCTGACCTTATTTTCTTTCTGTGCACTCCTCCAATTTCCGATTTCGAATCCAAGTTCGAGTTCGTCACCTTTTCCTATTTCTCTTTCGGTTGTTTACAGATGCCAATTCATTTGGCAATCGGTTCGTTTGCCTTCCCATGCTCGAATCGGTTGGGCATCGTATCGGGATATGGCTATATGGGTATACGCATATATGAGTTTATTTTCGGCATATCAGGTGCTTTGTGGCGGGTTTTTATGGGTTGCGCCTAATGATTTTATTAGCCATACGCAATGTGTGTTCAGTGGCTGTGTCGCTGATTGATTCGTCAATATTGACACCGCACTCAGTAGTGGCCGCCCAGAAGCCTTTTCCTTACTTATCCTCCGCTTTTTTTGCTCCTCCCCACTGTGTTTGCTCATCAAACTTGGTTTAAGCAAACTGAGCGCCTGACTTGGATCACATCGATCGATGCTAAAGAGCCTAAAGGGTCGGTGGCCATTCTAATGCACACATTCTAATACCTATTCATGGAGCATAATCCGCCTGGGTGTGAACATTCCGCACTCAACGCGACTCCACTGACTCACATTTGAGTCGGCCACTTGTACCAATTCCTAATGACTCTGCACTGAAGTGATTACTAATGAATTTGCCCGCTAAAAGCTGCACACTTAAAACATTTTATGACCCACAAGTGCATGAAATTACAGGCATACGTGAGGTGTGAGGAAAATGTCTAGGGAAATAATCACAAAATCCACAAGCTATAAAAAATAAACCTTATATCATAATTTAAAACAGATCATATTGATTTGATCATAACATATATGACCGGAATAATCAGTTGGGAATTATAGCGAAATCGTCGTATAGAACTTTTTTACTTTGTTCATTTGTGATTTACAATACTGCAATAGGAATCTCGAGAGTAATTGTGTTTGACTAAATTTAACAAGTTTTATTTGTTTGCTTTGGGAAATGGGTTTGTGGAACAAGCACTTGGGAATTATAGTACACCCAAAAAAAAATCGATAGGAAACGTAGGTCAATTTTACATTTTTTAAGGTCAATTTTAACTTGATATGGACCCCGTGTAAAATTGATATGGTCGAAATGTAAACTTCATGTTCGAAGTACGTCAGTTCGAATTTCGAATCTGTCTTTCTCACTTCAACTCACGTCATTTTGCTCTCCATATGGCGTATTGCTCTCTTTTTCGAAGTGAGAGAGTCTCCGAGAGAGAAAATTTGGCAAAATGACCTTAATAATGTAAATTTGATGAGTATTTAATGTAAAAACGATGTGGGTTTGAATTACATGCTTTTTACATTGGCCATATCGAATATACGGGGCGATATTTTTTTTTGTGTGTAAATAACTTTTACAGACACCACTCATGTACTGTTGCACGTGACACAAAATTCATCTAGGTTTCGTTTCTCTCAGATTTTATTCGAGTGTATCCCTATTCGCTTTTAGCTGTTTGCGCTGTGGCAGATTTGAGATCCGCTCCGCTCTGTGGCAAATTGCAGTCGCGTCGCGTTCTGCGCTTTGTTTAGTGTTAATTTGTTTTCCATAAACCGACTGAGCGACAGTTGAAGGTTGCACAAATACGTGGAGTACGCAAAATCGCTGTTGACTGGTTGGGCTTATAGGCTCCCAAACCTAAAGCCCAGTTTGAGCAGGTGTTTGGATGCTGGAGGGGTAAACCCTGCCTGAAATAAAAAAAAAACCTCACCACTTCACCATTCACGGCCTAATCGCTGGCAAATTGAAATATCTTGCGCATGAATGGCCGTCTTTTGAGCCAAGAACAGTGGAACGGGAAGCGATTAGGCAAGAAATAAAAAAAAATCACACACATATGTACCAGATATTTATGGATAGGTACCTGAACAATAGTGAACTGGCTTTGTTCGGGGGAACTTTTTTGTATTTTTACTTTGAGCAGAACAGAACAGAACGCTCATATAAAACGCTGACAGTGCGAAAAGAGAAGCTGCGCAATATATCAAAGTGGTTTCCAATGATTTCGAGTAGTCCGTCGTCTCTGCCAAGTTGCCTGTTTGTTTGTAAACAAAGCCAAAGGCAAAAGCAGACAATTTTCTGTTTTTCTATGGCTTTGCATAATTGGCTAATGGCCATTGGCTTACAACATCAGCACCTCATCAGCAGCATCTTGCAGATACAATACCATACCATCCTATACCATCTACAGTGGGTCGAGATCAAAGGGTTCGGTCGCGTGACACTGTAAACGAATGTCCGCAGATTCGGACTTCGGTTTTTTTTTAGGGAGAGATGTGAAGAGAAGTTGTAAACCCAGTTTTACGATGGGCTTCCTTAGCTCTGGGGTTTTATTTCGCCGCGGGTTCGCCGCTTTTGCTTTTGCTTTTGCTGTTGGATTTTAATTAAGTTCGGTTTCTGTTTCTGTCGCCGCGGTTACGTAAAGAGAAAGCAACGTCTTCGGACGTTCGGGAACTGAACTTCATGATCATCGAACGGCTTTTGACTTTGGTCAACACCACACACTTTAAACAGTGGAAGCCCAGTTAAAAGATGATGACTGGAATCGATTTTATATATATAGTATGTATATCTTAAGCTTGCAAAAGGAGAGATTGTCCGTATGCAAATGAGCAGCAGAATCGCAGAATCCCAGCTTCGATATTTGAAATAGAAATCGCTGGAAGGGAAAGGTCTCATATGAATATCATAGCCCATCGAGAACTAAACAGGCAATTGGGTTATGTTATGGGGCCCTTGACAACAAGAGTTCAAGTGTGCGAATCTGTCATGGAGGAAGTTTAACTCGTTCAATTAGCATGGTAGATCGCGCTGTACACGTTACGGATTCGATTTCAATTAACAAATGCAATTAGAATCGTCTGTGTGAGACTTGTAGACCGGTAGTATCGTCGGATCTTTCGTGAGTAATCGTGAAAAGTGCCGGCAGACTTCTTGTCGGTCTCTCAGGTTTTTGTATTTTCAACTTTTTGTGACGGTCAGACGGGGTTTTATTTGGGTGCGAAAGAGACGTCTGATAAGAATAGATTTTGGAACAGACTTTATGGTACTGTGTAATGTATTAATATCGAAATATCTGTTTTGGAATATTAGATTACAAGAGGATATGATAATAAAAGATGGCAAATAACGAAATATCTGTTTTGGAATATAAGATTACTAGAGGATATGATAATTAAAGGTGGTACTGCGATATAGCCTAAATACATATAACTTACTAAACTACATTTATAGTAAACTTGTTTTAATAGCATTCCAAATTTGTATTTTTTTTAATAAAAAATAGTTGCTTTTAAACCATATATTTAATGTTAGTCAATAATGATAATGTTTTAAGTCCTTAAAAAATAATGAGAAGAATTTGAAATTATAATTTTTATAACAATTTTGCTATAATAGCATTACTGAAATTATATTTCGATCACAAGAACTAGCTTAGTTTACATGTTTTCAACATCCCTTTATCCAGTACCAACCATTTAAGTGATTGGTAATACCAAATACCCCTTTTACTAAGAGAAAACTATTGATATTTCAGTGCCAGCTGGCAAGTGAACGTTGATCTTTCCCAATTCGAAGCCCAAAGTCCCCGAAAACCTTTCTTCGAAGTCTTGAGTTTCCCGCACAGACCGAGTTTGACCTACTGATGCATGACACCCAAAGACCAAAAGACCCACACATTTGGCGTAAACTCGAGGTAGCTAAAGCTGCTGACTGCGCTGCTGATTCTGCGACGAAGCCCGGTCCGAACCGAAGTGGAATACGAAGCTGTATAGCCGAACACGAAGCTGCAGCCGAAGCTGATACAGGTGCTTTTTCGTACGTATGTGTGTGGTGGCATAATCTTGGCCTTCTTGGCCATTTCGTCTCTCCATTTCTTTTCGTTACCTTTGTGCGTCGGATCGGAAACTCCACTCCGTCAGTCAGTCGGTCAATCAGTCAACTTTTGGCTTTGCTTTTCGGCTCAGTCGCGGTCGAAGTCGCTGCTAAAGCCTCAGTCGCAGCTCTGCCCAGGTGAGACAGCCGCATAGGTAGGAATTTACACCTTTGGCTACGATCATTTGTCTACGGAACGGCGCCGCGTTGAGTTCGTTAGACGCGGAACGGAAAGGAAAGGAGCTCAGTCAAACCCAGACCCTCTAGGCAAAAAGCCCTAAAAACGCGGTTCGTACGCCGAAGTGACTGTGTGTCTTTGTTGGAAGAAAGCCAAAAGCCAAACTCCACCTAATAAAGCCAAGTACTCCGGCAATTTGAGTGTTAAGCTGTGAAGAAAGTTCGGCGAGTGCGGTTTCCGCCGGCGAACCCAAAACCCCCCTTCAAAACACAAAAAAACAAATAAAATAAATATAAAAGCCACAAAATGGGTCATCTGTCCACCTCGGAGCGAGTGTGCAGCAAGACGCCGGCCATTTCGGGTGACTCGAGTCCCCCGCTGGTGGCCAGGAGGTCCAAGTTGGCCAACGGCGATGCCCAGCAGCTGGTGCGACGCGGTGAGGATTCCTCGCCAGAACTCCCGCCGCGTGCCAAGTTGCAGTTGCCCCCGAAGAGGGAGGAACCCACGCGATCGGTGATCCCGAAGGATATCGCCGAACATGTGCCAAAGGACGCCATCAACCTGGAGGAGTACACGCGCACCTTTGTGGGAGATCGCGTGCTGGGTTACCAGTTCCAGGCTCCTCTCAAGTGGGACAAAGTCATCCAGATCTCGCTGCTCCACATCGTGGCCGTAGTCTGCCTGCTGACCTATCCGCTGCGCAACCTCAATTTGTACACCACCATCTGGTGTAAGTATTGGGTCTCACCACATGCACCATCCATCCATTCCATCTCATCAGCCCATCACATCCCATCCGGCATTGCATAATGACCACTCTCTCTTTCTATCGCCTCGAATTTGGAAATGATGTTAGGGGGGGATAGGTGTGTAAAACAAAGAGTCATCTCTGATCGATGCTGTAAAGGGAAATATAGTACACTCCAAAAAACTAGATAGCTTCACAGAGAATATATTTTTAACAATTTCAACCGGATATGAAATTTTAATATATATGTTTGGTCTTTTATTATTTTAGTAATTTATAAAGAAATGATCTTATCTTTTTTTATATTTAGGATCATAATAAAAAGTAGGTATTATTTATGAACATAAAAAAAAGAAAATATATTGAGAAGAAAAACTGGAAAAATCAAGGTCCTTAACAGTTTAGTAATTTAAACATCATAATGCCAAAAATACCCTATACTAAATTCAATGTTTTTATGGTAGCTTTATCTAAAATATTTGTGTAACTGATTTATCTGTTAGTATTACATTTTTCTTCAAGTGTAGTCCTGTTGTTGGTGTCGCTGATGATGTTGTCTTAACGGTTTCCACTCCCCCAAAAAACGAAAAAAAAAGTCTGTTGCCCCACCAATTATTTGCAATTTAGCGCGCCCAGCGTCTTAAGCCCCCTGGCTTTTTCTTTCTTTTTTCTCTGGGCCATTACAAAATGCGTCCCCTTGTTATTGCCTTTAATTGATTGCCGCTTAACACCTGCCTCCCTTTCCCTTCCTTTGCCCAATACCCTACTATTTCGCCCTTCAGCTTCTGCTTTTTGTTATACGACGTGTGTTGAAATCTCTTTCATTGGCTTCACTTTGACTTTTGGGTTTTGAGTTTTCAGCTTTCGGCTGGCATGCAATTTCAGTCTCAGCATAAAAATTGACTGACACAGGTGGATTGCAGAAAACAAAAACCAAAACGTGTGGCTATCTGAATATGCGGCCAAAAAGAGAGGTTGCTATAGAGAACGAAAGAGAAACAAGAATCGCTTGACACAAATTTATTTGGGGCTTTGAAAGATCTACCCCACTGTTGGCGAACCTCGAAATTTGGTAAACAAGGTTGAACTAGAAATATCTGGGATTTCAAGCCAATACTTTAGTATTTTCAATGCCCTAAAATTAGAGATTCAAGATGGTTTATGGTTTCCAAGGTGGGGCTTGAAATGTCTTGAATTTTCTAATCTTAACTAAAGACTGACCAAGGTTAAAACAAAAATCTCTGGATTTTTATTTGACTCTACCAGTTTCTACATAATTTTACATGTTCCAAACTGACTAGAAATTTCTGGGATTTTCTAATCTTCACTAAAAGGGATGAACTAAATACTTATCTTCATGGCTTGAAAGGTTAAACCAGAAATCTCTATTTAGCGATATAATAAGGTTTTTTGTTTCCAAGATTATGCCAGAAATTTCTAGGATTTTTTGATCTTAACTTGCATGCTCCAAAGCACAAAAAGGTGATTTATCTCCCCAAGTAAACACTGATCTTCATGGTTACCAAGGTTTAATAACATATCTCTCCCACTTGCATAGTACTCTACCATTTTAGATCTCATTTTACATGTACCAAACTCTCAGATTTCACAAGACAAAAGATGATTTATCTGTGCGGCAAGCACTGACTCAATTTATGAGCACTTCGCATGCGAGTAGAGCAAAAAATCAGTTGACATTGAGACAGACTTAAAGGGGGGATCCTCCATAACCGATTTCGTTTTCATTGGAAATACCACGGGGTACTTGGGTACTTGGGCACTTCCCTCTTAATGGCTGTACAGCGAAAAACGCCTTAATACCTGGTAATTTTCAATATTTATTGCACATTGTGTGGTATGACAGGCTACGCAAAAAACGGAATTGCAAGGAGCATCCTTGCCATGAAGCGTATCCCTTTTTGGGGCGTCGAGCTCGTAAATATTTTGGCAAATTGCCCAGCGAACGTGCAGCGCTTAAAGATTGCTCCCCGGCATGCTGGGAATTATCATCTTTTGCCGGTTTTGTAGATGGCGAAAATTGTCGTGCTCTGTTCAAGATATTGATTAAATTCAACAGGCTGGAAAAGAAAAAAAATATAGGGGAAAAAGCCGCCAAGAGGTCTTACATAAACGCATTAACATTGGGCGTTAATGAAGCTCTGGCCGAAAAAACTAACATTTATATAAAGCGACAAGTCAACGATCTTTCTTCTGATTCAGGGACACTTGTTCGTCTTTTTTTTGAGTTTCAGGGGATCAAAAAAGATGGTCAGCGGGGTAATTAATGCAGCTTAGCAATTCAGCGATCTGCGAGTCAACTCAAAATCTAATTTCGGAAGCATTTGAACTTGACCCCTACTTTTCTTGCAGTGCCCTCTTAGGTTGCACTGCATTTGAAATGCAAATATCCAAATTAGGTATTGTCAGGTGATCTAGGTAAAATCCGAAAAGTGTGCACTTAGATTTGCATTGCTTAAAAAAAGATACAAAATAAATAGGAATATTTTAACATCTTTAAACTAGACAAGAATTTTTGAAATATATTTTCCGTATTGTTATATTTATTAAAAGGCATAGGTTTTGGGCATTATTTTTACATTTCTGGGCATACCAATGTTGAATCTGATCATTTCCGCACTCTGCATTGGCCTTTAATTGTTAATTTTGTGTGTTTTTGGGCAAGACGGAACTGGTTTTTGTCGCAACATTGTCGAGGCTAATCTTTCCTCCAATCGATGAAATTCCCATTCAGAGAAATCGTTAATAGTTCATTAGTTGGTTGCCGAAATTATGAAGTGGTCGATGTTATGAGCATATATATTTTTTTAAGATCCCCCCTATATCATCTGTAGTTGGGTGATGCGGAAAACCCTCTTTGGATCGAATAGTCATTACTTCTAATTGCATTTATGGCAATTATCCAATTCAATGAGATGGTGACAATGGCATTTTGCATATTCTAATTGAGGAACTAATGGAAATGGATGCTTTGCCTTATGATATTTCTGATGATCAGTCATTCACCGGATTTCTATAAAGTTCCCCCTTCATCAGGCGGGCCAACCTTGAGCGATCTCGGTTCTCTTTTATACTCCATTTGTTTGTCGGGGGAATTAGCACCCAGCCTCAAATAGCTCAATTTGCGGAAATGTAATTTCGGGTTTTCCTTTTGGCATCCAATTAGCACTGCTTTTGTCCGAAAAACTTTATAGCTGACACTTACATCTATCTTTTTTGTATTATTAAATATTTTAGCATTCTTCGTCGGTGGAGTGGCTGGATTTGGAGTTACTGCAGGTGCCCATCGATTCTGGACTCATCGGAGCTACAAGGCCAACGCCGTACTGCGATCCATTCTGATGGTCTGCTACTGCGTGGCTGGACAGGTGAGTTATCTTTAGATTGGGGATCCCTCGACCTTTAACACACACGTAATGCCACCTGAAGATTTTGTCCGCAATTTGCCAATTCACCACCTTCGTTTTTTTTTCGCTTTTTCGGGGCTGTAATGCAATTAACATTAATTGCATCATTAAGTATAACAACTTAATGCCTGTCGCGACTGACAAACTGTAAAAATTGACAATTCCAACTACTCGGCAAAAGTGCTTTGTGTATCCCGCAGATACATTTGTCTTATTTAATGACTGCAGCGATTAGCGCAGCCGCAGAAGCTTAGATGCGGAGCGTGGAAGATACATACGTACTAAATTATATATACATAATGCCGAGCGACCTGGAGATTAAGAGAAACAGATGGAGATTTCAGATACAGATACTTTTAAAAATATATTCGTTTTTACGATCAATTTTATTTTTAGTTGATTCGTTTTAAAGAAGAGATATTTGTTCATATTGTCTAAAAAATTAAAAGTTAAAGACTATTTCTTATATATTATAATTTATTTCGATTATCTGTATTTAATATCCAATAATTCCATTCCAGAACACCCTGTATGACTGGGTTCGCGACCATCGGGTACATCATAAATATTCGGAGACGGATGCGGATCCCCACAATGCCAACCGGGGATTCTTTTTCTCCCACGTGGGATGGCTGATGATGCTGAAGCATCCGGAAGTTCTGCGTCGTGGTCGTCAGATCGACATGAGTGATATTCTGGCGGATCCCGTGGTTCGGTTCCATCAGAAGTACTTCATCCCTTTGAAGATCTTCTTCTGCTTCCTCTTGCCCACCGTGATCCCAGTTTACTGCTGGGGCGAAACCTGGGCTCTCGCCTTTGTCCAACAGTGCCTCTTCCGCTACGTGAGCAGCTTGAACTTTACCTGGTCCGTGAACAGTGCCGCCCATCTCTGGGGATCCCGCCCCTACGATAAGTAAGTATTACAGGGGTACCCACATATTATTATTATGTCAAGAAGATGCTGACATTTACTAATTGAATTGGGAGCATGAATGCAGGTCACCCTACTAGTATTTTAATGTTTTTTATGGTCTTTAGTATACATTATGCTGATGACATAGCATGCGAAGAATGAGTCTCACGTGTTAACACCTTTCAGATAAATATAGAATGAAGAATGTGCGTTGTATATATTATACAATTCAAACAGAACCACAGCTAAATAGCATAAACTATTTTCATTGTTTTGTTTTTGAGGCCAATTTTTAAAGTAAATCCCATAATATTTCAGTACATATATTTGAAATTGTGCTCTTTTTCAAGAATTGGTTGAATCTAAAATCAGTTTGACATCTAAATATTTTTGATTTTTAAAAAAATATATCTTACTGATCCCTTACCATCTTCCTCCTCAGGCGGATCATGCCCAGCGAGAACATCTACGTATCCCTACTCGCCATGGGTGAGGGATGGCACAACTACCACCACGTCTTCCCCTGGGACTACAAAGCAGCTGAGCTGGGCAACTACACCGTTAACTTCACCACCATGGTGCTGGATGCCTTCCACAAACTGGGATGGGCCTGGAACATGAAGCAACCCTCGAAGGAGCTGGTGCGTCGCACCCTGGAGAAGTACGGCGATGGCACCCACGCCTCCCAGATGGGCGGTCCCGAGGAGTTCAAGGACGGCGTGGTGGCCGGTGCCACCATGGTGGGTCACGTGCACTACGCCGAGGTGCCCGATCCCGATCTGGAGTACGATGCCGAGTCCAGCAGCACGGAGAGCGCCAAGCTGGACGAGAACGAGAACGAGGGCGAGCGGATGAAGAAGTCGAAGAAGGCGGCCAACTAGGGATCTCGCTGATCGGGAGATCATAGAGGGATATAGGGATACTGGCGTCCAGTCATCCCCAGGCATCCAGAGATCGAGATGGGCTCGCGGATGGATCACTGATGATGGGTTAGGATCGTCACTTAATCTTGCGTCTATGCGAGGGCGGGACATAGTCGATAATCGTTTTTTAAATTAAACCCTATTCTATTCTATATCATTATTCTATTATATCTTCACACCAGATCGAATCAACACACACACCTGCACCGCAATGGTTAACACTCACACACAAAAGAAACACCCACATCCACTCATTTTTCGTATCTTCATTTGTGTAGGTTTAGGTATTTAGCAGATAGCACGGTACGACATAAGTTATAAGTCACACACAAAAGTTTACGTATAAAGCGACAACAAAAAATAAAAATGCTCTCCGTTCGAGACAAATAAAATGAAAATAAATATTTACAAATAAAAACAATTCAAAAAAACTTAAAAGAGAATCGCATTTCAATTGGTTGATGATCGGGGGTCTTGAAAAAGTACTGTGACTAATGTCCAAGCATATGATGTGAAGTAATCCCATTCACTTATGATCCAAAGATGTGAACTTGGAAATTTTTGAATGTCTGGAAAAAAACTTCGTATTCAAATGAGCTGCAAGTGCGAAAATGGTTTTTGAATTTACTCGGGATCAACAACAGTTCTAAGAAGCTCTGAAAATTCTATGTGAATATCAATTGTGGTAAACCAGAAGTGCGAAAACTGTTTCTGGTTAAATATTCTTAAGTTGAACGTAACCTAGCTTATTATATCAACAATTGACGTAATTGTTAAAGTTGCGAAATCTGAAAACCCACCCATTATGTGAGTTATACTAGTGAGTCACAAAAAATAAATAGAGCCATCATAAGTTGAGAATATACATAGAAGAATGGGATTTCTAAATAAGATTTAAAAGAAGAATAGACTTATCAGTGGTTATATTTCGTAGAACTTACTGATCTTACGACTTGTGGAATTTAGAGTGTTTTTAAGTCAGCATTTGCCTATCAGTTTTCATAGAACTACAACTTGTCCTAATTGAGAATTGACAATATTGCACAAAAGCATTTGTAGTTGATAAAAGATGTGCTAAAATAAATATCAGCGTTTGAAAAATGTGTCTTAGCAATTATAATAAGTGAAAATATCGCCCACTTTGAGAGTCTCATTTCTTAATTATTCAGTTTAGATGTAAATTAAGGTAGCAAACCCACGATGTGATTTTCCCTTTCAGCCACCCACTGAAACGAAACTATTTACCTGTCGCACTTAATGACAATTTAAAGCTGTGACGAAATTAAGATGCAAATGGAAATGGGAAATGGAAACGCCTTTTGTCATTGTTAAGGCCACCATCTGAAACACTATTATATGAGTTGATGAGGAGGTGGGATTCGGGCGGAGTTAGTGGCTGTTTTAAGGCGCCAACTGGTTTCTCTTGACTTTGGACTACGTGACGAAAGAGGCATCTCCCCTACACATCAAGCGATCGTATAGATAGTTTTGTGGCAGGAACTGACGCAAGGAACCGCGACTAGACGTCGTGACTATAATAGTTCCTTAATCGATTGGCTAACTTCCTCACCTGCCCCTTGGTTCCTCCCTTTGAACAGGCCTACGTGCACTTGGCACGTACACCGAACTGAAGCTCAGACTGAATCTCAAGAACGAGAACCTTGAAAAGGTTCAAGCCAGCAGACATTCAAGGGGAATTCCTGGAGCATCGCCCTTCTTAGCATGGGTCTTCGTCTCCAGTGGATGGGAGTTCCCGATCGACAGAAAACTTCATTACTCCTTGCCCCACTTTGTTTTTATTACTTGTATGCTTATAGAGGGAAAATATGATCATGATTATGAATATTTATAAGCAATTTTATGTTTAATAATATGAAAAAAAGTCGAGAGATTTAATTTTAAATATAGGTTTTATAAAGGAAGATTTAACTTGAGGACTTATAGATTTTAGGAATCATTTTGTTTCGTTAAAGGAAATCTCTAAATAATCTCCTGAAATATAATAGTTTCTGTTGCTGTGTATCCAACCTGTAAGTCATTTGTCGAGAAGGTCAAGTGCTTTGCCAATATCAACAATCCAAGCAATGGCCAAAAATGCCAAAAAAAAACAAAAAACAGACAAGACCCTATCGTGTCATCGTCATCTCATTAGCGTTTTCTGTGTGGCTGGGCTGTCATCGTCACCTAATTGGTGACGAGCCAGTGGACACCAAACGAGCACTCAATTTAGCCCATTTTTGTGGGCCTAGTTAATTGAAGGCTGTGCCAGAGGGGCTGGATCGGGATTACATCAACCTCAAGTTATTGGTTGATGGGCAGTCAGTGGAAAAGATGAATGAATGGGTGAGCGAAACTCATCTAGGCCTAAAAAATAAATGTAGATCTTCTTGGAATTTGATTACTTTTTATTTGAAAGAGTTTATTCTAACAGCAATAACTTTAAAACTATTCGAAACCATATATTTATTACAAATATAAATAAATAAATATAATATATATATTACAAAAACCAGTACAAGTTACCTAACCAAATCTTAAAAAGTGTCATATACTGAAAACTGTCAAGTTTATTTCTGGTTACTTTACTTAAGCAAGTTTTAATTGATGTTGCGTTACTTCAGAGGATTGAAGACAGATTACCATGGATTATAATTACCTAGTTGGATGTGATTAAATGCAAAATCCAAATGAATAAAGAGTAAACTTTGTACAACTAAAAAATATCGTCAACATAGAAGTTTTATTTAAAGATTTCTTGTTTGTTAGTTTCACCACATTTCAAATTAACATACAAAATCATTCGACTAGAAGAATAAATCTACAAGAAACGATTAAGAAATTTCTAAGAAATATTGACCAAAGAACTTTGATACCTTCTTAAAACCGCACCTCTTAAAACCTAAAACGTGATATTTTACTTTCATTTAGTAGATTCCACATCTCTTAACTTTTAAGTTTACCGTTCCACTTAGAAGTTATTAATCACTCTGGGTATTTTCGGCATGCATTAATTAATATTTTTCTGGTTTCGAGTGGGAGATAAACAAATGAATCTCTGGCCATTTTGACCGTTAAGTCCCTTTTCGGGGTAAACAAAAGTCGCCCTTCGCTGAACTCTGACTGCTTTATCCAAAGATTTATGCGAAATATATGAGATTTCTTTTCGAGCATTTCCCCCAATTTGGCTCGGCAAAAGAGCCAAATTTGGTAAGCGATAGATAGGCCTATGAATTTGAATTCGAATTTGCATAATATTCCAGTGCTGGCTGGTTTATGGGTATTTTGGCAGATCAGGTCCGCCTGCGGTCAAAAAAGCCAAAGGGCCTTGGTCGTCGCTCGAGAGTTGTGTGGGTGGTCCACCTCCTCCGGCGGTTTCTTCTCTGAAGATCGGTTCGCTCTGTCTTTCTCCCGGGGAAATAAATAAAATAAATACCCGCCACAATTGCTCGTTAAAGCGGTTTAATTACACGGCGGGAAAAGGTTGCAGTGGTCGTAAAGCAATCAAGATAGCGGTCATTTAATGACGTGACCGGGCGACAATTTCCAATTCCTAAGCGCGCTGACCAGCAAACCGTTAATAACCTTGTGATCCGGACGCCGGAGTTTCGGTGACGAAAATCCAAAGCCCCGAAATTTGCGTAACTTTTGCGAATGGAAACAGAAAGCTCCAGCGCCGGCACTCCGATCTCCCTCCTCCGAGATCCCCAGTCCGAGATCCACGGCTAATTGGAAGCCGATGCGATGACATCGAAGACCTGCCTACCTATAATATAGGTAGACACCCATGATCGCCGGCGATATGCAGCAGCAGCCTCTCATTCGGAACTGGTATCCACAAGATACCCATCTATGATATGGGCTCGAGTGTGTCTATGCAATTGCCGATTTTGAAAGGGCACCTTTATTTTTGATGTATTTTGTAACCCGGTGTGCGTGCTTTCAGCTCTTCAGGTTTTCGGCTTTTTCGGTTTTTCTCGCTGGTCCATGGGTTGAACTCTCCACCGTCTAGTTTTGATGTTTAGCCCAGCATTTGATTTATTTGCGTTTTTCGGCCCATTTCGGGCGTTTGGCTTTGAAATTGATTTCTTCGATGGCGGAGAAAAGAAACCGCTTTGTGGTTCCATTTTTATTGTCCCGCCAGCGGCTTTTGCAATGTGTTGAAACCCGTTTTAAAAATTCGTCAAAAAGACAATGCGAACGAAAAAAGAGCGCTAAAACATACAAAACATATTTAGTTCAAACGTCTTGTGACTTGCACAAAATGTTTTGAATAAGTGAGACATCGGCCATATAGGAAAGAGTATCTCAACAGCCTTATTTGTATATTTGCCCGTTCATGGTGCCGTTGTGAATCCGACGAACCGACCACCGCAGCCAAAGCGACTGGTTTTCGGTGGGCTTCACGTGCTCGTGCCTTCTCCCCCGATTATGGATGCATTCTGCAAATCATTTTCATTTTCTGCGGCAACAACGCGGAGTTGCGAAAACCCTTCAGCTGTCTGTCAAAAATTGCAGTTACACGGTTATAAATTCATACGATCTAAGGTCAATTGATGTCTGCAGCAGATAAATTATATCACATATCCAATCACTTTCATTTGGCCAAAAATATTCGCACTAATATCTCTCTCTGCGGATTAATATGCAAAATAGGTCATAAAATCGCATGATAAAAACAAATTTTAACTGCCTTTTAAATTTGGAAAAATATATACATATTTGATCTTATCAAATATTTATCATTTGGGTTTTTTAGGTCTTCCAATTTGAGGTTTTATAACAAAGCGTTCAGTAGTCAGTATTCCAGTAATGGATCATTTCTATTAAGATTTTTGATGGGTCTCTGGATTTTGAGAAATGATTGCTGACAAAAAATTTAGAAAAATAGAAATATAATAGAATTTAAAAAAGGGCTTACCTGTGGATAAGAATTTCCATTGTTATTCGGTAGCTAAAGGTTTTCATACTTAAATATCATTATTTGCATACTTTTTCACTGTGTAATCCCTCCTAGCCTGCAGCAACTCCCGCTCAGCCATTCCGTCAGTCGGTTTATTAGTTCGTGGGACTGGCTAAAACCTCCGAGTTGCAGCAACCGCTTTGACATTTGTCCCCCTTTGTCAGCAGTGGTCATGTGGACAGGGGACAGTGGACACCGGACTACAACAAAAGACATGGTTTGCGCAACTTTGAGGCCAGTTTTTCTCGCTGGCGCCGCAGTCATTTTTTTAATGCATGACATTTCCGGAGCCCCGGATCTCGGCGGCTGCATTTCGGCGCACTTGCCAGCGCAATTTGCAGTTCAGAGCTAATGACATAGACCTTAGAGTTTCAGAGGTGGAATTTGCATAGTTTGGTAATGGTAAAATGTGAGCTTAAAGCTATTTATTGGCTTAGATATTGCGAATGCCAAAGATGGGTGACTGTCTGACGAACTCATCGAGCTTGGACTGGAACAGCTCCGAGGTGACCACTGTGCCGGGTGCCCACAGTGGATCCCGCACCACGAACTCCACCCACACTTTGGCATATAGCTGCTGCAGCAGCTCCTTCACATTGATTGCCGTCGTGTCCGTGTTGAGAACGAATCTGGGAATTAGTTAGAGGGGTTGTAAGTAAAGTATTTCTTTATGGTATAACAAAGTCTCTTTTAAGTACATATATTGGTCAAATTTTAACCATTTTCAAAGATTTATGTATGTATGAAAATTGGATACATTATTAAGACTATACGTACATATGCACAGCTATCCAATGTCTCTTTTAGCTTTTAATAAACTTACTTTAATCCCGAAGGAGTTTCCAGATAATGCAGGGCGTATCGGTTGGTCTTATAATAAAGGAAACCTTCCCGCGGATCATGTGGCGATATCTTGCTGACAAAGGACTTTATGGAGAAGAGCATGCCGTAGGTGAGTTTGGCTTCCTAGGAATAAAGATATTTAATGGATTTAAATTATAAAAAGATATTCCAGAATCTTATTTTACCTCCTCCCGTGTGATTCCTGATTTCTTGGTGCGATTCCATTCTGCATAGTGGAGGAGTGTTCCGAACTTGTCGAAGATGTACAGATTGAAGATTGTCATCTTGTTAGAGTGGATCGGAATGGCATGAGCCCTTAAAACACGAATTTTTACAATTTTATGGAATGAATTTACTTTTATTTCCACCGCAAAACAACTGTGCGGAAAATGTAGCTATTTTCCCGCTAGATCTAGCGCTTTAAAAACAATAACATTGGAGGGTGCTGCCAACTTGTGACAATTAAATACTAGAAAATACCAAAACCAGCTGATTGGAAGGCATTAGGTGATTGAGGCCAAGTGTTCAAACGTTACTTTTATGTATTTCAAATTTTAAAAAATGTATTTTGTCAAACCATTAACTTAAATAAGTGTAATTATGTTATAAAAAAGATAGAATAATTTTATTTATCAAAGTAAACTATTATTACAAAACGGTCTACAAAACAATTTTATTTAATGCCTTTGCCGGGTTTATTTGGTTTGAGAAAAACAGTAATTTGGTTAATTGTGCTCATTTATCACTTTTTCTTTCGCTCTTCTAATTTTTCTTTGGGTTTGGAAGAAAAACTCCCCTTTTTCTTTTTATTCTTAGTTTCCTCTTGCTCGGGAATCTCTATAACGAAGGGATACTCGTGGGGATTGTTCACTTGTTCACGACTCGGTACTGGGCTTTGCCTTTTTTTCTGGACAATTTCGTGTTTTTTATCCTTATCCTTAGCCGTTTTCGGTGTAGAATTGATCGCGCTCTCTGTCGAACTTGAACTTTCAGTTTCGTCGCATTCAACCGTTTTGGGATACTCGTCAAACTGGATAGTCCTTCTTGTTTCAGTGCTGGTACGAGAAGGACTTTTTGGGAAAATGTATATATGGAAGATTTTTATGAAGGATTCATATAAACTGTCACCTTTCCGTGCCATCTTGAATGGTGGACTTTTTCCTTATGCTTCTCCTGTCCATTTTAAAGTATCGGATTAAGCAAGCGATGGGATCTATAACGATGATTGGCATCCTTGTTGGGATTACCTATTAAAATAATAGTTATTTTTTGTATTTAAAAGTGATTTATTTCCCCCAGCTTACTCACTTGACTTATAGTTCCTTTGGGTTTCCCTCTTGTCGAAATGGCGATGATGTCCTATAAAGTTATCCTGTTTGGTGAGCATAGCTCCCTCTGAGGTGGGACTACTTCGACTTTGGCGGAATCCAGCTGCACCACTCGCCAGCAGACGACGAGCCTGGAACTCCTGATTCTCCAGTTTCAATCGCTCGAAATGATCTTCCGGAAATTGCCGTCTGGTTACCCCGGAATGCCCATTGTGGCTCCTACGCTGCTGGGATGGTTCCTCCGATCGACGACCTTGAGGCGGATAGGATTTCTCCTCAAGGCGGCGGGACTTGGATTCGCCACCACCCCCATCTCTATGATTATTGGAAGGGCGACGAGACTCACTAGCTCCCTGGGGATGTGAACTCCTCCTGGTTTCCTTCATTTCACTGGGTAATCTTCGGGATTCCCTTTTTGGTTGGGATTCCCTGTGTTTTTCCTTCATTTCGCCACTGGTTATGTGGGACAAGCCTCTTGATTCATTGGTATTGCTTGTGATCTTTTGAACTTTACGAGCTTCCTTCATTTCACCACTTGTTACTTGTGGTAACCATCGGGATTCTTGGGTGTTACTGGTTACTTTGGGAACCCTTCGAAATTCTGTTATTTCCCCAGAGGTTATATTCTGCAGCTTCCTGGCTTCGTTGGATATCCTTCGGTATTCGCCGCTGGTGATGTTTGGCAGTCGCTTCAGCTGCTCACTGGTCACTTTGGAGAGTCTTCTGGTCTCTACGATTCCACTGGTTATGGTGGGGATTCGCATGACATTCGACATCCGCTTGGATTCACCTGATCCTCCAGGGGGAGCACTTCCTCCTCCTCCATGGGGAGTTCTTTTGGAGGAGTGGGGCTGTTCCGATTCCGGGTTAACAGGTCGCCGGTAAGCACGATCTTGGCGGTGTTTTCCTGCATCCTGCGAATCTCGATGAGATGACCGACCTCGGGAGCCCCGAGATCCCCGCCTGTTCTCCTCATCCTGTCTTCTTCTAGAATCCGTTTGAAGAGCAGTGGTTCTTAAATTTTTCGTTTGCAACACAGGCAGTAGCATGGGCATATTAAGATTATTCTGCGGGGTTACCAAGCCACTGGTATATTGCCTAACTTTTGGACTGATTGAGTATTCCCCTAGTGAAATAAATTAATATATTAAAAGTGGCTTCGTTATTTCATAACCATAATTACCCGGGAAATCCTCGGTGTCGGAAGAAAAAGGTGGCAAAGTGGCAGAAGTCCGGACATTGCGGAACATCTTCATACCCCTGTGACCAAATTGTTTGATTTCGGGAAAGAAGGTCTCCCACTGAGGGTTTTTAAGTTAAGAAGAAGACGACTTTAAGGAACCAAGATACTTACCAGGTAGAATATCCCGTAGGCCAGGAGAATGGCCAACAGCAGGACTGCCGTGAACTTCGTGAACTGCATCAGGATAAAGAGAACCACACCTGCGAGTACTTCCGTATGGGCCACTCCGAGGAACTCGAGGCAATGCCGAATCTCACAGATCCTCATCGTCACCAGGTAATCCACCACGGAGTTAAAAGAGTCGCAGGCGCATCTGATTGCGTCCGCCATGGTTCAAGTTTTGGGATTTGAGTGGGTACCAGTGAAGGCATTTCTCCCTGTCACAGGGTTTCCGAAAAAGGCTAAAATGCGTCTACACTTTACTTCCCAAGCAAAGGCAATTGGATTTTAAATTAAAAAGCCAAAAAAAAAGGCCTTTGTATAACCATTTGGTCTTGTATAATAAATAAATCTTAATAAATAATGGTTTTGTATTTTTATATTTTATTGGCTTAAATAGTATACTTTGTTCACAATAGGTAATTTGAGTTATATAATTTCTAATCAGATTTGATTTCTAGGAATTTAAACTTTCGCGCCTAAAATTGGTAGTTTCAAAAAATAAAATTGTATTTTTCGGTATATTTTCTATATCTTCGGTCAAACTGCAAAACAGCTGTTCAGCCTTTCGAACTTTGTTTTTGTATTTAGCAGAGGGATTTCTTATCACTGAGTTTTATCTACTGTAACTACTATAACTACTGTTTATCTGGCATAAAATATAAAGCGAATTACCCATTAAACACGTTCCAGTTAAATGCTTAGACGCACAATGGCGGAATTCGACGTGAAAGCCGGTTTGCAGCACGTGTTGAAGCGAATTGACGAGGTTCTTCTTCAGAGGCCCAAGGTGAAATTAACTCCGATAACTCTTATTTATGATCCTCTATAAAAGAATCTTTATCTTTCCCACAGGAAGTGCAAGCTCCACGACCCCTACTCGTCGCAGTCAGCAAAACAAAGCCAGCGGAGGCCGTAATCGAGGCCTATGAAGCCGGACAAAGGGACTTCGGGGAGAACTATGTGCAGGAACTGGAGGAGAAGAGCCGCCATCCGGACATCCTGGCCAAGTGTCCCGATATCAGGTGGCACTTTATAGGCCACATGCAGAGCAACAAGATCAACAAGGTCAGCTTGGTTTGGATTGGCGATCTGAAACTTAAATTTAAGAGACAAGACATACAACCCTTAATGGTCCAAGCTATTTTGAAAGATTTGGCCAATAGTTTATATCAAGATCTATAGGAAATTGTAAATAGTGGTTAGGGTTTAATGTGCAGGGTTTGCTATGAACATAGCTTTACAATTACCAAATGCAAAGTTACCAAATCAAAAAAGTTGTCTAGGATTCCCTTGGCAATATAAGATTTTTTTTATTAGAAGTTTTGTTATAAATTAGAGGTGAAAAACTTGCATATGAGAGTCTTTTTTAAAATGTAATGTTATCTCTCTTTTACCTCCATTTAGGTACTTTCTGTGCCTAATCTGCGTATGATCCAAACAGTGGACAGTGAGAAGTTGGCCACCAAACTGGATGCAGCCTGGTCTAAGATACAGCCAGCTCCTGAGCAACCGCTTCAGGTGCTCATCCAGATCAACACCAGTGGTGAAGATGGTAAGATTGGTATTTCTGAGGGTTCAAGCTTTTTACTCACTACCCTAAACGTTTCTTCCCCTAGTCAAAAGCGGCATTGAAGCCAAGGATGCTCCTGCCCTTTACCAGTTCATCAGGAGCAACCTGAAACACCTGAATCTGATGGGCATAATGACCATTGGTGCCTTTGGCTTCGACTACAGCAACGGACCCAATCCAGATTTTGTGTCCCTAATGCAAGTGCACCGATCCATCTGTGAGGCGAACTCTTTTGCTCTCGATTCGGTGCTCGTCTCCATGGGAATGTCCAACGACTTCGACAAGGCTGTAAGTTAGAACCCGACTGGCCAAGATCCGTGTGTATAATCCGAACTATTCCCTTAGATCGAAATGGGCAGCACAGTGGTACGCGTTGGCTCTTCTATTTTCGGCCATCGGGCGGCCAAGGCGTAAGGAGAGGAGCGGAGATGCTTGAGGAATGCGCTGCGGGCACTGAATACAGTTGATTCCCAATGACGTCCGACCTCTCGAATGGGCAGCCTCCAAGTTCGCCTATGTATCAGGTGGAACTCTTGTGTATACCTATAGTAAATCTCGTTGAAGATGATTTGGCGTTTAAATTTAGAAAAACCATGAGATAAACAAATGTTACGTGTGGGCTGTTATATTTCCCCCACATTTGATTGTTAACCTCTCCATAAACAATGCTTCCAGAGTGTCAAAACCATTAATATTCCCAGATACTTTCTGCACCTTGGAAAACTGAATACATTTGGCGCAGTTTTCATTAATTTTAACATTCCTTTGACTGTCTATTTTGCTCTTTTTTTGCACTTTGTTCTATTTATACTTTTCGCGCACATTCAATGCTACATTGCGTATTAGATTGTGGGCAGTTTTTCCTTCTTTTTCTTGTTTTGCTTGGCTCGATGCCAAAATGTCGCCTGGTTACGTGCCAAAATTGCAGCGCCAAGAGAGTTTTCGCGAAAATCACTTTCAATGGAGCACGAAGAAGACTGCAGCCGCCAATCGATTTTCATTATGTCTGATCGATGAATTATGAAGGCTTTCTCGCACGGATCCCATCATTAATTGAGATATTTTCCGTTTGATATTCATGCGTTAAGCCTACATTAATTATAATATTAGCAAAAGGAGGGGAAAATTTAGAAGTTCAGGAGGCGAAAATGACGTCAGATTAATCTTGCTTGAATAAATGCTGTTGCTCATTATTAATCATTGAAATATTTTTATTGCAAAAGGCTAAGAACCTTCAAGAAGTCATATCTACATACTTTCAAACAGCAAACATATACTTATGTTAGACCCCTTCAAGCAATTATGTCGAAGAATTTGTATATTCTTACAAATATTTATGTTAACTATAATATATATGAAAAATATTTCGTAACAGTTAATAATAGATTTTAATTGGTTGTTACAAATGACAACTACAATAAGGAATTAATCTTTAATTTGTTTTTTTTTTTAGATTAAATATATATTGTTTCTATTTGTATTATATTTTTAAAAGCAACTTTTGAGTCATTTAAAATTTTATCTAAGTAGTCACAGTCTTCCCATTGTTATGCAATGTCCATGGATGACTAGCATATAGATAAAATCAGATGTTTATTCCACATTTGTTGCCGAAATAACTCTGGTCCAATATCGGGTTCGTTGGATATTTATGCGACACGAAATCCGCTCGATCTCTGTTCTGCGTATATATACCATACAGATCTATAGATTTGGAATTCTCGGCGCTCTATTCATATTGCACAATGTACGGGGGCATTTCGAAAAACAGAAAAAGAAACGTAGGCAAGGCAAAACATCGAGTATATAGGCGTGAATAGACATTTAGACATATGCTATATGTTGGATATATGTACGATATATATGTATGCCCGGTGCCAAGGGAAATGTAGGTGATTTCAGCGCAAGAGGACACCTTTGGGAGGAGGGTGGCCTCTAGCAAAGAGCAAAATAAAATAAAAGAAAACAAAACAAAATCTGAAGATGGGGAAATGTATCCACAACAGAGAGCCAGAGCCAAAATACGAACCAATACGAGTCCGAAACGAAAGCACCGAAATAAATTCCGAACATATGTATAGGCTTCTACTGCCCAAAAGCCAAAGCCAAAAGCATTTTCTCTGCGTTTTTAAAATTAGATTTTTGATTAGAGCAGCGCCCGATGAGTAAACAACTCGGATACCATGGTATACCATAGGCTATGCTATGGCTATATCTATATAGATATAGCCGCCCAGCACCCCACCTATCGCCTGGGCGGACCTCGCCTTGCAGATACTAAAAAAGGCATCACGAATATTGCAGATACAGATACAGCGATACAGCGAATGCCACCCGAAGACCGCCGAAGTTGGCCGAACCCCCAACGATCGGCCACAATGGGTGGAAGAAGCAGAGCTCCTCCGAGCTCTTAAAACATCATTGTCTTGGCGATAAAATCAGCCAGAGATTCAGTGTGCTCTGACGGCTCGACTCGATTAGACAACACATCAAAGTTCAGCACCATGGTAAGGATACGTCCAGGAATATATAACACCCGAACCGAACTGAACTATACCGAACTGGATCCCAGTGCCTGGATATATGCAGCAAGGATAATGCCAATTAGTGCATCAGTGAATCATTTGCATTTTGAGAATTACTAAGAAGATACGAAATATGAAGTGAACTTTAACCAATGGTGACCCCGATTCACCGTATTCGTATAGTGAGAATGTAGTGCCAGAAAATTCTATAAATGGATCGATACGAAACCGAGTGTTACGCGTCAGTAACGTAATCCGATATCCGCGTCGGGGAGCTTACGTAATATGCTTCCGGTTTATTTATAGCCAAGTGGAAAACTTTTCGCCCCAGATATATACCTGAAAGATGCCTTCTGAATGGAACACTTTCTAATGGATAACTTTTATACAAAGTAATTCTGAGAGGAGATCCTTTTAAATGGAAAAATTTCCAAAGGATAACTTTTCAATGTGGATATACTTCCATTAATAGATCTTTCAAGTTCCGAATTTTCCGACCAAAACTGACCGAACTGACTAACTGTATCCCACATCCCTTTGAACCATTAACCCCTTACTAAACCCCTTCTTTCCCCCTGCAGGCCGATGAGAAGAAGAAGGTTAAGAAGAAGAAGACCAAGGAAGAGGGAGGTACTTCCGAAACCGCTTCTGAGGCCGCATCCGAGGCAGCAACCCCTGCACCAGCTGCCACTCCTGCCCCGGCCGCATCTGCCACTGGTTCGAAGAGAGCGTCGGGCGGATCCCGCGGCTCCAGGAAGTCGAAGCGCGCTGGCTCCTCGGTCTTCTCTGTCTTCTCCCAGAAGCAGATCGCCGAGTTCAAGGAGGTGAGTTTAGGTTAGGTTAAGATCTCATGTAGCCAAACTTCATATCACTCCGGAGCCCAACCGATCAACCAATCATCCCATACCATTTATTTGCCATCCATGCCAAGTCAAATTACCAAGTCACCAACCCACTCTCTCTTTCTCTCTATCTCTCTCTCTCTGTTTGCGTTCGGAATTGGATCGATCCATTAGGCCTTCCAACTAATGGATGCCGACAAGGACGGTATTATTGGCAAGAACGATCTGCGCGCCGCCTTCGACTCCGTTGGCAAGATCGCCAACGACAAGGAGTTGGACGCCATGCTGGGCGAGGCCTCGGGTCCGATCAACTTCACCCAGTTGCTGACCCTGTTCGCCAACCGCATGGCCACCTCCGGTGCCAACGATGAAGACGAAGTTGTTATTGCTGCCTTCAAAACATTCGATAACGATGGTCTCATCGACGGTGACAAATTCCGCGAAATGCTCATGAACTTCGGTGACAAGTTCACCATGAAGGAGGTCGATGATGCCTACGATCAGATGGTGATCGACGACAAGAACCAGATCGATACCGCCTCCCTGATCGAGATGCTCACCGGCAAGGGTGAAGAGGAGGAGGAGGAGGCCGCCTAAGTGAACCAACTAGGGCAACCACCGATCACATCCTAACTTCTAACTCAGCATCCATATTACAGCCAGAATCAGAACGTTAAAAATCAATCAGTCAAATCAGTAATAATAAAACGTAATTAAAAGAAACGCTCGTTTACATATATGTAGATTCTCAGTATCTTGTAATCTCTTTTTTGTTAACCATCACCAAGTACCAAGTACCAAGAACCAACACCACCAACAACAACCAGATCAACAACATCCGATCAGAACTGAAAACTGAAAATGAACAATGAACTTCTTCAGCAACATTTTGGTAGCGATCAGAACCATTTACCATATGTATCTGTCCATCATAGTTAGGGATACTTACGATCACGTTCACAAGAACTGACGCGTTAGTTTTCTAGTTGATTTACTGTTAAATTTTACACGTAAAATTTATAAAACAAATGCTATCTATTTTATTTAAAACACCTATAAAATCAACAAAAAAACTTAAAAACAACAACCAAGCCGTGTCTATTTTTATATATCGCTGAACTAAAGAGATGAATACCAGAGATCGAGATCGAGATCGTGATGAGGATAAAGGATGTTATAGAGGATGATATATAGGGATGATGTTGATGGGTAGCCAGGCTGGATTCGTTAGTTCTGGACCCACGAATTTGAATTTGATTACGATTATGAATTATGAACCATTATGAATATGAATATGAATATGAATTTATTAGCCAGTTTTGTGAGTTTTAATGTTTTTTGATGATGTTCGTTAAATCTCGCAGGACCAGGAGAGAGAGAGGCAATATACCTATAGCAAACCTATATTATTAGGTAATATTTAACTGAGAGCCAATTATTTATCCTATTCTATCAAAACAATATTTATCGTTATGCATATCTAACGTTCGTTACTCAGTTTCAATTTCAATATCAATTACGATTATCAGTTATGAGTTATCAATTATTATTGCAAGTTATCGAGAGTTAGGCTAATAACAGAGAAACATTAAGTTCATTCACTCAAATTGTTTAATGCGAATTTACATAACTTAACCACTACTATCACCACAACTTTCTGCTTATGAACTATCAGCGTTATAAACAAACCCAAACAAAGAACCCAATATGATATCTGAAATATGAAGAAACGATCAAACAACCAACCCAGTGTTTCTAGTTAATGCGTTTCGAAGCTTCAAGGAGGATCCTCCACCCCCCCGTGGGATATACATATAGACAGTGGGGTGGGGGGGTTTTAGTTTGATTAAGGTACCCACAACCACTAGTACCTAGGCTGATCGGAAGAAGCCACTATATATACTACTATATACTATGTACTAACACTCAAAACTCAACACGAGCACACACTCTACACTGCACTACACACCAATCCATTTCAAAATGCAACATGCAACAAGTTGTTAAATGCGAATCGAATCTTTACTTCAGTATAAATTAAGCTATACACGGCAAGATGAGAAAAAATCTGAAAATTTTTTAACCCGGTCAGAAATATTTAAAAAAAAGAACCAAAAAAAAGAACAAAGAATAGAAAACAAGTAACTGTTTTTTTATACAACATAACTAGATGATGATACAATGACGAAGTCTTGGAATAAAGCAAAAGCGAGTCGTCTTGAAAAAAACAACAACTAAGTGAATGCAGTTTGACTTTCTCAGGGGGAGGGGTTTTGGGAGTATGGATAATAGTATTTCGTGACTCAGCTGTGCCGTGCCGGAAACCAGTTCCAGGTCAAAACAAAACCACCGATAGAGCTGGGGAGCTGGGGGAGCCGACAAAGCAGTGGGAAACTCCCCACACTTGGCCAAGTCGATGGCCAAAACGCAAACCTTCGAGCGACCAGTTTGAGTCGAGTTTTCGAGGCGCACGCATGCGCAGTACGATGTGAAAGTCAGCCACGACTCACGATTGCCACATCCATTTGAAGAGCTCTTTGTTGCGGAATATCTGGTTATTCCGGGAGGGAAAACCAGAACTATGGCTCAAACGGGACACCTTTTGTGGATCACTTCCGTCTGCTGGATTGCATCATGGATAAAAGGAGGTAAGTGCTGGGAATCCAATCGAATTGCATTGTATGCAGATCTTGCGTGGCTGAAGAAAACGAAAGTATCTCAGGCTGAGTCTGTGAATATATCACCATACTGAGATTGAACTGAGAAAAATATCTAAAGAAAAATATCCATTAATAAAGTAGAAATCATTTATTTAAATCAGTTCTATTAAAGAGTGATTTATTTTTGGAATTTATTTTTTTTTGCTATGATATTAATCATTAAAAAAATTCATATCTTTATGTTATTTAATCATTTTTCTCTCTGTACTTTTGCTATAACTCACCATACTCTGGATTTCCCACTCTCACTCTCTATTTATTGTGACTCTCAGCTGATGCACAGCATCTGATCGCCTACATCTCGCAGAGGGGTCTCCATGGAGAGATCACTTTTCGGCAACTGAATGCCACCACGGTGGAGATCAAGGCCAATCTGGAGGCCACTCTCCAATATCCCGATCAGGTGTGGAGTTGGGGAGTACGCCGCTTCCCAGTGGACTACTCCAATACCGATCCCGACGAGCGCTGCGAACTGAGTCGCTTGGGAAGTCAAGTTGTATCCTTCGATGAGGATTTGGAGTACCTAGTGCTACCGGGAAATGAAACTTCCTCGTGGGAGCGCAATATGCAGTTGGTTGGAGATCGCGGGATTTGGGGCAAATCACTGGTTCTCACAGAGGTCAACAGTAATTCCCGGATTTGTGCCACCATAACAACCATCCAAAGTTCCGTGGAACATATGGCGGAAGCTCGTTTTAATACCCCCGTCGCAGGATCCGTCCACTTTCGTTGGTTGGCTCCGGCCGGGGGAGCTGTTGGGGATACCTTAATCTACTCGGATCTCTACCACATCCGGGAGCAACCACCTGCCCTGGAGGAGGATAGAAGTCAAGCTGGATCCTTCACCCAGCACCATTGGAAAATCTACGTGACGGATATCTTCAAGCATGATCACCATCGCACCGAGGATAACTGCAACTTTCTTCAGTTGGTCTTTGATCCCCAGGGTGGCGGAGCTGGCAAGGGAATCGGTGATCTGGATGCCCGTCTGGGGAGGATTGGAGTGGCCAAGAATGCCCTGCGCTCGCCACAACGCAGTGTTTTCAGGGATGCCCAGCTGGCCCTGTTGCCCTCGGATCTCACTATTCCACATAGGACCCTCTACCTGGTACTTTTCGATAATCAGCATCCAGATTCTTACCTCGCTTGTACCAAAATTCGACATGTTCAACCGCTGACTTACAAGTAAGTGGGATTTAACTGAGGTTTTTAGTGGAATTTATGATAATAATATTTTCTTTTGTAACCACAGAACTTTCATCAACTCTGGCGGAGTCAAGGGAGAGGTCACCTTCACTCAGCGCTCCAAATTCGATCCCACTTTCCTTAATTTCACTTTGGGCGCTCCACTTTCCCAGCGAGTGAGTCGCAAGTTTGCGGAGGATGTGGCCGCCTTCAGGATTCACAATCTGCCACCAGTCCCCCAGAGGATGGGTCATGAGGACTACTGTTGGACCACCGGAGAGATGCATAATCCCCGCGAGATAAATGATAACATACCACCACCTGGCTACGGAACCCAGGAGCAGTATCCCCTGGGTGACCTTTCGGGAAAACTTCAGGGTCGCAACAAGGGTTATTTCCATCAGTATGTCTTGCCGGGGACGAGTTCCGAGCTGAATGGCCTCTACTGGGATGTCTTCTTGCCCCTTCAAGGTCGCCATAGCATCGCCCAAAGGAGTCTGGTCATATACACCTTCAATCGAACTGATGTGACCAATATTACCAAGATGATATGGGGCTGTTCCAGCTTGGGAGAATATCAGAGGAATGGTATCTACCAGCAGAACATGGTTACCGCTCAGGTTAGGAATTGCAATGGGTCATTTATCTTTATCCTACAAAATCAAGTTCTTTCCAGGTTCTTTTCCGTTACCCAGTGGTGGGTCGTGTGATCTTCAGGCAGCCGGCGGAGCAACCTTGGCAGGACACCACCGTGCTCTTTGAGTACCTCATTCAGGCAGATGGTTCCACGCAAAATACCACCCATGATCATCGTTGGGCAATCCACAGCACTGCGCCTGGCAAGGATTTCTATGACTGGCAACAGCGGTGCATCTCGGCAGGACCCGTCTTTAATCCATTTAGAGTAGATTGGGGCAATCGCAGTGTGGATGACTTTTGCCAACCCAATTTACCCTCAATGTGCCGAATGGGAGCCATGGATTCGAGACTGGGAACTCTAACCATTGCTGGGGGAAGAAGGGTGGCGCAGAAAATAAGCAGAAGAATGTTTGTGGATGGTAATCTGCCGCTCTCTGGAAGGCACAGCATTCTGGGTAAATCCCTGGTTATCTATGAGGATAGTGGACCCAAAGCTAGAGGAGAACGGTTGGCCTGCTCTGCGGTTATTGGACATTTCCGGCGGAAAGTGGTGGCCAAGGAGTGGTATGCCAACGGAGATCCCTTGACTGTCAGCGGCAAGGTAGAGATAACCCAGCAATCGGAATACGATATCAGCAATGTGGAGGTGCAGCTTAAGGGACTGCAGGATAATACAGGATATCATATACACAGAGTGGGTATTTTGGAGTTATCATAAAAATAAACAACATTAAAACTTTCCAATTTCAGACACCCGTGGAAGCAAATCTGGCTTTTCCCTGCGAAGCGTCCACTTTATATGGCCACTGGAATCCCTTTGACGTGAGTCCCAAATCAGCACCCCCTTCGAAAAGGGGAACCACAGATCAGTATGAGATGGGTGATCTTAGTGGAAAGTTCGGCGGCCTCGAGGGAGTCACCCAGTTCGAGGATGCCTACAATGATACGAATCTTCCGCTCTTTGGCTACAACAGCATCATTGGAAGATCTGTGGTAATTCAGAAGAAACAGAAGAACGCGAGATGGGCCTGCAGGTGGGATATTGCTGAGAAAGGATGTTCATTATTGTTAACCTCTACTTTTAGTACCCTAGAGCGTGGCTACAGTCCCAGCGAGGCCAGAGAACTCAGGGCCATTGCCTCCTTTCATCATCCCACTGGATATGCCTATGGTTATATTAAAATGACACAGTTGATACACAATGATGGTAGTCAATCGGAGACGGTGATTGAGGTGAAGTTGCGTCATCCTGGTAAGAACGATCGGAACTCTACGAGGAATCACAACTGGCAGATCTTTGTGAACCCCGTGGGCGTGGATGCAGCCGTAAAACCCACTAACACACGTTGCGTGGCTGGGGGATATGTTTGGAACCCGTACTACACACAACTGGCAGATCCTTTGAATGTAAGTTGTTAAATGGTATTTAAGGAACTTAAATCTCTTAAAAAGAATCTCTTTGTTTAGCTGGATCTCTATGAACAGGAGTGCAGTCCGGACAATCCTTTGCGTTGTTATGTTGGTGATGTTGGAGCTCGTTTGGGAACTATTGGTAAGAGATCATAAATCATTCTACAGGTAACCAGTTTTATATAAATTAAAATACTATTTTTCTAGATCTTGGTGGTGAACGAGTAGTTCTCACAGACTCAAATTTCCCCTTGGAAGCTCCTGTGGGAGCCATTGGACGTTCCATTGTGGTATTTGGACCCGATAATTCCCACGAAAGGTTCGCCTGTGCGAATATAGAACCCGATCACAATGTCATTAAATACATAAACCTCCAAAAGCCACCTCGATTTGTGGTGTAAGTATATTTCAACCTATTAAAAAACCTATTCCAATTATAAAACCTAAAACTTTATTATTTAGTGCCCAGTTCCTGGAGGAGCTAAGAACCGTGATGGGCATTCCCGAGTGGATGTTGGATGTGGATGCCCGAAAGACCAAGGAACTTCATGGAGGCGCTTGCATCCAGATGATCATCCACTTCAAGGGACCTCTGGCCCACCGATTGGAGTTGGATATGTCCCGTTTGATAGCCGCCGGTAGATTGGATGCCCCTAGTCTGTTTATTCCAGGTTATGTAAACCAAAAGAGAAAGGCCACCATTTCATATCGGACTTGTGGTGTAAGGGATACCAATGAGAAAAGTAAGTAATCCTGAATTTAGGACTAGAAACAATCTGTAATAAGCTGTTTTTCTATATTATAGGAACGAAGAACTACAAGGGAAACTTTTATTCCTCAAACCGCTCCGCTCCAACCGAACCAAAGCCTTATGTATTAGCTTTCGTAGTCATTGGCTTAGTCCTTAAGTTCCTTTAAATTTTTTACAAATAATGTTATTTTGTCAAATACTCAAATCGATTTTAAATATCAACGTAGTCACTAGCTTAGCATCTAGTTCTTTGTACATTTTGAGAGCTTATTTTATTTTATAACTCATGTAAATAATATTTATAAATTTAATATAAATAATTGTACAGTATTTATTATCAAAATTTTGAAGAGAATGCTAAAGCTGTACAGTTAACAAAATTATTGTTTAAATGTAGTCATTTTACTGGACTCTAAAATTCCTGTGCTCGTATTTTTTAAATATTTTGAAACCAAAGATGCCTTACAGAAACATATGTTGTTGAACTCGGTGGTGGATTTACTTTCCCCGCATAACTCAGAAGAACTGACCTGGGAACTCGAGCATATTTCACCACCCATTGAGACCCACCACTTCTGGTTTATTTCTGCGCATGAGTCTTGCCCAATCGATTTTTCAGTACATACATACATCCCTCATTCAATCGAGGGCAGAAAGTCTTTGGTGTTAGACGCACATTTTTATAGGCGACTCCAGAATGCAGCTGATTCTCGTGGCGACCTTGCTGTTTGTGGCACTGGGCAGCTGCAGTGCCTCCATAGCTGGACCTTATATCTTCTGGGGCCACCAGAGGGTAACTAGCCTGCAATCCCAGGCTTTGGTCGACTCAAACAGCAGGGAGCTGCCGCTGACGCAACTCTTCACGGAGGTCAAGGCAATTGTGGTCTTTGTGAGGAACTCGACCAATCGACTGGAGGGCACCAAGTATCCCAGGTTCCAGAATCTCGTTAAGAGTGGCGCTTGGACCTATCTGCCACAAAGGAGTCTCGCAGCGGAACCCTTTGGTCTCAATGCCAACATAGAGGTGAGCTGGGAGAAAAACATAAATTTCTATGTATTTGAGAAAATTTTATATGATCTTTGAAGGAAAATGTTCTATAAATATTTTCTGGAATGCATGATATTCTAAGAATGTGGATTTAAAAGAGAAAAAACATTAGATTCAAAATATAGTGCCTAGGAAATCAGATATTTTATGAAACATTTATAGATCTTTAAATATATTGATAAGAAAATTAGAAATTTTAAAACAATTTTTTATTACAGAAAAATGTTTGACCTTAAAATATAAAAATTTCTTAAGAGATCACATCATATGTACCTTTCTTATCTAGTAATTATTAATATCCTCTTATTTCTCAGGTTGTGAGCCTTTCAGGACATGGAGAAGAAGATGACTCGGAGATCCTATCAGCCTACAACGAAGCCTTGAACACCTTCGGTCGCGGGGAAGTCCTAGGAATCCTGGCCAGCCGTGAGGAGGAGGCTCACTTCCTGGCCAAACGGGAGGCCTCACCGGCTGGCGATGAGGAGGAGAAGGACAAGGAGAAATCCAAGGCAGGTGAAGGTCCCGAGGAAACCGAGGCCAGTTTCATCTACGTGGCCGAGGGCAACAAGGCGGTGCTGAGTCTCAATGGACCCCTGGAACTGCGGCTGACCAACGATACCCTCAAGTTGGAGGAGCACATCAAGCAGATCACCTTCGACGATCAGCGGGCCAAGGGATATGGTCGATTGAGCATCACCTTCATGCATTCCGGGGAGAAATGCACACTGCGCTTTAAGTTCTCCCTGATTCGGGGATCCTGGACATTGAGGAATGTGGAGGTGGAGTACCGGGACCTCAAGAGTGTCCTGGTGGCCCGCGGTGATGAGTACACTCTGCCCAATGCTCCTCTGGGATTCTCCTATCGCTGCTCGGCGGAGAATGTGCACTTCCTGAATCCTGTTCGCAATGAGACGATTCAGGGTTTGATCCTCACTGACTTCCAAGTGCAACCCTGGCTAAATGGACGTCCTGAGTATGGTGAGGTCTACGACTGCGTGGGCTTTGTTTCGGCACCAATCCTCGCTGGACTCTTCGTGGTGACCCTGCTCCTGGGCATCCTGGGATTAGGGATCTCCGCCATGCTCAGCATGCATACGCCAAATCGATTTGAGAGTTCGCGCAGCAAGCAGTTGACCTTCACCATCCAGGAGTAAGAATCTCCAATGACCCAAGAGATCTCGGGAAGTCATGTTCATCCAGATCAGCTATGTGGTTTTCAAGCCTCTGGCTCTGTTCACCCTGGCCATCGAGCTCTTCCTCATCCATCTGCTGTTCGTGTTGATCGTGCTTTATGTGTATGTGCTATGGTATTACTGAAAAGAGTCAACCAATTCGAAATGAACGATTTAAAATATATATGTCTGCAATGAAAGCCAAAGCCAGTGACGTTTCTCTGAAAGTGGTTAAAGTATGGTGTTAAAAGTATTAACCTAATATAAATAATATTTGTTATGAACCATATTAAATATATCTGCCATCTAATTTTATTTAAATGAGGTTTGAACACTTATCTAAAATATTTAAATATTTAACCATATAACAAAATATTCATAACATTTTAAATTAAACTAATACTTAAAGAAATCCATAAGTGAATGAGACCTAAAAATAATAAAGCATGCATTACTTATTGTTGATAAGCTGGGGAAACAATTTTTGGGGTCTCAAAAGCTTTCCATAAATATGTTCCCAATATTTTTTTATCACATATCAATTTTTTCTCAACCGACTGAGCCTCTCTCTTCGATCTCAAGCCAAAGTTCAACCCACAGGAAAAAGTGAAAAGCAATGAAATTCTGCACAGACTGCCAAAAAAGGATGAGAGGAGTCTGGCTGGAAATTCTGGTTATCTCGTCGGCGGCGGCTCACTTTTGTTTTTACCCACATTTCCCTCGCCGGCGATCGCCAGCTCACTTTCATTGGATCCATCGGATTGGTCCCACAGCGGCCACAGAGTGCGCAATTAAGCCGCACTCAGCGATAGAGATGCGTGAGGGAGCTGCATTTGTACACTGAAAAAAATCACATATACAAATTTAATATCTTGGAAATATACAGACATTTTGGAAGAAATTACAAATTAAAATGTGATCATTTCTTAAAAGATATATAGAAAAAAGTACTTAATATTTCCCACATTATATTTCATTAATAAATGTTTCACAGTTTAGAAAAAAAATTTTATTTTGTTGCTAAAATTATAGTTTGAACATTGCTAGTTTCAAAATTTAAGAGATGTGTATCTCAAGAAAGAAATATAAAATAATAATCATAATACTCAGAAATAATTTCCCAGTGTATAAGTATCTGTATCTTTGGCTGGACCCCGAATCCAAACCCGAACCAAGCCCAGTCTGGTAGTTGGAGGCTCGTTTATTTATGCATCATTAAGTCACGCCAATAGCTCGTTTGGGCCACTTTTGGTTTATTTTGCGTGTGCGTTTGTCCGGCCAGTTTTTTCGGTTCGATTTCTGTTTCTACGACTGACACTCGACACCCAACAGAAGACACAAGACAGTCGCTGCTGGCTGTGGGCCACCCACTTTTCTCCACAGATTTCCCAAAAATATGTGTGCATATAGCTTCCCCTTCTATTCCCTCCCCCCGAAAAAAGTAAGATAGAGATGCAGATAGAGATAAAGATCGGGGCGACTTATTGTGGCGATCGGGAAGTGGGTCGCCTTCGATTGCGTTCACTTTTCCCGCGCGGCTTTACTTTTACTGTCAACCGAACGTGCCCCAAGTTGCAAGTCGCAAGCGGCCAGTTCAGTGACTCAAAGAGAGAGTGAGAGTCCCGCACCTGATTCTGTAATAAGAATCGCGATCGCTGGCAAAAGTTTGTGAAAGTTGTTGTCAAACGGCTGGCCAAAGCGAGCCAAGCCAAAGCGAACAAAATCGCCTGTCAAGGAGACGCGCATTTCAGCCACATGATGTGATCCACCGAGGAGGTGCACTGGGAAAAAACTTTAAGATGGTATTCAAAAAATATTAAAAAATATACCACAGTAATACAACCGTAAAAAAAGGGCTATCACGACCAAAATAAATTTCAGTAAGTCTAATTTTGATCGCCAAAACCTTCATGAATTCGTATTAGCATTAAAAACAAAAAATTTAAATTTTTTAAAAATTTTTGGCAAATAATTGTGATGTTATAAAAAATTCCAAAAAAAGTTTCTTTTTTTTCTTATAAATATATAATCTCCATTTTCCTTAAAAAATTGTGGATAAAATTAAAATGTTGTTTGAATTATTCAAAAATACATTTTTTTTAATAAAATTATTTTTGACAAATTTTAGCTGAAAGATTTTTTTTCTATTTTTTAATTAATATTTTGTATGATATAACTTAGTTTTCAAAATATTTAGATGTATCTTTGAAAAAGAATTCGGTTGCCAACGACATTAGGAAATCTTTTATAATTTAAAATCAGGTTTCTGTTACTATAAAGATTCTTATTTTTAAATAATTTTCGAAAAATATACATGACATATAGATTAAAACCACATTATTTCTCTGTCGACTGTGAAGAACAACCGGTATTGCCTTTGAATCTCAGAAATCTCAGAAGGGGGCTAATTTCTCCGTCATTCAGCGGCCATCGAAGTGATGAGTGCGCTGTCCATTTGATTTAATTGCGAGCTGCAACCGCAGTAGAGGCTTTCCTCTTCGAAGCCCTTATATAAGAACTCAATCGGTAGGCTAAAAGTACCCCCGGATAATGCGGCATGAAATTGAATTATTTTCACGGAAGCTAAGAGGTGAGAGATTTGAGCCGCGGATGCACCACAATAGAGTGGCTCTGCGAGGGGGGTTTAATCAATTCAAAGGGCTGCCAGCAGCGGAAATGGGCTTTGTATCTGTATCTTTGTATCTGCGACGATTGCAGTGATGCTTATCTGCGAGATTCGTGCACTTGGCTTGATGAGGTAATGGAATTCATGAGGATTACGAGTGCATCTTGGATGGGATGCGATGATGATGATCGGTAGTCAGTCTACGGGATGCATTCGAGTAGTTTCTCCTCCAGATTGACCAACTTCTCCCCGGCTTCAAATATATGGTCATGGCTCAAGAAATCGGGCCAAGCGATCAATCCTAACGATCAATCCAGTCGCTGAAAGTTGCAGTCATCCCGAGTTTGCAGTTTCCAAGTGGCCATAACTAGTTGTGGGTCTCATAATTACTCCGCTCAATATTTGTGTTAAAGTTTTACGATTATTGCCACATTTTTCCAGCGAAAGAGAAATCGCCAATTGGCAGGACTGGCAGATGTCGCTGGTTTCTGTCGCGTTTCGTGGCATAAACAGTTGCCTCAAAAAGCTGACAAATAACTAATAGCAAATGGCAAACAGCGATGAAAAGTGCGCAGGCGCACTCGAAATGAAAAGCAGGAAAAAAAACCAAAAATTGGCGACATTTCGCACATGAACATGAAGAGCGGCTGGTCGAACAGCAGACATTACCATTAACCATTAACCAAGAGGCGACAATCCGATGCGTTTAGTAAATCAAACCGTTAATTACTTGATTTGGTAAGCGGTTTCCCAATGCCTCTGTTTTTTCCTTGTTTTTCCCCCATTTAAACAATTTCTCGCAAATATTTGCACACCTGTCGGCCGCGCACAAAAGTGAAATGCGTTTAGAAAGGAAAAGGAAGATCTGCGGACCACTCATCCCCCAGAAACAAAAAACACAGATACAGATGGTGCGCTCCATTGCCGGAGACCTTGACTTATTAACACCCTATCGCAGAGACCTGGTATTTAGTGGGATTACGGCAGATAAGTACCCAAGCTAACTCCGGCGAAGATGTACCAGTATTTTTATGACCGTGTCGCAAGCTTAACGCCCTGTTAAGCCGGCTAAATGCAAATGCGGCACATAGCTTGCCGCGAATAAATGGGCTCTATCCGCAGACCCCCTTGGCTTGGAAACCCCTTTGTAATACCACTCACCTTTGTGGGAGCTCGTTAATTGCTCCGCTTTGGTTACAGTTTGTGGAGCGTCTTCTTCCAATTGCGCGCAACACGTGAAGGTGGCGCAATTTTCGGTCTCTTGAGGAGCTGGCTTTTATATGAGGTCTTTGGATTTGATTTTGGCTTTGGTTTTGGTCTACATGCATGCAGATAGACCGTTTGCCCCGAGGCCGAATCTTTTGGCCAAGGCGCTGGCAATGGGCCACGCCAATCAGTTCCCGTCGATCTCGGCTCATTCTGGCTCATTTTCCCCCACACCGAAAACAATATAAATATAGTTATGATTTTATGTTTATTAAAGGTTCATTAAATAAAGATATTGTGCCACAAAATAATCAATTTTTGTAGGATATTTTACGGGATATAGTTATAAGATATAAGAAATCTATAATAAGTGCCTTAACATTTTTACTAACTTTTTGTTAATAATGGTATCTTCTGATAGAAGATTTAGTGAAATTGATTATTTTATTGTTTGCTAATAGTTTAGAAAATCAAAACGTAAAAATATAAATCTATTTTTTAATATATAAATTTAAAAATAAATTTAATTTTAAAGTAAAATATATTTAAATTAAAAATGTCATTTTAATATTTCCCAAATCAATTTGCAAATTATCAACTTTTTCCCTGTGCATGCCAAGCGATGGGAGTTTGGAGTCAACACTTGCTCGCTTTTGTTTTTCAGCCAACATTTTTCACCGTTTGCCGCTTGTGCCGGTGAAATTAATCCGCCTCTGGCATTGGGTAATTAAGCTAATTAGCTGAGACTGGGGCTGAAACCCCAGCCAAAGTGCAGCCCACCCAAAAGATATGCAAAAGTGAAGCAGTAAGATTTCTAGCGCCTTTCCCACAGTTGCATCATTTGAAGTCATAAAATTTATAGATGTTTATATTGGAACATGTTTGTTTTTTGTGTTTTAGCCTCTGTAGAAAGCTCGTCTTTTATGCGATTTCCTCGGCAACTTGTTGCTGCCAAAACCGCACACACTAACCCAAATTCCCCAATCGCAATCCCATGATGCGGACTCCCCCCCGCGAAGGCGTCCATTATTGCAATTAAACTAACAATCGGTAAATGCTATTTGGTAAAATGGTAAAAGAGCAGCTGCATCTGCGCCGGTGGCTCAGTGGCTTGCTGGCTCGGCGGCTTGCACTTTCCGAACGCTTTAACTTGGCCAAAAACAAACAAACATCGGCCATTAGTTGGCTCAATTCAAATCGTCGGGCGGAGGCAACAGCTGCCACTGTCGCTGCTACACTGAAACTAGAAGAATACTTTTTAAAATAATAATAAAGTATTATTATAATAATATAAGTATTTATAAAGGTTCCTCACATGTTGGGACCTTAACAACGTCACCATTTGTATTTTTTTTCTTGGTAGAAGAATGTTAAGTGAAGATTTAGTTCCTGGTCCTAGAAACCAGATTCTAAAATATATTTATTAAAAATATTTTAAAGAAATAAATCATTTATAATTTTTTAATATCCAATTAAGTTAATTTTTAATATTATTTGTATTTTTTTGTGTATAACTTAACCTGTCCGAAATGCTTCTGCAGAGGAGTTAATCTCGGCGGGTCTTCGTGCGGCTCTTTTGGGCCTCTCAGCTGCCTTGATCGCCGTTTCTTGAGCCGACTTTGAGCTGAAGGTGCGCATGCGCACTCTCCCTCTCTGTCTGTCCCTCTCTCGCTCCGGCTGCTCTCTGTCGCTCCCGTTAGCAGCCAACTGAATGTACCGCTTTGGTCATGACATTCGTTCAGTTTCAGTCTGCTTTGGACTTTTACTGCGATCGGTCGTGTTCCGCTCCTCGCGATTTTCCGCTGACTCTTAGCCATTTCCCAATTTCGATTTTCCTCCAAAAGAGGCGCGTGCTTAAACGGTAAACTGTGAGAAGAATCGCGGCGGCGGGAAGAGAAGAGTGAAGAAGACTGGCTGCAGAAGACTGACAGTTTCTTCGCGGAGACGAGGAATTTCCCGTGGCATTTGCCACCCAAATGTTAGACGAGTTAATGAAGTGCAAAAATGTTTGTAGACTGAGTTGTTGCAGCGTCAACTTTGTGATTTGCGGTTGCATTCTACAGAATATACACGAACAATCTCAAGAGCTCTCGAGAAGAAAGACAGGCCGTAGTTTTGTGACCCTGTCGCTTTCGGCAGCAAAGTGAAAATTGCTCGGCAGCCCGGGGAAAACTGTGGAGAATCTGCGACTTCTTTGGTGTCAAGTGAGAAGACGACCTGGCGATTCTCCTGCGGATTAGTGGCACACTTACCCACAGCAACCAGAAACCAGCAACCAGCGCAGTGAAAAAACCATGTAAGTGGCACGAAAACATCGTGTACCCACTGTGTGGGTGTGAATCGAGTCGAGATTGGAGTTGAACGCTCCTCAGATAGAAACATTACAAGAAATCTTCACGTATTTAGTGGGAAGTCGAGCGCATAACAACCAACTTTCCTCAATTGGTTGAGCATCATAACTGGGGTGTTATTAAAGAAGAAGTTAACAAGGGGCTATCTTAAATTAGATACTAGATGATGGGAATCGGAAATATATCTCACATTGATGGTTTTAATATAATATAATACTTTCCTTGGAATTGGATCCCATTTCTATAACCACTAAAAATATAAATAATTATTTAGAATAACCATATTAGGGAAATTTTAAATAAAGATTACAACATTTCTGTAAAAATATTAACTACAAAGAAATTTCTAAGTTTAGGGTATAACTTTTTACCAATTTTAGAGAATAAAAAAATATTTAAATATTGACCAATCAAATGCAGAAATAATCAATATATTTAGCCACACCCAATAAAAACCCCCAAGAAAAATCTGAACACCCATAATTAAAAGCTCTGTCTGTCATGCAAACTGCCGACTTAATTGGTTTTCTTTCCTAAGCTCTTAATTATTTCCTATGGCGAATGCTACCATAAAATGATGTTGAATGCGCCCAAATAAAAATGAGAATCCGCGCATAATGAGATATACTTTCCTCAAATCGGATGCTTAGTCTTAGTCTTAGCCCCTCATTATGGCTGCTTAGTCAAGGGTTAGTGTGATGTCTTCTGTGCTAATTTATGCAGATTTAGAGGCTCGTTTCTTGGAAGATCTCTCCCAGAAACAGAGAGACTCTGCGGCAGGCGACGCCAATTAGCGAGCCAACTTGCAACTTGGCCATAAAACTCGCGGCTGTTCCTATTCTAATTGAATGAATGGAATTAACCCAGTTTCGGACTCCAACTTGTTCCCATCATAATTGAGGCGGTGCTGCTGGCCAGAAAAAAAAAGAATTAATACGAATTAGATTGTTCAGGGAAGCTGTCAAACTTTGATGGGTTGATGGGTCAGCCCAAAAGCCTTAAGTAGGTGAGCTGTAGTTTTGGGGCTCAAAAAAAGACCGCGAGTGTTTTCTTTTTTTTTTTTGTTTTAGCCGCAGACTATTTATGCTTTATGATGGAATCAATCAGTATAAGAGAGTGTATGGCTATGCTAATTTTCGGCCGATCTAGAGATCTCGATATCTCAATATCTTGACATGGGAACTGAATGAGGGCCGTTCTTCCCTTTTGTGGAATAGGTGCGAGGAACAGTTAGCGATAGTTCCACAAACAAGTTTCTTCTTTATTCTCAGCTTTTCATTTTTTATTCACCCTGCAGAACTTGTGCGTTTGTCTTACGACAATAAATTCGCGACGCTTTTTGTCTGGCTTTTGTCGGGATTTTGAGGTCAACTTGATTGGGTCGCTCTCTTTGATTAACGACTAGCGGAATGGACTCGACTGTCTCTCGGTCTTCTGGCTGCTCTTCTTGCCCTTTTTTGGCAGTTCCCGTCTGGCGGCTAATTGCCACAGGTACAGGTGTCTGATGGATCCCCGGCATGCCACAGATTGTTGATCGCCATCAAATCTTAATGGCAGCCGCACGCCAGCAATGGCTCCCAGCTTCAACTTCATTCCGAGCTCGTTATGGATACCATTATGATACCATTATGACAAAGACACAAATCGGGGGGGGAGCAAAAAAGAAATGGGAACTTTGGGAGACCAGGGAATAAGCTAGGCAATACTCAGTATTTACTGTAATTTGTGATATATTGTTTCGGTAAGAAGTTTGCGATAGACAAATACGACCTTGGGTATTTAGATACCCCTTTACTTTTTAATGAACCATACCAAAATTGAACTTTCTAAAATAAAAATCCTAGTTGTTAGAAGATTTTTAACATGACAATGACACAAATCAGTGAAATATCAATAGAAAGAAATCCAGAAATAAATGTTTATTAACTTAAGCATACAAAACTATTTCAGTTTCAGATCTCTCAATCTTTTACTAATATACCCCTAAGAACCCCTACAAAATCCATACCAGAATGAGTCAAAATTAGAACCCCTTCCGATTGCATGCCGAGTACGGGGTCGGGGCAATTAGAAGTTTGTTGGCCTGCGAAACTATCAGAGCTCAGCAACTTCAAACCGAATCGTTGTAATAACAATAATGGCGAGCCCCGAGAGTTGTGTTTGCCTTATGGCCGGCACAACAAATCATTTCACATCGCCACATTTCTATTTTCGCTGGGTTCATTAAACCAACTGAGACCCGGAGTGTAACTAAAAGCCGCAGCCAAAGATACAGAGATACAAAGATACGGATGGAGTGATGTTATATAGAAAGAGTGGGGTTCTCGAGTTGTGGCGACAAGTTTGGCTTCCGTTCTCAGCCCGCTCATTTGTCACCAGCTTACATAACATATTCTCTGGACCCCCCCGTTCTAACTCTTCTTTTTCCCACTTTATCTGGGCCCAGCGAAGCGCATCCCAAGTGTCATGGCCACGTTTCTATGGCTTTCCCAGCACGATGGCATCTTTCAATTTGTCGCCCGTGTACTCATAATTGTCTGGTAATCTCGGGGCCCTTTCTTTGTGTCCGTCATGTCTACTGGATTCTCTGCGCACCACATGAACTCAGCGAAATGCGGTAACTTTTGTTTATCTCTCGTATTTCGCACACTGCACACGATGAGAAGTGGGATTGCAGCAGATCATCTGCTTATCCTACATGCTATTTTGGCAACACGTACGCAGATCGGAAAATCCGCTATATGATTTGCGATATGATCTTGTTCCCACAGGGCCACGCCCTCGAGTGGAACATTCTTTCCCAGCCAAAAGAGACACACCCTATTTTTCCAGCTGGCAGTGGTAATGGTATAATGCTAACGGAAAGTATTGCCAAAGCGCACTTACCGGCTTACTGGGCCTTCAATTAAGGCGTCTACCTGTCCGTTAAGCCGGTTAAGTCGCTAATGCACGACGTCTGACCTTTCCGAGCTGGGTCACTGTCACCTCCAGCTCCAAGTTGGGTTTTAGCTGGAAGTGGTACTCCGATGGGTAGTACGAGTGTCTATAAAGACTTTTAAAACAATATTAATTGGAGTTTAGAATTTAAAATAATTTTGGGTACTCAAAACGCAGAGGTAAAAGAGGTAGAAGTTAATATTAAGGTGATTTTTATAATCTATTAAGAGATTTTAGATATTAAAATTAGGATTATTCCAAAAAGAATGGATGTAGAATTTTTGTGATTTATAAATTATTAAATATATCTATAAAGTAATTCTATAATATTATATTTTTAGAGATATTAAAGATCTATTTAAATAGATTTTATGGATATGAAATGATAAAAATATGTTAATTTTAATAGTTCTTTAAAGACAAGTTTTTCTCGGTGCAATCACATGATAGCCACTTACCTAACCGCTGTGGTTGGCTGCTTTTCCGGACTTTTCGGCTTGTTGGTAAACATTTAATGTTCTTCTATGGTTCTCGATTCTCGGGAAGAGCAAACAAACATGGTCAGCTCTTTTCGGTTCGGGTTGGTTGCTTTAGTGTCGGATTCCAAATTCCTGCTGCTCCATCAAAGTATGCAGTCTCTGGAAAGAAGGGGAGCCAATAACTCCGCAGGTGCCCAAAAGTTCTAACTTTTGAGTTAGATCTTTGTTTATTTATTAACCCCTGCTAACAGTGCATTACCCACACCAAAGTCGAAAAATTCAATTAAGTGCACTTGGTGTGCGGTGAGTTAAACGGCATTTTCCTGGCCACCTGGGAAATAGCTGGCATACGAGACATTTGGCCCCGAGGAAAGTTGCCTTTGTGCGGGGGCCCTAAACATTTTCCTAGTTGTCATAGTTGAGCTGCAAACTCCCACAACTAACTGACAGCCCTTGCGATTGTACATAGATTGTATTTTGCACGCATATGGCTAAACTTATGATAAATTATGTCGGCTGGTGCTGCTTTGCGCCGGTGAAAGTGCCAATTGTCTGTTGCCGCGAATTCTTGCCAATGAGATTTCCTATTCGCTATTAATTGTGGCATTGTGTCTGCCTGTTTTTCAGTTTTACGGCCAGCCCGCCCTCGAAGTTCGGAACACAGACGCCAAACGCATCGCCATGGAGCCCACGCCCACGCCAAATATGCTGTAAGCAGTCCCACTGAACTTGCATCTTAAACTTCGCATCCGCATCTGAATTCGCATCTGCATCTGCATCTCACTGACTTCGCATCTGCATCTGTACAAATCAAGCCATTCCATTAACCCACAAGCGAGTAAACCGAGTGTAATCCGCATCTCCAACGCATTCAGCAAGCAGCTGCTGCTGAAGAATCACCAGGACGCCATTCTGCAGCTCCAGGGGAATTCTCCGCTGACTTCTCCTCTGACTTTTGGTGCCTCTTCGATGGCGGACAGCAGGGAGCGGATCCGCGGACCCTCGCGGGATGGTCGGGAGTTCCTCACCAGTCCGCGGCAGGTCCTTCGCCGTCTTATGCTGCTTTCGGAGGGCAGACAGTACAGGGAGGCCGCTGGGGTGGTGGGAAGACTAGGACCCTCGGTCCTGAGATCAGTCATCGCCGAACTTCCACTGGATCTGCTGCTGGAGCACCTGCCGCACAGCGCCTACTTGCTAGAGTCGTTCTTTACCAGGTGAGTGGTTTATAAACCATTAAAAAAATATTTTAAATATTTAGATAGGTAAAAAAAAGAGGAAAATAAATAATAAAAATTTGGAATAAAAATTCTTATTTGAACTTAAGACCTTTGAAGTTTTCTCATTAAAAATCTGTCTTAAATATTTTTAAAAAAAATTAGATATCAATAAATATATTTTTTCTATATATTTTTTAGTTTTATGATATTTATTTAATGAAATTGCATATTCTTTTAGATATTCCTACATCCCATTATTTTCTAATCCCCGTTTCCCCTTAGATTAACCACTTTAAACACCACTCCCAAGCCCGAGGTGCCCAGTGAAACGGTGGCCTGGCAGCTGGTGCGTCTGTTTGCCAATCCCCACGAGTCTGGACTGCGGCAGAGATGTACTCGCCTCCTGCAGGCTTTGGCCCAGTACGAACCAGCTCTCCGGCAGACAGTGAGGGAACGGAGACGCAACTTCGATAATGCTGTCCAGGGACTCGGAGTCCATGGACTCACCACCGATGCCTCGGGACAGCTGATATCCCTGCATGTGGCACTAAAAACCGAGCTGCAACGCCATGTGGACACCTACAAGATGGCCATTCACAAGCTGGAGGAGCTGAGCATGGTGACGGTCAACCAGGATCCCGCCCACTCCTCCCACCAGCGGTTGTTGGCCATCAATTATGGAGACATTCAGCAGCGACTGATTGACAACAAGACCCTGCTCACCATGCTGGACAAGCCGGCTCTCAAGCAGCTGGCCACGCTGGTGGAGAACCTTAGCACGCGGGTGGAGAACGACAAGGAGGTGCTGACCTGTGTGGGTCAGGTGCGTCGGCTGGACTCGCAGGCTCTGGTGGAGAAGCGTCCTGCCGCCGGCCTGCTGATGAACTTTTCCCGCGGCTGCGAGGTGGTGCTCCACATGATGGGACCCGAGGGCGGGCCTCCTGGCTCCTCGCTCTCAATGGGCAAAGCAACGCCCGCCTGCGCAGCCAGCACGAGCAGCTGCAGCGATGGTTACCACTCCGATGATTCAGGCAGCGATGATGGAAGGTAAGAATATAATTTATATTAACTCTTTCTAAAAATAAGTTGTGGAACTACTTAAAAAATATGAACTTTATTTAAACAAAACAGTAACTAAACTTAAAAGTACTTTATTAAAGTAGAAAATATTTCATACGATGATAGTCATAGTCATTTAAAAATTGAATTGAAAATTTGGATATTCAAAAGTTAATAATAAATAAAAATATTTAGATTAAAATATGTAAAGGGTGAAATAAATAAGGTTTACAATCTACATAAAATCATAGAGTATATAAATTTACTGAATTAAATTCCACATAATTTTTAAAAATTTGTAACATATTTAGGTTACTCTCAGCACTCGATTCTAACACTTGACCGACTTCCAATAAGGTGTAACACCCACATTACAATCTCAGTCAAATCAGATCGAGACCGCAGCCAACTCTCACTTGCCCCACAGCCCAACCCACACCCTGTTGCTCATCACCCAATTCTGTTTATGTTTCTAATTCCATTTCCATTTCTCCACAGCGAAATGGTGTCGCTCTATCGGAATCTCTACGTCGAGAACCGAGCGGACGCCTTGGAGGCCCTGGACAGTCTTCCCCAGATAAAACACGCGCATGGCCTCAAGGGGAAGATACTCTTCTCCATGATCGTGGTGAGTCTCAAGTACCTGGCATACATGCTTTGGGATCTGTTGTAGATTGCCGCCGGAAGATATGTCCGAACATTCAATAATGACTTGTTAAAGAGGCCGAACAAATTTCGAGATTAACTCTATCGGGAGAAATTAGTGCCAATTGCGGGTCAGACAGTGTTTTCACTTTTTTTGGGGAGAGAAATAAGTTTCTTATAGAGGGAGTGTCTACAACATTTTTTTAAGTAATAACAATTTTTTTAAAAATATTTTGAAGGTGTTATATATAAGTTTCCTTATAACGAAGTCTCAAAATAATTAAAGATTATCTCAGGCGGAGAAATTGTTGCCAGTTACATGGCCAGTCAATCAGTCACTTGTCGTTGGAATATAAATCGCTAGCAACAGATTTTTACTTTTATAATTATCCCCTCCGTTTTCACTTGTCAAGACAACAGAGAGTTATTTGTGATGAATGGAGTCAATTTGTTATGGGCGTGGGTAATCTCTTAAAGTGCCAATTTCGTGTCAATAACTTTTTGACTCTTCTATAGTTAAGACATATTTCTCTTTAAGCTATTCAAATGGAAGAAGCTTCTTTAAATAGAAAAGTGAAAAACGATTGTTTTAAAAATGGGGCGATCACATTCCAATTGCCATTTAGTAAGTCAATAGCTGTCAAAAAGTCAATATTCAATATTTTTCGGAGGCTTCTATTTATACAAATTTATAGAACTTCATTATTAATGGATATGTTAATAAGTCATTCAATAAACAATAGCTTAACATTTCCTTAATTATTCTTTTCAAGTGGCTCTAAAAATCTTAAAGATTTAGCATAGCACAATGACTGTCAAACTGTAAGGCCAATTCATTTTGTCGAAGATTACTTTCAATTTTCAAGTGCTTGGCTTGGCCATCAATTACGAACGAAAATCCCGTGGGCTCTGGATGCTTCAGATCCTGTCAGACCGCAAGTTGCGATTGCAAAATATCAATTTGGCCAGATCGAAATCGCGTTAGAGGATGATTAGGCGTTGGAGCAGCGAAAATGTGAGGGAAAGTGGAGGCCCCCAGGGTGCCAGAAATTACGTAGGCGCTGCGGATCAAACCTGTAGTAATCGAATCACTTTCGATCGGATATGAGATGAACGACACTTTCCCAGGGAAAATGCATTATCAATGACGAGATCAACAGAGTAAACTAAAAGTTAGAGGAAAGATCTTTATGAGGGAAATTATAGAATGGAATAGATCTTGTCGCGTTTTCAGCACATAAGAAAAAAGACTTGTGGATCCTTAAATTATTTAAACCCAAAAATCAGTTTAAGGTTATGTATTTTTAAGACATTATAGGAAATTAAGGATCTAAGACTGGTATATATTATTGTATTTCTTTTAAACAAATTAAACAGATTGTTTGACCTCGTAAATATCTTTATAAGATGAACTATTTAGCTTACTATAATATCATATTTTATTCCCGACTAGCTCTCCTTCCGCTTGTGCCACGGGATGCGGGAGAGGAAGGTCCTGGAAGTGCGTCGGATCCTGAATTGCCCGCTGGACAGCAGCAGTGAGACCACCTTGTCCCTGGACAGATCCGTTCGCCAGCACCTCTTCGAGACGGTCGACAGTTTTCCGCTGGGCGAGATCGAGCGGTCGGTGTTCAACCAGGTGCTCTCCACCCTCCACGAGTATCCCTGCCTGGAGTCCTGCCCCCCATTGACGCACTACGTGAGTGCCTGTGTTCGCCTCGCCTGGCGGATGATCAACCAGAAGGCGCCCTACTATCTAGACATGGATTTCAATTTGGGTGCGTTTTTTTGTTAAATAACTTTTAATTGATTTACAAACTTAAAACTGGTATACATCTCACTTAGGCTTCCTGAGGCCCGAGAAACACGAGCGGCATCCCCAGGCGGATCGGCGATCGGATCTGATAAAGGCCTTCCTTTGGCCCGCCCTGATGCAGAACAATCAGTGCGCCTTCAAGGCGGTGGTGGCCACCTGAGGATCGTTGTCTTAAGTTAACCCCATCTGTATATACACACCCCACTCTTATCGAAAATAAAGATTTACCCCCTAACTAAGCGTAACTGATGGGCCGCAGTTTGATGCACTGGCTCCGGACTTTGTTGGTGCAGAGCAGTGGGTGTTCCGTGTAGAATTCCACAATCTCCGAGGGGGAACCAAAGCAGCGCTCCTGGGACTTCTTCTGTCCTATCGCATACCGCTGTCGCCTGTCCACTTGTCTGATGAACAGATGATAGTACTGATCCGCTGACCAGATGCTCACTATGTAGCGGATGCACTGGTCGGCCGCCTTGAAGGGTCGAACCAAACAGGAGCCGTCTTCCCGTCCATGGAGCATTCGTTCCGCCGCGGGACGATCCACCGTGAAGTAATACTGCTCCTTTTCCACATGACGCTCCTCGATCTCCGCATAGTTGGCATCCGCATCATCTATAAAGAGATCACAATTTTACAGAACTTTATGGGATCACAAATATATAATAATTTTTAATATATTTATATTTTGGTTTACACCTCTTTATCAATAAATCTAGTTTAGTAAATATGTTTGAAGAGTAAAATAAAATATTTAAAATAATAATATAGATCACCCAAGTGCTCACTGTTTTCCTTTGTAATTTATACCAAACATAAGAACTTTATTTAGTTTGTAAGAAGATAAGTTCTATAAACTTCCTCCCTGTTGACTGTTTTTGTTTATACTTTGCCACTATGTGGATTGGGGCTTGTTTTGAACCCGAGAGATCGGCTAATCGAGAGAACTCACCCACAATGACGTAATCTTGATGGGGCTGCTGCTGTGGATGATCGTCATCGTTGCTGGAAACCCGTTCCGCGACGTCACCTTCCTCACTGCCTGCCTGCCTCTGATAACCGAAACAGCAGCCACAGCAGAGCGGGGATCTCAGTTCCATGAGGTTGTCCAGCAGGCGGATGAGGAGATTGTGCAGAACCGTCCAGTAGACACGTGCACACCAGCAGCACATGGCGCCAAAACAATCGAGGCGTCTTATCCCCGCGACCTTGGATTCGATGGCTTCGATGGATCGTTGGGAATGGTAATGGGACTGTAATCGCCACCACCACCGGCGCACATCTTTCCCTAGCGAGCTGCGCCGAAGACTGACTACTGAACACTGAGCAACCAGAACTAGACATGGAACCACAGCCAGAACTCAGAACCCGAATGTGGAACTGAAACTGAAACTGATCAGAAGGCGAAGCGCGGCCTCTTAATTAAAATGTGTTTAATGCGCGCTTGTGGGACAGCAGAAATGCCCATATGTAAATAAGATATGGATATGGCTGGTAAACAAAATTCACAACGCTGAGCGGTGGGGATGTTCAAAGTTGGGGAAGTAATCGAATACTCCAAGTGCTGAGGAGTGCAGCCAAGTGCAGATCATGACTACATAGGTTCCCATACAGGATAAGCAATATTCTGGTTCCAATAAGTTTTTGTTTCTTCGAAACTTAAAAAAGGTATCCTCTATAAATTTTTGTTAAAATAATAAAATACATTTTTTATTTTAAAACCAGAAAAGTAATATTTATTATAATAAAAAAAAATTTTAATTTATTAGGTAATATTTTTTGTAATTTTCTTTTTATAAATTATAATTGTTTTTTTCAGTGTACACCCAAGCAGCGAGAATTATTAAACGTTTAGCACCCAAGAATTTTTCTTCCCCTCTGTTTTTCTACTGACTGCGGAATTCATTGAATGTGCCTGCAGTTTTCGGCGGGAAAGGGGAACCCTATATCACATTTCTGTTGGCTCTACATAACCGAGACCAAATGGAGACGAGTGGCCAACACATGCGTTTGGGGGGCATTTTAGGTAACAAATTTGGTTTTCTAATATGTGCATTCTTTTTACCATATATTAGTTTTTATTTTTTCAGCATTTATTTTGTATAACATTTAGTTTTTCAGGAACAATTTTGACAAATTAAAATTTTAAGAAATATTATGATTTATTTTTATCTTTATCTTCTATGAAAAAAAAAATGTGTATATTTATTGTCTTTCGAAAAAAATAATAATTTGTTTTAATTCCAATTAACAATATTGGTGCTTCCAGATATTTTAAATTTTTGTTTTAAAAAAGTTCAGCCATTTAGCTGAGACACAAACCTTTGAAGTCTTCCACAGGCTTTCACCACCCAACGAAGTGGGGAGAAGCTACTGTGGTAAAGTTCTGCTTCTATCCATTTCGCTCGTTCAATCTTTCTCCCTCGCACGAATTTAAAAATTTTGTTCAAATTCAAAAGCAATTAAAGTGCGGCCGTAAATTGTGCGACTTGACGACGTTCCGAATCGATTGCATTCAAATCTTCTGGTAGAACCCCAAATGGACGTGCAAATGGCCAGCACGTGGACCTATAGATATGGTTTCAAGAGCCCCGAGCAGATCCACCCACAAATCCGGACGCCAAATAGTGCTGCTCATTTTATTACGTATACGCCCGATGGGCTGCAGTGAGCATCGCATCGCATCGCTTTGCGATATTGTTTGCACATTAAAAGCAGAGACTGCTCGTCAGTTGGTAAACAAACATCTCTGCACGCCGGTCACGTGCTCAGAAAGTCAATAAAACGATATTCCCATTCGCATGATGGTATGATATGATATGATGGTAGGGGATAGAGGGGGGCCATTAATAATACTCGATACTCGAACAATACGATCGCAAACTCCGCATGGAACAGTAGCGGTGGCAATTAATATGCGGCAAACAATTTTGATGAACTGCTAACAAGCCATCGATGGTTCGATGGGGTTTCGGGGGTTCCTGGGGTTCCGGGGGTTTTATGGGGTGTTCTATACCGCTAAGGCATCCCATAAAGCAACAAAATGGCACAAATTGATTTTGGCCAAACGATTATTTCGGGGGTTGCGTGCTCTCGGGCACATCCGCCATCGATATCCGAAGCCAAGGATCAACCAGCTGGGCCATCAATTTCAATTTCAGACTCATGGGCGATTGATTGAGAGACCCGTCAATTTGCGCGGCCACTCAAATTCATTAGCTGGCGGTATTGGTCCAAGAATAAAACGGTTTACGTCTCAATTATGCTTGTGTAAAGAATAAACTCGGCCAGAAATAAGTGAGTGAGGAGAGGAATCTCGGCGACAGCTATAAAGAATAAGAGCTACAGTATTTCATTTACGATTATATCCGGACGGAGGCAAGCCGTAGAACTGCCGTAGAATTCACCACACTTTTCTGCTGTCCAGCAGCAGCAACAGGCGTTTGTTTGTATGCGTGGTGGGTGGGTGGGTGGTTGGTACGAGGTTCGGGTTCCGGGGGCCCGTCCACTACTTTTCTGCTTCCCGAGTTCCCGAGGTCCCAACCGATTCGGAACGCGACGAACCCGAATCCCAACCGCTTCAGTTTTTAGTCCGTGCCAAGCAGTCGCGCATTTTGCCATCGAGCGTCGGCCAGCGCGGTGGATATTTCGCATTATCGCCAGTACCGAATCCGTAACGGTATCGAATTTTGAGTTTTTAAATTTCGACTGCCATAAAAAATAAATAAAATAAAGTAATCAAGTTAATAAACAGCCAAAAATCAGTGTGCGTGCCAGTGTTTGTGTGCTTTGTCTCAATGAAATGCCAAACTAAATAAGCTCGAAAAGTTTTCCATCCAGTTTTTATGGCAACTCAAAGGGGGCCCAAAAAAGTGTCAATTGAATTAGCGTCTCGGGTTTTTGAATAAAAAATTCGAAAAAAATAAAGAGCAAAAGAGAGATTATCAAGGCGCAACAGGTGATTGGATCGCAGATTCGTTTCAAATTTGCAGTGTGCTGTTTTCTTGTATTATAACAAAAACAAACCACCTGTGGCTCCGCCTTCGGTTTTTTTCGGATCCTCCTCTAAACCTTGGTAACTACACTATTTGCTTAAGCAGTTTACTTTAATTTGTGTCGGCTGCTAATGGAAACATACGAGAAAATAGCATATGTTGGACCCCCCAACAAAGAAATAAAATCAATAAAATTCGGACAGAGCATTATGTTTATGCCAGCCACAAACGGCAACTAAATATTTACTTTTCGGAGGCGGGAAAAGCGGAAAAAGTCGTGAAAACTCTTCTCACCTGTTGCACGTATCGCATGTCCTGTTGATTGGCTAATTGATAACATCCAGTTCCGGTCATCAGCTAAGTCCATCAATCCACCCATAAATCCATCTATCTATCCATCCATCTTTCTATCCAAACTTGACCCTGCCAGCGGGCTGTCCATTAAATCATCCCGAGCAAACAAATTAGCACAATGAGTGCATCAATAAACAAAGTTCACCTGTTGCCCCCCGCAATGTCCCAAAAATAAATGCAAAGACATGTGCAGTTCTGCATCTAGATAGAGATACATCTTGTATCTTTCGGATTGCAGATCCCAATGACTTGTGGCGGATTTTTGGAATTGAAATGGCGCTCGATGGGCAGGGAAACAAAGCGAACTAAAGCGAAATGAACCGAACCGGGCGAGTGAACATCAAAAGCGCTCTATCGCAATGGGTTCGAATGGGTCGGGATGGTATGTACATAGTATCTACCTATCTATCAGATGCACACGGCGTTTGTAACCGCAATTCGCATGGCACTGCGCTCCCCTCCCGTCCTGCGACCTCCTCAAGTCGCCAGTGCTCTTGATTGCGCCTTTGTGTATAAATTAATTAAATTAAAAGTTTCCGGTTAAGCCTCCAAATGCCGACAAACGCGGCACTCGGACGCAGTTGCATTCGAAATTCGAAATCGCACAAGAGACCTGATGCACTTGCACTTTTCACTGCAACTCCGAGGAACAGCCAATGATAATCGCTGCCTTTCGATAAAAAAAATCATTCCCCTGATAAGAAATACATAAATAAATAAGGCAAACCCAGACGATGCAAATATTTAGAGTTTGTGTCAATAATTTCTCGGGATTCCCCCCGTTTCAACACTCATTCGTTTGATTGCAATGGCCTCTTATCACTAACTTAAGCCGCTCCAACGAACTGCGCCTCTCTATTCATATAGATAGATATGTGCAAAACATTACAAAAGGGGTGCTTCAACTCTGATAAAGGGTTAAATATAGGAAATTATGTTACACGCAAGTTTTTATACGGAAAATATACGTTTGTGAGGAAAATTATGCTGTTGCAAAAGATATTCAATATTTCTGTTGAGGTCATAATTATTGGAATATTATAAATATTTCTTAGAAAATAATTGTAATAAAAAATAAAAATGTAATATGTATGAAATTATTTTAAATGGAAAATATTGTTCTTAATTCATTAATTCTTATATTAATTCTTAATTACAGAAAACATTAGTCATATTCAGATGAATGGAGTTTCTAGCTAACATTATTCATTACTAATGCATTATTTCAACAGGAATATTTCCTTATCATATATTTTGGACAGCAAAAAATACAAAAAACACACAAGTCATCCTCAGTTTATGCAGTAAAAACTTAGGCAAATAAATCTTAAGATTACTTTACATATTTTTACATTTTTGATGATTTATGTCATCAATGAGCATTTAAATGTAATTAAGATTAGCTGTTAATAGCTTAAATTTGTATTTATCTTTTTAAAGCTACTTATTTTATGTAATACAAATTTGTGTCAATAAATATAACAATTCACATGAAGTTTCAAGGACATGTATCCTTTATTTTTCTAACTGAATAACTGACAGGCTATTTCAGGCACGTTTCTCAGACTCCCCGTAGTCCTCTCATTTGGCTGGCTATCCTTTCCCTTGCCCAATCCCCAAAAACCCTTCGTCCCGCTGGGAAACGTGTGCAGTGAGTCGGGAAAGTCAGAAACCCTCTGATGGATTCATTAGACTCCTCCTGACACCGCCTGGCACCCTTTCATATGCCGATCCATCCATCCCAATTGCTTCTATAAATATTCCGGCAGACACATCAACAACCTCCTGAAAAAAACCGAAAATGAACGTCAGCACTTGCCAAAATCCAAAACCGCGACGCAGGCGATTTCCAAACTGCTCGGTGTGTTTTGTGCGGCAAAGTCAACAGCTTGGCCAAATCTGATTTCGATTCGATTATACGAATTTAAAGTAAGTCACGCAGCTTTTTTAGCAGTTCCCCTGGTCTGAAAATCGGGTGAGCAGGGGGGTAAATATACATAAGTGGGTTGCGGCTGGGAATTAGCATCCAATTAGAAGATAATCGCTCGCTAATTCCCTACGTAAACTGCTCGCGAAAAGTTGGCCCAAAAGTGTCGCAGATTTACGGGGCTTTAACCACGCCCTAACCCTGTAATAGCCACCCCCTCTCTATCCCCCACCCCATAAAAGTCCTTGAGTGCCTGCAGTTAATGTGCAGTCGACCTTCACGCCAACTAAAGACCAATTGTCAATATTTTGACAGCAACAACCATCAAAGTGGGCAAAAGGGGAGTGGAGAAATGGGGAGTGGGTTCCGATGATGAATATGTTGGCGACATATTGCAAATCCCAGTGGATGAGTTCGACCCACGTGTCCGAAAGGGGGCGGTGGGTGGTCGCTGGGCGGTGGGCGTGGCTCACCTAATGTTGACATCACTTGGCCATTTAATGGCTGCCTTTATGGGGGCTTTTACAACCTGATGATAAAGAGCGCACCAGAGCAATGTGAACTCAACTGAACTGGAGAAAAGCGAGGCGCCCTTGAGTGGACTCCAATTGATGGCCAATTTAGCGCGGCTTTTTGAGGCCGTGCTCTATGCAGAGAGAAAAAAATAAACTTCATTTAATGAAAGGAAAGGAAGAAAAAGTGAAGGGGTTAACTAGTTCCAAGATCCTAGTATAAAGTGGACATATAAAAAAAAATTATTTCTGAACTTGAATTTAAATTTTTATTATAAAATCATTACTGATGAATCATCAGCACATCTTATAAATAAATACATTATTAGCCAATATATAAATATTATAAATACATTATTTAGTAAAAAATTCTAAGCGATGTGATGATAGGAAAATAAAAAAGCAAATATTTTTAAATATTTTAAAAGTTCATATAAATGAAAAATAAATTTAATTTAATTTAATAAATGGAATATTCGTACTTTTTTTGATGATGATATTCATTATACATGGAAGTTCTACTACTAAAAACCCTTAGATATTTTTCTCTGTGTAAGCATTTATATTGGCTACCCAACTCACATTCTCCTCCATCCGGCAAGCGCCATCGCATTGTCCTCGTTTTGTACCCCAGTCATATAGTCCCGTGTACCCCTTCAATTACATTTATCCTTTCCTGAATTGATGGCGGATACGAGCAACAGTTGTTGTACAGAAGAAATGGAAAAAGGAGGATAACACCCCGGGTGAATGAAACATATACCAATTGCATTAAATTTGCATTGATCAGGGGGAAGACCTCTGTTTCTTGCCGAGATGCAGATGCAGTTGTAGATTCACATCGTGGATTAGTTCACTCAACTGATGGCCCCCCCGCATGAGGCCATTGCCAATGGGGTGGATCAGAGTGGATTGCTATTGCTCCCTGCCATTCGAAATGAGAAATTATTATTTTTGAATATTTTACATAATACGAAAATAGAAACGAGCATCGAGCATTGAGAGATTCGTGATTCAGGGCCAGCACGTGATGGGGAAAACTAGAGGAGGGGTGGGTTCCGAATAGACTGGCTGTATGGCAGAAAGTCCCCATGAAATGCACATTAATTGCGGCTCAGATTCAAAGTTCAGTCAGCTGGCCATTCGTTTATGGCATTCGGCTGCCTGCATAATTAACAAGTTGAGGCGCTGGCTTTGCATTAATTATGCTCGAATTAAATTGGCGGAACAGAGCAGTCATCTGTTTAAACATTGCAAGTGATAATTCCCCCTTTTGGCACCCAGAAGCCCCTTGGATACCGGTGTTCATTGTATATCTCCCCTTGTTGATTTATGCCATTAGACTCCCCGCCAGAAAGTCTCCCTCTAATTGATGACTCACCGTGATCAATTTAATGCCTGCCCATAACCAGTATAGAATTCGTTCTTATATTTATTTGCTTTTACTCGAGAGCACTGCACACATTTAGCTAAATGGGCGCTACTGTAGAATTTAAATTTATTCAGAAATCGTAAAACTGTTTACAGCTGTGTCTCTCTGGGTGTGAAATATTGGGTAAAATATTCAAAAAGAATACAAATATTGCATAAGGAAGCTTTAAATATTTTACACATGTTAGATAGAAACCCTATTATAATTTTTGGAATTGTAAAATATTTATTTATAATGTTAACTGCTAGATAAATATTTGTAATTATTAGATAAAGTATTAAAAATAATATTTAATTCATATTAGGAGTATTTATATATTTAATAAACTACCAAAATATTAAAAATACATATTAAAATATACCTAAATATTTTAACAGATCATAAGAAAAAATCTTTAAATTCGTCTTTAAAAATATCTGATATCCCAGACACAGAACCCACCCACCTCTCCAGCTATATAAATCCCATTAAAGCTCTTGATCACACTCGCATCCGGTCAAATGGAATATGTGGGGAATGGCTTACCTGAGCAGCTGCACGTCGGCACGCGACAATCCTTCCCGGCGGCGTCACGGTCCACCCCAAAAATGGGTGGAAACAAATCGGAATGTAATAAATTTTTATAACTGCGCATCCCTAAACGACAATAATCGACAATATTCGTTGTGTTAATGCCGTTTTGGGTTCGGTTCGATAAACAGCCAAGCTGAGATCGTTTAAATGCAAATGCCAATGTGGATATTAAAAAGTATTCTAATGGGATTTTATAGAATGAGGCAAATGTGTGGGTGTTTCAGCACGCAGGCTGCATTAATTTACGTGCAACTTTGTGGACTCGTGGACAATGCGAATCACATCCGCCGGAAATAGGCAACTTCTGCGGGGAGGTGGGCGGCACTAAGCCAACTGCGAAGTTATTAAGTTTCAACTAAGTGCGCCACTTGTTGGCCAAGTTCCTCTTTCAGGGCGGAGGGATAATGGATGGCCTCGAATAGTTACGATGGTCACGATGGCCACGTCCTAATGAACAGCTCCACACATCATTAGCGACTCCGGCGACTCCTCCGGTTACAAGTTATTTCGGCTTTTTCGGGGGCCGTGTAATTAAATTTAACTGCCGGCCATGAAGAAGGCGAAACTTTCCAGTAAGCCGACTAAAAGCTGGCTAAAAAACTGGATAAAAGGAACTGCGTTCCAAGAGATCCTTCCATTTTCAGCACTGGCAGGGATAATGCGCCATTAACACCCATACGAATGCCTTCCTGACTGGCCAACCATCCACCTTCTCACTTTCACATCCCTTTCTCTCCTGACATTCATCCTCTAAAAAGTAAAACCCTCAATGGCATTCGGAATGCAGAGCTGACAGGACGTAAGCTCCGCAGCAAGGCGACATTTACACTTCCAAAAAGAGCTGAAATTTACAAACAATTCCAAAGAATTTTATGCAAACATACAATTTGGGATATAATGAATATGATTTTAAATTAACTTGATTCAAAAAACATGCTAGTTATAATGAGGAAAGTAGGGTGAAATCCATAAAAAAAACATACCCTTGCATTATATTATAAAAAACTATTATTATAAATTCCTATGAATACTGTCCAATTTTCCTTGTTAATGATACTTTACAAATATTTTCATAAGATATAAAACACTAAAAACTCTTTTTTTATAAAATCAAATCCCCTTTTTTTTGTTACTTGTTTCTTAAAGGAAATCCCCTTTTGAAGAACTGGGTCGCTTTTAAGAACCCACATTCCTGTATGCTATTCAGTTAAAGTTATCTGCTATTCCAAGTCCCACATTCCGAAATGGTAACTCTCCAAGTGTAGACATAACTGCTGCGCAAATCGTCTTCTCAGGGCGAGGGGTTCAGGGATCAGAGGTCAGTGGTCAGAGGTCGAGGGGGGGAGTAAGAGAAATGGACAACTGGCTAGGACCAGTCGACCGGCAACTGTAACGAGCTGCGTGTCATTGCGCCAAAATCAACAAAAATGCAAACGATGAAACGATGTGTGCTGTCGCCGGTCGACAGATGTACGTGAACTGGGTGGGTTACTCCCTGGGAAACTGGTTAACCAGCGGTCCTGTTGACAATGAAATGCCAATCTGCCAAGCCGTCAGGAGGATGTGTTGTAGAACAAGCAAACATCAATAGAATCTTTATTGGCTCCATAAATATTTGTGCTTGGTGGGCCTCTCTCTGCTGGAGTCGCCAACCCGTTTTAAAGAGCTAAAAAGTATGGGGTTACTTATGCAAAGCCAGGGATTCCGATTCCTACAGACTTTACTGACATTTGTCCTTGGCAGGGGACATCTTAAGCCGCTTTAAAAAGTCGCCCAGTGGAGTGGGCCAATCTGATGGATGCGGCCGCTGAATCTTGCCGACTTTTCTGACTCTTCATGCGTAAGCCGAATTCAATCGCAGGACCTCTTAATGGGCCAGCAAGGCTAGCGAAAAAGGACTGGGGAGTCGAGTCCTTGGGGGTTGGTTAGCTCTTGCTGAAGTCAGAGCTCCTTTATGGTTTCCACTGAAATAGAAAATGAAATTAAGATGGCAGCTGTCGTTTTTTTCGGGGGACTGAGTGCAACTCGGGGGAATACGAGTCGTATGAAATATTACGCATACGCAGCGTTGCCTTCTATGGTGAAATACCGTGTGTCTCCAGCTTGATTGATTTGACTGTCCGGCTGGTGGAGGAGAGAATACAGAATACAAAAACCCCTCCCCAGAGGCCATGTGCCCCACATACGGATGCCAAATAATTGGGAGACAGCCTGGTACCCCGAAAAGCCCCCAAAAAAAAAGCGACTCGAAAACAAGGCGCACAGATAACAAACTCATAACATTTAATTACGTACAATTTACTCACATGTTTACACCGCCCAAAAAGCGACAGATAAGCGGGCCAAAATGATGATCTCGCATTTGTGGCTGCTTCGTTAGCGATTGCTCACCTCAGGACAAAGGGCTTTTTTGGGCTCTGATGGACGGTGTCACTATCATTATCACTATCAGTCACCATTACTGTCACTGTGACTGTCATTGTAAGTGCGATTGCGACCGGGCAATGCGGTAGCCACCGGACTTTACTCGTGTTACCTGCCATATAACTCATATAACTTGTAGGCCGATTGCCGATTGTCAACTGCTGAATCGGGAATTGGTAGGAACCACTGCCCATTCCAGCTCCTTTTTATGCACAGTGGGCTTGGTTATAAATTTATGGCGTAAATAAGAAGAGGTTATGAAAAATATATGAGGATTACTTAAAACTATCAACTTCAAGGATTTTTAAATACTAAAATACAATAATATGTAATATTTACTGAGTAAATAAAAAATATTTAAAGTGTACTTAATATTTGCGAAAAATTCACAATTAATTGAAATTTAAGTGATTACATTTGATAGCTTGGAATGCATTCTATTTTGCTATTAATAATACTTTTAATGGAAGAATAATGTGTATTAAATCAAGATATGTTTATATATTAGCGATATTTTATTATAATTGGAACTATATGCATTATTATAATACAATTTATGAAAGTCCTTACCGTTTGACTATTCAAAACCCTTTTAAATATTCACTGACCTCCTTCCGATCCACTGTGACCGCCCGCTGACGGGTGATTATTCACCGAGGGACTTTTGCTGGCCCGGCGTATTTATCTGCCAGACCAGAGCCCCCTTACTTTGTAGTTATCTATCAACATGCCAGCACCCTGACATGGGAAACTCGTCACTTGTTCCCCGGAGACGATGGATGTAAACGTTATATTTCAACTATTAGTTGGAAAGAGCAAGGGAACCCAGTAAAGAACCCACTGCAAAGATCCCTTTTCCCTATCAACCAATTCCGATATCCAATATTCAAATGCAATAGACGAACTGCACGTGATGGCAACGTGCTGAAGCCCTTGAACAATGCAATCCCCACTGGAATTAAGCAATCGGGGCAATCGAACGGCCAATCCGAACCGATATTGCCAATGATGACTGGCCGATAAGCCACCTGTGACGTGTGAAGATTTGAGCTATTTATGGCTCCGTTTCCAGCCACTGGAGATATCCAATATGTATATTTAGCCCTACTACGTTTTTCCCTGCTTTTCATTCAGAACCGGTTGGAGCCGGAAACTATATTGCATTTCCAGTCGATTGCCCTGATGTATGTATATCACTATATCACTATATCACTCCATTTAGAGGGATTCGCAATTACAAAAAAAGGAAGAAAAACTATGCAAACTGCAATCAGCTCAGGCCGAAGTAAAAGAAGAACTTTTCGCCAATTAATTTGCCAGCTCTGCAAAGCAGAAAAAAATGCGTATCATTGTGGGTCGGAAAAGTGGGTGGCATGTAGACTATATAGGGGTTTTCCAGCTGCAGCTACTCGTTTTGCCGTAATTAAACGTGTGAAGCGACGCAGGATGACCACGCACAAAAAACGCAACGAAGACAAATGGCCCGGGGAAAATGCAGGAAAATATAGAAAAGGAAAAAAAGAATATGAAGAGTGAAGCTTAAAGTTCAAGCAGCCGCAGGAAGTAATACATTTGAATCTGAGCCAGCAGATGGAGAACGTGTTTACTGCACGTTCACAGCTATCGGCGGCAACAGCTCAACTTTTTAGCAGACGGGGTTATAAGTGAAGGTCCTCGGTCCGTGGTCCTTTTATCCTTATCACCACCGTCATTTTTCAACGCCCCTCCCCAGATAGCGTCTTGTAATAGAAACGCACTTTATCTGCTGCCAACCAGCTCAAATAGCAATCACACTTGAGAAAAACAAACATTATTTTTAATAAAAAAAAAAATTTTTATAAAGAAAATTATTTATTTTGTATGCTTTTAATAAAAATTTTCAAAATTTGTTTTAATTTACTGAAATACGTCAAGGATTCTATCTACTATCTATTTTAGATTTTTAATCTGACATTCAGTAATTTTGTATAATTTTCCCAGTTTTTATTTATTAAAATTAAGTATTAATTGCATTTAATTGGATATAATATCATGAATTTTAGGTAGCTCTGAAAATATTCCTAAAATATTTATGGTTAAAAAACTATATTGTACCATTCTCAGCTGCTCGAGGTTAAGAGTAACTTAATACCAAAAAAAAATATTTTTAACACTTAAACAAGGTCTAAAAATATCTCTGGTTAAATTTAGTCAATCAAGGAATTTTTCCTCAGTGCACAAAAATGATAAAGGGAAAAGCGCAAGTGTGCACTGCGGATGCAGCGAGCTGGAAATACTTTTCTGGCTGTTATTCCGCTGGCAAGGCCAAGAACCAAGAAAGTGGCCAATTCGATGGCGACATGGTAATAAACTTAATGCCAACTGATTTTGACAGCCACTGCACACTAGCATTTTGGGGTTGGAGGAGCAGCTGGGATTAGGCAGAGCCTTGGGAACAGGGAAACTGAAAGCCCATAACATTTGCCATCCTTTTATGAGCCTGACAAATGCGCGAAAAGTTTGAACACTTGTTCTGGGCGAAAAGTTAGCGAACCTCGGGTCGTATGAGTTATGTTATGCGATCTGCCAAGGAGCGGGACTGCCTTGAACTGGAGCACCGCTTCCTCTGGCCACTCAAATCCGCTATATAGCAGATTCCCATTCCGATTCCCAGTCACGTACGCCCACCAAGCAGGCATACCATATCACACCATAAGCTTGTCCTAGAGACCGATTCAAATTATGAACGCGTTAGAGTTTCGCTCGCAGTTCGTGATTGAGCTATGGCTTGTCATTCACAGAGTGTCATAATGAATTCACAAATGAATTCAAACAAATCATAGGTGTACTGAAAAAAATAATAGTAATTAATTACCAGGTTTCTAATGTTGTGGGATTTTGTTGATAAAAGCAATTGCTTTTAAAATGAGGAACATTATTATGTGAAGAATTTTTTTGTAGTGTGATTTTGAAATGGTTTCAATATTATACCAATTTTTATAAAATAGCCTCCAATTCTAAGTTTATTTTTAATTATTTTTTAATATTGAAAGAAATATTTTAATATTTATTGATATATATATTTTTTAAATTTATTTAAAGGAATTAAACAATGAAAAAATTCTAAAAAAAATCCCCTTTGAATTGAATTACACCCCAAATTCCATCAAAATATCAAAGACTAACCCCATAATTTTTCCCTGTGCACCGATTAAGCTGCGAGGTGTCAGGTGCACTGACCCGCAGCTTTTCTTTGGGGGCGACCATTTGGCATTGGCCTCACGCAGCCCATGGCCACGATCGCTAATTGCGTTTGCCAAATTAATTAAATCGGGCAATCGCAGTGCCATTTGTTGATTGAGTTTTTAACCGAAACGGGAACGGAATGGGAATGTTGGAGGTGGAAATGCAAATGTCGCTGCCTGTTGCTGCCCCTTTTGCAATTGAATTAATTAGGCAAAAGGCAATTAAGCGAATCGACCTGCTCCGAATGTCGACCCGTGGACTCCGCACGCGAACAGGGTCCATGGGGAGTTCTCCTAACCCCTGACCTCTGACCCCATGGCAGCATAAATTCCATAGCCAATAAGTTGGGCAATAAGTGGGTGCCTCCCATAAGGGCTGGCTAAATAACGGCGTTAATTCGACAAGCCCTTTCCTCTCCCTTCCTTTTTTCCCGGCTTTTCTAAGTGCTCTGCGTTGATGAAGTACAATAACCACCATCCTCTAACCTCTCTAGCTTTCACTTTCCACTTTTCCACTTTTCACTTGATGAATCGCAAAGGGAGGAAGGTGGGCCAATTAAATGGAAAACGTTTTCATGTCCCGCGAATTGTTGTCGTGGCTTTTGATGGATGCACTCTCGCCGCCAAAACACTCGATTGAGCAGTCAGCCCGCCTCCAGTTGGCCCCTATACCATCCTATACATCCCATCCCATTCCATCCCATCCATCCTTTCCCATTCGTCGACAGTTTTCTGCTCCTGAGTGACGGCTTCCGGTTGGTAACCGCGCGTATTAAGCCAACCGTTCGCACGCTTTTTGATATCGCGCCGCCACTTCCTGCAGGACAAATCCCGGAACCTCTTTCAGCCTCACTCTCTGCACTCGAAAGTTGCGGGTAAACAAGGGAAATCCTCCCCGAGATATAGAAAGTGCACGCAGGAAAATAACTAAAGAATTTGGGATACTCCTTAGGAAAATATAGATTTTATTGAACACTTTCCTATTATCAGAAGTATTTAAAAAATTTTTGGGAACATTTTATATTTTGGCTAATATTGGTATTTCCCTTAAAACTATAAGGATTTTTTATAATTTTTCTTTAGAAAAACATTTTAGTAATATTCTAAAATCTACATAAAATTGTTTCTGCATGAATAATACGTATTTATTTTCTGATTTCCTTTCAATTTAAGATAGTAAAATTGAGTAATTCAAAATAAAGTTGTTTACAAAATTATAAAAAAAATTTAACAAACCAAAGAATTTTTTAAATTGTGTAAAAAATTAATCAACAAATTTTTTTTTGGATTTTAGTTGCTTGTTTACTTGTTTTAATAACAAAAAATTGCTTTTATTAGGCTTGTAAAATTCTCTAACTCTTAAAATAAAAATAATAGAATTTTCTGCAAGTGTAGGGATGCTCTCTTATTTATGGGCCGTCTGTTTCTGTGTTGTTCTCGCTGTCCCCCTCACGTTTTTTATACACTTTTATTATGTTCCGCAGCACCCGGTTCGATTGTCTGGCAATTGATTTTGTTGCTGGTCGGGACTTGTTTGCTTTGCGAGCTTTGTATTTGCTGCACACGAATCAGATAGCTGTGTGTACTCGCTGTAGATACCCCATTTCCCCTACATCCCACTTCCCATAAACCAAAACCGCCATCACCATAAAAGCCGTGGAAGTTTCAACATTTTTCAATGTAATCCTTGAGTCCTGAAATTGATGGCCTTGTTTCGTATTATAGACTCTCGAGTACCAACTGATTATCTAGGGTATGTCAAAGTTGGGGTTTTCTTTTGTTGTTTTGTTTACACATACATATATGGCTTTCCCGCACACGTTATCAATATCGACATGTATTTTTTGGCAAATATTTATCAATATATTACACTAAAAAATTGCTACAATTAAGTTGTGTGTGCTGCGTGTGTGTAACAAACGTGCCGAACAATGATTAAGTTTTTCCTTTCGTTTCGTTTTTTTTTTGCTTTCCAGCTAAATAGAGTACGTCGACAGCAGAAAAACAAATACACCAAGGGGAAAGGCAGGAAAGAGAAAGTGGAAAAAGCGGGGCAGCGGCGGGCATGGCGTATACGCAATGCGCAGCATGTGCTATTACTATCGCTGCTACTGCCACGGCCACCTCGAGTCAATTAAGGAATTCACACGCCAGCGGGCACTGTAATTGAAACCACCCCCTCATCGCCCCCCCTCCAGAAACACCTGTTCCACCCTGTTACGCCCTCCATTAGCTACGGATACTAGCCTTAAATACTCGATCGGAAGGGAAGGTGAAGCTCTCCAAAAATGTCCGCCTTCCGCTACTTCTCCATCACGGATTTCTCCTTCGAGGGACCACTGCTTCCGCTGCACGCGGCCACCACCAGCAAGGATGTCAGGGATTCGGATAGTCCTAGTTCGGAACTGAACATACCCTATACCGTCTTTGAGGTCCTGGTGGCCATTGTCAGCATCATCGGCAACGTCCTCGTGATCATCGTCTTCCGCCGGGAACGAAAGCTGCGCCGCCGCACCAACTACTATATAGTATCGCTGGCCATGGCCGATCTGCTGGTGGGAAGCCTGGGGATACCCTTCGCCATCCTGGCCTCCATTGGGCTGCCGAGGAATCTGCACGCCTGCCTCTTCACCGTCTCGCTGCTCGTGGTGCTCTGCACCATCTCCATCTTCTGCCTGGTGGCCGTCTCCGTGGACCGCTACTGGGCCATCCTGTACCCGATGGCCTACTCCAGGAATGTCCGCACCCGCACGGCGATATGTGAGTATTATTATTGGGGAAATATATATAACTTTTATAAGATCTATAAAAAATATTAAAAGTTGTTAGGCTTCAGTGGTCCAAATATTTTTAGTTATGAATAGGTTTCCAAATTAAATGGCTAAAAAGTAATACATTATAAATCAAGGATGATAATTAGCAAAAATATTTAAATGCAACTGAGGAAAACCTAAAGATACAACCACTTAGATTCTATACCTAAAGTTTTTTCCCAAGTTCTTTAAAATGTTTTCTGGGACTACTTTTTTTTGAGGATATTGTCAAACAATTCTCGCTTTGCAATGGCCATTGTTTAGTATTGCGCCTTTGTGGCTGTGATGCTAATGACTCTGGATGGCTAATATACACCACATTGTTCTCCATTCCGTTCCTGCCATCGACCATGTTTGAGTTGTGGCTTGGCTAAGACAAAGGACGTCCTCATCCGGACTGCAATTGAACAGATGCCTTAAAAACCGTACATAAAAGGTCCTAACTAATAATCCTAAATGGGAGTACACACAATTTTGATGGGCGAATCTTTAGATTAAAAAATATACTTTACTGCATATAGATTAGAGAGGTAATTCATTTTTTTCTGTTTTATATAAATTATCGCATCTCAAGCTATAAATATGCAATATCTGTAGTATGTTTTCAAGAACAATTGTAGATACGAAAACTATACCCTATAAAGCACAATTGCCTCAAATGATAGCATACTATTTCATTGACTTTTGTGCAACAGAAGCAATTAAGCAAGAGAGTTTAAATGGGTTTAATAGCATTCAACTGCTGTTCCAGAAGACGAGTAATTGGGAGCACATATTATATACGTCATTTGGTCAGTAGTCACCCTCTTCGGCAGTTTAGTTCCCCGCAGTTCGATAAAACTTAATATAAAGCTGACAGTTTGCTCCAGGGGGATTGCTGCAATCTCCTCATATGACGTCTGGAGGGAGGCTGTTCGTCTCTTCAAGGGCTTCGGTTCATGGCCCCTTTGATAGATAGATAAGTAAACCGCTGTCCATCTTCCCCTTTGCAGTCATCATCTCGATGTGCTGGGTGGCCGGCACGATAGTGGGCTTCCTGCCTCTCTTCGGCTGGCACGCCGACGTCCACCACAACCAGGAGTGCCTCTTCGTCGAGGTGATGGACTACAACTACCTCGTCTTCCTCTACTTTGCCACAATTATCACTCCGGCGCTCCTCATGCTGGCCTTCTACACGCACATCTACAGGGTCATCATTAAGCAGGTGAGTGGGGTTAATCTGCATAAAACAGTTACAATAGGGGGTATTTTCCTGGGAATTTATATTCTAATATGTTTAAAAAATAATATAATTAAATAAAATATATAAACAATCTATAGTACTTTCTCATTCAAATTATATGATGAAGGAATACCACTCTTAACATTTTATTTTAGGTTTATGTTTTGTAAAAAAAAAATCAATAACTATATAAATCTTCAGTATCATAGCTTTAATATGGATTTCAAAGGGGTTTACCCTTAATAAATTTATATTATTATATATATTTATATATTTAAAATGTTATATTCCAAATTAATATAAAAATGCAATTATTTCTTAAAAACTATAATATATCTTGGTCTATATTTAAATATTATACCAATTTGTAGACCATGTTTATATGTTAAATTTAAAATGTTTATAATTGAAAATAATATAGTATTTTTTCTTACTTAAACCCCAGGTCCGTCAGATCGTGACGATGAACCCCGCCTCCGATCTCAGTCGCCGCTCCTCGGCGGCCGTGGTGCAGGTAACGACGCCCGGAAGACCCGGCCACACGGGCACCATGCTGCGGGTGCTGGGAGCCGCAAGGAAGCGCGATGTGAAGGCCACCCAGAATCTGTCCATCATAGTGCTGTTCTTCATGATCTGCTGGATTCCCCTGTACACGATCAACTGCATCAAGGCCTTCTGCCCGGACTGCTATGTGCATCCCAAGCTGACGCTCTTCTGTATTATACTGTCCCATCTGAACTCGGCTGTGAATCCGGTGCTGTATGCCTATCACCTGAAGGACTTTCGGGCTGCCCTGAAGAACCTCCTCCTAAAAATGATGGGCGTGGACATTGACCAGCAGGCGGAGGCCATCCATCGCTTCTCGGTGGCCAGTCAGCATCGCCTGCAATCGATGGACTCCAATATGCGCTCCACGCAGCCGCGCCTCTATGTGGGTGAGTGTGAGTGCGCGTTGTCTTCTCAGATTCAGCTGCAAAGCCCCTATAATTTTGGTTACTATTACTTATTATAGATTCACCCATCTGGCTGAGGCAACAGCAGGAGGCGCTGAAGAATTCGCAACTGTTGCCCAAATGCGGAGTGGTTTCGCCCTGTTTCAACAACATCAATCAAACGGTGGCCGCCGTGGCCTCGGTGACCACGGAGATCGAGCGGGAAATGTGGAACATTGTGGAGGCCTCCAGTGGCGCTGAGTTGGGTGAGACCAGCTACGAGTTCCCATCGCCAGCGAATCCCGGTTCCCAGCGCAGTAGCAGCTCCACTGCTCCTCCTGCTCCTGCTCCTCCTTCTGCTCCTGCAGCCAAGATCTCCATTCCGTCCGCCTCCTATGACAACCACAACTACAGCTTTAGCCAGGATGAAGATGAGAACGACGACGACGATCATCTGGAGTTTGAGGATGTCTTTGTGCCAGCCAATCCTCCTCAGCCCGGCATAGATCCCGTGGAGCTGCGTCGCTCTCTGGCCTTGGTGATGCGGGAAAAGCTGCGTTCCGATGATACGGACACCAGGACGCCAGTGGCTGACCTGCGGGAGGGAACCTCCTTGGATACAGATGCCCGAGAGAGACCTCTTTCCACACAAACCTCGCCCACAAATGGACCACTTCCTGCCCTTCTAAGGGCCAAGCTTTTTGCGGGTAACTCGAACTCCGCCCACTGCCTGCCAGGATCCAAGGATGTGGGTTCAGGATCGATATCAGGAGCTGGTGTCTTTGTGATCGATAGTGAGGCGAGTCCGGGCTCCAACGGGCACAAGCCCAAATATCGCAAGGGCACCGCCTTGACCAGGAGTTCGCTGAAGAAGAGCAGATCCTGCAATTGTAGTTCCATTGCCAAGGGAGGTTCCAAGGTTCACGAGGAGCACATGCCCAGCAGGGATCAGAATCAGGATCAGCAGCAGCATCCGCCAGAGAACTTCTTCAGTCCCCTGCGATCGGTGGGCAGCTTCATGCAGCATTCCAACCTCTTCCACTTCCTCCAGCCCCATCCAATCCGTCCCACCTCATCGACGGCCTCGTCCTCGGCTTCCACGCCCACCCCCTCGCCACCGCCGCCGCCCATGGAGGTCCAGGAGGGATCGGTGTCTGCAGCTGGAGCTTCCAGCTTGACCACTTCATCGCCATCTCTCATAACGGCCAGTGCAGAAAGTTGACCTTCCAGGGGTTTAAAGCAGGAGGATAATCCAAGGAAAGGGGATCATGATCAGAATAAGGATCAGAAAGATATAGAAGGGGTTTAGAAGGAAACACCCCTGAGGAAATACTCGCAAGTCAAAGCTTTTACCTTAAGTACTTCTCTGTCCCTCTCCAAAAAAACGTTGTCAAATTCTATATCGGATCTAGATCAATTAGTTGGGTAGTGACATCAATAGAGTTTAGGAGCTATGCGCATTTATTTCGAGTGTATGGTCAAATACGTTTCGATGGACTAGTTAATTGTGTACATATGTTTAATGTTGTTAGAGTATTTTAAATGTAATGTATATGTATGTCTGCTTATGTATACCTGAACGTCTGTGAAAACCAAGTTAAGCCATGCAACATGAATTTCAAAGTTGAAGTTAAATAAAGCGATTAAACAAGAAAGTAAATTAAAGGGTTGGTTTGATTTTGAGGGGTTTGAGGTGGTACCTAATCCTCAAATAAATAATAATAATTTTCAGAAAAATATTAAAACTATTTTACTACTTTTTCGGAAAATCTTTTTTATGCTTAAGGCCGTTAAAAAAAATGTTAAATGTTATATTCCACTATATCATAAAATGTACTAAACTCAAAAAGAGAGTATAAAATTCCATCATTATTTAGGATTTTTCTTATAGCAAATGGTGGCTAGCCTGTTATCGCAAAAGCTTTCAAAACATAAAACTCCCTCGCCAAAAGGTTCGAATCTCTGCTAACTCAAAAACCGATATAAATTTAAAAATGTCAGCAAGCCGCTTATATAATGTTAGAACTCCTATTTTACTGCCTTTGACAAGAACATAAAATTGTGGCAGTGCTTGGGGAATATTCTAACCCCACTTGAAATGCATTTGAAAGTGCTCATCAAGGTCTATAGCAACAGAATCCAGCGCATTCCAGCGATACCGCTTCTCCAGCACTGCCAATATCATCACAACCATCATCATCATCATATCATCACTATCCCCACCATGGATCACAACCAACCCACTGTGGGTGGCGTTACCGCGGAGGTGCTAAAAGCAGTCGTTTCGCAAGCTCTGCTGGGCAAATTCACAGCTGTTTTTCCAAAGCTTTTCAAGTGCCAGTGGAAGACTTACGAAGGTCAAAAGAAGGTTAGTACATCAGCAGCAGCAGACGAACGTCGAGGTGGGTGTGTTTTCCTAAATAATCTCCTCTCTGAAACTAAGGAGGAAAATTAAAAGGAAAAGTGTGTGACGAGCCTCCAGTCATCGTATTGGGCCACTTGAAATTATCAGTTCCAAACACTCGACTTATAGAGACCCCTATTTCGTATACCCTATCCCCCAGTTCTACGCCGATTTTACAACCGATTGCAGCGACAGCAACCCCAGCAACAACATGAGTGCCCGTAAATTCTGCGTTGGAGGCAACTGGAAGATGAACGGCGACCAGAAGTCGATTGCCGAGATTGCCAAGACCCTCAGCTCCGCCGCCCTGGATCCCAACACGGAGGTGGTCATCGGCTGCCCGGCCATCTACCTGATGTACACCCGCAATCTGCTGCCCTGCGGCGTGGGTCTCGCCGGCCAGAATGCCTACAAGGTGGCCAAGGGCGCCTTCACCGGCGAAATCTCGCCGGCCATGCTGAAGGACATCGGCGCCGACTGGGTGATCCTGGGCCACTCGGAGCGTCGCGCCATCTTCAATGAGTCCGATGCTCTGATCGCCGAGAAGGCCGAGCATGCCCTGGCCGAGGGCCTCAAGGTCATCGCCTGCATTGGCGAGACGCTGGAGGAGCGCGAGGCGGGCAAGACCAACGAGGTTGTGGCCCGCCAGATGTGCGCCTACGCCCAGAAGATCAAGGACTGGAAGAACGTGGTGGTGGCCTACGAGCCCGTCTGGGCCATTGGCACCGGCAAGACCGCCACTCCCGATCAGGTAAGGTCCACCCTAATCCCTTCAAGAACTGATATTAAGTGATTGTTTCTTCTTTAGGCCCAGGAGGTGCACGCCTTCCTGCGCCAGTGGCTGAGCGATAACATCTCCAAGGAGGTCTCCGCCGCCCTGCGCATCCAGTATGGTGGCTCCGTCACCGCTGCCAATGCCAAGGAGCTGGCCAAGAAGCCCGACATCGATGGCTTCCTGGTGGGCGGCGCCTCCCTGAAGCCCGAATTCGTGGACATCATCAATGCCCGGCAGTAGGGAGTGCCCAACCCGCGATCTCCAACTGCCCGCGGTTCTGGTTCTCTGGGGGAATTCCGCTTCCAGGCCGCAATTGCATTACGCACACACAACTAGGTGTAGTTGTCACCACCGAGTGCAGTTCCAAATTCATAGTTACCTCCCCGTTGTTGAACGTATAGTAGTCCATTGTGTAAATCTTAAATTATTCTGGCAATAATTATACGCTACTCATTTACTCATATACCACAAACGAAACGAATGGTTTATTTTTAGAGCAAATGGGGAAAGTTTATATATGTCACCTTTGTGGACCTTAAACCGGCGAAAATATTACTTAATGTTTAATAAGCACACGTAATATCAAAAATGTTATTAAAAGCAAACAGAATACCCAAACTTTTTAAGCTATCGATACTTTTTTAGCTTTGAAGAGTAATTTTTTGCAAACATTTGTTTATATAAAAGAGCTTTTAAAGATTAGCAATGTATCAGATAGCCCAGATTGAGATTAGAAAAGAAAGCAGTTTATACTTTTGGTTAGAGTTCATTTCTTATCTAAATGTTTCTAAATTGTAGCTACACAAGTTTTTGCTTTTGAGTTCCAATCTCTCTACTTATATGCAAAAATGTTTATATATGCATTGAATTGCTTTTAAAACCATATATTTTTTAGTGACAAGTGAGCTTTGCCCAATTTTTCAGCTGACAATCCCGTAGCTTGTAGTTTTCAGTCACTCTTCCTTTAATATTCCCTCCTGTACACACCGCTTTTATTCAGACTGGACTTTTTATATTTTTAAAAATTTAACCAAGTTTTAGCTAAATCTTTAGAAAGTCTTTACAGTTACTCGATCTTAGCAATATGTCGCAATCGTACGTTTTCGATGTGATTCTGGTAAACTCCAGTTTGCCAATTCCCCGCAAATCGGCGAGTTTTAGTGTAGGTTCAAGACCCATCTATTCGGTTCGGTTGTTCGAGGACTTTGAGGAGTTATCCATGGAGCGCATGATGGTGGACCAGTTTCCGCCTGATGCTCTGGGTGGCTTTACGGCCAGTCCGTGTGAGCTGATTGGCTCGCTGACCTACAGGGGAGTAGGCGTCACCCTGAAGGACAACGATGAGCTCATTGGATCGGGCAGTGCCATGCTGGACTCTCCCATCCTGCGCCAGCTGACGGAACCCACCTTCTCGGTCACCGAGAAGCTCCTGGTGGAACTGACCAAGGGCAAGAGTAGAGTGGGCGAGGTGGAGCTACTCTTGAAGATCAGCGCCGCTCATCCGGATATTAAGTAAGTCGATTTAAAAAACAAGAACGAGGACCTCGACTATCAAATACTCCTTTACTCATTTGAGATGATTCGAAATAATTTAAATCATATTTTCGAATCATCTCATTACGATCTCATTACGATTTTTTCGAACCATGGATTAGTTTTTTCGATTAATTGATTCTTTTTTTAATTCGAATCGATTTTTGAATCATTTTTTTGATTTTTTCGAATCAAAATCAATTTTTTCAAATTTCTGGGTAAATTCCTAAATGAGAATATTTTACTATTTTATAGTGGTTCTTAATCTTAATGAGTATTTAATCGAGTATTTAATCTACCTAATGTTTAATCCCCTCCAGCCACTGCCTAATTCCATTTGGTTGCTACGACGTTTGCAAGCCCGTCGAGAATTCGATAAACAAAAGGGACATCATCTTCACCCTGGGCAGGTCTGAAAAGTGTCCCACGAACAGTTGCATCACGGACGAGCGTCTCATGTCGCATGCCGGAGCACCCTTCCAGTGTCCCCATGCGGCTGGTGGGAATAAGGAGGACAAGGACCACAGGGGCGGTGCCACCTCGGGATGTGGCTGCTTCCTGAGGGGAATGCAGCACGTTCGCCAGGATGAGGAGACGGAGAAAAAGCGGGAAGGAGCGTCGCTGAAAAAGCTTATCGATGAACTGGGTCTGGACCAAATCAAAGTGCCCAAGCCTCCAGCTTCACATGACAAATCGCGTCGCTGGCATTGCAAGTGCAGGTCACCCCAGACCTCCTCCTGCTCCACATCCTCCTGCGATGTTAATGAGTTCGGGGAGCAAAAGCCTCCTAGGAAGAGGAAAGCTCTATCCTTGACTGCCTCCCGGGAGCAGGCAGCTCGACGCCGGCTGATGGGCCTGTGCCCGCTGAAGGTGCCCGATCTGAAGCAGCAGTCCTACAAGCCACCGCATCTCTGCCAGCTCTGCCGCTCGGACATCAGTTGGCTGCCCAAGATCTCCGCTTGTCCCTACTGTGGCTATAAGACCTTCGAGGATCTGCAGCCCAGCGAGGAGCCCTACGATCTCACGGCTACAGCCCAGCAACTCCTCATGGATTCCCTGCGCCGGGAACCCTGCGATCTGGACGCCTCCAAGAGCTCACCGGGCGATGAGGACATGGGCGATAGGATCAGGAGGTCCCAGGTGCATGACGATGATCCCAATGTGCCCAAGCAATGTGGCTGTCTGGGTGGAAAGCCCTGTACTCGCTGTCGCATTCGCAAGCTCTGCGAGAACTTCTTCAAGGAAGGCGAATGCAAGATAAAGGCCGATACCCTGCCGCAGGCTCAACCGGAAACTAAGGCCAAATCCTTGTCGGAAATCAAGCAACCGGTTAAGAAGACCAACTCGGACACCTCGCAGCATCGCACTCAGCTAATCTCCATCTTCACGGAAATGCGGGATATGTATGGCCAGAAGAAGGGCGCCGACGAGGCGGATGCGGTGGTTCAGGAGCTCAGGAGGGAGTGCGAGACCGCCTGCCGGAAGAGCAAGTCAGCCAGGGCCCGCAGGAAGGCCAGGAGATCGCTGCAAAAGGCCCTGGACGAGATTGACCGCGCCTATCCCAAGCCACCGAAAATCAGGGCCAAGAGGAAGCCCATCCACCGCAAGAAGTCCCGATGGTGAGATTAAAAGATATAAAGACAAGATTCTATTTTTCGGTTATAGAATGTATCTTACTAATTCTCTTGTGCGAGAAAAAAAGTTCTTAAAATGACGACATAAGTGCTCTCAGAATAGTTTTTTTTGAGATAAAGCGACTATAAAATGTAGATAAATCGATGTGGTTTTCGAAAGAAGTATCACAAGAAATAGAATACACCCAAAAAAAAAATAGATCAATTTTACATTATTTAAGATCAATTTTAACTTGATATGGGCCAAGGTAAAATTGATATGCTTGATATGTAAACAACAAGTTCAAGGTACGCCAGTTCGAATTTCGAATCTGTCTTTCTCGCTTCAACTCGCGTCATTTTGCCCTCCATATGGCTTAATATCAATTTGATAAGTATTTCATGTAAAAACTATATGAGTGAATTATGAATTACCTGACATTTACCTGGCCATATCGATTTTACGGGAACATGCTTTTTTTTGTGTGTAGTTAAAGTAAATATATGAACATGATATTTATTTGTACTATTCCATTTTAATACAGTGAACACTTATCACTGCTGTACACAATACTATCAGTATATAATATATATCCCACTGCTCTTACAGCTACACCTTCCTGAAGTCGAGAAAGGAACCCAAGGACTCGCGCATCGGCCACTTGGACTGCATCTCGGACAGCAAGTACACGGGCTACTGCAAGATTCCCTGCCACATGGGCTGGATGTGGACCAAGAGCGAGCTGGCTCGCCACAAATCCTGGCGACCCGGCGCCATTTCGCGGCCCATCCGCCAGCTGATGGCCTACTTCCTGAAGGACTTCCCAGCGGACAATGTCTGCCTGTCGCGCTACCACTACCGTCGCCGGAAGTGCCCCAGAAGTCGGGGTGACCAGGAGGATGAGGAGCCACTGGTGCAGCATCCCACGCTGCACATAGTTCGCAAGGGGGACGAGTACATCATCACGCTGCGACCGCTGAAGGATCCCCAGTCGCTGGCCTCCAGCGCCAATCCCTATGCGACGATGAAGCCCGTGGTCTTTCGCATCACCAGGGATCCCGTGGCCGCGGGACTCCGCCAGATGCGGGTGGCCCTGCAGAACAAGGGATTCGCCCCCTGCACCTGCCGTCGCCCGGTGGCCAGCTGCTTTTGCCGCAGCCACAACGACAAGAAGCGGCTGCAGTACGAGGTGGCCAACGAGTGCAGCCAGCGTGGCTGGCCGGACAACTCGGACACCTTTGTCTACGCCCCGAACAGCGACGACGATGGGGAGGACAGCGATCGGGAGTACGAGTTCGGGGTCACGCCGCCGGCGGGTGTTATCAAGCCCGATCGTCGGCGGCAGCCGGACAGGGCGCATGTGGAGACCCAGTATGCGGACCACGACTGGGCCGCGCCCACCATGTACCCGCATCCTGCGAACATGGCCGTCCAGTATGGCGGATGTGTGATGGGTGAGCGCAAGCGGAAGTTCCCCTGGCTATACGGAAAGGGCAACATCCACGCCAAACCTCCAAAGCCACGGATGCGGAATCCACCCAAGAAGAAGCCGCGCAAGCAGCTTCCGTTTCGAAATGTCGGCGGCTATGATGATCCGCGCCGCTTCGATCCCACCCCCCTCAACCGACCCTGGCACAGGTCCAACTCACCATTTTAAGTCTTAAGTCACGAAATTTGGAATATTATCAAATCATGCAAATAAACACTGTAATTTAGTTGTGCGTTTTGAACGGTACTTTAATCTCTAATAATAATAATAATTAAATAATCTCTTAACCCTGATATGGGTTTCTAAGTTACTCCTCAAAAATTTCATACGGCTCACTAGGTGAAGACGTGTGTCTGTGAGGCTGAAATTAAACTCATTAAATAATATTTATAACGAAATAAAGGCATAAAAAAATTAATGATATTTTTCATAATGTTTTTAAATGTTGGAAATTCTATAAGACCAAAATGGGACTGATATGGGTTATGCCCAAAATTTCGTACGGTTCACTAGGTGAAGACATGAGTCTGTGAGGCTGATAAGAAGTTATGCAAAAATCATTAATAAATCATTGGGACTGCGTATACAACAGAAGCTGCGCCTATAAAAATGGAGTAGAAGACTGGGTTTGGGATCAGTTCTATTTTCGCAGTCTCTAGTTCTACATATGTACATATTATTACATAATGAACTTTGAAATCTTCGTGATTCTTCTGGCGCTAGCGGTCGTGGAGCAGTGTGTTCTTCTTGTCAGTGCGACTGCGTCGCCTGATCGGTATCCGAATTCCCCGGTCCAACTTGTAAAAAATGTTACAGATGAACTAAACGGGAAAATAAGTTCGATTGAAGGCATTATTAAAACACTGGAGAGGAGATTTGACGTTGCTGAGGGGCAGAAGAAATCCAATGATGATATTGGAAAACTACAAAATCAGTTGGCATTGTCCAATTGCCGAAATCTAATTCTTGAACAAGAAAGAGAATTCATAGGCATTCTTAACAGCGTTAATGTTAAATTGACAATTGCGGAGGATCGATTAAAAATGAAAGATAAGCTGATAGATTCAAAAGAAAATGAAATCAGAGAAAAAGATAAGCAAATCCTTGAACAATATGATAAAATAAACTCGATGAGAGAAACTAATAGTGATTTAAATTGTAGGTTGACAGATGCAGAAGGCAAATTAAAAATTAAAGATGACTTGATAAGCTTGAAAGAAAAAGAACTTAGAGACACATCTGAAAACCTTAAAAGCAAAGAGGATCTCATTAGAGCAAGGGGTAAGGAAATCCTCGAACAAAGAAACGAGATATTGAACAACAATCATAAAGCGAACCATTCGAGAACAATTATAATAAACTTGGAAAGTCAATTACAACGTGCAGAGGAAAAACTTAAAACTAATGAGGAGCTGCTTAATGCAAAATTAAACTTGGAAAGTCAATTACGAAATGTAGAAGACCAACTTAAAACTAATAATCAGCTGCTTAGTGCAAACAAAAAAGAAATCAATGATAAAACAGAAGAGCTCAAGCGCAAGAACAAGGAAATTGGAGATAAAAGTGAAGAGATAAGAATATTACAGAGGCAAATGGAGTTTTCGCCTCGTGGACCTCGGAGTTGGGGTACACCATTGGGAGGGTAACTGGATTAGAAATTGCCATAATTCCTGGTGGTACCAAGCTTGTACATACAAATACAGGTAAAAAATTAAAAACTTATTTAAACTGCATTACTAACAGACATTTTAATTACAGTCCTCGTCTTTTAATGTTACAGCTTTTTATTGGCTTTACTTCGTTGAGCTTACCTTTTTATAAAATGAAATGATAAAGAAATGATAATTAAGCCGAAATCCTTGTGAACCTCACATGTAAATAAATATTAACAATAATTTACACTTTATTTACTAGAGCTGTTGTTATTGTATTCAAACCTGAATTTATTTATTTAAATCATTAAAGTCAATCTATTAAAGTCTTTCTTAGCTAAATTTACAATACCATTTATAAAATTCTATATATTGGGACCAGTCGGAAAACTTTATTTTCCGCATTTTCTGGAATTTTGTATGCGTTAGGTGGCTGCGGCCACGATCCTGGTTGGAGTCGCATGTTCTTCGGTTCTTGTCGTCCCTTGAAGTCCACTTTCCATTGGAAAGTTTCCAAGTCAACTTTTGAGTTTAATCGATTAGAAACTACCCAGGATGCCATGATTTCAGCTTCGCCGGAACTTCCTGCGGTGATTTGCCAGCCGAACTCATTCTCTATTGAAGGTTCAGGTCGATCGGTTCGGGTCCAAGTCCCCCAATAAATTGTTAGCTTTTAAGTGAACTCTCTCGCGTCGTTTCTCAAATTATTTGTGCAAGGAAATTCTTGAATAAGTACCAGGATGGAGAAGTTCCAGTGCAAGCCGGAGCCCGTGGAGCGGAAGGAGAAGCCGGCGGAGGAGCTGATGGACTGGGAGAACTACTACAAGCACCGCGGCATGATCAGCACCCGACTGGCGAGCTGCAAGACGGACTACATGCACTGCTCCACCTACCAGGAGCGGGAGAACGGTAAGGAGAAGAAGGATAAGAAGGACAAGGAGCGGAGGGGCAGCTGCTGCTGCTCCTCCTGTCCGGTGCGCAACCGGGAGGGCGTCTACGAGCCGCGATGCCCGGCCCCGGGGCAGAAGGGCAAGCCGAACAGGGACTACATGCGCTGCTTTGCCGCCAAGCTGATCGTCCAGCGGCTCGACATGCCCGGCAGGGACTTCGAGTGCCGCGACCAGCTGCAGGTCAGGGCCAACGTGTGCCGCGGCTGCAAGATCTGCCTGGATGCCAGCAGCATTGGGGTCAACTGCCTGCCCCTCGATCCCCAGAAGACCTTCCAAATGGAGGCCGAGTGCCTGCAGAGGCAGCTGTCCGAGGGCATCACCATATCCGTGGTCTATCTGCGCAAGGAGATCGGTGGGGAATATTTGAAAAGAGACTCTTAAGACCTCAATTGAACCCCCCTAATCCCCTCCAGCTCGTGGCTGCTACTTTCCGCCCGCTGCTGTGGTCAACCGCATGATCAACGAGCTCGAGGAGATCGTCCACGATGCCCAGGTGGAGCTGACCTGCAAAGGATGCACCGTCGGCCTGCTGAGCCTGCGCTTCGCCATGCAGATGCGCTGCCAGACCCTCAAAGAGTAAGTAGCGACGGCAAGGACCTGATCCTTGATAGCACCTGAACTTCAATAGAGACGCGCTGAGCGACGACGACGACGGACGACGTTTGGCGGGCGGCCAGGAGCGGGAAGGGAGCTGCTGCATGGACATGAATGTGGATCCCCAGGACGCCGCCTTTATGTCCTCCTCCTCGCTGGATCCCTGTGCGGGCTTCATGCCCAGCGACGTGGAAGAAGATTCCCCCACCTGCAGCGAGGACAAGGAACAGACCTTCGCAGGATGTCAGGTTGAAAAGATCTATAGGAAAACCAAAATCACTTCTAATAAATTTTACCCGCAGGATTCCCCACCTCCCCGTTTGGTGGACATGGCGGGTCCCTATCCCGTCTACTCCTGCCCCAATGTGGACGACTGTTGCGTGTCCTTTGAGCCCCCGGCAGCACCTGCCACCCAGTTCTCCGCCTGCCAACAGAACCTCCTGGGCGAGGGCAATGCCAATCGACTGGCACAAAAGTATTCGGCGCCCAAACTGCGACAGATGCACATCAGCAACACGCGATCCTGCGTCCTTTGCGGCGAGGATGTCTCCTGGCTGCCCAAGGTGGCCGCCTGTCCTGGCTGCGGCTACAAACCAGTGCCCGAGTTCAAGGAGCGACCCTACGACGAGGCGGCCACCGCCCAATCGATTCTGCTGGATCACCTGGAGAATCCCGTCGAGGAGCTGAGCTTTGACTTGGGCTCGGTGGAGGGTTGTTCGGAGAATGGAGAACAGGGTGATCCTGGCCAGACTTCAGAGGCTTTTGAGACCATAGTGCGGGACTACCAGCTGCTGAGGCGCAGCATACGCGGGTCCAATACCAAGGCAGACGTACAGTTGACTGCTAAGAATCCCCACAATCAGGAGGCTGAGGCCAAGCCGCAGGATTTGGTCAAGGTTTTCGAGGAACTAAGGGATCTCTTCAAGCTAAAGACGCCCCAGGATGAGGAGCAGAAGATCCAGGACATTTGCACGGAGGCCTGTAACCTGGCCAAGGCGCACAGGAGGGCGCGAAAGAAGGCGGGAAAATCAGAGGCTCAGGAAGACGCCTGCGGAAAGCCAGCGAAGGCCAAGAAGCGCCGCTTGAAGGGCAAACGTCCCTTCAAGTCCAGGTTCTACGACATGTATCGCGCGCCCGAGAGAACCAAACCAAAGAAGGATGCGGCCCAGGGCGACCAGAAGGTGCCCAGTCACATGGGCTGGCTGTGGACCTCGCATCCGCTGGCCTCCAAGCCCGGCTGGCGACCCGGCGCCATTCGCCGCTCCATACGCGGCCTAATGCGCTACTTCCTCAAGGATTTCCCCGTGGACACGGTGCCCGTCTCCAAGTACATGTCCTACTACAGGCACAAGAAGTCACCCAAGTGTCCAGCCCCCCCGGAGGATCTGGTGCAGGTGCCCACCCTGCACATTGAGAAGAAGAACGATGTGTACACCATCACCCTGCGACCGCTGAAGGATGCCGCCACCTTGGCACGATCCGCTAATCCCTATGTGAAAATGAAACCCGTTCAGTTTCGGATTGTGAAGAATCCGCTGCTGAAGGAGCTGCGCGATCTGAAGCGCTGCTTGAAGGGAATGGGCTTCAGCAAGTGCTCCTGCCACAGGCCACTGATGAGCTGCCACTGCCGCAGTTACGTGGACAAGAAGCGGCTTTTATATCATGTGCGGAAGGAGTGCGAGCGCCGCAAGATCGATAACTGCGAGGAGGAGCTAGTTCTCACCGATACCTCGGATAGCGAGGCAGAGTTTGACTTTGGGGTCACGCCGCCAGCGGGCTTAATGCATCCGGAGCGGTTGAAAAGCTCCCATGTGAAGCACAGCGAGACGCAGTACGAGGAAAGCGACTGGGTGATGCCCAGTTTGTATCCCCACATGCCCGACGCCAAGGTGCAGTACCAGAGCTGTGTGATGGGCGAGCGCCGGAAGCCGTTCAACTGGATCTACGGCAAGGGTGTCATCCAGGAGGAGCCCAAGGCGCCCAAGATGCGCAACATTCCCAAGAAACCGAAGAGGAAGAAGCCGATCCCAGGTCGCGTTGCTGGTGGATATGCGGGGCTGCAGGACTACCAGGACTCCAGTGTCTACAATCGGTTGAATAACCAGACCACGCAGAACCAACAGCGCTTTATAAGCATTCCTGCTCCACCGGATTATAGCAGCGATTCGGAGCTGCCGCTGAGTGGCAACCACATGCGGCTGCTGGATCAGGCCGCCTATCCACCCACTGCCCCCCAGCGAAAGGAGCCCTGGGCGTGGGAAATGGACAGGGAAAAGCAGAGGCTGAAGGTCAAGCGAAGAACCAAGAAGCTAGTGCGCCTTGATCCCACCATCGGTGCTCGTTCCTCAGACAGTTATATCCAGTAGTCTCATCCTGCCGGTTTTCCCATCCCATCCACATCGATTTTAGCCCACCAAAGTTCCGATTTTAGTCGACAGCGTTAAATTATAAGTTTTAATAAACAGCTAAATTAAAATGTAAATAATTGTAACACTTAAATTTAATAAAAATCTAATATTTTCCTAGAAAGTTCTCAAATATGATCATGAAAGTAACATCAGTTTAGGTGACTATTAAACTATCAACTTACAAACTATACTATACATAACCTTCATCGTAATATTTGCAGTTTGACACTACCAATCTTCTATATCTTCTATAATTATTTCATATTTCAGTTTGTTTAGCTAACCTTAACCCATCTTAAATGACCCATAATAATCACTGCACAGATACTATCTTCAATGTTATTATTCAAAATCTTTTGTTTCTTTAACCCTAAATTTAAATGATGAATAATATTCCCTTTGAGGTCATTACATTAACGCTAGTTTGTTTATCTAACCTTAACTCTTTAACACATTTACCAGCTAAAATGGGTAAAGTACTGGAAAACCAAGGAAGTCTTGGATAATTCCCATGAATCTCTTGCTCAATTCCGATTTGTTTACCTAACCTTTGTCGCAGTACGGGTGACATAACTGCCTATAAGCCCATAAGCGAGTTCACTTCGCGGAATATGCAAATTTTACGGGCCATAGTCACCCACAAATGTCTTTCTAATAAGGCTAATAAGGATTCCCAGTGCACAGAAAAAAATATCGGAGATGTGAAATTAAAAAAAAAATTGGAACTCTTTCTAAACCTTTTTTTTATAAGATGGCTAAATAAGTAATCAGCTGACAACGATCTATATCACATTCGGGTAGATTAAAAAAAAAAAAATTCTTGCTATTTTATTCATTTTTTATAAGGGGATATATCACTTTTTTTTAAAAAGAAACTGTACAAAATTCAAATTTTATGCTCCGCGCAGTAGGACCAAAAATGTTTACAATTTTTTTTATTTTTCCAGCAAATTACACCATTTTTTATATTAAAAATACTGGTTTTAAATCGAGAAAAATAGAAAAAAAAAACTTAACTGTTAGAATGTATAAAATACAAATGTTGCTGCAAATACATTAAAAAAAAATTTATTTTTTTTTCATAAAAAGTAACCGAGTAATTTTTCTGTGTGTCAGTTTCGTCGCGGACTGTTGCATCCGCTCTATCAGCAGCACAATCGGCGTTGATTCCAATTTGTTGAATCACTTCTTTAGCTTTGCATGCTTTCTTTCCTTATCCTTATCCTTTTCGCGAATCAGTTATCGTTATTCAATCAATCGTTGGCCATCTGCCAGCGCAAATTCACCAAACGAATTCGCAGTCCACGAAGCGTTAAAGTCGCGCCTCTGTCTTACGCTTTGGTTTTCCGACTAAATGAATATCACATATCTTGATTGCCGGAGCACGGGGCATGTAATTCCCCGCAGACTTACGGGGGGTTTTGTTTTCGGCGACTTGGAGTCGCGATCAGACGAATTCCAACCGCTCGGGCGACAGCATGTGGTTGGTGCGCATCTTGCATTTGCTGGGTGTAATGGCCCTGTTCCCACTGCTCGTTTACTTTGGAGAAAGTGTTGGTGGCAGTGATCTGAGCTACGCGGATTTCTATGGCAATGCGAGTGCGAGAATGCTGAGATTCCGTGACTTTGAACCGCGTCAGCAGAGTGCCAGGATGGAACTGACTTTGGAGGGAGATCAAAGTGCCGAATTGGAACGCCAGGGACGTGGCTTTCATTTCCATGCCAGCGGCGAGGATGTCAGTGTGGAACTGGAGTTCATTGTGCCCTTCTTGAAGGTTCCTGTGAAAAGAAGCATGAATCTTGCCAGAGATGCTATACAGAATATCCTCAATTTGCGAACGGGCGCTATTATAAACACTGCAGTTGTGGTGGCTGCAGGAGCTGTGATTGCAGCCGTAGTGCGATTACTTATAGCACCCCTAGTAATCACTTCTGTGGGCAATAACTATGGCTATAAATCGGATCCAGACAGGGGCAGTAAGTGTTAATTAAAAATAGTATTATTATTATTTAAATACTATTATTAAAATACAACTTAAACTATTTCTAATGTTATATATTTTTTGGAATAGTGCGCCGACTAACTGATGTGGTGGAATCCCAACTTGAGGAGCATAATATCGACATGTCCGTTTGTGTTCAGCGCATGATCTGCCAGTATCTTCAGCAAAACATATCTTCCGGTTACGCCAGGGTTCTAAATGTGTTGACCAGGTAAAAAAGATACAAATATCTTTAATATTATATAAATATTTATTTTTATTTAATCATAATTAAACGTTTGCATTTTCCAGCTCCCCCTGGCTTTATTCATTTGTGGATGGAACTGCAGTTTTCCACGCCATTCAATCCGCTAAAAGTAGTCGCAGTTGTACCCACACATATCGCACTTGCAGGTGGCCAAGTCACTTAAATTGGAAATCTGGTGGTTTACACCAGGTCCTCAAGTTCTTTAATGGATAATACTTACTTATATATTTAAAAAAACCTTGTTATAGTTATTTATTTATTGGTTCCTAATTTTAGAAAATACATCAAAATTTAAAGAGATTAAAAAGAAAAAAAATAAAAAATTATAATAGTTTTTAAGCTTAAAGTTTTTAATAAAAAGCTTTACTAAAAATATCACACATGTTTTGCCCCTACAACAAATGTTTGCTTATGTAATGGAAATGCCGGGAAATTGGTTTAATTTCTGCCACTTCTCCCCCAATTAGAGAAGGTGGTTATAGCTATCTTCCGCTTTCATCTGGCCCGACACTTCCTCTGGCTAATCGTTTTCGCACCTCCGTACCTGTTATGTCACACTCCCCACTTTGTTGCATTTTGTTTCCAAGAGGCAGTCAAGCGGTTTTTGCACTGGAAAAAATGATTCCTCACATAGATTGAATTTTAGCTTTTCTTTGTATTAAAAAAATGGTTTATGGAAATATTTTTATAAATTTTCAATACCCTTTAGATCATCTAATTTAAGAGTATTTATATGGTGGTAAATCAAAATTGTTTTTATAAAATTTTTATAAATATTTGTGTTATTTTAACAAATATTTACAACTTTTTAGGCGGAAAACTTACGTATTTGAAACATCTTTATAAAAGTGATATATTTTTTTCTGAGTGCACAGTTAACCCAACGAAGCAAAGCGGCGGTGGTTGGTGAAAAGTCTAGTGGTGTCACCGCCTGGGAAATTGATTCAAATGTTCATCAACTACACAAGCGAACGGATCTGTTAGCGGGAAAATGAAGTTATTGTACCTGACATTCGCTCTCCTGGCCAGCTGTGCCGTTATTTGGGCCGCCAGTGGAGAAGAGGAGCAGCAGGAACAGGGGGAGCCAGGATCTGGGAAACTCTCTAAGCAGGCGGGACACCATCCTGGCCAAGGATTCAAACTCATATCCTTCGATGCTGTAGGCAAGCACATAGCCTTGGGTCTGGACTATCTAGTTCCCTTTCTGGAGGTTCCTGTCAAGCGAAAAAGGAATGCGCCACCTAAGGTAAGGACTTGTAAAACAATGGATCAACTTTTTATCTCAAAACTTTTTCATTCTTCAGCCTTTGGTCATAGTAAATTCAGCTGCCGTTGTTAGCTGTGGACTTGTGGTGGCCGGCGGAGTCCTTGTGGGCCACCTCATCAGAAGTTTGGGATTGGAGGCCATAACAGGAGATGAGCACCGTCCCATTTTTGGAAATTCATCGACACACAAACCAAAGTCTTCGGAAGAGGATATGTCATCTTCCACACCGGCACCCAATTCTACAAATGCCACAGCCAGGGGACTTTTCGATGATAACTTGAGCTTTCCTGGAATCTTAGATAACTTTAAGCTGATATACCGCAATGAAACTGGAGATCGTGTTGGTAAGTTTTAAAATAAATACTATATATTTTTAAAGAAAATGAGGTAATTAAATTTTAATATTAAAATTACAAATGGATTTTGCTTATATTATTTATTTATAACTATTTATTTGTATTCTTTAAATTTTAATATTAAACTTATTATTGCATTTCCTTTATATTATTCATTTTATAACCATTTAACCATTTATATTGTTTCTCTTTTAGCTACCAGTCTTCCAAATATTTTGGGCCTCATTGAGCGAACGTTTCTTAAGAACGATGTGGATTTATCCGTCTGCCTGCTGAAATCGATTTGCACTTTGACCCACAGTGCAGGAGAAAAGGTAATCAATGGTCAGGCTTCGGATATGGATCACCTATTGAATGGAGCCACCAAATGGTCCTGGCTACTGGCTTGGTTGGAGCAATCCGCCTTTCGAGATGCCATCGAAGCGGGAAAGATGAATTTGCCACATCACTGCGCCATCAAGTATCCGGAATGCAAATGGACGGCTCCTGAGGAGCAAATCCTGGAGTTGTTGCGGAATAATGTGCAGTTTAAATAGCTTGTTTTATTTATTTATTTATTATATTTTGTATTATTTTTATATTTTTTTTGACTATTAAATCAATCTTGTTTTTATAAACCACTTTATCTACATTTTATCTACATGAAACATACATTTTACATTCCAAGTGGTGAGTGGTTTGTGTCTTGGATAAGTGACACAATAGCAATCTAAACAGAGAGTAAAAAAAATGAAGTATTTTGTTTAAAATAATGCCATAAATTTTCCAAATATGAAATGCCATATCTTTCTGAGCTCGTAATAAGATTCCCTATCGATTGGCGTACAAAGAAAAAAAATTAATTCTTGTCAATTTATGCAAAAAATCATGATGTAACCCCTTATCAAATTTTTTTAAATTGGCCCAAAAGTGATGTGGATCGTAAGCTTAGTTTATTAGCTTGATAAAACAGAAGTTTTTTTTTAGGTGGGTAAGCTATTTAAAAAGAGTTACTCCGAAAAAATCCAAAAAATGTCCAAATTTTGCAACAAAGCAAACATTTTCCTTACCCTTTTTCTGAAAGAAAATCCAACGTGCCAACCAAAAATCAACGCACAGGTTTTCTGCATGCAATTTTCATCGAAATGAATTCTATATTTATTTTGCCAATTAATATTAAAACAAGTTGTAAAACACTGAACATTGATTGAATTTGGATTTAAGCAAGCAAACAGTTTGTTTTGTATGATGCGCCTTAAACAGAATTAAAACTAATTTACATGAAGAATTGGTGCTCAAAGGGGAACGAAAATCGAGAAATTATTGAAAATGATTGACACAAAGTTATTTAGGTAGAAATGCACAAAAGTATAGCCTGAAGTTAAGATCAACTGAATCGGGTACAATATTTACTTAGACAAATTAATTATATTAAAAATATTATAATAACTACAAGATTTTATTGTAGCACTTCGAAAACATTGAAATTAAAGACTTAAACTATATTTAACATTAATGTATTTTTTTTTGGTTTTTTTTTTTTGTTTTTTTTTATAATATTTATTTGTAAAACATGTTCAAAAACTTTTTTTTTCCGTCACAGCTTTTTTGCTTGAAAGTTATAAAACCAGAATACAACCATCACCAAAAAACGTGTTTTTTGAGCCTTCCAGCAACAAAAACTATGAACATTTTTCCAAGATATTTTCTTCTTTTCGTAATTTATATTGTAGTTTATCGTTATTTCTTTCGACTGGTACTCCTTCATCCTTTAACTATTTTGCTCCTCATCCTGTGTTTGTGTTGTGTAAACGCGGTTTGCATATAGAAAAACATTAAGACTAAATTACATACGTGTATATATTCTTCTGTTCTAGGCAGTTAACATGGCTACAAAACTATTCAAGTGTGATTAACCCTTCCTGTTTGTAAATGTGTGTCGGTTAGCATGGGGTCATCAGGGGTCAAGTGTTCGGGGGTTCGGGGAACTGGAATCGGTTGGTGGGGATACATAGGTCTTGTCAGGTTGGTGGTTGTGCGGACTTTTACTTTCACGCAAGGCTCAAAATCAATCTTTTGGTTAGCTTCCGCTTTGATGCTCAGTTTAATTTCAATGTTTTCTTCTACTCTTCCTCAATCAACTAAAATGCCCTCCCATCAAATGCAAAGATGGTCAGGATCCTAGGCGATCCCTGGCCATCCCAGGACCTGCTCCAACTGGTTCTCGCTGAACTCGAAGCCACCCTCGCCCATGATGTAGTCATCGTTGCACAGGTCCATCATTGCCGGCGTGTGCAGGAGAGGATTGCTGCTGTCCAGGAAGGAGATGGAGGTCTTCCTGCTGGGGGCGTTGCTGCTGGTTCCGCATCCCAGTTCCTCGAGTTCCTCCTCCGCCGACTGCTGGATCACCACATCAAGGGGCGCTGGTGCTGTTTCAACCTGCTGCTGCTGCTGCTCACTGGTGGTGACCCTTTTACGTGGTGACCCACCATCCACCAGGCTGTTCTCATCGATGCCACTGTCGCTCGAGGCATCCGTATCGCAGGCTGTCAAGCCCGGTGGCACTGAATCGTCCAGGGAAACCACTGACCCGGTCTCGCAGTCACCTCCTCCAGCGTCGGAGCCTCCAAAGACCGGAGACAACTGGAAGTTGGTGCCACTGATCAGCGGATTGTGATGGTAATCCCTCAACACCGCCGATGTGGAGGTGTGGCAATGCAGGGGCAAGCCATATTTGCCCAGGGGGTTTGACTGCTGCTCCAAAGAGTTGTCATCATCGATCATCATGGGTTCGGATGGGCTAGCCTGTTTTTTTGGGGGCAGAAACAAGGAAAAGAAAAGAGGAAAATAAATAATTAGCAAAAAGTTTATATACTTTATAAAAATATTCAAAAGAAACTTGTTTTTAAAAAAATAAAAAAATAATATTTCTATAATTTTAAGGGTTTAATTTTTGTTTTATATCAAAAACAAATTTCTTTCTGTGTAGAAAGCACACCACAACTTTCAGTTAACCAAGGACTATAAATAATTACAAATTTGTCTCAGTAAATGGATCGATTTTCATAATTACCTTACTTAATCCTAACTTATTGGCATACATAACTAATAGCTTACAATTGAAATTACAATTATAACTTAAGTACCGCAATCTGTGCGTAAATTAAATTAAATTAACCGATTTACAGCTAAATTACTCCCCGATTCCCCTAGCAACTGAAACTCCCTGGAGAAGGCAACTTCTGGCCAAGTTTCACGGCTATTCCTATGCAAATGCGGGCCTATTAACTCGATGAGACCTGTGTAGGGAGACTTTGATACCTTGACAGTTGAACGAAAATCGAGCGGAAAAACTGGGGCTAAGTCGAAGGAGTCATGAAGATGTTTAAAGTCACTCGCTCGAGGCCCTAGTAGTCCCCTGTGGAAAAGCCACAGCAGGAAGCTCTTAGGCTGTGAAAAGCCAAGCGGCAAAGTCCAACCCCAGAAAGTGGGCGGCTGGGAGAGGCCGCAATAAATCATATTTTAATGATGGTTGGTTGGGAAATGGGTCCTGCTGCTCGCGTTGAAACAGAATCCAGCGGCGGGACATTATTATGCTCGGGATTTCGGATTGACACAAAGAAAGACCCCACTTTCGCTTTAAGAGCTACCAGTCCGTGCCCATTTCCATTCCAGCCAGTCTGACTGACAGGAAGTGGGGAATATATCAATTTCGACCGCTGCCAAGCTGCCGCCTGCATTTTTACACAGAAAATAAAATATTCATACTGGTTTCTATAAGTTAATTCCATTTTTTGTAAGAAAATTTACAATTTTAGGCAAGTTTAAAGCTTTTAAATATGCAAAAGTGTGACCAATCTGTTATTTAAGAGTTAGTGTGACCTTGCCCTTAAATAACAGGCCAATATTAGGTCTTTCATTCAAATAAGCTAATTTCATACTAATAACTAATCAAACATATTTTTCTCTGTGCAAACTTTGACAACGGCCGATGACGAAGATAAAACTGCCAAAAATTACCCCGACGGGTGTGATGATGTCCACTGGACAAGGGTTCAAGTGCAGTCCATTGAACCGCACCCCCGGCCCTCTATTTGCCAAGCTTTCATCGCCGATTGTTAGTCTTCGATTGCAGCTAGTGCTAATTGCAGCAATTACGGACTGAAGGCGAAAGTGCTGTAAGTTGAGCGATGGGTAAACAAAATGCTGAGACAAAGAAAGTGAAAGTCGGAGCTAGAACATCTGTCCCAGTAGGAACTCGCGCCAGAGGGCATTACATGTACCATCGGAAACAGCGATGGGAAACACCCAAGAACATTTTTCCCTGTCCCCGGCTGACAGGGCGTATGCGTAACGAAACAACGAGAGACACGCGCAATGCCCCCTCAGGACATCATCGATGGGCAAAAAACAAGAAGTTGGAGCACCGTGTAATAGGTTTATTGTTTGATATATTGTGTGGCATGCCTGCCAGAACTCGGGCATTGGTCTAATATGTTCTAATAAATTATTAAGGGCAATTGCGCATGCCACGCAAAAGGCAGAAACTATTAGATAAAGACGGTAAAGGCTACCGGAAATGCCAAGGCATTACAATAATTGCTCGTACTGCTCTCTTCCGCTCCTTCCTCGCTTCATTTTGACGTCTTAGGCGGCAGCTTTGTGCCGACTTTATGGCGGATTTCCCCAGTGTTCTGCTGAGTTGGCTTTGCAGTTAGGACTCTGCGTTTAAAGCCGTCTAATTGGATTTTTTCCTTTTTATGGCATCGCATTTCATCGACGCCTTGCACGTGCCACGCCCCCCGCCACCCCCATAGCAGCGAAAGTCCAATAGAAAAACAAAAGCAATTAAAGCGAAACTTTGGCCTCCAAGTTGGTGCAGAAAAATCTGCTGTCACCGCATAATAAAAAGGAAAAGTAGGCAGCAAATGTACTTAAGTAAGATTTTCTTCAACTCTCGAACTCTCGTCTCATATTGCGCAATTCTCTGGGGGGGAAAACGCTCGAAAGGATTGGCCTCTTTCCATAACGAGGTGAAATTGAAATTGAAAACTGGCGGCCCGAAAATCAATAAGCAATAAACTTGAATAACTCATGCAGTCAGGAGACAATGTGGCGTATACGTAATGCAATTGTCGCCTATCTTGGCATATTTTCTTGAAATAGAGGGTGAGTTTTCCAGGGACGGAATTTAATTTCGCCGCAGCGCTCGTGTGTGACGAAAATTTGTCATTTATTTACCGGCAAACGAAGCGAAAGATTTAAATTTGCCAAAAAGGAAAGTGAAAGTGAAAGCGAAATCTTAAATCTCAAGATAAGAGAGAAAGTTGGCCGTGTGTTTGGATGTGCTCGGCATACTCAAGTGGCTCGTTTCACTCGAGAGAAGAGAGACAAGACAATAAGGAATTCAATTCCAGAGGAGACGGCACAAGTTTGGGGCAACTTGATTAGCTGGCAGCAGCATCATTTATTCCAATCAAAAGATTTTAATAAATTGCCAGTCAGTTGGGCAGGCGAGTATACAAATGCTGAATGGAGATGGAGATGGAGATTAATCAATTCCCAGTCGAGCCTGTCAATACAAATATGCCAGAGGGCCAGGCCAATGTATGCACATAAATCGAAGGGGAAAACGACGACGCCCAGAAAAGAAAAACACACATTTTCCGCCGCTCTTCTTCAAGATGATTTCCTCGTATCCTCACTAGATTCGCTGTTTCGGCTTTATTTTGTTGCTTTTTATTGGATTTACTAAAATATTTATTAAAAGTTTATTAAAATACTTTATAATCCAGATATCATATCATATGCCATATCGTATCGTACTACATTCGCTTGTATATGTATAAGTTGCTTGACATCTTGTATATATATATATATTTATGTATATGGGTGTATATATGTATAATATTGCATACTTTGCGGCGTTTACACACTAGTTTTCTTTAGTTTTCGGCCTTACATTCGAGTCTAATTCAAGGCTAGGTTCGCTCTAGGCTTTCAAATTACGCTAACATCTTGTGGAACTGGAGGTATTCTCGGTGTTTTTTGTGGGATGGGTGGGGTGTTTTGGGTGTGTGTGTGGTATAGGGTTCCATATAAGCAGCTTAACACACACAAGTAATTGCTGCAAATTAACCGGAGGTTGAAGAGATTTGTTGGCATGGCAAATAAAAGCAAATGTCCCATGAAAATGACTCCTCTGACAAATGAGTGTCGGCGCAAAAGGTTACACTGCGTGCAACCTGTTGATTTGGGCTATCATAATACAATTTTGCATAATGCCTGCACAATTAATCAACTTGAAATTGACTGCTTGGATAGGGGGGAACTCTAATCCCGAACATTAATCAAACTCAGCCAGCCGCCAAATCAATTGCAACGCACACAAAGTGCTTGTCACCTTGACTTCTTCATTTTCTGAGTTATGATGAGTTGGCCAAAAAACGGATATGTTGGGGGTGTTTTATACAGTACCATATAGTATTTCATTTGCTAGCCGGAGAAATTACAGCTAATAAAGTTGCGCAATAAATCTGTATTCTTAGGATGGGAGGTTGCTGCTGGTGACTCACAAAATTTCACTAAATTTACTTTACTTTTCGTTACTCTTTACTGAAGCTTTTTCTCCGAGGTATTCGACGCACATAAGTAGGCTATAAAAATGACACAACATTTAGTTTTAGTTTACTCTTTAATTTACTTGCTCTAGACTTGCATTAGCTTTAAATTTAGTTTAGGTTTTAGTTTTTAGGTTTTAGCTTTTTTAGGTTCTTGGGATCTAGTTAATTCTTTGCTATAAATGCGAGATACACACACACAACAAGAATTGGAGGTAGTAAAAAACGCTCTTTATCAAAGGGTCGGTACACAACATTCACTAAGGTGTATTGAACTATCAAAAGTCGGAATAGGCATATGTTTTTGTTTTTTAGGATAGAGAGGTATATGTATGTATATTTTAGTTAATGTTTATATGTTTACACGAGGTATGTATGTGAGTAAGCGTCGATCCGGGGGATATACATGGTGATATATCCAATCCGAATGACCTACACGATCGTACTTATGCATGTACTGAGGTATATGTGGTATATTTGTGGTATTGTATGTACTTTCTGTTCGATTCTCGTTCTTGAATTTGCACTCCGTCGCGATAAAGCTACCCATCTCCCCATTTCCTAACCCTCTTTTTCCCACTCTCTCCCTCTCTCTTTCATACGTAACGCGAAAAATTTCAACTAAATGTGATGATTGGGATCCGTGATCGTCTACTACAAAGTCGTTATTGTTATTGTTATCGTTAGTCGATTTGAATTTGACTTGCGCGGGGGCTTGCAATTAATACTATCTCGATATCGTAGCTAAATATTAGGCAGATTACTGGCTAGACTAGGCTGTTTGTTTAGTTTAAGTTTAGTTAAAGCCACATCGATTAATTTTGAGAGTTCTCCTAGCTTACTAGCTGCTTTGCTGGTGTCCATATCTTTATTTACATCCCTGCTTACAATCTATGTATAAGTTTTCGCGCTGTGTATAATATTTTTTAGTTTTTCAGAGTTTTCGGCTCGCAGTCTTTTCGGGCTATAATTATTTTTTTTACTCAAATATTCTCAAGACCCCAATTCGGAGCTCTGGCTAAATGATTATCGAGAGGAATATGAATATATAATATTATATGCTAAGCTAAATGGTATTTGTCTAGTTAAATATCTCGAGGATTGCTTGTCAATTTTCTATAGTAACAGTAAAAATTTCCTAGTAGGGCTTCTGATTTTTCTCTATTTTCCTTCTTTTGGCCTTTGTTTTAGTTGAGGTTACTATTTTACTATTTTTTGATGGCTGATCCGGAGGTAGTTTCGGTTTCAGTTTTCAGTTATTCGATTTTACGCCACACGAGGTAGATGCGGTTACGAACTGATCTGTCTGGCAATTTCTCCTACGAATTGTTCTATTTAACCGGAGAAGCTTTTCCCTGGACAGAAACAAACACAAAAGACAAGTAACAAGGCAAATAAAGTAAACGAGGCATAGGATGGATGTTGCCTAAGTAGGGAGCAAATATTTAACCACGTACGCACATGTGTCGCCCGAGAATAATGCAAATTGGGTTCCGGAGAGAAGCTGCAGCCAATTACGGCAAAGTCGGGCGATTCATTAATGCAGGGGACTACGGAGGAGTGACGCAAAGAGTCCGCCAGTCCCAGAGTGGGTAGCTCGTGTAGGCCATAAAACCGGAGTAGTAAACCCAAACCCAGGATTCCGGACTCGTAGGGGGCGAACTTTTCAGTACATAAGAGACACGTGCCGTTAAACAAAAGAGCGGAGAGTCCTGGGCGAGAAGAGAAAGCCGAGGCAGCAGAGTGAAAGTGAAAGTCAGAGTGAGAGTGAAAGTTGTGTCGCAGCAGAAGAGAAGCGTCAGCTGTGCGCAGGCAAAAAGGATAGAACCCAAAAGTGGGTGGGAATGGTGGCTTTCCCCCCGAGTTGGAGGTGCAAAATCAATACGAATGGCAGGCCCGAATGCGGCACGCGCTGCCTCCGGGTCTTATCGGAATGCCAACAAGGATGCGGGGTAGGGGAGGGGCAGGAGCTAGAGTCCTTTCTGCCAGGGAAACAAATCCCCATTCAATGGGCCGACTAAAGCAGTGTCAATAGTGCCAAGTCCTGGCATTTTAAATTCGAACCTAGTTGCGTGTAAATTTGTTTGCCCACCATAGCTTTATATACGTACATATATAATATATGCCAGCTGGATATTTATGATTTCGGCTTCGTATTGCCATCGATGTGCGTCAGACACGCCACGTTTTCGGAAAGTTAATTAAGCTGCCAGGCGACACAATGAGAAATCGGTTGGGTTATATGCTGGATATAACAACCCCTCTTCAAGTATGTAGGTCAGTACACGACGGAAAATCAATAGACCCCTTAAGGGTTTTTAAATATTCAAGGGCCAATGTAAAAATCATTAGAAAATCAATAAGTAAATAAGGAAAACAAACACAGGGTTCGATAATGTTTTTTGGTTTTTCTTTCGTTTTCGGAAAATTGACTTCTCCATCGCTTGTAGGTGTATTTTTAAGGCTAATAAAAACAAAACAAAGGAACTACAAACTAAATTAAAAACGAAAACTAATAAGAAACGAAAGCTCCTGCCAGGTTAAAGCTTCAGTGGCGACCCGAGGTTTGTTCTATATACGCACTATAACTATACTAAGTCTAGGTATATAATCTATATATATATTATGTGTGTGTGTGTGTGGGTGTGTGTTGTGCGATTGAAAACGCCGACAACACGAGGATTGTTGTTTAATTGCTAATAGTTGCTCTATGTATATGTGTTGTATGCTTTTCTTCTCTCGTTTAGTTTTGACTTTTCACTAGAATTAGTGTGCATATTTGTCTAGCTTAAATGTTGCTTCTGCTTCTAACTTGCCTATTTAGGGATTTCCTTTTCTGCTTTTTTCTTTGTACCTTCAGCGCTCGAATTTCAGTTTTCAATTTTGCTACTTTTCGTTCACAAATTTTGACAATTTACATGCTTCTTCAACAAAAAGGCCAAAAATGAACTCGAAAACAAACGCGTCCTGTCTTTGAATCATATATTTATATCATATTATCAGATTACCAGATCTTTTATATCCGTACTCCTGCACTGCTGCTGCTGCTGCTGCTTCTTTTCTGCTCAGTCAAAGCTTACACATCTAACAAATTGCTCGAATAAGTTAACAGAACTCATAGGGATTATAATGAGGTCTAGAAAAAATAAACCTGATGGATGCCGGTAACTCAAACAACAAAAGCAAATGCTATCACAGTAAAAAACTTAAAGTTGCCGTATTTTTTGTTTAGTTTTGAATTTATAGAGTTTACAATTTTATTGCAATCGTTCTCTGATTCGCACTCCTCATCTCATCTCATCTCGTTCTACAACTCTAATAAAAACTACGTCCAGAGTGTTTGTGTGCGTCTGCGATCCGCTGTGATGATTCTCTGCTACGGCACGGTGATCACTCGCTATAACTACTCGAATAGTATTATATATTCCTACCGCTGCTCCTCCTCGTCGTCGTATGTACAACAGAATTTTTGCTCAACAGAACAGAAGATTTTTAACAACTTGCTTAGGTCCTTAGGTCGGTAACTTAAAAAGAAATCAACAAATCGCGCCAAGCTACAACTTAAGATTATCAATCGATCGATTTCTCGCTCGCTCATCCTTCATCGCATCGCATCGGATCGGTTCGGTTCGGTTCGATTAGCACTATTTTAAATAGTCTACAAATTTATAATTTTAAAGTCCACGCTGCAGCCGCAACTGCAGCTCGCTTACACATCTAGACTAGATCTATCCGCTATATGTATAGGTATATATTATATAGTATATAACTAGGGACTAAAATCTAGGGACTACAAAAACGGACTAAAACTAGGCCCGCCTTCCTCTCGCAGCGGGAGGAGGTTGCTTTGTTGGTTACACACGCTTACACGTTTACAGTTTAAAGTTTACAATTTAGCTGCTGATGCGCGCGGTAGTGGTAGTCGTACTTTCTAGGTCTAGCAATATAAAATCGATCCATTTACAAAGACAAATTGTAGAAATGGGCTTGTCCATTCGCTGCTTAGCCTAACAATCCTTGGTTGTTTCTCTTGCTTCTCCTTCTAATCATAGCCTCGGCTGTGTGGTGTGCTTCCATTAGCTAATTGAGAGGCGGGTGGAAGGTCGCTAGATCGAGTCTAGACCTTGGCCAGCTGCTTCTTGGGCCGCATGGGCACAATGCAGTAACCGGCACTTACATCGCGTCCGCTGACCAGCAGGTTCTTGAGCACCGAGTTGGACTGCTGTTGCTGCTGCTTCTGCTGCTTGCTCTCCGAGGATTGCTGCCATCGCTCGCTGCCTGCTCGCTTGGCTGCTTGGGTTTGCTGCTGGGCAGGATCCTTGCCAATCAGCTGCTGCAGGAGCTGCGGCGACTGGACATCCAGGGTGCCACCGCCGCTCTTCAGGCGCTTCGATTCCACAGGATTTCCTGCTCCTGTCGCACCGTTCAGGTGCCGCTTGTTTCCATGCTGCTGCTGCTGGGGGATGAGGTTGACCTTGGCCACCCGAGGTTGCGTCGTGGTGGGTGGCTTGGTCTCCACCAGGCGAATGGTGGCCTTGGTGGTCACCGGCGCCAGGCTAGCTCCATTTAGCAGTTTCAAGGCAGGCTGCTGCAGCTGCTCCTGCTGCTGCTGTTGCATCAACACCTTGTTATTCTGTATGGTTATCAATGGCACTGCATTCAAGATGATATTCTGCTGCTGCTGCTGTTGCAGTTGCTGCTGTTGCTGCAGCAACTGAATGGTGGTCACCTTGCAGGGAGCCGGCGATGAGGCAGCCGTGGGACTCACGGGAGCCGCCTCTGCTACCTGCATCTGCAGCAGATCCCAGCAATCCAGATTGGTGGCTAAAAAATGAGAGAGAAGCAAACAAAAAGTTAATAAAAAATCAAATAGCATTTATGCTGTCTAATCCTCGCAATTTATTGGATTGAATGGCCAGCCAAAAATTAATTCCTTTGCCCATGACATTGGTGCTAATTTAAAACAATAATATTTGGCTGCCTCAAACATTTTGCACACTCTATACTATGTATCTATATGTGTATTTCTTTGTATCTATATCATAAGTAGCTAGTATCTACAGTCTGTTTCGTTCTTTCTTTCGCCTGCTGTGTGCGACATAAATCAGTGCCGATTAGCTAGTGGAAAATTCATAAAGGCCTAAAGGCATCTGTCAATATACCTCGATATCCCCACTTTTTTCATTGCCTGTCATAGATCCCCGGCACTTGCAGTCAATACAAGTGACAAGGTTAGGATGGCTGGTGGTGCCATCGAATCCCTCACTTTGTGGGCATCAATCACAGATTTCTCGTGACGCCGTGACATGTGTCAAAGGTAAGAGAGCAATGTGTGAAAATTACGCAAAACGCTTACAAACCACTGGAGTGAAGCGGCAGACCCACATCAATAAGCTCTCCCGCAGTTCCCCCAAACAAAAAACAAAAAAAAGAGGAAAAAGAACCCAACCCAAAGTGACATCTTCCGCGACACGCAACAAAAATTCTGAAATTTTCTTCATGTTTCCCGCTATTTTTACATGTAGGCGTGTTGGAGTGCGTATGCGTGTGCGTTGGCAGCATATCATAAAAAATAAAGCAAGTTTCCACGGGTATTTTTAGATGGGGGAAATGCCATAAAATTAGGCCTCTCTCCAAATGCAGGAGGCGAAATTGTGGAATATTTCCAAAGCCAATTGGGAGAGGAAAGTCCCAGAGGGCCGTAAATCAATCTATTCAGCTCTATTAAATCTATCAAAAGTCTCTTTCTATTAAAAAACTAAAGTGTCGTAAAATTTCCACTCCATAATTATCCCTCAATTGCTCAAATATTTTTGTTGTTCTTTTTATGATTTTTTTTCGTTGCTATAAACTGAGTATTTTTTTTAGTTCTTGTGTCTATTAAAATAACAAGTCTATAATAACAAAAGTATTTTATTTTAATAAATTCCTTTCTATTTTTGACCACTTTATTTTGGTAAAACTTTTTAATGATCTCTAAAACCTAATACTTATCACTTTCTTTATCCTATATCTTAACATTGTACTACTTAATTTATAATGATCTCTAAATCCCACTAATTTTCTTTCTCTTTTTCTTATAAACCCAAGATACTTACAATCCTTGCTGTAGTCATTTTCAAATGCATCCTCCATGGGATGGCATAAACTGCCCGCCATTTGCACATCGTATTTCTCTTTTTTGCACTCGATGCTTAGGCTGAGTAACTGATGTTGCTGCTGCTGCTGTTGTTGCTGTTGCTGCAGGTGCTGCTGACGTTGCTGCTGCTCCTCCTGCAATTGTAACTCCTGCTGCAGTTGCTGGAAGGTCCTGAACTCGTTGTTGTTTTGTTGCTGCTGCTGGTGATGTTGCTGCTGCTGCTGCTGGAGTCGCTCGTTGCATTCCTCCGCAACGGTGACACCACTTCCTCCCAGAATCGACAGAGTTCCGTTTCCGGATCCGCACAGCAATGCTGCCAGTTCGCTGGAATCGCTGGTGAAGACCGCCGCCTGTTGCTGCTGATGTTGCACTGGCGATGGCGACAGCGAGGAGACCGTTGAAGCAGGCGATGAGCACAAGGAGTTGGAGAAATGCTGCTGCTGTTGCTGCTGCTGCTGTTGTTGCTGCTGTTGCTGGTAGCCAGTATTGCTGTTGGCATAGGGCTGATGGTGTTGCTGCTGCAACTGTTGCAACTGCTGCTGTATGGCATCGATCTCCTTGGGCACCATGGTCTGCAGATCCTCTGGCGGGCACCACATGAGATCCGTCTCCGTTAGCAGGGGCATGTCATCATCGATGGGGATGTAGGGCGCCCGCATGGCAAAGTCCTCGAAGGAGAACTCATCCTCCTGAGTCAGCGAATTGGGACTGCAAAGCGATGGCAGGCTGCTGTCCTCGGGACTCTGTGGGTATACAATAAAAACATAGGTTATTAGAGATATTTAAAGGCTTAAAATCTAAAAGAAACCCACCTTTGAGGTGATGCTGGGCGAATGCAGGTGCTGCGAGCAACTTGTGTCGTTCGATTCCTCGCGATAGTTGAACAAGGGATCAATGTTGCTGCTGCTGTTGCTGTTGTCGTGGTGCTGGGTATGATGTTGCTGGTGTTGCTGCTGCTGGTTGAGTTGCTGCTGATGTTGCTGTTGCTGCTGCTGCTGCTGATGACTGTGATTCCTTTCAGCTGCCGTGGGAGTGGGTGTAAGCGGGCTGAGCGGACTGTTGGCATAGCTATTTCTATTGCTGCTGGTATTGCTGGTTGTTGCTGCCGAATTGCTGCTGCTATTGCTGCTGCTGCTGGGACTCTGATAGTGCTGTGCACTGGCCGTCGTGGAGCAGGTGGTCGAGTCCAGGGAATTGATGTCCTCGGGCAGCAGGCAGGAGCCCATGAGGCCAACCAACATGTCACTGAAGGGCGTCATCTCGTCCAGCTGGATGCAATTGGTGGAGGCCAAGTGGTGGGACAAATCATCGGGTTCTTCCTTGAGCACTGGAATTCGTAAGAAGAAAGCAAATGCAGTTAGTGGCGGTTTCACCTAGTTCGCACACATCTCAATTCGGTTTCTTGGTCTACTGTTAATTAACTCTGCTCGGTATATAACACAAAAAGCACAAGGGTTGCTGCCGAAATTTCAATTATCGCTCGCCGGAGTCGCCCCTAATTGACAGCTCTCAATTGAATCTAATTGAAGGCAACCCGCAAAAGCTCCCCTCGTGAATTAGTCGCTCCAATTGCCGCCACAATCGAAGCGGAGCCATGATTTTTATGGCCATACAACTCATTAATCAGCATTTTGGCCCTATTGACGTACACGGAATGAAAATGTGCAAGCGAAGCGCTGCGAAAAACAAGTAATCCTCCAAGCAGGAACTCTAGCTATTTTTATGCAATTAAATGACTATCGGGTGCATCGCCCCAGTTCAGGTGCAAGGTTGCTTATCAATAAAATGGGGTTATGAACCAGGGGCGATCTTCCCGCTAGATTGCTGGCTGTGCGTCATCTGATTCAGAAATTCCTAAAGCCAAGCCTCAGCCTATCAACCCATCCCAATCCGAATCCCATTCCCGTCATGGGGTTTGCTATACTAGATGGTATATGCTAATAAAACTGGTCCCAACCGCCTGTGTGTGTGCCGACTATTAAGTTGCAAAATGGAAATGAAAAACTAACTAAAACAACGGAGAGACCGACCGACCGCAGGCCAAATAGAATTTCAAATGCAAGTCCAAGTGCATTGTTTGCCTTTGGCTCAGTCGCTTTTACTTCCATCAGAAGAGCCATATATAATGCGGATAAATCCCCAACTGCGGCAACTGCCACCGGGCAGCCATATAAGCCATAATATAGTAAGCAGATTGCCTGGAATGGGTTCGCGCCTCTTCATCAGCCCACACTGGGATTAGCTAATGCATTTTACACTGTAAAAACTAAAGAATTTAACTTCTCATTAATAAACACCTAACTTAGACATGAAATTTGGCTGCATGGTCACACTGCAAATGCTTCTGATTGCAAAAGGGCAATGGTCACTCTGATATCTTTTTCACAGATATATATGATATTTTTTCTCCGTGCAGAACATATTCCCATGCCATTTTCAGGGAAGCGACAATAAAGATCAGATTAGCCGTGTGTAAGGGATTTGCTCAGCTTGTAGCTGGAGCTGCCCCGCCGGCATCTGCTTGCTCTTGCGGTCGTTGCATTCGACACAAACAAATTAATTAACAATGCACGCCCAAAGGTCTAACCCCCCCGCAAACCGCACACCGCTGCATTATGGAGCGCACCAACCCTCCAACCCGGCAGTGTGACTTGTAATTATGGCACTCGAGTGCTACTCAACGTTGCCAAAGCTTTTTGCGGAAAAAACAACAGAAATTATGGCGCATGATAATACAACACACACATGGAACAGAACAGAAAACAGAGCCCCTCAACTATTCAACGTCCATTGGGGGTCTATATCTATATCGGAATCGAGGAGTGCATTTTATGAGATGTTTGCAAAGTGCCTCTATATTTATTACAGCTCATCGAATGTGTTGTTTTTCACCAAAGTGCAAGGCCGGTAATGGCATTTAGCGGCTAACTGGCTAACTGGGCCTACACGCAAGGCTAAAGAGAAGCAGCGAGCGGCTGCATCTGAGATATGGCCATCACCCAGTGATACAGTCACCCAGTCATCGAGTCAGCCGGTCAGTAGGTAACCCAGTTACACAGGGAGAATTATTGAGGACTAAGTCTAGTCAGTTCTTGAAGTCATAAAAGATACAAGACCTCTCAAGAATCTTTTGATTTACTGATACTCTGACACCCTATTCTTAAGAAACTATGTTCTATAAAGATCAAACTATGATCTTAACTTATTTACCAATGGTTTTTAGAACACTACTTAGTATTTTTATGGGTTCTTATCCAAAGAACCCAATATTTCCCCCTGTGCAACCGTTGAGAGGTCGGTCGTGAGGCACTTGTGAAAGGCATCTCTGCACTTGAGCCACATTCGGTGCACTTGAGGCGCGTGTGTTCTATTATATTCGAAAGTTTTCGAGGGAACAGGTTGCCGTGTGCTAAACACACACACAAAAATTCATGCTGCGAGGAATCTTCAGACTCAAACTCAAACCCAAAAAACGCGAGAACAAAACGGCTTCAATTTAAATAAATTTATGTCATCATCTGCAATTGAAGACGATGGCGGCGACTCGTGATGTGACGTAGTTCCAAATCAGAATCGGAATATGTAAACAACGGACACGGGCACTTAAGAAGCCCGCAGAGAAATGGGAACAGGGCGTGATGCTATATTCTATACAGTCTATGGAGCTTTTTATGTAAGAGCCCGAAAAAAATATTGACAATTTACACAGACTCGACTGCAAATCGGACTCGGACTCATCATCATATCAGCTGTGAACTTGAACCCGGGTGATTAGGGTAGAGAATCCAAACCAAGCATACACGACGCCCGTCTGTTATTCCACATTTGTGCTGCTGCTGCTGCTGCTGGTAGTGATCACGCGTGCTTATCACGCGTGCTAATCACGATAGAAGTGCGTTGTCCATATTCCCCTTCGATCCCTCAATATATTCCATTGCCGTTTCCATTCACATTCCCATTCCCCAGCATAACTGCTGCCCAGCCACTGACTAAACCCCAAAAGCCCATAAATGTATCGGCCCAATTGATATTTATGGCCAAGAGAGTGTTCCCTCTGCTTATCGTTACAAATATTTGCTTTTGTAGATTGTGTGCGGATAAGAGCATAAGGTAATTACACTGGGACCCCTTTGTTTTTGTTTGTCAACGGTTTACTTTTGTTTGGCCGTCAAGAAGAAGCCGCTTCCCTCTGATTATCTGTATTTTTTATTTTTTTTTAGTCTATAATGTAACGCCTTGAAAAGCCGAGTATCTGACAACCGATCGAGTGTTACAGTTTACTGATTAGCCCGCCTAACGAATGGAATATTTGAGGTGTTTGGAAAAATACCAAAACAACAGTGGTGACAAGAAAATTACATAAAAAGAAACATCCCCTTTAGGGCGAAGAATTCCCATATGAGATGAAAATAAAGCCGAGGCATTTCCCCTGTTTATTTACGTTCCACGGAGCAACGAAAATAAATATAGACGATGCGGTGGGAAGAAAGTAAAGTATAGTAAGGTATCTTTATATATCCGAAAATGTCTGCAGGCCCAGCAAAATGTCAACATAGAGAAAACGAAAGCGTTTAGAGGCTGCAGGTCGGTCCACTTGAGAAAAGTGTCGAAAATACTGGGCTATTCAGCAGTTCAGAGATGGGGTGTACGGTTTTGGAGAGGGGGCACATGCGACACATGCTTGATCCGTCCACGGACCTTGGCACACGCGCCAAAAATTCACTCTTTGTAGACTTTTTTTTGAGGAACCCCCTGCTCCCCCCGATGACAGCCACATCGCTTAGCATATTAATTGGCTCAAGTTAATATTCATATTTCTGTTTTTGTCACCAGGCAGCGGCCGACAAAAAAAGAGCGGAAAAATTCACTCGATGGGCACGAGAAACAAAAAATATTTCCAAAGAGCTAGAAGAAAAGAGTGAAAAAAACAAACGGTGATGATTTTCTGAATAATTTAATCATATGATGCCTAGTGGAAAATATAAGCAGAATATTTTTATGATGTTTTTCCATTCAGAAAAAAAAAAATTATTACTTTGTTTATGGTTTTTCTAAAAAAATAACTACTAAGAACTTGTTCCATAAATGATAGTCATTAAAATATTAAGGCAACACTATAACTTTTGTTAATAAATTACCCACTGTTTAGAATTTTAATTGAGGCAATTATATATCACACTTTAGTCGAACAAAAAATAGGTTTCGCTGTAACACCCTGCGTATACACAATAATTGATTACCTTTAGGTAACCCACTTTAAAGTGCCATAAATATATTGACCGATTCCATAACCGCGATCTTCACTTATGTATAAGAAACAAACACCTTCCCACTCTAATCTTTCAATAAACGATCCCCCAGGGGTTTCATGTGCACAACGCTGCGTATGCGTAATGCCGGCAAATTGTGACATAAGAGAGAGCCGGGCAATTGCATCGGCAACCGGCTTGCGGTTAAGTACGGGATGGGAATCTATATACTACCTATATTATATAATACATATACCTCCCTATATGTACAGCACCTCTATATGGTTGGTGTGCACTTATCAGGCGAGCGAACTGAACATTGTTTACTAATGCACTTTCCGAGTGAAGGGCTGTGCGCGGGGCATTTCGGTCTTTACAAATAAATAGTTTTATTTGCGCAAATTGCGGCCACAGATAAGCGAGCCAAAAGGCAAAAGCGATCGCCAAACGAATGACTGACCAACTGGCTGACTGAATGAATGCCAGATTGCCAGTTCGACTGACTGACAGACTGAATGACTGACTGACTGACCAATCAAATCGCACAATGCGTCAAATCACATCAAATAGCGCGCGTCACCAAGTTCCCTGTGTTGTTTTTACCTATTTTTGCATAGAATTTATAAACAAGCCGAGCGGATTGCATATGTATAAGTTTGAAAAACGTTGACTTTAGCCTTGAACGCAGAGCACACTGCACCTGATGCACTTCACACAAAAGCTACTCCAAAGTGGTTGGCGAATCTTTCCTGTTTTTCTATTATTTTCAGTTACAGTTATCAGCTGATTCAGCTATAGGTATGTACCTTCCCTAACAACCGAATTGAGTTATATAGCAGAAAGGGGTGTAACACAGATATTTCTATAAATCGAAATGCTAAACGTGCTATCGCGGCTGTTTTATTTTTAAAAACCTTTTTTAGCAATATATTTAGTTGAATATGAGCACTAGATTATAATGCATTTTCTTGATTAGAAAACAGATAGGTACTCTTGATTTAAGGAAAGATAATGATATGAGATTGTGTTTAGGTAAGAAATCTTAAATGAAAATTCATTTAACAAGGAAATGCCTTTATATCACATACTTTTAAAATGGATACTACGCGAATTCTTTAGGAACAAATAGTTTTTTTTTTAATTTAAACGGTTAAAATTCATAAATTATCAAAATACGATTTTATTAAATAGATCAATTTATATTACGGACTGATTATATGAATACTAAGCGAATTCTTGAGAAATAACGAATAACTCAGTTGTATACTACGCGAATTCTTAAGATATAACCAATAACTCAGTTAATTTCGATTTTTTTAAGAGATATCTGCATTTACCCCTACTAATAGATTGCAATGATAAAGATTCTTCTACTTACTTGTCAGACCTCGTCCATCGTCAGCAAAGAGCGAGCAGAATCCTTTATTCATATCTTGAGCTGTTGCCTGTGGATTCTGCAGTTGACTGGGCTGTGGTATCTGCAACTGCTGATTGCTTGACGAGATTATGGCTGCCGTGGCGGTGGTTGTGGGCGGCAGATTGGGCTCCACGCTGAGCGCAGAAGGAGGAGGAGTCTTCTTGCAGAGGACCGCTGCTACTGCAGGCGGTGCTGCTGGTGGCGGTGGGGTCGGGGTCAAAGGTGGTGCAGAGCTGGGACGGAAGACCGAAGCGGTCACCGACTTGGGACGCTTCTCCTCGTGACGCAATCCGCTGGTATTTCCGCCGCTGAGCAGCTGAGCGGTGATCGTTCGCGGTCCTGGCGAGTGATTCTCCCGCTTGATGAACAACTCCGCCTGGAGGATCTGCTTGAAGGGACTGATCTCGTTACCCAGTGGTTTTATCTGTTCGATTACTGGTGGGTTGTTTGTTGCTGATATTTTCCTGACTTCTGGTGCAGCGATTTCCTCGTTGATTTTCCCTGACTCCTTGATCTCTATTTCCAAGGATTTATCTTCCACCTCTATGGGTATTGGTTTATTGCCTGTCTCCTTGATCTCCTGCAGGATTATTTCCGGATCGGTGGCTGGTTTTTTAGGCTCCTTCTCGGTTTCAGCTGGTTGTTGTTCCTTTTGCTCACTTGCCGCCGTTTGTTGAGCGAGTGAGTATATCTCATGTTTATTCTCAAGATTACTGCAAGATGAAGATGCACAAAGCGCGTTTCGATTGGGTTTAATTGAAATGCATATTTTCGGTAACTTATTCGCGTTGCACTCGTTTGTTACACCACGGCGGGAAAAAAGCGTTTCGCGGAATTCGTTTTTCAACAATAAAAAATATGTTGTATTTCAAAAAGAGACACAACTGCTTTGGCACTGGGTTAGTAAATACCAATTAACTAGACTTAATTAACTCTACGGGTCCCCTAATGAGCCGAATTGAGCCGTAATTTCCTCACTGAAACTAGCAATTTTCACCTCCCATTCGTTTCAGTACACGGAAAAGAAAACATTATCGTTTTATACAAACGTTAATATCACTTATCAAAGGTTGCTTTTGATAAGAGTTTTTAAAAATTGCCTGCATTCTGATTTTACTGAGACTTTGAAAGATAAAGGGTTTTATTATAAGTTATCGTAATTATCAGGAAACTCGTTCTCTAATTTTAGATTAATATTTTTTCTAGGATTTAAATAGCATTATCTTAAAAAAATATTATTATTTTATCCACTCTTACAAGGTCAATGCTATCTTAATATCCCAGATAATTGTAAAATGATTCATCTATACCTTTTAAAATATTTTTGTAAATTCAGAAAAATAACTACTTTTTGTGCACCTTTATTGCAGTTAAAATTCCCTACTTGGTTTGGTTAAACGTGATCACCGATCATTCCTATTCCAAGTTAGCGACTTCTGGGCGGTTTCCTAGATTTCACAACTGCCATTGGAAAATTTTCGCCCGCCGATAAGTCACGTTTCCCCAATGCCAGACCGATTTTCAGACTCACCACCACCTATACCTTATCAATTATCCGAGTGGAATCAAAAAACCGGCGACGACGGCTGGGCATCGTTCATAAAGTGATTTTTGTTTCGCTTCTCAGCCATGATAGATAGCAAAATATGGAACTAGGTGGGTGTGTCCCAACAACAAAAACAAGGCAAAATGACAAGAACAACAGCGCTGGGGAAACAGAAACCCAGATTGATAAGCTTTCTATATAGAGGGTGTAATCAGTAATCCGATGGAACAGAAAAGCCAGACCGAAAAAATCCGTGGAGAACCCGGCAACACTGCTGATGTGATGTCTCAGGAACTTATTTTTTTCCAGCTCTCTACCGATAAGATATGGTTCTACGCGCGATCGGCCGACTCAGCCTGATCTTCAGCACGGCACATCGTCTCGGGCCTACGTTTTTTTTTATGGACGTAGCTAGCTAGTATAGAGTATAGCCTTATAAACGACAACTGTGCATGCATAGACTGGCTGAGAGTCAAACGTTGGCCGCGTGAAGCCCCCGTGGGGCCCCCGTGAAACCCCCGTGGAATGCGTGCTACGAGTGATCTGGCGATAAAGGCGCCATCGCACGATAACCATGGCTATATTCGTAGTGCTCCGGCCTCGAGTGCTGGACATGATGAGGCGGAATATCACCAGCGACAGCAGCAGCGCACACACCACCGCCAAAACAAACAGCCGAGTATTATTTATAATTTCCAGTTGGTAGAAGAAGCGATTTTTGGGGGCTCGTCCCTCTGGTGAAATAGTCGTGAAATACGTCGTTCGAGAAGCAGTTAATATGGGGGCAGCTCTCGACATTCAAGTGAAGGGTCTTCACAGTCAGTTTTGTCAGTATCAGTTTTCAATAGATCTACGATTTCCTCAGAGGTGACCAGACAAGAGTATTGACCAGCCCACTTTCTGGGGGCGGAAAAGGGGGCTCAATGTCACACGACTTTGAGGCTTTTGGGGGCATTGCGTAATTCGGGCGTAAATCGATTGATTAGGACGATTGAGAAATTGTACGCAGAATTATAGGTATGCCCCTGGAAAACAACACACCCACCTAGCGTAAAGCCGGAAGGCACTGAGTGGACAACAAAAGATATAGGCATAGATATAGACACAACTAGTCCGACGTCGGCTACACTTAAATAATTGCTTCATCTTCATTGTTGGGCTCGCCAATTGTTCGGCGGGGCCAGTTGCAACCAGTTAGAACCGACTGTCGTTAAAGGTGGATCGCTGGATCGTTGGATCGGCCCCCCTTTTTCACAGAGCACAGGGCTTACATCATATTATTAATTAAGAGCCCCCGAAAAATACGTACAGCTACGGTTGAAATGATAGCACTAACACAAAGCGCCATTCGATTTTTGGAGAAAGGTCATTAAAAACCAGTTGAAACGTGGCTATTTTTGGCAACTTTTTGTTGACAGTCTCATATATTAGTTAATCTGGAGTGCTACGCAAAAAAAAAAAAAAAAATCACCTAGCGACTTGAAAACAATGATTGGGGTGTCTAGCAGTAATCAATGATATCTTGCAAAACATCTTTGACACACGAGAAGCCCGTGTACTTGAATGAAAACTTAAAAATTAAATATTTAATGGGCTCTTTGAGCTAATTGAACTCAAAGTGTTGTGGGTTTATAATATACATTTTATATTAATTACAGTGTCGGTTCTCTTATGTATTTATAACTAAGCAATGATGTATATTACTGCCATCATCTCTTGATTATCTCAATTATCTTTACTATTACTCATGCTGTAACTAAAAAAATATATAATAGTTTTATAAAAAAATAAATATCTATATAGGAAAGCGATTTTAAAAGAATTTTTATAATATAAAAAAACCCATTAAATATTCGATTTTAAGATCATTTCAAGTGGTAATACTAGAATACTTGAACTTGGGATAGGGTACTACTATTACGACCGCTGCTGTTTGTAACAGGCGTCGTCAACAAACACTCCAAGCTTTTTGAAGTGCCGTTGAGTTGATGAAATGTTCGAGAACGACTGCAGTGACTACTGATAAGAGATACAGATAGAAAACTGCACCCGAGATCTTTCCTCTCAACTCTTGAACTGTGCAACTCTAGTTTCTGGCTCTCAAGTGGAATGTGGAACGTGAATCGCAAAATCGGATAGCGAATCTTTAAGAGTTCTGATGGATTTTCGAGTGCAAAGTCAGCAGCGCTGCTCGATCGCCTGATGTGTTTTTTTTTGACGCGCCCCTTTTCCCCACGATTTTCGCAAATGCACAAATTAATTAACGAGCGCAACTAAACAAGCTGTAGTTGAGCAAAAAAAATGAAAACAAATACAGCGTAACAATGGCAAAGTGAACTGTTTGACCGGTTCCTGGATTTAATATCTACAGATTTTGAGAGGAATTTTGAAAATTAACTTTAAAAAATCTAAAAATTTGAAAAATTATAAAGAAAAACTGAGATTAAATGGTTTCTGTTTTCAAAATCACCAAATTTTTTGAGTTTTGAAAAATATAAAACTTTTTAGCGTCGGGACAACTCGATCGTATGTGTTTTTCTAGAATATACGATAAATTGACTGCTTTTTCGAAAAATCTATGGTTTCAAAAATCCTTTTTTCGAGCTCTTTGATGCAATCAAACACATTTTCTTATTGTGTAACAAATTGCGTCGAAGAACGGAAAACAGAGGAGGAGATGCGAGAAATCGGCGACCATAAAAAGAGAGGAACAAAACAAGCGGACGACAACAAACACAAATTGTCTGAAAAGCGAGAGGCTGTAAATTCAGAATTCGCTCTCCTTTTCTTTTTTTTTTTTTGCTCCTCTTTTATTTTTTTTTCCTCTTTCAATTGCAGGGCAATAACGGGTAACCCCCCTGTCCCGCCCCCTTCTTCAGCTTCTTCTTCCTGAGCAGAGCCCCCCTAAAATAGCAGTAATTGTCTGCGACTGTGTGTGTGTGCAGTAAATTGAATGAACGAAAAAGACAGTAGGAAAAAAGAGATCAAAAGAGTGGAGAATTGTGTTTTATGTTTACTGAGAGTTGTGTAATCGATTGCAGCAGAATAAAGGTATATAAAAGATACATATCAATGTAATTACACGCACTCTTGGCCATAAAACAGCCTATTAAGAATTAATAAACAAATGCAAATGCTCAGCAAATTTATGTAATGCAAATTTGCACTTGCAATGTGGCGAAAAGCGAGGCGAAGAAAGAGAGCCAAGAGAGAAGAATTCTTCTTTTTTTTTTGGACAATGCACGCAGAATGCAATTTGTTGCAGTCAGCGTCGCAGTTGCAGCGCAGCAGCTGAGGATTTTACAGGTTAGGAACGAGTGTTGTGTAAAACTTAGTCTCTTTTAATTGAATTTACTTTTTGATTTTATTTTCATTTGATCATTTATTAATTTTGACGAGCGCTTTTCTCCTTTCCGCGTGTAACAAACAATTGCACACTTTTCTAATGAGTTTGTAGTTTTTTTTAATATTCTCTTTATTTTTTTTTTTTTGATTTTTGTTCTGGACCGTTTCAGATTTTGATAATCGCTCACACACACAAACAGCGGCTGATTAAAATAGCAATTATATGTTTTTTTTAAATATGTATATAAGTCCCCCGCTTGTGTGTGTGATTAAGTTTATTTTTGTCAATTTTTTGTATTTTTGTTTTATTTTTCTTTTTTTGCTGACTTTTTTTTTATTATTTTTCACGAGCTTCACTAGGTGGGTACAAAAAAACTTGAGGCTTTTTATGTAATTTATTAACTTTTTGCGTACTTTTGTTGATCTTTTACCTTTTGATCTTTGGTTGTTCGGTTTAGTTGATTTGGTTTCTTTTGAGTAGTTATTTGTTTAATATTTACAGTTTGCGCTTGTTTAGTTAGTACGTTTCTTTGCTTTGATATTTAGCATTTTATTTAACTCTATTTTATTTATTTTTGCACTTCGACTCGACTCGACGGCAGCTGGCGAAGTAAAACAAAACGTCAATCGGCGATTGTTTTTAAGCACGACGCGGCGATCGGAGAGGTGCGAGCGAGATAGCAACGGCGGCGACGGCGGCAGCAGAGTTTAGTTAATAGTTTTTTTTTTGTTTTTTAGTTAGTGCGCCTCTCTGTTTTTTCGGTTCAAGTTGTAGATTTTTTTTATATATTTTTTTTCAGGGAGCAGTGCACGGAAAAAGTGAAGTGAGCGCTGCGAAATTTGAGAGACGAATGAGTGGAAATTCGAAAGCGATGGCTTTTTTCAAAGCGCCAGCGAAGCGACGCCAAAAATAAAGAGAGCGTACGATTCTCCCAGAGAGCTGGGGATTCTGAGTGGGGAGCGAGAGCAACGCCGGCGCATTGAGTTTTGAGTACTTTCCACTCAAAAGAACTCAAAAATACTCGCTTCTATAAGCTAACTTTTGAGTAGAAAAGAGGAAGTGAGCTGAAATAAATATTTCTCTCATATTCACCAGCGATTTATTATTGTTTTTATGCCAAAACAAATCAGCTGAGCGCTGCAAAAAAATAGAAACACCAATCTTTCACTCAAAAAAACCTCCCTTTCTCCTCAAATCAGAAAAAGAGTGAATTTTGAGCATGCCGCTTTTTTTTTCTTCTGTCATGCCTAATCTTTTTCTGTCCAGCAAAACTTTGCATTATACGTTGAACCCCAAAAATATCAGCTGATAGTGATGATAACGCTAAATCGAACTGGTATTACCAATGTCCAGGTATTTCCTTTGTATTTATTGCCTCCCAGGCGCCTAAAAGTATGACAGAAATAAGTTAGGGAAAAAAGTCGTAAAAGGGCAAAGCGGAAATCGATGCATGGGCAAAAGGAATCTCCCCTCCCAATCCACAGAAAAAATAGTCGTAAAAAAAAGAACCCCAAAAATATTCATGTTTATCAGTTAGAAACAAGAACTTATTGCTTTTTCAATTTCCTGTACAGTAGAAACCCATGAAAGGGTTTCATTTTGAACAGAGTGACCATTTACACAGCAAAAAAAGGAAGAGAAAAATTAATTTTGGCAACATGGCGGATACGCAATATTTCTTTAAACGTCCTACACTCACATTTTTAAAGACAGCATTTTAAATCAGCATTCAGAATTTGATTCTTTAGTACCAAGTAGCTTTAATTAACTACTTAGTTTAATAAAAAATAGTAAAAGAAATATATAGTGTGACCATGCGTGAAATTGGGTGAAATTAAGTAAATTTTAATAAAAACATTCAAATTTCGATTTTTTTGTAATACCAGCCAATTGTAACATCCATACAGACCCAAAATTCTTATTTTCCTCCGTATATTTTAGCCATAATCCAATATTTCACAAATATGAGCTGGCATTGCCCGAGTCGACATTCGCTAATTTTGCCATAAAACTAAAGCCATTGCGTGATGGGCATAAAAAAGGACACACGCACTCACGCACACACACACATTCAAAGAGAGTAGGATAAATAATAGGCCTGCCAGGACGAAGAACACAAAGTGAAAGAGAGAGCAGACGAGTGAGTAAAAGAGACAAGAGGCGAGCAAAGTATTTGCTGAAATTTTACGATTTGCCTTGAAAACGAAATAAAGCGTTTAAGTGTGTAGGTGAGTGTGCGAAAGTGTGCGTAAGTTCGAGTGTGTGTGTGATGGTATATCCTCTTTAGTGGTATTTGTCTTCTCACTTTTCGAGTGCATCAAATTTACACAACTCGCTGATGAAATCTCGTGAGCCTCTTCGTTAAAAGCTCACTTAAATGGGAAATGTGGATGGAATGGGAAAGGTGGAAAAGTGGGCGGTGAAAGGTGATTCCACCCGCCCACTAGCCCCTCAAAAATGTCAGAATATCCCCCCCAGAAATGTGTTTTCCTCAAACTCGAGCAAACAAATCCGATAGAGAGGAGAGAAAAGAACATGGCAAACACCATATTAAAGTCGGAATGAAGGCAAATAAATTCCAAATGTTTATGCAGTTTTTGTTGCTGGGGAGGACAGAAATAAATTCAAATTAAATTCGGGCCAAACATTTTCCCCACCGAGGCGAACAATAAATAATTGGAGGCAGAAGCAAATACCAGACAAAAGATACATAAAGCAACAAATTATTGCACATTGCAAATATCACAAGATGTTCAATATAAATTCTCAAGTCTTTTGATATAAGAAATATATTATAATACCAGGAATGCGCAAGATTAACATTTTTATATAATTGCAATTCGTATCTTCAAATAAAAATTCTTAGTGTAACCATGCATAGGAATTTAAGGTAAAATTTAGTCTGTTTTTAATACATATTTACTAAAATTCTTTAGCTAAATTATAAAAATTATTCTTTGAAATTTAAGAACAACAAAATGAAATCCAAAAACAACCCCAATCCGTTACACAAGTTTAATAGACATTAATCATTCTAGAGTCAACTGGAATGTGGCTGGCTGCGTTAAATTCCCAGACCCATTCAATCCATTAGCGACTCTTTAATGAATCGATTATTATTTATCTTGTTGACTGGACAAGATCGAGCAGTTATCACCTTGTCAGTGCCGACATTTTCCGTATCTTTTATGGAAAATATTTCGCGAGCCATAAAAGCGAACCCAATGCAAACATCAGTGGAAATTGTTTTAAAAATAAACTCAAAGTGTGCCAAAAGCAAACAAAATAAACCGAGAGAAAAACCGGACAAAAAAGACATATTTCGCTAGCTGGAAAGGAATTTTCACCCCTTTCGAGTTTATTTTCGGAAGCTGCACTGGCGTCTAGGGGATTTTGGGATGGAAAAAACGAGGAAATAGGACTGGATACCACCGCAGACAAGCTGAAGCATTCTGCAATTCACTTCTCCACAATATACAAATCAACTGTCGGTCTTCAATCACATTTAAAAGCATGCAGTCCAGGAACTCTCCGGAATATATGACCCAAATAAATCAGGCGTCGTCCAGATAAACCGGTCTATGCATTATATACTTGAAAATATATATGTATGTACACCCAATGTGCAATCCAACTGTCAGATCGCAAAGTGCCGCATCATGCTCGGTCGCCTCAGACGGAGTGACAAGCCCCCAAAAGTCGACCCGGCTAGAAGTTACTCGTAAGCATAATAACAACAATCCCATGATGACTCAAGAACCATGACACAGGGATTGGGCAGGGCAAAATCAGCGGTGAGGAGGGGGAGAACCTTATCTTTCAGGGAATTCGACCGCAATATAAAATACTTCAGTACTCCGAATTGGAGCTGACTTATCTGGTTGGATTTGTATATGCGAATTTATGGGGAAAGAACGGGGGAAGCCTTTACGTAATTGTATTACCTAAAAAAAAGCTGTTGAAATCCCAGCTTCATATCAGCAAATTATTCGATTTAACATTCTGATGCCATGAAACATTTTTTATATTTTTATATGGCCTTGATATATAGATTTTGGAGTGTTATTATTAATATTGAAATATTTACTGGGTTTAAAAAATATTATACATTTATCTATAGATCATTTAATAATTTATAGATTTGACTTGCAACTTATATATTCCGTAGAACTTAAAACTTTGACTGCATCCGACAATAAAACAGACAACAAATTGACTTATGTGCGCAGATACTATATTATAGATTACACATCTGCCCACATGCATTATGAATAAATCCACATCCATATCCATGTCCATATCGAGAGCACTGGGTTTTAGAGTCTCTAGACACGGGTGAGTAAATCATTTGCGCAGTTGCAAATCGTTCAGATGCATATCTCATTCATAACCCCCGAAATCCCCCCGATATACCTCACCTTTAACATGGCATCTGGAGAATTATTTCATAAGTTCCGCCGGCAGTTACAGCGCATTGTTGCTACTTTTTTATACTTTTTGTTGCTGCTGCCACGTAATTCTGGCAACAATTTGCGAAACATGCTCAATGGTCGGCGAACTCGTGAAATCGAAAGGGGCGACGCCGTTTCACTCACGTCGTTCGTCTACTGGATTTGCAGACTTGTAGATATAATACAGACGAGGTGAAAATAATAGCATTAATGTATGCTGTAGAAATTGCAGAAATACTTTTGGGCTTTTTTCTAAAAATATATATTTTTAAGTGCTGAATATATAAATATTTTCTCGAGTTTAATATAATCAATTGTTTACTTAGTAATGCATTCTGAATCAACATTTGATGATAAATCAAACTGTGGTTTATCCTACATAACATTACGTTAAGGATTTTCCAATTTTTTTTTTTTTGAAAACAAAATCAGCAAACTATTTGATTCACTATACTAAAATATTTGCATTACTAAAATATATATATATTTGGGATCATATATCGAGTATTACTATAAAGGAGTAGATGTCGATTTGCGTCATGTTCCCCCAGCCCAAACCATAAGACCTAAAATTCTGGAAAAAATTGGGTCTGAATCGTGTGTTAGAGGAGGTGTGCACTAAGAAAGGATTTTTTAAAATTCGGCTCCTAAGGACTCCCAGGACTCTCGAAAAATGCAAAATTTCTTGATTAAAACATTAACCATTCCCACAATTTTCAACCAAACAAGTTGACATTTTTATTTTAAGCTTTATTTGTGGAAATCTTTGAAACCCCAGAAAATGAGCTCCAACCGACTTCCGGTTGGGGCACTTAATTAATTTTTCCGCACCGATTATGCGATCGGATCCGTTTTTGGTTCAAAGTGTGGAGCTATGCCATACAATCAATAAGGTATTTTTTTGGTTTTTTTTTGACTCACGGTTGATTTTATATAATTTTTTTTTGTAAGATTGTGGGGGTTGCGGGGAGCCTTTTTAGCAGCACGTTGTTTTTGTTTTTTCTATGCTTCGGCAGTTAGCAGCACTCACGAACGAATTCCGAACACAGCTCTCACAAAAACAACGTCAGCAGAAGCAGAGCGAGAGAGTAAAGAGCAGAGAGAGTCATTTGAGGCGCACGAGAGGCGGCCAAAGTTTTTTGCTGGTTTAGAAACACCTGATCAAAATTTCACAATTTGGATACCAGAACGGTTTATCTAATGAATGCAATTCTAAGTCAAAATGTGAAGCTAATCCGTTAAATCCATAAGGAATTTTCGGTTTGGCTTTAAATAATTTTTCAAATGGATTTCAAGGAGAGAGCAGTGCAAAATTTTCAGCGGTCAAAATTACATGTAAAAACGAAAACTCACACACACACATCGACAAGTCGGCATGTAAATACATATATGTATGTAAAATTATCTAAACACAAGTTTTGAAAGAATTGTTATAGAGGATGGGCGCACGAAGGAAATTGTTTGAAAGATGTGTATCCAAAAGACTCACAAGAAACCTTAAAAATTGCCCAATTTTGACTTTTAGATCGAATTACTCCCACAGTTTAAACCCAAAAGAGTGATTTAGGTACGCCATGTTTTAGTTTTCTTTTATTTCCGGAAATATTTTGATCGAGCTGGTGAGCCCCAACCGACATGGGGGCACTAAATGTTTTTAACCTACCGATCCTGCGTTCAAATCCGTTTTTCGCTTAAGCCATGTTGACCAACGTTCCATAGGTATTTGAGTGTTATTTTTTATATTTTGTTTTAAGTTTTGAAGGTTATTTGGGGTTAATTGGCAGCACGCTGTCTGGTTTTCCGTTTAGCTGGCAATTTAGCTGACCAAAATGGTAGATTAAGACCTTAATATTAAAGTTAATGTGGGAATAAGGTGAGGTTAATCGGGGTTAAAGTTTCGGTTAAGGCGTTATTACCCAGATTAGGGTGACGGTAAAATTAATGTAAAGAAAGGGTGAATGTGAGTAAAGTAAGTTTTTTTTTTTACTTTTGCGAGGATCAGGTCGGTTAAGGTGACAAACCAGAAAAAGCAATCTTTAAGTGGAATTAATTAAGCAAGGAAATATTTTTTTTCATGTAAGACTAGAGTGGGGTAACTGTTGGCTAAGGAAAGAAAAAATTGGTGTTATGGTAGAGAAAGTTGGTTAAAATAATAGTTTTTCGGCGTTAAGGCTGAGTACGGATGGTTAGGGGATAGGCGAGGAAATAGTGAAAACAGCATTACGGTGTTAAAAAATTGTTCCGGGGGTAAGAGACAGGTAGGGTTAAGGCACTGTAAAGGAAAGGTAAGTTATGGTTAGGGGTTATGGTAAAATATTAGGTGGGGTTTACTGTGGTAATAACCTGATCTTATCATATTTCAGAATTCTAATTAATATCCGAGCAAAATCCCGAAATATGAAAAAATCAGGTTACTATCTAAATCATGAAATGATTTGCTAATAGTAGCGGACAACGTCGCTTCGGGTATTGCTAGTTGTATATAAAATGTATTCAAGACTTGTAGTTATTATTTAATATTTTTTTTACTATCTGGATCTATTTTTTTAACCCTGACTGTTCGTAGACTCATGGGGCAGCAGGTGCAAGCGGTGTTTTGGAATTCCGCAGAAAAGCCCCCTGGCGAATTGTGGGTCTTGGTCTGGGGCTAGTCTGGTTATGGTTATGGGCTTTTCAAATCTGGCATACGTGCCAAGCCGCGCAGCATATGAACACTACTCGAAAAGATCACTCAAAACTCAAAACACAGAGAGAGAGTGTGTGAGTCAAAGAGTAGTGGGTTCGATTCCATTGATCGAGAGCTAAAGTCGGGTGGTATGTTCCATTGAAATGCCACTCGAAAGTGTGCAAAAAGTGAGCAGGCAGAATCGAATGTGTGCCGCCGTCTGTTAGGTTCGCCGTTTCTCCATTTCTGTGCCGGCCGGCATCTGGTGGAACTGGTTTCTACTCCAAGCACTTTGCGAAAAAATAAAGAAAACGAACAGAAGATTTGGCAATGCACAGAAGACGGGGAACAGATGATGATAAGGCAGACACGTACAGAGGGAGTGATGGCGAGAAAAACGAGAAACCAAAACCGAAAATCAAATCAAGTTTTGTGTGCAAGTAAGGCCTGAAAAAAAAAAACAGAAACAAAAACAATAGGCAGTGACGAGGCATTCACAAAAAAAAAAAACTGAGAAGAAGGTGAAAAAGAGGGAAGTTCTCCAGATAATTCGGGGGTTCTCTTCCTATATCCTCCCTTTTTTTCTACCTACTTAAATAGCTACTGTTTTTCGGGTTTCGCTTCATTTGATGTTGGGATAACCCACCCGATAAGTGATCAATCAATCGGATTTGATTTGAAAATGTTTGGCAAACAGGTGTTTGAATGGGTGTGAAATGGTTAGGAAAGATATGAAAGAACTGGTTTGTATTATTATTTTAGTTTATAAAGAAAGTTTTCCATAAACTTTAAATATTCTTGATATAAGGTTTATTACCACTATTCAGAAAGTTTTTAAAAAGTATATTAAATAAAATTAATAAAATAATTCATATTTATTATTTATATTAAACTAGCAATACCCGAAGCGACGTTGTCCGCTACTATTAGCAAATCATTTCATGATTTAGATAGTAACCTGATTTTTTCATATTTCGGGATTTTGCTCGGATATTAATTAGAATTCTGAAATATGATAAGATCAGGTTATTACCACAGTAAACCCCACCTAATATTTTACCATAACCCCTAACCATAACTTACCTTTCCTTTACAGTGCCTTAACCCTACCTGTCTCTTACCCCCGGAACAATTTTTTAACACCGTAATGCTGTTTTCACTATTTCCTCGCCTATCCCCTAACCATCCGTACTCAGCCTTAACGCCGAAAAACTATTATTTTAACCAACTTTCTCTACCATAACACCAATTTTTTCTTTCCTTAGCCAACAGTTACCCCACTCTAGTCTTACATGAAAAAAAATATTTCCTTGCTTAATTAATTCCACTTAAAGATTGCTTTTTCTGGTTTGTCACCTTAACCGACCTGATCCTCGCAAAAGTAAAAAAAAAACTTACTTTACTCACATTCACCCTTTCTTTACATTAATTTTACCGTCACCCTAATCTGGGTAATAACGCCTTAACCGAAACTTTAACCCCGATTAACCTCACCTTATTCCCACATTAACTTTAATATTAAGGTCTTAATCTACCATTTTGGTCAGCTAAATTGCCAGCTAAACGGAAAACCAGACAGCGTGCTGCCAATTAACCCCAAATAACCTTCAAAACTTAAAACAAAATATAAAAAATAACACTCAAATACCTATGGAACGTTGGTCAACATGGCTTAAGCGAAAAACGGATTTGAACGCAGGATCGGTAGGTTAAAAACATTTAGTGCCCCCATGTCGGTTGGGGCTCACCAGCTCGATCAAAATATTTCCGGAAATAAAAGAAAACTAAAACATGGCGTACCTAAATCACTCTTTTGGGTTTAAACTGTGGGAGTAATTCGATCTAAAAGTCAAAATTGGGCAATTTTTAAGGTTTCTTGTGAGTCTTTTGGATACACATCTTTCAAACAATTTCCTTCGTGCGCCCATCCTCTATAACAATTCTTTCAAAACTTGTGTTTAGATAATTTTACATACATATATGTATTTACATGCCGACTTGTCGATGTGTGTGTGTGAGTTTTCGTTTTTACATGTAATTTTGACCGCTGAAAATTTTGCACTGCTCTCTCCTTGAAATCCATTTGAAAAATTATTTAAAGCCAAACCGAAAATTCCTTATGGATTTAACGGATTAGCTTCACATTTTGACTTAGAATTGCATTCATTAGATAAACCGTTCTGGTATCCAAATTGTGAAATTTTGATCAGGTGTTTCTAAACCAGCAAAAAACTTTGGCCGCCTCTCGTGCGCCTCAAATGACTCTCTCTGCTCTTTACTCTCTCGCTCTGCTTCTGCTGACGTTGTTTTTGTGAGAGCTGTGTTCGGAATTCGTTCGTGAGTGCTGCTAACTGCCGAAGCATAGAAAAAACAAAAACAACGTGCTGCTAAAAAGGCTCCCCGCAACCCCCACAATCTTACAAAAAAAAATTATATAAAATCAACCGTGAGTCAAAAAAAAACCAAAAAAATACCTTATTGATTGTATGGCATAGCTCCACACTTTGAACCAAAAACGGATCCGATCGCATAATCGGTGCGGAAAAATTAATTAAGTGCCCCAACCGGAAGTCGGTTGGAGCTCATTTTCTGGGGTTTCAAAGATTTCCACAAATAAAGCTTAAAATAAAAATGTCAACTTGTTTGGTTGAAAATTGTGGGAATGGTTAATGTTTTAATCAAGAAATTTTGCATTTTTCGAGAGTCCTGGGAGTCCTTAGGAGCCGAATTTTAAAAAATCCTTTCTTAGTGCACACCTCCTCTAACACACGATTCAGACCCAATTTTTTCCAGAATTTTAGGTCTTATGGTTTGGGCTGGGGGAACATGACGCAAATCGACATCTACTCCTTTATAGTAATACTCGATAATATATTTATTTATTCTATCTTTTAAAAATCCATTTCACCTAAACTTTCATTGATAAATGAAATCGTTTCCGTTGAACCTTTTTCCGCAGTGCACATTGTACCCCCATTAATGGGCTAGTAAATACTTTATAAATGGGCCATAAGTTGACCAGAAGCTAATTGCGGATTGGGGGTTCCAGATAAGATTATTAAAGCTGACGCAAATCGATCGGAAAGCTTCGTGGGGGAGGCAAATATTCGCTGGGATAATCCACGATTTACGAGCAACCGAATCAACAGCGAATCAAAGGCCAAATCTTGCCGTTTCGGACAATATTGATTTATCCTTCTGTGACAAGCCATGGATTTTATGTTTTTTTGCAGGACGAAGGGCAACAACTCAAGTGTTTGACAACTGTCAGAGCTGAAGAAAAAAAAGAATTTTGTTTCGGAATGGGAGGAGACAGCTGGCTATTATATATCACACTTTTTGTGTGCCTTCAGCCAACAGAGGCCAACAAAAAGTCCTCAACGTCCTGCTGCCCTGTAAATGTATCTGTTTCCGCAGTATCTGTATCCGCGTATCTTTCCGTCCGTGTGTTTATCTAAGCGCCGAGCAATAAAGCCAACAAAAGGTACAAAAGCCACCGCAAAAAAAGAAGGGTAGAGAGATGGAGCAAAAGTGAGAGGGGGGATTCACCGATTCACCAAATGGCTAAGCGGATGAGTTATAGCCGAGATACAGAAACAGATATGCCGATAATGATGAATGTTTGAGCGCAAAAGTGAGAACACAAATAAACAATTATCATCTGTTGGCGGAGCGAGCGAAAAAGTGGCAACACTTTGATATGGGAACATGTACACTAAAAAAATACATTTTTACCAAAAAAAAAACATTTATGATTATAAGAAAAGTGTCAGAGAAATATCCGAGATTTTTAAAACATTTATAAAACTGCTTAAAAGTATGCAATTGAAACAATAAATTCGTATTTTATACTTCTGGATTTAAAATAAAAATATTAAATATAAATAATAATTTTTTTTACTGAAATTTTCAATAAAAAAGGATTATTATATTTTTTTTATTTAGTTTTTTATATTAGAAATTTTCAAATTTTAAATGCGTTATCCAATTTCTTTCCAACAGATGACCAAAGGTTGTCAGCAATCCGTTTGTTTGAAGGCTGATGAAGATGGTATCGCCATCGAATAATTGTGAAAATAACAAAATTTGTGTCACACGTTTTGAAGCTTTCCTGCCACCGATTGTTTGTCATGTGTTTTCGGTTTTTATTATTATTTTTTGTCTTTCTCTAGGTTTAATTTCAACAAATTAGCGACATAATGAAACGCTTAATTAAAATAACAAGCCACAATGATTCCAGACAGCGCCGACACGCAAATAACAACAAAATAATAATATCAAGTTAAAACAACATTTGTTCTAAACAATTTGGCGTGGCATGATTGATGGCTGGCATGTCGGAGATGACGAAAATGAAAATGATGATGATGATGATGATGAGTACTTCTATACTGCGAATCGCTAATAAAAAGGCCAAAAGCGCCGCAATTGAATGTCGAGCGCGGAGGTCGAGGAAATTGGCTCCATCGAAAACGAAGTCATCAAAGGAAAAGCCATTTTCATTCTCGCTCACTCATTTATTCATTCGGTTAGTTAGCCAGTCCAGAAAATAAGAGACTGGGCCATTGATTGCTCGCCTTCCGGTGGGCGGATATTTTCGGGGGGCGTTCAGTCACGAATTAATATTAAACTCGGTCTGCTGTCCAAACAATGTCTGGCCAAAATAAAGGAAAACAACAACAGAGTCCACTAATAATGACCAAATGGCACGCAATGGCCAAAAGTGCACATAATCGGATGGGGAGTGGTTCGAATCAGCTGTTATAAGCTCTGGAAAAAAACCTAAACTTTAATTTTGGTAAAAACCTTCTTTCAAATTTTAATTGGTAAAAAAACTTGAATCTTTAACTACCCTTTATATCTTTAAAATCAAATACCGGTTACTCAGCTAAAGCAAGCAGTCGCAAGCATGGCAAACCAAGCAGTTGCTTGAAACTGGCGCCATCTACCGGACATTTCATTATTTGCTTATAACTTTTTATTCAGTGGTCCGATTAGCAAAATTTTTTTATTTCGTTTTAAAGTCAAAAAAACTGCATTTTCACTATTACAAAATCGGTTAAGATGTGGATGCCAGGATGTTTTTGGGGTCCTTTAAGAAAATTGTGGGCGTTCGAGTTGGGCATGGCTCTTTAAGAAACTTTTTTAGGTTAAAGAAAATCCTAAGTTATTTTGCATACAAACTTCAAAAAGCTAAAAACTGCACATCAAAAATTCCCAACATATTTTTTATGAAACTCCTAAAAACTCCTCATAACCCAAACTCTGCAGATGTCCAACTGATTTATGTTATAAATCTAGTTTTGGGGCCCAGGAAAATTAATAAACTGGCTCGCAAATTGATAAGAAGAAAACGGCCTTAAAAAAGGGACAATGGTTCGGAAAAAAAAAGCAGGAAGGAAAAGAAAAACAAATAAAAAAGGCAGTCGAAAGCGAAGGTCCTCGAGGAAACAGGATATAAACGAGGCGTGGTATCCATCAAAAGTCACTCAGGAACATGTGTATCATGGCTGCTCCAGCCTCTTTCCTTCGCTCTTCCATTCCCGGGTTCTCTTTCTCTAGTTTTTCTCTGCTTTCCATCGGGATGGAAGTGGAATCAGCCCACGTGCCTCCGGTTTTGCCCCTCGCCATCACTTTCGCCGTTCTGCATGTGACCAGAATTCTATTCGTCTTTTTTTATTTCGGCTATTTTGGAAATTCTCATGCCACGCGCTGTTTTTCGATGCCTCCCACTTCTATTTCCAATCTCAATTCTCGCTGCACAGCAACAAATTTTCTTAATGGCTTGTTATTTCAAATAATAATAAATGTATAAAAAAATTTTTTTTATTTAGGAAAAATATATATGTTTTAAATAGACATTAAACCTGTGTATGCATTTTTAATCTTTTATCATCATTTTGAAGATGATCTTATGATGATCCTATTTTTTTAAGTGTGTGTGCACACGCTGGCCGCATGAAACCGAAAGTGAAAATGAAAATGAAAATGGCTTTCAGCATCGACAAGACCGCGAAGCATTCGAATCAATCTACACACGGCGACAAAATTCATGTGACTCGCGTTCTGATGGGGTTAATTAATAGTCGATTTTGAAATACCCTGTAATCTGAAAAACTTTTAAAATAATAAAACAAAATGTTGAAAAGTTAAAAGATTAGAAATACCCACAGATCTTAAGAAACAAAACTTTTAAAAATATCGAATTAAAATATTATTTAATATTTAGTTTTAAATTATTATTAAAAAAAATTTTTTTTTTTAATTTTTAATAAAATAGGTTTGAATATAGACTTTTTTTTATAGTTAACCTATAAAGTTCATAAAACCCTTAATAATTTTAGCAAAACAGGGTATCTCTGGGCAAATGAAAATAGACCTCGCACAACCTATTCCACTTGATTCCTCCACCGATTCCCCCGAGGCTTTTGTGTAAACAATTTTTTTATTGAATTAGGCGAAACAGAGCGGAATCGGATGGAATAAAACAAAAAAAGTGAAATGGGTTGTTGGTGACAAAAAACAAGAGGCGAGCGAATATTAAAATAATATTAGATTTAAAGCGAATTGCGTGGGATGGATGGATGGATATTACCAGCCTCATCGGGTCACATGTTGCAAGTGGAGCAAGAAGCAGAAGCAGCCAAATAAATAAAAGAATTAATGGAAGAAAAAAGAAAACAAGAAGAAGAGTACAAAGATTTATGCTTTTTGCCTGATCCGATTATAGTCAAGCGGTTTGTCGCCCGATGTCGAGCACGGCAAATTATCATTAATATAATATAAATAGCTAGATCGCCCGGAATTTGTTTATCTATGTAGCGCCCGGCTCTCTGTAAGATCTTTGAACATTAATTTAACAAAAAAATTTAAGGCCTTGGCATTGCTCCAGCTCACGTAGGCCAAAAAGGGGGGCGATGAAGAGCTGACCTTTCATCGGAAGGGAAAAGGATGTATATTCTGGGGAACTATCCATGTCGTCATTGATTTAAGATTTTCTTAAATGATGTGCCTAAGAAAATATTATATATGAAAAAAACTGTTCAATTAAATCTTTGTATAGTTTTAGTCTTGGAATTATATGAATAAAATGTATTAGATATTACATATTTTATTTATTTTAACTGGAGAGAAATAATTTTTTTAATAACCAACCTTGGATGGTAACTACTTTCTCCGACTCCTTTAACAGCTTGTTTACTTCTTCAGGATGACTGTAAATATGTTTCACAATCTTCTTTCTCCTATCCTAAAAAAATAAACCCCTGGTTTTCCTGAATTCGTTCATTCCATTACTCTATATATCGAGTCGCTGTTTGTCTTCTTTATTGTTTTCGACAGTGGATTGTGTCAACTTTGGTACCAAAAGTTCTTTAGTTTTATGCGTAGTTGGCGTGTTTTCCTCACTTCCCATCGACTTTTGTCTACTGGCTTTCGGGGGCCGACGCTTTGACGCCCTCAAAATGTCAGAAAACATTTCCATTTTGATAACCCGGCTCTGTCTTTGGGTTTCTCTTGGTTCTCTACTTGCGTAATTTGCAATTACGATGGTAAACTTTTCCGGCTTTTCTCCAGACTTGAGTGTCCCTGTGTTCTGTGTACTCGAATATTTGCCAGCCGTTTGCGCCCCAAATTATGCAATGCCAAATGTTTGAGCCCGATAAGATGCTTGTCTCTCTTTTCCACTCCCAGTCGTCTATCTCTTTTTATGAACCGTGTTCTTGATTTTATTTCCACCTCTTGAAACTCAAAAATTAAATATAATTTCTTAATTTCGTGTTTGTACCAAAAAATATAGTTTAGAGTTTTCTCTTATTCAATTTCTTCGATTAATAAGTATAGGGAAACGTATCGATAACGATTATTAATCAATATGATAACAAGGAACTCCGATAATTATCGATACCTTAAAGTATTCTTAAATTTTGGTACATTTCTATAGACTAAAGTTCAAAAAAAACACAAATCCTGAGATTTGCATAAAAAAGTGAAAGTGAGGGAACCACCTCCAAAGAAAGTCCTCACTCTCTCAAACTTCTTTTTGCTCTTTTATCGCTGAACACAGGAGTTGAAACAACAAAGCAAAAAGCTGGCATAAAAGCAGGCGGCGCCACCTGGAGACAATTTAGCAGATAGCAGAAGGTATTACCTGCAATCGTTCTCCACATTTCGCATTTCTCCGCATAACGTTACACGTGCCGCCCCCTCCAAAAATCTCACACCTCCGCGAAATTTCTCCGCTCAGCTGTTTTCTGATTTTCTGGTGCAAGCAGGAACTTGTTACCCACGCCCCGGGAAAAAAAAGGGAAAGGTGGGTGGAAAATGGGTAAGTTCACTCCAATGCGGCCTACTTTTAGGCTCAAAAAAAGAGAGAAATTCTCTCTTTATCGCCTCTAAATTTCTCTTGAGCATGCGGCCTACGAGGGACCTTGAACTCGAATTTTTTTCCCTGAACCACTCGGCTTTCACTTTCGCTTTCGCCGCGTTATGTAATCCTCCGGGGAGAGCGTAGATGAGCGCAAAAAAGAGAGAATCATTTAGGCTCGTGCAATGGCATGGAAAATGAGCAAAACTTTCACTTTCACCAGTCAACGACTGTGAGAGAGAGAAAGTGAGAACGTTTGGGGTACAGAAAAAAAACATAAAAGGCAAGCACACAAATGCGACGCAAAAATATTTGCAAGAACAACAAAACATATGATGATGTTATTGTTGTTTATTCCGATTTTCCCCTCCTTGTTTTTCCTGTTAAATCGAAGTGCCATAAAAAAGAAAAGCTCAGCGAACAAACAAATAAATTTTGTAATAGGCGGCGAGGAGGTGAAATTGATTTGCCTTTTGCTTGGGTTTTTTATTGTCCGACAAATGTCAGGGAAAGCCCCCGAAAAAGTATGCTAGGTAATTGTCACATCATCAGAGGCGTAGGGATGGGTGTTTGTAGGGGGGAGGACCTGGTACATTGTTCCACAAATCGCACGGCACGTGTATTTATAGCTGTGGTGTGGAGGGTCAGAAATAGGGGATTTCCCTGGCCCCAAAATGGGGACTAAAAATAAGAGCCGGAAAAAAACTGTTTTGATACACAGAGAACAGTAAATTAATATTATTCAATTTCTCTGACTAAATATTAGGTTAAAAAAAATGATTTCCATTTAAAATATACATAAACGTTATTTTCTTCTCTTCAAGAAAAAGGGATATACAATTTTTAGTAACTTTAAATCTTTTTGAACATTTATAAAATGTATTTTAAATATATTATTTAATTTAACTATTTTATTCTTCTACTATAACTATTTAATTATATATTTTGACATTTTGAAATCCCAAAGTGTATTGTAATCAGGTAAAATATTATACAACCCTTCAAAGAAATTGTGTATCATAAAATCATTAGACATAAAAAAAAAATTGTTTACAAAAATAGATACCATTTTCTCTCTGTGTATGACAAAGTATTAAATCTACCAAAAATTGAGCGGTTAGGAAAGAGCAGGCAGGCAGGCGGTGAAAAGGCAAATGGGGCAGATGAAAAATGCTTATGGTTATGGCCCCCGACTCGGCTGTCTTGGCCAACTTTAAAATTATGGAAAAGGAAAATACATTTCCGTGAAGCTAAATTACGCAATTTGCTGGCCGAAGGACGAAACTGCCTGGCAGAAGGAGATGGAGCAGGTGGAAGCGGAAATAAACAGGTAAGCACACGCACACATGCACAAACAAGAGACACGCGTTCAGTTCGTTGACTTCCGGTTGGGAGGGAAAATTGGCCACCCCCTGGGGAAAAAAAGAAGGAAAACTCCCACCCTTTGTCGCTCATCTTTGCTTCCCCCCTGCTTTCTCCCACCTTTCACCAAACCATTCGCATTTCTCCGTTAAGTGTCAATTACATTGACGTTTATTCAAATATGCAACGCACGGCCAGGAACACTCGACATTAGAAAAAAAAGGAATGAAAAGGAAGGAAAACGGGAAATAATTCCAAAGCCCTCAGGTGGGAGTAGGATAGTCGGGAAAACCCCCCATGATGTGCGTGTGATTTTCCACCCACTCCGCCGGAAAAGTCACCTCTCGTTGCGTGTGAAAAAGTCTTCAAGTTTTGGTAACATTTTGTGATTTTGGGCGGATTTATCGGGTTTTATTGTGCGTATCACACAAGGCCTTTTCCTTGGCATTTGCCGCAGATATATGTTAATATGGTAATCCACCACTTTCCCCCGCTCTTAACCCTCTTAACCCAACAACGGGCTAAAAAGAGAGCACTCCATCAACTTTTAAAGCCTGTTCTTAAAGCGGCTTCCCCATCAAATTATGAACTGCGTGTGTAAACGAGAGGCTAAGGCCATCAAAAGGGGCTTACAATATAGAGGAAAGTTGGTTTTCACTTGGAAAGAATAGCAATAATTTAGCTAAAAGCTTAGGATCATAATACCATGAATTTTGTATTGCTTAAAACTAAATATATAAATTTTTGCCTCTACAATATTTGCATATTATTTATTTATTTTAATTTTATTAACTTTGAAAAACAATTTTATTTTTTAAAAACTTCTACAAAAATTTCTAATGTTTAGAAATCTCTTTTAAAGGTGACTAAAAGTATGCAGTGAAAAATGGATTCATCGCAGTTATCTATAGAAAATATTTTGTTGCATACTTTTAGACACCTATTCTTTCACTTCCTTTTTTCTCAGTGCTTTACCCAAGCGATTGCTTCGCAATTCGATAACGTTGAAGATCCATTTTTGATGCTGGCAAATTTACAACGTTTACGTTCCGTTTGTCCGAAAGAGCTTGGCTTTTCCAACGCAAATTTTATGCGAAGCATAAAAACGTTTTCATGTGCAATCAAACCCAAACTCTTTGCAGCGGGGTAAAAAAAAAAGGGAGCCACATAAATAAGAAGAGAGCTCAAGATGCTGTCCTATCAGCGGCAGCAACAAGCCAATCAAAATGCAATTTCCACTCGTGCACAGGACATAATTTAACGACACACATGTAGCTGCTGTAACAAGCTTTTCGAGCGCTTTTCCCCCGCTTTTCTCCTGCTTTTTCCTTCACCATTTCCATCAAGGTACAAATAATAAATATGCAAACAAGTTGATTCAGCGGGCTCAGCTGTGACTATGAATTTGTCATTTTGTTGCCGCATCAGCGTCAGGAATGATGAAAATATTTATACAAATAATGCTCGGGCGACACTCGTTGCGTATACGCAATGTTGACGTTGATGGGGTCACAGAGATAAAGATAAAGAGCCAGCGACTTCATCAAAACAGAATCAGCTGCAAGGCTGTGCGATAAGCAAACAATTGCCCAAGGATACGAGAAAAACTCCGACCATAAACTGGTTTTTTTCGTTCCGACTTTCCAAATTAAATTCCTTGAGATTCCCGAGACGAACAGGAAAAACCCCTACATCAACGTCAAATGGTTGAAAATTCCACTCGTTCTCTCTCTTTTTTTCTCTACCTTCGAGTTTTGTGGGGCTTACACGTGTGTAAAATGATTTTGCCCCCACTCTCTCTGGATTTTCCGAGCATCCCCCGTGTGTATTTCCAACTTAAAGTGTTGCCCCATTCACAGTTAATTATCCTGACGTCACAGAGCGTCCACTTGAGTCCGCCCGGAAATCAACAAACATTTCCGCTCAGTTTTTTTTTTTTTTTTGGGGATTGCAGTCCAAAAAAGGGCCAACATTAGCATAATAAATTGGACCAGCCTGGTTTATCGAAGGCGAGTGAATAACTTCATCGCTTAGCCGCATTAATAACGCGGCTTTAATATGAGCTTGCCCAAGGATTCTACAACATCGAACTGGTGCCGACTACGTGACCAGATAACCAAGGTTTATGGATGGGGTAGAAATACAAGGAAATTTATAAGGAACGTTATTCTTCATTCAGGAACACAGAGAGAAAAAATCTAGAGGGTTTTTCAAAAATAATATACGAAAACATTTAAAAAGTATTACAAGCCTTAATCAAAATTTCAATAATTATGGTTTAAAATATTTTGTTGCATACTTTTAGACACCTTTTTCGAAGTTCAAGTTAAAATGTAAAGAAAAACTCCCAAAAATTTGAGGATCTTAAAAAAAGTTCTACAGAATCATTGAAAAAATATAACAACCTTTGAAAATGTTTTAAAATATTTTGTTGTATACTTTTAGACACCTATTTTCAAGTTTGCAGTTAAAATCTTTCAAAAACCCAATAAAAAATATATTTTAACTACATTTTTTCCCTGTGCTTTGTGTTTCCCTGGCTATCAAGAATAGTTCTCCCACTCCCCGCATATCTGTAGGCCATTGTAACAGCCTTTAGGTAATTGTGCGGCCATAAATCTCTCCTTTGGCTTACTGCACTGACTGCGGGGCAATTTAACGCCTGTCCGGGTGTTGCTGCCAAATACCATTCCCCATTAAAGAGACACCGGGACGCCGGGATGGGAATGGATGTGCAGGTGCGGATTGAGTGGAAAATCGATCCAAGGCAATTAAGGTCAACGGGGAGGAAGAAGAAGGAGGAGGAAAAAAATAAAAGGTGAAACTGCCTTCAACTTTTTCAATTAGCCAGGTGACCAAAGTTATCGCTCGGAAGAAATCAAAATCAAAATTACGACCACGCAAACAACAAACCCAGAAGGCCAGAGAAAGGAAAGAAAAACTTTTTGGGGAACGGGGGATACATAAACTTGGGGAACCCTTTACCAAAACACCAGAGAAAACCCGTCAATAATCCCGATTAGAGCATGTGTATATGAAATATTTATGCTGTGGTCTGCAAATGGAATTCGCTCTACGAAAAGGTCGCCCCTACGAAACATGAATAATGGATGGGAAGTACAAAGGATCTTTAATTCGCTTTAAAGTCATTTTGGTCATCTTTCAGTTCATTTTATGGCAGGTCGGGCAATCATAATGAAATCCCCTTTTTATTGCCCCAAAGTATGCAACACACATTTTTCGGGTGGCCTGGAATGATTTTCAGGCCTTCTCCTTACTGCCCTTAATTTATTGTTTTAATTTTTAGTCGCACGGCCACAAAATGGCGTCGTGAGGCCCCCCGAAAAACCCTGGGAAACTTTCGGAGAAAGTGTTAAGAACTCGTGTAAATTCCATTAGGGCTAAAAAGTTTCTGGCAAAAAAGAGGGGGCAAATCCAGGGGGCGGTGATTCCAGCCGAAGGCTCTGTCAAGCGCGATAAATCAGAAGAGGCAGGAGCAAAAAAGCATCTACAAGACAAAGTGAGGGAAAATTTGGTAATTAAAAGCAACGCGTGGCTGGAATTATGCAAGGACTATGAGACTTCAAGCTATAAAAATGCAAATTTCCTTCCAGGACCCGAGAACAACATCAACGAATCAATGTTAATTGGATTGGCGTGGGAAATTCGCAAGTTACTCGCCGCTTTTCTTGGCTTTGCGAAAAATGTAGGAATCTAGAATCTATAAATATGCAGCGGCAATTACGCATCTGAAACAGATTGCACCGCTCCCAAAGATAAGCGACCTTGAGCCAGCTGCCAACTGAGTGACAAGCTCATTAGGCGGAGAGAGAGAAAGAGAGCGAACTGTGCACTGAAAAAAAAAATACTTTAGTTCCCATATTTAAAAAGATAAAATCCAAAAAGGTTTCTGAACCTACAAATCTATTTTATAAGATCAAAAGAAATATTTTATGAATAATTAATTATAATAATAATTATCGTAAAAAAAAATTCAAAATTATTTAGGTCAATTTTATTACCAATTTAATTTGCTTATTTTGTTTATGAATTTTAATTTTTAATGGAACTTTTCCTAAAAATATCATGTGGGTGGTTTTTTTATATTCAATATATTTTATTCCAAAGATATACATTTCTAATATTTTAAGTACAAATACAAATACATTTATTTTATCATCTTTATTATTTCCCGTGTGGCAATCATCACATGTCTGTTGCGTTATGAGAAACAGTTATCACACACAGTTAATAAATCAAGCCGAGCCCCAGAGTAAATTAAAACCAAAACAACACCAGGTTCCATATATAAAGAGTGAGAGAAAATGGAACCCAAAAGGTAAACAAAGTTCAAAGAGATTCTTCAGTTGGCAGTCTTTCAAAGGCTCTCTCTCTCTCGTTTTTGCTTGTGTAATATTGTTTTTATTCAATTAGGCAAACAGCAATTACAAAAGCAGCAAAAACAAATAGGTCTACTATTTACAAGCAAACCAATATATTGGTTGTCATTTAAATGCACATGAGTGGAAAACGGATAGCAGATAAATATGGAATGTATTCGAATAGCTAACACACTATTTTCGGAAAACATCAAAGGAAAAAGGTTCAAAGAAAATTGTTGGTATTATATACATATAATACAAATTTTACTTATGTAAAAAATCACTTATTTCACAAACACATCATTTAATCTTCTTTAAAGTGCTCGATTTAAACTTGTTTATAACTAAATATATGTGTATACCAAATTTAACATCATTAAGATACTTCTTTTATTGAAACTCCCCCTTTTGATTTTTTATGGAACCCACACGCATTGCGTAGTTACACAATCGATTGGTAAGAAGTTTAATCAAGAATTGAACAATTGAATCAACTTGATTGACGCAGTTAAAAGAACAATAAAGACACGAGAGAAATGAATAAAATAGGGGACAATCAACTAGAAGGGGAGGCTAATCACATGTTGTGTGAATTAAAAGTAAATTGTCAGCATTCATTTGCACCGCATCACTGCATTCGTCATCGAGTAAGGGGTACACAGAGAGAAATTACTAAAGTTTTTTATTATAAATAAAATCAAGTTAACCTTTTTTAAAGATTTTAATAAATTAAGAACTGTTTTACACCACATTCCAATGGTTTTTAAACTACACACAAAAAAAAATCTTAGTAAAATCAAATGTAATAATTGTTAAACAGTCCCCAACCCACACCCAAAGCAAAAACAAAATACACGTAACTATTTTTATAGTTACTTAACTATCTTCATTGGTAAATTTTACCAAGCAAATTTTTCGGTATGTATATTTTCCTATTTAAATATTTGCTATAAATATAACGTTATTTTTTTCCGTGTATACAAGCGAATGAAAATTCATTTGACCAAGTGAAAATGTCTGATGATGGCCATGCTGCTAATTCCCCTGAGCTCCCGAATTAACAAATTTGTTTGAAAACTGACACGAGTCTCTAAACACACAATAAAAGGTGCACAATTAAAAATGAATTTGTATTATTTTGGTAAAACTTTTTTTCTGTTTCATTTTTGTTTAAAAACCAGGCAAGTGTGAAGCTCAAAAAAAGAAAAGAAAAAAACGGAACAATGCACAAATATTTGCTCATACACGCTTAAATTAAGTAAATACAAAATCGTGCGGGGTACTTACCAGTCGAGCTGAAAAAAGGGGAGGTTGGCATGTGGGGGGTAAGTGGGGGCTTTTCGGGGGTTTTCCGGGGGAGGAGGGCAGAGGTGCTTCTTCATTAGAGACATTGTTAATTTATTATTCATTGTTGACCCGCACGTGGACTCACGCAACGTCCGTTAAAATAAAATATATATTATACAGAGAACACGAAAATAAAAACGCAAATGGAAAAGGCACGAAACGTAGAGAACATGGAAAATATCGAATGGATTATGAATATGGAAATTGAGAGAGGAAAATTCGATTGCGGGATGCTAATTTTTTGGCCTGTTATCGAATGGAAAATCTGGGCCATGCGTCAATTCTGCGGTGACAATTCAATAAATGACGGATTAGAAAACCAAATCGATGCGAATAAAAGAAAGAGATAGGGAGAGAGAGGAAAAGCTTACATAAAGCGCCAACTGAGGCGCAGAATTCTTTATGCAAATGTCGAGCACACGCACCAACCACCCCCTCCCCCCCAAAAAAAGGAAAACACCCCACCACCCACAATTACCACCCCGCCCATTCAAGGCTGTTCAAATATTTCGAGAGCGGGGAAATTAAATTCGGTCGATTAAAATTGAAGGGAATAAAGAGAATTTCACTTCCCGCTTAATTAAAAGATAAAAAAAAATCCCCCAAAAAAGTAATGTAATGAGCAAATATCCGGCATTGTTCCGGTTCAATAGAAACTCGAAAATTCCGACCTAAAATTGGCTCAATTCGGTTTTCTTTGGGACCCGTTCTACGGTTAGTATAATATGATATATGGGCTACATAATATATGAAATCTGAATGACTCACCTTATGACGTAGTTAACGCAAACCACACTCTGTGGCTTCAGTTTATCATAGACAATCGTGGCCTGGCTAAGAATCCAGCAATAGCCACCATATTTTCCCAGAAATCGGTAACGCGAGGTTTCACCCTGTCCCTTGCTCAGCACTGAAAAAATACAAGGAAAATAAATCAAGGAATTAGTGGGGAAAAATTAAATGTAAGTAATAAATTAGTGAAAAGCCCCCACACACAAGCACAAGTAAATGTGGTTCAAGTTTGCCTCCAATGCTCTTGGCAGAGAAATCATATTACAATCGCATAATAACCGCCACCACAAAAACAATAAATGAAATCTTCTGCGGTCTAAAACCTCACCCCGCTCATTAAATGTGTCATAATCGCGATACGGAGCTCTTGAACCAGATACAAAACCAAATCGGTTACATTTTGGCACATTCCTGGTACTCCAGAGATCTCTTGGCCTAAGCAGATAGCCAGGAAGTATTATCATGGTTACCAGGAAGGGTGGTAACAAAGCTACACTGAGAAAAAATTTACTTAATATTTAAAAAAATATTTTAGAACTTAAATATCCCAAGTTACACACAGATAACCTTATGTTTTAAAGCCTCTATGGAATTAAGAAAATCATTTTAAAATCTTAAAGTAAGAATTTTGTTTTTAAATGGAGTATAAAAAGTATATAAGTATAAAATCAAAATAATAAAAATGTCAGAAAATTTTTAAGGATATGGTTTCAAATAGGATAATTATTTTTATTTTGGAAGAGAATTTCGATACATTTATTATTTTAAAATGTAAACCCAAAATATATATAAAATTTAATATTAATTTTTCAGTGTTTTTCTGCTGGTTGGCAAATTGTCAAGTCTCAAATTACGGCGCCAAAAGCGCTGGGGCATAAAAATTAAATAATAGCAACTTGCTCTGCGTGGGGCGCAAAAAAGGGGCGTGGCAGGCGGGTCTTAGGCATTTTGATTGAGCCTTTTTCAGTGCGAAAGAACGAGACAGCTGGGCGGAGAAAACGTTGCCAAGTAATTTGGCTCAACGAGGACGCCACATAAACTCGATTTTAATTAAAAGCGCCTCCCAAACCTGTAGCAAAAAAAAAAAGAAACGAGGAATAAAACGAATGTAAAGGACCCAACCACGTAGGTAAAGCTTTTATCTGTGTTTTTGTGACAGCTTTTGCCGGCCCCGAAATCATTTCAATCAAATTTTTATGGACGCCACTGGCAGCGACAGGAACATTAAATAAATGATGAAAATTCATAGGAATTCGGGCAAAAAGCAATTGAAATTCATGGATGCTTTTTCAGCACGGGTCCAGAAATCGGGATTAGCTTAAGTGCCACACGGGTCACAGGTGCGCAAAAGAGGGTCATATCCTGTTTAAGTCGCAGCAATAAAAACACATTTGCATAAAGAAAACCAAGAATTAATTGAATTACTAAAGTTTGTAAGTGCCGAGCGAACTTTGCCACAATTAAATTAAATAAATTTCTGTAACAGGAGGTTTCATAAAAGCATGACGAACTACTTAATATAAATATAGAATATTATATTATAATATTATAGTTAATCCTTTGAAAAATAATTTTATTTTATTCAAAATCAGAAACTTAAAAAAATCCAGAATAAATGTAGAAATTTCCTTATGAAACGCACTGTAGCCCCAGGCTAAACCTCAAGCAAAACATCCTTCGCCTCACTCTGATTTGTTCCCTCATTTATTCATTCGGTTAATTCGAAATCAGCAGCAGAAAATTAGTTTTTCCTTTTCTTTGCTGTGCTCAGTGGCTTAGTGGTCTTGTTTTGCTGGCCAAAAAATAGAGAAAAGAAAATAGCGCGGGAAAACGGTTGGGGTAATTATGCGGGGTCATTAATAAGACAAGATCTAAGGAGGCCTCCTGGAAGCCCTCAAATTCTGCTGACAGCTCAGTGAGATTGATGCGAGCAGCAGGACATATGTGGAAGCTAGTCGAAATAAGTCCTTGTGCTTGGGAATGGAAAAAGTCACCCGGTAAGTATGCTACAAAAAAATGTCCACCAAATACGAAGGGTTTTCCGAGTTAATTTAATTTTTGCAGACCAAAAAGTAGCTTAAAAATGTTTTATAAAATGTCTAAAGAAGTATTAAAAATAATAAAAATAATAAAATATTAATTGAAGAATCTTTTTAACATTTAAGATATTTTATATATTTTTTAAATATATCTTTTCACTACAAAAAATATATATTTTTGTTTTCAAGCCTTCCTTACAATTAAATTATTTTTTAACAAATTTTAAAAACTTAAATATTATATTTTATGGTGTTAAGAAAACTTTTCTAACTAAAAACCCTAGCTAAGCCAAGCAACACCAACCCAGAGCTCAGACGATTGCCATTTGGCAGTGTTTATGTGGAATTAGCAAAGTGAGCAGACGGAAAGGCAGCAGGAGCAGCAGCAGAGGCAGCAGGAAAATCAACTGCAGTCGGTGGAAAAGCAGCTGCAGCAGTGAACTTGATTTGCCCTCAGCCAAGGACTTTTCCCGTGGCCCTTTGCCGGCATTTTGAGCTTGAGCTTGAGACGGAAAATATTAAAATATCTACGCGCGGCAGCAGCAAAGATCATTTATCAGCAATTTTTTAGCAGCATTCCTTGGCTGCCATTCGGAGCCATTTGCCATTTGCCATTGGAGCTGCTGCTCCAACAATTTATGAACACGAATGCAATCCGCTTTTCGCATGGCAATGGCCATGGCCATGGCAGTGGAATATGGCCAGGACTTTCGCGAGAGTGCGGGAAAATGTGCGGGAAGGAAGCCGGCCATTTGTACAAATAATCAAACAGAGAAGTTGGTAAAAGGGATAAAACCAGACTCTATTCGAGTCGAATGCAAGACAAACATCAAAACCGCATTCAAGGTTATGTATCAAGCGGGATGAGCACGGAATGCTGGAGGGATTCTGGGGATTCGAAGGATGCAGGATGCAGGATGCAGGATGCACAGGATGTGGATGTGCGATTCAGGATGCGCACACAATGCATGCTCAGACACGCTCGAGTACACGGGCAAATCCTGGCAGCAACACAACAGTAAATCATCATCAACGCAGCGCACGAACCGAGAGTGGCCAAAAGGAGCTGGGAAACAGGTGCAGCAGGTCCTTAATAAGGTGAATCCTGGAACAGGTCAGTTTTGGGAGCTTACTTTAGGGGTTAAATCAGACATATATGGAATTAAAAAAATTATATTGGGGAATACCTCCTAAAAAATTCGAAATTAAATAAAAAATAACCTTTTAAAAAAAAAAATTAAAATTAAAACAAAATTGTATTTTTCGCTCAAAAAATCTCAGAAATCCAAAAAAAGCTGGATAAAATCTAGATAGTGTTTAAAAATTCAGTTCGTTTTTTAGTAAATATTTGAACTTCGATTTTGTAAATTATATAAGCAATATAAAATATTTTCTTTACAAAAACTATTTTATATTTTTTCAGAAACAATCCATTTACGTTCATGTTTATTTAACCCCCTCCAGCCAGAGTTCACTGTACCCCATTCGTTTGCTCATCCTGATTGCTGACCATCGTCCAATGTTGAGGGCAAAGAATGAAAAGGAGATGGCTCGAAATCACATTGGCACAAGTGGATAAGGAAATAAATGTTTGGCTTTGGCTGCCCAAGGATGTGCGCATAAATCAAGGATTTGTTTGCGGATTGTTTCGAATATATATTCCCCAGCACAAAGGTAGTTGACTTCGAGCTTCTTCAATTTAGACGTAGCATTGACCTTTTGGCCTTCGCTTTAGGGGCGGCCACGTGGCGTATGCGTAATCTGTCCTAATTGAATTAAGCCGTGACATAATCCCCAATCCACAAAGAAAGCGGTCTTAAAGTCAATATGTGCTGGGGAATTTATGCAAATTTCTTGTGCTTTCTTTTCCTCTATTCGTATTATTGAAAAAAGGAGCTGGGTTACAATTTTCCAGCGTCTTCATAACCCGTCAGTCGTGTGGAAAATTGCATTTTACCACCTTTTTCGTTGGCAGCCAGGACAGGACATTACACAGGACTAGAGAAGCGAAGGGGAACTCAAATCCTAACGACTTGAAAGGGTTTCCCCGGGCATAATGCCAACTTACTTCCAAGAAACAGAGACTTAAAGCTGGTCATTATAAGTTGAAGTTGCCTGCAGTGCCCATAAATGGGTTAATGAATGTTCCACAGGACCTCTTTGTCCAGCTGAAGGAGAATTTTTGCTGGAGGGCGGTTTACTTATATTACATACCACATACTGTATAGGCCAAGTTTTGTGGTCAGTGGGGAGGGGAATATTTCAAGGATCCCTGGCATAATATATGTGCAGCAGCTGCTCTAGAAACGACGGACTTTCGCAGGACATTTTGTTGGACCGCCCGCAGCGAGAAAAGTCGACAAGTTTGTCGGGTTCGATGGAGACCATTAAAAACTACTCAAAATGTCAGCGGGAATATAAACCACACGGGGCATGTGGCCGAAAAGGACGAACCACAAAATGTAACAAATTTGCTTAATTTGCCAGACCGAAATACAGCTTTGTGTTTAACTCGAGGAAATCAGCCAGTAAAATGTTCTGCACAGCAAGAAATTAAAATTATTTGACCATTTCTATTAAAATAAATTCAGGAACTATATAAGAAAATTTATAAAAATTAATTTTCATTAGAATAACATTTTTTAAAATATTTTTTTTGATTCCGAAGTTAAAAATTCCCTTTGTTGCAGACAGAAAATGTTAAATAAGTATGACAAATAAGTGTGCAGCATTGAATTGCAAATAATCGTTTCCATTCAAAAGAAAAACAGTTATTTTCTCTGTATGTCAGAGAAGGAAATTTAAAATTCCCGGTTTCACCGGCGGAAAAGCAAAGAAAAGCGGCGAAGGAAACAACGGAAGTTGGGTGGAGAGGCGAAAAAAAGTTAATTGAAAACAAAAGTCAAAGAATTTGCATATTTATTTGCCGCACAGCCTCAGACTTTCGACTCCTTGGCCACAAGTCAATATTTATTTATGCGTGCGGAAAATTTAAATCACTTAAAAGCTGACAAAGCAGAGGAAAACTAAAGTGCAGCGCACCGCCGCCGCCGCTCTCTTTGTTTTGCATTAATTAGAATTTAACAAAAATAAATGCTGGGTAATTGAAAACTTTCTCTCCCTCTTTTGCGAATCCAGCCATTATGCTCATTAATTCCATTCGCCCGGAGAAAATACATATCTCCGCCTCCGATGGCGTTCATTTAATTAACTCAATTTGAGCGGAAGGAAAGACATCATCAAGACATCAAGAGGGAGAAACTGGGATTGGTAGCCGCCAGCAGGTGTTGTGAGTTTCTGAATTCGGTGTATCCAGTAATATATGTAGAAGAAAGGAGTTTAGCTTTCTTCCCTTACTCTGCTGTTGAAACAATTAAGTGCTGATGGCTGGTAATTTTTTCTCAGCTTTTCCCGCCGAGGAGCAGCTGCAACTTTATTAAGCAAAATTTAATGGCGGTTGTTTTTCCCACCCACACCCCCTTAAACTATTTTCACCCCTCCCCCCCTTGAATCCTGTCGTTTTTCATTAGCGCCGCCAACTGACTTGCAACAATTGTTGCACAAACAAACTTTGGCTGCAATATTTTCTTGCTTTTTTTGCCGCTTCATGTTGAACAATTAGTTTGGCCGGACTTTTCCGGACTCACTGCTGCTGCTGCTGCTGTTGTGTCCATTTGCCAAACGTCTAATTGGACTTGCTAAAGATTTCTACAGAGATTTGGGGCAAGTTTTTTCATTTGCCGTGGCACCTCCCTGTTCTATACGTTCTTTTTTCCCTGCTAATAATTCAGTTTATCTTCTTCTGCGAAATCCTCTTCTCTGCTTAATTTTCTTTGGCTTTATTAATAATTTCGGGGAAAAGAAAGAGCTTTCATTCATAATGGAATTACTTTCGTCACTGGTCAGGCAACCAATCAATATTGAAGGGTCCGCAAATCCTTTTAGGCATCCTTTTGTTAATAAGCAAGGTTGGGAATAAAAATAACCCTGAGTTACATTTTTATAATATCAAAACTAATTTCAATTTTTTAGGAAGAGTAAAATATTATTAAGATTTTTTAATGTTAGAAAATATTTTTTATTTTTAGTAGAATTAAATGATAAGAAATTTCAAGAGATTACTAATAAAAAGAAAAATTTTTATTAATTTTAATTGGGAGTTATAGTTACCCACACATTTTTTTAAACCAAGTAAAAAACTTTATTGATAACCGATAGCTGAAAAAGCTAGAAAGCCAAAAAGTATGCAATACTCTTGAGGTAAAGTGCTAAAACCCATAAAAAACTCGCGGCTAGAACACAAAATTTTATGATGCATCCAAATGCGCCCGCGAAAGAGACAGGAAGACTCAACCAAAAAGAGACAGCTGAACGGAGTGTTGCTTAAATGTCAATCTATCTGTCTGACTGTCAATTTCAGCAATTGCAGCGGCGACGTCGGCAGAGGCTAAATGCGTTGAAGGAAAATTTCATTTGCAGATATCGTGCTGTCATTTAATAAACGAATTGTGAGAATGGGAAACGAAAGAGACGGCAAGGGTGGGGCAGAAAGAGACGGACAGACAGACAAACGCAGCGATGCAGTAACAGATATTGGCAACACTTTTCCCACAGACATGGAAAAGGGGAGGGAGCGAAAGAGACGGGGAGTGAGAAATAGAAAGAGAGCACACACATGTAAAGGAAGTGCGGCAGACTGGAGAAAAAACCAAATGCTGAGCGACAGGCGGCAAAAAGGGGGTTACGGAGAAATGGGGAGAAAGGGGAACTTTCTCAGCGGGACATCGCGTAGGTGAATGCACCCATTGTATAACTAAAGCCAGCGCAAGGCAGACAAGTTTCACAGATATGCGGGAACACTGAGAAAAATAGATATAAAATCAAACAATTTGCTAGGAAATTCGGAACATAAGTTAATGATAGGGGTTTATAATCTGCGGCATTGAAATTATAGGGAAATTATAATAAATATATGACTTTTTTAGATATCAATATTTAACTTTTTGTTTTTATTGAAATATATGTTAAAAAATATGGAGGTAATAAAATTTTTTTCTAAATTTTTGGAAAATCTAATTGGATAAAATTTAAATTTGGAATATAAAAATAAAAAAGAATTTGCGTCGATCCTCTAGTTTATAACTAGATTTCTTGATATAAAATGTTCCATAAATTTTTTTCTCATTGTACGTGTGAATTTCATAGTACTTGTCTGTGTGTGCGTTTGCTGGTGAGTTTTGTGTAAATCCCGTTCGTCGCCAACTAAATGCCAATTTCAGAAAATGACGCGGAAAAAAGGAAGGCGCACACAGTGTAGCTGACACGCAATGCTTATAGAGGGGGGCGATGGGGGTTCCTGAAGAACCCCAGAAACTCTGGGAGTGGAGGAGCGGGACTCTGGAAGACCTAAACCCGAGGCGGTTTCCCTGATCCGCCCCGGCCATAAATAATTGACAATGACAGAGCGCGCCAAAAACGACCAGCGCCAAAAACGACCAGCGCCAAAAACAACAAATTTAAAATCATTCTCGTGTCGAGCGACAGGCCAGAAATCAACGAGGGGCGGCCAGGTGGGCGTGGGCCCCATCAATCTGTCAAAGATTTCACATTTTCACCTTAAAAGTCAGAACTCCTTACGAAAATAGAGCTTAATTTTCAGCTTGCTTCAGGTACAGGGGAAAAATAATGTGGAAAAATATTGACACTTCGTAATGAGAGCAAATTACAAGGTAATGAAAAGTTAAACAATAAGTTAAGTTCAGTGACTTTAAAATAAATTACACCTAAAAAATTATTTAGCCTGTAAATCAAATGGAAATCTTTATCTGAAAAATCTAAAAAAAATGTTAGTGAATTTTACAAATGTAAAATAAAATAGCAAACTATAATAATGACAATATAGGTTATTTAAATATTAAATTTAAACGTATACTGAAATCTATGTACACCTATAACTCTTTGTATAATCTAATAATAAAATTCTAAATATAAACTCAAGTAAAAAGACGTAAATAAATGTTCATTGCGGTCCTTTTTAGCCACTTCCATTCCCCCCAGAACAGAAAATTGTAATAACCTCCTCAAGGATTCCCAGAATAGAACCAAATGAAACCAAAACCGAAATTGATATTGATGGAAACAAACGGAGACTTCGGCATAATTTCAACATGCTGACCTGTCAACGCTGCGAACGGCGAATGGCCGATGGGCAGAGGGCCAAAAACAGTGTTCAACACTTCATTAGAGCCATCATGAATGGCAGAGAAGGCCCAAAAGTCCCAGGCCATTGACGAAAAAGGAAATCCTTCGCCAAGGACCGCAAATATTTTGCCAGTTTACACGACTTATTTAGCAGCGGCGGATCAAAGGGGGTTTGCAAAGTCACAAGCGTCTTTTGATTGATTGAGCCAGGGCCAAAAGGCCCAAGGGGACCAAAGAAAAACCCAAGAAACAAGCATTCGAATGGAGCCCAAAAGCCCAAGTCAAAAGGTTTTTTGTTAAGCAAATTGTGGCTGGCATTGTAAAAGGTTTTCACAGGAGTTTGGGGCAAAGGCTTGACATTTTGTATTCCGATTGTGAGGGGATTTGTTAGGGAATTTGCAGAGGCAGCGGAAAAAAGGGGGTGGGGATGTATTGGTATGGTCAAGAATGTGTAAATATTATATTTTTAAAATTTACAAAGCAAAATTCAGGCATAAATATATTAAATCTGGTGTGTCGTATACAAAGTATTCAGTTAACTACTGATTTAATTGATTACCTCACATGTTTTACCATAAAAAAGTATGCTGCCAACTACCCTTCAAAATATTATTTTCCTTTTAAGTTCCCAAAGTTTTCCCCAATTTTTACGCTACAATTTTCCTAGAAAAAAACTGTTGCATTCTTTCAGGCTCATCACTTCTTTATCGATAAGAATTTTGCATGCAATTTGTGCGCTGTCTTTCTCCTACTTTTTTCCCGCTTGCCTAAGCACATTTATTCGTTTTGTCTGACAACCTTTCGGAAAATGAAGGCCCCGCGGGGGTGTGAGGTGGAAAATTGGGAACGACTATCATCAGCAGCCACCCAAACCATCCCACCCACAGAGGAAAACCTCAAGCAACTAAAAAACGAAAAGGAAAATTGGCAAAAGGAAAATCTCCGCCCGGCAGCCAAAAACATAAAACTTTGCACATTCATTGGGTTCGCTACTTTTTCCCTTTTACTTCTTTTCTTTCTGTTGCGACAATTTTCCAGTAGTGGGAAAATTGTGCGCTTTTTTAATTTAATGAAAATTTTCCACTTGGTCGATTGACATTTTGTGTTCTTTGTCGTTTTTGCCTTCCACTTTACTCGCGCCCCGCAAATTTTCATGGGTGTTGCAAGCAAAGTTTCCTCTGAGGTTTCGCAAATAAACACACAAATTTACTTAGCTTTTTCGGGGGGTGGGGAAAGGGAAAAATGGGTGAGGAAAAGGCAAGAAGGCGTTGCATACTCTGCGGCGGCTGGCGCGTAACTTTTATCATTTTGCCTTTGTTTGGAGCGTGTAATCAAATGCATATTTGCATGCCACCCACCTCCGCCAAAACCCTTAAGCTTCTCGCCTTCGCCTTTTGTATAATTTTCTGCAAGACTTGCGAAAAACTTGCCAAGGCGGCAAAACTTTGATTCCCAGCCAAGTGAACAAAAGTATGCAATGCAACGGCCCCCGATAAAGAGGACATGCACAGTGCACAGTTCTGTAGAGATAACATATTATGAATATGTGTGCTCTATACACAAGAAATATATGAAACTAAATTAGTAGAATTATTAATTTTGAAATTGTCGCACAAAAAAAAAATACAATAATTAAAAAAAATGTTTAAAAAAGTTAAAGAAGGCAAACTTTAAAAAGTTATTTTAAAGATAAAAAAAATGGTCTTTCGATAAATTAAATTACTAAAAAATATTTAATACTTCAAAACTTAAAAAAAGGTCTTTCGACTAACTAAATAACTAAAAAAAAAATTAAAATACCTCAAAAAGTATTTTTAAAAGTTAAAAAAAATGGACTTTCGACTACCTAAATAACCATCTGTCTATACATTTATTATTTTTAAATTCGAAATAATTTCATATATTTTTATGGTAATGTTCCAAAACTACTCAATAAAATATTACAAAATGTAAGAACTTTAAAATTTAGACCACTATGCATGGCCAGAGGGTAAAGATTACGACTAGGAACGAAGCCAAAGCGATTGAGGCGACTATAAACTCAATTAGCCAGCCCCCGGATTCTGAATGGTGGCCATAAAAGTGTTGAAGGAATCGAAATGAACTTGGTCAAATGTCATTAGCCAAGGGCTGGAGGCGGAGGGCGTGGCAGCGCAGGCACATTAAATGTTATTAACGCATTCGCTTTTGTTGCATTCAGTAGTTCGATGGAATAGTTATCTAATTTGATATGCTGGGTCGAAAAAGGGAGCCAGGATGAAAAGTGCGGGGATAGTGGGTATTGTAACGTGACAATGGACTCAAACACGTAGCGGAAAATTCTCCGGAAAGGGGATGTGCAATCTTAAAGCGTGAAATCCTGCAGCTAAATGGGGAAAAACTGCCTGAAGGTACGAAAAGTGCAGCATTTACATTCATCATCATAAGTCACTGCCCGGACACAAATGAAATGAAATATTTGCAGAGAGGAGTTGGTGCCTGGGATATATTTTTTGGGTAAACAAGTGGGTGGGTTACCCCCTCAAGAATCCTCAAATAAAGCCATTCAGCTAAGCCAGCGCACAGCAGACCGGTGCAGCCACCGGGAATTGGGATCGGGCAGAGCAGGAATTTTCACTTCCCCAACTAATGGCATCCTTTGCAGGACTCACAGGACTGCACAAAACTCCACAGGATGCAGCACTCACGTAGAGGAGCTGCTTGCACCGGCATATTTAATAAACTCTCGCAAATTAAGCGCCACTGGATGGAGGATGCCATAAATCAACAGGTTAGAGGAGCGTGCGTCCACCTGGGATGGCGCCTCCCATCCAATATCCACCCTCCGCCGTCGCAGTTCATTAACATTACGCCAAAAAGAGAAATTTCGAGGCACAAAGGTGCAACAACCCGAAAAGATATTACACTAATTTGGCGAAAACAAATCTTAATGAGATCTCCGAAACCCTTTGCTTGGCTATAAATAAATATTGGTTGCAAATGCGGCCAGATTTTGTTTCATTTCGTGGTGTAAAAGATGGGGTTCCAAGCCAAATAATAGCCAAAAATATTTACCAAGGTCTAAAATTACGTTTGAAAAGGATTTGCGCTTTACTGTGCTTTACTTAATTATAATTATAAATTGTATTTATTTCATGAAAATTTAAAATAAATTCGTGAAATGTGAAAAATTCAACGCTAAGTTACCAAATAACTTGTAAAAACTTTATTTATGTTCAACTTAACTTCTCCTAAAAATTCTTTAACTTTTTAAATAAACTTTTCCTTTCTTTCTTTCCCTTATCCTGTAATATCAAGCTTAAAGAATTTTTTACTGCATTAAAATCCCAAGCTAAAACCCTAAGCCTAAGTAATAAAGCGATGATGGACTTCCGGCCTCTGAACTTTGAGCCACCTGTTGGCAGAGTGATGGACACAAAGCAACAGAGAGAGGGAAAAGTGCAGCTGGGAAAGTAATTTATTTGGCAGGACTCCCACAGGAAGTCGGTGGTGGAAAACTCTGGGCTCCAGCCAAGTCAGTCAGCCACATCCGGCGCAACTTTAAGCCGCATTTCCGCTCATGCAATTTTAATTTGTCAAATGCAACGCGACGTGGAGGATGCTAAAATTAACTGGAAAATTTTACAATCCTGGCGAGGCGAGTTGCCGCGAGTCGAGTCGAGTCGGGATTACAGAGCAGGGCATGGTATAGCAGGAGTCGCCGAAATGAGGATGCCGACGAGCCACTCGAACTGGACCATTAGTTTCGACGGCATTAGTTTGGCGCTTTCATGGCCCAGACGATGCAGACGAATAAATAAGAGACGAGCAGCGGAGTTGGGAATAGATGTAGATTATATGGCCAGGAGAGGACCGAGGCGGCAAGTGGACCGAGGCGGACCAGCGAGGATCCCTCGGCGGAATTATGCATGTAATAAAATGCGGCTGCTGCAAACAACCCGTGCCCAGCCACGCCCATACGCCCACTTTCGCCGCGAACTAAATTTAAGTGCATTAACATCAAGCGGTTTGGCTACAGTGGAATGAATTTTTGAAAACGTGTAAAATAAGTAAATATAAAGTAGTTTTCCAAAAAAATAAATCACTTGAGTTTAAAATCGCTTTTAAAGGTGTCTAAAAGTATGCAACATTTTTTTCATACCGAAAGATTGTTTTCTTTTACTGCATAATTTTTGGGACCTTTAAAAGTGATTTTAAAAACAAAGAGATTTTTTTACGAATTTAAGGAGGAATATTACATTTTTATGCAAAGAGTTTTGAAAGTATTTAGATTTATTTCTTATAATAAGATATTTTGGTTGATCTATCAGTAAAATAGATTTATATAGAACGTTTCCCTACCCACTGTCCAAGTTAACCAGAACAAGATAAATAAACTTTCGTGTGAATCTGTTTTTGGGGGAGTTAGGTTCTCCCCCAAAAAAAAAAGTGGGGAATTTCAGCTGCTCTCTGATGAGTGCAACGACTTGGCAGCCGCGCTAAGCGTCAGCATCATCGACACTTTTGGCAGGAAGCATTCGCGGGGGCTCAGACATATAGTTTATATAGTGTACCCACCAACTGCGGGACATGGCCAGGAAACTCGTCTGGGTCTCTGGATAGAAGCGTCTCCGGAGTGTGTGAGACATTAACAGACTCGTAAACTGGCAGTTGCTTGTTATGTTGATTACACAACCCGCGTGGGTGAGGGGGCAAATGAAAATAAAGTTCCCAAGCCAAACTTGCACTTGAAATCCTCGAATGCTAAGCTTGAATTAAGGTATTATTAAACTTTTATAAACAAATTTGTGGGTAATTTTAAGCATTTTCTTGGAGACTAAAATTTGAAAGTATCTGAAATTTTAATCCTTTTTTATATTACTAAATTTAAATTATTTTAATATTGAATCGCAGTTTTTAAGATTCTAATCACTTTCAAGGGAGTCTAAAAGTATGCTTCCATATATTATACGACCTATTATTTTTTTAAGTTACCTGAGTCTTAAAATATATTTTGTGTTAATTTTACTCTTTAAACACAAATAAATTTACCATATGATATTATTTCAAATAGTTATCTTCTCAATTCTATCTTGCCATTTTAGTGTATGGCGTTCGTGGGAAGCGTTTTGAAGTCACCTCGCGTAGGCCATCGCTGAAAAGTATGCAACACTTGGCGCCACGCCCCCTTTTTGCTACGTGCCTGTCAAGGATCACACGCCCCCTTTAACCCATCCCCCCAACAAAACAACAACTGTCAGCTGCCTTTGGTAAACCCAAGAAGGAAACACACACACACACAACTAGAGGAAGGAAACTTAAACAGAAACAAACAGCGGGAAACGGAATCGGGCTTGTGGCAAGAGTTGAAAGTTGAATGTCTGGCAAATGCCGCGGCAATGCCCCCAGAATGCAGCTAGAGCTTCAGTTTCAGTGGAAAATGCATTTTCCGAAGGGGAACTTTTCACACGCAGCGCCAAATCTGCCAAAGCCACTTTTCGGTATTGTTTTTTGTTGCTTTTCAAAATTTATTGCAACACTCTACCCCAAAAAAAAAGAGAACCCAAAACGATGCTGGCTTTATCTCCTCGCTGTCTGTCTTTCTGTCTGTCAGAGGATATTTATCTGGCACGTTAAGTTTACTTTTGCCCCCTTCAATCCACTGCCACTTTCCTCAGCCATTTTCCTCGCTTTCCGCTCGCTTCATAATTTTTCGCCTCGCGGCCAAATTGTCGTCTTTATTTGCAGCATGGAAATGCTCGAACGCAATTTCCCATTTCCATTCCACTACACAGACACATGCGAATGGTAAACGCTGCCCGATTCGAGATTTTCCCGCATGACATTTGCGATTTTCCGCACATTTTGTACTTTATTGAACTGTTTGTCACATGACGTTTAGTATTTTGCGAGCTGCGCCATCTGCAGGCGAGGAATCCACATGCACATGCAAGGAATGGAAAGGGGAAATATCAGCTAGGAAATGGGGTCCTACGAGGTACAGGAGTACTTCTATAAGTAAAAAACTATACATTTAAGTTTAAACTCTTAATAAATGGAAAAAAGTTATAGGAAAACTATCTATAAGAACCCGTTGTTATTTAATATAAATTATAGTAATTAAAATTATAAAAATATTTTCAATGTCATACCATGGGCTAATGGAATTTAAACTAAATTTTAGTTGAAAATAAAGCTTAAACTCTTAATAAATCGAAAAACGGTATAGCAAAACTATCTATATGAAAACAATGTCACTTAATAGGTATATATGATATTATTTTAAAATACAAAATAATCGACAGTATTTCGATATTTTCGATGACATGTTTTGAGTTATTGGTTGGGTTTTAGTTGAGAATAAAGTTTCTAGAAATGAAGAAATATTATTATAATATTCCTAAGTACCCAAAACTATAATGTCAATTTTGGAACGGAAAATTTCACTGTCATCATCATCATCGAATTTTCATCGAATAAAAAGGGGTGGATAGATGGAGCTTTTAAGGGAGAACCAACAGCTGACCCCCTTATTACAAAGCCATGTAAACTTGATGAAAATCAAATGGAAATAAAAACGGACAGCACTCATAAACAATAATATTGCGAGCAAGCAGCAAGCTTTCAAAAGGAAACTTTTTTGGAAAAAATAAGAGAAAAGCAAAACTTCAGCAGAGCAGCGAAAGCAACTTAATAAAAACAAAAATGTATGAAATACTTTTACGACTTTCGAAGACATTTTTACAACTTGCTGGCAAGTTTTGCTAACGATATGCGAGAGCTGCACACAGAACGCAGAGAACTCAGGATCGGCAGCTGCAGCCGAGGACTTGAGCGTCTCCTGGTCAAATGGATATGTCGCATCATAAAACCGAAAGTCATTTCGCACAGAACGTGTCTACATGAGAAACGGGAGGATGGGCGAATGTCCGGCCAAGAAGCCAAAGTCATCGCAGCCAATAATAATTCCAATTGTAGTGCAGTGACAATTTTCTGTTCCTCGCCGCTGCCGGGATGCGCTGGGATGCGCTCTTTTGGGCACTTTTGGGTACAATGTACCCCGAACAATGGTCAGCACAAGACTTTTTATTGCCCAAGCGCGTTGGCATTTTAAGTGCATCCTTCTCAGCCAGCCAAAGGAGCAGCCCCATCGGCGGTGGCAACATTATTTGGCCAATGTAGACGACATGACGCGGCCATTAAGAGCAACAAATAAGCAAACAATAACAAGAAGTAGCGCCCCGATGAGCTGGGGAGAAATTAAGAAAAATGCTTAAGGAACATTTTCTTTGCACACTTGCATGGACAAAAAATAAAAATCAATTTCATGGCTAAACTAATGATTTAAAACGAATTATCTCTTGTCTTTATGACTTTAAAATATTACAATAAATTCACAGCAAAATATCTCCACTTATCTAGATCTAGTCATGACTTTAAAATAATAGAATGATATTTTGTAACTTATCAAAATCGATTAACGCTTAAATATAACTTTCTGACATAAAAATATAATGATGATGATATAATGATTTTTATAAAATTAATATTATTTAACTTGAGATCTGAAAATATTCACTACACAAATTTTGTGAATACTCATTTGATATTAGAATTCTATTAAATCAAAATAACTTTTTCCCTATCCTTGATTATAACTGATAAAATATTTTATCAAAGCTATTTAAATTCTATTTTTACCAAGATAAATGATAACAGTTAAAATATGAATATATTATACTTTTTTTTTCTCTGTGACTAGACCATTTATCTATCGATCGAGTTGGATATTTCACCGCGATAACGATACTTTGGCTTATGATAATTGATTGCAAATAAGCTGAGGGCTTTCGCGAGGCTTCGATTGCTAAGCAAGATGGGTGGGAATGGTTCTCTGGGGGGATTGCCGATGGGGCAGCAATAAGGCATAGCTGGATTATATAGATTCGCCGACTCAGGGCCAAGGAAAATGTCATGGCGAATAAATAAACAAGCGAAATTCAACGCCGAATCATAATTGAATCAGAAAAAAAAAATGAACTTGTTGAAATGAGTAGATAGAGATATGAAAGGGATAGATACCGAATGAGCAGAGATTTCAGCTGTCTCGCTGCCTGACCAATTCGTTTAGTTTCGCAAAAGCTAATTAGCAACTAAAGTGAAATTAAAGCAGAGCCAAGTCAAGCCAACGACTAATGGTCTTTGTGTTGGAAGCACAAAAAGAAGGGAAAGAGGGGAGGATCCTAACAAGAGGAAGGTGCTACAACTAATTAAATGCAATAAGCTATGGCAACTGCTGGACGTGAACAGGAACTACTGGGGGGACGTTCAGGACACAGGATACAGGACAGGTAACGCCGCCGGACGAGTGACAACTTTGTTTTGATGTGCCGGACTCTTCCGGCATCCTTCCTGTCCTCTGTCCTCTGTTCTCTGCTCCCTCCATCTCATCTCCTCCCATCTGAACTAACGACGAACGCGTTTTAATTTGCACATTAAAGTAATTAGTTTAGCATTAGTTAGCTGCAGTTTGTTTTAATGAGTCGCGAGTTTTCGAGAGTTGGACGACGCCACTCACCGCTCTTGAAGGTGGCCATCAGGCGTTCGGAATCAGCTCCATGCTGGCAGACGTATAGAGAAGTGTCCAGTAGATCCTTGGGCGAATAACCCAACAAGCCGTGCATCCTAGAATATTGAAAATCAAACGTATTAGTATCAACTTTTCTAAATGAATGCTTACAGACGAGTTCCCATTTTAATCTTTCGTTAAAATCGAATATATTTTAGTTTGAAATATCTAAAGTGATAGAAAATGTAGCTTGCTTACTTTTATAATTACTTAATTGGCACAAAAACAATTGATGATTTATCGACGGAGATCAATTTAAAGTATGTCTACAGTAAGTACTTTTTTTTACAGATGTAACAATGATTTATGAAGTAAACGACATTTCTTGCCACTTTTGGCAAAGCAATTATTCAATCATATTAATTTCAGAGACAGCCTAAGTAAAAAATTCCACACTTTAGGAATTTTTGTGACTAAAATGGTTTCTCATCTGTGATAATATGTATCTCACTTGTCGTCCACGTAGGTGAAACGCATATCGAGGGAGTGTTTGGTAAGGAAAGTGCTGGTTCCCAAAGGTATCTCAATGTTTGAAGGATGCGGAATGGGTCGGCCAATGGCCATCAGCAGGCGCTCGCCCTTGGCATTGACCACCAAGTGTCCAGTGATGTGAATGACCTGGAATAGAAAGAGCAAAGATTAGCAAGGTATCCTTTAGATATGGTAATTAGATATAATGGGAAAATATTCTACGAATTTATTATAATCATATTTGTAGTAAATACTACTTCATCCCACCTTATACGAGGCGCTCTTGATGTTAATGCTGCGTCCGCGACTGGTCAGGGTGCACTTCAAGCGCACAAACAGGTCTCGGTGATGGGTGCTCACTCCGGTCTCCTGTTGCGGTTCATCCTTGACCTTCTCGGCGATTTCGCGCTTCAGGCTGAGGGCCTCCTTGATCTCGGCATGATCGCATTGATGCGAGTACTCCCAGATCTGCTGGCCAAGAGTGTCAATCTGTGGGAAAACCATTAACCAAATTAGAATCTTCTTCAAGCAATTGTCCTCCAAGAACCCTCACCTTGGTAATGCCAAGATACTCGACCACATTCTCGGAAACATAGGTGATATCTCCTTCGTGGGACAGGACCAAAAGGAATCCATCCATGGTCTGTTTCAAGAGCTCTCTGGCCTCGGCTCCATTCAGCCAATCCTCACTACCCACTTCCAGCTTGGGCTTGATCTCCTGCTGATCCTGATCCTTCACAGCTTCAATGTCCTGCTTGATAACATCATTGCAGTCGCGCAAACTGGGTACTAAAATAAATAAATTACTCATTTAAAAAGAGTTTAAGAGGAAAGGATAGAAGACAACCCACCAAACTGCAGCATTTCTCGAATCTTGAGGAACGCAATGGTGATCCTCATCACGGAGGCCTTGTCCAGTTGATTCACATCGTCGGTTTTCAATGGCAAAGCCGCCGAGAGTTCCATGAAAATCTCCGTCTCCTTGGACCGACGACATCTAGCCGCATCGCGTGATTTTTCCTTGCGCTTTTCATTGTTCCTGCAAACAGATCGATGAGATGAAAAATTAGCATAAGCTCAAAACGATCACGTACGCCACTGAAAAAAAGGAAAGGGGGAAGGTGGGGTAAAATATATGCGTGCATTTCAATTGCTGCACTTTTATTCCCGTTTGATTGCTTCTGATTCAATTCACGCGGCCAGAGCTCGCAATTTTTCAATTTAGAAAAACGCTTGTAATTTTCGCGTTTGTTGCCAGGCCAAGCGAAAAATAAAACAGCGAAGGCGATCGACACGGCGCCAAAGTTCACGGCAGAATTAATATTTACTATTTATAAAGTGGAATTAATAAATTGTAAGCACCCTAAGTATTTCCATCCGTTAATATGAAACCAATAAAAATTACGTTTTCAAATAAAAATTATTGTAAATATATTTCCCATAAGAATTTCATGAATATGTTTTAAAGAAAATGTATAAAATATCAACTTTCTTAAAAAAATATATTATTCTGCGAATAAAAATATTCCTTATCAAATTTCAATCTGAATATCGCAAAAAAATGTTAAAATAGTGAAAGTTATGGCATTTTTCTGACCCCATACTGATAAAGAATTTCCTTAAAATTCCGTAGCTGCAGAGTCTTGAAAAATATTTAGAATAAATCCATTATTCATTGGTATTGTCTAGAGGATACTGACCTACAACGGAGCCCCTTTGGGAGAGCTGTGCAAGAAGAGCCCAGGGGCTTTAGATAGTTTACAATGTCTTTTTGGGATTCCGAGAATAGCCAGCAGTCACACGTTCACCTGATAAAGACTAACAGTGCTGCCTTGGCACCAATTTCCAGGTGGTGGTCTCTTTGGAACTTTTGGATATTTCGCCAGGGGATTGACGAAACATCGAAATATCTCACCTGCCCGATGAGTTGGCAATTAGCGACTTCGATCGACTAAGTAAGTCTCATTTAAAACCCAGGGTTTCAACTCGTCCATATTGGCGACAGGTTATAATCGGCAAACAAGCAGGCAAATCATTCGTACACACTTATATGACAGAGCACTGACCCCACACATGCGGGCACTATCAACAGATATAGTTATGTGTATATATATTTTGGGAAATTCTAAGAAAAGACGGATGGGCCCTCCCTAGGGAGTGCGGGGAGAATTATACCAAAGTTTGCCAAGAAAATCTCGTGAGCTGCCGCCTGCGAAGAAAACTAATTCGGGAATTTATCCACGACAACAACATAACTCGTGCCTTCTTAATATTATTTATTTATTATCGAAATAGAGGGTGAACTTGTATAATCCACGGAAAACGCCGTGTTTTGCACGTACATTAGTTTCCCAGGCCTTTATGTAAAATTTGCCAACGCTGCTTTATTGACAAAAAAAAAAAGAAAAACCAACCCACGTCAGGTGTTTTATTTGTGAAAATCCACTTGGCAACAATGCGAAAATTTGAAAGTTTTCTGTTAACAAGCCTTAAGTATCAGCTGTCAACCAAGGAGTCCAAATGAACAAAAGCCCATCATATCAGCCGCCAAAGACTCTGGAATCTGCATTCTACTATGTGATGTATATGTCAGTCTACGGGCTGTCTAATAAAAGCTTAAGAACTTATTTTTAAATAGGTATTTCCATTTCGTTAGCATTTTAGTAAGGGGAGCAAGCAAGATCAACAAGTATATTTGAATGGATTTTTAAAGATCATTTAAATGCAAATAAGTAATAAATAAAATAATTAATAAGCGATAATAATTAAATATAATCTTTTAATATGACATATTTCAAGATGAGATAAGCCTCATTAACCGATTGACTGTATGCCAGGAAAATCTAAAAACAAAACACCAAAGGTTTGCTATTTTTTTAAATAATTTAAAAAATAAATCCAATGAAAATACTTTAATTTGCCCTGGAAGAAAAAGAGTATTCAGACCTCCAAGATAAAACTTTAATGATGATAACCCAATGCATTGAAAAAAGTAGAATAAATATAAGTAAAAGAAATGAAAAAGTATAGATAAGAGGGTTTTCCACTGTCAATCAATCGGTTGATTGAAAGAAACCAAGAAAAAGTTTAAAACAAAACCAGAATGGTTGCCCAGATAATTATTATATAGTATTACATTATTTCAGTCGCTATCAAAGTGCACACAAATGTATACTGTACTATATATGCGTAGACTCGTGGGCTTCTATACATTATATATGCATTAATAAACAGTCGGTAGTCCATAGAAAGCGGCATAGAGTGGCTTTGAATTGCATGCTAATGGCCTGCTTAAATGGAGTGATATTCGCGGGGTTTTTATATATATATATTTTTCGATCGGGCTCATTGTCTGTTCATTAGAACAGTGGCAACTACAGCATTTTAAATATTCTGGCTGTGCCAGCAGAATTGCCTTGTTATTGCCACTGTCGTCGCGCTGTTGTTGTTGCTAAGTATTTCCGCTCCAAAGCGCAGCTCAAAACACTTGCAAAAAATAATAAATTAATTGATTTTAATTCTTTGATTAAAGGTTTAAAAAGAAAATAAAATATTTTACCAAAATTCTAGGAAATGCAATGTATTCGAACTACTATTTAAATGTATAAATTTTGTTCAAATTGTTTGACATTTTTATAAACAATAAAATGGTTTTAAGTATAGTATGAGAGATCATTTTAAAAAATAAATAAAAAATAATATAACACAAATACTCAATACTGAAATATTATAATAGTCGACGCTAAAGTGCCCCAAAGTACTGGCATTAAAATTATAAATTTAATTTGTTCCACAGTTCTAAGAACTGCATATTTACAAATATTATAACCACGATCCCATCACGTGATCAGCTAAGTCTTGGCTTATCCTACAACACCCTAGGATACTGACCCGCCGCTTCTGTTTGAATTGGAATTGCGGGGATTGCGAAATGCTGAGCTCCCAATGGTGAAGCACCAAAAATGCGCCGTATCTCTGGGCGAGATATCAGCAAAAACACATAAAATACAGCTCAAGGTGTTAATGCCAAGTTCATGGGGCAGTAAATCGAGCCAACATCGGGTCAGGGATGTTTGGATTGGGTCTTGAAGGCAGCATAATAGGTGGGAGGAAGTCTTTATACACCTTGCTTGTGCCCTCTGCAATTGCGTCAGTTTGGTTTGGGCTCATTAGCATGGAGATGGGCAAGCACAAATTTGGCTTAAACGTGTGCAAAACGTAAATAAACGCAGAAAACGGGCGACCATTCCAAATCCATTTGATTTCCGCGCACGTTTTGTGTGAAGGAGGAGAGAGCCAGGGAAAAAGGGACTGTAATCTGCGTCAATCGATGAAGAATCGTTGATCAACTATATGGATTTAGGAACCCCCATCCCATTAGGACTCTTAACTTTACCCCACGTGCCGATAAATCATTGGGAAATACCCAGCATAAAGATAACAATTACACAACTCTTCAGTTTTATAAACTAGATTGCGACCATTATAGATTTCTGCTGAATAATCGAAGAGGGAGGGAGGGGAAAGTCTTTCTCTTGGGAGAAACCCACTGAACCTTGACTCATCCAATACAATTTACCTCTCTCTCTCGCGCCATATCTCCGTGCCCCTCTCCCTATCTTTTCCTGCGTATCTAAATATTATTATAAAAGCGATCCACAAATAAGCATAGATAAGAGCCCCGCCGTTTGCTTTCGGCTTCGCTTTTTACAATAGGACACAACCAATTTTGAGAATGGCGTTTTCAGCGCTTTGGGAACCAGAGTCTAAGATTGTTAGAGGCATTCTAAAAAAACCGATTTTAACTGGTTTTCTATTTTGTTTACTTTGATGACCTGTTCGCAGTTGTGTAATTGGTATTCTTAGAAAATTGAATAAAAATTGGAAACCATTGTTAAAAAAAAAATAGAAAAATAAGAAAATAGGGTAAACAATTAAAAATGAAGCTTATTTTTAAGTTTTAAGATTTTTACCTCTTTTTTTAATTTAATTGAATTCATTCCTCAAAAATGAATACTTTCATATAAACTATTAGCCAAATATTTACCAATTCTATTATAAGAACTAATTTCTATGAAAAACAAGGTTTTTAAATAATGAAGATATCATTGTTTTGCGTTGATACTTTGTAACCAATTTTGTGATGCCTTTACCAATTTACAATCCCTTTGTAATAATACTTTTTTAGAAACATAATGTATACCAAATTATTTAAATTTTTTTTTAGAGTTAAAATATATTAGTTTTCCGATACTTTTAAAAGTTTTAATACAACATTCTGTGTTTACCAACAAAAAAAAATAGGTCTACACTAGTTCTTTTCCTTAAGAAGTCAACCCTCAGGGGATCACTCACATAAAGTCCTCGATGTCGACGAACTGTGAAAACTGGCAGGCTTGTGTGTTGTTAGGGGCGTAGCCATAGCAGTAGGCGTAGCTCCAGGGGCGGCTTTCGCGACAGGGCGTGGCCACATTCAGAAGACTGCCCCTCTGGCGATAGAAGGCTTCCTGATTCTGTTGCTGGTGATACGGATGGTACCGCTGCATTCCGCCAGAGGACATACTTGGACCCAGAATGGCACCCACAAAGGGTTGAGTTCTTTGCGGTGGCGCATTATAGAATGATCCATTGGCAAAGTTCACGGTGGGTTCATTAATGGGCGTACGCCCGAAAACAGAGCCATTATTCAATTGTTGTGGCTGCTGCTGCTGCTGTTGTTGTTGTGAAAACTTTAGATCGCACTCATAGAAATTGCTACTGGGATTCACATCGTCGCCGTAGAAGGAACTGTCGCCGGGACACGAGAAATCGCAGCTCTCGAAGGAGTTGAACATTTCATTCGCTGGAATCCGGCTAAGCCCATCGAGCAAACAAACACACGCGTGTTTTCGATAAGAACTGATAGTATTTTGATTTGGCTATAACTTGGCTGCTACGTATATTTCACTCTTTTTTTCGGGGACAACACGACGTACGGGAGTTCGAGCCGTAAATGAGCGAAAGGTTCCATACCCTCGAAGCCATCATATTTATACCCTGGCTACCAACCGAAAAAAATCGCAATAGAGAGACGGCAAGAGAGTCCGACATTAACGTCAGATATCAGACAAGTTTACCTATCCGGGACAAGTGCGCTCCGGGCTACGGGCTTTGATAAGATAAAGCCTCGAAAACATTCGGTTGGGGAGGCAGGGTGCCAGCCATTCGGTTATGCCCAATCGCGGGGCGATAAGGGGAACCGCCGACTGAGTGGCAGATTCAAATTAGAGGCATATAAATTATGTCAGTGCGCTCCACTTCAGCCGATAATTGCGGCCCGGTAATATAGCATACTTTGCAGCGCCCCCGGTAAATTACTGCACGTACAGGATTTCATTTTCCGCACATTTTCCCTGATCCCACAACTGCAATGCACGTCGCTGTGATATTATAAATTAAATATGCACCGGAAAAAATGTCATTACTGAAATTTTTTCCAAAATTGGTAGGATTCAATATTTTATTGCAGGTTATACATTTTTTAAAGTGTAAAATTATATAATTTTTATTGCTAAACTAGCTTTTGAAAGTTTGAAAAATTCTGAATTTAACAAAATTATTATTATTAACTAATTAACCGATTTTAATCTTTTTTTTCTGTGCTAGAAAAACAAATTTAGATGACTAAATATTTTGCCACCGATCTCAGAACTCTACAAGATTTCCCTAGTCGACCGAGCGCCCCGATAAGAACTATAGCATAACAGTTAAATATTTAGATTAGTTTGGCAAACAGGCACGGAAAGTGAATCGAGATAGGAGTTATCAAATCACAATGTAATCAGCTCGAAGAGACGGAATAAGGGAGGCGAAATGGACAGGCGGGGTCAAGTTAAATCACCGCGATAACCCCTTGTTTACCTTTTTATGCTACAAATGTCTATCACTAACTAACTATTTAGTTTAAGAGTGGCTTAAAAAGAAGGTGGCCAGTATAAGGAAATATAAATAATAATAGGTTTTCGCCGATTTGCTGCTAAATCTAACTAAAGTAAATATTGGGAATCGCAATAACGTGTTGTAATTAAATTTCTAGCAGATAGGGGCTGTGAAAAAAAAACGAAAACAACTTAATTTTTAGCAGGGCCATAAAAAAGAATACTTAATGATTTGTTTTCTAGGCAAATCGTCTTTAAATATTACTCGAAAAACTAGCTCGTCGCGAACGGACGCTCATTCAGTGGTAAATAAAACTTGAAATATTTTAAAAATATAAAGATGGATTGCGGAACATCGTTGGTGAAGTACATCCTCTTCATATTCAACGCCATTGTGTTGGCCATCACCGTTTTGGTCAGCCTTTTCTGTATGGTGATGCTGAGGACCATGGGAGATCTTAATGGAAATGGAGAGGCAGTCCTTCCGATCGTGGTGATCACTTTATGTTCGATTGCGGTCTTCATCTCGATCCTGGGATGCTATGGTGCCTGTCAAGAGTCCATCTTCATAACCCGAAGTTATGCCGTCATCTTGCTGATCCAGATAATCCTGCAGATAGCTCTTCTTATCCTGATGCTCACCAATAAGGAGCAGATCGAAAAGTTCGTAGGGGACGCCATCGACTATGCTTGGAAATCGAATCATAAGGAGGGTGGTACCTTCGATACCATCCAGAAATGGTTTTACTGCTGCGGTCGGGACTCTCCCGATGATTACGCTAAACTAGGATACACCAAACCCTCGAGCTGCTACAATGGTATTCGACCCACGACCTATTTATACCAAGGATGCCGGGGAAAAGTAATCGAGTACTTGTATCTTGCAACCGACAAGTTTGTGGTCATCAGTGTGATAAGTCTTCAACTGATTTTCTTTATATTTTCCTGTTGCTTTGCTAATAATATGGGAATCTATAAGCGTCAGAAATCAAGGCTGTTTCCACCAACCCCATCAACCTCCTTGAAAACTCCCGAATTGCTACTCACAATAAGATAATGTAAAATTTTCAAAATTTTATAAATAAAAATATTTAAAGCAAATCCTTTGACTCACAAAAAAACAGTCTTGACGGTTTTTTTCTCTTAGGAAGAATGAAGTTCCTTTGTTCTTGACAAAAATAACAATGTAGACCTTGGTATTCCCCATAAAAAAGTCACTGCCAAACAGGTTCCCCCTGATAATCACAATCCACAACTTTTTGCTCAATTTCACAAGACTTGTAAAGCATTTCTTTAGCGGCTTTATTCCAAATTATTCGCTTTTAAATATAAATTTAAACTTTCCCTGCCAGAAAAAAAAAGAATCATAATTTACACCGAAAATGATGCATATAGAGTCCGTACAACTGAACATCTGAAAAAGATTCGGAAGCTGCGTTACCTTCACTCTGTCTCCCTCGCTTTTATATCTGTCTCTGTCGCTGCACCAAGTTCCATTTTATGCACAGAACAAAATATTTCAGAACCTTTTTGGATTTTTAAAATAGCTGTATTATTATGAGATTTTAATTACAACGTTTATTTCTTTACAAGATATATATTTTTTTCTTTGTACTACCAATTACCAATTTTTTTACAGTGCACCCGTAGCAAAACAAAAGTGTGTGGATGATAAATAAAGAGGAAGGCGAGAAGAAAACCAACAACAACAATAACTCCACGAGCCTAATACTTGAATTCGAATACAATACAACACCATCTCTCTTGCTCTTTCTCCCTGTATAATACCCCATAATACCCCCCTCGGGCGTTTCCATCCTCCCCGTGTCGTCACATTTTTAGTTCGATTGCGCAAAAAGTAGGTCGTCGTGGCCAGACGAAAAACAACAACAAGCAACAACAACAGGGCATATCATTTAAATATTTTACAATACACGCACATGTGGGAATGTGTGTGCGCGTGTTTTACTTTTGTGCGTTTCTTTGCTTTGGTATTGAAATTTATTTATTTTCAAGTTGTTTTTTTTTTAAGTTTTTTCCTTCTTCTTGGCACACTGACTTCTAACTTATAAGAATAATTTAAACCAAATCATAATTTCGATTTAAATTCCTGCCTCCCCCAAATGCCCCCCATTCAACTAAACTGGTAATAATTCACTTTTATTGAGGTCATACTGTCATTGCAGTTACTTTTTTTCAAGATCGGAGTGCTGCAATCGGACGAGTAGGTCGATAAGAAATCGAAAATCGCTGGAAAAGCTTCAGATGTGACATCTTAGATATAATATCTTAGATCATTTATTACTAATTTTAGGTTACAAGTAAAAATTCATATACATTTTAGAAATAAATGTTGGTTTTGATAACATATTTCTGTGCAAAGCTTTCTCTTATTCGGTTTCACATTAAAGGGAACCAAAAGTCAATTGTTTTCACATGTCGCACACGAAAATATATTGGAACCTGTTCGAAGCTAATGGAAAAACGCGAATAGTCGGTTAGTGGGTCTATGCAAAGCTAGAGCGCATTTTGAAAATGGTTATAGAACCGCTTTTCAGCTTTTCCACATGTTTTTTGTTTTTGTTTTTAACTTTATTATATGGTTGTCACGTAGGCCAAACCGAAACTTTGTTTCAATCCAATGTAAATGTCTTGAGTGAAACATAAACTTGTCAGTTTATGAGCTTATAAAATAAATAAATTTAAGTTTTCAGAGGGGCGTGGGCCAAAAAAAAGATAAAACGGAATCAAAAACAAAACAAAGCTGATAAAACGAAGCACGAGGAACCAAAAAACAGGTTAGAGTGGCAAACAAAACAGGTTTTCCTCATTGTTTTTTGATTTTTGCCCGACTTAAAAATAACCCACTGTGCGTGAGGAAAAACAAAGAACAATGCACTCGTCTAAAAATAAATCCCAGCCTCTGGGGGCTTGGCCTTAAAGATGGGGATTCTATGAACCCTTGAAGGATACACCATCTACAGAAAGCAACAAGTGTTTTCCAAAGACAAAGTGCACTTATTTGTGTACATTTGGCTGCTATAAACCCCCTGATATCTGATTCCACTGCGGAAACCAATCCATGCATATGCAAACTGAACGATTTCGGTTCGGTTCGTCTCGACTTTTGTCTTTGAAAGTCTATATCTGAAGGTCGTGGGTCTCGGCCGTTGGATTCTCCCTCTCTGTCTCACTACCTCCGTCACCGGTTCGAATAATAATTACCGCGAATGCAAAAATTTGTTGAACGCGTGATTAATGATTGGCTTTCCATTATTTTCTAGTCTCTCCAAAGTCTCTTTCGTCAGCCAGTGACGCCCAATAAGGGGTGTTAATGAAACCAAGCAAGGCAAAAATTCAAATTCATTCAAAGAAAATATGTTGGTTTCCCGGAAAAGTCTTCAGTGCTTAAACTTGACTTTGCAACCAGGAAAAAGGTTGGTAATAGCAATAGAATAGGGTATATTTTTATACCAATAAGAATTTTGCGGTACTCAACAAGTTCATTTGTAGGCGAATGGATTGGTGATATTTTTGAAATCAAATGAAATACAGTTTGCTGGTCAATTATAGAAAAACAAACAAACCAGAAACCAAAGAAATAGCAAATTCAATCGATCGCAATTTTAGGCACAAGTGTATAATTGAATAGATCACTTAAAATAATCAGTGGGTTTCTAAATAATCTTTGAAAACGTTTTTCAAACAGAAAATCGAGTTAACCGTGGTTGGGAAGCTTAAAAACCAGCTCAGAAAAGATTTCCATAGATAAAGTATACAAATTACTTGGTCCCTAATAAAATAGATCTTGTGGATCATATGTTTTTGAAGTATAAAAATGATTTACGTTCATAAATATAAACAAAATACCCCTTGGAAACTGCGAAATGAATGATAACAAAAGATGAATAACTAAATCTAATGTGGATCTCAATTAGGAATACCCATTGAAAGAAAAACCCCTATTATTAAACGGTTCCACAGATGAAATGATTACAGATCACCCAAATAAACGAAATAACCCTTGGAAACTGAGAAGAAATGCGAAAAGCAGCGATGGCAACCAAAGCCGCTGCGAGCTCTACGATCGCTGCGAAGAGGGCGAAAAAGAAAGCAGGCGCTTATGCAATGGGCAAACAAGCGATCTAAGCAGATCCGATGGAATCACGATCGGAGGATCGTATAATTGAATGGGATACCGTGGGTCTGGTTATCAGGATTATCGAATACTACAGCTATCTATCCACATGACTCACCTTCGTTTCTCCTTTGGTTTGCCGCTGGCCGTGAGATTGGATTTTGGGGCGGCCGAAGATGAGGAAGAAGATGGGGAGCCAGAAGACGAAGTTGGTGGGGAGGGGGATGGGGAGGAGGAGTTGGTGGCCACCGCCGATTGCTTCTGTTTCTCGGCTGCCGCTTCGATTGTATCAATTAACGAAACCATTGTGTCGCCGGATTTCCAAATGCAGCCGCATTCAAAAAACACAACAAAAAAAAAAAAATTTGTCGATGTGGAGGTTCCTGTTTTTCCGTTTTCTTTCTATATTTTCTTATCGCGAGTTTTTCCAGCACTTTTTGAGACTCTTCGTTGTTTTTGTTGTTGTCGTTTTGTATTATTTATCGCTGTTACTTTCGTTATTTTCCTATGTACGAAAACTAGCCGTGCGCTTGTGTTGGTTGCTTCCGTTTGTATTGCTGGCACACACACACACTATATAACACTGTTTTCCTTTTACGATTTTTATTATTATTACCACTTTAGCTGTTAACACCTTTCACCTTGATTAATTTTGAATTAATATTTCCGATTTCTGACCGACAAAATAGAAAACAAAACACAAGGTTATTATATTATTTCACTGCTGTTGTTGTTGTTGTTATTGTGGTTGTAGTCTCAACTGGCCAATTGCACTTTGGTATATTCGATAATTCGAGTATTACTACTATTGCACCTTGAAGTTCTGCACCGATTTGATGTTGAATTCGCGTTTTAGCATCTCACAAACGCGATTGATCAGCAATATATGCATTTTACACTGCGCCTACAGCATTTTTCTCTCCTTTCCACACGAAATCTTAATACGCTTTTATTTTTCAGTTTCCTTTGCTCGCTTCTTCGTAAACAGTGTGGCAGCAGGGTGGCGAAAATACCGCTCCTAAATGGGCTAGCGCGTGCGAAAATACCAAACAAAAAATACTGATAAATCCCGAAAGGGAAAATAACGGCCTATTGGGTACAGTGAGTACCAGTGAAAGGAAATTTATGCAGCGAAATGCGAAAATACGAAAGGTTTAAGTGTAAACTTAATTATAACTTAAACGGGAGAATGGTATCGAGAATCCTTCACATCGCTGGGCCTGAAACCTCTTCCTTCGGATAAATTACAAATTGTAATTTTGTATCATAATATTAAGTATAAACCCCTTAACCGAGAACATCTTAAAACGCAGAAAAAAGTAAATAAATTGTTTTATTGTTCATTTTTATTTTCGGGTGTGCACATCTCATTTTTTACAAGTAAAGTTCAGACGGTTTTCGGCCTAATCATCATTTCAGAAAAGGTAATACAGCCGATGGAATACCAACGAATACAATTATAATATGATCCATTAAGACTGTAATTCAAATGTGATGTTAGTGATGCAATTTAAATTATTTTTTAATTTCATATGTATACCTTCTGCCACAACTGTTGTACCACCAACCACCACCGAACCATACAGCGCAATTTATTTCCGAAGTGTCATTGGCCTTGTCAAATGTGTAAAACTTCATTCCTTCGAAGTGTCGTAAGGAGTCTTCGATGTTGGATGACCCAACATATGTCCCCAGTGATTTTAGTTTATAGAATTCCTCTTCGCTTTCAATTTGGAAATTATCATAATGAGCGTAAAAAGTATCTCCCGTAGTATTGACCATTTTAATCAACAGTTCGTGGGGATAATCCTTAGTCATCTGGTGCAGCTTTTCCAATCCGATGAACATCTCTCCTGTTAAGTTTCCAAAGCCATTCTTATAATCCTCCCAGTTTCGATTAAAGTCCACTGATCCATCCTGACGCCTTTGAATTGTCATCCAGCCAGTCGAATTGCAGGGAGCTTCAAATGAGGGCATCCCCGGTTTACTTATTGTGTAAATTCCATTTGGACGGCCACTTGGACAACTGTCCGTTCTGCGACACCATAAAAGTTTATCATTTATTTCACTCATTCTCCCAAAATCAAATTTAGTCTGATTCTTAAGGCCATTGATTTCATTATCTTTTGTCGAGATCTGCTCATTCAGCATCTTCAGTTGATTATCGGCATTTTGTAATTGACTTTTCAAAAGAGTAATAGTTGTAGTCAAATTGTTCAGATTATCATTTTTGATCAATATCTCTTTACTTTGATCCAGGATATTCTTGTCTTTATTCATAATTTCCTTTACTTTTAAATCTATTATCTCATCCTTAATTTTTAATTGATCTGATGCATTTACTAGCTGCTTCTGCAAGTTACTTATAGTCACGAACATAAAATTCACCTTACCATTTTGTTCGGTGATTGGCTCATCCTTTGAATTTATAAGATCCCTTTTGTTTATCAACCCAATATTTAAGGTCTCAACATGCTTATCAACATGCTGACAATTGGAATTTGTTATCTGAGATTGCATGTTGTGCATAGAGTTCATATTATCAGTTTTTTCTTTTAATATATCATCTTTCGATTTTATTAGATCATCTGTGGATTTTAAAAGATCATCTTTCAATTTGATGAGATCATCTTTGTATTTAATTTTAACTTCGGCGACGGCCAATTTACTCTCCAAATCTTTAATAGTGCCTTTATCAATGCAATTCGTTTCTGGTTTCAGTGAGAATTTACGCGAAAGGTTTGAAAAGCAATAAGCACTGCATGTGCTTTCCAAATTCAAATGAGGCGATGCTGTTTCCTGTAGCTCCGTGGCACCGTCAACGAGAAATAAGTGCTTCCGGAACGAAATGACCAGAAAAATAGAAAATATGACCGACTTCATTGCGGATATTTTGCGAGATGTAGTATCAGCGACTGCGAAAACGGAACTAATCTCAAACCCAGAATTGAGATCCCATTTTAAAGGCACAGCTTTCGACGCTGCTTATGTATGCATATGTGATAAGAATATGTATTTAATTCTAAAGTATTCCCCAAAATCGCATACTACATACGTATGTATGTATGTTCTAACTAAAGCATCTAATCTGTATCACATAATCACAACTTAACGAACCAATTTCAAAATAATACATATCATTAAGTCCCCAAAATGTACAAATAACTTTTACATAAAAGCAATTATCATACAAAGTATTTACTATACCTATTGACTACCTATTTTTTACCCGAATTCGACAGATAGATATTTCCAACCGTCACGATAGATTTTGAATATGATTGCAGCCCGACTGGCCACCGACTATGACAAGCTTTATTCATTTTGTACGAAGTCACACCTAGTTCTTATCTTTTAAGTATTTTGAATACGACAACATGGACAGCCACCTAGGCCTTGGGCACCACTGAGTTGCTCTTGGGGGTCACCACCTCGTCGCCGCCGCCAGGATTGCCCACATCCGCCAGCGGATCTGCGCTCTGGCCACCAATCGAACCAGCATCCGTGTCCAAGGCATCGCCCAAGCCATCGTCATCGTCGTCATCGCCGCCGGATTTGTTGTACACGGTGGGATACTTCTGGAAGCAGTCGCGCATCTTGGTGAAGGCCTCGTAGCAGTCGGATCCCTTGGGATCGGCCGTGCTGTTCTGGAAGCAGGAGAAGGCCTCGCGAAAGTCGACGCCACAGGGACCGGTGGCCATGCCGCCGAGGCACGGGCAGCTCCAGTTGATCTTGCCGTCCTTGGTGATCACACCCTCCGGCTGTTCCGGCGGCGGCAGCTCGATGGTGCTGGCCGTGGCATGATCCTCCTTGGTCACAAAGATCACCTTGTCCTTGCCGTACTCCTTGCAGTATGAGAATGACATTCTGATAATCTGCTCCTAGTTAAATGCTATGAATTCCTCGGCGGATTCCTCAAAGTCTAATGGTTTGCGGGATGTGCTGAGCACCTGGAAATGGCAGGGCACCTCCTGGTAGTAACCTATCAGGGATATAGCTATGCGAACCCGTTCCAGGAAGTCCTCGGGCACCCGGAAAATGGATCGCTGTTGGCTAGAGCTGAATTTCACGATTTCCAGCGTTGTTTGACCACCGATTTCGCCAAAAATACTGGCCAAGGAGTTGAGAATGCAGCCGCAGAGGAAAACGGGCGTCAAGGTCACAGAGTCTGGATTACGGAGTTTCCTGGAAGGATCAAAACATGCATTACTTTCACTATCTACGAAATGATGCACGTGCGCACGTGCGAAATGTGGAACCCTATGATTTCCGGAACTCACAGCTTCACATCCAAATATTGGTAACCACTCATGCTTTGGTTACATACGAGTCCAATTCCCGGTTATTTCTGCACGGGGTCCAGTTTGCAGTCGGAAACTTCGGGAAAACTTGTCCAAAAATTGCCGGTCAGTGTGTTTTTTTTATGTAATTATTTCCCTTTTCACCGTTTCTTTCTGCTTTTCAAACAGCTGTGCGCAGGTAGAGATGGCAACTCGGCGGCTTACACCTAAAGATGGCTAGAAATAGCTAAAAAATATAGCTAGTTTTATATTAAAAAAAGTCTAGTTTTCAAATTAAATTTAAAATACATTTTTTTAATCCTTGGATTACTGAAAATGTTAAATTTTAAATTTACATTAATTTAAAGCAGACATAGGTCATAAAAAAATTTGTATATTATTATTTCGATCAAATATTTAAAAAAGGTCCTAAAATCATAGGTAAAATATATATATTAAAGTTAATTAAAGGGTAAAATGCTAAATTTCAAAGTCAGCCAGCTTTACCAGACTCTTCTCAATGTTCTTCTCAAAGTCTAGCGTTGATTTGGATGTTTGCAGGACCTCAAAGTGACAAGGAGTTTCCTGGTAGTGGCCTATAAGATTTAAAATTATGCTTGTCACTTCGTATAATTCCTGGGGGACTCGGAAAATAACACGTTGTTGCTGGGCGCAGAACTTTACGATCTCCAATGTGGGTTTCTCCTCGCAAAAGAAACTGTCCAAGGCATCAAGGATGCAGCTACGAAATAGGGCTGGGGTCAAAACGACCCTCTCCGGATCTCTCAGCTTGCTGGGGAATAAATTAATTTTAAAATGAATTTTTTGAATTCGTTTCTGATTTTAGTACAGTACTTACAGTTTAATATCGAAATAATAATAATTCGTCATGGTGATCTTGCGTTGTCCCTTTTAGGCGGTGTCCACTGTGGTGATATTCAGAATCCCATGCGTTCGGGGCGAATGGCAAACTGCTGATTGCTTTTTGGTGTGCGGCGCCAATTTTTTGATGAAATTCCCTAATCTCGAGCAAAACATAGAATTTTAAAAACAAAACTCAAAAACATTCGCTTTGGAACTGTCAAATGGATAAGGTAACGAATGCCCAGGCGGCACAGGAGGAGGAGGAGGAGGGCCCTCTCAGCGTGGCCAAGTTAATGGTGAGTAGCCCGCCGATCTTGACCAGAATTGTGGGTTAACCATTGATATTCCTCCTCCAGGGCGGCAGCATTACGGCCAAGGACATCAAACTGCTGCAACATGCCAGTCTGCACACCGTGGAAGCGGTGGCCAATGCCACCAAGAAGCAACTGATGGCCATTCCCGGCTTGGGAGGCGGCAAAGTGGAGCAGATCATCACGGAGGCCAATAAACTGGTGCCTCTGGGCTTCCTCAGCGCCCGGACATTCCATCAAATGCGAGCGGATGTGGTGCAGCTGAGTACGGGCTCCAAGGAGCTGGACAAGCTGCTGGGCGGCGGCATTGAGACCGGTTCCATCACCGAGATCTTTGGCGAGTTTCGGTGCGGCAAGACCCAAATATGCCACACACTCGCAGTCACCTGCCAACTGCCCATCAGCCAGAAGGGCGGCGAAGGCAAGTGCCTGTACATTGACACTGAGAACACTTTCCGGCCGGAACGATTGTCGGCCATTGCCCAGCGATTCAAGCTGAACGAGGCCGAGGTGCTGGACAATGTGGCCTGCTCCAGGGCCTACAACTCGGATCAGCAGACGCGGCTCATTCAAATGGCAGCGGGCATGCTCTTTGAGTCGAGGTAGGCAATGGGTTATACCACACTTTACCCTTATTTACGCCCTCCAATGTTTTAGATACGCTGTGGTCATTGTGGACAGTGCTATGGCTCTCTATCGATCGGATTACATTGGTCGTGGGGAGCTGGCAGCCAGGCAAAACCATCTGGGCCTGTTTCTGCGCATGCTCCAACGGCTGGCCGATGAGTTCGGAGTGGCGGTGGTCATTACCAACCAGGTAACTGCCTCGCTGGACGGCGGACCGGGCATGTTTGCCGGCGATGCCAAGAAACCCATTGGGGGTCACATTATGGCCCACTCCTCCACCACGCGGCTGTATCTGCGCAAGGGCAAGGGCGAGACGCGCATCTGCAAGATCTACGATTCGCCCTGTTTGCCGGAATCGGAGGCCATGTTCGCCATTCTGCCGGATGGCATAGGAGATGTCAAGGAGGGAAACTGATTGAATGCTTCATTTACTTTAGATTACACCCATTTAAGAATCTGTACTAATAATAAACTATTACTAATGTTAAATGCGTTTGCTTTTATGTTTTTGCTATCATCAAACAAGGGCTGGGAGTATGTACCGTCTATATATTTAATTCATTATAAATCAAAATCATCTACACACTTAGTAAATATTTTTAAGGTGTTCCGAAGCTAAAAAGCTTTTATGTCTGGTGGTAATATTAAGCGGGTGCGGCAGGAGTTGTCCCATCTCGAGCGCTGCACGGATATGCACCTCTGGTAGGTAAACAGATGCAAGAGGGTTCGCTTTCATATAAGGAAATTAAATGAATTGTAATCCTAGAAATTAAGCAATAGCACACGCGGCTTATCAAAACTTCGTCGTCCAGAGCAAGATCTTCAATTTGCCCGGCTTATAACGCTTAGTAGTAACTGCAAAAGAGTTAAGAGAGTTAATAGGAATTCTAGTTACTTTTATGATGTTTTTATAAACGCACCTTATCGTACAGTTGGACTAGCAGAGCTGGCCCTTAAACACTCATCTTTTACTGCGGAACGGCTTCGTCTGAGGCGGAGCCCTCTTTGGCCGCAACCAGATTGTTGTAGCTGCGTTCGTTCAATCCGACGCGAAGGTTCTCGTTCATATTTTTCGTGTACGTCTTGTAGATCTTCACCTTCTCACAGAAGTCAATCCAAAAGTTATCCTCGGTCTCGGGCTCCGGGTTGAAAATACTCTTGAAGCCATCGTAAATACCAGAGGACACCTTGCGAATGATCTGCGCCTTTTCCTTGAACTCCACCTCGTCGGACAGCTCCATCTTCCAGAGGTCCAGGTTGCCCACATAGCGACGAAGCCGCCGCATTATGTCCACGCACTCTGGATTGCGCAGCAGCATCAACTTGGTCAGCTCCACCTCCTTGAACTGATCGAGAATCTCCAGGCACTTGCCCACATTGGCTCGCCGCAATCCCAGGCACTCGCGCAGCTGCTGGGAAAGTTGGATGAAATCGCGCTCCATGAACAGGGCATCCTCGTGCTCGATCAGCTCCTCGATGAACCGCAGGGCCTCCTGCTTGGGGATCTCGCTGCGCGATGGCTCCACCACGATCCTCTCGGGCATGGTCTCCGGCTCCAGTTGGCCACTCTCCAGCTTCAGCTTGAGCTCCATGGCCTCCTTGCGCGATTTCTCCACCCAGGCCTCCTCGGCAGCGGCGCTCTCGAAGATGTCCGGCTTGTTGTAGTTCATGTCAATGCCCAAGCACTTGGCCGTGGGCATGTACACCATAAGCATCTCGTTGCGAATGTTCTGTGTGGGCAGAAATGATACTAAATTAGCCATTTATGACCATATTTTTAAATACATTAGTGGAATTTTTAATGAATAAGATCAGGAATTTGATGATGAAATTCCTGTTTAACACAATGAAATATGGTTTATTTTGGAAAGTTAGACCCACTTTATATGCTTATCGGGTTTGTATATCGTCCCTATTATCTTAGGTCAGGTACATTTGGTGTACCTAACCGAGTACAAGTACCTAGGGGCTTTCACGCATCACCGTGACCTATTTAATTGGCCCATACTCACATTGATTGGCCTTGCCCGCTTCTGGATGGGAGTCACGGCAGCGGTGGGCTTGGATTTCTTAACGGATTTCTTGCCGGACGTGGTGGCCGGGGCAGCGGGAGCGGGATTTGCAGCCTGGTTGGCAGCGCCGGCTCCCAGACCCTCGGTGGGAACGCGTCGCTTGGCTGGCGGCGGAGCTGCCTCAGAGGCGCCGGAGGATTTGGCTTCGCCGCCTCCCTCGCCGTCACCGTCCACATGGCGTGGCGGCGCCTTGGACTTCCGGTTGACGGTCTTCTTCGGTTTCTCGGCCACCGCCGGTGGAGCAGCTGCTGGCTCATCGGCCTCCTTGGGCGCCTCCTTCATGACCGGATCAGCGGGAGCAGCGCCGGCAGGTGGAGCAGCTGCATCCTCGGCGCCGGGCAAAGCGATGGGCGCCGAGTCCTCGCCGCGCATGGCGTTCTCAATCTGCGTGATGGCGTCGATGAACTTGTTCCGCTTCATGATCTTCTCGGTGGCGAACCGCTCCTTGTTGTCCGCGTAGGGGAACAGATCCTCCAGCTTCACGTTGGCCGTCTCGCCAGTTCCGTAGAAGTAAACATTGTACTTCTTGTTGTTGTTGCTCTTGGTGATCTTCGCCGGCCACGCCGGATAGCCCTTCACCTTGGCGAACACCAGGTCGCCAATGCTGACCGACTTGGCAGCCTTTTCCTTGCCCATCGTATCGTGGATTTCGTCTAGCTTGGTTGGCTCGTTTGCGATTCTAATTTCCAATTTGTTTTCGCCGGAATTTGTGGCGTCTCGCGTTTTCTCGCGCTTGACAGTGTTGCCAGATGTGAATTTAGCTTTCCCTCTAAAAAATCTCAAACAGGCGCTATTTTCCCCTAAAAAAACCAGTTTTCCCGCCGAATTCAAAAAATCATTTCATTTTGAACATTTACAGTAAAAAAAGAAATATATCAATATAAAGTTGTAGAAATGTTTAGATTAGAAGAATTCCTTTGATTGCCATATTTAGGTGATATTTGTGCGGTTTATTTTCGTACCAACTAGCAATTGTCAGCGCTCACAAATGTTAAATACACCGATCTCTAACAGAAATGTTAAATATCATTTCAAATTATTAAAACAGCACTAAGATTTGTATTTATTTTAAAGGGGGAGTGGCACTTTGAGGCGTATTAACTCCTAGATTCTAGGATTCTAGGACCTACAATCTGCATGCAAAATGCCAATCTTCTGGTTTTTATAGTTTCCGAGATCTCAGCGTTCATACAGACGGACATGGCTGGATCGACTCGGCTAGTGATCCTGATCAACGGAAACGCTTCCTTCTACCTGTTACATGTGTACTTTTGCAAGATAATAATATACCATTTTACTTTTACTTTTTACGGAAAATTATCAAAAATTAGTTCAATCCATTGACAGTAAATCAAGCTAAATTCTAAAATATAAAAACTAATTTGTTTGTTCTTCTATTCTCTATCGAGTTACATTTTTATTTTCGCATATTTTCACATTAGGTTAAACTAGAATGGTCTGAATTTTCTTGGAAGAAAATTAAAATGGCTTCCGTTTCAATTCAATTTAATATTATCTTACAAAATAAAAATGTTAAATTCAATCGCAAAAGATTGCCTTTGTTTTTTATGGCTATATCCTTTTTGATGGGTAATTATGGAGTATTACTTTTATGAGACTACGTGAAAATATTTTTTATTTCCAAATGACACTATGCCCTCTGATCAGAACTGCCCTCTGACAGGGTATAATAATGGCAACACATCAATTAAGTATACGCAGTGTATGCCATTTTCCCACATATGCAATTACGAACCAAAAATCGTTGGCAAAGCTCCCACAGGTGGAATTCCCACCTCGTCGCACCCACACAGAACACCTTTACGCACAAACTCACCACATCAGCTGAAAACGGAAAACATTTTTCGAAAGCATTTCTGTTCGCTCAGTCTTCATTGGTTTGCCAAAAAGAATAGTACCTTTGTATCTATAGTTCCGCCACTGAATTCCCAACGAACTTCACAGTTTGTTTACCGAATCGAATCGCCGGAGAGAGATCAAGGCGGAAAATAGTTTTCATTTTTGCCCTGGAATTCGAGGAATTTGTTTATTGCGGAGCGTAAATTCTTGATTAAGTGGCCCGCGCGAATTCTTGAGCACATAAACATGCAGGAGTTAATAGTCGGCGTCGGAGGAATAGTCCCATTTGATAATGAGAATGTGGAGAACGAAAATTGCCAAAAGTGAGTCATTTGCACGCATATATTGTGGGTTCTTGCCCAATACATTTGTTTGCGGTCGCCATTTGAGCCCGTTTTTGCTAATGACAAACACTAAAGTGGCGCCGTACTAACTTATATAGTCAAGGTCGCGCTGATGTCACATCAAGCGCACCTTTATTACTGACCACTAATTTAGTAACCCGCTCCCGAAAAGAAATTATACCCGAATTTGTAACCATTGGTATTTGTGAAGATTTTTTATTTATTATATAAAATTTTGGAACTAACGAAAATCTTTGTAAAAGATAGAAAATAGATAAGATCGATATATTACAAGTAATTTATAATTTTACCAGATTTTAATATCAATAATACCACCTCAAAGGTTTAAAAATGATTAATTAAAACTATTTTAATATTTTAACCTGTTAATTTTCCTATTAACATTTGTAGTTAAATTAAAAAGTATTTTTGTAGAGGAAATACATTTTTTTTATATTAATGTTTAAAATGTAAATTTATTGAATGTTTTTAAAATTTGAAGTATATATTTATTTGCTTTTCCAAAGAACATTGTAGTTCTATTGCTAAATATGCACCCAATTTGGCATTGGCCACATGCGTTTTTCAAATCCAATTTGTTTTTTGAACCAAATTCCATCCTGAATTCCAATGTATTTACATGTGGGCATATTTCGATCATATTGGCCCGCTTTTTCGCCATTGTCCCATTTATTCAACGCGGAAATCATGTCGGAACTGAATGTATATACAGTGTACATTGAAATGCAAAATTTATGGGACTTTATTTAAATTATACTTGAGTTTTTCGGCGCATTCTTGGCATTCTTTATCGAAAGTCCCTGACTCTGACAATTGAATTCAAGGACACCATAATTGCTAAAACGAAATTAGTCATTTATCATGGGGCCAGACGGAAGTCTGTCTGCAGGTCTGTCAAAAATTTTGGCAGTCGAAAAATACCCACATTTTCTGGGACCGAGGTACAATTTTTAATATCTTGACTTTGAAGCATTTTTGCGAGTACTATATGAGTTTTTTGCACTTTACAAGATACAAGAAGAATGGCGAATTTTATAATATCCCAGTATTTTTCCCAACCCACATTAACCTACTTTACCATGTGATTGACAATGCAAAACTAGCCCAGCGACAAGGATTTCAAATTCCACCACTCTATAGCGAATACATAAATAATGGAACTTGGAATTCGAAAACATCTCAATTTGTTCTTGCTTTTTTATTTTTGCATTCGGTGATAATAATAAAAAAAAAAGAAAAGCAAAAACAAAATCATCCAAAAAGGCGGGCGGTGTGAAATATTTTAATTTCACTTATTTTCAAATCACACAATTTTCTGCCGATGCCAGTGGCTTTTTGGTCTAGTGAAAGTGACCGATGATTAATTTTGGCGCCTTGCCAGCGGAATTTGTGATTATTATTTAATGACGACGCCAAGTCGCCGTAAACATATAATAAAACCAAAAAGAATATCTTATTTTGACACACAGAAAATGGCAATACACTTATAAAGGTGGGGAAAATTATAAGGATTTAATTAGGATTTAAAATCAATTAGAAAAATCTTTGGTGTTTTAAAATCGTTTATAAAAGTTGACAATAAGTATGCAACAGTTCATAGATTCATTACAATAGGCGTCTTTATTTTTTTACAGCATACTTTTGGACGCTTTTATTAGAGATTTAGATTTTTACCTCTTGAAAGGGTATATACTTTTTCGTCGTGGAAATAAATCTGATATTTAATTTTACATTTACATTCCTCAGTGGCAGAAACTTTTGGGGGGTGATGACAGAAGCGGAAAGATGAAGATTTGGGCACCTTTCATTTGATCTCTGATGACAAGGGGGATGGGGATGTATAGGGGGTTTCGTTGATGGATAGGGCGTACAAGAACCAGATGGGGAGCCTCTTTAGGAAAATTAAGACTTTTTCTATCAAAAATAAAGATAAGAATATGTTGACAGATCTATTTAAGTCCCAGACAAATATGACTAATCCATTTGTTTAGCCAAAAATTTCAAGATCTGTAAAAAATTGTTGTGTTTTTGAATGGAAAGATTACTGACCTTTTAGCACTTTTATTTTCAATTGTAATTAAATCGTTGTTTAGTACAACCAATTTAAGATAAATAGATCGAAGACGTAGTAGATAATATGCCATTTGTATGATGACTGATATGTTTGTTTACGCATTTGCCAAATACCATTATAGATTCATTTTATTTTCACATCGCCTCCATTTATTACACACTCGGCGAAACTAATTATAAACAGGCATTTTTAAGGTGTACAGATACAAATTTGGGTATATACGTATATGTATCTTTGCAATATGTTTATTGTTTGTGCCTACGCAAAAAACCATGACGTCCCGTGATAAATACGTAGGTGATGGGATGGGATCTGCTGGGATTGGATGGGTTGGAATGGGATGGGATCGTTTGCAGATGGTTGTTTTAGTTTCCATTCACAAAATTACCCGCGGCTGTTTCATGTTGAAGAGCTTTGGCGGTACTACGCAAAAAAATACACCAATACCTGCCATTTGTTTATGAGCTATTTGTGTTTGGCTTAACACCAAATGTTCTCCTTTGTTCATTTGAGAAATGTTCTTATTTTATCGGTTCCTTCACCCTCTATTAATATACATGGGTACGTATATGAAAATGCATCTGGTTATCCAGGCAAAATTTATACGCAATATTATTTGGCAGTATAATCGAAAATTAGATACATATATGAATATTAATTAATACCTTAAAAAAATTGGCTATAATTGCATAAGAATTTTTTTAAGATTTAGTTTAAATTTTATTCGAAAAATCTTTAGGATCCTGAAATTGTTTTATTGTAGATTTGTTTTTCGATTAAAAATACACATTTTTTTATTCACAATTTAAAAACAGAAAGTATTCCTTTACCATAAATATTTAACACCTTTTTTTAATATATAAAAATTTTAATATAATATTTAAGGAGTACGGTATCACTCAAAAAAAATAATAAAAATAACTATTATTTTTCTTTGCTTTATTCCAGCAAGCTAAGTGCCTCCAAGACCGAAGATCACACACCATATCCTGGCCTGTCCCGTCTCACCCCATCCCTCATCCTTTGCGGAGCGGCGGCAGTGGTGCCCGCGTACATGGACAAACTGGGCGTGAGCTGCGTCATCAATGTGGCGCCCGAGCTGCCCGACACTCCACTGCCCAGTCAAAAGAATCCACTCTACCTGCGGATCCCAGTCCAGGATCGCTCAGAGGTGGATTTGTACAAGCATTTCGATGAGGTGGCCGATCTGATCGAGGAAGTGCGTCTCTCCGGTGGCTGCACCTTGATTCACTGCGTGGCCGGAGTCAGCCGATCGGCCAGTTTATGCCTCGCCTATCTGATGAAGCATGCGGGAATGAGTCTGCGGGAGGCCTACAAACATGTCCAGTCAATCCGACCGCAAGTGCGACCAAACTCCGGATTCTTCCAGCAACTGCGACGCTATGAGCAGGAGTTAAGAGGCAGCAGCTCGGTGGCCATGGTGTACTTTGCATCGCTGGACAAGGAGATACCCGACATCTTGGAGCCCGAGTACCGGGCTATGGAGGATTTCTACCAGCGCTACCGCAGCTCCCTGAAAAAGCGATAGATCGCTTATTCCACTCCACTCCACATCCACTTAATCTTACTTGTGATACTCGTTCCCTACTGCTAGACCCTAGATTAGATCTTAATATTCTATGTGCGCTTATAGATAACCGTGAAAATGCTGAAACTTACATAAGATGTATGCTTAAACTTTGTAATTACAAATACACTTTTATTTTCATTTAAGAACATTGAAATTACAGCGTTAATTAATCAGTTTTAGTAACTTCAATGAATCACACAGTTATTAGCGAACAAACAACACACTTGTATTATTATATTGTACATCATCATCATCTAGTATTATTTACACGTACTCGTATACTCGTATATAGTAGCTAACTAAACCGTAACTCGTAGATTGGGGAACCTTTAAATGCTCACGTTGTATTGTACTTGGCATCCGCGGGGCGAATTGAAATGATATACAGATATGAGGAGGAGCAGGAGGAGGAGGAGTAGCGTATGGCCGGCCTCCGCCTTCAATGTGTATATGTACATTAACACCTAGAATTCAGCATCTCAACACGAGCGACTTAGAAGAGACTTAAACCGAAACAAATAATTGGCTAGCTAAAAGGCAGAAGTAACCGCTTTGTGTGTACAATCAGCTAAGTATACTCTAGTTTTACTCCGACGCTAGGGGGATCTGCGGCTGCTGGTGCATTAGTTTCTTGAGGTTTTCGTAGGCCGTGTTCATGATGCCCCAGCTGATGAAGGAGCGGCCCGTGTTGAAGGCGCATCCGCGGTAGAAGTTGGCGATGCGGCAATCGCGCTCTATGTAAATTCGCTTGCAAGCCTGCCAGCTGCCCTCCGACCGCTGGCCCATGTCGCTCTGCAGCGACACCTTGATCACGTTGAGCGGATAGAAAATTGTGCTAATGCTCGCCCCAATCACTGCGCCCGCTACGAACTCCTGGGCCGTCCGACTGGACACCGATTGCTGTTGGTTGAGAAGGAAAGGCTTTTAATGGGGTTTTCTAGGTAAGACGAAGTGTGGTTTACTCACTCTATTGGGCAGTCGAACGCTGGCCTCCTCCCGCAGCACGAAGAACAACGCGTTGGACAGGCCGTTGCGCCAAAATACTGGTTCAAGTCCCCTGTAGAGCTCCCGATAGCCATGGTTGGCCACCACATACCTGGGGAATAATAAGATAAATACATTTGTGGGTGGTTTGGTTGACTTAAACTATTTTTGTATTATTTTTAGATGGTTAGAAAATCATTTCTAGAATTCTCTACATATTTATACCAGTTTGTATTGCTCCAGTTTCATTTGCAGAATACTGTCTCTTTAATAAACTGATTATATTTCGCCTGGTAATTGAAACCCTAAATATTTGTTTACTTGAAAGTTGTGAGGTTTACGAAGTGCTGGAATGTTCAATTCCAAACGAAACCTTTGGAAATACAGAATAAATTATACATAGTGGGTATTACACACTAAGTCCTTATCTCTAATACCACTAAAACTGAAACCACTTATGGAGATATATTTTAGCTAGTTTAAAATAATCTTATCTTTGTTATGCCCTCACAAATGGGACTACCGTACATATTAACTAGCTTTCCCTTTTGTTTTTTTTATAAAAAATATTTAGTATAGGGATAAAGCGCGAATTCTTTATGAAATATCAGGTAGTCACATGTAAACTATAGTTACTTAGGCCCTGCTATATTAACATTGACATTCTATTCCTTATGACATATGAAATACCCATGATTTTCCAACACAAACAGAGATATTCCCTCACCTGAATGCGTTGGGTGTGTTGGAGAAGTGCTGGTGGAACTTGGAGTCGGCCAGAAGGGTCTGCACCCGTTCGAAGGGCAGGAGGATGGACTCGGCGCTGCCGGCGACCACACCTGCGATCACCTTGGCTCCGTAGTCGTTCAGCCGGTAGTCCTCGACCAGGTAGCGCCGCGTCCCATCGAACACGCCGAACATGATGGACAGCGAGATGGTCTTCTGGGCGAGCGGCGGCAGCATGCCGCGGTACAGGAAGCCCAGTCCCTCGTGGCGCAGCTGGGCAAAGGCCGAGGTGATGGGCACGCCGTGCAGCATTTGTCGGAATATCATCTTGTAGATGGGATATGTGGCCGCGATGTTGACGAAGGCGGCGCCGCAGCCGCAGGCGAACTCCTCCCACTGGAAGGCCCCGAAGAATCGATCGGAGAACACGCTGCCACCAACTCGGGATTTCTCTAGCTCCGTGGGCGTTCCGCCAGATGGAACCCTTTTCGAGGGCGGGGGCGGCGGGTCGGTGGTTTTGGCGACATTCGGTGCTCCATCGTCTTTCATCTTGGTCTTTGATCCTAACTTCAATACGGGCGTGTGGAGAAGTGCGCATTTGTCACCGCGTTACCATTGTAACTACTCACACGCTCCGTACTCCGTTTTCGTGCTGGTTTGTTTTGATTGCGAGTCACATCGGTTTAATTATATAATAATAATAAAATGAGGAAGAACCACGGTATGACGGCGGCCGCCAGAGTGACCGTATCTCCAGGCCCCCGGGGCTTACCACAGGACTCTGTTATCCAAATTTAATTTGAATTGAAGGGATTTTTAACGTAAATTTTAATTTTTTAAATAGATTGTCTGGGTTAATGCGTAAATATATACCTGAAAAATTGTGTTCATCTTGTGAGTTGTGCAAAAAATATCAAAGCACTAATTACCCAACTAGTTACGCCGTAATCAGGACTAGTTACTTTGAAATAAAAAAAACAATATTTACAAATAGATTTTAATAAGAAGGAATTATCTCAAAATTTATTAGAAATATTGCTATACTAATTTAAAATATCAATTAAAAAAGCATAATGCTGTTGAATTTTCAAAAAATGTACAAATTTGATGACCACAAAAAATATATTTATTTTTACCACAGATTTACATAGGTACTTTTATACTTTCCTGGTAATTAATTAAACTAAAAACAAGAAAATAAATTTAAAAACGTATTATTAACAGTGCGCTTAACAGCACACAGAACTCGCGCTAACAGCACTCTCTCGGCTAATTTATCGCCTTCTGTGCGCGCGATGCAGCCACACTTTCTTTTCGCTTCTAATTTCCGGCAAGGTATGTGCATGATTTTCGGTCCACGTGCGTTTTTATAACTTTTTAGCCATAATTCCCGATTCCAGCGGTATTAAGTTCAACTCGGTTGGTGGCAGTGCTGTTTGCAAGTTAGCGGTTCGTATTTTGGCCAAAATTGGACCGATTCCTGTGAGTTCCCGAAGAATGGCCACTGTTTGTGTCGAAAAGTCAAGGGGGAAACGGACCGGAAACTACTCTATAAAGCGGGGGAACTAACTGCAAAAGCCCCTCCAACTTTGTTGATCTATACCTAAGTTGGGAATCTGGTGTATTATGGCTTGTTTAGTGTTAAAAAACCATTCATATAATGAGTTTTTCTAAAGAAAGTGTATTAAAAAGTGCTTCTTTTGTGCCCTTTCAGCATCAAGATGACTATCCGCCCAGCGTACAGGCCCAAGATCGTGAAGAAGCGCACCAAGCACTTCATCCGCCACCAGTCGGATCGTTATGCTAAGCTGTCGGTGAGTTACACACTATAGATTACCTTCCAAAAATTTTATTTATGAAGATATATTCCCCTGTACTATAGCACAAATGGCGCAAGCCCAAGGGTATCGACAACAGAGTGCGTCGCCGCTTCAAGGGACAGTACCTGATGCCCAACATCGGTTACGGATCGAACAAGCTCACCCGCCACATGCTGCCCACCGGATTCAAGAAGTTCCTGGTGCACAACGTGCGCGAGCTGGAGGTCCTGCTCATGCAGAACCGCGTCTACTGCGGCGAGATCGCCCACGGCGTGAGCTCCAAGAAGCGCAAGGAGATCGTCGAGCGCGCCAAGCAGCTGTCGATCCGCCTCACCAACCCCAACGGTCGCCTGCGTTCTCAAGAGAACGAGTAAGCTTAAGTTTCTTGAGTGGTTCTTATAACGTGGTCGGAATACAAGTTTGAAAACGTTAATATACCCGGACTTTTTCGTAACAAATGTGTGTTGGGTGAGATTTGTGGATTGGAGACTTACCTGGATAACTAGAACCAGTTGATATTATCCAATTGATAGCAGCTACAGCTACTTTTGTAGGGGTAGGAATGTTCTTATGAACTGTAGACCGCACTCATGTCAAGAAAATAGGCAATATTTTTTATTTAGATAGGATTTATTGATTTCCTTATGCTAAATTAAGGTCATTTGATTACAAATATGAAATAATTACAATTGATAGTAAGGTTTACAAGGTTTTAAGGTCTTCAATAATTTCATTACCAAATTACAGCAAAGTATTGTACAATTAAATTCAATTTCAAACGCCGGCCAGCTTTAATCAAACTCGCTTCCGTTCGAATACCAGTAAATTATATTTTGTAGGCGATCTCTACAATAATCAAGTACAAAGGAATAGAGATATACTAGGGAGATACAATTATTAATTGTAGGCAATGGGTAGCTTATTTCAAGACTACGTCGTGATCGAATTGCAAGTGGTGCTCCAGCTCCTTCTTGTTCTCGAAATTGGTGTTGCATATCAAGCAGAAGCCGCTGTTCTCATCGTTGTCCGACATAATGACGGTGACGGCCGCCTCCGATTCGTCCACGTCCACGTGCAGCTCCTCGACGACCTGCTGCTCGTCGGCGGGCGCCTCCTCCCGCACCCCATAGACGACGTCGCCCTCGTGGGTCTTCATGTGCATCTTGAGGGTGTAGCGCTCGGTAAAGGACTTGGGGCACACAGAGCAGTAGTGCCTGGGCCGGTTCTCCTTGTGGATTAGCGTGTGATGGTTGAAGGTCTTGCGTGACTTGAACGACACATTGCAGATGCTGCAGATAATGGGATTCTCCTCGGCCTCGTGCCGCAGCCGATGGTTGTAGAGCAGATTGTCCTGCGAGAACCGCAGGCCGCACTTCTCGCACTGGTACTTCTTCTTGTCCCAGTGCATGCGCATGTGACGCAGTGTGTTCACCGGCCGCGAGAAGCTCTTGGGACAGTACCGGCACTGCTTCTCCGTCTTGCCCTCGTGCAGGTTCATGTGCAGCTCCAAGTACTCCTCATCGCGCCGGATGACGCCGCAAATGGGGCAGACGTGATTCGGCTGCTTGGAGTGTTCCTCGCTGGTGTGCTTCTGCAGCTGATACCAAGAGTTGTAGACCTTGCCGCAGGTGCCGCACTCCTGCTTGACGCGCTTCTTCATCGGCTTGTCCTCGCCGTCGGACAACTTGCCGTACTGTCCGGCCTCGGAGTCGCCCACCTCCACCTCCTCGCATATGAACTCCTCATCCCCGTCGTCGTCTTCCTCATCATCGTCGTTGTCGTTGATCTCCTCCTCCTCGTCCACGAACTCCCTTTTGATGTCTGTCTCGGATTCCTGATCCTGATCCTTGACCAGCTCTACGAACAGGGCATCTGCCTCGGCATCGGCATCTGTGTCTGCATCGCTGGCGGGGATTTCCACCTCCTCGACTAGGATATCATCACCGGTTACCTCGAAACCGGACTTTAGAGCGCTCTTCAGCTGGTTCGTGAGCCTTTTCTGGGTGGTCATCAGGTTGACCATGATGGTGTCGTACTCGGAGAGCTCCTGGAAGCACCGCGGGCACAGCCGGGCACTGGGCTTCAGGTCCAGCGGCGTCTGGATGCAGTTGGCCAGGTGGGTGAGCACCAGCGAGACTGTTTTCTGCGACGAGGGCACCTTGGCCGACAGCTTCTCGTAGCCACCATCTTCGCTCAGCTCGACGGCGCCGCAAAAGAAGCATGTGTCCATTGCGGCTGGGTGGACTCGTATTCGGGTTTACGGTTAGCAATGCTGATCGGATTTGCCCGGGCTATGGCGGCTGTTTATTGTTTACAACCTCAGAGAGGGCAAATTGTGTATAAATTTAATAGAGTTGGCAAAAGTGAATGAATATCGGAGCTATACTAAAACGCGTGAAATGCAACCATGGCATCATTCCGACCAGGGATGGCGAACGAACGGAAAGAGACGCGCGGAACGATGGGAGTGGAACAGGGCGGAACGAATTTTTGAAATATTTTAAAAATGTATATATTTTTCATTGGAGAAAAATATAATTAGTGAAATAATAAATAATAAAATATTTGTCAAAAAATCACAACCAAACACCAATAGTAAAATATTTCTAAAAAGTGTAATATACGATTTTTCAAATATTTAAAAATATGTCATGTCTGACAATTAATCTTGGAAAACTTATGATAATATAAATTCTACTGCATTTAAATCATTTTTATTGATTTGGTTCCCAATAAATACAACACTTCCTCTTTTCTTTTTCATTCTTTTTATTGTGGTTAAAACAATTCTCTGAATAACTTCAAATTAATGAAGCAATTACAAATGTATAGATTACTTATTTTTTTTAAGATATACTTATTTAGAATAATTCAGGGATGTGAAACTTTTTACATTTTGGCAAAATCTTCAAACTAATGAAGAAATTAAAAATAGTTTCATTTTATTTTTTTAGACATACCTATTTAAAATATCGTGTGTCATGGTTGCTCAATCTAATCTAAGAATTTCGGTCATCTGAAAACTGATAAGATCGCTTTCATTGTTTGGGGACTCGGTAACGGTGTCCTGTGGTCCAAAAACCGAGCAATTTCCGCTTTGTTTGACAAAAGATCGATGCCTCTTGGACACAGATCGACTGTTTCGGACAAAAGTCTTGGTGACATTGCAGGGAATCGGATTAAGAGAGGCCGCCGAACAGTCGGACTCCAGGTTATCCTTGCTTATCAAATCCCTCAGCTTGGCCAGAACGGAGTACAAAATCTTGAGGCGCTTCACGATGCGTTTGGGATCCACTGGGATGTCCAGATTGACAACAGCCTGGCACTCCCGCAGTATCAGGATGAGATCCTTGTGCACCCGCTGGCCATCTTCACTGAGACCCAAGTAATTAACTGGCAGCCGGAAGTGCTCCACCAAAACGCCGCCCCGCTGGACAATCACCTTGAGGTGACTCTTCTCTAGAATCTGGATACTTTCGCCCAACATATCGAGGTAATTATTGATCAGGGAGCAGCTGTCGATGATTTCGTGGATCACGTTCCGAAAGATCAGCAGCTCCTGGTTGAAATGATCCTCCAGGATTTCCGCATGGTGCGCGGATGAAGCGGACTCCGGCAACTGGAGGGCCGGCACAATGCAGGCATCCAGAGATTCCAACGAGGCCAGGCAGCTCCTCACAATCGTCTTGGTCTTGATGTCCTGCGAGAAAGCTATGGCCAGCACTCCAATCTGCTGGATGCGATCCATATTGATGTCGAAGGCGGAAATCAGTTCCTGAGCACCATCGGCATCCTTTTGCAGCTCCTCCCTTAGTCTGCCCACCGAAGTGTTCTCCAGTTCGGTCAGGCTGACAAAGAGCAAGTGCAGCATGGCCTCATTTAGGAAGGATTCCAAGGCGTAGAGAGCTCGTTCCAGGGAGAGGGCCTCCAGCTTGCGATGGCCACTATTCGCCTCACCGGCCTCCTCGTGAAAAGTGGCACATTCGCCGAGTAAAGTCTCGCAAAGCGACGTCAAAGCCTTCTTGTCCGACTGAAGGGCCACATTGGCAAAGGCCAAGGCGTGCCGAACTATATGATTCACTATGCTGGCCAGCTGGTAGCTCTCCTCGTCCTCCATGAAGCTCTCCTCCAGAATGTGCAGCGAGTTGTCGCTACGCTGAGCCAGCTTCTCCATGTAATCATCCAGATGGTCCAGAGCCAGATCCATTAGCTCAACGAACGAGTGATCCTCCAGGTTCTTCACTGTGGATACGTTGTTCTCCAGTTGGGTTAAGGAGATCAGCAGTCGGCGGCAACACCAATCCAAGCGATCGAGAAAGTGCTGCCTGGTCAACTGCGATGCCACCAGGCTGATGGTTCTCTCCAAGTGCGTGATGCAGGTAACCACCTGGGTGAGGCACAGAAAGATGGTCTCCACTTCCAAGTTGGCGCCACTGGGAGCCACCTCGGGCAGTCTGGCCTTCAGGTCGCTGGCAAAGTCCAGGAAAGTGGCGCAGAACTCGTTCAGCCAGCCCATGTTGCCCGTGCTGCTGTAGCCCTCGGCGATTAGCTCACTGCAAGTGTTTAACTGCTCTAACAACGAGTCCATTACTGTAGAATATGTGCTCCTGTAAAGCTGAACGTTTCAACTAAGAACGATTATTCCGCTGCCTGTCCTTATATACGGAAAATTCGCAGGTAGAAAGGATATTTTTTCGGGGGAATTGAGAAAGAACATCTGCTTACTTAATGACCCGGCGAAAATTCGCGAAATTCGCGATTTTACCTGGCCAGATTTCCTGGAAAACAGGCTAAAATACTGGAATTTTCCGTCAATGATTGTTTAAGATTTAATTTTATGATACATACATGCGCGCCTATGGACCCATCATAATCTGGGCTTCTTAGATTAAACTAGCAAAAGGGACTACGTCTAAAAGAACGCAGCGGTGGCTTCCTTGGCCGTTTCCGCCGACTCGGGCTTCTCCACCGGCTGGTGGACCCGCTTGTGCACCTTCAAAGTGTACTTGTCCACAAAGGACTTCTCGCAGTCGGGGCAGGGATAGCGGGGTCGGTCCGTTTGATGGGTTCGCAAGTGGTGCTTGTAGGTGCGTTTCGTCTTAAACTGCTGGTGGCACACCTCGCAGATCAGTGCATTCTCCTCGGCATCGTGGCGCATCAGATGGTTGTACATCAGCCAGGACAGCGAGAAGCGCTCGCCGCACTTGTCGCACTGGTACTTCTTCTTGTCCCAGTGCACCTCCATGTGGCGCAGGACGTTCCGCTTGTGCGAGAACTTCTTGTCGCAGTACCGGCACTCCAGCTCCGTCTTGCCCTCGTGCAGGTTCATGTGCAGATCGAGCACCTCGTCGTCCTTGACCTTCAGGCCGCACACTTGGCAGGTGGCCTGCTCCGACTTCTGGCAGGTGTCGGCCTTGATGTGCCGCTCGAGAACCTCCTGGCTGGAGAACATCTCGCCGCAGATGTGGCAGGGTATCTCGGTGGGCTCGGTGAAGAACTCCTCCTCGGAGGAGGGCATGCTGTCGTCCGGCTCGCTGAACTGAAAGTCCTCGTCCAGCATCTCCTCGGCCATGAACTCGTTATCGCCCTCCTCCTCCAGATCCTCCTGCTTCTCGGGTGTCTGCTCCTTGAGCGGAGTGGCCTGGATGATCTTGAACGCGGGCACCTGCACCCTGGCCCTCTTGGCCGCCTGCTGTTTGCTCTCCGGCTTGCCCTCCGCCTGCCGGCAGCCCAGCAGGGCGTCCGCTATCTGGCGCTGCACCTGGCTGAGATTCCTCACCAGTCGATCGTAGTTGAAGAGGTACTCCAGGCAATCCCGGCAAGCGGCGGAGTTGGGCGAGAGATCCAGCCGCTGGTTGATGATCTTCTCGAAGTATTTCAGTATATCCTTAATCGGCTTGAAGGTTCCTGGCACTATGCAGCCTGCAATAATTCGGCAATTAGGATTTTCCAGGCCGCGGAGGCGGAGCAATCGTTACCTTCTATCAGCTGGAACACGCCCACGGACTTCTCCTTGCCGCAAACGAAGCAAAACGGACGCGTGGAGCTCATCTCGTCGCCTTGGAATCGGAAAATTCGGTTTATCTTAAACAATTTAATTTGTGTATATTTTGTTGTGAACGCTAGAGCTGTACCGATAGTATCGATAGTTTTAAGTGGGGGTGTATGGGGTTATCGACTTATTACTTATAATAATAAAAACTACAATAAACTATAAATAAATATATTTCAAAAGTTGTAGATTTAAAAAAAAATCATTAACCATTTTTTATATATTGCATTAAAAATAAAAAAAACTGTGAAAATGTAATTAAAATATATCTAAGTTTTTACATATTAATAACACAAAAATGTTCTATGTTTTTTTATACATAATTAATTAATATTTAAAAAATGTTGTGTGGTCTCAAGTTAAATTTATAACAATTTAATAGTTTAAGGAACACCCTTAATATTTTTCAATCGATAGTATCGATAGACAACTCACATTGCAAGAAAATCAAGGCATTTTTGGAAAAATTGCCGGTTGGTAAGAAACAAATTGCTATTTCTAAGCACTTTTCCGCAATGAATCGTCTTCAATTGTTCTCCAAAGGACTTCGACTGATACACAAAATGTCCGAGGAAACACTAGCAGGCGTGCCATCGGTGCACATCAGTCCAGAGGGAATCTTTAAGTACATCTTGATCAATGTCATTGACGGAGGAGATGCTACAAAGGCTGTAGTTCGGGGTTTTTCGGATTGCGAATGGCATGGTAAGTGGCTTTTCGTGTAGTTATTATACAACTATTAATCCTGGGAACCCATATCCTTTAGCCGACATCTTCGATCGCGAGGAAAGCGTTTTCAAAAAACTGGGACTTCGCGCCGAATGTCCCGGCGGCGGTCGCATAGAACATAATCCGGACAAGAAGTACATTAAGGTCTACGGATACTCTCAGGTAAACTAACTTATTTTGTATTATCCTGAAATACAATACTTTATTAATAAATATTTTCAAATTTTCTATTCCAGGGCTTTGGAAAAGCTGATCACGCCCAGACCAAACGTATCCTCGCAACCAAATACCCGGACTATACGATTGAAACCTCTGATGAAGGATACTAGCTCCTATCAGATGGAGAAAACCTGTCTTCCCACTCTTAAATCAATTTAAGATCCCATAAGCCATGACTTTTCGGAAATGGAATTTTACATTTTAAAAATCACTTTCAAAAACAGTTGGTCAGGCGCTGTGCAACTGCTCATACTAAACCTTTTCGGTTCTAAATTCTAATTGTATAGAAATTTCCCTTGTATTTCCTTTGAAAAAATAAAATGAAACTCCTCAAGACTTTGTGCCATCTTCCACAATGTGTTTCTCCGTTGCGTAAGCTTTGAAACCATCTAAAATATCTCAAATTCATAGTTTCTATTAATCCTAGAAAAATGTTATTCAACCGATCTGATCAGTTTGGTTGGAATTCCAAGGGTTCGGATCACGAAAGGTCAAAATCGTTATTTGTTAGTAATGATCCATACACATGGCTATACGAATTTTGGAAGAGTGATCGTTCGGGGAGCTGATGTCGACAATCATTGTGAGTCCTGTTTGCTGGGTAGTCCTATATTTATATTATATGTCTCGTTTACAGTGGAAATATTTGACTCAATTTTGGAGGAAATGGAACCACAGGGCATATGTTCAAAATGCCTGGGCGGTGGAAGGATTCTCAATGAGGAGGACAAGAAGAAAATCAAGATTTATGGCACCTCAAGAGTGAGTAAAACGCGTTTCGTTTCTGGAAGTTTTGGCTAATTAAATTGTATTGCTAGACATTTGGCGGTGCTGATCACAAAAGGACGAGGAATATACTACAAGCGTGGACCACATACAAGGACTTTAAGATCAGCGTTAGGCCTTGAAGTTGCAAATATTTTGGAAATGTTACTTTTACTTAAATAAAAATTGCACAGCTAAACTGATTTTTTAGTATTATTATTTTCTAAGGATATTCTTCCATATTTTGATAATGACAAGGGGAAAAAGTAATGCTGAGACCCAAAAAGGCTTTATTGTTCTAAAATAAAAAAAAAAGTTTATCGATCTTATTATCCTTGAGTTTTGTGACAGTTCTTCTTTTATAATTTGACTTTAAGACCCAATATAAAATCAGTCTAGCTGAAGCCTTGCTACTGTTGAGACCACAAATTTTTGGAATATTTTATCTAAATTCCAGTGCCGGTTTTTCTTTTAATTTTTCCAAAATGAAAACGTTAAACCTTTTGGCTCCCCTTTCACAAATGGTGAAGCCCATCCGGAGGCAAAGTATTTCGCGAGTCAACGCCCTTTTAATAAATGTTCCAAGAGTTCAGATTTCAAAGGGGAAGAACAAGTACCTTTTAATGGTGATTCACATGCACGGTTTAACGAGGTTCGGCAGGACGATCGTCAGAGGATCCGATACGAAGGACCACGGTTAGTTTTGGTTGATTGATCGCTATAAATCTCATCCTTTAATCCCGTTTCTAGAGCAAATTTATGAAGAAACCCAGGAGGAAATGGACGACATTGGCATATGCACAAAGTGTCTGGGCGGAGGTTTCCTAAATAACAAAGAGGAAAAGAAACTAATCAAGATCTATGGTTGCTGCAAGGTAAGTTAATGGTAGTTCTTCTTTAATAACTTTGATAATAATAGAACCTGTATCTAGACTTTCGGAGAAGCTCCGCACGGCAGGACTAAGGATATATTGCTGTCCTGGACGAAGTACCAGCATTTCAACATTGTTTTGCCCAAAAAGAACTTGAATGCTTACGAAGAATAAAAAAAAAAAGAGCACAATGAAGGGCAATAGAAACATGTTACCTTTCCAGTTTTGCCTTGTTGGCAATTTAAACCAATAAATAAAAAATTCCATGACTGATAAAATATGTTTCTTAATTTAATTGTAATGTTCGGAAAGTATTTTATGCAAAACCTTATTTTTAACATTCAAAACCAATCGTACAATTATTTTTGAAAGATATGTAGTCAAAGATATTGTCAAAAATTATATGTAACAAATACTAGGGTGAAATGAAAAATAAAAACCGTTAAATAAAATGAAAGTACCTGATTTAAAAAAAATTAGTTCAAATGTTTTTTACGAAAAACGTAAGATTTTTGAAAATTTAAAAAGAAAACCGCTAGATAAACCGGAACCACTAATTCGATAGACGCTTTTCGATAACCGATAGCGCCAGCTGTGCAGCCCTCGTTCTCAGCATATTTTGTAAATAAAATAAATTCCAGAATTTCGAAAATGAACTGCTGCATTTGCCAATTTTCGGTGCGCGTGCCGAAGGATATTCACACGGAGACTGTTGGCCATCCCCCTGTGCTGATCAGCGACCTGGTCCTGCAATGCACCCGGGGCACGGACTACGTCCTGGCGGACGAATCGTCGACGATCTGCAAGAAGTGCTGCGAAAAGCTGGCCAGATACCACAAGTCCATTCAAATCGCGCGCAAGCTGCGCCAGGAGATCCTCGAGCTGATCCACAGTCCCTATATGCCGAAGGAACTGAAGCACTCGCCCTTTAAGGAGGAGGATGTCGCCAGGGAAACCCGATCCATAACCAAGTTCGATGGGAACATTGAGGAGGCAGAGGGCGGCGAGGAGGAGGAGGATGATCCCGACGAGGAGGAGGAGCATCAGCAGCTGGAGGAGGATGACACCTGCGGGGAGGGCGTCACCCTGATGGATCCCGCCAGCATCGAGGAGGTGGTCGCCGTCGGCGACGACGAGGAGCAAACCTTTATTATCAAGCAATCCGTGGAAGAAGACGAGTTCCAGGCCGTAGGCCTAGAGCTGGACATAGACAATGAGATCATCATCAATGAGCAGGAAGAGGAGGACCAAGATTTGCTGCCACATGCCAAGCATGAGGCGCAGGAAGCGGACTTCTTTAAGGAGGACACCATGAGCGACTTTGACGACCATCTGGATGGGACCATCGAATACATAATATCCGACGGCGATGGCGACGACCAGGAGCAGGACCAGGACAGCTCCGGCGAGTACACGGTCAACATTCAGTGTCCCAGCTGCCCGGAGAAGTTCACCAGCCGGCGCTCGTACAATGCCCATACCAAGCGGGAGCACTTTCCCGGCTATGTCTGTGATCAGTGCGGCAAGACGCTGCAATCGTACTCCGGCTTCATTGGGCATCTTCAGAACCACGAGCCCGTCAAGCAGTTTGCCTGTTCCGTTTGCCCGGAGCGCTTTAGCCGCAAGTTCCGGCTGAAGCATCACATGGCCTGGCACACCGGCGAAACGCCGTATCAGTGCGATGTCTGCTCCAAGCGATTCGTCCACAAGGTGGCCCTGTACAAGCACAAGATGATCCACGACAACGAGACCAAGCGACTGGAGTGCCAGGTGTGCGGCTTTAAGACACGCACCAAGGCCCATTTGGAGCGGCACATGCGTTCGCACACGGGCGACAAGCCGTTCGCCTGTCCGGTGTGCAACAAGCGCTTCTCCCAGATGTACAACATGAAGGCCCACCTGCGGGAGCACGAGAGTCCCGGCACGAATCGCCATCGTCGCTATCACTGTCCCAAGTGCACACACACGTTCATCAACGAGCAGAACTATGTGTCCCACGTTCAGCGGGACGACTGCACGGCAGTTTAGCTATCGAATAGACATAGTAGATAATCTAAGGTTTAATCCCGACCATTATTATGATATAGCAATCACCCATCCATCCGAATGAAATCGAATCATTTGGCACCTTATTACGTTCTATCCATGTACTTTTTTATTAAATCTATATGCATTTTGCTCACAAATAAAATATGTTTGATATAATAAATTTATCCGTTATTTTTGCATATTTCTGCGGTTATTTCAGTTTTCTTAAAAAAATATGTATAGTATGTGTTGTATGCATTAACTTATTTAAATAAATCAATCGATCGATGTCGTCCGCTTCGGCCAGGGGCCTCTATATGTATGTATATCCCAATGGTGGACTCAATCGAAACCCGAAAATGAAATGTGCCTAATGGTAGATCGGTAGATGCAATTGACGCAATTACAATACATTGTATAAATACATAAATGTTAAGTGTGTGTTTGTTGTGTATGCTGTGTTATAGATTATACAAAAATAAAACAGATTATCTTTTGATTTTTTGTCGAGTTGAATAGAACTTTGTTAATATCATCATATCATCATCATCAAAATGCACATTACAAAAATATTAACAAAATTTATTGCAGGCAGTCCGTAGTTAGTAAAAAGTAACAAACAAATCCCAATCGAGAGAGGTAAACCCATAAATCTTCTTAATAAATTTATCATTTTTGTGCAGGATCCTAATCCTAAAACGCTTTTCGGACTCTTGAAATCTACGGCCACCACAAGGTGCTGCGGATCAACATAAAGTGGCTCCAAAAATGTCGTTAGGGAATCAGTTATTTGTTGTACAGAAAAATACATTGCCCCCGCAGAGAGTAGTTTGTGATGCTTACAAAAGCCGGTCGCCCGTACAGATATCATTAATAGCTTTTGATTTGTCGGAAATAGCTTCTCCAGTTTGCTAGCTCTAAGATGCGTACACTTGGTGCGTTCGTTATCGTATCCATCTCTCAGTATCGTCATCGTTATCAATCATCAAGTGCACCAAGTCACACTCACGATTTGCCTTAATACAAAATCTACGCTAAATGCTTAAATATTAATCGGATGGCTTGACAAGACCCATCGCTTTGTCTCCGAATAGGGGCAGTATGTCGGAGTCGTTAACAATCTCTTCCTGAATCACTGGACTGTCCGGGTCCTCGCAATGCGTCTTGAAGAAGAATCTGTGGGATCCAAGACGATTAGGGTAATGCAAACTAAGAGTAATGAAAGTGGATACGGTACCTGAAGTGTCCTCTTCTGGGCAGATAGTCCTTGAACTGACGCAGGGTTGGCTGAGTACCGGGTATTTTTATTCTGTACGGCACTGGCTCCTCGCAGAACGAGAACACCACTATCGTCTCCGGCGGCTTGGCCGGCAGAGGCGGTGGCGCCGCCGTGCTTTGCAGCTGCACATGGTGCTGGTGCTGGTGGGGCAGGCTGATACTGCCGCCACTGCTGCTGCTGCTGAAGGTGGCCAGTGGCTGGTGCTGCATCGCCGGTTGGGCATAACGACGAGAGCGCCGCGGCTCGTCTTCCAGTCTTCGTTTCGCCTCCTCCAGTTTCGAGGCCGTGCTAGAGCCAGATCGAGAGCTTTAGTAAGGGGTTTTGTAATCAGTTAGTTAGTAATCGGTGTTAATTATTCTAAAATGCTCACCTCGCATCTTTGTACTTGGTAACAGTGTCGGCCGAGAACATGCTAATGCCACTGTCTGTGTTCATGGAAGGCCATTTGTTTGTCAACTTCCTTGAGCAGGAACTGTGATCCGGCATGGACTTTGAGTGCTTCATGGAGTGACCGCCTGTGTATTAAGATTTAGATTAGAAAACTAGTGTTTTAATGGCTTCCTAGGATTAGTCTTACTCAGACTCATGGCGCCATCGCTGACCATCCCGGAATCATGGGTGGCCGTACGTCGGCGCGATGGGATGGGCGGGCAGGGCGACATCGTTCCCGGCGAGCGGTGCGGCGTTTGGTCCTTCCACACCCGCGACACATGCTGGTCCAGAATGTCTTGGTCGTTGTCCTCGTCCAGTGCGAACTTCTCCCGTATCGCCTCGGCGAAGGCTCGATCGCTGGCACTGGATCTTTCGTTGGTTAGCAGAGCAGCGCCGGGATTTCTCTGTAATAGAGAGATTCAATTTAATGTGAGGTTCCTTGGTTATAACTTGATTTAATCCCACCTCGCGGGCTCTTTCTTCCAGGTCTCGCTTTCGCTTCACTTCCTCCAACTTGGGTATCAGCAAGGCCACCAGCTCGTCCTCCTTGAGTGGCCGGTGCTCGTTCGAATGTAGTCGTTGTGTGCGAGGTATCACCTGTTTTGGAAACAAATGAAAAGGATATTTAGATCTTTACATATCTAAAATACTCATAAAAAGAAGGAAGGTTCGAGCTTTAACACATAGTTTTGATCGTATAGCTCTGAGCTTTGTATGTGACTTATCCTTATCCCATTCCTACTCACCTGAAAGGTGTTGGTCTCCTTGTTCGCCATCGCGCTCTGACGAATCGCCTTGCTCTCCGTGGAGCTGTGTCTGCGTTGTATGTACGGGCGACCGTCCCTGAAACGAGGAATCAGTTAGTCAGTCAAACCGTTGGCTGGTCATGGTTGGTTCCTTGTCACAAGTAGGCATCTCTTCAGGATCTCTCTACGGCGCCAAGCCGCTACTCACATGGAACAGCTGGAGATCGACATGGTGTCGGAGTCGGTGCGTCCGCCGGAGCTAACGCTGGCCCTCTCCGAATCAACCCGCGAATTCGGCACATAGGAGGTGTTGGTAGTGCTTGGATTGTACACATAACCGTGGGCACTACTCGCATGCAGATCGGACCCAGGAACAGGACCAGGAATATATATGTTTTCCATGCAATGGCGCCCAATCGTGTGTGTGATTGTGTGTTTTTTTTTTGTGAGTGGGATATTCGTCAAGATCCACAAAACAAAAATGTTCAAAAACAAATAAGGAACAAATAGTTTATATCATCGAGTCAGTAGTGTATAACGGTAAACATATGTACAATGCATATGCAGGTGATGTTGTTTTTTTGGAGGTCCAATGGTGTATATATATAGTATGCAGGTGGGGTCGTGTTTTTTGGGCGTGCGTGTTTTGGTTTTTGTGAGCGTTCATGTACAACATATGTAAAAAAAAGTAAAAGAAAAAAAAGTAACAAATTAGGAGTTAATCACAGAAAATCATTATCAATAATGGAAAACTTTAAAACTTAAGACCAACATAAGAGTATAAAAGTGTGGTGGATCTCGCCAAGTGTACAAATTTTTGGATGGTTTTTAAAAACTAATATTGCAATCAAAATAATATCACATCCTTGTGCAGATTTAAGAATAATATTACCTTTTAATAGGTTAACATTACTCAAATATGGATTATTCTATTTTACTATTTTGACTGCAACTATTTCAAACTATATACTAGCTTACATGTATTTACATTCTAGCCTTGGTTTCGTTATCACCAAAGGGTTACAAGGTACAACATAAGGTGCGTACATACCCGGGAGGTCGGATTTCCAGTCTTCTTTTCTGAGTTGCTATTAGTAGGTCCCGCGTCAGTCGGATCGGGTAGTCGGGCGTCCGCGCACTAGCGCCCATGGATCCGGAACCCAGGGATCCGCCGCCGCCCTCCTGCATCTGCACCTTCTCGAAGTCATCGCAGAGCGACAGCACCGAGTCCTCGTGCAGCGTGGGCAGCGTGGAGCTGCGTGGCAGTGTGTCGGTGGCGCTGATGGAGCCACTGGAGCTGGCCGACGTGGAGGGACCGTACACACTGCCGCTGGCACTGCATGTGCCAGCTGGCGGCCCGCTCACGCTGCTCACCGGCAGATTGATGAAGGCACCGGGCGGCACCAGCTGCTGGAGGTGCTGCTGATGCTGCTGCTTTGTGGCGGCGGAGGAGCCAGTTGCGGATGGCGGAAGGGCACAGGCGCCCACGAGACTGCTGCCACCGCTGCCACTGCTCCCGGCACTGCCACCCGATCCCGTGGCCCCACTGCTGCTGCAACGCTCCTGCTGGGCGGACATCTGCTGGATGTACAGAATGTACATCTCGGAGCAGAGAAACGTGGGGTAGATGTTGTCGCGGATGGTGACCTCCACATGGCGCTGCATGGGATCGAAGATGTGCGGGCTGAGCGGCAGCTCGGGATTCGTCTTGATGCCCTTGATTTGGGCGCGCAGGTCATCGGAGATGGACAGCTGACTCTTGCGCAGGAATCTGTATTGAAGGAGAGTTAAATTAGAATAAATTACATAAATGTGTTAAAATATTTATAATCACCTGTAGATGGCTCCGATTATCTGCTTGATCTTCTCCGGATCCGTCTGCTGCTTGAGGCCCTCGCAGGCGAAATAGAAGTTGAGGTGGTCATTGTAGGCGGGCGCCTCCTCCTCGACGTACTTCTTGAACAACTCGACCCCATCGCGGTCCTCCAGCAGGTGGTTCAGCGTCCGGGCCCAGTTCAGGTAGGATGGCGGTGAATTCTTCGAGGTATCTGCTACCCCTTCGGTCATCTAAGGAATATGAATATTCAGTTATATTATAGTATTCCTTTAATATAAATTCATTAACTCACCTTTTTAACACGGCTCTCTTCTCCGGGTACTGGTGGTCGTGGCCCACTACACTCATTATCATCATGTTTCCGGAGTCCCGATGGATGGCCACTCATGCCACTCTAAATTGGCTTCCCAGGAGACGAGCGATCGCTGCCAAGTATTTACCTATATTCCTACGCTAAAGTTACCAGTTACGATTAACGAACGTGTTCTTCTCTCGGTTTCAAATCACAAACGCCCGTATTTTACAAATAGCTGGGACATGGAAGATGCGCTCGTTTGCGAATTTGGAAGGCAATTAGACAAGGCCTGGAATAAAGTAAATTTCAATATTATAGATTGTGAATAATAATTCAAAATTATAAAAAAAAATACAAAAAAATGTTTTATTTTATTTTTGAACTGTATTTCATAAAGATGTGTATTATATTTAATACAAGCTTTTAAACCAATTCAGTTATAATAAAAATATGTAAAAATCCAAAACTGATTTAAAGATTTATAAAATCATATATATTTTTTTTTAAGTTATACGGATTGAAAAAAAATTAAAGAATATAAGATATATAAAATACAATCGTTCAGTTAATTTTCAAATCGAACCTAAGATTCTAGTTTTTTACTTAGAAAATATTTTGGACAAGAAAACCTACTATATTTTTTGTAAAATCATAAAATTAGAATAATATTCATATATCATAAACCTATAATAACTACTAGAATCCAATTTTTTAAAGTTTCTGGAGTCAGATAAAAAGGTTTCTCATAAACCCATTCCCCAACCGAGTTTGTGGCCCACTTTCCCATCTTTTGAATCGCAATTTGCTTTGCATAAATCGAAATCGAAATCGCACTGGTAATTGGAACCGCATTGGGAATTCCTCAAGGATGCGGAAGCTGAATGAATGACCACTTGGCGGCGGAGGCGACGGCTCCTTTGGCTTTCTAAGTTCCCTTTTCTTATCAACAGGGAACCAGGAGGCAGGGGAACCCACGCAAATTGCGAAGTGAGGAGCGGGAATCGAATGGCGGCCATTTTGAGGGCGCTTTTGATTGGTTGACGATATCGACCAATGCAGCAAAGCGGGGCGCATGGCAAAGGGAAAAAGGCAAAAGGACAATAATCCATTATGTACAAAATTTGAACACGAAATACGCACACACACACACACACTCACTCAGGGAGACACACACACACCCCAATAATGCCATGCTAAAATCGGGGATGGTGGCCAGGACTTTGCTCCTTTGAAGAACCCCCGATGCCTCTGGATTCCTCCGACTGTCTGACGCGTTCGAGAGCAGGCCAAAACTAGAAAGTAAGCACCGCGTCGCGCTTTTCGTAAATCAAAAATATTCCCTTTTCTTCGTTGTTCGCTTTTCCCTCCCCTTTGCAATCAAGAGCGGAGTAGAAATGCCATTTTAGACTTTTTTCAGGTAAGAGGTATTTTAAAACCATTTTTTGGTTTAAAAACCATATTCGATACTAACGTTCTTAAACTCTTTTTTATAAGTCTTAAACCTGAACTGTAACTCTAGGTCTATATTGGTTCCTAAATCTTAGATATAATATTATGCCCATAAGGATCTTTCTTCGCTTTTAAACCATTTGTAGGATTGTTTCGGCAAAAATACAGAATTTGTTGTCGAAAAATTGGGATTGCGCACCGATGTTGAAAACAGGAAATGGTTGTGTTTTGTTGTAGTTTGGATAAACATGGTGCCTTGTTTAAAAAACCAGGTTACAAACAAGCCATCGCTTCCAGTTAGATATAAAAATAAGAAAAAATTCTTTATAATTTTGAAATTTTTATAAACACATTATATTTTTGAAAAAATTATCAACAAATAAAGTTCTTTGTATTGAGCGAAAATCGATTGAAAATATTTTTTTCGTCGACACATTGAGGGAACAACAAAAAAAAACGTGAATTCTTTTGCACTTTATTCGGTTTAAAATAGTAACTTATATATAAGACTTACGGTTTTGTCTAAAGAATATCGGTTTAATTTTGTAAGAGTTCGAATAAAAGCTTTTTGATTTCAAGACAAAATAAGGTATATTAAAAAAATATTATGATCATAGTATGTTATGATATGACCAGTCTCTTTGGCTCTTAAAAAGCCGTCATCACTGTTTAAGTTTGCCGCCAACAACAGAGCAGCGACAAATACAACAACCAGAAGGCACAAAGGACATGAGCAGAGCCTGGCAAAAAGTGGAGACGAGAAGGGTTTGGATGTGGGCTTGGGTATGGGTATGGGTTTTGGGCAGCACTTCCCTGCCAGCCATGACTTACGGACACACATACACAGCAACAGCAGCCGAAGCTGATGAAAAGGGGATGAATGTGCTGCTCTTGTTTGTTTTCGTTGTTTTAGCGGGGCCAGGACAACTGGGGAACTGAGGAGCAGAGGAGCCAAGGAGCGGCCACAAAGCAATAGCGCCGGCGGAGAGCCAAGGAAATTCATCAAAACGCCATTTGCATAGCACTCCATTACGGCGAAAAGAACAAAGAAAGGCACAATTAAAACGCTCGTCGCCGCAAAGGAATCCGTGGGAGGACTAGAAAGGACTACAGAGATGGCGTCGTTTTCTAGCAGAAGGACATCCTCCGCGCCCGCCGGCCACTTGAGGCCCAGGGAATCCTCCTCGGGGCACAAAGACAACGCCAAACAGCAGGGGAAATCGGCACCTCTTTGGCGCATCATCATCATCATCGCAGGATCCCTGCATCTCAGGACTAACAAGTGCCATCTCGCCGACATCAAAGATTCGGCTCGACCTTAATGGCATAATTGCTACTGAAAGCCCCGCAGAAGCAGCTTTTTCTCTCGGGTCACAAAGAAAGTTAGTTGCTGACGCTTTTTATGGCCACCACGATGGTTAAATGAGGCCCGGAACATTCAGAGGAGGGAATTACCTTTGACTCTGCCGCGAGTGGCTGCCTAAGCGTTTTGTTAATCATCACAGGATATTTTTAGAGGGCTAAGCATAACTATTAAAAATACTAAAATAACGCTCTTAGGCCTTGAAACTAAAGGATTTATTAAGACCCCCAGTTGATCTTGGACGAATTCTGATTATTTACTGAGTTGAGCAGTTATTATTGCCATTTTCTGTTTAAATATAGAGTTAGAATTAAGATTAAAAAAGTATAATTATGAAAAATACATGTTTTAGGAACATTGATTTGAAAATTTCTAGAAATTCTTCTGTTTGTTTGCGTATTTCCTAAGTTTAACATAAGTTCAACATAATTTTTAAATATTTTTAATTTTTTAAATATTAAATAAGTTTTAAGGTCAAATTTGAAAGCCGTTTGAAAATACTACCGTGAAATTCTTCCTAAATGACTTAAAATTATTTTTTTTTCGGGTAAATGATTTCCCTTTTTAAGATATAACTCTCTTTTAACGAAAATGATTCTAGTCAAAGGCGAATCCTTTCTTATTCTAAAGAAGTTACAATTTTCCTTTATTTAAAAAATTGTTTTTGCGCGTGTTTCTTTCTCAAAAAAAACGAAAGGTTTTAAATTTCTTGGTATTTTTATCAACCTAAGAATAAGAAAACAAGGAGGTTATATTTAAGGAAACCAGTAAGACAAAATATCTACAATCATTCCTGATATTAAAAAAAAAATAGAAAGAGGAACCTTTAAAAATTTCACAAATTTAGTAGCATGATAAAGCAATAAGTCAAAAAAATTAAGCATTTGAGCGGTAATATTTAAACAATTATTATCTTTCAACATATGCCGTCGGTGAATCGCTTCTATCTTTAACTTATATTTCTTTGTTGGGAAACCAATAAAATATTTTCGGAAGCCACAGACAAAGCTCTTTAACATATTCCTCACGATAAACGAATAGATAACACATTGAATATATTCCCAGCAAAAGTTCAACCCCCTAAAATAGATTGCCAGCAACTATTTTGTTTCAATTCATGTTCGAATGCAGTTGAACGGAAATTATGAAATAATTAAATAAATCCTTATTGATTTTGTGTTGTGAGCGAATGCCGAAAAAACAACAATGGAAACAGGAGCAGCAGACCCTCTCGAGGGCAGATGATGATGATTTTTCTATCCCTATTAGATTGCGTACGCATCGCCGGATAATTCCCTTCCATTCTTTTCAAGTTATGAGTTCTGATGATTGACAGGTAAGTGTAGCGTGAGATGAGGGCTTCCTTTTGGCCGGAGGCTACTGCTTAGTTGTTTCCCTGTAAACGGTTGCCCAGGTGAAGAAATACTAGCTGGATTTGGTTTACTTTTCTGCGAGGGATTCCGAACCTCATCAGGTATGTCATGAAATCACCTTTGATGGCACTCTTCAAAAAATCCCTCGACAGGTTGCTGTTCACTTCGGAAGCCGCGCGACTTTTCGGATTACTATCGCCACTAATTGTTGACAAATCTTTGGCACGAGCCACGGAGCACAAAGTATTCGGGTGACAATGCCTTGACAAGCGGAAAGTCAAACTGAGCGAGTCGAGTCCTCGGTAACTGATTCTGAATCTGAATCCTCATCCAGCGTTGACAGCGATTGCAGATTTCACCCTGCCAGCCACGTATGTGCGCCCAGGCCGAGGCAGCCAGAGTACATAAACCATTTCGGGGTTGCCTTCCACGGAGACCAGCCCTCATCCTTGTCCTTACTTTCAGCCTCATCCTCATCGCAGTCCTCACCCACAGCCTCTCCCATTCACAATTGTTGCATGCGGACATCGAGTATGGCGCTTACGTCGTTTATGTACGGATATCGAACTTAATTGGCGAGCACAGCGGAGTCGGAATATCACATGGAGAAAAGGGTAATACTTCGACTAAAAAGTAGTTCTATAAGAAGGCAAACCCACTGTAATAGGATAATTAAATATTCTTCAAGTTTCATATGAATTTAGAATAATTACTAACTATTTTCTTATATGGTTATGAGACTGACAGTCTCAGATATGAATATTAGACTATGAAAGTCCATAATTAAAAATTTGAAACAAACAGGAATTTTTTTTTTTTGCCAAAAAAATACATTCTCTATTCAAAAATTCACATAAAAAATTCTCCAGAAAATTGTAGAAAATTAAGAGTAATATTTACACCATTTTTTAAAATACCCTTTTTTTCAAGAAAAAATTTATTTTTTTAAATGCTCCTTAAAATAATTTGATATTAACACAATGTGATCTTAACTCAGTCAAATTTAAAAAAAAAATGAGTTTTAAAGAATTGAAAGTATATATACAAAACTAACTAATATAGTAGGATGTTACTAATTTTATAATAAATTAATAATTTGAAATTGTTTATCTGCTTTAAAAAAAACAAGAGGGAACGCTATAGTCGAGTGCCTCGACTATCAAATACCCGTTACTCAGCTAAAGTCAGCAGTCTCAAGCAGGGCAAACCAAGCAGCCGCTTCAAAAAATTTAAAAAATTTCTTCTACATTTCGGTAGGCGTTAATAACCCAAACAAAATTGCGTTTACACTTTTGCTCTAGCTTTAAAACTATGGGCGCCACAGCTTTTCGCGGTTTGTGGGCGTTAGGGGGGGGGGGGGTTTCCAACTTTGGTATATCAATATGTATTGATGAAACGAATACACATTGCTTTTCCCGTTAATATAGCTTCAAAACTGTGGGTGCCACAGTTTTTCGCGGTTTGTGGGCGTTAGAGGAGGCGTGGCATATCGGCGTGAAAAACTTGCGCTGCGTATTAACCCCTAGAATCTGCATGCCAAATCCCAATCTTCTAGCTTTTATAGTTTCCGAGATCTCAGCGTTCATATAGACGGGTGCCACTGTTTTTCGCGGTTTGTGGGCGTTAGAGGGGAGGGGGGTTTCCCATTTTGGTCTATCAATATGTATTGATAAACCAAATACACAATTTTTTTCCCGTTAATATAGCTTCAAAACTGTGGGTGCCACAGTTTTTCGCGGTTTGTGGGCGTTAGAGGGGGCGTGGCACATCGGCGTGAAAAACTTGCGCTGCGTATTAACCCCTAGAATCTGCATGCCAAATCCCAATCTTCTAGCTTTTATAGTTTCCGAGATCTCAGCGTTCATACTGAACGGGTCACAGTTTTTCGCGGTTTGTGGGCGTTAGAGAGGGCGTGGCACATCGGCGTGAAAAACTTGCGCTGCGTATTAACCCCCAGAATCTGCATGCCAAATCTCAATCTTCTAGCTTTTATAGTTTCCAAGATCTCAGCGTTCATACAGACGGACGGACGGACAGACGGACGGACAGACGGACAGACGGACATGGCTAGATCGACTCGGCTAGTGATCCTGATCAAGAATATATATACTTTATATGGTCGGAAACGCTTCCTTCTGCCTGTTACATACTTTTGCACGAATCTAATATACCCTTTTACTCTACGAGTAACGGGTATAAATATATATATTAGTTAGTTTTGTATTTTGCTTGGACACTTTCGGCAAGAACTCAATTTGCAAAACTTTTTTATGGTCCTAAAAAAAAACTTATCAGTATTAAACAATCTTGAACCACATAAAAAAAATATTTTCAAATATGTCCTGTAATAACCTACAATTTTTTTCTTCTGCACTTAGCCGCACTTGAATTTGTATTATGAATATCTTTGTCAAACTACCTAATAGAACAGTTTAGTCGTTTTTTTCTCCTAGTGGATAACCACTGCCCCTCAAAGTTCCCGACCAGCTGTTGATGGACTGCCCGCCAGAGGAGCAGCAGCAGCAGCAGTGGAAGGAGCAGGAGTACTGGCGTTGGGGACGACCTCCAACATAATGATGCTTCATGTACATTGTACAACAACACACAAAGGATGTTCTTTTCAAAGTGTCCGTGGTTGCGGCAGAGCGAAAGAGACGGCATCAGGCGAATAGGAGTCATTGTGTGCAACCAATATGCGCAGGTCCAGAGATTTGGTCCTCAGTTCCCCGTACCCTCGATGGTCCTTGTGGCACGCAAAGAACCCAGACCAAATCCTGGCCCACTGCCAGAGTGCCAGGGCAAAGGGAAAAATCAGACGCCCGTTCTTATTGTACATAAACAGAGCACCGCAGTTGGGTTTTTGCTTTGTAATCCGCAGCCGAACGCAAGGGTTGAGTTGGAAGACCCACCTCCGGATTCCATTTCCTCCCCTAAACGCAAATGTGGAAATTATTTTCGAATAAGTTTGAAAACAATATAGAGGGGATGGGGTTGGAGGAGGGGCTGCGACCGGCGGCAGCCTCATTTGTTTCTAATGAGGTTAAGACCGCCATTGCTCAACCAAACGAACCCGATGAACAGAGGGCGTCTGATGATGGTCTAGACTTCAGACTCCCCTGCCTGGTTGGCCTGGCACAAACTGGGGGAAAAAGCACGGAAAATACTCACTCACTACGGCTGCGAGTATTGCCGAAGGTCAATAGTGGCACTTTGTTCGCGGCAAAAGTTGCCAGCAAAGCCAGAAAAGTTCAGCACGGAAGCGCTCACTTTTCAGGTGCAACGCCCATTCGCAAGGACATCCAAAGGATGCACTTTGGCGCGGAGAACTGTTGCACCTTGTTCAGCACAAAGGCAACTTATTACAGGCTTCAGGTGATAAAGTAAATATATAGCACGACCTTAATTTAATTGGCGCAGCTAAGTGAACAATAAACTATTGTGACTTCAGTAAAATTCTATTTAAGAAGTAAATTTTTAGTCTTTTTTTAGTGAAAACCAAAGTTTATAAAAATAATAAAAATGTTAAAATTAATTTAATTAGAAAAGTATTTCGCAGGCCTTTTAAAACTAGCGTAACTCAAAAAGAATGAGTATTTTAGTTCAATGCGATTTTAAAAATCGTTTTAAAATTTTTTTGTGGTGAAAACTTTTGACTTCCAAACTATATAATAATTTAATAAACAACGTGTTAAATATTCAGCTCGTCTTTGTGATACAAATTGTATCATACAACAGAAATTAGTTAGCACTAGCATATGTTAAATATTTTTAAAAACCAAAAAATCATTTGTATTCAGAATGGAGGCAATAAGAAAATTTCACATACATACAACTGTTGTATTACAACATTGCATTTTCCTCGACACATTTTTGGACTAATGTTAATGTTAACCAGTAAAATTATTAAAAACATTTTAAGAGATCAACACTTTGATTACCAAATGAATTAATTGTATTTTAAACTTTTTAAAAACCCATTGATTTAAATAAGTTTTATACTCACATATGTAATTTGCATAAAAAATTCAACATGAAAATTAAGGGAAGATATTGGTATTCCAAAAAGTTCCAGTAGTTCCTGAAAAGAAAAACGATAATTTGTAGGATGACAATAAACTTAATTCTTTCGGTGTCAACTAATTCTAATTTAAATATTTCTGAAGGGCACTTAAAAATTATAAATAAATTATTTACTTTTATGTTGATGTTACCGATAAATAAAAATTTGAACCTAAACTAAAAAAGGTTCTATTATCTTTATTTTCTTTAAACCAATTAAAATATCTAGTTCAATTGTTCTGAAACTTGGCCAAAAATATTTTCGAATCAAACATTTTGATCTAGTAAATTGATCCCTGCTACTTTCCGCCGGACTTCAATGAATTCATTTTGTTGCGAGTTTCTACATTTCAAATTTGTCAGGTTTTAATGCCAAACTATTACATTTTTTCGTTTCTTTTTTAGGTGGGATAAAATAATATGGATTTCTGTTTAAAATTTGTTTTCTCGGAGAGTTTTTCGCTGGATTTTGATAACAATACTTAACAATACTAAAACCAAATCCTTTAATTCGTAAATTGATGGGCTTGAAATAAGATACCCTTTTTAATGAGTTTTTTTTTTAAATTTATATGACAACCATTTAAAGAATTTCAAAAATCTGTAAGATTTGTTACATTAAGTAGTATAAAGTTTTACATAATGTACGTAACGCTTTTTAGAGGATCGATTAAATTATATATTTTTTACGTTTTCCGCTGGGTATTAAGTACTTAAAACATTTCTGACGATAGATTTAAATTGAAGCAATCATGTAACAGCTATCTATCTATTTTTTGTAGTTTTTATTAAATTTAAGCATTTTTACACCTTCCTGTTAGCACTACAAATTTAAAATATTTCTGACAATAGAGTTGAATTGTTCATGGTGTGGCGTAATCTAAAACAATCAAGTAACCGTCATTCTCCCCCCGTGCATGCCTTACTCAATAACCCTTTGATATTAAATTCGAGGGGGAGAACAAATATTTCGCGCACGATTGCATCAAATTTACGCCTAAATAAATATAAAGAATGCTTATGAATATAAGAGAAAATAAAACACTTACCGATTATACTCAAGTGAGAAATGGCCAACCGATGACAATGTATGAATTCAAAGGCGCTTGAATCTTTTGATGTCCGATTTGTAGAAATGTTTAACTCTGCGCTTCACTTATTTTTTCTTATTCGCATTACTTCCTATTTATGTATCTTATATTACAGTTGATGTACTACATGCAGTACCTGGAAGAAGAGTAAAGGAAGGGTGATTAGTTACTAATATTAAACAGAATAGTATGGATTTACGATCAATTTATTACAATTAGGGAATTTTTTAAATATTTAGTATTTTTGGGGTTGCTATAATACCTTGCAAAGAAATTAGTGATATTTCCCTGATACGTTTTTAAATAATTTTAAAATTGATTTAGGAATTTGGCGTTTCTTATTAAAGTAAGCACTTGATCGGTAAATAAAGATATTTTATGGTTATTATCATTTACATGGCATGGGCAATATACCAATAATGCGTTTCAATTGTTGCTTTACAGTGAATTAATTGTTATAGGTTCTTTTCTCTCTTTAATGGACATTTGTTTGCACAGAAATTTCATATTCTTTACATGTACAAATGCTTTCTTAGATAATATATGAGCTTAAAGTGCAACAATCCATTATTTGTTGAAAAGTAATACAATTCTTAAAGATGATGTATTAAATATATGCAGGATCCCTAATAAATCAATATTTTAATAGAAATTCCAGGCAAATTTGGATGTTTTTGCGTTTCTTGAAGTATAATCTTAGACCTGAACACATTCTACTAGATATATGCCAATGCGCCATGCAAATCCGATAATCCATATTACAAGAAACATCACAGACTAAATTGAGAAATGAAATCATTAGTTATTAACTGGGCGTAGTAACTCCAAAGCATAACCTACCCTTAGATTCGTGTATCCTTGGCTTCACTCAATTGGGTTTGGCTGACGAGGACTGATCCTGGCGAGAAATCCGGCTGATCCTGGCGGCCCTGGCTCCAATCTGCGCTGGCGATGGTGACGATGACGATGACGAGGTGGGTTTGGACGGGAGTAATTTGATTGTAGCTTTAACGGCTGGACGCTTCGATTTCGGTCTCAATTGCGATTTCAATTTTAACTTAAACTTCAATTTCAATTTCGATATCGACGAGGATGATGCTATCATTTTGATTTGAGTGCTCAACGAGAGGGATTCGTGACTAACAATTAATGGAAGGACGATTTGTGGAGTTCAACAAACAAACAAGCGTAAACGTAAACAATATAGAGTGTGTGTGTGTGTGTTAACAAGGAGGCAGGCACAAAGGACTGGATTCCGGATTAAATGCTAAACAAGGCAGATCCCCTAGCTCTTCTTCCCCAGCGCTTGGATCCTCTCAAGTGGCAATCCGATCACTGGGTGATATATATATATTCGGGGTATATATATCTTTAGCTTCCTGCTTCGCCAGGAGTAGGAGTACTCGTCATCCTGGTCCTCTGGCAACTCTGGTCGTCCTCCGGAGGAGGGAGAAAATCGTTCCGAACCGCCGCCCTCTAGAGCATCTTTGGCTGGCCTCCTCCGCTGCTGCCTCTAGCTCCTCGGCTCCTCTGGACACTCCCTGTGTGTGGTAACGCCGCTCCTTTTCAGTTCTCCACCATTTAAACACTTTTCCGTCTGCTGCTTCTTTTATTTTGTGTATTTTGTTGTTGCTGTTGTTGCTGCTGCTGCTGCCTCTGCTGCTGCTTCTTCTTCAGCTGCTGCTGCCCGTTGCCTCTCGATTTTCATGGACGTATCGTTGCGGGATTCGTTGCTCGCCGTAACTCCAGAACGCGGACACTATTGCCGGGCTCGGTAGCACCGCTTTTTAGTGGTAAATAATAGATTTATTGAAACGGCAAAACAAAATGTAGTTCGACACAAAATATCGAGACGAACGATTACATGCTAGAGTTGCGTGGTTCGAAATCGAACTGGTTCGATTCACATTGCGGTTGTTAAAAATCGGTTGGCAGCGCGGTAGAGGTTTAAAAACTCAGTTGGCAGCTCCCCATTTTGAATTTGAAATGAAAATCGAATTTAGGAATGATTTTGGGATCGGAATAAAAAATTGTCATATATAAAATTGTAAATAATAATGGACAAACCTGTGTTTGCTCGCGTGGTCAAGATTCTGGGGAGAACCGGATCCCAGGGTCAGTGCTCCCAGGTGAGGGTCGAGTTCCTGGGCGAGCAAAACCGCCAGATAATACGGAATGTCAAAGGACCTGTTCGCGAGGGCGATATCCTTTCCCTCCTGGAATCTGAACGAGAGGCCAGGAGACTTCGTTAAGGAAAGCGCACATGGAATATTATTTTGAAGTTATTTTTAATTCATCAATAAGCGTAATAATACCATGTATTATTTTTCAAATAGAACTAATTTAAAATTCATACGAAGTTTGTTTTTTCTTTTTAAAAAACCAATCCTAAAAATAAAAACCCCTAATTTATCGATGTTATCGATGTCTTCCCATCTCTAGCCCAACAGCTGTTTGTGTTGCATTCCGATTCCATTTCATTCCAGTGAGATACAGATACAAATACTCAGATACTTGTTCGTAACGGACGGCCAACCGGAGATACTCGATCGCGGGCTTTGTTGTTGGCCAAACGAAAGCGAAAACGGAGTACACAAATTTACATAAAAACAATAAGAGCAATACAGCAACAACTAAAGAAAACCGGGAAATGTGCGATGAAAAATGTGCCCGCTGTGCGTGTGTGTGTGTGCAGCGGCGGCCGTAGCAGCTGTCGGCATGTGTGTGTACCGTAAGTGCAAGAATTGGCATTGCAAAAGCAGCAACAATAAGAGCAAAGGCGACAACAACAACAAACAGGACTAAAAGTTACAACTTAAATTCATATGATTTAACCCAAAAAAATGCACGAAAAATCACACGAAAGAGGAGAATTCGTTACGCTGCATTTGGACTTTTCGGGGAGCTCTGAAAAATCGATTGGCCGCAAAGAAAGTGGCGACCGCGAAATAATGAAGGATTTTGGGTCCTCCGAAGGAGCTGAACTCCTGCAAAAATCAACCAAAGGTGAGTTCATTCGACTTGCCCCCAAAATTAACACTCTTCAAAGAGCAAAAACAAACATTAACACTCAAAGTCAGTCGTTAAAAGGCAGCCATAAAAACATAAAAACAAAAAGTGCAAAGTAAACGGCGCATTTACCTGCGTTTGTTTTGGTTTTTGGCCTGCCATTTATTTCGTAACAACTAAACCGAAAATACCTGTTCGACCTCACGCCCCCTGTGGCCCCGCCCCCGCCACCCAGCGCCCCCCGCCCGACACACCCTGCGGCCACAACAAAAAATATAAAAAAGTTGTTCCTACACTGAAAAAAGTACTACTTTCGATTTTTATTCAGTGGTTTTATATCCAATTTTCCTTTATAAACTTTTTAGTCATGCCAACTATTTAATTCCAATTCCGTTTTTGATTTTATCTATAAACATGAAACCATAACCATAAATTTTTCATTCATAAATTTTACAAAACAAAGTCAATGATCTCTGATCTGCAGGTGAAAGTGGTCATTTTTTCATCGAAACTAGTTTAAATGGTAAATAGTTTACTTGGCTTGACCATGAATATGTATATTTTGATTTAAATAGGAATTTTTAATAACAAGAAGATAGGAAAGTGGATGATGGTTAGAGTTCAAGACCCTAAGTTTTTTAGGATCTTGTAAAATTTTCCTAAAAAAAATTTTTTTTTCAAAAATAATATTTTTTGTATAAAACTAGAATGGGCCTAATAAAAGTACCTAATATTTTTCTTCCCGTGAGCCTGACTTTTTCTACATTTTTTCCGCATTCACCTTTTCTCTGCTGAATTTCAAAGTCGAATTCTAGCGTCAATTGCCCCACTTACAATTTATTAATAAAGGGGCCGCGTTTAATAACGTGAGTTCATTGATTTTGTTCATTTAAGTGCGTCAGATTGACGTTGCCAGGAAACATAATAATTAGTTGCCTGGCACAAGGGGGCGTAATTAGATATTCATCGAGAGCAGGAGTTTCTATTAATCAAGAACTTTGCATTACCATTTTCCATTGATTAGACGTACATAGTTTCCCAATTATAGGGTCTTTGGAATGTATCTATCCGTCATCTTGGCTCGGCATGTACATGCTATATATATTATAGTTGTGCGCCTAAATTAAATTCGCATGTGACTTGGTTTTGAGATGTCCACTTGTGAAACGAAACTGCTTTTTACTGGCGACAGCTTGACGACAAAAACAAACTACTTAAATTCCGGGGAAAAGTGTGAAGGAATTAGTGTAGTCCGTTAAGGAAAAGCTTAAAAACTGAACTTTTTATGATATTAGCCAAGGTTTTTCTGTACTTTATTTCTGGGTATAAATATTGGGACCATATATGAAAAGTTGATGCGTGCACATACAAATTATTCACAGGGGAATTTAATGTTTATATACCTTATTTGTTAGTTCCGACCTTGAAAAGATATTGCTGATATGAGCCAGTTTTATTACTCCCCACGGGAATATATTGTGTGTTCATACACCAGGGTACTTGGTATATTTAAAGGAATTTATATAAACAATTTGATTATTTTGTTCAACTTATTAGGTACCAAGTACAGGGAGAGTACATTAACTTTATAATCTATATCAATCTTATAATAATAGATATTATCTTATAGAAGTGTTTAAAAAGGTTAGATTATCACAAAATGTACTATAATAATCAAAATGATAAATGGAATTTATTTATTTTTCTTCTTTTAATAATTTATATTTAAATTCTCTTTAACTGATAAATGATATAACTCAAAATAGGTCGTTGCGTGTGCCTTGAAAAAATACGCCCCCATAAATCCCAAGTAAACATACGTATTATTACATGATTTAGTGGCATTATCTAGTTCTTTCCTGTTTCTGCCACAAAACTGCTCTTCCTCGAGGCAAAAGCGTTTCACTTGTGAAATCTATTTTTATGCCAATTGACGCGAGGCCGCGGATTTGTGATTTCAGAATTGAGATTTCAGACGGCGGTCCGCCCACTTTACAGGCTCTCCAACTGCGTGCGGGGGCTCCATGCGGCGACTACGTGTTTCCCTTCTCATCTCATCCATTCATCTGTGAGCCTCCATTTGCTAATTATACTCAAGTGCCAAGTGGCCAGTACTTGGATCCAAAAGTATGGATCCGAGATCGCTGAGCCCCGGAGCCGCCGTGCAATTGAATTTGCGTACTCGTTACTCATCTGATTAGCATCCCCATTCCGATGCCGAAATCCCATTGTGCGGATCAGCCCTCGAGAATCTGGCATCAGCACTGATTTCATTCGAGAGCAGGCCCAACCACCTGATGATACAGATACACTGATAACTGAGTTGATAGGAGATTATTGAAGAATTTCTTTATCAGTAACGGTTCGAATATATTCAATAATGCACCAAAAAAATTCGATACGAAACGTAGGTCAATTTTACATTATTTAAGATCAATTTTAACTTGATATGGGCCCATGTAAAATCGACATGTTCGAAATGTAAACATCATGTTCGAAGTACGTCAGTTCGAATTTCGAATCTGTCTTTCTCGTTTCAACTCACGTCATTTTGCTCTCCATATGGCGTATTGCTCTCTTTTTCAAAGTGAGAGAGCCTCCGAGAGAGAAAATTCGGCAAAATGACATTATTTAATGTCAATGTGATGAGTATATTATGTCAAAACGATGTGGGTATGAATTACCTGACATTTACATGGCCATATCGAATTTACGGAAACATGCTTTTTTTTGTGTGTGGTAAAAAAACAACTCTGAAATTTAATTTATGAATTATTTTATACTGATACTTTATAAAGAAGTTGCTAGATTTCTTAGATTTCTTTAAACTTTAAAAATAATATAAAATATTTTTCTAATCTATTCAACTAGAGAACCATATAACATGATTATTAACTAAATACCAACATATTTTACCAATACAAAAAAGCACAGATTGGTAATTTAATTTACTACCTACTAAATCAGATGATAGAGTAATTAAATCTGAATTTTGTTGTTTAGTTCAGGGCTGTTACCATACCAACATAGGGTTACTACCCTCTACATTTTTTGGGACTATTAACTAGGAAATGACTGATTGTTCTTATCGGAAAGTCTGAGTAAATTAAATTTTCATAAGAATTATTACCGAATCATTCCAGATGGCGAGATGAAGTCGGTCTGCCAGTGAGCAATTGCCAGTTGTTCCTGAGTTCCTGAGAAGAAAACGGACGCGAACGAGTTGCAGAAATGTCGAAAATGAGGGGTAATAGATCCGATCCCAGAGTAATATAGCTAGCCATGCTAAATCCGTTTGGTGTTTTAATGTTCAAACAGGTCGCATTCTGATCCCACTGCCCAATACCGGCGCCATGGGTCGCAAGCGCAATAACTTCTACATGAGGAGCGTATTCCTGCTGGCCCTGTGCATCTTCGGTCTGCTGCAGTACCACAATTTTAACTATCGTAAGTGCTTTATATAGTATTTCTGATTGTAATAAAGCCTAATCCTTAATCCCAGTGGACTCGCGGGACAATGTACTGGGCGATGCGGTCACCAACGACTCGGATGATGCCATTCTGGCCATGGTGCCCGCCACACTTCACAAGTACTTGACGCCCCACTCCCGGAATCACACCACCTCGGCTGCCGCAGGAGTCCTTACCGGAGCGGGTAATCCCCTAGAGAATTTTGTATGAATATATTTACTTACCATTCCCCAAAAACCCCTTCCAGCTTTGCTTTTGAACACGAGTAGTTCGGGAGCTGCTACGGCCACCACCATCAGCTTTGATGTCTACCATCCTCCGAATATCACGGAGATCAAGCGTCAGATCGTGCGGTACAACGATATGCAGATGGTGCTCAACGAGGACGTCTTTGGGCCCCTGCAAAACGACTCTGTGATAATTGTGGTCCAGGTGCACACGAGGATCACCTATCTGCGCCATCTGATTGTCAGTTTGGCTCAGGCTCGTGACATTTCCAAGGTGCTGTTGGTGTTCTCGCACGATTACTACGACGACGACATCAACGACTTGGTGCAGCAGATCGACTTTTGCAAGGTGATGCAGATCTTCTACCCGTACTCCATTCAGACGCATCCTAATGAATATCCCGGCGTGGATCCCAATGACTGCCCAAGGAATATCAAAAAGGAGCAGTGAGTTTTGGTAGTATAGTGTATTATGATATAGCTAATATCTTGTATTTTTTAGAGCTCTGATTACCAATTGCAACAATGCCATGTATCCCGATCTCTATGGTCACTATAGGGAGGCAAAGTTTACGCAGACTAAGCACCACTGGATTTGGAAGGCCAACCGGGTGTTCAATGAACTGGAGGTGACACGCTATCACACAGGTAGATGTACCCTAAACCAAAAGATGATCTTATGCTAATCATCTAATAAAACCCCTAGGACTGGTACTATTCCTGGAAGAAGACCACTATGTGGCCGAGGACTTCCTATACCTGCTGGCTATGATGCAGCAACGAACCAAAGACTTGTGCCCCCAGTGCAATGTGCTGTCCCTGGGCACCTATCTCAAGACCTTCAACTACTACACGTACCACAGCAAGGTGAGGAATATGGGCTACAGAGCGGCTCTGCATACACTTAAATGCTAGACCATTGGCTGCGAAAATTCAGAGAGCGCTTCGAGCCCACCATCTTATGTATATCCTTCAAGCTTCCGTTGCTACAAAACACACATTACATCATTCAAAACAACATACACATTATTGGGATAATTCGATCATAGACCAAAAGCCACAAACGCGCACACACAATGTGTTTATCTAGACAACCTACAAAAAAAAATCAATCATCTGACTTTTGTAATTTACCATATATTGTATCTATGTTCTATATTCCGAATTCTTGGCACGCAGACTAACAAGAAATCCTATGCTTCCTCGCTGATCTCGACAAACAGTCTATTAGGATACAATAGGAACAATAACAATAGAAACTCTGTGTCGTCCTCTTACTCCTCCTCATCATCAGCATCAGCATCACCGTCATCCAAAGTCTATGTGGGCGACACCGCCAGTGACGCCGACAGTAAAAGTAACAGGCGGGGCAGCAACCTCATCAACACTGTCACCACCGCCACCGCCGCCACATCCTCCGACACCACCAACAACAACAATAACAATAATAATAACGAGCAGAGTAGCCATGGCAGCAGCAAGAATGGTGCCCAAACATGGAACTATCATGTCCTGCCGTCATTGTATTCCGTCTATCAGAAGGTAGCGCCAATGCACCGCTAGCTCTGGGATTCCTTCCTAAAGAGGATCCCCATCTCCCCCGTTAACCAAAAGCACCAAAAGCCTTTGAATCATCCCAGTTCCTGCCTGACTCCATTCAGCCCGGTTGCCGTAGTTTGACTCCCATTCTTTGTTGCATAGCCCATCCATTTACGCTTTACGCAATTCTGCATGCTCTGTATCTATCCTGTATATCCTTTATATGCTGTACTCCTTGGGGCAGTGATGGGAGGGAATCCTCTGTAAACTTAAAAATAAGTGGGATTTATGGGTTATATTTAGGATATTAGTTTTCATCAGTTTTCGCTAGGAGAAGTTGGTTTTCATATACTGCACACAAAAAAAAATTCGATACGAAACGTAGGTCAATTTTACATTTTTTAAGATCAATTTTATCATGTTCATGTTCGAAGTACGTCAGTTTGAATTTCGAATCTGTCTTTCTCGTTTCAACTCACGTCATTTTGCTCTCCATATAGGGTATTGCTCTCTTTTTCGAAGTAAGAGAGTCTCCGAGAGAGAAAATTCGGCAAAATGACCTTAATAATGTAAATTTAATGAGTATTTCATGTAAAAACGTTGTGGGTATGAATTACATGCCTTTTACATTGGTCATATCGAATTTACGTGTGTGTGTGTTGACAGTAGGGAGATCTATTAGGCGGATATCATGCAGAGAAAAGTAGTTCTGAAAGCTTTACTTCTCCTGACGACAACTGGTTTACTTAATAGTTTAGTACCAAGTCTATTTAAAGTCTAAACCAAACATAATTTGCTTTAAATTATTTTTTTTTTATATTAAAAAGTATTTAAAATTAGTAATGTAACCCATTTCAAAGCCCCATCACTGCCCGTTTGTTGTTGTAAATGTTGTGTTTAATTGTACTTGTCTATGTGTCCGTGATGGCATGCCACATCTTCGTCCTCTGATCCTGTGATCCTCTGATTCGCTCCTGAACTGCTCCAAACTGCCAGTTGAACGCCCGCGTTCGCACCGTGAAGATCGACAGGCAGAGCATCAGCAATGACTATCGCAAGGTATTTGCTATGGCGCGCACTGTACCCCACCAACCGAATTCGAATCCAAATAGTGGTTAGTCCAGGACGAAGGCAGTGCGTGTCGAGGAGCACTTGGAGTGCGTCCTAGAAAATCCAATTGAAATCATCGAATGAAATTTGCATGCCCCCTTTTTCCGCCTTCTAATTACCTTTTTGTATTACTGTTCCTACTCCGATTAGTCACCATTATGCGTAGTTAACCCGGTTTTTTTATCTTCGACAGGTGGAGGTAATGCCCTGGGTCAGTAGCAAACACAACATGGGCTTCGCCTTTAATCGCACCACCTGGTCGAATATCCGGAAGTGTGCGCGACACTTTTGCACCTACGATGATTACAACTGGGACTGGTCATTGCAGCACGTTTCCCAGCAGTGCCTGAGACGGAAGCTTCATGCGATGATCGTCAAGGGACCACGGGTCTTCCACATAGGAGAATGGTGAGCTATTGGATTATAAAGTAATAGTAATATACTAATGACTATCCCCTCTTCCAGTGGCGTTCACCACAAGAACAAGAACTGCGAGTCCAACCAGGTGATCTCCAAGGTGCAGCATGTGCTCCGCATAGCCCGGAACTCCCACCAGCTCTTCCCGCGATCCCTCACCCTCACGGTGCCCAGTTTGATGAAGAAATCAAAGCTAAGAAAGGGCAACGGCGGCTGGGGAGATCTGAGGGATCACGAGCTGTGCCTGAACATGACGCTGGCCACGAGATAAGGGCCAGGAAATCCAGGAATCTCGGATCCAGATCCCCAAAACCGAATCAGTCAGTAGTAGCAGCAGCAAGTGGAAGCCTAGCTCATAGCGTTATCTAAGTAGGACTATTAGGCCTTAAAACACACACACACTGTAAACGAACATTCAGCAAAGTACTCTGTATCAGCTAACTAACCGAAAATAATCAAAGCCAGAAGCCCAAAGCACAACTCATACTATAAGTAATCCTCTAGTCACATACCTACTATAAACATAAACATATAATGCCGTGTTGTAATCTCCTACCTTGTACCGTTTGCCCTTCAGTTCGTCGATGAAATCACTTTGTTTAGGCTCCGTCCAGATCCTACAAAGATCGACAGAGTTCCGAGCGACGGGGTAGCCATCCTTAAAAACTGAAACTAAACCTACGAATACTAGCGATAGAATATATACATATAACAAAACCTATTCCCAGATTGTGCCGAAGCCGTTTCGCAAAAGCGGCCATTTAAACTCAAGTCTAGAGGCAGCAAATCGCATAAACTAGTCATACATCGCAATGTCTCTCACCACAATGCACATGCTATATTGCATCATAGATCAAACTTTTGATATACCTTACGATCCTACGTTTTAAGCCTGTACATAGATGAATTGCGTTGTATACATTGCATAAGGTCTTTTTATGATATAAACGCGAACAAAACTAATGTAATTTGTTATTTTTTAATCGTTAGTCCAAAGCGCTTTTATGTATTAGGAATTTTTGATTAATTGAACGAATAATCTTAGTGAATAAACGCCAAGTAAATGCTCTACCAGTGGATTGTCTTTTGGATATCTTTTAAAAGTAAAACTGAAGAGGAATTACTCAACATACTATCAAACTCTTAAGAATGTATACATATTGTTAAGTTTATATTTTGTTTATTTTTTGATTAAGTTTAAATATATCCCACAATTCTATTATTTATTTATTCTTCTTGGTTTAAACCCATTTCTTTTTTACATATGATTATTTATGTTTTGAAAATGATCTTTAAAAATATAAAAATGTAATTTTATTTTATATTTCCTTGGTTTAATTCTTTCTTATCAGTTTTCAAATGTGGCGCTTCATTTATTAAGCCACCGATAACATCGATATACACACCGATAACCGCAAGCTTTTGGAACCCTCGAACACAGACAGCTAGTTGTTTTTGAAATTTCAAATAAAATGGATATATAAGTTTTTAAAAATACCCCAAAATTCCATCCAAATTAACACATTAGACTAGCAAATGAGGAATATAAGTGGGTTCGCGGTGGAGTGATCGGAAAACAGCTCTGCCCAGAAAGCTTTTACAGCGCCGATGTTTGGCTGTTTGGCTTGGCGAACCATTTGCGAATTCGGTGCCGCCGTGGACGGAACTCTCCCCAGTTGAAAACCCACCACTCATCGCCTCCTGCATCTCGCGAACTCTCGTTTTCCCCTCTTCTGCGACGTGTGTGTGTGTTTATAGGATTTAACATAATATAAGCCTTCATCATGAGCAAGCAATTGGCGCGCCATGTGGGTCAGCTGAATAGCCTCCTGAAAACGGCGACTACGGCATCTACGGTTTCAGCCCAAAACACCTACTTCACCTATGTCCGGGAACTCTCGCATCCCATCGCCCGGGAGCCGCCGATTGTGAAGCCGGAAGAGGCCGTGGCATGCATTAAATCGGGTGAGTTCAATAGTATCCCCCACTCCTATCCCTACATTGTATTATATTATAGAGGGTACCCCCTCCCCGCGAAAGGAGGGACCGCCTTTCATTATCGTATTGTGTGTTTGCAATCTTTCGGGTTATGTAATATACTAGTGGGTTTGCTTAGGAAAACAGAATGAAAACGAGAACACCGGGTTGTTTGGGGGCATGCTAATGTAAAACAAGCCCATGTGTGCTCCTAATTCAAACTACTTTCGAGCATTCGCCGAAGGGCAATTACAGGGTGCTCAATATATGGATTGATGGCATTAAATTGGACGTGATTAGAGGGACTATTTGGTGTTGGGGTGGGGCAGATAAGTAAGAATGGGGGGTTCTATAAAGAGAAATAGAAGATATAGTAAAGGAAAAATATATATTATTATATAGTAGGCAAAGGTATTCATATCAGACTAATTGGACCACCTGCCTATGCTTTTATGTGCTAAAATAAATATATACTACTTAATTAGAGAATAAAACCATTTTTTATTAACAAAGTAGGTACAGTAGGGGTTCTATAAATCGAACCAATAGCTCATATCAGCAATATTATAAATGTAAAATTCATTTTTTGAATATTATTATTCGAAACTGGTTGGTATTGTTAAATTTTAGGTAGTTATTTCTTATCTCATAATCACCATGTTAGCAAACCCCTTTCGTATATCAGTAATCCCCATTGCTGCTAGCGGTACAAGTGTAAATTATATTAATTTAATCTCGCGAAACAGCTGTGCGTGCAGATACATATTAAAATACATTTATAGATGCATATACTCAGCGCTGTAGATGAGTTTCCATTCAAAAGTTGTACTTTGTACTCGGGCAAATACAGCAAGAAAAACAACAGAAAAGTCGAATGCAAAGCTCAGCTTAGTGGCAAGAACAACTATGTATATAAGTATGTAGACCGTAAACAAGTCTATCCACACAACCGGCCTTTGGTTGTCGTGCTGATAAGACCCCTCTTTATAAGACCCAATGTACCATATAGTATTTATATGGAGGAAAGGTTATGCAATGAATATCACCAGGCAAACTTTTGTGTCATTGGACGAATAATGGATTCCTTGGAGAAAGTATAATCACAGACTACACAGAGAAAATATTAATAAAATGTTTTTTTTTTTCAATAAAGAAAATAATTCACCTAATAAACTGTCTTATCACAATGTTAGATAATTTTTATGCCAGAATATAAAGATAGGATTGATCTGATTTTTTTTCCGTGTCTGACTATTTTTTTGGGACCCTCTGCTTTGATTAAATTCAATTGGCAATCTCCTGAGAACCAAACAAATATTTGGACACGCCCACTGTTCACGAAATATCTTAATTTCTTAGCACTTCTAGGGTTTCTCATCAGCAGGTCCATGCAAATTGATAATATTATTGCCCTGGGGGCGGGTCTTCTGTGGAGGGGGAGTGGCATATCGTCACCAAAAATCGCTATCTCTAATTTTAGCCAAAATCGCCAACACGAGCCATGCCAAAATCTGCGACGTAATTTGATTTGGAAAAGTTTTTTCGTTTGGCACGTTTTTTGGCAGATAATAAATGGTACAGCAGGCACTAACTAAATAAGATATTTATAAAGGTTTTGCAACTACCGGAGAGATAATTATGAGGTAAAAATATTATTAAAAACCTTGTAGAAAACTTGACATTGTCGACGTGGCTCAGACGTCTGCTGATAAGAATCCCAGCTATCGTATGATTTCCTTAGTTGAAGGGGCTCGTTCGATTTTATTTGCCTAGCATTGGTCTTCTTTGGTTCTTATACAGAAAATACATACATCGGCATACCGGCCTCTAGAGGGTGAAACAAAAATAGATTGGCAAAAGCATGATGCATGTGCTTAAAAATGCATTAAGGTGGGCATATAAAGAAGAAATGTGGATATACCTATTTTTAAGTTTAAAGTTTTCTTAGGAAGGTAATTATTAAAAATTCCTTACTTAGTACAAATTATTTTTCATATTTTCTACAAAACATAAAATTGTATCTGTATCTTTCCAATATCCTTCTTTACATAACTCAGTTCTATCTGCATATTCTTATTTAATTAATGTGCTTATAAGCAAATGGAAAAATGTATACACATATGTACTTTCTGATTATAATTTAATCTGGTTCTGTCAGAAATGTTCACCATGTAATGCCAGCATTGAAACCGGTGTTATTTATTTACAAACATTCATTATCACGAGTTCCTAGACAATAAGCTCTCCCTCTCCTCGCATTCTCACTATCACAACACAAAGTTTTTATTAGCTAACATAAATTTATACATATATAGGCTATAGCTTTAAAGCTTCTGAGAGTATCGCTTGAGAATTCAGAGAGGTAATGATCAGAGAGAAAATAGAAGAAATATTGGCACGTCTGGGAAAAAAACCTATAGATTTGTACTTTGTATGACACTAAATGAAAGCATGACCAGCGCAACATAAATTATTTAAATGGGAAAAATTTAATTTTAGAATTTGAATTAACTGAAAAACGTTTTAAAAAATGCCTTATTATTTTAAATATTTTCTATTCATAAAATACAAATCATATTTCTATCTTTCAATATATTTTTAGAATCAATTATCAAAAAGTTTGCTAGTTTCTTAAACTCGTTTAGCTGTTAGCAACCTTTATAAAGCTATATTTACACAGCAACCTAATTTTAATACAATCCATATGGATTAATTGCAAAATCAGGATTTCACATAAACTTTTATCAAATAATTTATGATATTTCTTATATCAGGCCATGTTTAACAGATTAACATTTCATAAAAGGTATTTGAAAATTTCATTAAAAAAATGTCAAAGAGGTTCTTGCCTCTGAATTGCCTCTAGATTAAATCTCTATCTGCTCTTATAAAGCATAATTAATTAGGAAATATTATAAGCTTTGAGCGTAGGCTCACACAATGCTTGCCAGAATGCTATAGATAAGACCATGCTCCATAAATTAACGTTTCATAAAATGTACAATATCTACGGATTAGCTGATTAGCAGCGTGTGCCGAATTATTGGTAATAAAACCTGCGGTTTCCATCCCTCTAATCCAGGTGACACGGTCTTCGCCGGCGGAGCTGCTTCCACACCCGTGGCCCTGCTGAATGCGATGGCGAAGCACGGCAAGAACAACAAGCTGGAGAATGTGACGGTGTGCCACATGCACACCGAGGGTCCTGGGGAGTACGCCAAGCCGGAGTACAAGGACATCTTCCGCTCGAACTCCTTCTTCATGGGCGCCAACGTGCGCAAGGCAGTGGCCGAGGGACGTGGCGACAATGTGCCCATCTTCCTGCACGAAATCCCGCAGCTGTTCTACAAGAAGATCGTGAAGCCCGATGTGTCCTTCATCCACGTGTCGCCGCCCGATAACCATGGCTACTGCTCCCTGGGCACCAGCGTGGATTGTGTGCGAGCTGCCCTGCTTCACTCGAAGCTGATTGTTGGTGAGATTGCTATGCCTTAATCCTTTATATCCTGGTACTTAATGGCTCTTCCTTTTCCAGCTCAAATCAACCCCAAGATGCCGCGCACCTTCGGTGATGCCATCATCCACAAGTCGCATTTCGACTTCGCCATCGAGGTGACCGATGATCTGCCTCAGCACGGAACTGGCGAGATCTCCGCCGTGGAGCAGAAGATCGGCAAGCTGATTGCCGAGAACCTGGTCAGGGATGGCGCCACCCTGCAGATGGGCATTGGCAGCATCCCCGATGCCGTTCTCGCCGCCCTGCACAACCACAAGGATCTGGGCATCCACTCGGAGATGTTCGCCAACGGCGTTGTGGAGCTGGTGCGCAAGGGATGTGTGACCAACAGCAAGAAGAAGATGCACCAGGGCAGGATCGTGGGCTCCTTCTTGATCGGCGACAAGGCGCTGTACGACTTTGTCGACAACAATCCCTTCATTGGTAAGGCTTTTGATACGGAAAATCATAGATTTAGTACAAAAATTTAAAAGGATTGAGATCTAATGACTTACCCTCCACCTTTCAGAGATGTACGCCATCGACTATGTGAACAACACCAGCATTGTGAAGCAACAGCCCCGCATGACTGCCATCAACAGCTGCATTGAGGTGGATCTGACTGGTCAGGTTTGCTCCGACTCGATCGGCTCCCGTTTCTACTCCGGCTTCGGCGGTCAGGTGGACTTCATTCGTGGCGCGGCGGAGGGTCTCGATGGTCTGGGTGTGCCCATCATTGCCATGCCCTCGACCACCAACAAGGGCGAGAGCAAGATTTCGCCCACGCTGAAGGAGGGTATGTAGTTGAAACTGCCTCCTGTGATTAACCATAACTAACTCCCAATCCTCTCCAGGCGCTGGCGTCGTCACTTCGCGTGCCCACGTCCACTACGTCGTTACGGAGCACGGAATTGCCTCGCTTTTCGGCAAGAACGTGCGCCAGCGGATGTACGAACTGATCCAGATCGCCGATCCCAAGCATCGCGAGACCCTGGAGAAACAAGCCTTCGAACGCATCAAGGTCATGCCATCGCCAAACTAAGCAGCACTGGAACTCGTAGAGCCAACTATTTCCGAGCAGCAACAGCCACCCGCACTCTTTGAAGGCATTCCCGATATCGCTTTGATCCACTTCATAGAACTGCAATCATGATAGCCCTTATAGCATTACCAAATGTGAAATTTCAATTGATGAGTAACGAATTCATGGGAGAAATAAAACTGAAAAGTAATTAAAAAAGGCTGCTTTTAATAACTATCAAATTATGATACAATTGAAAAGGATTCCCCTTTTAATAAAATAGCTGTATAGTTTTGTATTCCGACGACAGTTTATTTTCATACTGCAAATATGAAGGAGGCGCGTACAGGAAGTCCGGCTTAGCTTTAGTTATACTTTAATATATATACAAATCTGTGTGTTCGATTAGTGTCCGATCTGTTCTCGGTCAGTCCGATCTGCGCCCAGCGGGGAGCACAACGTGCATTGCAACTCCTGGCTGAGTGACAGACCATTTCGCTTAGGATGGCTAACACGATCCGAGCACACAACGTTGTCTTTGAATTGAATGTAAAAGGAGCTTGTTCAAAAGGAACTAGATTGTATTCTCAGTATGCATCGTATTTGTAATATAGGGCCTAAAACTGTTTATGCTTTAAAATCTACACTTTCATAGCTTAAACCTCGATGGATGATTGGCGGTTGTTAGCTGCTTTACTTCTTCTTGTTGTTCTTGGCATTTTTACCATCGGCGGCATTTTCGATCTTGGCCCGCTTCTTTGGGTGCTCATCCTCCTCATCCTCGGCCACATCGTCCTCCTCATCATCCTCCTCCATGTCGACCACCTCGACATCATCCTTGATGTTGTGCCCGTGGATGTAGACGGGTCCGCTGCCCTTGATCAGCTTGAACGTCACCTTGGACTCGTAGAACTCCACGTCGGGATTGACGGCGCGCGTCTCGCCGGCCTTCAGGACAGCGATGGGGATTTGCACGGAGTCCTTCAGTGTATTGACCTGCGTAGAACGAGGAGATTTACCGGTTAGATTGGTTGATACATTTCAAGTGGCTTAAAGATAGGCGTCCAAAAGACAGCGAAGATAGTCACGTTTCAAAAGAAATCTGTTCCTCAATTAATGATATATCTTTCTCTGTCTTTAGCCGCATTGAAGACACTAAGATTTCAGATTGACCCATAAAGGCCTGTTTTGAAGTGGCCATAGATACTTGTTGAATTCCCAGATTACACAAATTTCTGATCTGGACAAACAGATACGGCGAAATTCATCATCACGGCTGGCCCACTTAATCGCTCAGCAGTTTTCGGCTTCGTCTGTCTCTCTATCTCTTATCGCTGTCGGCCGAACTGAACACCTTACCCAAAAACTAACTCAACTGTCCGATGATAACTGCCTACGCATTCACATATTTCGCACACTCGGTTTTTGCAGTAATAACCCCGCCGACTGACAACCGCTTGACCATTCGTCTGCCCACGCTGGTGCGGATCGGTTCGTTGTTCCCTTTCCAACTGCAGGCAGTCGGTAAGGCTCATCCGAAAAGTCCAGGAAATCTAACAAGTGACCGCTAATTAATCACCCACAACAACGTGTAATTCAAATCAAAACTTCCACCTAGCATTAGCCGATTGTAAAGTGCTCTCCAGATCTTGTCGGCATGTGCGATAATGAAGGTAAGTGGAGAGCGCGTCGCCTCAAGAGGATAAGTGAAAGCGGTGTGATTTCAAGGAAGCCCCAATCAAAATTAGAGACGCGGAAATAGAAACTAATCTTTAATAGGTTCAAAAATAGTCAGAAGTGCGGCCAAAATCAGAGAATATAAAAATTATAAGTGTTCTTCGGCTTAAGAAACTAAAAAAAACTAAAATCAAATTAATAGTGAGACATTAACTAAATAAAGATCTTCAAGATAAGGCTCTTAGCGTCTACATTATTTATGGTAAATACTCCGTAATGAGTCCGTAATTAGACACGAAAATCTACAAGCTTAAAGTGTTATTTTAGTGCTCCGAAACCCCTGAATTATCAATGACAAGCCAGCGTCCACTGGATGAACTTGTCCATCAGCCAGGATGATATCAAAAAGTAAACTTTCCCCAGTGAAAAAGTAAAGATATATATATATATATCAGAAAATATAAAACTAGTCAAGGATATTTAAGATACTAAATTATCTATAATATTGAGACACGAAAAACACAAAGTCCAAAGTGCTAGAATCAAAGAATTATCAAGTGTTCCTGGCGCTGAAATATCAGAGACATGCTTGCTTCCTCTGGATGAACTTGTCTATCAGCTTGTCGACATCTTTAGGTATTTTTCCAGAAGTCACAAGACCCCGAAGAACCCACCGAACCTTAGAAAACCATCGAGGCACTTCAGATCATGTGGGGAGATTATAAATATGTGTACACAAGGAGAGCATTTCCAATCAAGTAAACCACTCAACTGGCGGGGATATCAAGATTTCGCGAAGAGACCCCCCCACAGCGTGCAGCTGTTCTATAGCCTATCTCTATTCGCATTCCAGATGATCTCTACCGGGAGCGCCTGCCAAATGTCTGCGGCGCTGTGGGCTCCAAGGCGCGTAGCTGCTGCAGCATGCGCTCTGTCCACAGATACCTGCCCGTCACCGATTGGCTGCCCAGATACCAGTTGAACTTTCTGGCCATGGATCTGGTGGCGGGACTCACGGTGGGTCTCACAGCCGTTCCACAGGCCATCGCCTACGGAGCTGTGGCCAATCTGCCGCCAGCCTATGGACTGTATTCAGCTTTTATGGGTGGTTTTGTGTATATACTGCTGGGAACCTGCAAAGACATCACAGTGGGTGAGTTGTGGAGTCTTGGGAGTTGAAAGTTCTCTAACTAAATAACCAAAATCTCTATTCGACAGGCCCCACAGCCATCATGGCACTAATGGTGCGGCCCTATGTGAATGGCGATCCGGCGTATGCGGTTCTCCTCTGCTTCCTCTCAGGCTGCATCATCACCATAATGGGCTTGCTCAATCTCGGAGTGCTAATGCGATTCATTTCGATCCCAGTGACGACGGGATTCACGATGGCCGCAGCCTTGACCATTGCCACCGGCCAGGTGAACAGTCTCTTCGGGATTAGCAGTAGTGCCAATGGCTTCCTAGACTGCTGGATACACTTCTTCGGTCACATAACGCAAACGCGTCGAAATGATGCCATCTTAGGCTGCTGCACACTGATTCTACTGCTGCTAATGAGGGTAAATTAATCAAATTCCAATTAAAGTGCTTATAAAAATTAATTAGATATCATGTTTAGCAACTCAAAGACCTGCCTTTTGGCATCAAGAGCGTGTGGAAGTATATCTCCCTGGCACGCAATGCTGTGGCCGTGTTAATAGGCATCCTGCTGTGCTATCTATTGAAAAGTGATGGCAAACTGCCTTTTCTAGTCAGTGGCAGCATCACTCCTGGTTTGCCACCCTTTAAGCCGCCTCCTTTCCACACAGAGGACTCGGAAACGGGAGAGGTGACCAACTTTGGTGGCATGATTTCGAATATTGGATCTGCTTTGGTATCCATACCGCTGCTGTCCATATTGGAGAGCATAGCTGTGGCCAAGGCATTCTGTAAGGGATTCCTCCTTTATCCATTTAGTTCCACCTTAATTTAATTCTCTCCTCCTTTCAGCCAAGGGCAAGATAGTGGACGCATCGCAGGAGATGATTGCCTTAGGAGTGAGCAACATCCTCAGCAGCTTTTTCTCCTCCATGCCTATCACTGGTTCCTTTACCAGGACAGCCATCAACAATGCCAGTGGTGTGAAGACCCCGCTGGGTGGAGCTGTTACCGGCGCTCTGGTCATCATGACCCTGGCCTTTCTCACCTCCACATTTGCCTATATTCCCAAGGCGACGCTGGCTGCCATCATCATAGCAGCCATGTTCTTTATGGTGGAATACGAGACTATCGGCGAGATTTGGCGGGCCAAAAGTGAGTGCTCCTTAAAGACCTTATAGTTATAATAACTCCCGATGTCTTTCAGAGCGGGATATGCTGCCTTTCCTGGTCACCGTGCTGACCTGTGTCTTCTGGACCTTGGAGTACGGAATGGTGGTGGGCATTGTCTTCAATGCGCTTTTCCTGCTCTACAAGAGCATGAAGCCGCAGTTTTATTTGGAGACGCAGAAGGTGAGTTTTGTAAATTATCATAGAAGGTTTATATATCTTTGTTTACCTCCCAGTTTAATGGCATCGAGGTGACCATAGCCGATCTGAAAGGCAGCGTGGATTACGCGGCAGCCGAGTTCTTGAAGATGTCAATTGTGCCGCACGTGACGAGCAGAAATGCCGAGGGAGGTGCCCCCACCACTCTGGTGGTCATTAAGGGGCACGAGATCGCCTCAATTGATACGACCGTGGCTTTGGTGAGTGTTGAGTTAAGTTGTTTTCTCTTAATTTATAACCTTTGAACCGGAAACTCTTCCCTGAAGAACCTCAAATCGCTGCGCGAAGATCTGGCCCTGCTGCAGTGCGACATGATCTGCTGGAACTGGAGTATTCCGGCGGCGGGAGTGATCTGCCGGATGGATAGGAAGCTGCGCAGTATGTTTAAATTCTCGAAAAGCTTTCCCGACCTAATGCAAACAATTGCGGATGGCGAGGCAGCCGTTTCGTGTATTGCCGTTGACTTGAGTCAATAAAGAGAGCTCTTTTGTCTTGTCGTTCATTTCTGCGTACAGTTGCGTCCGTGATGGGAAGGGTAAAGTATTGTTTTTGGTAGGCGGGGTATTTCAGTGAAATCTATGATTGGTTGTAAAAAGCATTTCGAAGTATGGAAAATATAATAGAAAAAACCTTTGGAGAATTCAAAATGTAGAACGGAAAAATGTAATTTCTTAATGTTTGTTATTTATTTTAATTGTATACGTTTTTAATACCATAGATTTTGAAAGTTTTAATAACAAAAAACAAAAATCTGCACAAAATATGATTATCTTAACATTATCTCTTTAACAATTTTAAATATAAAGAATAAATTCGATCGAAAAAGAAGAAATTTTTGAAAGAAGTCGAAATTTAAGATTTTTTTATATTATATCAAACTATTTTTGGAAAAAAAAAATGGAAAATACAGAATTTAAGAGAATACAAATTCCTAATATTTATCTACACATTAAAAAGACAGGTATATAAAGTACCTAGCTGTACATCTAGTACCTAGAGGTACTTTACAAGTTCCTATCACGACCGTTTAGTTCAATTAACCCCTTCCCATTGCCCAGGTACAGTAATAGCAGTCCAAAATCGGGGGGCTGTTAACTCTGCAGTCCGCAGATGTACAGACAAAATTACCCTAACCCAAAAGCGAGCGAAAAGTTCGTGGTTGTTCTGGTCTGAAAATGGAAAAAATTGAAATGGAAACCGGTCCTTGCCCCGCCGGCCGGAAAAATGCAAAAAAAAAAAAAAATGTGTAAAAAAAGAAGAAGAAGACACCACCAACCGGCGCGCGCATACACAACTTATGGGATTTATTACATGCAATTCCCCCCTGCCATGGATACAATGCCATTGCCATGGATATGAGTGTGGAGTACTCACCTCGACCACGTTGAACTCGTTCTCCTTGGCCTCGGCGCCCAGGAGGATCTGTTTGATGACCAGCTTCTGGCCGCGACCGTAGTCCTCGTCCACATCCCACGTGACGCTGTCGCTCTCGGCGGTCAAAGTGACTCCTGCGGAAGGGACATAATCGTAGAGCACCCATTACACATCTTTTTCGCACACCGTATATCCAAAATTCCCGGGGGTATGGGGCCAGACAGACAGCCAGCGGCAACCTTGTAGCAAAAACACCGGCAAGCGTCGCAGACAATCCGCTTTTTCGCCGGCCAATACTCCTCCTCCGGCCCCACTTCCATCCCACAACGATGGCCATTTAGTTGGTCCTTTGAATTGTAATTACCGTAGAATGATTCCTCAGCCATTGTTGGTAATATTTGATATTAATTCCACACGAAACCAGCGGCGAACACGTGTTGAGCAAAATCTTTTGCAAAATGGTAGCTGAAAAAGGGTTGCCAGGCTAGCGTAAAGCGAACTATCGATAGGTTAGTTCCAGGTGAAACTATCGCAGAGCTGCCACTTTTGATATAAAAAATAAGTAATTAGTTCTTATAAATAAAGAAATTACATAAAATAAATTGTAAATAGGGGGATTCCCTAAACTGTTGAATTGCTGAATTGTTGAATTTTGGTCAGCTGTTAATCAGCTGTTCCATACAAAGTCAACTTTCAGAAATTTCAGCAATTCAACAGCCTCGGGGCTGCTGAAAATTTTGTTGAATTGCTGAAAGGCCAGAGTTGTCACCATTTTTAATGAAAGTCATGGCAACTCTGTACAATTTTGGTATTACCAGTACGAATTATTTACTTTAAAATAAAATTAAAATGTTTATAAGTAGTTACTTATTCCTCGGTACCAATTTTAGAGAGTAACTAGCAATAAAAAGACAATCTTTACATATTTTAAGATCCGTAAACATTTTCAACAAATAACAGCTGTTTAAGAATTCAACAGGATTCATTTAGGGTCGTTCCCTTAATTGCTGAAATTTTCTGATGAATTTTCAACAATTCAGCAATTCAGCAGTTTAGGGAATCCCCCTAATAATTTTTTAAATTTATTTTTATAGCTACTTTTATATTTTTACACACTTTTAAACAATTAAATGACAACTATCGATAACCGCACGCTTCGATAACCGGTCAACGCTTCCATCGTTGCAGCCATCGCCGTTTTACGGGCACGTGTAGAAGTACAAAAAGTTTCCATTATTAATTGACTGTACATCTGTGTTCCAAGGCCTGCAAATGGAGTCCGAGTCGTTTTATGGTGAGTTTACCCATCTATCTTGGCTGGAGGAGCCCTATAATGGCCACACCGGATGGATGCTAGATGATGGGTGCTCCTGCAGCCGGCATAAAAACGAGTCGAGTCAGATATCCAACCTCCTCCTCCGTTTCCAGGTGTCACACTCAGCGAGAAAGAGCCCATCGCACAGTTCGACGTGCCGGATATACCAGAGGAATACATCGTCCACTCCCACAAGCTCATCATCAAACAGATTTCCCTCGGGCCCGAGGCAAAGTCCGGCGAATTCAACGTAGTACAGGTGAGACCGGCTACAGGGGATTATCTTGAGCCGCCAACAGTCGTAAATCAAAGAACGGCATTTTTTATATGCCCCTTTTCGGGATTTTAATGGCCTTTTCGGCTATCTTGTACTGAGATACGGGTTTTAGTGATCAGATGGATTGTTTTATATCATATATTCATCCCTATTTCGTATAAAATCTACACTTCTAGAATGATTAGTATACATTTTTCTTTATTACTTTATTTTTTTTAATAATTAAACTAAAACTAATGTAAATTCCCTAATATTTCCAGGCGGAGACAAACATAAACGACGATGGTGAGAAGAAGACGGTGAAGATTCCCATTGCCGTCCTGAAGGTCGGCGAGACCCGTAGCTTAAGACCAAATGTCGAGTTCCCCAACGGATCAGTGACTTTCAAACTGGTGCAGGGCACTGGACCCGTCTACGTCTGTGGCAAGGTGAGCTCCCTCTATCCAACTACATTGCAAATCTGGTCCTTACCCATTCCCATACTCCCATTTCAGGCGGAGATGAACTTTGGTGAGTTTGACGACGGTCAAATTTACGAGGAGTATTCGGATGAGGAGGAGGATAGCGAACTGGAATTTGACGAGGATGCAGCCCCACAGACGAACGGCAAGAGCAATAAGAAGAAGTAGAGATACGAAACACTCCAGTAAGCTAACTAAATGATCAGAAAAAATAAAAAAATCCAGAAAGGTAACAAAAACTAAGAAAGGAAGCTTTTTTCCTCGACTATAATTATGTAAAGCGAAACTGATTTACAGACAAACCATCCAATTATAATGACAATTATGTATTTTGGTCTATAGTATATGGAATTTTATTCATTTTATGTTTTGTGTATGTTCAAATATGTCACTTAATGCAAACGAACTTGTGGCAGTTTTGAGAATAATGCTCACGGAAGATTAAAAAAAGAACAACCCAACGGGTTTTTTGTGCTAGTTACAGGCTCGGGCAACCGAAATCTTCTGGCGTGGCACACTGAAAGAGAATAGAATAGTTGTCATTATGCAGATAGGGAATAATAAGTAGTTTGTCGCTAACCGTATGTGAATCACTCGACGCCTCTCATCACTGGGATGTATAAGGTCCAACTTCTGGCTCCATTCAATCAGCTTCATCTCGTGGCGCAGTTTCTTGCGATCGAAGTAGGAAATAACACAACTGATGGGTATCCAAAAGACTGCGGTGACCAGGACAACGGCCACTGAAAGAGGGATAATTTTATTATAATAAGAATTTATTTATAGGTATTAATCTGTCTCCAAACTTTGTAATACTTACTGACAATGTTGTCCTTGAGAAACCGCAGGGTTTTGGCCACGTTAATCTCCTCGATGATGTCCCAGAAACGCTCCACCACATCCTGGATGGTCTTCTCGCAGACGCCCTGAAAGGAAGCAGAGTTTTGGATAGAATCTAGACAGACTCAAGGTTATCCTAGCCTACCTTATTGCAGAAGCCCGTGATGCAGGGTGTGCCATCTGGCAGGACATCTGGTGGCTCCACCGGGAAGCAGGTCTCATTGATGCTCATGCGACAGCACCGCTTGCAGGCATCCGCGATGATGTCACACATACAGCTCTGCAGACCCTGCGTTTCGCAGTACGGCACACACTTGCCATTGCGGCACTGACCACGTTCCTGGCACGTAGTGCCATCCGCCATGGCCGGCGATTTGGGACACTCGGCATGGGCTCCGGTGCAGCGAGCCTCCTGCTCGCAGGTGGCGTACTGCGCCTCGCGGCACTTCATCCCGGAGGCCATAAACTGGCAGTTCTGGCAGCACGGCGAGTTCTTGTCGCTGCACATGGCTCCCTGGTTGCGGCGCAGCTTGCAGTTCTTGTCGCAGCACGAGTCGTTGTCCTCGGTGCCCAGGAGTCCTGCATCGCACTGTTCATCGCCCTCGACGCGCAGATTGCCGCAGAAAGACTCTTCTGGCTCGGAGAAGCACCTGCCCGACTTGGCCTGCAGAACTTTGCGGATGGAGCGCAGCGAGCAGGGAGAGAATTTCTGGAAAGGAATAAGAAAACATTGTATATAGGGTACTTACAAATGGTAAGACCCACATACCTTATTGTTCACATCATAACCGCTGACGGAGTATGTGTACATGAGGAAACTGCCTCCCTGTGAGGCACTGGGTGAGCACTCTGGAATGTCAGGATCATGCTCCGAACCCCAGTTGTGACCAAACTCATGGGCCGTGACCAGATCCGCCTCCCTGGTGATGACCCGCTGGCCATAGTGATTGCGGGAGCTGCTCAGACCCGAGTTCAAATACAGGGTATAACCATTTTTGAAGTATTCTTGGAGTTGGAAAGGAGAAAATGGGTTATTTAAAGACGAAAACATCTAAGGATTCTTACAAAAATCTTAAACAACCAAAGAAAACCAAGGGAAACGCAAGTCTATAAGCCAAATGAAAAGGACAAATATGAGAGTTAGTGGGTTTAGCAACCTGGAGTGCAAATCCCGCCCACGGAGTTGCGACGCGGGGAGCCCACGTAGGCCAATCCCAGGATGCCGCCTTCGAACTTGAGATCGGTAAAGAGATGGGCAAGGCAAAAGTCTTTGTGGCTGTACTCCCGGGAGAAGACCTGATGGCCACGTAGGAGTCGGAATCAAAGTGAGAGATACAGAGAGTTATACAGATGACCATGAGGTAGAGCAACTACACGAAGTATTGATTAAAAGGACCATAAAGTAAACTTACCTCTAGGAGATTGCGAACATCCCACTTCTCACGGATCATGTTGTAATGGGCTTCACCTCCTCTTAGTCTAGTGGGCTCCGAGTGGACCACAATCTTTTTGATCACAAAGCCCATACCCTTGAATCCCTCCTGATCCGAACGATCCTGCCACACGGTGTCGTTGTAGATCTTGTGCACGCGATCTATGAGGCTTATCTGGGGATTACAAGGTGTAAGATGATATAAAGAAGGTCCTATTTGAAGAGCTCACCAAGTAGTTAATGGTGGTTTTTGTATTGCCGCCGCCCATTTCCTGAAAGAATCGATAATCGGCCACCAGGAGCAAAGGACATCGGGTCTTGGTGGGCGTATATTCATACTGATCCGATTGACGCTTCTCTCGCGTATGGATCTCGTTGTCCAGGTTATCCCCTTGCTCCTCCTTGTCCTCCAGTTCGAGACCCTCCTTGATGTAGCCACAGGTTTTGGGACTACCACCCGCTTCGTTCTTGTGCACCTTCACATCCGAGGCCTTATAGGCCACCATGGTGTCCTTTTTGGCCTCGGGCAGGTGTCGCCAGGAGGGCTCTATGTGATAAGTTTCCTCCGGCAAATGGATGGACATGGTCATGGTGCCGTCCTCGATGTGGGCACGCACCGAGGACTCCAGTTCGCCAAACACCCGACCCGAATAGAAGCTATCGTGATCTGGGGATAGAAAATAGTTAGAAATGAATTATGAAATCTAGGATAGCAATCCTACCCATGTGGACCACAGTTTCATTGCCATCCGCATCCACTGCATAGGCTATGAATTTGCTGTGCAGGACATCTCTGTGTGGATGCAGGATCAGCCGGAAGTTCTTTCCTAGCGTTGTAAACTCCACCTCCTTGATGATGTTAAAGGGATTTGTGCTGTGCTTGGCACCCCTTTTGACCACTTTGTGCACCACATCGTCCTTGTGGAAAATCTCGTAGTGTCGCAGCGTCTTTTGCAGGGCCACTGGAATCAAGCATTATAGGATCCTAATTCAAGGTCTTTAATTTTCCTGGGTTATCCTAGAGCTCACCGCAATTTTCTACTAAAAGGCAGGCGAAGAAAACTGAGATTATAGCGAGGGAAAAGCAACTAATGCATTTTGTAAACATTTTTTTCGCCCGCTAATTCTGCACTATTGATTTTTACCGTTTACAGTGTAACCATCGGTGAACCGTTAGAAAGTTACCACTATTTGGAATAACGGTAGTCCTGTCAAAATGCAACAGTCTGGCAACATCCTTTTTGTTTATTTCCGTTTCACGATATGGCAACGCTAATTCGCAAATTCAAATTATATGCGTTACTTATGATTAATATTCAAAAATAATAAATAAATAAAAAATAATAATAAAGTAGTACACATATTTAGTTTTATTTAATGTACCAGTGATTCACGATTTTAATTTTGGGAATTTTCTGTTTTTAATCTAAGATGTTGACCTGAATTTAAATTTTAGCAAGAAATATTAGAGGTAAATCCTACTATTTTCGGTGTGGAGGAGATCGGGGATCTGCAACGGCGGGAACAGGAGCCAGTTTGTTATCTACTCCGTAAAACTGACCATTCAGACTCTTTCGCCTTGGCTTGGGCATGCTAAAATAAAGTTTTTATTTATTAAAGAGTAACAAAATAGCTTCTAAAAACTTACTTGCTAATATTGGATCCGTATAAAATGATGTTAACATAGCTGCTCGGAACATTGTCCAGAAACCTCTGAAAACGGCATCTCATATACTTATTCAGGCGAATGGAGAGATAGGGAGTTAAATGCTCAAAGCGATACTTGAAACTGGGCAGAACCACCCAATTGTCGTCGGGCATATTCACAAAATCCCTTGGAGACTTATCCTCGTCCACTTCGCGTCCCTTCTCCTCCGGCTGGAACTCCTTTATCAGCTCGTTAATGTCGAATTTAACTGGCCAACTTGTGTAGGGCTCACAAATGGGGTTCTGCATGTTGAAAACAATTTAATAAATTTCCTCCCATGTAACTCGAAACAAACTGAAAGGTGACTGCTTGCCAACTTATTTTTGTAATTCCACTAAATTTTATATTTGGCTTAAGTATTTAAATCGTTACATACATATATGTTAAATGTACAAATTCAAACGAGAATACAAGTGACAAGGGGACGCGACCTACAGAAAAACTCAAAAGACAAGAGGACTCATTACATTTTCATTACACATAGACCTAAAGTTGTAGTTAATAGCTCTAGCTAAAAAAGCGATCAATCTATTTCGGGGCTATTTCGGCCATGTTGGCCTCGAAGATGGCCGTGTTGATGCGGTGCTTGAGGGCGACGAGCACCTCCCGATTGCTGATGGCGCGCATCTCGTTGGCCACATACTCTCCGTACGTGGCGAACTCATCGCGCGCCGGCGGCAGGCTGACAATGGTGGGCGGAGGCGGGCTGGGGATGGCTTGTGCTGGTTTCGGCGGCGTGTTCACCTTGGGCAGCCGCAGATTGCTCATGGTTATGCCGGGCGAAGTGGTTGTACCATTTGCAGTGGTTTCCAAGGCCGGGGAAAGAATGGAGGTCGTGCTGTGCGATGCTGGACTGGCTTCGTAGTACATACGCTTCACCGGCGGCGGATGCAGTTGCGTGTGCTCCTCGAAGTAGCTATCCTCCTGCCCGCCAGCCGTGTCCCGCCGCTGGATCTTGATGATTCGCGTGGGCAGCACGTGCACCGAGTTGTTGCTGCTGCCTGCATTCTGGGCTGGAGTGGACTGGTAGTGGAGCTCGCCGCTTTCGTTGGCCTGGAAGCTGACGGCCTCCTGATGGTGGTGCAGGTCTATCAGCGTTTGGTGGTGATTCTCCAGCGGCTCCGTCTCCTCCTGTTCGCTGAGACTTACGAAGCGCACGCTCAACTCCTTGGCCGACTTGTTTGGCTTGACCTCGCCTTCCTCCAGCTCCGGCTCATCGATGTCGTCCACGTCTTTGGTTGTCTCCTCAATCAGTTTCTCCAGCTCCTGGGCCCGACTGCTGGCGTGGCTCTTGCGTAGGTACTCCTCGTTCATGCTGGCGTTGGTGTTACTACTGTGGTTTGCCGGAGTTGTGCTGCTGTCGCTGTTGTGATCGGCGGAGACCTCGCCCAATACAAACTTGCGCTCGTCCCCCTGGAGATCGGTCTTCAGGCGACCCTTCGTGGAGCGGCAGGCGTAGGGGGAGCTGAGGAACACCAGGTTCTTGAAGCCAAACCACTTGGAGTTGTAGGGCTCCTTGCGTTTCATGCGACTAATCTCGCGATGGTACTGCGTGCGCAGCGTGTGGAACTTCTTCTCCAGCTCGTTTATGGGTATATTCCCGCCCAGCACCTGGCTGACTTCGTTCAAGAGCCGCTGCTTGACGTCCTTCTTCCGGTAGTCGTCGCACGTCATGTCCCACAGACCGCGTCGGTTGCGGTACTCGCTGATCAGCAGCAGGGTCTTCTCGCGCGTCCACTCCATTTTTAGATCGCTGTGCGGGATCTGGCCGGGCAATCTCCGAACAATGGGGATGCTGCTGCTCTGCTCCCTTTCTGTCTGTTGGGCCAACATAAAAGAAACAAAGGGAACGGGAGCGGGATTAGCCGGCCAACTAATATTAATAGCCCGCAGAAGTTACCTCGAGTGGTTGGCGGGGATCGGGATCTGCTCGGGTGCGCAGGCGGGAGCTGTGCTCTGGTTTATTTTAGCTACTCTACTCCAAAACAGCAGCAGCTGTGGACAGGCACTCTGCGAACGAAAGATGTCGACGTCTCTCCTGGCCTACTGGCTGGCCCGCACTATCCGCATCGGGCTGGAGGGGATGCCTGGTGGAGCTGGAAAGACGCTGAGTCCACTTCCATCGGCTAAAATGCCTATTTTGTTTGTTTAAATTGCACAAAAGTACAGCAGATTTTCCTCCCCCTCGCGTAAAAACAAACACTGTGTATCCATCTTGGGTGCTATCGATTAATCGATAGGTTTATGGGGTTTTTAGTGGGACCGTTTGGGTATGTCGTTCGTCACTAAACTTTTATTTATTGGTAAATTTTTTAGATTTATAAATTTTAATTAAAAAATTATTACTTCATTTCTAGAGGGAAAATTATAATTAATGAATTATTATTATATTATATATATATTATTATTATTTTTAAGCTAGTGACGAATGTGATAACTATCGATTGTACATCGATATAAATCTAACCATAAACAAAACAATAATGAACGCGGATCAGATCGGTTGAAATTTTACAGAAACCGGAATATCTCATTAAATATAGTAATATTCGGACCCAATCTCATATGGGCATCATGGAAAACAATGGCGTGGGCAAGCTGACAGAAGCATCTCTAAAACGCAAGGAGCGCCTTCAAAAACTGAGGGAACAAGCCCAGAATAAAGGCGGAGACTCGACCGAATCCAATGAAAAGTTGCCCAAGTAAGTAATTCTATGATATTATGTATTGAAACCTCATAAAACTCTATTTTACCCTTTAAAGACCCATCTTTCGGAGCTACAAACCCCAGAATGAGAGCACCGCCGGCGAAGTTCTGGCCCAGGAGCCCACGGGGAACATAGAAGCCGCTGTGGAGGACCAACTGAGTCTGCTGCAGCAGCCCATGGTGATAGATGAGATTGATATAACCAACCTGGCACCTAGGAAACCCGACTGGGATCTAAAGCGCGATGCCAGCAAAAAGTTGGAGCGACTGGAGCGTCGCACCCAAAAGGCCATTGCAGAACTCATACGGGAGCGACTGAAACTGAACCAGATCGAGGACATCAGCCAGGCGGTGAACGTGGCTACTGCCCATGCGGGTGAAAGTGTACAGGAGGATTATGACTAGAGCCGAGCAATACAACTAACTTTACTGAACTGGTACAAAAACCGAACGTAAAATGCATTAACAATAAGTTAAACTATCGACGATTTTCCTTGCCAGTGGGAATGGATAACCTTTCTTTCAAGATGAGGATCTCTGAAAGGCATAGGGTATTAATTGTGGGACTTAAATTTTATGATTTATCACCTACGTTTGGAATACTTTTGCTCCAGTCCCTGAGCAAAGTTTCGCATAGATTGCAGTTGCTGGGGGATTTCCTCCCGCAGCTTTTCAATGGTTATTCGTGCCTCACGCAACTCATCATCGCGTAGTTTTAGCATAGTCTCCTTGGTCTGTACGGCCTTCTCCTGCTGCAGAGCCACCTCAGTGCGCCAGGCAATGGTCTTCTTGTGGTTGAGCAGCTCTTGGCTCTGCTTGAGGATTATCTGGTTGGCCTTGGAGATTTCTTCAGAGGCCATTTCCAAAGCCTGGCGCTTGGTGTGCAAGATCTTCTTCTCAGCCTCCAGTTCAGCGGATATGTTGGCCTAAAATAGTTCAATGAATTAGTCATCTAATATGGTATCCTATCACAAAACATACCTTCTCCTTATTGCCTTTTTGTATATGCTCCTGCAGCTCGGCAGTGTGCTGCTTGAGATCCTCGATCTTGTACTCTAACTTGCGCTCCTGTTTTCTGGCACTGGCTAGATCCCCCTGCTGTTTGTCATTCTGCTCCTTTAAGGTGCACACTCGCGATTTGCAACAGGATAACTCCTCGGCCAGCGTTTGACATCGTTTCTCGACCTGCTCTTGGGTTGACTTTAGGTCAGCTTTCTCCAGGGAAGCCTTATCCATTTGCGCCTGTAATCCAGAGATCACCCGACGATTCCGTTCCAGCTCATTGCTACGCTGCTCGTTTACCTTGGCCAGCTTCTCCTGGTACTGCTGGATCTCTACGGCGTGTTTTTCCTCCAAAATGCGAGTATTATCGGATATGGCTTCCCTGAGCTTGTTGTTTTCAGTGCCCAATTTCTCAGCGTGCGAACGTTGTGAGTTGATTTCCACTTGCATCTGCTGGATACTCTGCTCCAGCATAAATTGCTTTTTGTGCGAGGCATCTAGCATGCGGTTTATGTAGAATAGCACTGTGTTCAGCGGAGCAGAACGGCAGGGCAGGCTGAGGTGAACCAGGTTCTTGAAGGACCTTAATTCCACAAACTGCAGATGGTAGTCGTTTGTTTCCCGGCCGGCGGATAAGTTCTGATCTCTGCCAGACAGATGGAGCTCCAGTTTCCCCGACTGGCAGTCCTTCAGCATGCGCACCACATTGTCCATGAAGCCCGAGAAGGTCACATTCAGCGACTGATCCTGCTTGAGTTCCTGGAAGGAGGCGCTGTCCACGGTAGTGATGTACATGCGTCGCTGATCAGACTTTTCCGCCAAACGGAGTTGCTAAAGGACAAGGAGGTTACTTTAGATCCGTTCTAGATCCTGGCCAGATAAACTTACCAGCAGCTCCTTGAAATCCATTCGCTCGGCGTACAGTAAACAAGCCCGCTTATTGGGGTTGGGGCGCATCATGTCGCAATTGAAGCTCACCATCATCTCCACGCTGGGCAGGATGTTCACCACGTTCTTGCCGTAGTCCATGTTCCCGGCGTAGCTATCCTCGCTCCCGGGCGGCCACATTTCAATTAAGGCGGGTGAAAAACCTTAATTTATTTCAAATTATTTAAATTGTAAACAACAGCAAAGGCTTGGGTCTATCGATATCGATAACCGGCTCGATACCGATTTCAGCTAGAGATGAGCCTTGGTCAGGTGGACCATCAGATTGTACCATCTCCAATCCGATTCCGTAAAAGAAGAAAAAAAGGGGAAAAGTTGTAGAGAAAAATAAATACATGTCCACTGTACGTAAGCGTTGAAGATGCCGCCGCCGCCGGATTGTCCAGAGTAATCCGGAGTAATCCAAGCTTTATCCATGCAGACCGCCAAGGTGTTCGTCGGCAGCCTGCCGCGCTGCAAGCCGGACGAACTGCGTCGACTGTTCAGTAACTACGGGAATGTCTGCGAGTGCGATGTGATGAACCGCTGCGCCTTCGTCCACCTGGAGACCACGGACATGGCGGATGCGGCCATCGCCGCCCTGAACGGCACCGTCTTCAAGGGCCAGCCCATCGTGGTGGAGGCGGGCAGGCCAAAGTATCCAGGCCCCAGAAATGACAGTCGCGGAGCTCCGCCTGGATCTGGTGACAGTGCGGGTCGCAGGCAGTCAGAGGGTACGCTATTAAACAACCCAAAGATGCACCTTCTACAGACTTAATCCTCACAAACCAGGTCAAAGTGGCGGTTCAGACAAGAGACCCTCGGAATCTAGCAACCAATTCAAGAGGAACTTCCGTGAAGAATCCGGAGGCGGTGGCAGATATTCCCAAGAAGGCGGTGGCCCCAGGGGCTCCAGTGCCTCGGGAAACAAATTTGGACCTGTGCGGAACGAGTCCAGCTACAGACAACAGCGCAGTGCTCCCTACTCCAAGGGCGGACCACCGGCACCAACACACAACAATGAATCTTCCAATCAGGGCCAGGGATTTAGGAACAAATTCGCAGCCCGCGGCAACGAGGGCAACGGAGGAGGACGCTTTGGCAGCAATAGGTTTCAGCAGCGTGACAACAATGGATCTCAGGCTGGGAGGCGGAACTTTAAGAACAGTCCGACCAGTGGTTATGGAGGAGGCGGCGGCAGTAATAGTGACTTCCATGGCGGAAGCTCCGGTGGCGGCGGAGGAGGGTCCCTGAATCAGAGGGGCTCCGGAGGAGCTGGTGCCAACCATGTGCGACAGGATCGTCGTGGCTTCGCCCTGCCGGTGGAGCATCAGCAGCAGCAAATGGGCTTTGGACGCTTTGGCAATGGACCCATGAACTCGGGCAATCGCGGGGTTAATGGGTAAGTTGTATATTGGATTACCGTCTGCCATATTTACAATATTTTCCTCCACCTTACAGGGGTAATCCACCAGGAGGACGTGGCTTTTTCAATGGTGCAGGGGGCGGAGGTGGAGGCGGTGGCTTTAGACGCGGTAGCAGCCACGAATCCAATAGCCAACAAGGCGGCGGTGGTGGCGGGGGCCCCAACAAACGCGGAGGAGTAGGAGGAAAGAATCACAATCAGAATGGCATGAATGCATATCACTCGGAGTTCCCGCCTCTGGGCAGCGGAGGCGGAGCGCCAGGCCAAAGAAACCGGTGGGTGAAGCTATAAACCCCCAATATAATCCACAATAATCCGAAATAAACTACCTTTCAGCTTCAGCGGACCCCGACCCGGACCAAATATGGGCGGTAATAGAAGATTTTAAGCAAGTGCAACGCCACAACGATGTTTGCCAGTCCTCCGTGTACTCCAACTTCATAAATGTAATAGCCGAATTTTGTTTTCCATTGTTTCGCGCGCAGAATCTTTTAGTTTAGCCAACGACGACGTTTCTTTTAATTTGTCCTATAGCCGTTTACTCTTAAGAACCAACATCAACAGTATATTTGTTATTCGTAGTTAAGATTGTTTCGATATTTATGCAATACTTAAATAATCATATTACTTGTGTGCAACTAAATACGATACGAGTCAATCAATACAATCATAAATACCATTTTCTGCATTTTCAATTTCAAATTGCCCGCCAAAAACTTACAGTTGCGGTTTAGGGTTGATTGGGGTGATTAATCGGTTATCGGTGGGAACAAAGCTTTGTAAAAAAAACTTGTTCCCAAAAATTTATAAACAAGAAAAACTGAATTTCCCAAACTTCAGACTGCCAGGTGTATATATGCAAACGTCGCACGACCAGATCGCCAGTTATACGGTAGAGGTAAGGGTACGATATAGCTCCGATATAACCCGTAAGCCCCCGTAAACTGTAACCCATATGTTTTCCCGCAGTCGCTGTGGTTCGCTTTTAACGAGTTTGGCTCTGAAAATGTGGAACCAACTCCGCCAGCGCTGTCTCCTCTGGATCTGCCTGCTATGCGTGCTGTCTTTCGGTTTGGCCAATGCCCTCCATGGCCATTATGCTAATGCCGAAGGTCAGCCAACAGACGTCTTGGCCGCATTACCAGGCCAACTGAAGTTCGTGCATGTGGTAAGCGACTCGCTTGTCTTGTTGGTGGTGGAGCACCCCGTTTTATCGGCGCTTATGCTTTGCAGATATATCGCCACGGCGACAGAACGCCCGTGGACCCGTATCCCACGGACCCCTGGGGCAACAGGAAGTTCTGGTCCACCGGCTGGGGTCAGTTGACCAATGTAAGTGGTTGTTAGTCAGGAAAAACCCAGCTTAACCCCAATTTTATCGCACAGCTGGGCAAACAAGAGCACTACGACCTTGGCAAATGGCTGAGGAATCGCTACTCTACTCTCTTACCCTCTCTATACTCCAACGAGGACATCTTTGTCCAGTCCACCGATGTGGATCGCACCCTCATGAGTGCCCAATCCAATCTGGCTGGCCTCTACGAGCCGCAAGGTGAGGACATCTGGAACACGGACATCAAATGGCAGCCCATACCCATTCACACGGTGCCCGAGAAGGAGGATCCCATACTGGCCGCCAAGGCTCCCTGCCCCGCCTACGACTACGAGCTGGCCACCCTGGAATCCTCGCCAGAGTTCAAGGCCATGACGGAAAAACACCATAAACTCTTTGCCTATCTGAGCGAACAAAGCGGACGCGCTGTTAAGACCTTCGTGGATGCCCAGTATTTGAACAACACCCTGTTCATTGAGAATCTGTACAACATGACACTGCCGAAATGGACTGAAAAGGTTTACGGCAAAGAGGAGCTCACCTACATAGCCAATTTTGCTTTTGCCATTAGCTCCTATACACGAAAGCTGGCCAGATTGAAGGCGGGTCCTTTGCTGAAGGATATTTTCCAGCGTTTCAAAGAGAAATCCTCCGGGCGCCTAGAACCAGATCGTTCCATGTGGGTCTACAGTGCCCATGATACCACCGTAGCCAATGTTTTGAATGCTCTTAAATTGTTTGAGGTAAAATGTTATCTTATAACTGATTGAAGAACGATTTATAGCTATATTTTCTACTTCCACAGCTGCACAGTCCTCCGTATACGGCATGCATTATGCTAGAGTTGCGTCTGGATGAGAACAACACCCCATTGGTGTCCATTTTCTACAAGAACACCACCGCTGATCCCCTGCCTCTAGACATACCAGGCTGTGGTCCCTCGTGCCCGCTGAAGAAACTCGTCAACCTTTATCAGGACGTGCTGCCCGTGGATTGGGAGCGTGAATGCAAGCGCTCCACAATGATGATGACTTATGAGGAGGCCAATCTGAGCACGGCGACAGGTGAGTCAATGGTAATTGCGTTCTAATGGAATTGAAGGGTAATCTTTCTCCTTCATCAGGCATACTCATTTTAATCGTCATCGCTCTGCTGTTTGCCAGCTATGGCCTCATGATCTACTACCGACGTCGCAACTACAAGCTGTATACCTCGTACTCTCAAATGGCCTAGTTGGTTAACTATGCCGCGCAGTGGAAGGCACTACTTAAATCTAAACATGGAGCCTCCTTCTCCGTTCTCCAATTGCCAAAGTGATTTGTTTTTTTTCTCGGTATGCCCTATGTTGCTCAGACGACAGTTGTTGCTGTTAATAGTCGTGGTTACTACTTAGTTAAAAGCCTGCATTTCACACAAAGTCTGTTTGTATCGATTAGTTTTTGGTTTAAGTTAAAGTTTTGTGCATTTGAAAAAAAAACACAACACAAGTTTGTTAGCATTTAAAGTGGAATGATAACTGGTTTTGTTGTTGTTATTCAGTGGAAAGATTTTGGAATACAAAGACTGTGAATAGCGATCTTGAAGTTGCATACATATATACATACATAGCATATTTATACACATGTACATTTTTATGAAATTATCTTGTATGATAAATTTATTGTATTAAAAACGCTCAAATCGAAGGTGTCTGTTGGTTTAACTTTATCAAAGGAAGAGTGTAATAAGCTAATAATAATATATTTATATTAGTTAAGATAAGAAGTTGCCTATAAGTTTAGTTTGATAAGAAGAGCGCTTGTGATAAGCGCACATGGAAAATGTTTAGACAATTCAAACGAAGATAAGGTAATGAATTGCTTTTGCAGTTAGGAAAGATACAAATCTCGAAAGGCAATAGCTATTGTTATATTTTTGATAGTCCAAAGTTGCTCAAGGTGAACCTAGGCGTTCGCCCAGAAATATTGATGCTATTATATCAGGTATACAGAAGGTAGCTTTAAGTTTCCAGGTAAGCAAACCTTTTGGCTTGATAGTAGAGCAAGTTATAAAGAATTCGGTAAACCCATTTGATAGACAGCTGTTCAAATAATTTAGGGTTTTCCCGCCCCCGGAAATAGACTCGAAATGTGTATTATACTAGATTTGTTTATTCCGCATAAGCGACTTGCTTGCACTTAATTATGGTTAGACATAGATATACATAGTTAGGGTTACAGTTAGAATGTTTTCTTTTTGTTTAAGTCTATATACAACGTTGGCTGATAGCGGCGATATAATGTAGAACCTGTTTTGCGGCGATGCGCCTGACTGACTGACTGAGCTAGAGATTGAAATGGACAGAATGGAGGAGCAGGTGGAGCAGGTGGAGGAAGGAGTGGGAAAGATGAAGATGCCCTCGATCGCGGCTTATCTGTAGGCCTTGTCATCCGAGTATATGATGTAGGGCTGATGCTGGTGCGGATGCTGATGCGTGAGGCTCTCGGCTCCATCGCCGAGATTTCCATTTCCGCCGACTCCTCCTCCACCGCCGCCGCCCGCTCCGCTGAAGTACGACATGCGGGACATGGTCGAGTAGGCCGCCGCCGCAGCAGCCACCTGTTGTTGCTGTTGCTGCTGCTCCCGCTGCTGTCGCTGGGAGAGATTCTGGTTGGACTGGTGGATGGAGGCGGCCTTGTGCGGCAACGTGGCATAGCTGGCCTGGTAAGGAGGCACCGCATACAGAGCGGCTCCCGCTCCATTCTTATAGTTGTAGGCCGCATTGTGAGCACCCATTTGCATGCCAGCCGGGATTCCAATCATTGCCGCATTCTGCTGGTACTCCACATTGCTCATACGCAGCCTGATGATGCAGATGATGATAATGAGGATGGCTATAAAGGCCACCACGCCTCCCACGATGCCTATAATCAGAGTGTCATCGTTACTTATAATCGGGGATTGGGCCTTCATCAGAGGAGCCTTGGTCTTGATCTTCTTCAGACTCGGTGGCTGAGTGGGCTCGAGGCTCCAGATGATCAGGGGTTCCTCGGTGGTAGAGCTGCTCCGCGTGACCAGCTGGCTGGAGGTCTTGAGGAGATGGGGCACCGGGGCAGTGGGTCTGGAGGTGGAGGAAGTCATTCTGCGGGCATCGCAGGTGAGTTCATCATCCCCAACTTCGATGAGCTTTCTGTTAACCAAATAAGGTGGCGAAGCACAGGTGATATCAGGCATTCCAGAGCTAGGAAGCCATCTCCTTAAAGCTCTAGCGTTGCAATCGCAGACTATGGGATTACTGGTCAAACCCTGGAGTTGAAGACTAGCCCTTCGATCTTCTAGAGCGTTGAGGAACTGCGGCACCAGCACAGTGATCTTGGAACCCTCCACATCCAGGTTCAGATGGGAGGATCTGGGCACTGGGAACAGCAGAGCTGGTGGCAGGGCACTCAGGGATGTGTTCCTCAGCTGGACACTCAGTTCACTGCTCTTCAGACCCGCCAGAGTTCCCGAGGATATGGACTTTAGTCTTTCGCCTCGGATACCCAAGCTCCTGAGACGAGGATGCTTCAGCGGTTGAATCTGCTCACTGCCAATACTAGAGTCCTTCACTTCAATGTCCAGCACTTCCAAGCCGGGCAGCAGTTCCAGGATACCCTGCAGATCCAGGTAGCCGAGCAGCGGAAGATCATAGGCCTCCAAGTTGACCAGATTGGGCAGCTGCTTGAAGGCATTCTTCTCGATCCTGGTGCACTGGGGCAGGTGACTCAAACGCAGGGATCGCAGCATCTCAAGCTTACCAAAGTTGGACTGCGAGACAATCTCAAAGCTGTTGTTGGAGACATCCAGTGACTGGAGCACCTGAAGTTGAGGCCAGGCCATGGAGAGATCCTCTAGAGATTCCAATTCATTGCTGGACAGGTCCAGAGTTTCCAAGAGGGTAACCCTTTGGAAGACCTCTGGCTTGACGTTTTTGAGTTTGTTATGGGAGAGGTTGAGGAACTGGAGGAAGGGTGTCTCCAGGAGTTCTAGCTGCTCAATACCCGTTCCCGCCAAACTGAGTTCCCTAACGGTCTTGGGTTCATTGAGCACATTGTGTACTGCTTTAGAACTTAGGGGATTAAAGGAAAGATCAATTCTCTTGATGTTCACCATGATGCTATCATCTCCGGGCAGCTCCTTGATCTTATTGTAACTCAAATCCACTGAAGAAACAAAGAAGAACTGTCTTTGCAGGGCATTCAGAGGAGCGTATTCAAAGCGATTCTTGGCCAGGTTGATATTCTCCAACATCTGGAGTTTGGAGCGCTCAAAGACGCCATCAGAGAGTTCCGATAACCTATTGCCTTCCAGGTTGAGCTGCTCCAATCTTACCAAACCCTCAAAGGTTCGCTCTCCAATGCGATCCAGGTTATTGTAAGCCAGATCCAAGATCTGCAATTGTGTAGAGTTGTGGAAGGCCATCTCACTGACCATGTCCAACTGGTTATGGGCCACCAGGAGAACCCGTAGACGGGGCAGTCTAGCAAAGTCCAGTTCCTCGATGGTTTTCAACTGGTTATTGGATAGATCAATGTGCTCTAGATATTGCAGAGAGGAAATGAGTTCCGCCGGGAAAAAGGAGAACTTATTATTGGCCGCTCGAATCTCCCTTAATCTCGGATGAATCCTGAAGGAGGAGGGAAACAGGTAGCTCAACTGGTTATCCGAAATGTCCAACTCCTCGATTCCTGTGCCCGTATTGAAATATTCTCCCTTAAAGGCGGACAACTGATTACCATGGAGATTCAGTTTCTGTAACTTCATCACATTCACAAAGGCCCCAGAGCGAATGGATCCAATGCGATTGTTGGACAGATCAATGGAGCTAATGTTCCAGAGGTTGACGAAGCTACCATCCTGGAGCTCCTGCAGCTGGTTATCATTGAGGTAAATATGCTTCAGATCCTGCAAGCCTGCGAGGAGATCTCCGCTTATCTGGCGAATATTACAACGACTCAGATCGATGACCTGCAGTCGGTCCAGAGGCTTGAACAGGGCTCCATTTAAAGGAGTTAAGTGATTACCACTCAGGTTGAGGGATTGCAGGTTCTCCAGTTCCTCGAAAATGTTTATGGGTAACTCTGTTAGCGTATTGCCACTTAGGTCCAGACTCCTTAACTCCGGTAGAACCCAGGGAGCTCCTCCCAGCCCCGTCAGTCTATTTTGCGATAGCTTCAGGGCCATCAAAGTGCTCTCCAATCCCGCAAAAGTATCCGCATTGATCAAAGCCAGAGAATTTCCCGAGAGATCCAAGGTGTGCAGGCTACTGAACATCTGGAAACTGCCCGGGGGAAGTTCCCTAATCACATTCCTAGACAAGGTTAGGGTTGTAATATCTCCTGCCTGAAGGGATCCCAGGATCTCGGAAGAAAGAGCAGCCACTCGATTAAAATCCAACTGAAGCGTTGTCAACTGGGGCAGACGACCCAGGGCACTTCCAGGCACCAAGAGTATATTATTATCCTTGATGATCAGTGTTTGCAGGCTGTCCAAGCCCTCCAAGGCGTCGTCTTCAATCTATATAAGAAGTATTGTCAAGATCATGAAGGGATTTCATCTAGAACTACTTACCGTTCTCAAAGAGTTCAAGCTGAGGTCTAGATACTTAAGAGCACCCATTTCCCGGAAGGTTCCTGGTGTAATGCTGGTTATGCTATTCCGACTGATGTCCAGGCTTTCCAAGGATCTCACCACTTGCATATGGGTGTAGTCCAGTTGCTGTATATATGAAATAAATATTATTAGGCTTTATGATAGATAGTTAGATCATACCTGCAGCATATTTGAGGACAGATTTAAATGCTTAACTCCAGGAATCGCTGCCAGTGCCACCGTGGGGAACTGATTGAAGAAGTTCTCGGAAAGATCTAACTTTTGCAGAGATTGCAGTTTCTCAAAGACATCACTATTAAGGTTGCTGAGACGATTTCCGGCCAGCTTGATTTCCCTGATCTTCTGCAGACCCTTGAAGGCCTGGCTGTCGATACTACGAATGATATTGTGACGAAGATCTATGATCTCCAACTGACGCTGGGCATTGAAAGAGTCCGGAAGAAGTGATCCTGTAAAGGAATTTGTAATAATACAATTTGAAAGTCTTTATTTATTAAGGTTAAGGTTATTTAAGGTTATATGCTCAGATGTAATGGATTATGTTAATTCAAGGTTCTATTTAATCTAATTTTGTTTTTTAGAGCGACAAATAATTGTTTTCTTTACGACTGTGTTTGTGTTTTTGTTCTTAATTATACCAGTTACGGTTCCAATTGCACACCCAGTATTTTACTCTGCATTATCTTTACTACTTAATCTGACATACCAATCTGGTTCTGGCGCAGCGAAAGGTGTCTCAAGGCACTTGGTCCATTTAAAGAGTTGGTGGGCACTGCCGTCAAGCTGTTGCGATCGACGTAGAACTCCTTCAGATCCACACAGCCCTTGAGAAGACCCTCTTCGATCAGTTTGATTTTATTTCCCGAAAGATCCAAGATCCTCAGGTTCTTCAGCACATGCAATTCGGCGGTGGAGAAGATGGGATTGAGATTGTCGCCCAATAAGTTATTCGCCAGTCGCAATTCATTCAGCGAGTCCTTCAGACCATCGAAGGCCTTATCCGGAATCCTTCGGATGAGATTGTATGACAGATCCAGCTCCTCAATGGTCAGTTTCAGCTGGCCAAAAGTCTGTCGTAGAAGATTATAATAATAATATATAATTAATCTCTTCTATTGGTATAGTTAATAGTCAAAGTAATGCAATTCTTTAAGAAGAAATATCACCAAGCTCAAGAGCTTAAGATATAAAGAAGATACAAGATTATAATTAATAATTATTGCGCAGGTGTCAAATCAATAAGAAATAAGATCTGATTGACCCCCATTTTGAGACATTTATTGTGCTTGTGAGATCATCAAAAGCTGTCGAAATCCCCCGAACTCATCTCTGGTTTATCTCTGTCGTATTGCGACACCCAACTCACCTGGGCGGGCAGCACCTGTTGGCCACTGTGACGTTGCGTATACGCCACGATGGGCGCTCCATAAGGCAGTTGCGGGGCATCGCCGTGGAAGACAACGCGATCGCAGTCCATGGCCACGGCTCCCAGTTGACCAGTCGCCGCAAACGGAACCACATTGCACCTGTAATTGTCGTCAGTCCATGAGAGGTGATTGCAGAGAGAAACAAAGCCAAATTAAATTGCAGTTGGCGGTAATTTTGTGATATTAAAATAATACCCAACCGACAGCGGAAATGCACTGTCGCTTTTGCCATGGTGGTCAAGATATTGCAATGGTATATGGTATGGTATTGGTATTGGTATGGTATATTGCTATTCAGTATGGTATAGAGGGGTATGGTATGATATAGTACTATATAGTGTGGTATAGTATGATTTAGTATGGTATGGTATACTGCGATTTTCTACAGCATATAGAAGGGTATGGTATGATATAGAATTGTATAGTGTGGTATAGCATTGTATAGTATGATTTAGTATGGTATGGTATGGTGTAGTATAGGTTATGGCTAACTCACCTGCATGGCAGACGGAGGGCGGGACTGAGCTCTGGACAGGGGCGCCAGGCGGAGATTTGGGTGGTCAAGTGGAAGAGGCATATAAGGAGTACGAGCAGAAAGCACCCTCCATTTGTCAGCCATTTCCACGCTTCCATTTCGCTGCAATTGTAAAATGGATTTGCATTATTATTATCATTCGTGTTTTTTTTTTTGGACTTGCTGTGTAAAACTCGTTTCGAAAAGAGAGAGATCTGTATTCAGTATTCCGTATCGTATTTGGTCATTTAACCATTATCGCCGCGTTCGCTTAGAACATTTGATTTGCATACCGATGTCGCCGTCTATTTCGGTTTAAGCCGCATACTTGTGGCCAACAAAAACAACAACAATGGTCGACACCAAGGTCCGATCGAAAGAAAGACAAAAAAAAAGAATGAAATGAAGGCTATAATCAAGCGAGCTGGCCAACAAAGAGCCAGCGAGTGAGGCTGCCTACGAGGGGTATGAGTAATTTTGGTAATACTGACATATTGAAGGCATTTGTTGTCGTCTTGTTCATTCATTCTAACTATCCGAGGTGTCACGGAAATAAATACCAAACGGGTATTAAAACTCGGTTTTTGTTGATATCAGTTTTGACAGGTGTATGCCAAAAGTAACTCTAGGTATTTTTATTTTGGTTGTAAGTGAATAGATTGTTGTAAATCCTCTCTATAGCTGTAGTTCCAATTAGCAAAATTCAAATTTATTCTTGATAAGTAAGCGCTAATTATTTTAACATACAGTGAAGCTATAGGAAGTTAAACCCTTTCAGCTTCTAATATAATGGAAAATATTTAGAAATATATATACTATATTATATTATATTATATTATATTATATTATATTATATTATATTATATTATATTATATTATATTATATTATATTATATTATATTATATTATATTATATTATATTATATTATATTATATTATATTATATTATATTATATTATATTATATTATATTATATTATATTATTTGAAACATTCTTTGCATCGATTTCATGAAAACAACATTTTATATCTATAAGAATAATAAAATACAAATATTATTGAGTTATTAATGAGAAGTTTCCACCCTATTTTTGCACATAAAACTTTAGTTCGTTTTCTCTTTGTATTTCTTTGACGCTATAAAAACCTCTTGCGTGCAGAACTCTATCTTATCTCTGTGAAACAGAAACCTCTTAAGAAAATGTAAATTTTATGAATGAATTAGCTATGAATATGCATAAACAAGTTGGTTCATCATAATCACTGGAAAAAGTTTTTAAAACAGTTCTCTCTTTTATCTATAGATCTAACTAAACAATTTTGGTGAGATTTCCCGATTAGTGTTATATATGTTGTTCCTAAACATCACACATTTTTTCCTCAGATAAGATCCACTGTAAAACTATTATATAAAACGCCTTTGGCAGCGCATGAGCGATTCGTTGAGCCATGATCTCTGGTGGCTCTAACACTTGGGACCTGGATTCTGAATTCTTGGTTCTCACTCTCGCATTAGCTGTACCGTTATTGGTAGTACGGTGGTCGGCGGTTGTTGTTGTTGCTGCCACTTTTTGTTGGCCGTGTTCATTGGTTACTGTTTGCTTTTTAATGCGCACTGACAACAACAAACAACAAAAAAAACAGATACTTTTACGTCTGGCCGTATTTCTATTTGCATTATTTTTGGTTTCTGCGTTATTTGTGCTATTTACTCTGCGGTCCATGGGTCCGAAACATGGAAGGTATTTGGTATTTGGCCAGTCTTTTTATTTGCTGAAAGATCGTAGATATCCACAGCCAGACAGGCAAACAAGCGGGGAGTTTAAGTATGTAAATTTATTAAGTCCATAAAACAGCAACTCGCGCGGAGTTTCGAAAACCGAAAATCGAAAATCTCCCCGAAAAGCGATCTTTTGCTCATTGAAATGCATGGGCGATATGCGCGATTCGATATGGTGGACAGCTTCAAGGTTGCATGGCCACATGGAATGGGTTGAAAATGGGATGGGATGGGATGGGACTCGATTGGATCCACTTCTTGTTTCACCGATACGCAGATACAGATACAGATACAGCTGCGGATACCTGTTGAGATGGCCGAGAGGTAACAGATACAGCTACACTTTGCATTGCGTGTAAAACGCTTTGATGGGAAATATGTTAATCACACATCTCCGCTCCTCTCGTAACCTGTTTCATTATGATTTTTGTGATTTATACTTTTGGCTTACATTTTTCGGGGCGCTGCTTGTAAATTGCACTTTATTTTTGTTGCCTGGGAACCACAAGACTTCGCGGGTCTTTTGTTTTTGTCGTCGGATTGCACAAGTTGGCTATGTTTACGTTTGTTTTTTTCCCCCGTTTTTGCTTGCGCCTAGTTCTCTTTTGTTATACACAAAAAGAAAGCTTCGTTCGGGAAGAATGTTTTCCCAGAGAGATGGCCTCTAACACTCGTCACTCACACTTGCACACACCGCACCGTAGTTGAAAAATGCAGACAAACAACTCAAAAGAGGGGGGGCTTTCAGGAGGGGGGGCGCTAGTAATTAAGCCGAGATAGCGCAACAACAAGTACGGCCTGTCTGCGCATGCGCAGCGGTAACAATTTCGCAGCGCTCGTCGTTCTTCACCGCACCACCGCCGGTTCTCCAAAACGGTTAAGATCGAATCGGAATCGAGTCCGGATCGTATCGAATCGGTCTAAATATGTGGGCCCGCTCTTTTCACTTCCGCCAAGTCCGATCCATCGAAGCGCCGCAACTCAACTGAAGCTGGTCGAAAACCGAGCTGACTAGGCTTCTCGCCTTTTGGGCCAAGCTCTCTGCGGAGCCGCTCTGCAGCTGGAACTGGTTTGCCCCAAATGCACAGCAAGAAATTGGATCACAAAAAGTATCATGCTTTGTATCACAAGAATATGGTGGTTTTCTTCATAAGGGATATAATGATTTCATGAATTCTACAACTAGAACTTAAACAACTCCAAATTTTATATGGGTCCACCTTATTTTTAGTCCATGTAAACATTTTAAAAGTATAATATTGTTCTAAAGTAATAGTATAACACGTATTACAAAATAACATAATTGAAAAAATAGCTTCTTCTTATAAAAAAATCCCAAAAAAAAACGTTCCTTTATTTTTAAAATTTTATTCACGAATAATTAATCTGCTTGTTTTTGAAAATAAAATAAATTTGTACATATATTTACGAAAAATACATTTTTGTAAATTAAAATAAATTTTTACATATATTTTCGAAAAATACATTTTTGTAAATTATTTTCCTATCGAGAATTGAAAATATTAATAACACTAATGAAAATCATAGCACTCAATATCATTTTTTAAAAATATTTCTTGATTATTAAAAAGTAACCTAATACCTCATATGTGATCCCCCCGTTTCTTTCTCTGCATCTCCCCGAATGGATCTAAAAACCGCGGCGGTACTAAAAATGCGAGACCTGCCCCCGAGATGCAGATGCTCTCTTCTCTGGAGAAACAGCCATCCAGCCTCGTGAATGAGTTTACATTGTCCGACTTTGTTTTCTTTTGTTGTTTGATGTTGTCTTCGGGTTTTTTTTTTCTCATTTTTCTGGCGCTGGGTAAAAGTTTTGATCGCTGTTCTTCGCAGAAAGTTGGGCTTCTGCTGCTGGCCCTTGTCTTCTTTCTACCTGTTTCTCCGGCTTTTTCTTCTTTTCGATCTTCGCAGCCGATTGGCAAGTGCGCCAATTCAGCTAATGGGGTTAAGCCTTCAATAATGCCGCAACAAAGTGACAAGCGACAAGAGTTACTTTCCTCTTCGCAAATTGTTTGGCGTGGCAACTAATTACCCGAACAATCGCAGAGACTCAATGGGTAGTTATGATGGGGATCGGCGAGGCACGCATCAGCCATTAGCCAGGTTATTCACACCAGACCTAACCAGGTACAAGTACAGGTATCAGTGCAAGTCCAACTCCAACTCCAACTCCATCGCCGTGTCCAAATCCAACTCCAAGTCCAAGTCCAACTCCCGGGTCCCAGGCGAAAAGCACAAAACCCAACCGGCAAGTATGTGGTTATAATTTTTATGTTTAGGCATGCATGCTAGCATTAACATCTCAGTGGGCCGCAATTTCTTTTCTTTCTCGCCAGCCATATACTTTCCATTTTCATGAGCAAGTGCTCCACAAATGGCAGCCAGATAAAACACACATAACATAATAATGAAAACCGAGTAAGAAACAATAACTGTCACACTCGAAACAAAAGTGGTTAAAGAACTTCAAAGCGAAATTTAACTGAAAAAATATTAATTTTTATAAATAATATTTATTGAATTTTTTAATACAATATTTTTTGATTTTTATAAATAATATTTTAATATTTGTATAAATAATAATTTTTAAAATTATTTTTATAAATAATATTTTTTATTTATGCATTTTATAAAGCAAATAAAAAGTTGTTGATTACTAAAAAATTAAATGATTTAAAAAGTTATTCATAACTCAAATCCCATTAACCGAAATAATAAAGATCACAATTTTATGATTATTATTATAATATAATTTTTTTATTATTTAGATTATTAGGATAATTTAAGTTGTATTTTATCGCTTAAAATGTACAATTAATAAATAATGATTTTTTTAAGTCAAAGTATTTCATCTGAATAATTTCTATACATTTTCGCAATATTTTCGTTATTTTTCCCGAGTGGATCCGCTTTTGCAGCAGCCCTGACGTGACGCATGCCATGTCTAACCATATAAATCAAATCGTTCAGCTGATAAATTGTGTCTAAGCTCAACACTTGACTGGCTGCGGCTTCAACTCCTCCTCCTCCGTCTGCACTTTTGGTTAGAGTAGATGTTTCGTGAAAACGCCGGTCCACACACTCCACTCCACTCCACGCCCATCAGTGGATCCGTAAAAAAACCCCTAGCTCCTCCGTCTAATAAAAAACACAGCCTCTGGCCCAGTTAGAGCCGCACTCCCGATTGTTGCTTCAATCTGCATAAATGCAAATTATGAAAAATGTATCATGTCCAAAGGTTTCAGCCATGACAGACACTGAAAAAAATGTTGTCCTTTGGTAAATTTACATAAATTGATTATAAAACAAATCTCTGCTTCTGCAAAATATAATTTTTCGCTTTATTTAGAAGAATATTTGGGACTTTGAAATTAAAATTTCTAATAAATATAAAGTTTAAAAAATTATAAAATATTTCAAAATTATAGAAGTATTTTGAAAGATATAAAATAGCAATTTAAATACTTAAAAATTACATTTCTAAAATCTTAAAAAATGTTATAAAATTATTTAAATTTTTTAAAGTTATTAAAAAGAATTTCTAAAATTGGCGTATATTTTTTTCAAGTTTACAAATTGTTTTGCCTGAAAAAAACGCCGCGTCTACGATAATATTTCATCTGCATGTAGGCCGACAGATGCAATCTTCACTTTGGCCCACTAAGCCGGCAATGATATTCATGGCGCTTAATTAACCGCACGTAATTGCCGAGAGTTGTGTCCTCCGGGATGTCGTTTCATTCACATGCAAATATGAACTCAACCTCATTTACTCCTGGCTATTGACTTTCCCATTATGATTTCGGTGCGGCGCCAAAGGGGATATGTTTGTGTGTATCCCCTTGTCGAAATGGCTTGTCAACTCAATGCGTGCAAAATGAATGTACTTTTCAGTTCCCATAAAGATTAATGTCTTTGCATACAGGTCATAAATTATTGTTTAGATCCGACACACACTCACGTGGATTGAATGACCCACTGGGGAGTGGGTGGGCGGTGAACCTCCATATAACCGGGTGAGCTTTATTGGCGTAACCGAACCTAATCAATTATGGAACCTCCCTGACCCACGCCCTCCCCCGATATCGGAATGGAATGTCAACATAATAAGGCCAGCGTCCTTGCGGCCAACTCCCTTTTCATTTTCATTCTTATTGTTATTTTGTTTTTCCTGTTGCGGTTGCCTGTGTCGTTTAGTGTCATTTTATTGTTAGTGTGGTGAGTAAAAGGGGCGTAGAAAAAGGGGGGTTTCCTATAATATAAATGTATAATTTTTTAATTGCTAATATTAAAAAAAAACGTATTAAAAAGTTTCCCATTTCTTGAGTCTTTTGTCTTTAATCTTCAGGTTCATAAAAATTAAAAAAGGAAAAGTTTCAGATTTCTTGAGTCTTTTGTCTTTAATCTTCAGGTTCATAAAAATTAAAAACAAATTAATCTTGGATCTTTTAGAACAAAGTGTGTATATACATATATTAAAAAATGATTTTTTTACATTTATAATTATTTAATTTCGTTCTTTTAAAAAATATTAAAGCATTTTGTTTTAATTCAAGAAATATTTTTTAAATACAAATCTAACATTTGAAAGATTAAAACGATTGGAACTCCTCATGTATTCGATAATATGGCCAATTTCAAGACATTTTTCAAAAGAAATGAAAGTACATCCAAGTTTTGAATTTACCACAGAAAACCTACGGTACCGCCCCTGGAAAATCCCCACGGCCTTTTCCATAGCTCGTCCATCACAGTGTTTTATTAGGAAGAGTGAACAGCCTAGTGGGATTATGCCCCTTTTCCGGATTTTTATTTTGATAAATTATTTAAACGCACAACTTGTGGCATTCGACTGGCCATTGTTTGCCATTTCCCTCATATTTAATGCCAGACTTTGTTGGTTCAGGATAGTCGGCCATACATCCTATAGGCCGGACAGGATATTCAATCAAATTAGACGGCGAGTGACAGCAAACACAATCATGAGCGTGGAAAGGACAATCAAAGGAGCCAATATTCAGACAGAAATTAATACAACTACCTCTTCCCTTTAATTCCCGTGTTTATTTAAGAAAGGAAGGTACCTATTTCAGGAATTCTATGCAAATAGAATGTTTATTCGCGGAACGTCTTTATGGTACCATTTCAAGGGAGCGCCCCATTTATGAAATTACATTTATTTCAATTGCATTTGGGCCAAGTTTGATACGGTGTTCGGGTATTCAAGTTGGCTAGCCTCGTAAAACTGAGTTAAACCCCTGCTGCCGCTGACACCTCGCATAAAAATTCACAAAGTCGATGGTTGAGCTATTTCGGGACCAACCCACTTTGGCCAACGGCAATCGACTTTACGGCCGAGTTGTTTTAGCCAAAAAGTTTTTCGGCAATAACAAGCTTTTCCCCGGTCTGCCACATCACGCATACGCCAAGGTGGCCCATGCATCCTGAAGTGCGCAGGGGGATTTGGCATTTTTTCCAGAGAGTTGCCAAGGAGAGAAGTCGAAGCTCAGATGCACGCACAGGTGCCAGAACACAGGTGGAGCCGTTAACGGTAAACGAGTCAGAGATTCCAGGCAATCAAGTGTGTTAATTGAACCATAATTGGTCAGACACGCAGTCAATAACAGCAGCAACAACCAATGCACTGGCTGCATCCGTTCTGCACTGCAAGTTTAAAATTAAAGGAAATATGAACTTACCTTATAAACCTTTTTTAATGGTTATACGTTTTTAACTTCATAGTTAGGGTTAACATAAAATCAATATAATATATTGATATTCTTTCTTATAATTTTGGCATTAAATAAGTTACATTTCTTTAAGTACAATTTATGGATAAAATGTAATTAATATCATACTAATAAAAATTAGTGCAATACGATAAAAATGTATTTGATATTTTAAAGAATTAATTCGATATTTTTCATAAATATATAAAATCACTTTCATAAATATTTTTTTTTTTAATTAGGGGAACATATTTTCTAATTGACATTACCATAATCTTCTTTGCTTCATTAAAATTATTGTAATTTACAGATTACAGGCTTTAAAACCAAAACCATTAAATTTTTTCAGCTTTTTAAAGTGAGTTCCATTAAAAAATAAATAAAATAAATGTATTTTACAAACCAAATGTTTCTGTAAATCTGCAAATTTTGGGATTATTTAAAATGGAAATTCTTTTGTGAGACCCTCATGCCACACATTTCAATTATTTGTTTAATCTTACTTCAACACATTGCAGTGAATTAAAATCCCCCTTCAAGCACTCACAATGTTGTAATCCCTTAAGCCCTATTAATTAGCGAACAATTAATGCATTTTTTTCGGTGCAGCCGGCAGAAGTTCACAGTTGCGTGATTAATTCAGTTGCCTTATTGACGGATGCATGCACAAACAGAAGCAGCCACCCAAACGCAGTGGCAAAGGAACTCATCCACTCGCCCACCTGCCCACCTGTGAGCATAAAGTGCTCAGGTGCCATTGAGCCTGCCTATCACAAACACAAAACACAAAACGGAAAACGCTTTGATGCATTTTCAGCTCATTTAAAATGCAAACAGCTTTAAATCGGGACATTTGGGGTGAAAGTTAACCGGGGAAATGTGGCTGGCAAATATTTAAACCAATTTCGCGTCAAGTTTGCCCAACCACATTTATCTCTTTTTCGGCGGCCTGCGCTTTTCGCTTTTCAAAATAAATAGGTAAATAAATTAAAAAGCGAAAAATGTAAAAAGGCAAACAAACTTGGCCAGGACAGAAAGGTAGATAGGTGGAAAAGGGTTCGGTTCCTCCAATGCCTGATTAGAGACAGGAGATCTGGGGAGTCGGGAGAGCTGGAAAAGCTGGGAAAGCTGAAAAGCGGAGCCAAGTCAACTCGGAAATTTCCGAGGCTTTTCCGTGCGCCGTATTCGCAACAGTCAATTAAAACTTTTTGCGCTGCTCAACAAACGAAAACGCAAACCACAAACAAAGGCCAAATTAGTGGAGAGCGAGAAGAGGTGTCTGCCAGCCACCCACAGCTCACCACCCACTGCTCACCACCTACCACTCGTCCTTGTGGCCTCCCTTTCAGGGTCTAGGGGATGTACTTTAAAAAAAGATTCAGAAAATAGCAGGAAAGGTTTTAGAATGCTTGTGATTAAATACCAGAACCTTTTAATAATATAAAGTCTTTATAATATGTGTTGTAAAATAATAGAAAATCTTTATAATAAAAATCTTTATAATTATTTTTATAATCTTTAATAATCTTTACAAGACTTTTAAATAAATAAAATAAAATATTTCTTAATTTTGTCATTAAAATACAGGTTTATGATATAATGGATTCTGTTTATGTGGAAAATCATTATAACATTTGTTATTAAATTAGCTTTATAATCTTTAAAAATTTTCATTTAAAAACAAAAAAATGTTATACATTTTGTCATTAAAAACCGAATACTTGTATAATATTTTTCTGATATTTAATTAGTTATGGTTATTAACATTTTCATGTTTTAATTTAATGACTTCAGAAATTAAAGCCACTGAATATTTTTGGCACATATTTACTTTAAAATATCTTTGAGCCTAGGTATGTTTATAGAGTAATCTTCTAGGTATTCTTTTTTCTATCTCTGTAACAGATTGGAAATGGAGCTGGGGCACTTCTCCCCCGTGGGCTGGCATGCTTGAGTTGAGTGATTTGATTTGGGGCCGCTTTCTGTGTGCGCCAATGAATGCGTAAAATGTAAAACTTTTCGCACGCGTATTTTATTTAATTTAAATGCAATTAAATCGTTTAATTTCAAAGCAAAGCACAGGGAAGTTTCTCCCCGAAAAAGGGAAGAACCCCATTGAAGGGGCGGGCGTAGCCAAGGGGGCCTTTGTAATTCCCAAGGACACCTTTTTGAGTTGTGGCGGCCTGTCAAACTAGCACACCCATGTCATACATCAAGGAGAACACATTAGGAACACACGCCTGGTTCGGATTTCAGTGCAATTTACTGGCGCAAGTGAGCCGCGCCACTGGATATCCATTCCATCGAGCGTTCCCAATAAGTGAAATACTATATAGCACCTTTTATTTTCCTGGAGGTAGCGCAAGGTCGCAATCTATTTATTGACTTTTTAGCCCCCGAAAATCTCGTGTGACAAGAGCAGCCGCAAAAAATTTGCATATTTAATGCCCGGAGAGCACATTTTTCATATTCATTTTTATCCATATCTAAAATCTAAACTCAAGCAAGGCAAACAAACTTTTCCAGGGAAAAGGCAACAAGCTAAAGTTAAAGTACTATACACCCACACGCCATTGAGTATCGAACCTTCAATATACACGGGCTGACATATTGGATACATATATATACAGCAATATATATACATGGCATGATGTCTTCATCTTTCGACGAGTGGGCTAAAATTTCTAGTCAAGTCAATTTTCAGTGCGCCCCTCCAACGAGGTGTGAAATTGAAATTCGTATCCTTGTTGCATACTAAGGAACCGGAGCATTTATTATAATTATAAAGCCAGAGCCTGGCACAAAGGTTAACTAGGGGACTTTGTTGCTGAAATATTAATCAAGGACATTACTATGTGTGCTAATAAAGGCTAAGGAGATGGTACACTACAATTTATGGCAATTAAAGACTGCGAGTCCCAAAGGCCATGATAACATAATTGATATTATGCTTGGCCGAAACAATATTCCTTTGTAATTTGCATTCGAGGCACTTTGTGATGGGAAATCAATTAAAATTTATTGACTAATGGCCATAAATACCAGCCATAAAACACACAAATGAACTCGGTGCCAAAAGGTGCGCAGTATTCGCATAATGAACGCACAAAGCCATACAAATTCATCGCCGTTTCGTGTGTGTGTGTCTGTGTATTATGCAAATTTCGCAGATTTGACGTAGCATAAATTAGCGAATATTCTGCGGCTTACAACCGCATAATTGAATTCATAATAGAGTCAATGGCAATACAAATTAGTTGCTGAAAATTGCCAAAAGGACCAAAGGGAAGTCATAATAGTCCTGCTAAGCGGAAGTTCATTGTGGGGTGCTGCCACCCTTTTGAAATTAAAACTAATTTCGAAACTTCTGAGGCGTATCCTACGCCCAAGTCCTTCAAATAAATATGCAAATCAACTAAAAAGTGCGCGAAATTGCGCCAGTCGCGCTCATGAATATGCAACAGTGGTTTTCAATAAATGCTCCCGAATGAATGCCTCGCCGAAAAAAAGAAAGCACCCAAAAAAGCCCATTATCACGACTTTAAGACAACACAAACTTTGCCGCAATGACAGGTTCTTCAAGATCTTTAAGACTTTACACTGATTCCCGATAGGTAACAGCGACTTTCAAATACCCGTTATTTGGCTAAAGCAAGCAGTGGCATGCAGGCCAAACCAAGCAGTCGCTTGAAAGTGGCGCCATCTATGTTGCGGTCAATTCATTTTTTGCTTATAACTTTTTACTGAGTGGTGTGATTTAAAAAATTTCTTCGCACATTTTTTTGGTCATCGGCATGATAAGCTTGCGGAGGAATCCCTAGAATTTGTATTGTCCCAACTTTCTAGTTCTTAGAGTTTTCGAGATCTCCGCGTTCACACGCACAGACATTCCCCGAATACAATATTCCGCTTTATTCTACGAGTATCGAGTATAAATATACTACAACATAAGCTTTTTAGTTCAAATGACGAATTTTGAATTTGAAATTTCAGAAACTCGCATTAGTTCCAAGTTCCGTTTGATACGGATTTTCGTTTTTAACTTCTTAGGTCATAACATCCGGCTTGATTATGTGAGGCAGATAAGGATTTTTGTTTTTATGTGTTGCAAAAACAAGAAATTGTTTTGAAAACAAATGCAGTAGATTTGGCAATTTTGGGGAGTGTTTCAGAAACAAAAGCTTATCACATATATGTGTGTGCCTATAAAAATGGAGCACAACAGTGGGTTTGATTTAGTTCTCTTTTCGCAGCGCCGGTACTACAGTTAACATATCCACCATAATGAATTTTCGGATCTTAGTAATTTCCCTTGTGATTTCGTTCTTAAAGCAGCTAAATCTGGTTGACGGTATCGCAGAACTTCAGTCACCGCTTTCGTCTCAACAGAATCTGGAAAAGAAATGCAATGCGTATTGCTTTTCGATCCTAACGCCAATCCTCGAAAAAGTCTTGCAGCAGAAACCAGAAGCTAATTTAATAGATGAACTGAACAAAAAAGTTATTTCTTTGGAGGGCACTATACAAGATTTGCAAAGTAAGCTGGCGATTGCTGAGTTTCAAGTAAGATACAAAGATGATCTATTAAAATACAAAGATGATTTCATAAAAGAAAAAGAAAAAGCAGAACAACTTAGGATCAAAGACGATAAACTAAATTCTATTGACAGCTTGCAAAATGACTTAGCAGTTGCCAATTGTCAAAATCAAATCAAAGACCTATCTCAAGCTAGAGATAAAGAAGTAATAGCAAGTTTTAAAAACTTAACTAGTAGGTTGATAACTGCCGACGATCAATTAAGAGCCAAAGATGACGTAATAAATCTAAAAGCGAGGGAAATTGATGATTTAACTAATAATCTTAAAAACGAATTGAAAAGCAGAGACGACATCATAAAATTAAAAGAAACTGAAATAAGGGAAAAAAGTGAACAAATCAAGAATATAGAAGAAGAAATGAATATTAAAAATAACCAACTGACTAAACTAAATGTGCAGATTTCGACAAAAGATAATGAAATCAAAGGCCTTCAGAATCAGACTGAATCTGATTTGGGAAAAATAAGTGATTTGAACCAGGAACTTTTATATTGTCGTGGAACAGACAGTTGTGAAACGGGCCGTCCAAATGGAATCTACAAAATATACAAGTTCGGAATGCCTGCATTTGAAGCTCCTTGCAATTCGACTGGTTGGATGACTATTCAAAGGCGTCAAGACGGATCAGCGGACTTTAATCGAAACTGGAATGATTATAAGAATGGTTTTGGAAACTTAACAGGAGACTTTTTCCTGGGATTGGAGAAGCTGCACCAAATTACTAAGGATAAGCAACACGAATTGAGCGTTAAAGTGGTCGCTACAGACGGAGAAACCGCTTACGCACATTATGACAATTTTCAAATTGATAGCGAACAAGGGATGTACAAGCTAAAATCGGTGGGAAAATACTCTGGGACAACTGGCGATTTACTAACTTACTTCAGCGGACAAAAATTCTCGACGTTTGATAGCGACAATGACGTTTTCTATGGAAGCTGTGCCCAAATTATGAAGGGTGGTTGGTGGTACAACGACTGTTGCGACGAGTATGTTATTAAATATTCAAGAACAATATAAAAAATGTATATCTAACAGAAATTTTAATTACAGTGCGCTTTCACAACTTAAACTTGACTGGAAAAACTTTAGTATGTTTACTTTTGCTGAATTAAAGATTAGGCCCAAATGGGATGATATTTTGATACGCGAGCCAAAATAAATAAAAACAAACTAATATAAACTAGTGGTTTTTATAATACTTTGCGCAGGCTAAGTATTCCTAATATTATTTTCCAAAATAATAGATAGTGATCTAATCTTAATCCAAACAGAGAATTAAGATTTCATTTACAGGAAATATTTATCTAAATTTATAATAGTGAATATTAAAAAATATTCTTAAAGAAAAAAGGTTTTTTTTTTCTTAATTTAAATAATAGTTTTAGTGTTTCCCATTTCCAAATATTTTTTTTGAAGGAAAATGGTCTAAAATTAAATTTTTAAATCAACCATTGTCATAATGGCCTATATGATTTGTTTTCGTACTCAAATGTATTGTCGAAGGTATATAAACGTAGTTGGGGATTTCTTTTGGTGTTTTGGATGCGACACCCGGTGCGCCACGAGGTCCAACGAAATTAACTTGTGACTGACTTTTGACATGGCTGCCGTCGTCGATAAGTAGGCAAGACTTTGTCAGCATTGCTGCACAGAATTCCACCCAGGATAAGGGACGTTGGATGTCGGCTGTAGCGGGGAACGCAATTTCGGGGAGCTCCCTTCAGCGTCGACACATGCGGATGAAACACTTACATAACTTTCGGCTGAGGTAGTCGAGTCGTCGTCACCTGTCGATGGCGTGACATGTGCAAATCTGTGAGCAGTGTTTGACATCCTGTGAAAACAAATATAATTTTCTGGAATGGAACGGGCGATGGGTGAACAGCTTTCGTGCACGGCTCTTTAAGGACCCGGATGGCAGTAAAACTTCGCTCTGCGATAAACGAGTTTGCCCTTGAAGGATGTGGAGTTCATGGAGTGCCGCTGCGACCTCAGAGTTGCTATAAAAAAATACAGAATTTAGCCTATACATATTAATGGAAAACAAGATGAGACGGAATTTATATTTTTCATAAAATAATTTTATAAAATAAAGCCACTTGAGTATCATGAATATTATAAAGACCTTGGTCTTTGAAACCATACATGAAATTTCTTATACAAAGTTTAGTTAAGCTCAGGAAAATGTGTTCTTTAAAGTTAAAGCCCTACAAATTGAAAAAAATATGCAAAAATGTTTCTTTAATAATGTCTATTAAAAATTTTAAATTTAATATATCCCTAAAAATATTTTTGAAAATATTTAACGGAAAATAAAGGAAACTAATATATATTTACATATTTCTTAAGTAATTAATTATATATTAAACATTTAATGAAATAATAAAATATTTGTAAATAAAATGGTTATATTTATCAAGTAGAAATGCATATAATCTCTTAAGAACTTTGAAAATTTAAAATAAATTAGGAAAAATATGGAAAAATATCAACAAAAAGTCCCTATGAAATCCCAACTTCCATTTAGTCCGATTTTGTCATAAATCAGCCAGATGGACAACTCTGAACTCAACTGATTGCGAGAAAGTGGGCAGCGTCTGAAGTCGAGGACTCCATTTGACCAAAGGAATGCGGCCCGCATTAATAGCCATAAATTCTGTCTGCGGCAATCTCTGTTGGAGTATATACATAGAGAAATATGTAGGTATATATATATGCCTAACTGGCCGCGAAAAATTACATTAGCAGTACAAGTGGATGGGACAAAAGAATCCGTGGAGGGAGTGAAGATGCGGTACATTTGAAGCATATTAATTTAATATGGCGCGTCGTCGGCGCCCAAGGGCAAAAATAAGTAGAGCTCCCAACTCTAAGCTCATTTGCCTCCGATTGTGTGAACATTTGCACAATGTGCCGCGTCTGAGGATGCGAGAACTTCTGGCCAAGCTGCTGTTACTCTAGGCCTAGATAAGGTCCCTTACCAATTCGGGAGGCGAGTGATTCGGAAGCAGCTTACAGAAGGGTTAAAGGCTCCACAGGGGCAAGTGGTGGTAATGAGACAACGATTTTCTAGTCATAAATTTGAGTCTAGGAAAATACGCTTTATAAGGTATTTATTGTTTGGCAAGGGATGTGTCAATAAAAATGAATTTTAAAAATAATTGATGTATTCCGAATAATATTTTAAACCCTTTAATAATATAATACTAGTTATGGAGAGATTCTATAAATTCGAACTATTTTTACTAGCTAATATTTTATAATTTGTATTTTTATATCTTAAATGTATTTACATAGATCATAGTTGAATTTTTATAATTTATAATAATTATAATAAAGGTATTAGTTCGTTATATACAGAACCTCTACATTTTCTAACTAAGTTTGCAAATTAAAGCAAATATATAAAGTTCATGGATAAAATACGTATAATATTATGGGTACCCACTGAAAATAGGGCTATTACCTGGTACCTGGTGGGCACACATTCCATTACCTCGCAAAGAGTATGATAACTTCATCTTAAGTTTGCCAGTGTTTTTTGCTTTTTTCATCCTGTCGCCCTCGTCTGAGCGGCAATTATGTAAATTATTCCGAGTTGAATTACCATATTGTCGGGATGAAGCCAGGCTACCGGGGAAGCCTAAGCTAAATCCGAGTAGGATCGCGGCAAAATGGGAACATTGCGAGTCGGGGAAAATATGCTCGAGGACTACAAGAAGGCAGACTTCATCGCTTTCCTTTTGCCTCTGTGAGATGTGGCGTAATTTGTTCAATATTATCCCTTTAAATTCCTGGCTCCTTTCCCCTTAGATGGGAATTCCGCTTGACAGGCAAATTGCTCGGCTCAGTTTGTTATTATTAAGAAGGTGGGGGTTCATATACTCCCCCTCATACTTTTTCTATCCTTTTTTCCGAGGTTATGCGATATGAAATCCGGTTAGCCCACATTTACGCTCAACTTAATTTGGCCATTCCGGGATGGTGGCTTCATTACCGACGACGACGGCCAACGGCCGACCCACCCAGTAAATAAATATAAACTCTTAATTTTTCTGTACTTCGATGGCTGGCGAGCAGAACTTTGTCCACAAGTTTGTGGATATTTTCTTTTAAGAAAGGATATGAACAAACAAAAGCAGCCAAATTATGTGGCTTTCTGGGGAAAAAGACGAGCTGTCGTCGGAGATTTCCATCTGCAGAGGGGGTATTGCGAATTACATAAACTGTAATAAATCTGTCTGTCTTGGCGCGTTGAAGGCGATGATGTCGCTTTAAAGCACTTTTTGTAGGTTTAGGAAAATGTGTCACCAGCGGAAGGAAGTCCTTTGAAACCCCCACCACCCACCACCCATCGGCAGCTTAGTTTTACTTATTTTTGCTGGCATTTCTGCGAAGCCCCGAGGGAAACTCCCGTCTTCATTCGCCCTCCACAGCCAAAGCCAGAGCCAAAGGACAAGGACAAACTTTTTATTGCCGGCCAATTGGATCTTGTGTTCCCGCCAGGACTCACATCCCCAGGAGTACTGTCACCATTGTGGTTACAAGTTGTATTTTTATTGAAAAGCTGATTTTTATGGCGCACAAATATTTGTGTCTCAGCATTCCGAAACACTACACTACTTTAAACCCAACCGAAAGGGCAATTTAAAGTCCCAGCTCCCCAAATGGTTACTCGCTTTTACTTCTTTTTTGTAGCAGGCCAGCCACTCAATGGAAATGAAAAATTAAATGGGTCAAGTGCTCAGTTAAGTGCACCCTGCAGTTAAATTAAATTCAAGTCTAAACAAGGACTAATAAAAAAGAAAGCCGAAAAAGGGTACATTTCGGGCTTAACTGATGTTGTAAACAAAGTTTAGCTTGTTGTGGGATTACCTTTAAGCACGATTCTCTTTACCAGATTACATACACCGCAGACAGAGGACAGGGACAGGGCAACTTCCACTCAAGTTGCAGGCCCCCAGTGGTTCCCCTTCCTCCCATTCAGCACACAATCTAAACTCAAATCAAAGTTTTTCGCAACAATAAGTCTAGTGCTGGATGTGTTTTACATAGACAGGCGGTCTTCAGTAAAGATATCTTTTTGGGGATCAACAAAGCTTATTTTATGAACACATATAATATAGTATTAAATCAGTAATCAATAGAGTTTTGAAATCACTTATATAACTGCCTAGAATTAGGCCACATTATATTTCTCACCTTGTTTTTACTATTGCATACTTTTAGGCTCCTTTAAAAGCGATTTTAAAAGCATTGGGTTTTCGAATACAACAAACTTAATTATACAAAGTAGATAGTAACTACTAGATACTATAAAAAGCTTCTCAAAATTTTACTTTTTTTTGGTATAATTTACGGGTAGTCTTTTTATAGAAGTTACACTGTAGTATTGTTCTTCTTCTGTCGCTGGAACTCCCATTCCCAATCACCGCCTGACGAACTGCTGTTTCGCATTCCGAAACTTTGCACTTCAATTTGTGAACATGCATGCAAATAACGAGCGCCAGTCTGTAGGTAGGTGTCCTTTCCCCTAAAACAATAACTCCAGGGATTACACTTGAAAAACAAGGAGTTTACATAAACTTTGACTACATCAGGTGTGGGTTCATCGGGGTTGTTTGCGAAGGCACATATATTTGATCATTTAGAAATTTTCTTAGCTCCTATAAAGAAAGTAAAAACTTATAGTGAAGTTTAAAGAAAATATTCGTATTTATAAAACATAATTTTTTTAAGGCAATTTCCTATAAGAAGTAATCAAAACTTAATAACAGTGTAGTCCCAGTTGCCAACGGCTCAGGCCGAAGCCAATTCGCATTGATTCGGCGGGCTGGCACATGGTCCTTGGGATGTTGATTAGATGCTTAGCTGGCGGGGTCCTTGATAAATGGCGGCAGTTTAAAGTCGAGTGTGTCTGGCACTTGTATGATTTAAGAGTTCAAAGTTCAGATGCCGTTGGATTGCAAACGGAACGGCCGTCCAGCGGAGCAACAAGTGAAAGTGCTCTCGGGCCGGATGAGATGACAGTTCCTACGCCGAGCCAGACGCATAATTAACATTGATTCGGGAATCGGAATCGGCAGGAAAATGTGCCTAATGGTGTTCTACACTCGAAAGAAATTCAAAATAAATTATTCGATACTTTTCAAAAAATTTTAAGAAATATTAGACCACTTTAAATTGATTTTAAAGGTATGCTCCAAATTGCTATAACATTTATTCACAATGTGAATAAATTCATAAAATGTAGCAAAAAATTTAAGTAATATCTTTGTGCCGAATTCTAATAGTTTTAAAGATTTCTGTACCTTTTATATTTTTTTTTAAAAAAAAAGGTATTTTTGGAGCAATGTTAAGTCAAATGTAGTAAAAATTTCCAATTTACATTATTTTTATTCAAATCAGAAATCTACATTTTTTTTAAAGAAACTTTATTTTTGAGTGTTATGACCAACCAACTTGCGACTTCCAATTTTGAGGACCTGTGCGTGCAGAGAGTTGATGAGAAATGGACTACCTAGATTGCGATACCTTCATATTTCATTGGATCCCGCGCACACATGCCAGTCGAAAAAGTTTTGGGCTCCAGGTTTTCGCCATTTTGTCGTTGATTTGCTGCTCTTTCGTGGGTTTTTCGTGGGTCCTTTTCTCCTTTACGAGCAGCTGTCTAATGTAGCAAAAAGCAAAGGGAAAACAAAGAAAAGCAGCTCAGCTCTTTGTGCTTTATGGAGATTTAACTTGGCCTAATGAAGCAGCGGCAGTGGCAGTGGCAGAAAAAACCGTGCGCCGCCACCGCTCGTCGCATATTTTAATAAAGTTTTTGGCTTTATGAAACTTATGTTTGCATTTTGTTGGCCATAAATTTTGAGTGGGCGGTGACTTTGGCCAAGTGACACCTGAGCCCAATGAAATTTTATGGCCCGACCTTGGATGCTGAAGGTCCCTTTCGCAACTGAAAGTATGCAAAGTATTTCGCGAATTCTTTCGCTGTTTTTCCACGGACTTGTGGCTTTTTTGGTAGCAGGGCAAAGGGTAATTGGGAAAATGTGGCTGCCTAAGTGGAAATTAAAACAACCGAATGTTTTACATAGCCGGGTCAAAATCCAATTTGAAAGCCTCCTGTGTGCTGACCATTTCGCTGGCCATCGTGGCATTCGCTAATTGCCGGCAAGCCCTCATGCATAAACTGGCCAAAACCGCAGATGCGGCGGCCCAGTGGGCGGCGGGCGTGTATATTAGAATGCATATTTTATGGGGTATTGACACAAACTAAGGGAAACATGAACTCTCGAAATTTCATTGAAATTGCATTAAGTGCAGGGAGGCAAAAATAACCATGTGTGCTACCTGGAATACAATCAATATGGGCATTCCTTTTTATATGTACCGGGCTGGATATTAGACTCCTGCATGAATACATTCATAAGGCCTTTTGAATCATTCACCCCAAGGACCGTACAATATGTATGAGTAAATTTGAATATGTTCATCCAGGAGTCTACTAGACATAAATGGATTTACTTTGTTTTACAAATCGGAAAGAGTTTTGAATCACTTAAAAAGGTGTCTAAAAGTGTGCTTCAATATATTTTCGATCTAGAGGTTATACGTATTCATTCAAAAGGGAAAGAAATAAATTAAAAACAAGAGGGAACGCTATAGTCGAGTGCCTCGACTATCAAATACCCGTTACTCAGCTAAAGTCAGCAGTCTCAATTTCGGTAGGCGTTAATAACCCAAACAAAATTGCGTTTACACTTTTGCTCTAGCTTTAAAACTATGGGCGCCACAGCTTTTCGCGGTTTGTGGGCGTTAGGGGGGAGGGGGGGTTTCCAACTTTGGTCTATCAATATGTATTGATGAAACGAATACACATTGCTTTTCCCGTTAATATAGCTTCAAAACTGTGGGTGCCACAGTTTTTCGCGATTTGTGGCCGTTAGAGGGGGCGTGGCATATCGGCGTGAAAAACTTGCGCTGCGTATTAACCCCTAGAATCTGCATACCAAATCCCAATCTTCTAGCTTTTATAGTTTCCGAGATCTCAGCGTTCATACAGACGGGTGCCACTGTTTTTCGCGGTTTGTGGGCGTTAGGGGGAGGGGGGTTTCCCACTTTGGTCTATCAATATGTATTGATGAAACAAATACACATTTCTTTTCCCGTTAATATAGCTTCAAAACTGTGGGTGCCACAGTTTTTCGCGGTTTGTGGGTGTTAGAGGGGGCGTGGCACATCGGCGTGAAAAACTTGCGCTGCGTAATAACCCCTAGAATCTGCATGCCAAATCCCAATCTTCTAGCTTTTATAGTTTCCGAGATCTCAGCGTTCATACAGAACGGGTCACAGTTTTTCGCGGTTTGTGGGCGTTAGAGAGGGCGTGGCACATCGGCGTGAAAAACTTGCGCTGCGTATTAACCCCTAGAATCTGCATGCCAAATCTCAATCTTCTAGCTTTTATAGTTTCCAAGATCTCAGCGTTCATACAGACGGACAGACGGACAGACGGACAGACGGACAGACGGACAGACGGACAGACAGACGGACAGACGGACAGACGGACAGACGGACATGGCTAGATCGACTCGGCTAGTGATCCTGATCAAGAATATATATACTTTATATGGTCGGAAACGCTTCCTTCTGCCTGTTACATACTTTTGCACGAATCTAATATACCCTTTTACTCTACGAGTAACGGGTATAATAAATTCTTTTAAACTTTTTTAAATGTTTGATATATGTATATTTGCTTACATATTTATATTTATATTTATTTATATATGTATTGTATATTTGTTAAATAAATTTAAAAACATTTTTCTTATCTACATTTACAGTGTTTAAAGTAAAGTAAAAATCTTACAAAAATAGCTTATCAAAATGAATAATCACAATATCCCTTCTAAGGCCTACAAACTGATTTTAAAAGCTGGTTTAGCATTACTTTCTACGAATCGCACTCCACCTAGTATCCATTTCAGTTGACCCTCCCAGAGACCAGCGGATTCTCCAATTTATCCATCACATTTACAGCGACACCAAATGACATGCACTTAAAAGCAGCAGGATACGCAACAAGATATCCTGGGGAAAAGGAAAATTAAATTTTCAGCGGCCGTGCAGCCCTGACAGGCGTGGTCATCAATCAAACCACTTGTCACATGCTGTCGGCCGGCTGGTATTTGGGTATTTAGCCAAATATACATTTTGCCAGCATAATGTTGACAAACAAATTATCATTTTGCCAGCGAAAGATGAGGGCGGCGCAGGACGATGATGAGGTGCAGGACGAGACGGGCTTAGCGTTGATTAAATAGGGTCATCAGCAGGGCAAAGCACTGGTAACGAGCGTTCCTCGCAGATAGTTAATGATGCCCAGCTGCTCGGGATATTGGACATTGGACAAACTGCAAACTGCGTACGCGGCGGCTAAGTCCTATTTCATACTTTCACCCCCTCCCCTCCCACGAGCACCCCCACCAAATAAGTCCATCATAATCATTATGGATGTGTTCAATGGACTGCAAGGCTGGAGAAGATAAAGGAAATTAAATGATGTTTCGGTTTAGTTTTTAATTTTTGCGCAACAAATTAATTTTTATTACAAAAAATGAAGTACTATTTATAATCCTAAGATATTTTATTAATTTCTGTTTAGGTTTTCGAGCTCCAAAACTTGAATTTTCATTTTTTTTAACAATTTTTTAAGTTTGTTATGCAATTTTAAATGGATGCTTACTTTCTTAAGCAAAAAAAAACTCAGTTCCATCATCAATAACCACCAAAATGGGTTCACAAAAAATGTAAGTGACCCATTCGATGCATGTTTGTTGCAGCCAAATGGAGTGATTGATTGGACATTGATGCATTTGCGGTGAATGAAGTTGTGCTATTCCCATCTCCGCCAGCAAATTAAGATGTCAAAATCTGGTGCCGGGAAACGCAGAGAATCCCAGATTCATTGCTATTGCTTACTTAAGACATATTTGGCCGGATCAGCCACCAACACCTGCGGCTGTCTGGTGTGAAAGAGGCAAGTCATTTGGCCAAAACCAACAAACAGACGCATTCCACTGTAAAACAATTCGTTGGATATTTAAACACATTGCGTGCCAATTTAAATTATATTTAAATTTAGATAAACAGTAAATAAATAAAATATTTTAAATAAATTACATTGACATATCGACAAATTAGATGAATGAAACAGTTTAAAATGCATATAAAAATATTTTAAACGTGGCCTAGAATATTTTAGATAATTTACCACATTCTAAGAAATTATTATATATTATTTTTTAGAAAGTTAGGAAACTTTATAGATTTTTATCTAATATTCCTTATGAGATGATGCATAAAATGTGAACAGATATAACTTAAAAAATTTCATATATTAAAAGAAATAATATCAGTGTATGCTTTAAAAAAAAATCCCCTTATTAATATGATATAAAAACGTTTAATAAAATGATGATGTGTAAATCGCAATGATGGCTTATTATTTGTGCTTATCGCTTGTGAGATATAGAACATAGGTTGCTTAGTTTATCCCCCACTTTTCCGTGGCGTGCACGTGTTGGAATCTCTGGAGTCCGGATTGTTTACGAATGACCGTATGACAACAGAGAGCGAGTGAAATAAGACCGATGAGAAGAGAGAACAAAGCGCAGGCGTAGAAACGGAAAACTCGGCAACTCTGGTGAATTTGGGCGGGTATAATTTTGATTTAGCCAGAGATTTCAACGGTTTTTAAATGGAAATGTGGTTCCGTTTTTCCCTAGTAAAAAGTTAAGAGGGTTTGTATGAACTCCAGTCCCCAGAGTAAAGTTCTAGCATATGCAACAAGCGGCTTGCAGTCCCCAAAGGTCCCAATAGAACGCCCCTTCGCCGGAAAAAACCCTCCCATCTGTCGTATCCCCCATATATTATAACACCCATAGCCATATCAGCGCGCACAGCCTCAGAAAAGTGCGGCATTTCCATTTTCCGTTCAGTTCAACGGCAGACTCGCGCGCGTACGGTTCGAACGGAAAAAGCGACGGGTCTGGAAAAATTCTCCGGACTTCTCGGTTCTCAGTTCTCCTTTCGTAGCGCCGGTGGCCAAAAGTGTTCCGAAAAAAAAAATGTTGATGGAAAATCAGCTTAGAGCTGGGAAAAAATGCCGCCGGCATATTCGATCCCTAGCGTAATTGAATTCGGCCCAGTGGATTGAAAATCAAATTGAATTTCGCGTAAAAAAAACAAAACACGAAAAACGATAAACTAGTCGTTAAATTGAATATACAAATTGGTGTTTTGATTAAAACTAATAAACATAAACACTGAAACCGCAGAGCAGCAAGAAGCGGAATTTATTTTTAAATACAAATTTCTTTGTTTTTCGCTGCCTGCAATTGGCTGACATTGCTCATACGCCCCGTGGGCCCAGTGAAAAGTGAAATCCGAAAAGGGGGGCAGTTTAGCATAGTTCCTGGTAAGCGGTCTTAAGTATTCCGATTTTTTTTTATTGTTTTTCCATATTACACAAACATTGTTTTCAAGAGGGGGAAGGGGGATACAACTACAAAGTTCACTGGCAGCCAAAAAAATGAAATTGGTTTAAAAAGTTTATGCAAATTAAAGTTGCCAAAGTAATTAGAAAACTGCTATTTGTGGACAACTTTTGGCTGCCAAAGGAAACTCGAGCTCAACAAGTAATTAGAATTACTTTGAATCGCTTAATCAAGCGATTAAACGAATTTGAAAGATCAAACTGCAGGGCATCCCGATTTTCATCCCGATTTTCCACTCAATTTGCGCATCGAGTTCCACGATTCCAGTGAACCGAGAAATAGTTAACGGATAACCAGAAATCATCACGCCCAATTGACTGCTCCGATTAAAAGGTCCTCGGGTTCAGATTTTGATGATCTCAGATTTCGGGAAATCGCGCCGAAAAATTCAAATTTCCTGGAATGGCAATTAATTTTATCGAATCTTTTATGGGCCTTTCAAAATCCCCAAAAGGAGTATAATTTATTTAAATTATATACCATTTCGTTTACATCCTGTGTGATAAAATAAAAAAGAACTGTGCGCATTGGGTTATCCCTTGGGTGTTCTCACATGTTCTCATTTCTGATGTTTATAATGCAAATAAACAAAGTGCTTAAAATGTATTTATTTTTGGGATTTCAGTTAGTTCAACCTTGGGGGGTTTTAAGCCATTTCGTTTTACGCAAATATAATTCTTAAAATACAGGTAAAATAAATTATATTAAATACTCAAAAAATGTTAAAAATTATATAAAAAAATAAAAATGACCGTTTTGGGTTATTTATTTAAACTGGATGGCTAAGATTAAATTTAAATATTATATGAGTTTTTAAATAATTTATGTTATATTTTAATATTTATAAAAATTAATAATTTTTAGAGAGTGGAAATATTTCTTTAACTTAATCTTTTGAAAATAATAATATCAGAAATTAATTGAAAATGATAGATCATTAATTTAAACTGGATAGCTTAGAACCAAAAATTAGATTCAATTTTATTATTATATGAGATTTTAAATATTTTACGTTTTTTTTTTAATATTTATAAAAAGTAATAGTCTGTTTTTAATCTCTCCCTAATTTTCTTAGGGATTGGAAATATTTTATTCACTTAATTTTTGGAAAATAAAGATATCAGAAATTATTTAAAAAGAATAGATAATTTTAAACTTAATTAACACTTCAATCAGATACTCATTTAATTAAGTACTGGTGCTTCAGCTTGTAACTTTCAAGTCACTTTAGATGTAATTGCTAGAAAATCAAATATTAGTTCAAAGCAAATTACTTCGTTTGGGATGAATAATAACATAATTTTCCGTTAATTAAGAGTCTAATAATTATAATATTGCAAAGCTGATTAGGTTAAAGTGTCCATTTCGAGATCCAATTCAAAATCGAAGTGAAGTAATTTCAAGTGAAGCCGCTGGGCAAATAGCCCACTTAATTGGTCCTCTGAGCCGAAAGTCATCTAACTCAATCACGGGCGAGCAAAACTTTTGTGGCTCTTAAATATTTAATGTCAACTATGATTAGTGAGGCCGCAAAATGCTGTGGGTTTCTGTGGGCTGTTTTGGGATGTGGTCTATGTGGGAGATGGGATGTCGGATGTGGTTGGATCCGGATAAATGGTTGTTTCGCTGGGCAAATGGATGCGTCCATTGGCATCGGCACAAAAGCTCTTGCCAACGGTCAGATGAGCAAACCGAAATCCTTTCAACGCGAATTGCTTTCACAGGAGCAGGAGGATTAAGTAGTCGTCCTCTCAAGGCCATTAGTTGGGCCACCCCCCCCCCCCAAAAAAAAATAAAAGAGGCCTTTAAAGATCCAGGCAGGCGTGAATCTTTAAACGAATGCGAATAAGTAATAAGTGAATGCCGCATGCCGTATGCCGTACGCTCCGTATGTCCAGTTTGCTGGTCCTCAGTGCTGTCATGCATCAAAACATTTAATTAAATTGAAACCGATGCGGCATCCGCCCCTCGCTGCTGACGTCTTTCCTCCTCTTTCCGGAGGAGGAGGCGGAGCAGCGGCGGCTGCGGAGGCGGAGGGCAGGACAGCAGGTCCTTTGGCGCCGGAGACGTGTGTAACTTCGGCTTTCAGCTTTCAGCTGGACACCACTATCTCCTCTGCCCCATATGAATTTAAATGAAGGCAAAGGCAATGGCAGTGGCACAGTCAGTCCTAAACAAGTCCGTGAATCATGTACATATTTTAGCGGTGTCCAGTTAAGTTCGTCCTTCTTTTATATGCAGCCCCAATGAACTATGCACTGTCCTTGTCGAAGGAACAAAACCAGGATATATGTGCCTTCACCAGTGGCTCGCCCTTAAATCAATGGGTTAATTTGATGGCATTGTTCGGCCGCAGGGTCTTGAAACTACATTTCTCCGAAACACAAATACCGAATTTATCGACATTGAAACTTTGAATATCTAGTTTCATTTGTAAGATATGTAAAACAGGTGGTTGTTTATGATTTTCCAGGAACTTAGTCATTCGAGAAGATGAAAATTTGTTTACAATTCTGCAGATACATAAAAGCCATTAAAATTTGTTGTTTAATTTTATCTCTAAAGTGGGAAAGATTTTATATGGTTAGTAGTCTTTTAAAAGGAAGCCTTAAAATAAAAATATATATCCTTTAAATATTAAAAAATAAAAATTTCAAATACTTAGAAAGTTGTTAAATTGAATAAATAAATGTTTAAAAAATCTAGTCAAACTTTATGAACAAGCAAGTTTTCAATTGTTAAATATACATAGATTTTTGAAAGCTTTTAGTGAGTATATAATTCCTTCATTTGCTTAAAACGAATCCATAAAATGTTTCACAAATTGAATAAAGAATTTGTGAATATTTTGAATAAAGACCTTTTGCCACAAACGTGAGGACCATAAATCGTTTCATTCTTAAATAAGTAAATTGTAAAAGCTTCACTTGAACGACTCCCCATCAATAGGGAAAAGCAATACAAATCAGAAATGAAATATACTCGAAATTCCCCATTGGCATCGCCACTGGTCCTCGTCTTTCCACACCAAGTGGATCCCAGAATGGAAGCTGATTGAAATGGGAGTGGAGCTTTAGATGGAGACGAAGACCATAAGTCCAGGGGGCAGTCGAGTGGGGAATGTAGTTCTGTCTCCGCTTTGTTCCTCAATTTACACATAATTGCAATAAATTGACTAAGTGGGTGCAGAAAGTATGGGGTGCAAAATTTACGGTGGCCCAGGTTCAGATCCACATCTCTAGATTTCCACAGCTCTAGAGCTCCAGACGTTTTGGGCGGAACTGCACCCGGTTATTTTCGTTTATTTGCCTTACCTTACTTCTCTTTCGCCACTCGATTGCTGTACTGATAGACTGCGGCTGATAAGATAAGACATTGAACCCCCTTGGTTCACCTGTTTGCTCTGGTTTATGTCCACTGCGGGTAATTGGTAGTGGTTGTGGCCACAGAAGGCCGTTCGAGTGCCCGTACAACGGGGCGTATGAGCATTGTGTTTCTTGCAATCACTGCCTTGGCTTTTGTGGCTTGTTTATGAGCCAGGGAAAATGGCCTTAAATGGCACATAATACTTAGGATCTTGGAATCTTATTCTCTTACTCTGTACACATCGAAAAATTTAATTCAAATGAAGCTGATTCACTTGTAAATAATTCTAATACCCGTTATCTGTTATTGGCCATCCAACTTTAGAGGCAAATAAACACGAAGAGAATCGAATTGCTTAAACAATTAAATTCGCAGAGGCAACTTGTCCTGCCTCAACACTTTCAATACAAAACACATTCGCAGTTATTCGCCAAGTACGCACATATATCTTCTGTTTATATAGTATTTTAGCGCTTTTATCACCGCCGGTTTTATTTATATATTAAAAGGGGGATTGTTGAATTCTTACCGCCTCGCTGTTATTGTTTTCTGGCTGTTTTTCGGTAAGGTGCGAAAGATAAATCCAGCTCGCAAATGAATTCTTGCCTCGGGCATTGTGCGTGGAGCTCATTAAACAATCATTTTGATGAATTTTCACCGAGATTCGGGATTCGGGAGTCCGGAGGAGGAGTCGCTGGCTTCCAACGCATGTGGCCAATTTGCAGCACCATATATTTAATGCTCATTTTGTGCTTAATTGTTTCGCCAGTGAGTTTGCTGTGTGCGTTGTGTGTGCTTGTGCGCTTGTGGGGAAATTAAAAATGCTCGTTTAAGCCAGCAAAAAGGCGTTGGTAATTACAATTCAAGTTCACTTTTTACCACCCCCCAGAAATGTGCTTATTACGTTTCGTTTCGTTTCGTTTCGTTTCGTTTCGGTTTTTGGGCCTTTACTTCTGCTGGCCCAGCTCGTATTTTTGTTTTTTAATAAATTGTTTTAGAAATATATGTGCGGCAGGAAGTGAAAGTGCTGTGAATGCGGACCGACATGCCAGGAAAAAAGTATGAAGAGGGAAAGCGGGGGGCGGGGCAGGGCACTAGGACAGCGCCCCAACTCTTATTGACATACATATGTAGTGGCACATACACACGCGTGTGCAGAGAAATAAATGAAATAAAAAATCGTACTGCCCAGAATATTAGAATTTATTTTATTTAAATAAATTTAAAAAAATTCAAATGAGTTAATATTCAGATATAAAATATTTCGTCTTACTTTTTTTAATTTTTAGAGGAGTTTTATTTTGTTTAAAATTATATATAAATAGATTGCTATCATCTATAGACATTTTGGTAAGGGTTTTATTAAATGTTATTACTTTAAGTTTTATTTAGAATTAAAATATATATAATCATAAAATATTAATGCGAAAAGTATTTTAAATTTTTATTTTATTTTATAATATAGATCGTATGTTTAAATTTAAAAGACTACCGAATTGTTTGCCAATTTAAGTGATTTTTCTACCAGTGCACTCCTAAGGGACTGGGGCTGTCCACATAGACCCGCACTGTTGCTGCAGCCACACACTCCCGCTCCCGATTCGCCAGAACCCAGTGACCCACCAATCCACCGAGCAGCCCACCAACCCAGCAACCCACCAACCGACTCACAAAGACCCACCGACTAAACTCGTCTTTATTTCTCGGCGTTGTGTGCCTGCGACTATGACTATGAGACTATGCCACCCTGTACTTGACTTGTCAAACACAAAACACAAAAAAGAGAAACTGAAACTGCCGAGGGAGCGGGAAAAAACCCGGACCTTTTATTCTCGGTCGTAATGAACGCTGCATGTGCTTTCCACGCTCCTACAAAATCTACAAAATATGTGGAATGTTGTAAGCAGCCGTGGCGAGTCGAAGGTCCGAGGGGAATTGCTTTATTTTAGCAAGAACAAAGAGGCAGCTACGATTTTTCACATAATCAATATTGAACAGGCAAAATTTAGATAGCTCATGATTTAAAGTTTTTCAAATAGTTTTTCTTGTGTTATCGCTTTCCTACTTTAGCTGAATTCTGAATATTTAATACTTCATATACATATTAATAGAAACTGCATGTTTCAAAAACAATTTATATTATAAACTGATTGTTTGAAATCACTTAAAACGGTTCCTAAAAGTATGCAATATATTCCGTTTAAGTGATTTTAAGACATTTGTGAATCCAATCCATTCGTGCTTAAGTGGCATCTTCTATTAAACCCTTTTCCTATTGAAATATTTTGTTTTCTAGCTATATAAAAACGAGAAAAAATTCTAAGAACAACCTAAACAATCTCTGATTATAAACAATGAAACTTTACTTATTACCCTGTGAAAACTGGAATATTTGCATTTCCCCATCTGAACAAGTTGGTCCAGAGTTCGGCAGAGCCCTCTTGAAGTGTTTACCCTGACGTTTTGAAAAGCCCGACGGTGTCTGGAGCACTTCTACTGCCAAGTACTGGGCTCCCAGTGCTCGCAGTGCCACTGCTGCTACTGTCTATCTGGGTTTGATTTGATAAACAAAGACCTAGTGGCCTGGAAAAAAAAGCGAGAGAGAAACAATCGCGAGTCAGCGGGACAAATTCGCTTAAAAGTTTACAAGTCGGTTGCCCGAAACTGATGGCACAACACGGCGTATACGCAACCCGCACGACTTTCCACAACATCAGCACTTTTCATCACTTTCGGTGGCTGCCCAATGGCACGTGACAGTTTGGCCATTTTTCAAGCTCACTGAAATTCCCGGGGAATCTAATTTTTTGCGATTATTGCAGAAAACGCAATTTTCAACGGACATCAGTCAAAGGCAGCGAAGGGACATTACTCAATTCCCAGAAGAAAAGGACGACCAACTTTTAGTTGGTTGAGCATTTAGCTAGCCTTTTATTATTTTTTCAAATATTTGCCCTCATCGAACGTCTATTTTTTTTCGGGGGCGTGAAACGATCTGCCAATTATGGTGAACATTCCTTTTGAAGATTGTTTGCCTTTCATTAAGACGGCATCACTTGCACTTCAGCTTGCCAGCTTGCAGCTTGCAGTTTCCCGACCAAACCAGAACCAGAACCAGAACCAACTTATTAATTTGTCTGTGGCATATGCTTTGTTTTGTCTATTTGTAGTCATTATTTGTAATCATTTCCTCGGCAGACAAGCTGCCGGCAATTGATTTCCAACCGCCTCGGTGTTTGCTTAATAGCTGTCGATGACTGGACTCCGGGGAGCGGGATGCATCTCGGTTTCCAGGGGTACTGGGGCGCACTGTAGATATTGACTCGGCTGATAAAGTGTTTTTCCGGCACATAAACTCGTACATATAAAATCGTACAGAGGAAGAAAATTATATCTCTTAAATTAAATATTGCTGATTAGAAATTATTCTTACAGTGTAGCGATTTCATGATTTAGTATTATCATGTGAAAAACATAATTTTTAATTTTGATTAAGAAAGAATCTCTTAATTTAATATTAGCAGATTAAAAAAGTACTCATCTAGCACTATTATTTTTTTTTTTTAATTTTCTTATTTTCTATATTTTTTTAAAATAAATTGATATTATTACCATACTATTATATTTAATTGGATTTAATATCTTTCGCACTCAATACCTTTTATTTTTTTGTCATTTAATATTATTTTATATTTAATTTTACCATATTTACTAAATGAAAAATCAGGAATTTCTTAATTTTTTCTTTAAATTAAAATTATTACCACACCATTATATTCCATTGGGGCTTTAATTTCCTTAACTTTTCTTAAAATACCTTTTACCTTTTGTGGTCACCAAAATTGGTCTACATTATTCTTGACCTATGAATATTTTTTCCCGCTCATACCTCCTACTTTCCCTGGGTAAACACAGTTGAATTTTTTCCATTACCGCTGGCTGGCAACAAAGTACGCGAGCAATGTAATAAAAATGCGTGGAGGGAAAGCAAAGCGGCTACTCGGATTATCGTTTTGTTAAACTTCAAGTGACGCGACTGGCCGTCGCAATTATCTCGAGCTGCCAGCGACAGGATCTGGGGCATAATTGAAGGACGAGCAGGTTGCTGTGAAGGAAGGACCTTTCTTCCACTCGTCCTGGCCTTTCAACACGGGCCAAAAGTAGGCAAAGAGAAGGTCTACTGTCTTTTACTTTTTGAAACAATTGTTTGCGAGTCATCAGACACTCGAAAGGCAGGTGAATCTAGCTCAGGGGACACATAAAAGGAAATAGCTCCACTGGGTTCCTTTTTCAATTGGATTGGAGCTATTTTTGTCCAAGTAATAACCAGCACCAGTCTACAAATAATAAAGAATTTATTTAAGCTTTAGGGCCATTCAACAACAATTTGTGGGAAATAACATTTGTTGAATAGTACTTAGATATTGTAATGAGAATTTTTGAAAGAATATGATGCCATTTTTAAGTATTTCTAATGGGGGAAACTTTTTCCTTTCTATTGTTCCACTAAATATTTTTAATTAAGCAGCTTTAGTCTCTCCTCCGATTGCTATTCATTAACGTTTGGAATCATAAATTAGTATTGTTGGGCAAACGAACTTTTGCATTGGACAAATCACCGGCATTTACCGCTCCCAAAAGTTTCCAAGGTATCCGATCCACTAATGGCCACCACTTCTCAATCTCATCAAGTGGCGCCCACTTGGGGAACTTTGCTGTGGGGCAAGTCCTAAGTCAGATTATTCAAAGAACTAGAAAGAAACCACAGAAAACTTCTCGGGAAGTGCTGGAGATAGGGCGAGAATGAGTCACGTACCGAAAAATGAAACAAAAATCAAGAAGAAATCAAAATCGATATGAATACTTGTACCTTCCATAAGCACGTAGGAGGAATGTGAAAACTTTTCACTGTAAATGAGCATCAAAAAGCTTTGTTTCGAGAACAAACAACAAAGATCACAAAATAGGACGAAATAAAATAAAATAAAACATGCTAGAAATTAAATTAGATGGTCTTGTCTAACATTTTCTTTGCATTTTTCAGGTTGGCGGAGTTGGCAAATGGAAAGCAAATAAGGAAAAGGCAAAGGGATACGCAACATTAACTCGGAAATCCCCTTTGCAGGGATAAGGAGACAAGGAGAAAGTACTGCGGGGTGCGGAAGCTGAGGACAGCAGGACATCATGGAGAATCGCAGTGACTTTGAGGCGGACGATTACGCCGACCTCAGCTGGAGCAATTGGAGCAACTGGTCCACCCCCGCGGCCGTTCTCTACTCGGCCATGAGCAGTGTCCTCGCGGCCACCAACCACACGCCCCTTCCCGACTTTGGCCAGGATATCAGCCAGTCCACCAGCTCCTTCAATCACAGCCAAACGTGAGTTCAGCCCGCATCCTCCGTTCTAATGCCTAATTATGACACACAACCCCAATTAATGTCCAAACGCACGCACGAATAGAGTTTATCCTGGCATGGGAGGAGCATTTTTGACTTTAAGGGGGATTATATCTGACTATCATATGCATTTACAAATGAGTATTAATATTTTAATATTTTTTTATTAATTAAGATTTTATTTTTTGTTTAATTTATTATTTTAAAATAACATTTTACATTTTAATATTGTTTTTATATTTTTAAAAACCGTTTTTACTGTATATATTTTATCATTTTGTATTTTTTGGCATTTTTAAATTTTTTGTTTAATTTTTTTCTTTTGAAATAACATTTATTTTGAAATATATATAGTTTTTATATATTTTAGAAGACTTTTTTTGATTTACTATTATAAAAATTGCTGAGTTAGATATCCAGCATTTAAAGTTATTTTCATCTAGTTGTTCTTCTTGTTTTAAATTCAATAATTAAATGATTAACAAAAACTAAATACATTTAAATATTCTACATCTGCGGATTTATAAAAAGAAATCACACTTTTAGACTCTATAAATGGGATGCCCACTCCCCCTTAAATCCCCCGCCTACTCCCCTGCCTTATAAAATGGGGAATGGGGCCGCATAACTCTTAGATTTCGTGGCTTTTTGATGAGTCCTGATGAGTCCGCCTCCGCTTCAGTTTTATGCGCGATTGCGCCCACACTAACGTGCATCTCTAATGACGCCTCCGTTCAGTCATTCCGCCATTCAGTCATTCATCCATTCATTCACTCATTTCCGTTCCGGCCGCTCGACGTTGGTTCTTCACTTCCGTTTCAAATACATAAAACGGCGGCGCAGGCAAACACATTTAATGCCGAGATACTTACTATATATACAATACGTATATAAAAAACTGCGGGCTCCATGGCATTCAATTCAATTCTATTCTTTCCTGGCTGAAAAAGCGTCGGCACTTTTTGCAGACATGTCCCAAATTTACTGCCGTTTTGCGTACCAGCAGCAACAAATGGGTTTTCTCTGCTGTGCGACAGTCGAACTGGGATAATTATTGGGATATGGCTGCGTCTGACGCATCGAAAATACAGTTCTTGCTCAGCCCACAGCGGCTATAGATCCTTCAGGCAGTGCTCAGCACTCAATCCCAGTATCATCATATTGGCCGCTGCTCTTTTTTCCCCTCTGAGTTTTCTGTTTGTTTGCGCAGACACTACGTCCGATTTATGTGCAAATAAAAGGCAACCAAAAGTTGGCAAAAAAAATGGGCAGGATGAGGGATATACTTCTACGCTGGCATATTTTTCGGCACAAAAGAATTCGTCGTGCATCAAAGCAAAAACATATTTGTACACATTTCACTGAAGTGGCACAATAACAATTTTATTTGCTCAAACTGTCCACATTCCCATAACAACTAATAGAAAAGACATAGGTTAATTGCTGTCATATGGTGTATTTTTAGATGAGTTCCTATATGTTTTTGTAAAGAAAATGTAAACAAGAATATCTTTCTAAAGAAATATATATTTTTAGGAAGGCAATAATTACGACAAAGGAACAATGGAGTTTTTTGAGTGCTTTTAAAGACTTCTTTGTGTTCATGGAATTTTTTTTATGTTTTTTTAGAAAACAAGAAGAGTATTTTTTTTAATATTATTAATATTATCTTCTCAAATATTATTTTATAATATTTTTTAAAAATCTGGCGACATCCTAAATTGAAGATGAGTTTTTCCATTTATTTTAGGGACTTACCTAAGCTGACTTATAAATTTTCCCAGTACATCTGCACTATTTAAACCTCAACATCAATAGCAACAAGGGCGGGAGACATCGGAATAGTAACAACATTTTTTATACTTTTTGTCATGACATTTTCCTTGGCCCGAGGCATCCTGAATTTGCTTCTCTGACTCTTCTACTTTCCGATGCTGCTTTTTTCCCCCTCGGCCATTTCTCATTCCGCCTTTCATGGGCCTATCTAGAGGCCCCCATGAAAACAAATCAATAATCCTCTTTGCATTAGGCCCTCGAACAAAAGAGATTCTATGTAAATCCCCGCAGTTTGTCATGCGAAAAAGGGTGTGTGTGTGTGTGTGTGTGAGTGTTATGGAGGGTGAGCATTACTTATGTGGGCATCTTTTTAATTGCTCTGAAGAGTGAATAAACAGAGCATTAATGACTACCTAGCCAATTTAGTGCCATCTCCTTGGCACACTGCGTGCATATTAAATGACATGGCCGACATGGCGTCCCATCCTCCAGTTTGTGTGTCCAATGGCGGACTAACCAGGATCTTGCCTCGCAAATCCGCTGAGCCACCCTCTATTTAAACACTCTCCTAGCTGCGAACCTAAATAAACAAGCCGAGGCTCACGAAATATTAAAAAGATGACGACGACAACCGCCGATGAGTGAGTGGAATGGAATGGAATGGTGTAAAGTGGAGTGGAGTGGCCCTCCGGCTGAACTGAACCCGAACCAGAACCCGAAAACCCCATGTTTTATGTGGCAGACGGCGCTGCAGAAAAACACGGATTTGTCAACGCACGCACAATTACACACGCTTAATAGCGACAACATCCTGGAGTCGCACATAGAGCTACACTGGGAGAAAATCAGATTGAGTTTGGGGTTTAATATAAGCCTTTTTGAGGATTTAAAGCTTTTGTAAAGAACAGACAATCTTTGTAAATGTTAATAAAAAGTATTTCATGTTTTATTACCACAGATAATTTTTATTTAATTTTATTAAAAGTTTTTATATTTTGTAAGTTTGATAATATATTCTAATAATTTAAGAACACTATAAAATTCTGTTGGAAATCTCAGAGATCTCTATTAAATATTAACTAAATTTTGTAATATTCAAAAATTTAAATAAATTTATTTTAAATTTGATTAAAATACTAAAAATCAAAGAAAAATTACGAAAAGAGAAAACAATCATTATAAAAAATGAAAAAATCTTCTAATTAATGTTGCATGATTATTGATTTCTTAACCATATTTTTATTTGTAAGTTTTTCTCCCAGTGCACCTCAGCTTGTAAGCTGAAAGCACCCATTCGCCTGCTTACATAGACACATCACCCACTTGGCACTCGTTTATGGCGGCGGTAGTCGAGGTGTGAGGCGGTGGCGAAACATAACACACACTTAATCTCGATGTCACTAATTCCCCATTGTACTCCTTCTATTCCACGCAGACTATCCACCGACCTACCTGCCATCGCTGGCGTGGAGGATGCGGCCAAGGATGCGGCGGCGTCCATGGAGACGGGCTCGTTTGCATTTGTGGTCCCGTGGTGGCGCCAGGTGCTCTGGAGCATCCTCTTCGGCGGCATGGTCATTGTGGCGACGGGCGGTAACCTGATTGTTGTCTGGATCGTGATGACGACCAAGCGGATGCGGACGGTAACCAACTATTTCATAGGTGAGTAGGCAGATTTGTGTGTGTCGTGTGTGCAAACGTTGCGTATACGCAATAAAAATCACTCATACGCCGGGTGGGTTGTGTTTTGTGTGTTTGGCTTGTAAATTAAATATTTGCCAGGCTAGTGTGCGGATATTTCAGGAATATATGTAAAAGGGTGAACACAAAAATCAAGGGGGTTTTTAGATTAATTTTAAGGGTGCAAGTTCCTTTTTATAGCATACTTTTTGGAACTTATATAGGAGATTTGAAACCTCTACTTACATTTTAATTTACAATTTTCCATTGTTTGCCATTAATCAACAGAGAATATGAAATATTAAAGTCTATAGGTTTTTGCTGAGCACTATTCTTCATTTGGACATTTTCCTCCAATTAGGAAGTAACTTTTCCCCTTCAGTTTGTCCAGTTCAGGTCGACGAGCTCTTGTCGAACGGAAGGGTTTGTTTAAGTCTTTCCCGGGGAAAGAACGAAGGGTGGATTACCCATTTATGGCTGCTGCACCGTGGAGCACTTAAAGAGCAACTGAATTGGCTGCTGTCCCCTCGCCATCCTCCTCGCCGTGCATTTTGCATCCGCCCTGTTGCACCTCGCAGCTATTAACTTTGCAGATCCGCCACCCTTTTTGCCAATTTCGACTAAGTGGAGAAGAAGAAGCCCAGCGCAGCAGGATGGTATTAATTTTAATTTCCTCAGCTTTGGGCATCAAATCAAGTTATGAAGCTTCGCCTGCTAAAGACTGAGCTCGGCTTGCATTAATTGAATATGCTTTTAGTCACGTTTCAGAGTGCATTAAATATGCATTTGTGCAGGCTCATCCTGAATCTGGCACACACTAATCACACTTTTAATAATTTAAATATGCTCGCTCAGAGAGGCCGAACTCGTTGAGAGTTTTGCAAAAGTTTGGCCAAAGTTTATCATCGTAATGACATTACCGGCATTTTGCAGAGATACTTGGATTGCCCGCTTTATGCATGCACAATTATTTTAATATAATACCCCAGGCAACTTGAGACGGGGGGCAATAAAACGAACCTGGAATTGATTCCGTTTATGCCGAGCTTACAACTAATCCAGCTCTTCTGTTCGACGAGGGGGATGCCCCTTTAGATCGCTTACAGATATAGAATGTAACAATGGCAGAGGCACAATGTTGGCCCGAACCATCCGTATCCCCTTTCCATGCTGGCCTTCATCTTCCTTTGTCTGACTGGGTAATGATTATTATTATTATTACGTAAACTAAATGCCCGTTGAGCTCGCAGGGCTTTTCGAATTTGCATTTATAAATACGCATTGGCAATCATTATTAGTAACAAGTTCTGACGTTTTAATCATTTTCGGGGCCCACGAAAATTTCAAATTCACATCACAGACATCTGGAGGTTCATTTTTGGATGGTTTGAGTTTGGGGAAAGCCAGTCACCGGATGATAATCTTCTTTGGGTTCATTATCAATGCGTATTTGCATCTTTTGTTTGAGTTCGTTGTGTAGAGTATCGTTTGTAAATGGGGCTCTTTACTTCTTGGAGTATTTTAAAGACCTGTAAGAGATCTCTTACAAAAGGAAATATATTAGAAATATATATTTAATATATATATTAGAAATTATATTTATAATATATTATATGAAGCGGTTTCTTGATTTTAGTTCTTACAAATTTAAATTTAAAATTATAAATCTAAAATAATTTGAATAAGTATTTTTTTGTAAGGATTTTAAAACACCTTTGAAATGTGTCTAAAATTATAGCCTACTTTTATATTATAGCCTATTTTTAGACACCTTGATGAGGGACTTTAAAATTCTATAGATTTCTATGGATATATCAAATTTCTTTCCTGTTTAATCAACATTCTGAACCCTTTTAAATTTGCTTTACTTTAAGGAAAAACTGTTTAACTTTCTTAAGTTTCTAAACGATTTTCCTTCTATCTCGCTGGGAAAGTGTACCCCCTGGAAGGTCTGTGGGCTTGAGAAGTAACATTTTGTTATTAATTAAAATGGGCCAGAATCGATATTTTGGGTACGTGGCTGACAGGTCCGGGCCTCGGGGGAAAATGGAGGCCAGATAAGGAGATGGCCAGATAGGGAGATAGCTATATGGCTATAGTCAATGGCCCCGGGAGCCAGGTCGATTGTCAAGATTGTTGGGATGCGACACGTCGCCTCGTGTCGTGTCGTAGGCGTCACAGGACTCACAGGACACAAGGCTAATGTTCGGCAAAGGGACATTTGTTTTATTGTAGGTGCTGTTTTTCGGTTTTTCGTGATGCTTTTTATTCTCCGGCACTTCGTCGCCTTATCTCGCCAGTAGATAATGAAAAGTAAACAAAGGCAGACTTTTCTTTTTTCTCGTTCAACGCTTCCATTTTCCTTCCATGGCCGCTGTTTTATATTGTCTATGGCCGCTGATTCATTGGCATGTAAATCGCTCCATGCAAATGGAACACAATAAAAGTCTGTATCTTGTACATCTTACGTTTCCTGTTGATTTTGGTGGAAATATGCGGGTGAAAGTGCACTTTATTCCCCAGTAATTTAGGTAATTATAAATGTAGGTACAAGGCATAATTATAAAAGGTGAGTTGTTTTTCGGCCCTCGAAGGTTGTGTAATTATGAAAAATCCTCTTTGTTGTTTGTCTTGCATAATTTGTTTGCCTCTCTGCCACTCGAGGAGATTTCAATGATTACCTGCTTTCTCCTTTTCCGGTTCCTGAAGTGAATCTCTCCATCGCGGACGCCATGGTGTCCAGTCTGAATGTGACCTTCAGCTACTACTACATGCTGGACAGCGACTGGCCCTTCGGCGAGTTCTACTGCAAGTTGTCCCAGTTCATCTCCATGCTGAGCATCTGCGCTTCCGTGTTCACCCTAATGGCCATCTCCATCGACAGGTGAGTGGATTGTGGCCCCCGTCATTTCCATATCCATATGCATATGCAAAATATTCCGACCTATCGCGACCCTTATCAATCACGGTCAGCAGCACAGGCCAAATAACCCATTCGTTTTAATAGGATTTCCATAGGGCTGCATGTTCCCACGAACACAATTCGATTGCCCGTCACAGGGATCAAAATAGGAACCCATCAAAATACGTGTGTGTTCCACCCGAAAAGTACATAAATAAATAATGTTCCATCTACTTAGGCCGCCGCATTTATTGATGATTCATCTACTTTTGAAATATCGAGAGGGCTAATCGAATTATTCCGTCTGGTAAACAAAATATCGGACAAATAACTTGAAAGATTATAAATAATTTCCTTACGAATGCTTAGTGATTACTTTTCGGAGGGTGGAGAAATCCCTTTCGCATTCGCAGGCATTTTCATTGAATTCTATTGTCTAGTAAACAACATGATTTGTTTATAAATAATTGTCGATCTGCTCAGTCGCAAATATTTATTGAAGATTTATCGGTTCGAAATCGTAAGCATATAAATTAAAATATACTGTCAAGTCCACAAGTCGTGTGTAAAATATAAATTTTCCAAAAGTTCAAACTGCTGAGGCCAAGCATTTAGCAAACAATTATTTATTGGAAAACTCTATGCCTTTACATTCAGGGAAAATTAATCTACTTAACTTTTTTAAGGCATTGACAAAGTATAACAATAAATAAGGAAAATTAATGTAATGGAAGTCTTAAGTGAATAAATTCTGTACAAACTTACGAAACATAAATGATGTTTTTCTTTAGCACATAAATTCAAGTATATAAATAATGTTTATAAGGTAGAAAAAGTCATCAAATCATTTAAAACTCCCCATCCCGGAAAATTAATCTATTAAAAATCCCGAGCTTGGGACCTCATATATGTAATTTCATCCCAGCTATTAGGTTTCCATATAAACTCTCTTAATGACTGCGACTTTTAATGGCATGCCGTGATCCGATGAATAACACAGCGCCACGCAGGCCAAAATTCGCAGATTAAATTACTTTCGGGCTTTGGCGCGCTTTAATTTCATTTTGTGGAGCCTTTTTTTCGGGTGACCTCGTGCATTCCGATAATCAGCTTATGTGGGCTGGTTCCCTCTTTTCAGCAAAAAGTTTTCCTTTTCAAGGGGGGTAGTCTGGAAATTGTTTTAAACCTGAGCACCCTTTTCGCAGATACGTGGCCATCATCAGGCCACTGCAGCCGCGGATGAGCAAGCGATGCAACCTGGCCATTGCGGCGGTCATCTGGCTGGCCTCCACCCTCATCTCCTGCCCCATGATGATCATCTACCGGACGGAGGAGGTGCCCGTGCTGGGGGCCAGCAACCGGACCGTCTGCTATCCGGAGTGGCCCGACACGAGTGACACGAATCACTCGAGGCTGGAGACACTGTGAGTATCCTTCAAATTCCTCCTTTTTGCACGGTGAACGCATCGAGTGCTCAGCTGAACTCAGCCGAATTTATGCGAGCCCAAGTTGTCGGAGCTTGTTAGCCCATCCAATCGAATCCATTCCAGCAGTTGGGACAAAGGAATTTTTTCGCCAATACACGGAGAAAAAAATTGGTTGAGATTGGTAGTTCCTACTTCCTTCTAGTTTTGGTTCCTGAGAAGATATATATAGTAGTTCTAGGAAATGAAAAAAAATTATTATAGGTCAAAAATATTTTAATATTTAAATGTTGGTACTTTAAAAAAATTGTAAGGGGTATTTTGAAGCATTAAAATAAAAATATATTACAGAAAATTAAAGCATATTTCTTGTGTTTAAGCAAAAACAATTTTTTTTACTATAAAATTCTTAAAAATTTATTAAACAATTTATCAAGGATTATTTAAAATGTAGTATAATAACCTTTAGGGACACCCTTCGATTTATAAGGAATTTTTAAAATTTCATGAAAATTGAGTGAAGTGCATGGGAAATCTCCCTGCATTTGGTTGCCAGCGAGATGAAGGTGTAAATCAAAAAATCACGGCGTCATTCAAGCTGGCGGTTGCACATGCAGCGACAATCGAAATCCGGATCTGCAGTGGGACATGGGACATGGGGATTATCGGGGATGGGGTCGTAAAAGCGGACATTCGGATACAAAACTGAACCAAGACGTTCTCGTAAAAAACGAATGTTGGAAAAGGGTGGCTGGGTGGTTGGATATCCGGGGGCGAAAATCAGGGAGAGAGGGTTAGGGCATATAAAACGTGTTGCTTTTTACAGCCATTTTGTATGGCAATTTGGCAGCAGTGGGGGTCCTGCGTCCTGCATTGTGTCCCACATGCAAGGCCATTAATTTTAGATTCATTCCAAATTGCTACTTGCTCAATAAAAAATAAAACAAAAGCCAAAGGCACAGGCACAGGCAACAATGTCCGATGAAGCGATAGAGAGAGGGGCTTTAAAAGCATTGCTCGGCTGGCTAACTGAAAGGCTTGTAAACACGGTGTTTGATCCATGTACTATTTGTGCCGTTTGCCTTTGTCGTTTAGCTACAACATCCTCGTCATCATTCTAACGTACTTCCTGCCCATCGTTTCGATGACGGTCACCTACTCGCGTGTGGGCATCGAGCTCTGGGGATCCAAGACCATCGGCGAGTGCACGCCCCGTCAGGTGGAGAATGTCCGCAGTAAACGGAGGGTAAGTACGGAGGTTTTAACGGGTTTCAGGAGCTGGGATTTCAGGCTTCCCATGTGGGCACCGCAATTAACACTTGCTTTTGGCAGACCCCAGATTGGGATCTTAACCATGTTTCACAAGCCATTATTTTTAGATGCCTGGGCAGCAGAGAAATTAAATTGCTTTAAAGTGAGGCTTTAAAAACTAAATATAATTGTTCTTATGTTGAAACCTATAGTTTCTGAAAACTTTATTAAAATATCTGCACTAAAATAAGTTTTAACTTGTTTAAATAACATAAATATATTTTGTTCTTATTTTAGAAGTTAGAACTAATGCCTAATCTAAAATCTTACAATTGCTTTTACGTAAAATAACTTTTAAAATTATTTTGCGAATAAATCAAAAAAACATTAAATTCCTTTAATTTAACTTCCATAAATTCAAATAAATTCTGTGTAATCCCTTCACTTTAAATTATTTTAAATTAATGTTTACTTGCTTTTATTACCAATGTTTTTCTAGCTGCTTAAGTTTCGGTTTAGTATTCATTACTTTTCCTTAAACTTCTCCCAACTTGGGCCACCTTTGTTGATGTTTAATGTTTTGACTAACTTCACCTGCAGTTTCTGAAAAGTTTTCGAGGAAATGAGTTTCCCGGAATAACAGATTTTGCTTTATAATTTTAATCCCTAGACTCCGGGGAATTTTGATAAATAAACATATACAAATATTTTATAAGAGCTGACACTTTGTGATAACCTTTCTGCGAGAAAGAGTTGCATTTAAGCCATTTTCTGTTGACACATTTGATTACGCTTCTCGCCCACAAAAATAGTCTAATGGCTTTCAACTCCTTATAATAAAACTCAAAACACCTGCAAAATACACGCTGTGACCGTAAAGTTTCCGCTCTTTTCCTCTAGGTGGTGAAGATGATGATTGTGGTCGTGCTGATATTCGCCATCTGCTGGCTGCCGTTCCACAGCTACTTCATCATCACATCCTGCTACCCGGACATCACGGAGGCGCCCTTCATCCAGGAACTCTACCTGGCCATCTACTGGCTGGCCATGAGCAACTCCATGTACAATCCCATTATCTACTGCTGGATGAATTCGCGGTGAGTAGCTCTGAATCGATTGCCACTTTATTTAGTTCCCGTGCTCCATATTCCATGTGTGGTTGCTTTAACCCGCAGCAAATTGGGTAATTTGCGGTTGAATTAGCACCATTAGGGCCACTAAGTGCAGTGGCATTCAAGACATCGACATCTCGGCGAGAGCCCCGTCGACAGATTAGTTGATTGGTTGGGTTGGCTCACCCGACTCCCCGGAAATTAATGTGCTCGTCATCATTACTGCACGGGCGACAGGCGAAATGCTCCCCTTTTGGTTAGTGGTTGTCACTGTCTCGCACTTTGAATACAGTTTGTAAATATATGACAACATGATTCCGGGAAAACTGACGTACAGCTGCGGTTGAAATAAAAGCACACAAGTTGGCAGCCATCCAAGGCAGCTGAGAAAGTGTTTTAAAGGTTAAATATTACACTTTTATATATCGAAAGGGATTTAAATAAATTTTCTGCATTAAATAAATATTTTAAAAATATTATTACAATTACCATAAATAATATTTATACTATGGTCTACTAGGAATCAAAAAAGTTTTGAAATCGCTTAAAAAGGTGCATAAAAGTAGGCAACTAAATATTTCAAAACTAATATTCCAATACATTTTTTTCTGCATTATTAGGCACCTTATAAACGATTTTAAAATCCTATTGAAACTAGGAATAAATAATGTTTTGAAATCGCTTAAGAAGGTACATGAAAGTATGCAACAATATATTTCTTAAACGAAATTTCAGTGCATTTTTTATTGCATACTTTTAGACACCTTTTTAAGAGATTTCAAAATCGTTTTCAAACAGTTTGTAGTAAGAAACAACTCGCAGTCCTATTTTTTTGACCAAACCTGTTGGTGTGAAAATATATACATATGTATGTAATACACATATCCTCACTTAAACAAAAGGCGTTGCCCATACATATATTGCCGTACAAATTGGCAGTCGGTGTTCGTGCGTCCGTGTCCGGAAAAACGTAGCGGATTGCAATTAATTCCGCTCAGTCAGCGGATATTTGACTGATGGGGAAACGCTGGCCTGGAACGGATACCGGGGATAATCGGGCTGCTACGTGGAATACAAAAAAACACTGGAACACTGGTGGGCAGCACGTGAGACTGAAGCCCGCTGCCCGGGATCAGCTCCTGTCAATTGATGGCGCCCCATATGCAAATGATGACGACAACGACATCGAAGGTCCATACTTATATTTACTGCCCATGGGGAACACGGGGATATTAAGTTGCCGTGATGGCCCGTAAAAAACACTCCCGTGCAGACCATAGATTATATGAGTAAGCGCTGTCTAGGTCGCCGTACAGGATGGTCTATGGAAGCCGGGAACACGGAAAAAGCTGCTCATAAATAATACAAATTGATGTGTTTCAAGGATTGCCAGAATTGTTATCCATAAATACGGAATTAAGCAGGTCGCAATGGGGGTCCGAAGTATCGAGGTGTCTTCGGGACAAGTTTTATTGAGTTGTACGCTTTTAATGTTCTTTAGGTGTTTTGCTTTGAAAAGTACATTTTAGAAATTGCTGAATACCCTTTTATTATCAGACGAAAACTGTTGATTCTCAGACTTTCATTCAAGTGAATTTTTTTAAGCATCATAAAAATTGTAGAAGTACAAAATCGGAAAAATGCATTACATTAATATATTATTTACGAAACCATTATTAAAAGTTATTTAATAGATATATAATTGTTTTATCAATACAACAAAATTTCTTATGGTTTCTTTTTAATTTAAAAACAATATTGCTAAATTTTTCAAAGAAATGTTGTTCGAAAAAATTTTTGAAATTTAAAAAAACTTTTCTAAACTTTTTTAAAGTCTAAACTTGTTCGAATATTCTTTTAAAAATATCCTTTTTATTATGTTTATTTCAGTTTTCGCTATGGTTTCAAGATGGTTTTCCGTTGGTGTCTGTTTGTGCGCGTGGGCACGGAACCCTTCAGCCGGCGGGAGAACCTGACGTCCCGGTATTCCTGCTCGGGTTCCCCGGATCACAATCGCATCAAGCGCAATGGTGAGTTTTTTGCCGCTCAGCCAAAAAGGATTGCACGCTAATGAGTTTCCCATGGATATTGATAGATACCCAGAAATCGATACTTTATACCTGCCCCAGCTCACCGAAATCGCATCGAATTTCGCACAGCGGTGAGTTCGCAATCCAGATCTTCTCCTCGGGATGAAAGGGATGGGAGAGAAGGGGAGTGGCAACTAATAATATTCTCTTGAAATGTAATACTCAGGAACTCCCCGCAGTGCGACGCTGAGGAACAGTCTGCCGGCGGAGAGCCAGTCGTCTGGAGGTCACAGGAAGAGGATGTCCTACCAGCAGGAGCTGCAGCAGAGGTGGTCAGGACCAAATGCTGCCATCAGTGGCACCAACTCCAGCAGTACGGCCAACACCACCCAGCTGCTCTCCTGACAGCCGGCCATCCAGGTGGTGCCCCCGGAACGGGAGAGCCTGGAGCTGCAGACCCAGATCGTGTGCTCCTCCTCGCCCTACAACAACAACTACCGGCGGGCCAATCCCGGCATCTCCGACCGGGATTCGTCCGATGACAAAACCTGGCTCTAAGCTATTTATAAGGTCTCGAATTTATACACTTACGAAGGGTCTTTTTGGGAGCTGATTGATAGATTGGATGGCCGCCTAGTTTAAATTTCAATTCGTTCTTAAAGAAACCAAAGCTAAGTTAGGATAGAAACTCTTGCCCCCTGGAACATATCAGATGCAGCTAGCTATACCTATGCCCACTAATTGGGTGTTTCCAATCAAAAATAGCCAACTGTCTATCTGAAACCCAATACTTTGTTAAATTTCGGTTGGGAAAGGTTGTTCGTCGGCAAGGAGGGACTAAAATAAAACAATTTCCTCATTAAGATAATGTGTACCACTGATCCATTTGAGTCACTGTAAATATTCGGATTGGTTCCTAAGAGCAAAACTGTTTTTAACTCTTAATTCTCAACGCTTACGGCTGCTTGCTTAAGTTGTAACGAAACAAAAAAGAAGAAGCGGAAAGCAAATAAACAAATGACTATGAATGTGAATGTACGTGTAAATATAAATGTCTGAATATAAACGTTATTGCGAATAAAGCGACTTGCTCCATCACCAAGTGGTTCCTAGTTGTATTGGGTTTCCCTTTCCGGGTGCACAAATAGGGACTGTCAACATCCTAGGAGCGACTCTGTTTATTCAGCTATTCCATCCATATTATATTCGGCGTGTGAATGGTCGTGATGAGGAATGGGAACTCCGGGACAGGAGTGGCAAACACTCTTGCGAATCCTCCTCCCTTCGCAGGGCGTAAGAGGAATTTAAATATGAATAATCCAACTGCCTGTGGGGCGTTTGAATAAAGGTCTCTGGATCCGAATCCGAATTTGAATGCACATGTGCCTGTGTCTATGCGCCACGAGTTATGCCCACAAGCCATCTTTCCCGCCTGGCGTATCAATTTTTTATCAGTAACCATTTTAGAGAAAATTGCATTTGATTTTCTCCCACTTTATTTGATGTGCCCGATGTAAGCACTTCCACTTCCCCAAACCATCGTGCCAGGAATGAAATTTCCAACCCTCAACTCACTCAATTCCACGCCGTTTTATTCCTATAAGTTATGAATTATTCCGCGAAATGAAAATACCTGTCAAGATTTTAAGATTTATGAACGTTTCTTATAAGTTTAAATATTCAGATCTTCATTTGTTCTTATCTAGTAACTTGTATTGTTATTTTATTATTTCACAGAGTATTTTCCAGCCTTTATAAAGGGATTCTCCTTAACTTCCACAGAAATAAGTGTTAAAATCTCCCGAGGATTGTTTTCACAATATTTGCATTAGCGAAAGTCATACGACTTCCTACTTTGACCAGATATACTTAAGTATTTGTTTTTGTATTTCCTCATATATATATCCTTTGAAAAGGTTTCAAGCACAGCCTCTCATGATGGCGACAGGAACTTGCTAAAGGGTTTCTGAGTAATGGGCGTGGCCTGGGGGTTGGGCGAGCCCAGGGGGGTGAGAAGGATTGATTCGATTTTTAAATAATCCATGACATATTTTTTAGCATAATGATCTAGTAGTCTTAACTTCACTTTTATTAAAAAGGTCAAATATTAAAATTTATAGTAACATTAATATAACATAATAATCCAATGGTTCTTATTTTCATTTCGTTAAGTAATGCCCTACTTTTGTGCTCTAAGTGCTCTCCCCTTTGATGGCATATTAAAATCCACAAAATGACTGGGCATAACATTTGTGGATTAGTTTTTAGCCGAGTAATGACCACTAACAATTGGCTTATCTTAATGGCCCATGAGCCCCCTTTGCTGCGCCCCTGCAGAAACAAACTGAATGGAAACGCCGGCATAATGCATTGCTTGATGGCCTTGTTGCCACCAGTGCACCACTGCGTATGCGTGATATTTGCAAAAGTTCGAAAGAAAGCCTTTTAAATGCAGGTCGTAAGTGAGGACTCAATCAAAGCCAGCTGGGTTATATCGGTCAGGGCTCATTAACGAAGATCATCGGCTTCCGCGGGCGTGGAAACAACTTCCCGAAGAAGTCACAGCCCACTTTTGAGGGCAAATCACAAGCAAAACACAAACCAAGGAACACACATAATGCTAATGTGTGTCTGCCAACATAAATATGCGAGCTGAGACAAAAGGCGGAAGCGGACACAATAGGCTCAACTTTAGGGCCAGGAACAGTAGAGTCGTTAAATGCCCACCTTTTATAAACATAAAACAATAGACGTTTGTACGTACATTTGGCTTTCGCCCACGGAAACGGTGTGCAAATCTGTGTGGCTACCCAGCTAGGGCATGGCTGCGGATGGAGTCTGCCCCCCCCGAGACATGTCAAACACATAAAGAAGGCCAACGGGGATCCTGGGAATCGGTGGATCGGGGAACCGGGGGCCTCAATAAGCGACCTGCACGGGAGAACCTGCGGCTGCGGTGAGCCGACCACCAACCACCCATAATTGAATCTTTGGGTCGCGCACTGGCGCACACACAAGGCCAAATCCAGGCAGCCAAACAGGAAGGATAGCGAGCACACGCGGAAAAAATATCAATATAAATAGACCTTCATATTAAAATCTATTAGCCCTGAAAAATAATAAAAGTTACCTATGGACACTGTTCATTTAAAAAGATTAGAGGTTGATATGTTATTATATAAATTTCTACCTTATAATAATTATTTCTTAATCCTATAATCACATGAAAATACACAATGTAACCTAGTTTTCTTGCTCTGCAGCAACAGCCAGGCAAATTATATTTAACTCGAAAAATAAGAAGCACTTTGGTTCAACGGTTTTGCGGGCGACAGGTTAATTTTTACAAGTTTCCTCCAATTCCAGGGGCTTTTCCTTAGCTGGATTTATCTGGGCCTGATTAAAATGCATTCGAGTACTAGCTGTAAGTTTTAAGATCCAATATTGGCTTGTGGCCGGCTTTAGCCAAAACCAATCGAAAGGGATTTAGCAGAATTGGAGAAGAATAAGGATAATAAATTGTAACGTAAGAGATACAAGTAAGCTAGTAAATTAAATCACTGATTATTATTCACCTTCTTTGTTTTTCTTCCTTTTAGTTCATAAGGTAAATCTCGTACTTTTTACATTTTTATTGAAAAAGGTAACAAAAAATGTCTTTTGATTTTTAGCATAAAATACACAGGATTCTGGGAATACTTTAGACTAAGCCGAAAACGTATATACGCACAAATGCATATTTAGTTGTATCAATGCTGAATCCGACTAATGACCTTTAGGTAGTGGATCAGGTGTTCGCCTATATTGGGTTTAATATAGAAGATGCACTGCGATTGCCGCTGTATTCGGTCGTCGACATCCTGTTCGTGTAGCTGGAGCAGATCGTTCAGCGAATCGTTGGCTATGCTTTGGAGTCGCGAGGCGTTCAGGAACTTCATAATGCGCTCGTTGGTGTAGTTAAGTTGCTAGAAGTAAAATATGTTTTAAATTTGCCATTTAACTCATTGCTAATCTTAAACTTACCCCCTCAAAATCATCCCTCCTCTCGGCTTTCAGGCTCAAGTAGAGTTTAGAGGGATCATCGCGGTCGGCCAGCATATCCACTTTGGAAACGGGAGAGGCAAAAGCCAGGTCTTCGCTATCCGACTGCATGATGGCCAATACTGACGAGGTTAGGAACAGTAAAGCTGGGCGCAGCTGTGTGCTGACCAGCAGAGTGATCTCACAGAAGAACAGCATCTGATCGTGACTCAACTCCTCTGGCAAATAACTCCAAATGCGGTTGGAACTTCCATGCAGGGCGACGTTTCGTGTAAAACTAGGTTCCACTTGTTGCGGCATGGCATTAAAACCCACCGTATGCAGGACTCCCTGTCCCGTGAGAGCTAGCATTTCAGCTGCTCCACTGATGGGTTTCGTCAGGGCTCCAACAATGCCCTTGGTTAGGCCAGCAATGACACCAACAGAACTCCGAGCCTCCAGGGTGTGATGCGCCAATCCGCCGACAGCGCCGAGTAAACTGATGCCGAGTCCAGTCAAACCCTGTGTCAGTCCATCGGCAAAGCCCTGCGGTCGAGCTCTACGCCTGGCCTCCGTTAGTTCGATGTGCTCCGCGTCCAGCGTTAGCCTGTCCAGATTCCGGGCCACTGAGCCAGCCAGTTTTGTAACGGAATTCACGGTTCCCGCAGTCACATTGCGCAGCAGAGAGGCTGATCCCTGTGTCACTCCGACTAGGAAGCCCCAAGGTCCGCGGAAGAGACCCTGAACGGGCATGGAGACAAAGTCTCGAAGACCGGTGGAGAACGAGCGCGCCAAGCCGCTGGGACTGCCCAAGATCTCCAGCGAACCAACGACCCAGCCGGCTCCGAAAATGGCACCACTTAGGTAATGAAGTCCCAGCGATTGTCCGAAGCGTAAAGGAACGGTAAGGATTTGTTGTCGCTCATAGCGAGAAAACGAAAGCGGAGAGTGATCTAATGCTATATAGAGCCTCGAGGAAGTATGGACGGATAGCAATAGACTCAGGGGCTCCACGGTAAAACTATTAAGACGCAAAGGTTCCGATATGTACAGCGACTGGGCCACAACTTGGTCGGGCAGCAGGGTCGTTCCGGAGGGCAAAAGGATTTGATCCTGTTCCACAGGCGGACTGTACACACAATGGGAGGGTTCACACTCTACCAGTGCTTCCAGCAGTTGATTCAGATAGGCATCTTCGATGTACACCCGGAAGGGCGGTATCTGGCAGCGAACATTCTGCAGTTGCATTTCATCTTGGTAGAATATAAATGTGAACAGAGAGACGGGACTTCGTTGTGCCTGCTGATTGTACACATAGTCTAAATCGTAAACCTGCGGCAGACTGCAGTTGCGTTTGTACAGTTTCTCTGCGCACAGCAGCACTGGGAAATCGTACTTTCCACTGGAGTACAGCTGGTTATCCACCTGAAGATTTGGCAACTGCAAGCGCAGCTCTCGCTGATCGTCGTCGTCGTCGTAGATTAGCATTGTGTCATCCGCATAGATATTACACACCTCGGTCTTTAGGTAATCATTTTCGCGGTTGTCCGTCTGCAGGCTGAACACAAAGCTTTTGACGAAGATTTTTATCCTTGTCTGCCTTTTAGATTCGCACTCCTCGCTGAAATGAGCGCATGCCACCATATCCGGTACAGGATCCTTGAATGTATCCTTATCTTTCGCGAAATTCTCATCTGACTCCTGTTCCTGTGCTGGCAACAAAGCATTCTCTGGCTTTGTTAAGCGCGATCGCAGGTCCTTCACTGAAAACTCCAACTGCTGAGCTATGTAGTATATGTTCAGCCGAATAGCTCGGTGCTTATCACAGACAACGACCTTCACATCACCGTGGTTGGGAACATGCAAGAATTTCTGCCACGACTTGTCAGTCCGGACTGGTTTTGACCAGGCGATCTTGTTTTTGGCACACGGTTTATCTAAAAAATAATACAAAATAACTTTAAAAGACCTCCAAAAATAGTTAAAATGCTAATCCAACCTTTATAAACCGCCAGAGATAAATTGCACATGGTGAATTCCACATCCGGAAAGTTGGCATACATCTGCGGTGGGGTATAATAGCATTTACTTTGGGGCAGGACCAATTGATTCCACTCAAAGTGCCTGCCCACAAACTCGGAATTCGTGCACGTCACATTGCTGTTCTCGGAGGCACTAGTTTGGGCCACAATAAACTTGACATTGGTATTGTTACTTATGACGATAGCAGGTGCCGTATCCCGGAAAACGTTCAAGTAGTGAACATTGTCCTTTTCTATTAGCGTGATCATTAATGGAATGGATTCGTGGTCCGCCTGCAAACTGAAGCAGCGTCTTGTGAAGGGTATGGCCAAAGGAATGGGTATGGAGATCTCCCGATTGCCACCCACACTGAAGCAAACAAAGTAGACGAATGCTGTATCACAGTTGTGCTTGGCCTTGTGGGCGTTAAGATCGTAGAAAACGTCCATTGCATTTCCAATGCTGAAAAGATATAGGAAAATTAGCAACATAATCAAAAGCTAATTACAGATCCTTACCAATTCTGGTTGGAGTCCGCAGAAATAAGACTACGAGCCTTTTTGCAAATGGAATATGCTTCCACTTCCTCCCGCGTAGATGTCTCCTTGTGGTCCATGGCCAGGGGAAGGACATTCAGAACAACATCCGTAAAGTTGGTCAACACGAACTTTGATCGCAGTTTAAACAACCTGCGACCGTCAGCTTCCTTTCTATACTCCAGGATCAGACGCATCACCTCGTCCCTTTCCACTATGACTATATCCACAAATGAATTGTATCGCAGGAACATTGATCGGCCAGCATTGCTAACCGCTTTTTGCGTGAAATCCTCCAAGCAAATCGGAGTTGAGGCAATCCAACCATTATCAAAGGGCACATCGATTGTAAAAGCGCTCTTCAGCTTTGGCATCATTTCCAGACTATTTGCTTTCAGTTCAATGCGTGCCTGCTCTTGGATCATAAAAATGCTTACGTCCAAGCCGGTTCCATTGATAAACATGCCCCAGGCAGTCACTTCCAATCCCAGAGAGCACGAAAAGTCCCTCGTTGCGTTTGTCTTGTATTTTACATCAAAGGAATTTTTAAAATCCAATGTGCGGCTCACGCGTAATTCTTCTGGATCATTTAAAGGCCACTTGGGCTTCGCTGATTTGCCCAACTTGTGAAGAGCATTTTCAATGGTCCAAACATTGGGATCGTAATAAAAGAACTTGTGCCAGTCCATTGTCCTCAACATGAGCATGTATTCATCTTTGGAGGTTCCTCGTAAGACGCCCCTAGGAGTCAAATTCGGTTCGATTAACTTGGATCAATAATAACTGGTTTATGGACTTACGAAAAAGTGAATCCAACATTATGCTCTGTAGCATGGGTGGTAGCTGTGTTTAGGGACCATCTACCTCCCTTGGCGTCCAGAGTAGAACTCTCTCCGGTGGTATTTTCCGTCGCTTGAACCTCGCAGCTCAGCATATTGCATACCTCAAAGATTGGCCAAATGCAGATCAGTATCTTCTGGGGCTGAAAGTCCTCTGCCGCCTTATCCATCACAATGTCCTCGCGCAAAATACGCACCCAAATGCTGATGAACTGCTGGGCAGATTGCGTAGGCACCTTGACCAGCCACGGTAGGTTATTATTGGTTTTGAGTGGAATATCGCCGGTGCGACCCCTTCCAGATCCAGCGGTCATCTTGAGACTACGGAAAAATTTATTCGATTAACATATGAACAAAGATAATTTTTTAGAAACCACTTACCGCATATTGATGTCTGCATTGCGCTTCACATTCTGGTAGTACGATGATCTTTCTTTGGACAATAAGAGATGCTCCGGTGGGCTGTTCTCCTCATAACTCATTTCCTCCTCTCTGAACTCCGTGATTAGATTAAAAGGAACCATGCTAATTAACTCGATTTGTCCCTTGACAAGAATATAAATCTGAGTGGCGGAAAGTTTGCCCAGCTTGAGGGTAATACAGTGATCTCCCACTCGCAAATGGTGAACCTTTTGCTCCTCCTCGAACTTTAGTGCTATGTGCACCGAATCACTGGCCTCAACCAAACGGGTTTCAGGATTTGTGACGAAGAAGGTTAGTTCTTGAACGTGCTGGCAGCTTCGGAAGTGATAGAGCTGCATTTCGCCGGGAGCCACGGGGATTTTCTCTGCTGTACCGGTTTGTCCAAAACTTATGGGTGCTTGTATCCGGTTAACTATAGCGCACTTAGGCATCAAGGCGTGTCGCAGCTCCTTCTGCTGCAAAACCTCCTGCCAGTGGTATTTGGAACTGAGCAGAGTATGAATCACATAGGGTCCGCAGTTGAGCCTTAACTTATCCACAACGATGTTAGCTTGCACCAGAGAGCGCGGACAGTCGGTTAATCGTACATAGCTTGTGAATTTCATCGGCTCCAGTACATCCAGCATGTTTAGGAAGCCATAATCCAAGCACTTAACTCGAGTGCGCAGCTCAGTCTGCAGACTGAAATCTTTTCTGGAATATATGGTCGAGTGCATCTGCAGGTCCTCCACATGCACTGTGAGAAACGTTTGGCTGATATTGGTGGTCTGCTTAAGGTTGTACTTATTAAGCTGATGTGGCAGCTCTCCCGAGTTATCAGGCTGATTCAAGAAGTTCAACTCGATGTCCTGGCAGCAGAGCAACAACTGAAGCTTGGGCACTTTTTCCGCCCTGAAGACGGTATCGATTCGCATGCAACCCACTAGAACTTTTGGATGCAATATGAAATCGTTATTCTCGTCCACTTTGAAGTCCGATTGGAGGTATTCAATCTAAATCAATTAGTTAATAATTAGCTGATTTTTGTTTATATATTAATAGCTCACCGAAAGTTCTTCATCCTCGCTTCCCTCAAAGCAAGTTCCATCCACGGAGATCAAGGACTGCAATATAACCACCCTCCAAATGGTGGCACAAATCGGACGATCTGGTGGTGTCAGTTGCTTGGTGGAGGTCTCCGAGAGCATAAAGTCGCAGTAATGCAGGAATGTTTCGTGCGTTTCACTGAAGTACTCCATGCGACACCTGATATGTATGGGTCTTCTCACCTATATTCGTATATCAACACATTAGTTAATTTCATTAAATTCTTTTTATTTAAAACTACTTACTGGCATTGGCACTGGATATATGTGTATGCTAGTCATTTGACGCGGCTGTGGATATCGCCAGCAAATTATGCCATAGTTTTTCTTGATGATCTGCACCTGGTAGGGCATTGGCAGTACAGACTCGGAGTTCAAATACACGAACTGAAAGGCTCCAGCTCTGAAATATAAATAAATTGATTAATACAATAATATAACTAAATCCCTTTAAAAATACCCACCTTAGGTCATCCTGGTAAAATTCTGCGTTCGATTTCAAGGGACGTTTTAACCTTTCTATTGATTCGTGCGAGGGAGTGCACTTTATCAGATCACAGGGTGCAACCTCTTCTGGAGTGCCCAAAACTGGACGACGGTGCAGAAACTGCTGCCACTCCTGATCAGCGAATTCCTTTATGCGATTCATTCCATCCCGTGCCTTTTGCAGTTGCAGAATGCTAAGAACACCCGCATCGATGTGCAAAAAATTGAGCTTAAGAGTGGCATTTATCAGCAGATCATCGCACCAAGGCTCACTGACCAAGTCCACGGACAAACGCATGAGCAAAGGATGTAGCAACATCTTGCCTCCAGACTGCACATAGAAGGATCCAAGATTGGATCTTATAACAGCCTTCTGAGGACGAGTACTGAACTTGATGCGGGTGCTAAGATCGAGCCAAACGAAGCTGCATTTGTATGTCCTTTCCTCATCGTAGAACTTGGCTGTTATTCGATCGCAGGACAAGTGCAATCGATCCGCATTGTAGCAATTCGTCTTCATCTGGCGGAGTTGAGATCCTTCCGGCACCGGACGCTGGGTACGAACCGCAAAGCAGGGAGTCTCGTGAAGAACCGTGTAGATCCGGATCACATCACTGGCTAATTGCTTAATGCTGCTCTCACACATTCTCAGCAGGATCGGTTTCCGTAGCTCCACATCTACTTCCTTCTGCTGGAGGCGATCGTACTGAGTCTTAATCGTGAGCAAGGGAGGCGGGATCCCGGAGCTTCCGAGTTGGCCAGGTAAAGTATCGAACACGGATTCATTAAATTGTTCCATTTCCTCTTTTCCTCCAGCTTCCACATTCGCTACGCTTATGTTTACATTAAATATAGAGGCTTGTGTTACGGTGGCCTTCAGATTTTGTGTAGACATGAAGCTGGGTTGCGATACAGTCATCAATAAGAGTGGCTTCATGACCGGTCTTTCCAGCTGCTCCAACTCCAACACATCGTAGATTTTTAACACAAATATGCCGGCCACAAAGGATACGCTTCTGGGATAACTCAATGCAATCGGTTGTCGTCCACTGCGATAGAACTCCTCCGATCCAAGCGATCTTCGATTTCCTTTCATGCGACTGCCGCCCAAGTGAATTCCGGAATCGCTTTGGCAAGATCCGTAAAAGAGGTCACTACTGCCTCTTGCATCCGCAAAACTCGTGTTGGCATTGGTGTTCCTTAATTTGTCACCCAGCTGCTTTTTGGATGGTCTCCTACTTAGATTATCCTGGCATGTTTTGAGCGCACTGGGATCAGGTGGAAAGTATAACGAGTTGTCCACGCTGCTGTATTTGGAGACTTCTCCCAGCATTTTGTGCGATCTCACCTTTGGTAACTCGGCATTCTTTACACACACCTGATTGATTATACAATTCAGCCGCTGTAGGCGCACAATGATGCAGCTTATCAAACTGATTTGGTGGGTGTTCAAGGAAGCCACAAAATCGGTGACGCAATTGTACTCCACACTTTGCCCGCAGACTAGAAATCGATCATAGCTTATAGCCGGTGCATAGATCATAATGAAGTCAAAGTCTTTGAATATCTCCATATGATCCAGTTCAGTAGATTGACTTTGGTTGTTCCACTCAAAGGCGGGATTGTCATGTTTGCTCGCCAGACTCTTTTCAATCCGATACTTTTGCGTCTGCTTCCAGTTCCCAGTGGACAGGGATACCTTCCTAACACTCAGCTCATACTGACGATCCTCTACCAATGCTCCCGGGGTACTAAGCATGTTGAGCTCCGCTGCTTTTTGGTAGATATCCGGGCGCACAAGCTGCCGCACTAAAGGATTTTCGAGACTAGGTGTTAGTTGAATGCTCTCGATCTGAAATAAATGTACAAATATTAGATCTTTTAAACAGGAATTAATATTTCAATACTAACCCTTAGCAACAAGACACTGCAACTCTTTCTGCCTGTAGAAAGGGGAAGATACACATAGATTCCCTTGCTGTTTAAGTGCACCATTGGCAGATCCTGAACTGTAGTAATCTGACTTAACGCTGGTGAACAGCGTGTATTTTCTGGCTGTGAGGGATCAGAACTGCCCATAATTTCCAGGACCTCGCATATGGGAACCATAAACTCGGTTATCTGGTCCAGGTCCAGGACCATTTCTATAGGTTGCACCTCGATAAGCACCTCAGAGATTGTGTGCTGCTTGTTGTGCGGATTTCTGGCTCCAATTTTCGCATACAGATCCTGAAGACTCACAGTGGTTATAACGACACTGATCAATGGCAAGTTTGTGCTGTCGCCCAGCATTTTTATGTGGAAGTCTTCCATCTTTTCCCATTCCTGATGCTTTTCCTCATAGTAGTTGAGGCCACAGTTTTCTATTTTAGTAGTGATCTTGGTGAAGTCACTATGCTTATCAATATTCAGGAGTAGATCCTCCAGAATCATCACGATTTTACTGTGCTGCGAGTCATTGGAGTTTTCCATTTCAAAACTTATGCGAGGAATGGTCCATTGGCAAAAGAATACAATCGAGTTTTTGGGAGCTAAGCGAAATAAATGGATTGTTATGAATTTTATAATATTTCTGGGTATTATTACTTACCACTTTTCACTTGGGGTGCCTCAAAGTTCGGATCCAACTCCAGAAACTCTTTTATCACTGGATAGTTTTGTGCGCTGCCTGTGTAGACTTCCAGTCTAGGTTTTATTTTAGCTGTCTGCCATTTAGACGGCGGTTCATCCGGGTACAGCGAACAGTACATCTTGGAAAGAATCAAGTAGTGTTCATGCAACAATTTAACCTGAAAAAAGAGGAATGAATGAACTGAAAGGATTTTTTTATAAATCCCCTTACCCTTTGGGCAAATATGTTGATGGCCGACATATCCACATGCACATTTATCGAGTAGGTATTTTGCTCAGTCGAGTCTGCAGACTTTCCTTCAACTTTCTCTGATATTTTGTGCGATAGGGCTAAAGTTATAGTGGTCCGAACGGGAGCCACAATCATCTCGGTGACATTAGCTTTGCGGTAGCACACATTGAATTCGTTTAAATCAAAGACCCAATTGAATAGCTCCGTGTTAGTGGCCACCGGGATAACTCCTCTGATGTTTCCTCGCTGAATAGCCTCGCAATTGCCAGATTTAACTTTGATGTGGGGCAGCCTGATGGAGGTGTACTCTGTGTCCGTCTCCGCAGGGGATTTTCGCATCATTACTTCGCACACATTAATCTTGGCCTGAGCGATCTCTACCAGCACCACCATGTTGGTCAGCCGTTTCACGAGATCCGTGGCATCGAAGCTACTTGGCTGAGGCTTACTGGTCACAGGTAGGCTTACAGGCTCTGTCTGGGTGTGTCTCTCATCCCGTTCCGAACTCAGATGCACGGTCTCCTCGGGAACAGAGATCTTTCGACTATTGTTTCTGCTAATTCGGCGTGGTTGAAAGTCATTCAAAGCAGAAATAGTGGAATAATTCGAAACCGATTGGGTAAGAGGTGGCTCCGATTGGCTCACATTAGTCTCTGTTTCCATTTCAATTTCTGCAAATAAGACAGGTAGTTTAATAAAAACGCAAAATTTTAATAAATGATGTATTACAAACCTTTTTCTTTAGCTTTTTGCTTCAAATTGCTATCTGTAAAGTTCAGGAACTGCAGCAAATAAATGTCCGTGGTGATGCGAAATGGTTCCAGCCAAAGACACACCACTGTGCCGGGCATCTTGTCCAGCTTCTGATTGGCCTCCTGCTCTAAGGGAAACTGAAACTGCACCTCCAACCACTTGTTGTTTGCATTCTTAGAGGTGGACAGCACTACGTTGCGTGCATTCATCTTGGTGTGGACGGCATCGGTGTGGATACCTTGCAGAGAACCCACGGCAGCCAAATGTGTGTGATACTTGTGGTAACTCATGCCCAGTTTGGTGCCCACGCTCTGCAGTTTGATCACATCCGAATGGGCGTTGGCATGGGCAACAATGTGTGCCAAATCGCAGAGATCGGGGCCATTGAAACTAGAGATCAGCGGAATCAAACGCTTGGCCAGGATTACTTCACGCTTTGAGAACTCTACAGTAATGATCTCTGATTTGATTTCAGAAGTCTCTAAAGCTGCTTCATTCGGTCGCCAGAGATGAGGTGCCAGCAGGCGGTTCCAGTTCACTTGCATCCTCGGAATGTTTAATAGTTTGGCATGGCCATTATCAGGTGTGGTATTAAGAATCATCAGTGCCAAGTTCTTCACGTTGAAATTATAGCAATTGTAGCAGGCATTGACCACCTCCCGAGGTTTATCCTGCAGATGGGTAATCAGTTGAACCTGGCGGAGAGGATTCACTGGTCCACACATTGTGCCCTCGACTAGGGAGATCTTTAGCTGCAGATATGGCAACAGGGATTGCTTAACAGTCGTCGTCAGCTGGTGTTGATTGATAGCCGAAGATTCCTCTTGCTGCTGGCGGGGATACAACTGCAGCACTATATTCCGCAGCTCAATTTTGTAGTTGCACGTGGGCACCAGGCCCATCAAATACTCCAAATCCGGAATGGTCATGTCGGCGTTCTTGTTCTCTGGCTCGGGCACATTGCGATCTTCGTCTTTCACCGATGCTGCATGATATCCCGGGTAATCGTAAGGACGAATTAAATCGCTAATTACATTTTTAACCTGCGCAAATGACTGCGAAAAGTGGAAGGTGATGCCGGCGGACAGCAAACGATACTGGATGCGAAGACCCAGGTCTCTCAGCTGGCTCTCCGCCACCGGATGGCTGCTTGGCTTGGGCACCCGGTGCTCAATGATGTCGAATGCCAGAACGGGACTGCGGAACAGCATATACTCGTCCGTGTTTCGGGCCACATAATCCTCGTAGTTGTAGCTGCACCAGGAGCGATCGGCAAACATGTAGTTCTCGTCAAAAAGACTCTTGTCGATGAAGGAGCGCTCTTCCAGGAACTAGGGGAAAAATAACAGTAAGTAGGGAACTCTCTTTATGTTAAGGCATCTTACTTACCTCCTGTGTATTAACCAGGTTTCGGTCCACGGCATCCTCGCTGCGATAAGCCCCCAATGGCTCCATGCACATGCTGGAAAGGCCCGCCTTGACATTCGCCCAATCGCACTCCTTAAGCAGTGTGCGCTCGTAATAGAGTCCGCCTAAGCTGATCCTCAGGATGGGGGTATACCGAATCCGCTTGATCCCTCCCATGCTCTGGTCGGTAAAGTACTCCGAGTTCTTCAGGTGGAAGTTCAGCTCCTCGGCATAAATGCCCATATCGAAGGCATGGCCAGCTGGAGAGTCGCAGGAGGAGGAGGGAGCCTGGGTATCAAAAGTAGGCAGCAGGTTCCAGGCCCACCAAAAGACGCTTTGACCAGCTGGTTCCGCACCCTGCTGCGCATCCTGACCCTCCGCTGCAGCCTCCTGGTCCTCCGCATTCTGTGCATCCTCCTCGCCCTCCGCTGGCTTCAGCTCGAGCAGCATTTTCACCAGTCTCATCACCATAGGGAATTGCAGGGATGATACATTTATGTCCAGCGCCTTGGTAAACACGCCTATTCTTGTGGTGCTCGAGGTGCTCACTGTATTTGCGTTGTATTTACGTAGCACCCTGCACTCCAGGGTGCAGCGGTAGAGCACCGGCTCCTGGCACACCTCAATCCGCCCAGCCGTGTTTCTCTTATCCAGGCAGATGGTTAGATCAGAGACCTGGAGCAACTTGCGCATGACCACGGACACTGGATGGATGTCCACCATGGTGGGCTTCCAATCCTCGCCGGCGGAACTAAAGTTTAGGGTCTGCACATTCATGGATACGACGATGTCGTCCTCCACATACTTCAGGATGATGTTGTGGCACTGCAGGCTGATGTTGTTGATGATCTTGTTGACCACGCTGGAGGAGCTGGCGCCTCCGGGGCTCTTGGGCTGCTGCTGATCCGGCTGCTCTATGGATGATCGCTTGGATTTCCTGCGCTGCTCCCGCTGAAAGGAGGCCCTGCGCTGTTTGGTCTCCCCATCAGGCAACTTGGCCACAAACTCAATCGTGTTGATGACAATCTTCACCGGCTCCGACATGAGCTTGGTCCAGGGCACCTGGATGCTCAGTTCGTGGATGTGGCCGGAAACCAGCTCCACGGGCAGCTGCAGCTCCTCCTCCAGAACCTCCAGGCGCAGGTCGAGATTCTGGAAGGTGACCTCGCCCTCCCACAGCGACACGTTTGCATCCTCGTCGCGAAAGTTCTTCACGTACTTGGCCACGTAGCTCAGCAGAATGGGAGTGATGTAGGACTCCAGTTTGAACATGGTGTGATTGTCTGCTCCAGAGGATTACCCACTGGATTCCCGAGCTCTTGGCTGCTGACTCAAAGGGAACTCTTCATTTACTGCGTTACCGGCGATTTACTTGAATTTACATGCTGTGGATTTTGCTACGTTTACGGGCCGAATGAGTTTTTAGCAAAAACAAACATTTCCATTGAATTTTTGATTGTTTACGTTTCAGCCCCGGCAACAGTGTTGCCAGATGCAAATTTTGCTTTTCACCTAAAAAATCCCGAACTGCCGATATTTCCCCCTAAAAAATCCCGTTTTCCGACCTTCGACGAACAGCTGTTTATTTTGTTGACGTTTAACGTGCGGTTAGCTTTTCACAATTTCATCAAAATGCCGCAAATTACGGAAAATGGACAGGATTTTGGTGAGTTAAATCAAAGGGGAATGGTTTTGGACCCTGGTTATTAACAGTTTCCACCAACAGATGTGGTCAAATACTTCCTGCAGCTTTTGGAGGAGGACAAGGATCTCTCCTCTGGCATTGCAGCCATCAGGACTCTGCTCATGATCCTGGAAAAGAAACAGTGTATGTTGGCTACAAGTCGACATTTCTGGCATATGTTTAATCTATTTAACCCGTCTTTTAGTTGGCACCATTCACATTCTCCACACAACCATGCGGGAAGCGGTGGCCGCCATGCGGAACACGGATTTGTCCATTGCAGCCATTGTCTCCGCAGGGGAGCTCTTCTGCCGCTTCATCACCCTTTCTTTAGACGACAAGCACATGGAGGAATGCCGCCAGATTATGCTGAATCGCGGCAAGATCTTTCTCACCAAGTTGCTCAACTCCCGGCAGGTGATTGCCCAGCAGGCCCAGAGGTTCATCACCGATGGTTGCCGCATCCTGACACACTCCCGTTCCCGGGTGGTCCTAAAAGCCTTGATTACGGCCTCGCAGAACAAGAAGTCCTTTCACGTTTACGTTACGCAGGGCGGCACTGGAAACTCTGGGTGGGTTTCAGTACGATTCCCCTTAAAATATACAATTAATAATATTTCCCATCCTCAGCGAAGAGATGGTCAAGGACCTGAATGCCGCCGGCATTGACTGCACTCTGATCCTGGACTCCGCCACTGGCTATGTGATGGAATCGGTGGACTTTGTGATGGTGGGCGCTGAAGCGGTGGTGGAAAGTGGCGGAATAATCAACCGCATAGGCACCTACACCATGGGCCTGTGCGCCCGTGAGATGAAAAAGCCCTTCTACGTCCTGGCCGAGAGCTTCAAGTTCAGTCGCCTCTATCCACTCAATCAGCGCGATCTGCCCAACGAGTACAAGGTTAGTTCTCATTTAATTAACTCAAGAATAACCACTTAAACTTGCTTCATGTTTAGTACTCCCGCAAGCATTTGAACGATGTGAGCAAAGTGCATCCATTGGTAGATTATACGCCGCCTGTCTACATCACCCTGCTCTTCACCGACCTGGGAAGACTGACGCCCTCGGCCGTCAGCGACGAGTTGATCAAACTCTACATGTAAAACGGACAATAAACATGTTGCACTTAACTACGTCTGTTTAATTATGACTGACTGCTTGAGATGGATAAATAGGGGGCTCGATACTGAGTATATGTACATAAAATAAAGCTAGTTACTCCCGCTTAGGTCTAAAATTTAGATTGTGTCTTAGAACTGCATTTCCCGCGAATAGTTGGCGTCGACTTCGTCTTCCGAACCCCAAGGATCGTAGACGTCCAGGCTGTAGTGGGATGTTTCGCTGTTGTTCCCATCATCGTTGGTGTACTCGCTGTTGTACTCCTCATCCGTGTAACTGTCACTGCCGCTCTCGTCGTCCGATCCGTGGTCGTGGGCACCAAACTGATCGTCGAGGCCTTCTTCCGCATCCTCCAGATCGCTGGCATTCTGTATAAAGTAAGGTTTCAGTTAAAAGTGTTTGTAAGATTGGGAAAAGCAGGAAGGGGTTCTCGAACACTTCTATTTTATCTTAAGTAACACATTAAGAATTCCCTTAGTATTTAATACATATTTTAATAAGTTAAAATTATTTAGAATCGTACAAATAATTTAGTTTAAAAATAATTTGCACACAAAGTTTCTGAGAAATGGGTAAACATTCAGCACAAACAGGTATCACAGTTCAAGTTCCCAGGATTCCTGGGCCAAGAACTCAGTTCCCCCAAATTAGTGTTGCAACACTCACAAATTGGCCGGACTGAATGTTAATCTCGATCTGCAAGCGGATGTCCATGACCAGGAAAGCAGTGGTGACCATGATGGGTATGGTGAGACGAGATTTCCAGGCGAGATCCGTGAGGAACATGAAGACTTTGCCGAATGTGGAGTCCATTGTGATTTGGTTAGTGCTCAGCGGGGAGCTGATCCTCCTCCGCTTCTTCCTCTGCTGCTGCTTCCTCCGCCGACTGTTGCAGTGCGTCGTGCTCCACAATGTGGAAGGTTTCTCCCACGTTTACCGCCTGGATGGGCAGCAGGTGCCGATGGAGGCGGCCACTCTCGATGGGGGCGTCGAGCTCGAGGAACTGCTCGAATATGGAAATGGGCACTCCCTCGGAGGAGAGTAATCCCCGCATGCAATCCTGCCGCTTATCCCGTAGGTTGTCCAGCAGCTTGTTGCCCTTTTGCACCCGGGCCAGCTTCCGTTCTATAAAATATGGTTATTTAAAGGGTTGTTTGGGGGGTTCCTGTTTTATATGCCCACCTAGTAGCTTTAGATAGTCGCTGGAATCCGGCAGGGGCTCGATTTTCACCTCCTTTTCCGAATTGCTCTCTTTTCCGGGGGGTGTGGTAAAGTTGTCCTCAAAAGAGTCGCCCTTTTCCGCGGTCTCTGCGCTTCCTTGCTCAACCAATGTGTTTTTCAAGTGCCAAGGATCGGCATTACCAAGTGACATGTTTTACAAACCAAATAAACTAAACGTAAATCCAAAAAACTCCCTGAAAATATTGTACTTTTTGCAGTGTGCCCGCAGAGGCTGTCCCCCTGAAATGCCATAACGCCTCTGATGAGAAATCCGCACCACATCCGCACAAATTTTATTTTATAGATTTTTAAGACTAAAATTAAATTATAAAATAAAAAATATGTACTAATAACTAAACAAGTAAAATTGTTAGATAATTCTGACATGAATTTAAAAATTGCATATATATATAAAATATCCGCATCCGCATTTCCACATCCGCTTAAGCTTTATTTCTGTGGTATATTTTCGCTCCCCTAAAACGGTCATACTGATTTAATCAACGTCACCAAAACAAGTGCACCATGGATGTTTCGGCTCTTTCGGGGCCCAATTTTAGTCCTGCGGAGTGGATAAACGCCAACTACAAGAAGTTCGTGGAGGAGAATGGGCGGGATGACAGTGACGCCGCCTCCGCCTTCATCCGGAGCTACGTGGCCAAGCTGCAGCTGTACATATTCAACGTAAGTGGAGCTACTCATCTTCCAACTGATTGGTTTACTAGTAATAACATCTCCAAATTCCAGGTGAACAATGCCGTGGAGGAATCCAGTCGCCAGGTGGTGGCCAGCATGCCTAGGATCGCCAAGGAGTCGGCAGCTCTGCAAGGAGATGTTTGCCGGTTGCAGGAGAGGATGAGTGCCATGCGTTTGGAGGTGGCAGCGGTGCAGAACGAAACCGGCGAGTGCATGGCCACCTTGGAGCGACTGAACACCAAGAGCCAGAAGCTCCAGGTGGCCAAAGAGTCGCTGCAGGAGTCGGATGGCTGGGGAAACTTGCTGGCCGAATTGGAGGATGGATTTGAACGCAATGATCTAAAGGTGCAGTACACACCAATCATTCACCTTAATTTCCTCCTAAACCTTAATTTCCAGGGTGTCTGTGACAAGTTAATAGCCCTGCAAAAGTCCCTTCATGCCCAGGAACAGCTGCCAGGACATGCCGAAAGGCAGACCCAAGTAGAGGACTTCAAGAACCGTCTGGAGGCACTAGCTTCGCCCAGCGTCGTCCAGTGCTTCGCCGAGGGCAATACGGAGCAGGCCCAGCACTACGTACAGATCTTCACCAGCATTCAGCGCCTGCCGCAACTTCAACAATACTATCGCGCTGTGCAGAAGAACTTTTGGCAGCAGCAGTGGAAGCAAACGCTGGAGCTCCAGGGCACGGATCACTCCCAGACGCAGCAGCAACAGTTTCTCACTCTCTACTACGATCAGCTGCTAGAGCATTGCCAGCGCCAGGTCAAGTGGTGCTCTAATCTCTTTGGCGAGGACAACTTACAGCCCTTTCTGGTGATTGCCGAACTTTTGCCGGCATTGCAACCCACTCGCGATGCCCATATTCTACAGCTTTTGAAGACCTCCAATGAGAGATTGGAGATGCTAGCCTTGTTTGCCCAGGTTAATCATAGCTTTGTGCTCCACTTGAACTCCTTGCTAGAGCAATCGCACATTACCCTGTCCGAAGAACTGCACCGTCTGCTGGGCGAGGCAATTTTCGAGTATTTCCACAAGTTTATACAACAATATCCCCGCCTGGAAGAGACGCAACTTTCCACGCAGGTAGGACAATACAGTCTCTAAACTATTTTAAAAGCTCAATTATTATTTATATACCATTTTAGGTGGATCGCCTTTCGTCCACTCAGGCCACTCCCAGCGATGGTGTGCGTCATCTGGAGGAGAGTACGCGGAAGCTGTACGAGTGGCTAAAGGAGGCCTGCGAACGCTGTGCCTCTATCACAAGTGACTTGGCTCTCTGCAAACTCATCACCCTACTCAATGGCATCTTCAAGCGACAACTGGAGAGCTTTGGCCGAATCCAACGCCAGATTGGACTCAGTCTGGGATCCAGTAGTTATGCAGCGCAGAGTGAAAACTGGTCTCTGCTGCAGTACACCATGTCGCAGCTGCAATGTCTGGCCGACTTTCAGGTGCAGCTGCATCAGTTCGAGCAGGATTTGCACACACGCATGGCCACTTTGTCCAGCAAACTGACTAAGCCAACCAATCGAGGACCTATAAGCATTTTCCAGACCTGCGATCATGCGGCTCGCACGCAGCTATTGAACAGCATAGCTGACTATCAGCAAAAGAAGTCGGAGGCCACTGATAGCCTGGGCATCTTTCCACAGATTTATGCCACGCTAAAAAGTCACTTTGCCGATACACACGACATAACGCTGAATATATTATTGCAACCCATTGAGACGCACTTGGCGCACATTCGCCCGCCTGTGCAGGATCATGCCGCCTCGGGGATTGATATGCCCTCGTTCAGCTTTGCGCCGCAGGAGAGCATCACCCAGATTGGTCAGTACCTGCTGACCTTGCCACAGCACTTGGAACCACTGCTGCTCTCGCCATCCTCTCTGCTGAAACAGGCTCTAGAGGTGTGCAACATTAAGTACACGCAAGCCATTCCCTGTGCCGACGTGCTGCTTTCGCTGGTCGTGGAGCAGTGCTGCGTTTTGTACCAGGCGCAAATACTGCAGATCAAGTCGCTGCCCGCCTCTTCGGCCACTCAGCTGAGTGTGGACATTGAGTACCTCTCCAATGTTCTCGAGGAACTTGGCTTGTCCATCAATCTGCAGTTGTCGCAGATCCTCACGCTGCTAAAGGCTGCTCCGGATCAGTACCTAACCCTCAGCAGTGGATGCGAGCCGCGTCTGGTGACAGCCATTCGGCAAATGCGCAATATTATATCTACACAGTAGATATGAATAGGTATATTATATATTCAAGATAATACTTTAAAATATATTAATGGAAACGAAACGTTGGCCTTACATTTAACCAACAACTTTTTACCTGATGTAATGCAATTTAACATACTTTAAACATATGTAGTAAAGGCTATAACAAAGCGAACTCAAATGTTTAATCAAGTGTCCAGAAACTAAGTCAGTAGTTCGGTTTAGTGAATTGCACAAATGCAGATCTCACTTCACTTATTACTTAGCTGACTTACTTCCAGAATGTCTTTCTTCTATTTCGCATTTCGACGAGTGCATTTTAAATGGTATACAGCAAATTTCGCATCGAGAATCGGAATTTTTGTTACCGGAATTATCACATTCGGCGTGATAGTTATTACCTATATTCAGTGCAGAGCATTAATACGGCAATCGTTTCAGGAAGATGAGGTGATATTAATGGAGGAGACTAGTCCCACTGCGATGCGGCTCAAGATTAAGGGGATGATGCTGCACGCTTGGAGAAATTATGCTCGCTCTGTGTGGGGCACCAATGAATACCGTCCGATTTCGCAACGTGTCCATGTTGCTGGTGATTTCGGAGCCCACAAACTCGGAGCAACTATTATAGAGAGCTTGGATACCCTGCACTTAATGGGTCTGCACAAAGAGTTGAAGCGTTCACGTGATTGGATCGAGAAGTCATTCAGTTTGGATCGTGTTGATGAAGCATTATCTGTATTTGAGCTAACTTCCGGGCTGCTCTGTCCCATGTTAACACTCTACTCGCTCACTGGGGATCAGCTTTACAAGGATAAAGCCATTCATATTGCCGATAAGATCCTGCCCGCCTTCGAAACGGAAACTGGAATACCCAGACGACTTGTGGTTCCCAAGGAAGGCAGCACACTTACTAAGTATCTGGATGACGTGTCTCGAACTTCGGAGTTTGGAGCCCTGCACTTGGAATTCTTTTATCTAAGCGAAATCACTGGATCTCCAGTTTACAAAGATCGAGTGGAGGGTATTCGGCAGAGGTTGGCAAAAACTGAGAAACTGAATGGTCTATATCCGAATGCCTTTTGTACCAAATATGGTAAATGGGAAAACCACAACTGTTCGATGAACCGATATTATGATACCCTGCTTAAGTCATGGTTGCAAAACGGTAAAGCTGATCTTCAAAGTGCCAATATATTCAATGACTTCCTGCTGTCTATAACGCAAAATCTGGTGGTAACTAATACTGAGGGAGTAACCTATATCACTGAGTTGAGAAATAGAACTCTAACCCATCGGATGAAACAGTCTGATTGTTTTACTGGCGCTCTTTTTATTCTGGGAGCCTCAGAGATCTTGATGCAGAACTGGGAGAAATATGCAGAGATTGGGTTTGGAATAACAGATACTTGCCATAAGATGTATTTGGGTTCTTCAACGCGATTGGGTCCGGATATTTTTGCATTTACCGAAGAAAGCCAAAGAGAGGTACTTCCCCTTGAGAGAAACTTCTATATGTTGCGGCCAGAAGTTGCGGAAAGCTACTTGGTTCTATGGCGACTGACCCATGATAACAAGTACCGCCTTTGGGGACTTCAGATTGTGCGAGCGATAGAGCAATACTGCCGGATGCCCTATGGATATACTGGTATTATGGATGTCAATAACAAATCTGCGGAACCGGATGACGTGCAAAGAAGTTTCTTCCTGGGAGCAACTCTCAAATATTTGTATCTGTTGTTTTCCGATGATAATGTGATTTCTCTAGAAGAATGGGTTTTTAACAGTGCAGGTCATTTCCTGCCAATTAAGGGTGTAAATTCAATGTATCGGCAATATAACTGAATCTATAAATATACATGGTTAGCCCATATGATAAGGTATAATCTAATGATTTTCTGTTTCCAACATATATTTTAAGTTTTTGCTTTTAATGCAGACATGTATAAAAAAGTTTTGTAAGTTACAAAAGTTATTTTCTAATTAACTGGGAACACACACATTGAGCACACCTAAAAGCACATACATAAGTGAATAAGTTTCGAACGTTGGCCCACTAAACCACAAATCCTGTAATCCTGTAATCCTGGTAACCTGGCATCCGGAATCTAGAGCTGACTGTTGGCCAGGTGGTTGTCGATGACCACCTGGATGATCCTCATGCAGTGGCGCTGCCTGGCCAGCGTGTTGTCCACCAGTTGCTCGGTGAACTGGCTGGTCGCGATGACCGTGTTGGGCGGTATGTCCTGCGTGCAGGATATGTACCTGTTGAAGATCTCCGTGTTCAGCGAGGTGGCCAGGTACTGCTCGCTCTCCTCCTGCTGCTGCAGCTTGTCCAGCTCCTGGGCGGACTTCAGCAGCTGTCCCTTGGCCTTCTGATATGTCTGCAGCTCCTGCAGGCTGGCATATTCCGCGCTATTCAGCGTCACGCTCCTTTCACCATTCACATCCTTAACTACGCCCTTTGTCATCATCTGGCGTATGTGGTACTTGCGCTCGGCCACGAAATTGCCCAGCAAGTATCCTGCAAAACAAGTGTTGCTCGTTAGGTGATGTCCTTTGATCTAACCTAGTGCTTCCTGTGGATCCACTCACCTGTTATCAGCATGAAGAAGGCAATCGTTAGGACCAGGGAGGCACACGTCCGCTTGGAGACATATTCGCGGAACTCGCGAGAGCTGTTGGCCCGCACTGCCGTCTCGTAGCTAAGTACCTGGTGCATCCTGATGAGTCTCTCGGGGATTATAATCTAGGATCTTGACCTAGTCACTTTGGGACAATCGAATATCTCTTTTGGTTCTGCTGTGGAACATTTTGTTTGCCTCTATTGTACTTTTGGTGGTTATCTAGTGTCTGAAATAATAATATTTTTTAACCAAATATCAGAAACTGAATTTTCAAATTACATTTATATAGTATATATTTTTAACTAGTGCCAAACTAACTTTAACTATAAAAACAATCCTATAAAAATGTGGATAATAAAATAAAATAATCTAAAAAATGTTTCTAATGGTAGATATACCCCTATAAGTATCAATAGATTTACTAACATATTCAAGCATTTCTTAGAGCTTTGCTTGTGATAAATTCATTATTTACATTATAAGATTAAATTCCTTATAATACGATTTTTAATTATAACACCTCGATTTTTAAATTTATAGTTCCGGGTTAGTCACGATGTCATTACTCCCAATGAAGGAACCTTCTGCATGATGATGCCGTTGATATGGCAAGAGCGTGACTTAATCGCCCCACCTTAAAAACTTAATCGTGAACCCAGTTGTTATGGGCAGCGTGCACGGCAAACAACACACAATACTTTAAAGGACTTCTTTGAGTCCATTCACTCACTTGCTGTAAAGTGTATATCGTGTATATCCCGTGTCCTTTATTGTACTTCCAGGATATTGTACACCTGCATTAAATTAATTAATCCCTGCACTTTTCTTTGTTTTTTTTTGCACTGCCTCTAGGAATCGAGTTGTATTTGTAATGTGGGATGTACGCGCGCTAAACTTTTAATTGTATTATTAATTGTCCGTAATATTCGTGGGGGTCCTTGCGCGTTATCCTTGCGAATGGGGTCTGAATGCCTGGACGACAAGTCGGGAACTGACTCACCATTCGTTCGGGGGTCGGTTTTTAATAGCTCTCCGTTCCGTGTGGTGAGTTTCCTGCCCCGAGATGTTGCACATTTCGATTTAGAGAGCAACGGAGAATGCAAGTAAACATTCCCAATAGATTCTTAATGAGTGGACTAGTCCACCCACTCCGTTTGTGGTTTTCGTTAGAACTCATATTGGATTTCAGACACCATCGTCGCTCTTTAAGAGGAACTACTGCCGTATATGTAGTTTCCAAACTGGACTTCCCTTTTGATTGCCATAATCGTATTTACTTTTCTGTTTCCCCATTTCCTGTTGTACTTCAAGGATATCACATGACCCTCGATGGAAATTTCTATTCTGAAAGGTTTAACTGGGTTCCGTGGCTTTAAAGTTTACCCTTTTCTATAGCTTTAAGGTAGGAGTTTTCAATTCATTTAGGTTGCTGTGACACTTTTAATGTCGAAAATATATATTTAAATATTCAACAAGCATGTTTGTAGTATTTGTCATTCAAGATTGATTTTAATCAATGTACTTAACTCATTCTTTCAGTCATTCAGTCAAAGTACTTGCTTGGTTTACCTATAAATTAAAATTATTTATTGATACAACTCATTGTTGATTAGATTTAGCTCTTTATATTTGCATTGATAATGATTTCATTCAGGCTATATAAAACTATGACCACCATAGGCGGTTTTTCAGTGCACAAACATGAAGGCAATCGTACTCTTAGTGGCAGCCCTTTGTGGACTTTGCAGTGGCTTCACTGTACCCCATTCGATTGTCCACCCACGGGATCTAAAGGTCGAACATCGCAGCATCGAGGGCAGGATTACGAACGGAAACCAGGCGACTGAGGGTCAGGTTCCCTATATCGTGGGTGTCAGCCTGAATAGCAATGGAAACTGGTGGTGGTGCGGGGGATCCATAATTGGCAACACTTGGGTCCTCACTGCCGCTCACTGTATCGCTGGGTAGGTTTTAAAAATGATATATCATATGTTCTATAATATATTTTAAATCTCTTTAGTGCCGATGAAGCTTCCTTGTACTACGGTGCCATTAACTACAATGAACCTGCCTTCCGGCACACAGTCAGCAGTGACAACTTCATCAGATATCCCCACTACGTTGGAAACGATCACGATTTGGCTCTGATCAGGACGCCCCATGTGGATTTCTATAGTCTGGTCAACAAGATCGAACTCCCTAGTCTAGATGATCGCTATAATTCCTTCGAAAACAACTGGGCTCAGGCCTCCGGATGGGGAGCCATTTACGATGGCAGCAATGTGGTGGAGGATCTGCGAGTTGTGGAAGTTCGAGTAGTTTCTGTTTCGGATTGCCAGGCTTACTATGGAACTGAGACAGCCACGGACAATGTCATCTGCGTGGATACTCCCGATGGAAAGTCGACCTGCCAGGGTGATTCCGGTGGTCCTTTGGTCACCAAGGAAGGTGACAAGCTGATTGGAGTTACTTCATTTGGTTCCATATATGGTTGCCAATCCGGAGCTCCCGCTGGTTTCACCCGAGTGACCAATTACCTTGAGTGGATCAAGGAGGAGACTGGCATTTACTATTAAGTGATGTCTAACAAACTTATGTCACTGAATAAAAATACCCTATGCGAACAAAAAAATGTTGAGTTTATGTTATAGAATTAATTTCATAAGCATTTATAGGTTTTTTTTTAATAAAACTAGTTTGACTTTTACTAAAAACCTTATAGAGACTTCGAATTTTGGATTTCGTATCAAATCTATAAACAATTTATAATTATATATCATTCATTAAAATCGAAGTATCTAGCAAAGAATATTTATAAAATATGATTAAATGTGAGCTTACAATCCTGGCAATTTGAATACTTCAAATTAATAAGCACCTATTTTTATTATTTTCCTGTAGCTAATTCTCTTGTCAAACACTCAGCTAAAGTATCTGCTAATATAAATTAAACTTTTTCATTGATAAACTTCACTGAGGTAGCGACACATGCGCGATAAGATTTCGCTCTTTAAATTTACATCGATAATGATGTCGGCTGGGCTATATAACATTCGGACCACCATGAAGGCGATTTAGTCTTCAAAAATGAGAGGTCTTACGCTCTTGTTGCTTGCGGTTTTCCTCGGGGTCTGTAGCGCCCTAACTGTGCCCCACTCCGCTGTCCATCCACGGGATCTGCAGGTTAAGGATGGGAGAAGCATCGAGGGCAGGATTACGAATGGAAACCAGGCAACTGAGGGTCAGGTGCCCTATATAGTGGGAGTCAGCCTAAATAGCAACGGAAACTGGTGGTGGTGCGGAGGATCCATTATCGGAAACACTTGGGTTCTGACTGCCGCCCATTGTACCGCTAAGTAGGTTTAAAAATCCTTTATTAAACGTTCTATTAATCATTTTTAATATTTCTTCAGTGCCGATGAAGCTTCCCTTTACTACGGTGCCACTAACTACAATGAACCTGCCTTCCGGCACACCGTCGGCAAGGAGAACTTCATCAAATACCCCCATTACGTGGGACTCGATCACGATCTGGCTCTGATCAGGACACCCCATGTGGATTTCTATAGTCTGGTCAACAAGATCGAGCTTCCCAGTCTGGATGATCGCTATAATTCGTATGAGAACAGTTGGGTTCAGGCCTCCGGATGGGGAGCCATTTACGATGGCAGCAATGTGGTCGAGGATCTGCGAGTGGTGGACCTGAAAGTGATCTCTGTTTCGGAGTGCCAGGCGTACTATGGAACGGAGACCGCCTCCGAGAACACCATCTGTGTGGAAACTCCGGACGGTAAGGCCACCTGCCAGGGTGATTCCGGCGGTCCTCTGGTCACGAAGGAAGGTGACAAGCTCATCGGAATCACCTCGTTTGTCTCCGATTACGGCTGCCAGGTAGGAGGTCCAGCTGGCTTCACCAGGGTCACCAAGTACCTGGAATGGATAAAGGAGGAGACTGGCATTTACTATTGAAAGGTCAATCTTGTACTGTTCACTTACTTCATTACAAAATATGTGGGTATATTTTATAATAAAATTTGCAATGTTGTAAATAAAGATTTCATTGTAACATCTGCTAAGCATCTAAATATGTTTTGATATTCCATTATATTATTTTGTATTCTGAATGGTTAAAATATTATAACTGTAATCGACTTCCGTTTTTTCTATAATATTTTAAAGTTTGAAGATCTTTTGCAAAGTTGTTATATTCTTAGTTCTGTCTTTTGTAGTTATTGAGAGCCTACAAAACAGCCATAATTTTAGCAAAGAAGGTATTTGCTGCCGACTAATCAGCAATATAGACTGGACACTAGATAACTGGAGCAAAATGTACAACCCTCGAGTTTTACATATCAAGGGTAGGGCTCTTGAAAGGTGAGATAAGACCAGTGTTCAGTGGCTGACCCAGAATTTTGTTTTGGGGATTTTCAGACGAAAGATTTTGTTGCATACTTTTTGAATACAAAAGTGTTTTTCATTTTTCACCCGAGTGTGGGGAATTTATCCCCCAAATAACACCACTAAGGATCGAATAGAAAAATCCCATTGATTTATATGCTTTATCGTTTATTGAAGAACCCGAATGGGTAAAAAAATGGGTGAACCATCACCTGCTTAGTAGGAGATGCCGGTGTTGTCGCTGATCCAGTCGAGGTATCCGGTGACGCGGCTGAAGACGGCGGGATAGCCGGACTGGCAGCCGCTGGCGGAGCCGAAGGAGGTCACTCCCACCAGGCGGGTGCCGTCGTGCGTGACCAGGGGGCCGCCGGAGTCGCCTCCGCAGGTGGACTTGCCGCCCTCGGTGTTGATGCAGATCATGTTGTCGTGGAGAGACCAGTAGCGGCTGCAGTCGCTGTGGGACATGACCTGGACATCGACGGACTGGAGCCAGTCGGGCAGGGGGCTGCCATCGTAGGTGCCGCCCCATCCGGAGGCCACGGCCCACCAGCCGGCGTAATCCTGGTAGCGATCGTTCTTGCTGGGCAGCTCCACCTTGTTGACCAGGCTCCAGAAGTCCACGTGCGGGGTGCGGATCAGCGAGATGTCGTTGTGCAGGTTGCCGCTGTTGTAGTGATGGTGCTGGACGATGTCGCCACTGCCCACCCAGTGGGTGTACTGCGGCTGGGTGCGGATGCTGGCGCCGTAGTTGATGGTCACGCCGCTGGCGCCGTTGGTGCAGTGGGCGGCGGTCAGGACCCAGGTGTTGCCGATGATGGAGCCTCCGCACCACCAGTTGCCGCCGTTGCCGCTGAAGAGCAGACCGACGATGTAGGGCACCTTGCCCTCGTATGCGGGGTAGCCGTTGGTGATGCGTCCCTGGATGTCCTTGACGGCCACCGGGGTGGGCTTCTGGAAGGGAGCGGGCACAGCCGAAGCGGCGGCCACGGCCAAGGCCAGGAATACGAACAGTTTCATCTTGATCGAGTCGTCCAAGTGATGAGGAACCGACAATCCGGCAGCCTTTTTATACCAAAGAAGCACTGCTCTTATCTCATTCAAGTATGTAAAACTCAAGGGCTGTAAATTAACCTTATTTTTTACTAGTGCTAAATACTCAGAGGTAAACAAATGTCTGAACTTCAACTAATCAGTTTCTTCAGTGATTCGCCGATTCACTTGACCATATAATAAATTTTATTTTAATTCATAAATTCATTATCTATAGGTAAGTACACTTAATTTACTCCGCTTGCGATTTAAAACTATACCACTATCTTATCTGATACTATAAAGCAAATCAGTATTGATTGTCTTGGTTTTTATGAGTTTGAATTATCTTTATGGTTGCGGTTAAGATTACCTTTGAATTTTATTATATGTAGATCCCTATAAAATATACAGTTCTGTTCGCAATCTTGACGTTTCCGTTGTGGAGACAGTGAAAGTGCAACCTTTCGAGAGAAAATGAGCTCTTTCCCTTTTTTCTCGTGCCGCAGAGAAAATTGTGCACATAACTCACGAGGGCTCTCGAAAAGCTAAATAAGGCAGGAGTTCTGTTGGAGGCCAATGTATCATTGAGTGCAGCAGCATTATGCACTGAGAGAAATCACAATGTTGTTCGGAATTTCGGGTAAAAGTTGTTTCCTGAAAAATTTAATCTTTCTCTGAAGAATTCGCGGTCATATTTTATTCATGAATATATCTATAACTTTATATAATGAAATCTAACCAAAATTGCAGTTAAGTAAATATTATTTCATATTTTTCTGAAGAATTCGCGGTTTTATTATTTTCAAAAATTTATTTTAACCACTGAGTTGTACTGCTTTCTTTTTTACTTTTATTAAACAGTAATATTGATATTGTTATAGAACGGCATCTCACGTAACATCAGTTATGCCCACTAATTAATTTGCACTTAATGAGTTTCTGTTCGCAGCCGTGGCTTTAATTTCGAAATTCCTTGGAACACCGTTTCCCTCCCTTAGAGAAATGTGAGCAGAGTGCATTGGCCCCGCTGAAAACCCCGTACAACTTGAACACGTACGATGATGATGATTCCCATGCCCATTCCCATACCCATTCCCATTCCGCCCGGAGCCCCATTGAACCCCTTTTTCCACCTTTCGAACACACATCCATCTCAAAGGACGCTCCTTGAAAAAGTGGCTTGCTCCTTTGGGTTTTCCATTCCAAGTGCATTGACATACAAAAAGCCTTTAGCATTCAACATTCAAGGTTCAAGATGTTCAGCTGCCAAGGACGAGTTGGGATTTCTCAATTGAGATCCCGGTTTTCCTCTTCCCCGCTCGGATTAATCAAAATTAATCAATCTCAAAGCCAGAATCACTGACCCAGTGTCAAAGAGTTGCCTTAAAACCATTGCATTGCTGTAAAATCCGACTGTAAACGGTAAGTGTGGTGGGTTTTGTGGCCTCTGTTGGTTAGTCAAGAGCTTAAAAGCTTGTCTTTTCATTTGTTTTCCAGACTGTTAAGCCCAAGCCGCCTGATTTTAAATAGGTTTTGCCAAAAGGATTTTAGGGATAAGGGAGAATGGAGTTAGTAAAGTTAATAATAATGGGTTACCTAAAATTTAAGAAGTAGGAATTTATGTTTAAGATTATTATTTAGTACAAAAAGACTTTAAATTAATATTTCTTAGCAGTTAAAATTTAAACATCTAGGTCTTCGAATGAATATCCCAGACTCCTGCATTTATTCATTTATTCATTCACTTTTACAATAGGTTTTAAAATATAAATCATGTTGTGGAGATCTCTTCTAACCGTATTTTATAGAAAGTAAACCCATAGAACTATAAAAATGAGCAAATAACACCAGAAAATAATACAAAATCGTAATTCTATTTATAACCAAACACTCAGAATATGCTTTTCCATTAATAACACTTTACACTTTACTTATAAACCCATTGCAGACTATGGATTTTCAGGCATCAAAGTGTTTTTCTTTTGGTTCGTAGGGCTTCGAAAATCGAAAATAATGCGCTGCTCACTCATCACGTGCCCTGCAGCTACGAAATTCCCATGGTAAAATCGGGGAAAATCGGTTGCTGCCTCCCGAATGCAGCCCCACAACTACCAAATGGTGGTCAAATGGGCCCATTGACTTGCGTTCTTTTCATTCGCCCGCAAACACATTGACCGAGTTTTAGCCGAGTTTAGGCACTAATGTAATTAGTGGAATATAGCAGCCACTAGCTGCCACTTCTGAACAGTGCAACGCGGCTAATTGGAGACTAAACATCGTCACGATGGGACACTAGAAAGGATACAGTGCGCGAAAGGATTAAATGTAGGGCCTCCTTGAAGGAGCAGGGATATATGCCCATATATATTTGTGCGTGTGAAATGTGAAGTGACTGCGTGATTCTGATTCTGACTACGCAGAGAGCATAAGAAATCGGTAGAGATATGGGTAGCACCAGCGAATCGGATGCCGAAAAGGCATTGGGCTCCCGCCTGGATTACGATCTGATGATGGCCGAGGAGTACATACTCAGTGATGTGGAGAAGAATTTCATATTAGCCTGCGAACGGGGTGATCTGCCGGGTGTGAAAAAGTGAGGATTACGGTTTTACTTAGTTTTTGGACTTTGAGTACTAAAGGATCCTTATTCTTGAAGGATTCTCGAGGAATACCAGGGCACGGACAAGTTCAACATCAACTGCACGGATCCCATGAACCGCTCTGCGCTAATCTCGGCCATCGAGAATGAGAACTTCGATCTGATGGTCGTCCTGCTGGAGCACAACATCGAGGTGGGTGACGCCCTGCTCCATGCGATTTCCGAGGAGTACGTGGAGGCCGTGGAGGAGCTGCTGCAGTGGGAGGAGACGAACCACAAGGAGGGCCAGCCCTACGTAGGTTATTCATATCCTTCGGTTGGTTGGGGGACTTATTTTTGATCCCTCGGCAGAGCTGGGAGGCGGTGGACCGCTCCAAGTCCACCTTCACCGTGGACATCACGCCCCTCATCCTGGCCGCCCACCGCAATAACTACGAGATACTCAAAATCCTCCTGGATCGCGGGGCCACGCTGCCCATGCCGCACGACGTCAAGTGAGTACGGTGATGTCCTGTATAGCAGTGTCCTGGATGTGGTGAGCTTCCTCGCCCTTCGGGAAGCACGTTCCATTGTTTGCCGGGATCTCACTCATGTAGCAACTCGCTGGGTTCTTCTAATTTTACCTAATTGCGGAAAAATTAGGGTGAACAATGTATACAGGGTGTAAGGATGCACTAGGGTCCTTGAACTTCCTTTACTCTCTAGAAACAGCTTTTTAAAATAATTTACAAAACTGTGTGGTTTATAATGGTTTTTAAAATGTAAAGGACTAACAAGGATAATCGTTTGGGTGTCCTTTTTTGAACAATTTTCTCATTTCTTTGGCTGCTCTAACAACAAATTTTGTGACTTTTACCAAGGAATATCCCTTGTGGGGAATTGTTAAAAATAGAAGGTCCTTTCGAAACAGTTTTATTTTATTTGTATGCGTTTGTTATAAATATATAACTTCTTAGGCAATTTATGTAAATAAGAGTTTAAGAAATTATTAAAAGTGAGTTCTGAAAAAATATATATTATTTTAGAAAGGAAGAGAATTGCTAAAAAATAATATTTCTTTTGATGTACTTTTATTCTTTTAATTTTGTAAGATAACAGTAGGTCCTCTAAAAAACCCATCAGTGAGATCGAAATCAGTTTAATAATTTCAAAGCTATGAATACTCTTTATAATTTGACGTTAGTTAAATATTTTATGGGTAATGTAGTTTTTAGAATTAATTCTATTTACCTGCAGGTGCGGCTGCGATGAGTGTGTGACCTCCCAGACGACGGACTCCCTGCGCCACTCGCAGTCGAGGATCAACGCGTACAGGGCTCTCTCGGCCAGTTCGCTGATAGCACTTAGCTCCCGGGACCCTGTACTGACCGCCTTCCAACTGTCCTGGGAACTGAAGCGCCTGCAGGCGATGGAATCGGAGTTTCGTGCCGAATACACGGTAGTTGTAGTATTGTTCTAAATTAGTCAATGTAAGCGCTGCGAATGCCTTTGTTTGTGTTTGCCCAACAGGAGATGCGTCAGATGGTGCAGGACTTCGGGACGTCGCTTCTGGACCACGCACGCACATCCATGGAGCTCGAAGTGATGCTCAACTTCAACCACGAGCCGTCCCACGACATCTGGTGTCTCGGCCAGCGACAGACTTTGGAGCGATTGAAGCTAGCCATTCGATATAAGCAAAAGACGGTGGGTTTTGGCTTAGTATCCTGATTACATATATTTGTTATAGATATATCTTTGATCTATTATTTGATATGATCTTACATTTTGGTTATTCTTTTTAGGAAATAAATAACCTATAACATTAATATAAAATATATTTTTTAAAAATTAAAATGCATATTTTTAAAATTCCCCATCATAGTTTGTGGCACATCCGAATGTCCAACAGTTGTTGGCCGCCATTTGGTATGATGGTCTGCCCGGATTCCGTCGCAAACAGGCCTCCCAGCAGCTGATGGATGTGGTGAAGCTCGGCTGCAGTTTTCCCCTCTACAGTTTGAAGTACATTTTGGCCCCGGATTCCGAGGGGGCCAAGTTCATGCGCAAGCCCTTTGTCAAGTTCATCACGCACTCCTGCTCCTACATGTTCTTTTTGAGTGGGTAAACCGGGGGTTTTATCTCTCTATCTATGTAAATACTCCCCCTTTCGCAGTGCTTTTGGGTGCCGCCTCGTTGAGGGTGGTGCAAATCACCTTTGAACTGCTCGCCTTTCCCTGGATGCTGACCATGTTGGAGGATTGGAGGAAACACGAGAGGGGTTCCCTACCAGGACCCATTGAACTGGCTATCATTACCTACATAATGGCTTTGATATTCGAGGAACTGAAATCCCTGTATTCGGATGGCCTGTTTGAGTACATCATGGATCTGTGGAACATAGTGGACTACATATCGAATATGTTCTATGTGACGTGGATTCTTTGTAGAGCCACCGCTTGGGTTATAGTTCATGTGAGTTTCTACCATCTATTGCTATATCATTATATTTTAATGGGTTTTATTTCTAGCGAGATCTCTGGTTTAGAGGCATAGATCCGTACTTCCCCCGCGAGCACTGGCATCCCTTTGATCCCATGCTTCTATCGGAGGGCGCCTTTGCTGCAGGAATGGTCTTTTCGTATCTGAAACTGGTCCACATCTTCTCCATTAATCCGCATTTGGGTCCTTTGCAAGTCTCACTGGGTCGCATGATAATCGATATTATAAAGTTCTTCTTTATCTACACACTGGTTTTGTTTGCCTTCGGTTGTGGTCTTAATCAATTGCTGTGGTACTATGCTGAACTCGAGAAGAACAAGTGCTATCATCTGCATCCCGATGTGGCTGACTTTGATGACCAGGAAAAGGCCTGTACCATCTGGCGAAGATTTTCAAAGTATGTATCTACTAATATAATAACCAATTGATATTCCTTAAGATCTATCAAATTTTAATTATTTTATTTTAATTTCTTGATCTATTTTTTAGCCTATTTGAAACATCGCAATCCCTCTTCTGGGCCTCCTTTGGCCTAGTGGACCTGGTCTCATTCGATCTGGCGGGAATCAAGAGTTTCACTCGCTTCTGGGCCCTTCTGATGTTCGGTTCCTATTCGGTTATCAATATCATTGTGCTGCTCAACATGCTGATTGCCATGATGTCCAATTCGTATCAAATCATCTCGGAGAGAGCCGACACCGAGTGGAAGTTTGCCCGTTCGCAGCTGTGGATGAGCTACTTCGAGGATGGTGGCACCATTCCGCCGCCTTTTAACCTCTGTCCCAACATGAAGATGTTGAGGAAGACGCTGGGGCGAAAGCGACCTTCAAGAACCAAGAGCTTCATGGTAAGAGACACTTAAAGAAAATATAGTGTGAATTGGGCTTTTATTTTAAAGTGATTTATCAGAAATTTCATGTTCAGTTTTTTTATAGAAATTAACTTTATATTTGTGGACCAAAAATATTTAAAAACCAAAACCAAAACAAAAACCAAAATTTAAAATTAAAAAATTAAAATCCAATTTTTAACATAAATGCAAATATTTTTTCAAGTTTAACCACCTCACTGTGAGAGGCGGACAATCAATACAAATCTTTGGCCAAATCATTTTCAATCAAGCCCATGCAGAGCTGGCTGTGCGTCAAAGTAAAGGCTAATACATCCTTTTACGTGTCCTTCCACCCTTCTTCTTTCAACTTATAGAGAAAATCCATGGAGCGGGCACAGACGCTGCATGACAAAGTGATGAAGCTGCTGGTCAGGCGCTACATTACGGCGGAGCAGAGGCGGCGGGACGATTACGGCATTACCGAGGATGATATCATTGAGGTGCGCCAGGACATCAGCTCCTTGCGATTCGAGCTACTGGAGATTTTCACGAACAACAGTTGGGATGTTCCGGACATTGAGAAGAAGTCGCAGGGTAAGGGAAACATACCCCTATACAGAATGACACTTTTGTGGATTTTATGAATGAATATGAATGAATTTTTCTATGAAAAATTTTAAGAATATTTTTTTTACGATTACTTCGATTTATTTTAATTTAATTTAATTTTAATTTAAATATTGGAAACATTTCCAGGAGTTGCCCGAACCACCAAGGGCAAGGTGATGGAGCGTCGCATTCTGAAGGACTTCCAGATTGGTTTTGTAGAGAATCTGAAGCAGGAAATGAGCGAAAGTGAGAGTGGTAGAGATATATTCTCATCGCTGGCCAAGGTTATTGGCAGAAAGAAGACACAGAAGGGGTAGGTCTAACTTTAAGACTCCTGAAAGTGTTATTCATAAATTTATATTATTTTATAGAGACAAGGATTGGAATGCCATTGCGAGAAAGAATACTTTTGCTTCCGATCCTATTGGTTCGAAACGATCCTCCATGCAACGCCATAGCCAACGAAGTCTGAGGAGAAAGATCATCGAGCAGGCCAATGAGGGTCTGCAGATGAACCAGAATCAGTTGATAGGTAAGATTTTTAAGATTCTAAAAGTATTAGGGACCTGTCTTTAGGACTAAAAAAAATGCACAACGGAAAGAGAAAATAAATATTCCTGAAATCAAGACGAAAGTATTCTCAACTTTACTTTTTAAGATAAAGAAATTTTGAAATGATTTATTTCTCATATTTGTTTTTCTACATAAACCACTCCCAATCTTTTCCAGAATTCAATCCCAACTTGGGTGATGTAACTCGTGCAACAAGAGTGGCCTATGTGAAGTTCATGCGAAAGAAGATGGCCGCCGATGAGGTTTCCATAGCCGACGAGGAAGGAGGAGCTCCAAATGGCGAGACGGAGAAGAAGCCTCTGGATGCCTCTGGGGTATTATAATCTATATAATAATCCCTATAATTTAATCTAAAATTGTACCCCACTTGCAGTCGAAAAAATCCGCACCCAGTAGCGGAGGAGTATCCATGCTGGCTGCAGCTGCTCTGCGACAATCAGTCAAGAATGTGGATGAGAAATCCGGAGATCAGGACAAAGATAAGAAACCCGATGGCAAACCCAGCACTGCCAGCAAGCCAGGGGATGACAAGAAACCGGGTGGTGAGGTAAAGAAGCCAGGTGATGATAAGGATAAGGATAAGGATAAGCAGCAGCCTCCCAAGGACTCCAAGCCGCCACCAGGAGCTCCGAAGCCCGGTGATCAGAAACCAGCACCAGGAGCAGGTGCTCCAAAGCCCCAAACAACTGGGGCCAATGGCCAAAGCAAACCCACTGACCAGCAAAAGAAGGACGCTCCGGCACCGCCAACCAAACCAGGAGACACCAAGCCATCGGCTCCCAAGTCCGGAGAGCCTGCAAAGCCCGAGGCGGCCGCTAAGAAGGAGGAGTCTGCGAAGAGTGATCCCAACAAGCCGGGAGCCACCAATGGAGCAGCCAAGAGTGCAGCTCCCTCGGCGCCTGCGGATGCCAAGCCAGATGCCAAGCTGAAAGCTGGTTCAACTGCAGCTCCCGAGGTAACCAAGGCCACCAATGGAGCCTCTAAGCCGGAGGACAAGAAACCGGGTGACTCCAAGGCAGGAGAAGATGCCAAGGACAAAAAGCCGGGCGACGCTAAGGATAAGAAACCAGGCGATGATAAGGATAAGAAGCCTTCGGATGACAAAGACAAGAAACCTGCCGACAATAAGGATAAGAAGCCGGGTGACGATAAGGATAAGAAGCCAGGAGACGACAAGGACAAGAAACCGGGTGATGACAAGGATAAGAAACCGGGCGACGACAAGGACAAGAAGCCAACCGACGACAAGGACAAGAAGCCAGGAGCTGGAGCAGCTCCTCTGAAACCGGCCATCAAAGTGGGTCAGAGCAGTGCGGCAGCTGGCGGAGAACGGGGCAAATCCACGGTCACAGGTCGCATGATCTCCGGCTGGCTATAATAATATATCATAATGTACACTTAAGATCCTTTGTCTGAACAATAAACGAATTTAAAATACAATTGTATCTAAACATGTTGCCAGAGGATGGGCCACCTGTTGCTAGCAACATCTGATTTGCATCCCAGCAACATTCATCAGCCGCCCCGTTGGTCTTGTGGCAATTTATTTAACTGCCATCCTGCTTTCCGTTTTTCTGGCCTATAAAAGAACGGGCAGTTCGACCAGAAGTATCAGACATCAAGTGACCGTTCTAAGGACAACATCGGTTCGAAAAACATATTTGGCTTACCTAGTGTTTCATTTTAAAAAGGTTCCTTTGCCAATATGAAGTCAATGTTAGTCAACGTAGTCTTTGTGATTTTCTTAATTGCGGAATTTAGTGCAGCAGGTGAGTGTGGATATAGGATAGAAAACCTTCATCGGGGAATTTCAAAAAAGCTACATACAACTTTTGGTTTCTTGGAAGGATTTTCAAGCAATTTATTTTTAAAAGTGAAGCTGTAAAGACTTTCTAATAACTTTAAAAAATGTTTTACAGCTCCTTTAAAAGAAAAAGGTAAAACAGTACACTTTATAATTAGTTTTTCTTCTTTATCATACGATTTTTTACATTTTTTTATCCAAATTTAGCAATTTTCCGAAAGACATTTTTCTAATGTTCTGTCAAAGACAATTTTTTAACAAGTCTTTTCATTCAAAACTAAGCATGAAATTTTAAATGTATTTTCTAAATAGTACAATATTTTATATAACACATTTTTATCACACGGAACAGTTTAAATTCTTCAAATCTAACTGCTGAAATAATTAAAGCGACATAAGTGAAGAAATTAAGCATTTTATTTACATTACTATTGTTCTTAGAATATTTAAACAATTTAATGGAGTTATTCAACTAACAAAATGAATGATTTCCATCCTCGTACACCTTACATATCTATTCCAAAGTAATAAAAGTAGCGTGATTATAAAGATTATCCAGTCGCTTGAGTTATTTCAGCAGTTAGGGCACGAAAATAACTTATTCCAGAATGAACTAAGACCATAAATTACAAGCCCTAAACACTTCATTTAGAGATGGACCACGACAAGAACCGACGAGGTGCCAATATGGGTCTCTACGCCTTTCCGCGCGTCGGCCGCGGAGATCCCAGCCTGGCCAACAGCCTGCGCGACGGATTAGAAGCCTCGGTCCTCGACGGCATTTACGGTGATGCCTCCCAGGAGGATTATAATGGTAAGTCGTTGGCGGCTGGAGATAACTAATTGGTCTAAACGCCATCGGGGATTTACGATTGCCACCATTGCAGAGGGCGACTTCCAGAAGAGGGCTAGTGGTCTGGTGGCCTTCCCACGCGTGGGTCGCGGAGATGGCGAGATGCCGCTGCGGAAGTGGGCCCACCTGTTGGCCCTGCAACAGGTGCTGGACAAGCGCACTGGACCCAGTGCCTCCTCGGGCCTGTGGTTCGGTCCCCGCCTGGGAAAGCGCAGTGTGGACGCCAAGTCCTTCGAGGACTCGAACAAGGGACAAAAGGAGTTCAACTAAGCCCACACACACACGTATTCCTCTAATGAACTGATGATGAAAAGCTCCTCTCTTTTGACACTCTAAATGTCGTAAACACACACTTTTTTGTACATCAAAGAGAACGCTTCTAATTGAATATTGTAACGGGTATATAAGCAAATATGTTTTTCGGTCAAATATATATTACAAATTAAGGGCTGGTGAGAGCTTGTAATTAATGTCTTTGTGTGTTGTTCTTGCCATTTCAATTATGTAAATATATAATAAATTTATAACATAACCTGCATAAAGAGTTTGGTTTACAAGTTAGATCTATTTAAGAGTATTAAGAAAAGTTTATTCTAAATGAATTGCAAACATATTTTTTGGTACAGACATGCCATGACAAAGTTAAGATCATAATATATGGAATCTACTCCTGCTGTTGCTTGAACTTTCGCAACTCCGATTGTATGGCCTCGATAAGGGGCGCCGTTCCGGTTACTGGATTAGTTGCATCCAATCTGTTCTCCATTCTTTGGAAGGGACCTGCGCTCACCGGTCGATTCAGGGTAGAATGGGAGCTGTACATACTCCCGCCTCCCCAGGCACTATATGTTGGGGATGGTGGTTGCGTGGAATGCGCCGATTTGGAGGTTTTCTCCGGCTGCGCTGTGGCTGGACGTTCAGCTATGATTTTTGACTCACCCGAAGGATGAAAACTGAAAGATCAGAGGATTATTATAAGATATCAAGTCACATATCATGTAAAAGCATCAGCATATCTACATATAATATGATTATATCATATCACCATATCATATAATACTTTGATTATTATCATATCAACACATCACATCTATATATCATATCATCTTTATATATCTTCATATCATATCTTAGTTTTAGTTCCATAACCTCACCTGGGCAGCCCCGCCGACGAGCCTCTGTGCTCCCTTTTCGTAACCCTCCTGTTGTTCGTGAAGTTTTGTGTGGGCAAGGGCATGGGTATATCGTCCTGGCTGGAGTACATCTGCAGGGCTCCCTCCAAGAGACCCTCGTAGTGATTGCGTATTGCCGACGGATTGTGCAGCGGACTGGGATTGTAGTCCCCATAGTTCAGGGCCTCTGGGGAAGATCGATTGGAGAAGTTGAGTACGATATAAGAGGACTGACTTTACCAGTTTGGAGAGGGTGTAACTACACTCAGAAAAAAAATCGCCCTGAATTTTAGAAAATCGCCATACTTTTTAAGCCAAAGGCAGCTCGCCTTGCCCTTTAGAAAAAATATTTGTAAAAATTAGAAATAAAATTTCTGAATTTTAGGGTTAGTTTTTGCAAAATTGAATGAGAAGAAGAAAAAAAAAATCGGGGAATCGGGAGTTATGCCAACTCCACCCCACTCTGTCAGTGTGGGGTGTTGTTGTTGGGGTTCTCGTTTCTCAACTTATTTTTCTCTCCTCTATTTAAACACAAGGATGACGCCACGATGCTTGTACACAAACACACTTTTAATCTTAAATTGTAACTGAAATAATAACTGAAATTATTATATTATTTATTAATGATAAACATAAAAATCAAATAACTTACTATCTTGAGAAAAACATTTTGGTCGCTCGCGGGAATCGAACCCCTTACCTCACAGTTTGCAGTCAAACACTCTACTAGCTGCGCTAGGGAAGCATCACGAGAGGCGCTGTACAAAGTACATTCTCATTCTGTTCTCTTGGGTTCTAGGTTTTTACTCTTATTTATCCATTATGTGTGTGATAGTTTACCTAAATCCTTATTTGTATTAAAGTATACATATTAATGCGCCAAACAAAAAAAAAAAAAAAGACGCAAAAAATGTCCGCCTCGACGTGGGATCGAACACACGCTTCCGAATATAAGCGTAGAAAACCAATAATCCGCTCGCATTAGACCCCTAGGCTACCGATTGGGCCAATTTTCTAAAATTTAAGGCGATTTTTTCTTAGTTTGAAAGAAAAATTTCTGAATAACAGAAAATTTTTCTAAAAGTGGATAACAAGAGGAGTTGATCTAATCAGGGTAAGTTTTTCTTATTATTTAGAAAAATATTTCTGAAAAATAGAAATATTTTCTAAATTTCAAGGCGATTTTTAAAGTATGGCGATTTTCTAAAATTTAGGGCGATTTTTTTTCTGAGTGTACGTTGTTAGTTGGCTACGTTTTGGTTATCGGGATGTTATCGGGGGGTTATCAGGATGTCAGGATTTTTGGTGCAAGCAATAACAATAACAAAATCAACGACTACAGCTTGTCCTTAGTAACGCGACTTGCCCCCAAATCGAACGTCGCCATTGTCATCGTCCTCGTCGTCATCGTTATTATCATTATTATTATTATTAGTAGGGTTAGTATTATTTGTTTTCTTAGTGGTTTCTCCTCCCGGCTCACCCTGCGTCTGCTTCTTCTTGTGCCGCTCCCAGACGACAGGACCCACGACTCCCGGATCGGGATTATCGCTGTGCGAGGCGGAACGTACGTTCCTAACCGATGAAGGTGGTGCCTTGGGACTGGGAAAACTGGCGATGGTGGCTATGGTGTTGTCCTTGCTGCCCTGAGATTTGTGGGATCTTAGGGATCTCGTCGAGTTGTGCGGCGCCACTGCATTCACATTATCATAGTAGGTGACAAAGACGGGATCCAGCACTCGGTTAAGCGGTTCCGGGTGGGTACTCTTGGGAAAGGCACGAACGGAAGCCATCGATAGGAAGGAACCCACACTGGCCGTGTCGGATTTATCAGAGGGCTGCAGATTTCGTATCATCTCATTGTTAATGGCCTCGGCGGAAAGTGTTCCTCTCCCAGTTTTCTGAGTCAGCAATTTGTTGCGGTGATAGTTGTTGTGCGGATTGAAGGCCTCATTCCTTTGAAAGTTCTCGTAACTCCGACGCATGACCTCTGGCGAATCCTCTGCGGAGGAGTGACCTGCCAGAGAGCCCTGCACAGGACTCGTTTCCAAGGAACCCACTCGATTTTCATTCAGATAACGTCTCCTGGACTTGTGCCTCATCTTATCGCCCTTTTTCTCTGATACCACCGATGTGTAGACCGTTTCCTCGTGACCCTCAGCTCGATCGTATTGATGACGCCTCTTGTGAGCATCGAACAAGCGCGCTGCCTTGTCATCTAGGATCCTCTGGACATCGGCACTCGGCGGATTGATGGGACAGTAGACGGAGGAGTCGGAGGTGTTGTCCGTGGACGAGGATATGGAGTCACGACGGGATCGGGATTGGCTCTCCTGCGGCGGAGCTGGAAAACTAATCCTTGGCTCTCGTTCGTAGGAGAAGTTCCGCACACCCACATCTCCTCTCGAATGGGAAGGTCCTGGACTCGGTTCACCTTCGGTCCTCTCGCTGGTCGTCGGCCTTATGGATTGACCCTCGGAGAGCAATTCGTTGCGGGAGGAGTTTCTGAAAAGGATACTCCAAAGTTAGTAAGGTTTTAAAATGAATAAAATATTCATAACTATTTAAAATATTTAATTTTAAACAAAGAATTTATGTTCATTTTTTTTCGAAAATCTTTCAGGATTCTAATTTAATGAAAAATGTGTGCTACTTTTAACCTCTAACCTTAATAATTTTAAAATTTTATAACTCACCTGTTGACCGCACTAAGTTCTCTTTGTCGGGAACGTGTTCGTCCCAAAAGTAGAACCGCCACCAGGAGCAACATCAGCAGCAAGATGGCCAGGGAGCTGATTACCACCAAAGCCACATTGTTTTTCACCGAGTTGAAGAAACCAGCCTGTCCACTTCGCGGAACAGGAGCTAAAGCAGTTGCCGTGGGCTCCCTTATATATGCTATATAAAAAATATTAATAAATATAGAAATGAAGTGGGTATAAAATGTGATTAATTAAACTCACGTTCGGATTTCATATAGACAGCCTGTCCAAACGTCTTGACTGCCTCGGATTCGCTCACCAATTCCATATCCTTGGCTGCAGTGGTGGCCAAAACGGGTCGACCATTTACCAAAACAGTGTAAATTAACTCGGTTTGATTGGCTATGGGACGGTCATTGCTGCTAAAAAAATATATCACAATTAAAACAGATGAATGTAATTAGGGTTAAAAAAAGAATGGAAAAATGTTTTTTCGGATAAAAATACCGAAAATATGTGGTTGTAATGTTTAATATCTTCTAAAAAGTTTAATATCTCGGAATAATTGAAATAAATAATAAAATTCTTCTCTTTGTGTCAATTAATATTAAACTTTTTAAGCAATTTTATACTGGTCGTATTATAAACCGTGTTAAACATTTGAAATTACTATTCCAGCAGTGCATATCCATATCCATACCCTTATCCCCATTGTAAAATTGATATTTTTGCGAGTGCACTTTATGGGTTAATCAAACTCCCAATATAATAACAAGTTCGGCAGCGCAGAAGGCACTTACAATTTGAGGTTGACGTAGTTGTGCTCCTCGATGGTACCGAACCCATCGGTGTTGGTGCTCCACTTTTGCACATCCGCCTCGCTAATTTGCGTTAGGTTGTGTATGACAACTCTGACGTGCTCGTCCCTATAGAGTGGTTGGGTTTGGATTTGGGGTTGTGATCGGGGTGGTTCCATTCCCATTCCCATACCCTGCTGCTGTTGTTGTTGTTGTTGCTGCACCGGCGGTTGCTTAGTCAACAAGGTTTCGTGCACTTCCCGCAACTTTTCTGACTTTCCATTCTGCTGTATGAGCTCCCAGGGGATCAGAGTAACGTATGCCCCGTAATCTATCGACTCGGTGCTCGTTGAGGTTGTGACCCCCATGGGAGGTGGCTCCTCCGGCTGCTCCTGTTCCTCTTTCTCCTCCTCCGAGTTACTCGCCCATTCGGTGTCTTCGCCCAGTCTACGCACATTCTTGATGTAATGCTCCTCATCCTCCTGCATGTCCAGTATTTCCACATCATCCGCTGGTGATCCCGTCGTGGTTTCCGGTCTCCTTGGTGGGACTAAGGATTTCCGACGTTCTCGAGGTGGCGCCGGTAGGTTAACACCTTCGATTTGCTGAGCTCCATTTATCCCCAGGTGACGGGTTTGCTGTCTGTTGATTAAATTTATGATATATACGGATTATTTCCCTCAATTGTTACCTGTTCTTACCTTGTAAAAGCCAAACGATATAGACGTGCCAGCTTTTCCTCCAAAGTGGGATTATCCTTAGCAGTATAGAAGCCCGACATGACCGTCAGCAGCCAATATCTTCGATCCGTTGCCGAATAGTTAAGAGGTGGCATTCCTGGACCGCCCATATCCCAAGTGCCGCCCCCATCATCCGGTTTACAATCCAGACAGATGGGTATATCAATTTCCTATAAATCAATCTTGAGATTTTAGAGGTCTTCTTCCAAGTTTACTCCCTAACTTTAACTCACATTATTACCATCCACATAGATGGTGGCCACCACTGTTTCGGTCTTGAAAACGGTCTCCTTGCCCTTCGTAATGCCCGTATGAACCTTTTTCAGGAAATCCGGTGGGCCATCGCCCGAACCAGTCCAGAAAAAGTCCTCCAAATGTATTTGGTCCTTAACTTCGGGATAGTCATCATCGGAGTTGTCTGGAAATGTCATGGTTTTAGTTTACAACCTGAGCAGTTTCTTGAACTTTCACCCCGTTTCCATAGAAAGTAAACAAGAAGTCTCAAAAAAATATAAATGCTGCCTTAAAAATAGTTTCTCCTTTTTAATTTCATAGAGATATTATATGGTATTTATATAAAACCTAATCCAAATTTGCTAAATCATCGCACCTCAATCATTTATCAATTGTTATTTACCCTATTGGTTTTTGATTTTCTTTACCCTTTATTTTGGTTACAGGTTTACGAGTTTGTTTGATCAATTGCGCTAATGGCAACATATTTCCTACAATGAATGCAGTTCAGCCGCAGCAATTATGCTCGTGGTAGACTATTCCAAGTGCATTGAAGGTGGTTAATGCCCCCCACTCCCCATAGACAACAATAGCATAACCTTATCGATTAGCACTTTCGTTACCGAAAGCCCAAAAGACAGGAACTTGACAATTTGCTTGCGTGTTGGCCGCTGCAATTAACTATACACCTGCCTTGATTTGGCAGGTCGAATCACCTGGGTCAGTCCTCTTTTTACCTTTCGGTTTTCCTTCTTTTTTGCAATTACCTCCTATTGATTGTCCTAAATTTTTGCTACGGTCAATGATGAATTTCTGATGTTTTTTCTTGTTTTTCTGGTAATGCTTTCAGCCAGAAATGCGTAAAGCGTTAAAGGTCAAAATACTTGCACCATAAAAATGGGTGTTTGGTTAGTGGGGGTGGGGGACCCTAGAACCTCTAGATAATATAGAACAAATACATTTCACTCGCTGGATGCTCAACTTACCGTGACTCAATTGTATAAGCGACTGACCAGACTGCGACTTTTGCGTAGCTCTGCAGCTTTGTTGAATTACCAAAAATAAATATACAAGCAGAATCGTATGATTTGCTTTCATTTTCACTGGATTATTTATGAGCGTTTTGGGTGACACTTTCGGGGGTTTTCACTTCGTACCGCATTTCCCTTTTACCACGAGCTTAGTCTCGGAAAATATTCAACTATATACTACTGCTATATAGAGATGAAAAGCCGATTCGGCACCGTCGAACGTCAACCGGGAACTAAACGCTCCATTGTAATCCAAACATTCTCGGGGGCTTGAGCCTATAGCTACATGGTGGTGCGGATGGGTGACATTGTTATAACCCGCTCTCTGTTTGGGCCGCTTTATGCCTGGTCAGTTACCTGGGTTACCTGGGTTTACTTTGCCTCAGTCGGGGGTTCCAGAGGCAACAGGCACAAAACGGAAAAGCGCGCCAACACAAAAACCGCTTTGGTTTTCGCTTTCCGTAAACAAAGAAAAGCTTTTGCTGGAATAAAACGACGCCAAGTCCGACTTTTTCTGCTAACTTTTCATAGCTTTTTGGTACAACAACTAACAGATACTATGTAAAAACTTTTAATCGTGGTTTGGTTCTATTCTAGTTTAGATTAAAAGCTTCCTAAATAAATACCAAAGCTAGTTGATATGTCAAATATTTTTAAAGAAATAGTATAACGGCCTTTTCTAAACAATAATATTAAAATATTGTTATTATATGAAGGATATATATTTCTTCATTTATTATATCCCTAAACTTTTTTTGTAGACTTTGTTTATTTAATAATATTTCCAATTTAATTCAATCCAGTTTTCTTCAGCTACAAAAACAACGATATATTGGGGTCCTATCAACTTAATATAAATATAATAAAAACGCATTTATTATTCAAAAATAAATTATATTCTATTCATCTTTAAAAATCTCATTTCAAAGGCATTTCCATAAATATAACCCAAACAAAGAATACCGTGAAAATGTTTAAAAGACCTTCATATCATTACATGCATAATAGCTTTTTGTAAGCATAAGAGTTATCAAAGTGTTTAAAGCTTGATTAATTAACAATAATTAGCAAGTAGTTTAAACAAGTTTTTAATGTTGTTTAGCCACAAAACCTTACAAACAAATTAAGTACCATCATTAATTTTGAAACATAAATATTTCATGTTATTCTTTTACAAATTCGTAATGGCCTCATGATTAATTAATCCATAACTTAAAACCATATCTTAAGGTGTAAAGTAACAAAAATAAACGATTGAATATAGCAAGAAGACCTTAATTTATTACTACTTAAATCATTTTAAGATACGCGTGCATCGCACCAAACAAATGATTAATTAATTATAATTATTAAGTAATTTAAAAAGCTTCCTAAAGTAATAAATCCGATTGCTCAACGACTTCTGTGAAAAACGGTAAACGGCCTTCGTTTTATTACGTGAATTATTATCTCTTTTTTTCGGAATAACCGACTAGTATACAATTGATTAATTAATGATAATCATGAAGATGTACTGAGTAACTTCCCACCCACATTTTTCGGGCAAACTTGTTTCTGTGATTGATGTAGCCGCAAAATAAGCCAAATACGTCATACAATGGGACAAGGTTTTCTATGTAGGCTTACGAAAAATCCCCGAAAAAATACATAAATATTACCTCGTAGCTCAAATTACCATTTATCATCGATGGAAACAAGTTTTTTGGTCTAAATGCTTCCAGGAACCAGTCTAATTTTTGCTATTCCTCACCGTTGTTATCTGGATTCTCCAAAGATTAGAATATAATTATACCTATGCTACGAATTAAGCCTGTCAAAAATTTGGTTATAATTTTGTGCTGTAGGCGCTTATTAAGTTGTGAATCTCACCTGACTTGTCTTTTGTATGAAAAAATGGAAGCTTGGCAAAAAACCAACAGAATGTTTTTGTCAATGCCTCCAAGATTATCAAAAAAAAACTTGTTTCGGGTGTTGAGACCATCATTACTATAGAATAGAATGCGCTAATTTGTCGGGCGTAAAGACTTTTTAAAGGTCAAAGCTATTACGCAACAGAAAACTCGTCTATCCAGAGTGCGGTCCAATGCGAATGATATTGAAACAAGTAAACTTGATCTTGGCCAGAAGGCGAGTGGAAATTCTCAAGAGATGCTCAAACAAACCAACCAGTTTCAGCAGTAGAAAAAATATATTTTTTAAATCTTTTATTTTTTTGTTTACATTTCTAATCTAATAAAGGTTTAACCGGCAGCGGACTTCAGGGCTCCAGGGCTCAGTTTGCGGTTCTTGGTTTGGTAACGAGCCTTGTAACCATCCTTATCGGCGGTGTACATCGTGGTAGTTTCGGTATCAGTCTTCTCGTCGTAAACGGTGTAGGCACCCATCACCACCAGTTCTTCCTTGTCGGTTCCGGGGTTCAAGATCATACCGACTTCCTCCCGACTGCTGCCATTGGGCTCGTTAACGCTGCAATTTGATTGTGTTTTTTTAGGGATTAAAGATCTGTAGACCTGGTTGAAACTTAGGATTACTTACGCAAAGCGATAACCCTCCTGGGAGGAAGCTCCGCTGTAGAAATCTGTGATAGCCCTGGGAACGAGGCTGTCCAGAAGTCCCGCATTGCAGTTGGCAGCCATGATGGCCACAAGGGCAGTGAAAAGTAGCTATAAAGAAGAAATAATAGATTTTAATTAAATAAACATTATTATAATGAATAATTATATGGTTATAAGTAAGAAATAACTATGATTTTCACAACAAATTTACCAAATCTTAATTGTTTTTGTTTCATTAAAACCTACTATCAATTTGTTAATCAGAATTTACTGATATAAGGTATGGTAAAGGCTTCATTTTTATTAAATGAAGTTTAAACTTAAAATCGCTCTTGATGTTTATTATTTCTTGATTTTTACAGAATAAAATTCAAACATTTAATATATTTCAATTTTTTTAGGTTTACTAAATATTGATTTCGTTTAAAATATTGATTAATTTTTTTAAGCTTTATTTTTGCATGATTACTTAGAAATAATTTTGTTTTTTTTTTTAAACCACCAAATTTGAGACTGGTTCTAACCACCTATAGACATTAGATAATCTTTCGTTCTTTAGTTAGAAATATGTTTCTAATAAAAAAGCCACAAATTTATAATTTGCTATTTACTGGCGAAATAAAACCGCTTCGTGTCGATTAGAAAATATTTCCAGCAGCCCGGGCTATTAGCACAGCTGCATCAATATCTATTCCAATATCTTGTGGGCATTGATAGCCTCTATTCGGATTATTCACACACTTCACATGCCAATGTAATTGCAGTAGCCGCCCCATTGGCTATTATGAAGTCGTAGGTCTCGGCCGAGGGTTCCGGATGGCGATTCCGTTGGGGTTCCGCCCTGAACAAATGCTTACCAATTTCGCGGAGACCATGTTGATGCGCGCTGAAGTTACGGAGCTATACTAAAGCATCCGAAGCGCGCCCCCTAATATATAAAAGTTAAGATCTGCATAGATCTTTCAAGCTCGCCAGTTCGACGTCAGGCACACACACTCAGTGGATAAGTCATAATTTTTTACTTAGTCGCTGCCACTATTGAGTAAAACCGGTCGCTTCTCCACAGAATCAAGACTTAAATGCCGAAACAAAACGCCAACGCCTTACAGCCATTATGTTTGTGTTGTTGAAAGATTGATTCGGATTCGGAAGAACTTATGGCGAAGGAATCGAAATCAAAATCGACACATCTGCTTGGCACACACATAATTCACAAATTCTCCCTGTTGTGCGAGAAACACAGATGCAAGACTATTTCACGATATGTTATCAAAATGCGGTTATCCTTGGTCTTAAAGCCAGCGAAACCAGTGATTTATAAAATGATATTTGCATATTTTTGATTTGCCAAATTAGACAAAAATTATTTGGAATGCTCGAAACTAGTTTAATTTGGTTTGGAGTCTGGTCAGTGATTTCACTTTCTATACAGGTGAAGCCCAAACTCTGCTGCGCATTCTCAACAATTGCTTTTTTTCTTTGAACGAATCAGGTTTTTTCTTTGAAAAAGGTTTTCACGGTTTTTTACATGATTGTATCCGATGAGGTGAGTAATTAGTTGTAATTAACCATCTATGATGTTCGCTTGCTGACTCATTCTGACTCCAGAAATCCTTTGTAGATTCGGCTTTGGGTCCATTGATGTTAAATTTATGTGTTCCTGAATGGCAATTAAATGAAACTTAATTTCAGACTTGATCTTTGTATCCATTAATCTAAACGTCAACTTTAAGTTCAACGCTCTAGACAACGACACTTCAATTCAAAGTTTATTAAAAGATGAAGAGTCCACCAATTTGCAAATAAAAAATAGTATTTGAAAAGCTGAAACATTTTTAAATTTTTATCACAATTTTTTTTCAAACATTTTACTGTTATATATTTTTAATATTATTTTATAATGGGTACAGGAAAATAACCTATAAAAAGTATATAAAATTTCACTTTAAATTCTTACACATGATATGACTCTTATTTCAAATAACAAGTTGTAAGTATGCTAGGTATGCCCCTTGGCAACCTAAAAAAATTGTATATGCCATTGCTTAAGCTGGGCTTTAATATTTGAATTTACACCAAAAGTCATTTAAATAGAATAGTATTTTTAAATATTTGAGGCAAACGAATATACCCTCTATAAAGTGTGTTGTGCCGTGAATATTTATATCCAAACAATTAACTGATTTTTAATAAAGCAAAGCTTATAGACCAGATCTCACAATTTTCTTCTTCTTCATTTTCATTTTTTATTCAGCCCAAAAGTATTCTTCATTGTATATTTTAACGCATTTTACGAATTCTTTATTTACATACTTTAAATTTTACTTTATTCTTTAAAGAAAATATTTTCCTTAATTTACCTTCTGTGTCTTAATCACTCTATAAATCTATTAACCAGTGGCAGTCTTAAAAACCATTGCACTCAGTTTGCGGTTCTTTGTTTGATAGCGTGCTTTGTGACCATTCTTATCGGACACATACATAGTAACAGTATCGGTGTCGGTTTTCTCATCATATGTGGAGTATGAACCCATCACCACCGTTTCTTGACGGTCGGTTCCAGGATAAAGGAACATAACCATTTCCTCGCGAATGCTGCCATTGGGCTCTTCCAATCTGAAAAATGTATTATATGTTACTTGAAATCCTTGCTTGGGACTCAGAACACTTACCTGAAGTGGTATCCATCTTGGGTCGGAATCAATGAGTAGAACTCCGTTTTTACATAGTAAACGAAATTACTGAATGACTGCAAAGCTGGACTATCGGGCCCAAGTAATCCCAAGTTCCCGAAACCCCCCTGTGCCGAGCCACTGGTGGCCATAATGCCAAGCAGGGCGGTAAAGAGCAGCTTTAATAAAAAGAATCGCAGGATAATACGATGTTGGTATTATATTAAAAGGACTATAAGTTTCGTGCTGATAATCTTCTTACCAATTTCGTGGAGACCATCTTGATGCGCGCTGGATTTTGCAAGCTATACTAAATAATCCGAAGCTTATCCGATCTTATATATACATCTGAGGAAGTCCATAGACTTTTAGCATGCTATTAATGAATAAACTGGTCACCGCAATTCATAAAATGCCATCCGGAGATGGGCAGCACGTGTAGCGCGAGATTTGTCCTTTGTTTTGGTTCATTTAACGATCTGTGCATATAAAAACAATCCGATGTGATATTCATTTATGGGAATGGCACAATAGATTTTTCAATTCGCATACATTTTCTTTACCCATTAAAAATAAATTAAATAGTGATCTTTTATGGGAAAATAATATTTAATTAATTTTAGATAATAACCATTATTTTTATCCCCAAATAAGTAGTTTAGAGAAATATCTAAAACTGAATTTTTTTATCTTGGCACTCATATTCTCACCAATGGTACTTATTAGCATTTCTTTTGGGCGCTCATAAAAAAGTACTTTGAATTTATTTAAAAACTTGTTCACATTGTTTAAGAGTGATCTCAATTTTTTTAAGTTGTTATTTTAGTTTTGCCAGCTGTTACTATGTCTTTCCATTTAATGGGTATATCTAAATAAATTCAAGTTGTTTTAAAAATACGGAAAAGTTTTTTAACAAACTTATTAATACATTTTTTAATCTACATAGACTTTAAGCGTGCCATTAATGGAAAAACTGGTCGCGGCAAATTAGAAAATAAAAACCGGAGATGGACAGCACATGTAGCGCAATAACATCTTTTTATTTTAATGTTCTAATCTGCATAGATCGTAAAAAAACAAATTTAATAACACAATAGTTTTTTATTAATTTTTTGTATCCACTAAACAGTGATAAACATAATACTTTTTGTGGTGCGATCTTTAAAAAAAAATTAGATAAAAACTAGTTCATATTGTTTAAGAGTCATCTTAATTTTAATAAGATCCCATTTTAGTTTTGTTACCGTTTTTTAAAACTGCACAATTTTTTCAAAAAGCTGAACGACAAAAAGCTGAATTATTTGACATGTTTTCTACTCTACATTTATTATACATCGATAGGTGGCGCTACTAATAATGGAGTTATTTATCAAATGTCTTATTTTGCTTAAAAAATTATTTAATTTACTTCTTTGTTTAAAATGTTTTGGTTTCCATATGCTTTTGACTTTTGAACCTAGCGATAATTAACATAAATTGTAGGCTATTACAAATTAAATGAGCCTTTCGAAAGACTAATTAAATTGTGAAAAATTATATTATGAGTAATTAATACATTGAAAAAGCAAGGTTGACAAAAAGTAACCGCGAAAATAACTGAGGGACAGTCGGTGATCCGTTATAGAGGCAACACCATGGTGAAATCCTATGCTTTTCTGTTTGGACTACTGGCCACTGTAGCCACTTTAGAAGCTGTTATAGACGCCGCAGGACTATCATTATCAGCGGCACAGAGCCAGGGTTGCCAATGCTCCGCAACGTTAACCTGCAGTTGTTGCCAGAGTGTTTCGGTCAGTCTTATGAACGACACTAGTACTCGTAAGTTGCTGAGATACCATGTCAAAACCCTTACTATTCCCTTACTTACCACTTTCAGTGTGCCTCACCTTGGGAATTGGCGTAACTAGTGGAACTATAGATTTGGGAGCTACAATGGATGGCACTTCGGTTGCTGCGTTCTCCATAGACCCCACAAAACCGCCACAATATTGTCTTCCTGTGATCTCGCTGGCTTCCGTGGACGCGTGCCTCAAAGTAAACATCCAGATAAAGGGAGCCTCGGTGCAGGCCTGTCCCACCTTTAATACCACATACAGTAGCAGTCAGGTGGTAGGATACGATTTTCCCTGCATTCAAGTAGGCGTCAGTGGCGTTAGCATGGTCTAAAAACCATATGTACAAAATATAAAAACACAATGCTTCTTTCAAGTTTTTTATTCTTTATGCTTTTCGTTAGGTTTATAAAATGTTCAGCTGCTAGCCAGGAAAATTGCTATATATACAAGTGTTACTGGTCAAATGCATGGAGTAACATAATAACCACAGGATCTAGTTAGATCCGGGACATATATTTTTTTAAGGCTATTAAACAAAAACAAAAAGTTATCGGTGAAACCCATCAAGCCCAAACCACAAAGAGAAAAAATGTACAATAAACTTACAACTGAAGATCACAAAGGACTCCTAACCATATAGAGGTTGGTCTTACGAATTCTACCAATTACATATTAGATTATATGTTGGGTCTTCCTTATATTTGAGGTAAACAGCAGTTAATTTAGGCTTTAAATCAGGTTTTTTTCTGGGGGCAGGGGGCAATTCGAGAACTGCTTCTACATAGTTTACCCAAAATTTAGATCAGTTCTTCGCTCGTAAATCGCTCGTACACCTTATTTATCGGTTATATCAAACTAAAACTATGCTTGGAGCAGGCCACTCTGATTGCCCAAACAGCTCGGCTGGTCCTGCATTCCGAATGGGGATCCAGTTGCATCTCCTCCAAGGGATGAGGCGGCGGGCACATCGCTCACGATCGCCTTGCACATGACCGTCCTGACTCCGGCGAGGAAGTCCGAGAGGTAACATCATGTGGGCCGTGAGGGGGCCGGTGGTTTTCGCTCCAAGGAGGCGGAGAAGGACTGCAGCTGCAGGACGGCAGGTGGTGGCGGTGGTGGGGCACTTCGCATGCGGGGCACCGGCTTCTGATCCTTGCTGGTCAGCGCATCCCTTAGCACCTTTGGCTGCGTCGTTATGACCTTTGGTATGGTTCCCAGATGCTTCGACCGACCATCTGCAGTGCCCTCGAATCTCACCGATTCCACGGACGAGGAGATCCTGCTGTTGCCCTCGTCGTCCAGTTCGTTGCCATTTTCCACCTCGTCCTCCTCATCCTCGTTCTCCTGATCCTCGATCAGGGCGCGGAACTCTTGGATCGATTCGTTTAGCACCCACAGTTGTGACAGCAACGAGAGATCTAGTTGACGCAGTCCGTTCTGAAATAAATGAAACATGATTAGTATGGTAATTAGATAACCTGAATTTGTGGGTTTTTTTCTATGTGATAGATCACTTTTTGAACTTTAAATATGGAAATAAGTTAGATTTCTTTTTTTTGTCTTCCTTCAAAATATTTTAATAATTTTAAAGCGACTTATTGTAGACAGGCGATAATAACCAGATTTGGTAGGTGGTTCCTATATGATATATTCTTTAATAAGACAACTTTAAGTAATAAAATAAATTTAAAGTCAACATTTTTGTGTTCAAAATGAATACTATATCCTACTATATAATAATCATATTTGTTATATATTAATTTCAGGATTTTTAAGCATAAAAATTAAATTAAAAAATCCATTTAGACTTTCAAAGTTACTTAGTTACAGTCGATATGGGCGTATCTTCTTAATTTATCATTGCAAAATAGTTACTTTGCATTTTATAGATTTAGATTGCCTTATCCGAAATACACATCTGTCTGGCTGGCCATGAATAATCCCAAATACTCATGTCCTCCTTAAGCCTTGGCCTGTATTTTGCGCCAAACATGACGCTTGTGGTCAAAATGAAAGTTCCCCTGTCGCTGTCGAGTAGGAAGGAAAAATCTCATTTGTCAATTAATATCGCGGCATAATATCGCGCGAAAAGAAAAGCAGAAAAACTTTCTGCAACCGCGGCAGCATCTCGTGGTATTAACAAAATCCACTCGAGCCTGCGTTTTCGCTTCAGCCAACTCCCACTTCGCTGCTAATGCATTCAGATTGAATGCAAATTAATATGAAATGAATTGAAAAAGATAAGAATTGAATGCGAAAATAAAAGAAATTTAAGTAACATGGAAGTTGGAATTTCTTTCGAAAACATTATGAATTTTTTAATAAATTAAACTGTGAAACTTAAATGCTTTTTAAATATTTATACGTTTTCTAAGCCATAAATCAACCGAACAAGCTTTCCCTTTGCGGTGCCATAAGAAACCACAAAACTCAATTTTCTTCACTTCCGTCTAGAATACGGTTAACAATTTCTTCGTCGATATTCAATACCTTTGCAGCTGCCTTTTCCGCTTTTCCCCAACTTTCCCAACAATGAGGAAGTATCTACGTGTTCTCCCGCAAGAACTGCCCATCTGCATTTTCTCTCTGTTGTTCCCCTTTTTCCACGAGCCAAGTTAAGACCGCGTGTGTGTGCCAGTTTTTCGCAGATTAATGCCGCTTGTAAAAAAACCTTTTTTGCCACTTTTGGCGGGGGCGTCGCCTTGGGTCGAATGTGAATTAGTTGCAAATTAACATACTTAATTAGCATACTTGCAGGGTTAGCCGTGGGAAGTTGATCGAAATAGGTAGAATTGTGCTAATACCATTAGTTGGCTTGACCAGAAAGTGCAGATCAGGGAGGTGGAAAAATGTAGGTCAGCTATAAGATAAGTAAACCGCTTTAATTTTTTGATTTTGATTTTAAAAGGTTTAAAATTTAAAAATATATAAAGGAAAAGTTTATTCTAGATCAGAAGTTGTACCATCCCTATTTGTACAATTTTAAAATATTAAAAAAAAAAACTTTGAAACTCTAAGATATAAAGTTCCTCTTTAATATATCATTAGTTCTTCTGCTTCCTGATGTTCAAAGAAAATATATATTTCTTCGACTGCTGTCATAAATCAAATCGATATTGGTTGACAATTTAATTAGCCCTAAGCTCTTTGCGCTAAAATTGCTTAGGGCTGTTCAAAGTGCTTATATTGAGTGGCCCGTGGTAATAGGAGGCTTTGACACAAGCAGAAGCCCTAAAAGTATCTCTTAAATGCAACAGCGCCAAATGGCAATGAACGCTGCAAATGCCAGACAAGGCTGCCGCTGCCCTCTCTGTTTGCATAAATACATATAGAAGTCACATCTAGGCAGACTATATATATATATATATGGATCTGCCCAAGATCCAAGATAAATAGTGGCGCGTTCTATCTTTAGCCGGGAAGCCATTCAGTTTACATCAAAGATTTACAAAGATTTCTGCACCGATGCGTAAACTCTGCAGCTGAAAGGGCGGCACCTTTGCGGAAAAATGCGGAAGATCAGGGAATTTCAGCAATTATCTGTAGTGAAAGAAAAGAGAATCCGAATCCCAGATGTTTGGCTGCCATTTACCACAATCGATTTCAGTTTATTCCAGATATATATTTGCATTTTAAGATTATCATAGGGAAATGAAACGTACATTTTTATAACCCCAATCCAGTTTTGTGGCATTTATCAATCATTTTGACTTTTTATGGCAGTGGCTCGTGTTTATTTTTATTATATCTATATATTTTAATTTTATGACATAGTGTATTTGATCTATTTTTGCCATTTAAATAAAATTATTTGTTATAAAAAAAGTAAAAAATAAATAAAATCATTTAAAAGTTGAAAAAAATGATGTATAAATAAAAACAAATTATAATAATTACTGCTATTATTTTTATTTACGTACTAAATATTTTAATTTCTTCAAATAGCAAGTAAATATTATTTTTGCAAATAATTTAGCTAGTAAATAAATAAAAGCTAGTGACCATTTTAAGCAATCTGTTTCCAAAATACCATAAATCCAACGAATTAAGCAAATAAAAGCCGACCCATTAGGTTTTTCTACACCCTTTTATTATGCCCCACGGATTTAATTAGCTGGCGAGGTAGGCAAATGAAGCAATAGATGGATTGCAGAGCGAATATATATCTTCATGAAGCCCTCGGCGGAGAGGTTGGCGTGTCATGTTCGCGGTCTGATAAACTGAGCGCGGTTCGCATGTGCCAAATAAAGTGGAACAAGTGAGAAGCAACAGAGATTAGCCGCAAATGGTGGTCTTTCTTGGCCAACGAGAGACTTGAGTCGCGAGACTCGGGGGCCTAATCGGTAGCCGACAATCTTAAGGCTGGAGAAAGAATGCCCGAGTCAAGGCCATTTTATGTAAGCCGTAAAAATCCATTTCATGCATTGATGCATTTCTTCTCACAAACTGTCCGCTGGCTCTTTAGTTACTTGGCTGTAAGCTTTGGTTGCCTGTTTTTTTCGTTCATAAATTTAATTTGCTGCCATAACCGAGGTATCTGGCAAAGCAACATAAATTAGCTGAAGCGGACCCGCTTTTGTTGCTTTGCTGCCAGCTTGCTTACTTGCTCACTTGCCCGCTTGCCAAGTTGCCAGATTGCCTGGCTTAATGGCTGCGCATGCGCTGATTAGTCTTACTCCTGTTTTCTCCCATTGTGGCTCCACTCGGATCGGCTTGGATCGACCGACTCTACCTGGTGCTTTTTATTTCTGCCCGATGCGTTGTATTGCATTAACCAGGTTTATTACTTCATTTTCATCGTTGTACACATTAGAGATGGTGCCGCTGATGGCGATGGGAATGGCGGCTCAAACAATTGAGCCTAATTTGACATGACAATCATCTATTAATATAAAGGGTATAGGGTATCAGGGTTTACGAGTACGGCAGGGAAAAGTAACTGTGCCAAGGAATAATTGCATTTTGGATTGAAAAGCATTAAAATATAGATGATTTATATCTTTAAAAACTATTAAAAACCTGAATTTTAAATGGTAAAAAAATTTTAATAAATAATTGCTAATTTTCAGAGATATATTACCATTATAATAGGGCTATTATGATTATAGGAACACATATATCCTCTTAAATACAAATATCAAACATGTTAAGTATTACTTTTGTGGTAGAAAAGTAAACAATAGATAATGGCATTATAGGTGGCCTGTCAGAAACTCATTGTGGCCCGAACTGAAAGCTGATCTAATAACCCAATAATAACCAACTACCGCCGCTGACCTTCAGCAAATATTTACTTTCGATTCGTGTCCAATATTGAGTGAGTAGTGAGTAAAAGCGGCTTTATATCAAAAGTACACAGTGAGTGAACAATGCATATCGATATCTATAACTTGGGCTCGCCAAGAAGGCTAACCACTCAATCTCTGCCCCGTGCGGCATTCGAAAGCAAAAGCAAAAGCGGCCAACTAACATAATTGCAAAACAAAAGCAACAAAATAGAAATAAAACACATTCACACACCGGACCCATACTTACTGGCTTACACACCCACCGAACCGAACTGAACTGAACTGAACGATCGGAGCTTGAATCGTTAATCAACCGACCGAAACCGAAACATTTGCGAAAAAATAAAAACCAAGAAAAGATAGTTCAGATAGGTCAACACACCGATACTCTAACAAATGGAGGTAGTAATTAGTTTAAAAAATAAACCAAAAATCACTTCCCCCATTGATACAAATCTATTATAATAATACCAAGAAATTTGAGTGTTTCTCTAAACAACCGGGGGTTTATCCTCCCTTAATGGCATTTCAACTTGGCCAGCAAATGACTAAGACCCGGTAGAGTTAGATAAACAGAGCCCCACAGAGATATTGTGGCAACGAATAAATTTAAATGCCTCGCAGGAAAAATAACACACACAATAATAAATGGTTGGGCAAATACAATGACCAATTAAAGTGTCATTGGGCTGAAATCGCCAGGCTTTGATGCAACCAAAGGTAACAGCTAATAGAACTACTCATGTAAAATGCGTGTGGTAATAATAATAATAATAATAATATTACAACAGGAAATGTGGCCCACAAATATTTCCATTTGGGCCCAAGACACTCGGCCAAGTCCTAAGAGCCATATTGCACAACAGCAGACATGCAAATTGCGCAAAATGCTTTAAATGGTGCACAATTTAGTATTTATTTCCAATTGTTCGCCGCCGTCGCCACAGATCGACGTCTAAATCGGAGCAGCACGAAAAAGTCAGAAGACTTTTGGTTTTGGTTTTTTGATTTGATCCGAGACAATACTGCAAATGGCCGCTCCTAACTCAAGGCTTACTTGAGGGGTATTTACACCTACGCCTAAGCGAGTATTAAACAGGTTCTTATGGCCGTAATAATAATGCTATGGGATATACGTAAGTATGTATTGAACAAAATTAAATGTGAAAGGTTTGGCCAACCATTAGACTTTGCCCCTGCCGCAGAAGTTTCGGTTTTTGGTATTAGGCGGCTGAGCTAAAGTTTACCCAGGCAGGTCAATAAAGTTCACTTCCAAATACAGTTGGTACCCTTCAGAAGTGTGTTATATATTTGAGCCCCAGAGTGACAACATTCGAATAAAAATAACCGTGTTCGTCAGAGAACTGGTTTTTGGCTGTTGAACATTAAATTGGTGATTAAATTGTTTCGGTCCCAATGCAAATTTTTTGAAATATTTTATCTCGAAACTGAGTCACTGGGGAAATTTAAGGTGTTTCTGTATCAGGTGTAAATTTATGATATTATAATATTCTTACAGGACTATCTTGAACTTCGAGAACTGTGAAGAAAAAATATTCTCTATATTTACTAATAAGAATTACGAAATTACGTCTGTAGTAGGAAAATGGGGGTTCTATACGCCATATGTATCAAATGGTTTAATACCCCTAGATTATTATAAAAAATGTATTATAACCCTCACTCTACCCATCTTAACTGAGATTACTTTCGTTTTCATTTGCGATTAACAATACAATAAAATATGATTGAGATCTCACCATTTCCTTCCGCAGCGTCGCAATTTGTGCATCCAGAGTGCTGCCTGCTTCGACTGCTTGGGGGTTTCCTTTGGCGGATAAACTGGGGGATTTCGCTTCGGCTTTCGTTGCTATTGTTGGTATCACCGTATTTCCGTTCGGTGACGAGGGCAGTGACTTATCGATGGCATTCTCATTGCTAACCTGGCTGTCCCCTGTAAAAGTGTCGTTTGGTTTTTGGCTGTTATCGCTGCTGTTATTGTTTCCTTCCACATCGCTCAGGAGTCCCGAATCGGAGCACAATAGTTTATTGAAGCCAATCAGTGATTTTGGCAGCGGTGGCAGCTCGCAAACTGAATTTCCACTGCAAAGAGAAGATAACGAAAGACAAGAATCAGTCATATATGAAGTATAAACCGAGAAGGCAATACATACAATTTATTTCCAACCCAACTATACCTTTGCTTGCCACCCAAATAGCCATAACCTTGCCAATAACCAATCACATGACCATCGAGACCATCATCACTCTCCTTATCAAAATCATCGGTACCATCATCATCACTTTGGTTGATAATATCGCTTAGGACCAGGGGTAATACGGTCGCCGCCTCACCGAATTCACTCTCATCATCATCATCATCGTAATCACTGCAGGTTGTGGGTGTTTCACCAGGCCCTATTCTCAGTTCCTCATCCTCGTCCTTCTCGTCAATGTTGAAGAATCCGTCCTGGAATCGCTGATACCACTTGGCCACGTACTGGGCACTCGGGCAGAAGGGTCCAAAGGCATTGCGGCACTCCTCGAAGATCTGGGCGGGATGGAGGCGACGTCGGAAGCCGAACAGGATGCACTGCTGCAGCTCGACAGCCGAGGGCGCCGGAATCGGCGAGAGGAACAGCTCATCCAGATCCTCGGACATTTTCGGGTACTTTGTGAGATGGCGCTTGAAACTTCTTATCACATTAGCTGCAAAGTTTCCATTCGAGATAAGATAGGTGGACCGTTTAGATTTCATATTTGGAGCTGGAAAAGCTTCGTGTTTCCTTAATTTCAACTCAACGCATTTCCTTAGTTTGAACAGAGAACACAGAACACAGGAACACAGAAAATAGAACGCTGGATGAGGTGATGGGTTCTTGCAGCATGGGATATTATCAGATGTTGGTTAGGCACAGCAAATGTTATGGCTTATTTGTATTATTTTCTATGAAAAGTCTTGTGACATAAGCTGCAAAGTGGATAATAAACTATATATACATACTATATATAGGTATAAAAATAAAATAGCGCAACAGGTGGGTAGTATTTATTATCGATATATCAGAATATAATCAGATGTTGGCTAAGCAGATAGGACATGTCCCTTTTTTTATATATATCCTTTTTCTGTGAGCTTATATCAGTTCTAACAAAAAGCCTGTCATTAAAAGTAATTAAGAAACACAAAGAACTTCTAAATTATACGTTGAGCAGTTAGAGATCTTAAATTCTCATTGTGAAATTAGACCTGCACTCAAAAGAATGGCACTTCAATCTCGATCTGTAATATTAGCACAGGCATTACTTAGATACATGAGAACATGGGCTGGTATGCGAAAAAGATAAAGTTATGTACATAATGCAGGCACAACTCCGTTCGGAAAAGAAACCCAGACACGAAGGCCATCAACTTATGGCTTTTAGAATGCTAACAAACGAGTTCAAAAAATCGGTTAAACAGTCAGTTCAGTCAGTTGCATCAAAGGCCATAATACAGTCGCAAAAACGTGGTCAATGCAATGATAATTTAGTTTGTGACTTCATTTAATCGTAATGGAGATTACCAAAGCAGTCATGGAAATTGCACATTTTTCAGATCAAACTGATTTTTGGAATAGCTTAATCTTGAAGTATTTAAAAGGCCTACGAAGGTGTGGATAAATTGGCATTATTTATTTGTTATAATCAAAAATAAAAGTCTAAAATATCTTTTATTGTCGGTCTCTGCTCTTTACTACCTTTTTTACCTTTAATTAAATTCCTTATATTGTGCAATCTACTTGTTTGTCATAACATTAAAACGCAACCTTTTTAAAAAGTCGTTTAGCTAAATAAAACGCAGCTGGTTCTACGCTATTTCAATAGGGCTGACCGACAATATTCATAGCCATAATCAACACCTTTCATCTATTTTCGACCCACACGTCAAACTATTTTGAATATTCCAATTGAATCAGTCAGCAGATGTTTTGAGCTCTATATTCCCACCTTAATGATGGCTAATTAAAGTGAATATGGTATTATCAAGCGAAGAATTCAACAAGTGATAATAATTATAATCTCCTTTCTTAATTTTCTAGTGAACTGATATTACGTCATGAGATTTTCACACAAAAACATATATGAGGAAAAGCAATTTTCAGCGCAGGGCAAGGCTGGAGGTCAACGAAAATGATTTTATACAAACACGTAGTAGGTGATGGCTTTATCTGAAATGTCTCACATGTCGGTTAATGGAAACACATATGTATATCGTATACGATCCGCAAGTTGTTACTTTTCAAATAGCCGATGATGTTGTGAAGTAGTAACACATTGGAAAAACACTGCGGCAACATATTTCTCATTTAAAGACAACACACACAGAAATCAACACGAAAACTTTGTATTTCTCGTATTTATTTATTTATTTGCGAAGCAGAGGCAGCGGAAAAGATTTTATTATTATTATTTTTTACTATTCAGCAGCATGTCTAATTTGGTTTGCTAATCTGTCATTTTTATCTGAAGAATTCACACAGCTGCGTAAACATTGTCATTACATAGAAGACAGAGAAATAGGGTCTGCGATTCAGCGCGTACTCACAAATTACGATTTGTACAAACAGTATGGGAAAAATGAACATATAATCGGTATTTCCTAGTTCCGTTTCGACGTGGATATATTTTGTTTGTTTCGCTGCGAAATTCGCGTGCAACTAAAAATTAAATGCTGCCACTTTCGGCCACGTTGGAGCACCCAAATCCACATCGGCATCGGAATCGAAATCCCCCAGAGAGCGAGCCCCAAGCGAAGGAACCCCAAAACAGAGAAAGCCACGCGATCGACCAGCACGAAATACTCACGAGAGTGAGAATTAGGAATCGAGACAAAAATAAAAATATATAAGAAATGAGCAAATTGATTTAATAAAAAAATAAAATGACAAACAGGGTGTTAGAAAAAGGGGGAAAGTTAATAAGGAAGTATTATCATGTTATTGCTAATGAATTAATCCTTTCTGGCTGCCATTAATCATCTTAAATCTTGATTACTTTAGGTTATTCCTGGGTTAGAATCTTAAGATCTCTCTAAAAAGATTTTTTTATAAATATTTGCTCAAGTGTTCATATGGTATGATCAAAGACTTCATATCAATTAAAACATATATCCTTATTTACTTTAAGTTAAAATCTAACAATAACATTTATTTACGATTTTTTGTGATAAAGACCTCCCTAAAAACCATAAAAAAATAAAACAATGGGGATCCTAAGTTGTATTATATTTAAGAAGCTACAACCATTTTACATCTATTGTTAAAATGTAACAATAACATTTATTTAAGATTTTTTGTGATAAAGACCTCCCTAAAAACCATAAAAAAATAAAACAATGGGGATCCTAAGTTGTATTATCTTTAAGAAGCTACAACCATTTTATATCCATTGTTACATAAACTCCCCTAGCTGTTATTTTCTCCAAATTGTTTTCTACAACACAATCGTAAAATCCTCATAGACGTACCATAAGATCCCCAGCCGTGCACCACCCTGTAGAGCCGCTGTCACCATCCCATCCCCAGATATTTTTAGAATATAACAAAATAACACGCTCGCGCTGATGTAGTACATCATGTACGGCTCTTCAACTAGACGCGAGACCTTAGGTCGATCCGAACCCGAATCCGAATAGCCGGCAATAACAGCGGAATCGTTCCCATTCCCATTCAGAAATACCCGAAAATGAAGGCGAGTGATGCAGCCGTCAAAATTTGTCTTATTTGGGACCCCAAACAGCGTCGCTTCAACTTTTTGTGTTTTGTTTTTCAGTTTTAGAGAAGAGACCAAAGCGAATTGGGAGCGTGCGGAATGCGACTATGGCTATATATAAACCGGGTGAATTTTTTAGAATCCGAACCACGCATTGCTGTGACCCACAGAAGAAGTGCATCGAACGGGGAAATTATACAGACAATTGCGCAGGTGGCACACGTTGCAGGATGTGTCTTTTAAGAATAATATATATAGTATATATAGCGCCATGCGATTTCTCGACTACACTGCTGCCTCTGGCATACGTGATCATAATACCAATAGTTGACCCAAAAATTTCACCAGACTCTCGCACATTTATGAGCTTTCCTTCGGCTAAAATGCTTGGCAAAACAAATGGCACTCAAGTCGAGTCGACAAGGTGATAAAAGGGGGATTTAAATGGCCGCGTGGAGATCTGTGGGTCAGTTCTTCGCGAGACTTCGCGGCTCTTTCTCAGCCATTTAATGAGGGCACGGTAAAGACTAATAACGCCGCCTCAAGTTGGGAATTGACTACCTACCACACAATCGGGTTCCAGTTTCTCACAGTAACTTTCTCACGCATTCTAATAAGGCATCGTTTTCCATTGTCTCGATGGCCAGAGGAACCACAAAGTCCGGTGCAAATTAAGTGAGAAGTTACCGACAGGTAACTCTTTTTCGGGGGAGTTATTATCGCCCGGTTACTCACGTATTGTCGCCCTCTACGTGGAGCCACTCCCAAAAAAGCAAAAAAAAAAACCTCTAGAAAATCACTCATATCGAAGCGTTTTCGCTTTCATTTAAAGGCGACCCCTCACAACTACTCAACGCCAGAGCCCATAAATTTCTATTTTCTAGCTTTTATTTTTTTCGTAGCTTCGTAGTTTCTAAACAAATAACCAATAGAGTTAAATGCAAATGAGCCGACGACTAGAGCGGTTTAGTTACCCAAATAAATTGTGTTGTGCGGCATACGATTAGTCGCGCGTTTCTCTTTCGAATCGGAATCTGAATCCGAATAAAAAGCGAAATTTTGATTTCGGTTTCCTGATTAGTAGAACGAAGCCACCTTGCCTTACACCTTACAAATAGCTCTTCGAATAGCTTAATTTATGCAGATTCACCATGTTCAGGCGCTATATGTGTGTATACACATATAGCATGATATCGGCATATCGGCCACTGCTGAGACTTTGTTCGCCAGAAACCCAAAAGCGAAAGCACCGCAATATGAGCGGGACATTTTTGAGAATACCTCAAAATATGCAAGACACGCTATTGATCCCATTAAAAGAAAAACCACAACAACGAAAAAACAAGTAACAATCCGAAAAGGGGGGCTTTGATGATTAATTGTCTTTTAAAACAGTAGAGTTATCCCAATTTGGAACAAGAGAGTGCCTATAAAAATGGTGTCCCAGGTAACTTATAGGTAAAGGTATAAGATTTTTTACTACCTATAGTCTTACGAAACTTGAAATTTTCAAAATTCCATTTTAAAACATTTTATTTTTAATAATAATTCCAAAAAAAGTTAGTAGATTTCGATTAAAAAAGACAATATTTTAAAACATTTTATTTTTAATAATAATTCCAAATAAAAAAATACAATATTTTAAAACATTTTATTTTAAAAGTTAAATCGAAACGAAATAAGTAGTCTTCGTAGTTCCCAATAGTGGTGTAAAATCAATTTACCACGAATGTTTTGCCATTTTTACGATACGCAGGCGTACAAATAAAAATAAGCAATTTAAAAGCCCAAGTGCTATTAAAATTTCCTTATGTGAAAGTCAAATGTTCAGTGCAGCAGCTCTTGGCAACCGCAAAGCGAATAAATCCGTCCACTTGACCAACGAACGGAACAGGAAACTTGGAAACTTGGGCAATACTCGCGCACCTGAGATACGAATCTACAAATCCACAAATCTGCGCCAGCTTGGCTCAGACGGCTATTTTTGGCCAGACATCTGCGTGGAGTTGTTGGCACTAAAAAATTGGCATTAAAAATAAATGTAAGGTAACTCGAGTGCAGAGTGGGGGACAAATTAAATGGGAAACGAGGTCTGAGCGGTGTAAAAACATATGGAATATTGTCGAATGAATGGGGTATTGTAGTAAACGAATGATAAAGAATATCTATAAGTAAGGTTAAAGTCCTATTAAAATAAAATATACGATCCTATTTATTGATATGATATAATAAAATAAAAAAAATCCCATAAAAATCGCCCTTACTTTTTAATTACCTTAAGCCTAGATTATATCACTATTATTGCTTTATAAACTGTAACAGAGCATACAGAAATAAATGTGTGCTCAAAGTTTTTGGGTTTATGTAAGCCAAGTCGGCCCACACTCGTAGACCAAGTTGAGTGGAGCCCGAGCCCGAAAACTTCATCCACTTTTGGCTTCCAGGTCCAGCATGTTGGCTGCTTTTCCGCATGTTTTGTTTTCCGTTAAAATCAAGTTTATAGTGTCTCTGGGTATTTTGGCCACTTTTTGGCAAAGTTTGTCTCTGGGATGGCAGAGTGGTTTGGTCTCTATTCCTCACCTTGTAAACTAGTAACACTCATTTGGGCATTCATTTCTGGTACAAGTAGTAAGCACTCCACTAATCACACAATTAATTGAGTTGATCTTTTAGAAAAGTTTTGGAGGGGAGACTAAGAGGAACCAGCTTAAGATCCATTGACCTGATATTTCTTTTATCTTCCAAGAACAAAAGGGGTAGTTGAACTCGGAGTATCTGTCGCATCATCTTGGGATATTTAGCTGCTAGCCAAGTGAAACAGAAGCAGAACTACGGGTACTCCGTACACCTGAAAGTCAGTCAGTCAGTTGGATTGCCGAGTCACCTGTCGTACTTTAACGGTTCTCACACTCTCGTAACAGCCTCAGAAAACCTGACTTGTGTATCTTTGGCAAACACACAGAAATTACAACTGTGGCAGCTCTGGAAAGACGAAAAACTACCGAGTGGCTGGCAGCCATCAAGACTCAAGACTCGAAAATCCCAACCCAACCAAAACCGAACCGGCCATGATATTAATCGTAGTTGAAGGTGTTTCTGCGCCTAGTTTCTATGGTATCACCTTAAAAATCCCATATAAAATGTATATCAAAGGCATACACAAATTGGAAAGGTTTATAACTTTAAGCACTTTATTCAAGAAATAAAGCTGCCAGGATGGCTTACCAGTAATGTGTTTATACATTTTTTTTTTTTTTGGTGAAAGCTCTTGTGTGTTGACCTGCTAATCACCCAAAACCCCTTGTTCAAAATAAATGAAAATCTGTAAAATCGAACTAAGATACCCTGGTTAGCATAAAAAACTACAGTTTCTTTTATGGGCTTGAATTTACGTTTAAATCTCTAGCGATATGTAAATCGCCAGCTGGACTTTTTTGTATGTGATTTGCTTTCGTTGGCTTTGCCATTTCCATTTCCCAGAAAATTATGTTGAAAAATGATTGGTGCGGTGAACAAGCAATGCGAAGCAATAATCAAGTTGCAGTCGTCGTTATTCAAGACATTACCACATGCGAGCATTCCATTTCGCTTTTAATAAATGGCTTACAAATGACAATTAAGCGAGATTTTCAACGGAAAATTGAGTTCTTTAAACTCCAAAAGAGTGAATGAAATTTTTTTGTATGCCATGGCAAAGAAGTGAATTCACGGAAATGGCTTTATACAAGTTTTACGACCTTTATTCATTCTTGTAAAGTGGCAGTATTCTATATAGGTAGCTCATATATATATATAGAAAAAACGAGGAAACGGTAAACCATTCTTGATAACGGCAACCATTATGCAAATTGAAATCGAAGGAGCAATAACTGGGAATTGGGATTGGTGCAACAGCAATGCTTTCGCCATGCGAATGTGATTGAATTTGAATTTATTTTATAACGCTTGCCTCGCAGTTGCAACAGTTAGCCACAGCCGATGGAAATAGATATAGATATAGATAATTCACACACATATATATATATATATATATCTATCTGAATCACCTCATATGCATAAGAGCCAATCTACACGTTCAGGCATTTGAAAGATGCAATTTGCCAGTTGCATCTCGCTTTAGGAAATGACTTCTCGACAATATTCGTTTAAATATGCATTGATTGAGTGAGTAATAGATTAAGTGAAATACATTATTATCGGCACAGAGTGCTTGCATGGGAAAAGTAAGTCGCAGCGAGTTATTTCGATTATATACGTTTTGTTATTGAAATGCAATTGTGTAATGCGTGGAAAAATTTCAAGTTTTCTGCGGAATTTTTGCATCATATTTAACGAATATTAGAAATTCCTTTTCCTTACAATGGATACCGTTATTGGTAGGTATCTTTAAAAATATTTTAAATAACTATTATGTCAATTTTAATAACATTTATTATGAGTGATATTAAGTGAAGTCCTAAACTGCTCAAACAATTAAATGTATTTTCCTTAATAAAAATAAAAAAATATTTCAGAAATATTTTCGAATTTTGGTTTTTAAAGATCTGTTGAAATCTTTGATCTTCCCCCAAAAACATGTTTTTTTATTAGTACTACGTATATTATGATCGAAAATCATTATTTGCATAAAAGGAAACGTGTTTTCAATCGTTTTATCCTTATATTAAAAACCTAATTTATTTGATATTTTCTTTTACAGTGCAGTATCATTTTCCCAAGATAAAATCCGAAACTGATCTTTATTAAAGCTGGCAAAATCACAACTTTCTAACAAGAAACGCACATGATTGGAGAATATTAGCTCGTGATTTATTGCCAAAGTCGAGCCAACTTCTATCGACCTGAAATTCTGATGATGGCTATTCAAAGCCAATGAAATGAAAGCCGCGCTTCGTGTGAATAAGCAAATATTGGAATATACATATGTGCACGATATATGAAGTATCTTGGTCGTGTGCGCGATGGCGCAAATGCCAAGCACTGTGAGTCACGATAATCACTTTTCGCGGCGACAAACACGTAGCGCAATATAGGAATATACATACAAGTATTTTATTTATATGTTAATATAAACACAGGCCCATTGTGTATAACCGCTAAAATCCGAACATTTCGAGTCGTAAAAGAGCGACTCGAAAAAACGGGTTTTTGTGGCCACTTCGATTCTGCTGCTGCTGTTTCGCAGTTTGCTGCTCAAAATACTAACGAGTGAGCCTAAATTGTTAATATCGCAGGTAGCGGCAGATACTTGCAAAAGCTCGCACATGCCATGTGCAACGTGCAGCGTGCAACTAGCAACTAGCAATGTGCAACATGCAACACAAACCACAGTCGAAATGATGTCAGCACAGATAAATTAATGTAAGCCAAGCCAAACCCGCTTCTGTGGGAGATCTCACTCGGAAAGTGTGCGATGAGAGGTGCGAAACAATGGAGGCCCCCAGATGATGAAGAGCTGGGTGCTCGGGAATTACGATTCGGATGCGCATTCCGTGGGATGCGCACGGTCGATGTCGATCAAAACCATGTCAATGGAGCCCAGCGAAACTCGGTGAAATAATTGCGGTAGCTCCAATATTTTTGCATACGCCAAAGTCACATTCGAAACTATTACGACCTCTAAACTGGATCTCTCATACGATCATCTTATAGTTTTTTCATTGATGAGCCATGTTTTGTTTTTCTTTTGACCGAAAGTCAATTTCCATATTCATTAACACTAAATAAAGGGCAATAACAATAAATATTTTTATAACGGCGTTTATGGATGCTAACTCCTTTCATCAAAATACACATTACTTCCCTTATTAACGCCATTTCAATTCATAATGATTGCAATCTATGCAAATCTTAAACTGAAAGATATCATTGGTCGCCGAAATCTTACGTATAATACCTCAGATACGAATGGTTTCTTCCGGCGACATAAAGATGCCAGTCAAAATATTGTGTTAATATATATTTTTCAGGATATTGAAAGTTATAATATCTATTATTTCTACCACTTATTAAAGATCCCATAAAAATGTAAGAAATTTTAGAAGAAACCCATATAAAACTCACCGTTTTCCATTGCGAGTAGCACGTTTCTCGGTCTCCGCCTCCTTGACGCTATCCCAGCTGTCGCCCACTCCCGAGGACATGTCGTCCAGCCGCTCCTCATCCTCCATGCCCGAGTCCTCGAGGCTGATGTGGCAACTGGTCAGAGTCACTGCGGTGCCATTGTCACCCACCTCGATCCAATCCGAGGTGCGAATGCGTTGGGATCGCTCGGTTCCGTAGGGCGAGGAATCCGTGGAGCAGCCCGAAGGACAGCGTTTCCTCGAAGACACCCCCTCCTTGCCAATATTCTCCTTCAACGATTTATTGACCGCAAAGGTGAGGGTATCCTCCTCATCCACATCGCCATCCGCATCCTCCACATTGTCCGCATCCACATCCTCCGTGTCCCCATCATCGATATCGATAGAGTTGTAGCGCCTGCGTGGTGCTACACTTTTGGGAGTGGATGTGTTTGGGGGCGTTAGTGGGGATTTGGTGGTGGGCAGCTGTTCCAGGGAGCAGGACTTGTTCCTCATGGCCGCCAGTTCCGAGATTAGCATCTCGTGGAAGGCCTGCTTCTTCTGGGGAGTATTTCCCACGCTAATCGAACTCTTCATGGTCGGCGTTTGGTTGGAACCCCCATTCACATTGATCCTCATGCAATTCCCGGTGGACTGGATGGTCAGGACGGGATCCGCCCCCTGTTTCAAGGCCTCGTGCTTGGTTATAATGGTGGTATCGGTGGCTGCCTGTTTCTGGCTCTGATTTATAATGATTTCCGAGAACAGACGCTCGGCGGCATTCTTGAGATTATTCTTGATCTCCACAGTGCGGCCAGCCAGGAATCCTCCAGGTGGGGTGCTCTGCTCCTTCTGGAGGCCATCCAGCGTGGTCTTGGATCTCCTGAAGAGGCCTTGGTTACTAGGTGCCACCGGTATATCCTCCACATCCAAGGTGGCCACGGGTAGTTGAACTATTTTCCTGGGTCTGGGCAGAGGTTGGCTAGCTGGCTGGAGTCCCGCCCTCTCAAAGTCCACCTTTCCCAGGCTCAAACGGGTATCCTTGCGTGGCGTGGTCTGCGGAGAGCCACCGATGACGCTTATGGAGTTATGACGATTCACCGTGACCACCGAGGAGGAGGAGGAGGTGCTGATGGTGATGGGATCCCGGGGCTTGGCCGTTGGCACATCGGGTGCCTTGCGCAGCTTCAAGGGCTTCACCGGCGGAATGGGATTCGCCACCACCGCTGTGGTGGGCGTTTGGGTCTGGGCCTGTTTCTTGGGCAGATTGACACTGGGCGACTTGTAGACCAACGTGCGACCCACTGCACTCAGTTGGCTCACAAAGGTGGGCTTCTTCTGGATAATGGGCGGTGTGACGCCCGGTCCCGATCCTCCATGGGCTGCTGCTGTCTTGGGCCTGGGTGGCACTGGGGGACCCGGCCTCTTAACCACCACTGCAGTGGCTCCTGCTGATCCGGCGGCTGTGGTGGCCATCGGTGGTTGTTAGCTATATTCTCACGCCAAAACCGCACGCGAAAACCAGTATTTTTAGGTCACTTCTCGAACGGCGAACAAGAGACTACTGCGCTTATTTATTATTATTACTTAGCATAAGCGCGCAAATGGGAAACTAGTTTTGTTTGGCTCTTCTCACATGGCGATCTCCTCATCCCCGCATCTCCCCGCCGATCCGCCGCCTGCTCTTCCAATGCAGCTGCCTTCGAAAGAGTCGATCTCTGATCTATTTTGAATATAGGCCAGTGCAACGGAGCTAGTTGGATGTTGGATGTGCCAAGTAACACTTTATTGCTCGGTTATTCTGCTATTCAGTTATCCGATATGGAATATGGCCACTCGGCTTTTTGCTCTTTGGCGAAACTCGTTTTTACGTTGATCTTTGGGGTTCTGTGGAGTTTAAAGTGAAAGGGTTCCGTTTATTTTGGTTTCTGGTGTCTCTACTTTGGGCCAATGGAAACTTTTAAGGCCCACAATGCCAAGCCATCATTATTTTTTTTCCGAAAAAGAACTTAAAAAGCCTGCAACCTATAATAAACAATCTAATTGCTCTATTATAATAGGAAATATACTTGAGTTCTTTAAAGTGAAAGGGACCTGACCATAATATTCGAAGGTAGTTAAATCAATTAAATAAAGCTCAAAAGGCTGAGATAAGCTGACTAATGAATAAGCTATAAACAAAGAAAAGGCTTAAAGTTTTAACAAAACCATAAAGGCACTTAAAATATTTAACAAAACACACACGAATACACTTTATAAAGAATGGCGTTGGCAATTAACGGTTTTTGTTGTTTGTACAAAGAAGTTTCACTTTAGCACTGGAATTTCGGCACTTGCTGGATCTCGAGTTTACGATCTTTTAACGGCCTTTATTTGTTTAAATTGTATGTATATTATTTATGCACTGCACCCACACACGCACACACACCTAGATATAAATCACTGAAGCGATTTATAAGGCAGGGTTAAATGAGTTTATAGAGGGTTTTTTTTCTCTTAAGATCAGTAGTTCCAGTAAAAAATGGAAGTTATCTCGGGGGATTCTAAATGAGTTGAGTGATTCATCTGCGTTTGTCAAATAGTAAATATTGCACTTTTGCGCTTCAAATAGCTGAAAACCATTGCATCCGATACACTCACTCACACACACCCAGGCACACTCACACACACACGGTGCTTTGAACCGATACGAATACGGATACGAATACGATATGTCCGCTGAACGTTGCGCTTTGCACGAGAGCCAGAAATCAACTGAAACGGAGAAAAAAGATTCGAAAGAGCGAATGCTAAGCGCACCTTGCTTAATATTGTTGTTGCTACACGGCCCCACGAGAGTGTGTGTGTGCTAGTGTATTGGTGTGCGTGAGAGTGCGGCAGTGTGGGTGCTTTGGATAAGCGAGTGACGCGGCAAAACTCGAAAAGTCTGCACTTTAAAGATTTCAAGATACTACAGGTAGACGCTAAACTACACTATATCTAAAGAAAAATTTAAAAAAAAAAGGTTTATTTATTAGAAAAAATATTTGTTATACGTTGTACCTTATTTTATTTATAAAATACATTATATCTTTCAGGAATTTTGAAATTGTGTATGTAATATATAAAATTAAATCTTTAATAAAAACGGTGCTAAACTTAATTATATTTTACTGTAAATAAAATTTTTCAAAAATTGTTTACCACACTTTGATTTTTATCTTTTAATAAATAAACATTATTAATATGTAATCTTTCTAATAGTTTAAACGAATCGTTCTTAAAATATATAAACTCTCTTTATAAATCATTTAATAAAATTAAATATTCAATTCACTTTAAGTTTTAATAATGATTCGTTGTGGTTAGCCTTTAAAAAGTTATCTTTGGTTTCTGTTATTTTTTTATGACAGACCCTTCAATAAAACCCCAAATAGTTAGAGTTTCGAGGAGTTAGAAACAAAACGAGTTGAACTTTAATATATCTTTAACTTTTCAACCGAAGCGAACCACACCAAAAACCAGCTCTTATACAATTCTGGTTCCTCTCTTTTAAATAGCTCTCCGGATTTTTGGAAGAGAAACTTGGCACATGGCCAGAAGTGCATTGATTGCTTCTTGAAAACGGGTGGTGTACTATGAAGACGATGATGATGGGGTCCCCCGTTTGCCGGCGTCTGGCTGCTGTTCGTTTTTTGCTTTTTTGGGGGATCGTCTGGCGTTGCAACAGCTGTTGTTGCCGCATCGCGACAAAACACCCGCCACCCCAACTCCCGAAAATAAAATCTTTATTGATTGCATGTGCAAGTACTGCTGTATGTAACATAGGGTGGACTTTCATGAGACGACATAAGTAGTAAATGAATAATATTTTGTAACATTAAAATATTTGGTTTAAAAAAAAATTACGCATACGTAAAAAATTACTCATACGACCTGTTTTCTCAGTCAACCTGTTTAAGAGAATACCATACAAATTTGGAAGGCATGCGAAAGGGTATTTTTAGGGTGAAAGTAAGATCCCAACAAAGACATTCAGTTAGTAAAGACCATATAAAGAGACCTAAAAGAGATTTTTGACAAAGATTTTGCAAAGACAGCGATTAACGAAAAATAATCAGAATAAATATATATTAAATATATTCATAAAAAATTACTACCATTCTTTAAGAAGCATTTTGGTTTAATATTTTACATTTTAATGAAAGTCGAAAAAAAAGGCAACACTGCGTATGAGTAATTTTTTTTAGAACAATTTGGTCCACTCTTATGAATATGCACAGATTTTACAGAATTACTCCGCCATGAATGCATATTACATATGTTTGTGTAGACATGAAATAGGGAGTTAAATTAATAGCTCTAATCGTGCTTCCCTTTTCACCACTTTTACTAATGTCACTGCTGAGTAAAAGGCCCCAGAATATATGATACTATACAATGTCAGTATGCAATTTATGGGTCCACATAGCATTGTATATGTTTGTTGCAGACTATTCACTCCTCTTTTTGGGGGTAAAGCCATTTGAAACTGGCGCATTTATTATTGAGTGAGTAGACGGTCATCGCTAAACTATGCAAATTAGGTAGGGAAGCCAAAAAACGAGTCAACAGGAGCCAAAACATTTAAACCAATGGCTGCTTTACTCATGTTTTGTCTTTCTTTTACTTCCAAATCAAGTATTCTGTACTTCAACCCTTCCTGCAATTATAATACCTAAGATTTACAAATGTCTGCAGTGTGGTGCCCCATATCGAGTTACAACCATCTTTGTTTACTTTGTACTTATTACTAGCACGCACCTGAGGAAGCCCCAAATACGAAGGTTAAGCTTTTGTTAAATAGCAGCCCAGCCCGTCGGAATGAATGTTTTAGACATACTCTAATCCCGAAGCACTTCAAAACCAAGCCCCCTTCCATTATCATAAGCAAAAAGATCGTTAGCAGAATTAAAGTTACAGTTTATGTCCTGTTTGCACATTTTTACTTTACACAAAATATATGTTGTTTAAAATTTAATTATAATAAATGGGTTAGATTAAGTTTGTTTGATTTTTAAAATAACTTATGTTCGATTCGGCGCTCCGAGTCATTCGTACCCTTGCAGGTTGGCCAGTAGTTCAATTTTAATCTACATAGTTAAAGTCAAGTTAGTGACTTATGGCCAGAGACGGACAGATTTAATCATAATCGAGAATATCAAAAACAAAGCTTCTGTACAGTCAAAATTTAAACTTACAAGGGCATAACAATATACAATTGACTTTCAAAATAATCAACTCGTTAAAACAAATACCTATACACATATTCACACACTCAGCGTTAAAAATACATAACATATTTTGCGTAAGATTAAACAGTTCGCGCCAGCAGCAATTGTTAACAACTTTTACAATGGGGAATAAAATAGGTGCTTGGGGGCAGACAGAAATTAGTAATTACGGATTATATGCATATATAAATAAGCGATGGCGCTAGTTACTAACGATACAAAATGTCACAAATACAAAAATAAAATAATATTTTACTTTTACTCTTCTATTTATCTCATCCGCTACCTAAAGACTAATCCGCAATGGCCGTGTAGGGTAGACTGCTGTGTTTCGGCTTCGTCTTGTTGATGAAGACCTTGATGGCGCCATTGAAATCGGCGCTGACCAACACATAACCACATCCCTTTTTGTGCTGCTCGACCAGTGGATCCGGCTGATTGTGAGCCAACTGCAATCAGGAAACATGTTTATTAGAAGTACTCTTATTGTAATCTGGATTATCACCCACCTTCTCATTCGAGATTTCATCCGGTTCGGGCTTGATGATAGCCTCTGGGTGTGGCGCGAATATGGCACAAGTGACCGTAGCATTGTGTGCTTTAATGCCTTCCCAGAAGTCGCTGCGATCGCGGCGAACCTGCAGGCATAAAAAACGATATAAACATATTTTTATTCAAAGATTTTGTGTTCACCCACCGAGCTGAGTTTGGAGTAGTCATGGTTTGTTTTCCAAATATAGATGCATTGATTCTCGGATCCGGCGATTATATACTTTCCATCGTTGCTAAACGATCCCTTGATTTGCGAGGACACATTCAAATAGCCCTTGTATTTGCAGGACAAGTTCAAGTCCCTCAAATCGTAGAGGCGAACTCTGCTGTCGTTAGAGGTGACCAGAATCTTGTCTTCACCGGGCATCGGTTCAATGCCACTGATCTTGCGGCCAATGCGATTTTTACCCCTGGTGGAGCGCACATGAATCTGCGTATGGTATTTCAGCTGATCCGTGTTATAAAATATGCAACGGCCGTCATACGTCCCGACCACAGCAAACTGTCCGTTTTGGCAGAAGTTGGCAGCCGTTATAAGCTTCGCCTGGCCATCCACCTCATTCCATAGGGCGACCTTCTTGTCGGGTATATTCCACAACCTTAGCTTGCCATCGAGACTGCCACTCAAAAAGTAGCGATCATCGCGCGGATGGAACGCAATAGCGGTGACAAAATCGATATGCTGAAAACAGCAAAGGCACTCCTTTCTGGATATGTGCCAGAGCCGCACAGTCTTGTCCATGCTGCTCGACAGAATGAAGTAATTCTTTGACCAGCTGACGTCCAGCAAATCGGAGGTGTGTCCATTGTAGGTGCAAAAGGGTTTCGGCATAAAGGGGCCCGTACATTTCTCGGCGGCGGTGGCCATGGCAATGGCTTCTTCCGCCGAATGCTGCGAGACGAGCGATTCTTGCGAGGGCGTTGGCGAGGATTTTTGGTCAGCATTGTATTTGTTGCGCATGTCCTTAAACGAAATGATAGGACATTACAAAAATGGATAATTAAGTGCTTAGAATTAGTTTACCTGGAAGAACGGATAGGCATCCTTGAGAACCCAAATCCTCAAAACCTTGTCCTGCCCAGCAGTGGCCAACAGTCTTCCGCATGAGCTGAACTTCATGCACCACACGGCACTGGTGTCTTCGCCACTCAAATCCTGCACGTGCTGCAGTTTGGTAAACTCGTAGGGTCCCTTGTTTGACGACGAAGCCTTGATTTTGATATTCTGCTCGGGATTCATGGCATCCACAATGTCGGCCACATCCTCCTTGTGCCGCGCATGCGACACCTCGGATGCAATTGACTTGGCCTTGTCCACCGTCTTTCGCATCGTGGTGCCGAAGAATCTTTTAATCCGCGCCGTCTTCTTTTTCAGCCGACTGCCATCCTCCGCTTCGAGCTCCTCCTCGTCGGCCGGCTGACCCTCGATGCTAGGCGGTATGCCTATCACACTTTCCTCATCGGACTCCTTCTGGATCACCTCCAGATGGGATGTCAGCTTTAGGATGTGCAGCGAGAGCGGATTCCATCCCTCAGGCACTGGTGGTGAACGCATTTCGGATAGCGGCATATTCTCGCCCGTGTCTAAATTTTTAACAGGAACTTGTTCAAGGATCTCAAAGTCGGTTAGCTGCTTGCCTGAGCTGGTTCGCGTGCGCACGTAGATGTTCATCTGCTTAAGGACATCCTCGTCGCCGGCGGATTTGCGGCGCTCCTTGTCGTTGACGCCGCGATAGAATCCAGGATAGCTGCAGTATAGTTAGGCGTCATTAAAAAGGGAATAAAAACGAAAGCATACGATTATTCACCGTGTGGAGCTGCCCAAGCTGTTCGATCCAGTACCCGCCAGCTTCGGTCGGTTCGCACTTTCCATTAGCATTTTCTCAATGCGCTCGATTTCATCTTGGGACGGACCCTGTGCCTTGTTGCTGGCTTCATCGCGTGGTTTGACCACATAGCCACCCTGAATGGCCTTGAACAAGTTCAGACCCTGATTGGGATCGATGGAACTGCGGGTGATAGTTATACCATGCGTCAAAAACTTTTAAGGATAAATAAATTAATGCCTAATTACCTAACCCTTCCTGGTGCCGAGTTACTTTTCGCCGAATTCGATGGACTCGGCTTGGAGTGAACCGATGTTGAACTGTTACCCAGAGATTGCGTGGGCTTGGGGCCAGCAATCGTGACCGAAGAGGCCATGGGACGCATATGAATCGCACTTGTCGAGGGCATGGACGAGGATGGCGCCGTAGTCGAGGCTGAAGCCGAGACAATTGTATTCGTGGAGGAGCAGGTCAGTGTGTTATTGGAGGCTGAGGTGGTTGCATCATTCAGGGAGCTCTCGAACTCGCGTAACTTTTGCTGAAGACCCTGTACACTCTTCACAGATCGGGTATCACTATCGGTATCTTCGTTATCCGCCGGTGGCAAACTATACTGATCCGAGGAACTTATAGAGCAATTTCGGGATTTCTTCTTTCTTCGCGGCGGCGCCACGGGTCCCGACGAGGTTATGGAATCTGTTGTTTTGGACTGGGCAAGCTTTGTGCTTGCTATCACATCCGGTTCCTGCAGCATTATGGCACCAGCAGTAGAGGATTGCAGGGAGGATGTTGTACTAGGAGGAATCCCTGTTGTGGCGGCCGCTGCCGCAGCTTCCTGACCGCTTTGCTGATGCTTTGGCGAAACCCTGGGCGTGCTCATCCCGGAAGAGGTATTTCCAGTGCTCGGCGGAGTGGAGTTGGTAGAGGATGCGGGCTGCGTCTGCTGTTGCTGCTGCGCCTGCTGCTTCTGCTGTTGCGCATTTAACGAGGCCAGGGACTCGCGATCTATGCTAATAGCTGGGGAGCGAATAAAATAAGAGTGTCAGTGGCTGCTTTGTTGACTTTAAAATATCAATTTTTACTCACCCGATGGATCAATGCTGCCCGCCAAGATGCGGCCCACGCGACCCAGTGATGTCATGCTCTGTATGCTCATCGCATCGGTCTCAATGACCTTAAACGGATGCGTCGAACGGTTGGTGAAAATGCCATCCGTTGAGCTGTTCTGTAATTTTAATTAAAATCATAAGTACACCTGGGAGACCATCGGCGGTGGTGACACAACGAAAAGCTGAGCAAACACGCTAGATTACAAAAATGTATACCTGAGAATCAGGTGTGAGTGTATTTCCTGGATTATCATCTTCATCGTTTTGCATGCACTGACGTAGTTCGTGAAAGCGCTGTCTACCCAACTAGATATGCGATTTATATCGTTTTATTTGAACATTTGTTCGACATTCGATTTTAAGTTGTTTATCCATTTTTTTCAAGTTGGGCATTTAGTTTTATATTCGTTGGATTTACGAAATGAGGCGGAGAAAATATGAAAGTAAAGAACACAAATATGGACACAAAATTAAGGGGGTGATTTGGCTATTATTCATTAGATAGTGGTTTTTATGTATTTGGAGAAATAAAAATCACCGAATTGATAAAACATTAAATGTGCCTAGGCTTATGCAAAATGACCAATGTGTAGTTGCTAAGTAATTATGAAGAGACATTTTTTACTCGAGGGGGGAACGTGTGATATGACTAAATGCAAAATTTAAAAACCTAGGTTTATCTTTATGCCTTGAAGTGGTTGTGCTTTTGCAAGTAAAGACTGGGTAAACTCTATAAACCATATCATATCGGTTTTTAATCAATTTTAAAGGTCGCCTATAGAGGAATTGAACATTTTATGGCTGTTAACTCAGATAGTAACTATGGGTAGTTGTCTAAAATGGTAGGTATATGAGAATAACTAGGTGGGAAATTAAGTAAAGGGAATTAACATGGAGAGTAATGCATTTCCAAACGAAATTTGATTTCACCTAGTTTATAGCATTGTAATTTTAGCTAATTAGTGCTCAAATAATATAAAAAGAGCCACAAACAAGATTTATAATAAAAGTTACTAAGCAAAGTTCAGTTCCTCATTTTTTATAATATAGAAAAATGAATGTTAGACTTAAAAAAAAAACACTCCAAAACTCATTACACCGGACATGTGAGCTGAAGGAGGGCTTTCACACATATGAAAATGGTTTCCCAAGGCCACCGATGATGGATCGTTGCCCCTGCTCGATGACATCATTAACTGGGTCTAGCAAAAGGGAAGGTAGGTCCTCCACTTCAGAACCCATCCACTTACGGATCCAAGCACGGGCTTCGGCTCCACAAAGACCCCGGCATCCTGCTGCTTGAGACGGGCACCCAGGCTATTGGTGGGACTCCTGGTGGCGGGCGTTCCAGCGCCAATGGGCGTGGCATCGCTGTCGGAGGAGGCGGCCGCATTCACACGCACGGCGGGATCGGGGAAGATGAACTCCTGGGCAGCCTCGGGCGGTAGCTTCCGACTGAAAAGGATTTGGTTTAAGTAGAGATCTAGAAGGGCTAACCATCAAGTACTTACCACAAAGTCGCATGACGATTGGGCGTTGTGTCCTCGGCATCGAAAAACTCCTCTGAACTGTCCGAATCCGTTTCCAGCTTACTCATCTCGTGTCTTCGGATTTCCGATCTGTGATTTGTGCGCTTTGTGATGGCTATCCTATCGCTATTACCTAACCACCCAATTCACATGCAAATTGTTCACGAAATTACGCTTTTCTCTCTGCTTTTTTTTTTGTTATTGATTCCCTTTTGTTGCTGCGGCGCCCCACTGTCTTTTGTTGTTGTTGCTGTGCTGGTGCTGCAATCACTGCTGTGACGTCACTCGCTGCCGCACAAGCGCTGATGGTAATGCATTTAACATTTTGCTGTCGCCTGGCTCTCGTTGAACATAATCGCACTGCTAATTTAGACCTTAATCAATTGTTAATTGAGTTTTTACGCTTGATACGCGTAAATACTAGTGGTGTCAGTTTTTCGATTGCATCGAGTATGATTCATGAGCAATCGATTGAACTAGAGATGGACGTGCTTTATGCATCGTGACACGGGCAAATATCTAGGGTATTCCCTATTGAATTCATTCATTTCGGCCAGCTGTTGGTCAGCTGTTTCATACAAACTCAATTTTTAGAAATTGCAACATTATAAATTCGCAGTATTTTCGTAAAAAATTATCCAGGTTGGAAGGAAGGAATTAATTGTTTATTTTCAGTAACTATACATATTCCGTTAAATTGTATTTTTATTTTGTATTTTATTTTAGATTTAATCCCTGTGAACTTATTAAAAAGTGGTAGCCGTACATTATTCTATTTTACATAGCAACGGTAAATGTTTAAAAATTTTTAATCAAGGGAATTCCCCCTTCTTATCAAAGATTGTTACCTTGGTTCGTGTCTGAGCTAAAACATCATCCGATAGTTGCTGATAAGATATCGATAGACCGACATTTTGATTCGTTTTGCCATCTCAAATGCAATTTTCCGCACGGCCCTCGAACGAAGTAAACAAAGCAAATGCATGTGATTTGGGGAGCTTGTAACTTTTAGGAAAGCGACGCGCGGGGCGACGACATCGCGAATAAAGCCGTGAATCTGAATTGCGCGGGGCCAAGTGTATATTTAACTTTTGGTAGAGCCAGGCCACAAACAAAATAAAAGTGAATCCAACAATTACTGCGGAGTAAAAAAACGGGTGCCAATGATCGCTACTACGCAATAGAAAAGTAATTTATCTAACAATTTCGCTACCACCACAAAAACCAATTGAAACGAAACCGAAAGTTTTGGTTTTTATTCTCCACCATAAAATTGATAAGAGCACGTTAACCTGTTCCTGTGGCAAGCCAAATTACGGTAAAAATAACTGCATAATAATAAACCGAACCGATTTCACAAGAATCGAGGTCAAAAGCGAACAAAGTCTGGAAAATATTGGAAATCACTAGTACTATGTAAACTATATTATTACGTGACACTATTGCTTTGTGTTGAAAAAGAACTGAATCGATTTAAAATATATGGTATAGATATGTTCTATATCATATGACATTCAACTTTTGGAACTGGAACAATGAAGTCAAAAACAGTTTTTTAAATCGATCCAGATGGTGATCCTTATCAGTTTTGAGTGTTTATCGTATCCACTTAAAACAATTATTGTTTCAACGTTCCATTATTATACCATTCGGTTTTTAGATAAAAACCATAAAACTATTTCCGAAAAATGTGGAATATATCCGCATATCATAGTCAAATTACCAGCTTCCGCATAGATCTTTCAAGAATTCATAACGGCATAACTAACCTAGTGTAAGATTATCATCCACACGTCACTAATAGCGGCCATATTTGATAAATTCTCAACAGTACTCAATCTAATCTGAAATCTGTGCTCTGAGCACTATAATAATATGCGTGTATTGTCGTTTATCAGCGGTACATACGTATATTATAACAAATCGACTAGACTTTGTTGAACAACAATACAATGATAACTTGTTTTGCAAACTGGTTCCGCGGCTTCAATCTTGTTTATTAATTTTTATGGAGAATCGAAGGGTTTTGACTCTGTATGCTGGCACAATACCATATGTACCCATGTGATTTTCAGTAATTCTTCTCAGTACATATTATCGGGATGAAAACAAAGAATTTCCTCAGAAGAAGTGGTTTACAAGGGTGACAAATCTATTTATATGGATGATGAGTATATCAGAGCTTTTTAGCTTGATTAATAAAGGGGAAAGTACCAATGTTTGTTTTTCCGACCTTCAATTCTTTTGTTTGAGCTGATGTAAATAATATGTATATGATTATCTTTGTATTTCGAATATATCTTGGTTATATGTTAACCTTATCTCTCCCAAGGGACCCAGTTTTTCACTTAAATTCAGTATTCCCGCACGTTTTGATTGATAATCAAAGCTTCACTACGCCATGTCTCATTTTTAGTGCAGCGTGCAAAATAATCTCGGCCATTTTGATGATCCATTGAAAAATTGCGGCCCTATTGGCGACAACAGTGATTCAGAAGTGATTAACGAGTCAGCAATTCTTTACAGTGCATAGATTTCATACAATCTTGCGAATATAGATAGCTTTGGAACCCCCTAATTACACTCTCGGTTCAATTCTTCTATATGAACGACTGTAGAAGACGATTCTTCCCCCATAACGAGCTCAGTTACCGGCGCGATAAGACACGAATTTGTGGAGCTTGGAGCATAAATTTCCGCATTAGCAACAGTCAAGTGTGTTATAGTTACTTTATTGTGTTAACAGTTGAAAGTATACAAATACCCACACGCCACAAATCAACTTTGAAGCGCAGAAGAATCTATTGTCCTCGAGTTCTATGTAGACACGAAAAATGTGCTACATTATGTGCCTCTCTAGATTCGTACATAATAATCTCTGCGAATTTCGGATTTGTACATACAGGATTACCGAAAAGAATCTAGAAATCTAGACAGTTTTTATGAAAGGCTCGTCAAAAAAAGAAAACAATAATTAAGCCCAACAGCTAAATACATATTCCTCATTTATTGTGCTGAAATTGGAGTATTTATTCAAGTGATCAAGTGATACATATGTACATACAAACTTGAGTGGCTTCCTAGTAACGAAATTTTGACTACTTAAAAAAAAGTCTTATAAACCGGCTTTAAAGTTGAACAACAAGATTTGCTTTCCTATATCAGTTTTTTAAAGAATCTCTTTAAAAAGCATAAATTACAATTACACAGTTTAATTTTAAAATATAAAATGGTCATGGTTTATAATATAGAGTTTAAATCAAGTCGATTGAACTAAAAGTAAAGATTTCTTGGAAATGAATCATTTTACAGCCTCTCAGTTTTTAATATATATAGTTATTCAGATAGACCCACCTTCCCTCCCCCTTTTCACGTAATTACACGGCGTCTAAATCTAATCTAAATAATTTGCTTTGTGATAGTTCAATGACAATGACTGTGAAAGATAAGAGGCGGCCATAGTTATAGTATTTCCTTTCCTTCGCTCACGGGTTCGTCTTTCGCATCGCTACGGCTATATGTATATATGTACCTATATGTAGATTTCGAACTCTAGAGGTATAGTCACAGTTCTTGCGGGAATTTTTGAGATGGTGGCAGTAGCATATACCCCCTGATTCCAATGCCGATGCCGATTCCCCCAATACACATGTGTAGTATTGCCGTTTAACAAAGCCGCCGAAATCGTACCACTCCATTGTAGCAGCGCCATCGTAATCTTATCGCTGGAAAAGTGAACAGTTTAAGCTGCATCGTGCACATCAAATCGGAAATCAAATGGAAACAAAATATCTTGACGTGGGCGTTTCGAACCCAGCGTCTTCTGAATTTTCGTTTAGTCTGTTTGTGCACATTGGAAACGACGGTTATCGAGTTTTGCGCCTCTGACATTGTTCTTTTTCGCTTAATTTACGGTCTGTTTTAGTTGGTAGCAGTGTTATAAGTGTAGTTTATGGTTTATAGGGGTGATTTACAAAGGAAATGTATCATAGGATTGCTTATTTTCAACTAAGTAAATATAATTGTCATTGGCAACACTTCTTTAATTTGATATACAATCAGTTTACAATATTATAGTTAATTAATTATAGCTAAATTATAATTGTGCTATCGAATTAAAAAAAAGCCCGAATAGATCCCTGTATTTATTATAAGGTCTAGGGGTTTTGTTTTGATATGGAAATTAACTTCTAGAATTAATGAAACGTTATTTTATTGGTTATAGTGAGGCAGGACACGCTTACTCATCCTGACGAATTACTTATCGGGCAATGGTCTTAGTTTGATTGACTGCTGTTCCCTATAAAGCCATCTAGTCACACTTGAGCCGATGTGCTTAAATTTTACAGAGACTTGCTTATCACTACCCCTATATTGTATTGATTATGGCTGACATTGTTCATATCTAAAAGATTTTCCCATCACCGTATATGTCTGATACTGGGAAACTCATCTAGTTATTCAATGATTTTGTTGCCAGGTGGCGGATTTAGGGGAAATATTTGCCTTACTACACATTTCTATCAAAATTAACGTGTGAATTGACAGTACAAATTGTATTTCGATTTTTAGCTGGCTGAAGACCATCGTAGACGGCACATATCCTTTTCGAAGCCACTGGACATGAGAAGGCAGTAGTGACTGAAACCATATATCCTTAGTTCCAGCACAAAACAGCTCAAGAAATACCCGCAGCAAGGCAGCCAAAAATGACAAACCACACCAGCTTCTTTGATGAACATTTCGCCATGATATACTCCAACCTGATGGATAACTACATGCCCGAGTACTTCAAGAGTTTCGAGTACACACCATGGGTTTTCTCACTGCTGGGTTCGGTGGTCATCGGGCTGAGTGGCATATTCCCACTGATCATCATTCCCACAGAGGAGAAAATGGCTAAAGAAGGATACAAAGATCGTAAGTTAATTATATTTTAATGGAGAATATTTATTTCACTTACAAACTTGATTGTTTTCTTACCCTCTGCAGCTGCAGAATCCAAACTCCTGCGAGTTCTGCTTAGTTTCGCAGTCGGTGGACTTTTGGGTGACGTATTCCTGCACTTGCTGCCAGAAGCCTGGGAAGGCGATAATCAAGGTAAGTTTCAAAGTTCCATCTCCATACTCCCTATAAAAAATATCCTTCTATCATCCTAGATCCATCTAGTCATCCCTCGCTGCGCTCGGGTCTTTGGGTGCTTTCCGGGATACTCATCTTCACAATTGTGGAGAAAATATTCTCCGGTTATGCGAGCGCAGATGAGGAGAATCCGCAGCCCAAGTGCGTGGAGATAGCCAACTGTTTGTTGCGAAGACATGGCGGTCAATTGCCAGACGGCGAAACCTCGGAGAGTTGTGGCGGTGCCTGCGATATCGAAGACGTGGATAAAGTTTGTTTCCTACGCGAACGCGAACTGAAGTCCAAGGAGAAGAAGGAACAGCCCAAGAAAGTGGCTGGCTATCTGAACCTCTTGGCCAACTCAATTGATAATTTCACACATGGTCTAGCCGTGGCTGGATCCTTTTTGGTGTCCTTCAGGCATGGAATCCTGGCGACATTCGCTATATTGTGTGAGTACTTTCATTTGGCTTAATATATACGATGGTCTCTTATGAATATTTCTCTGAACAGTACATGAAATTCCGCACGAGGTGGGGGATTTTGCTATCCTGCTGCGATCCGGATTCAGTCGCTGGGATGCCGCGCGTGCGCAGCTTCTGACCGCGGGGGCTGGCCTTCTCGGTGCTCTGGTGGCCATCGGCGGTTCCGGCGTAACATCGGCCATGGGTAAGCTTAAGTGGGCTTCAATGGGTGACATAAAAATACAACTCAACTTATCTTTACATTTACAGAGGCACGTACTTCGTGGATTATGCCGTTCACCGCTGGCGGCTTTCTGCACATTGCTCTGGTCACAGTATTACCTGATCTCTTGAAGGAAGAGGAGCGGAAGGAGTCCATTAAGCAGCTGCTAGCACTGATATTTGGCATTGCGTTAATGGCCGTGATGACCATGCTATTCGAACATTAGTAACTTTAGATGACAGCCAGTATAAGATGAAAAATTGAACTACACAAACACACACCGTTTGTAATTGGCAGTTTAAAATTTACATGAATTTGTTGTACTTTATGGGATTAACCACAAAATCCTGCCTGCGTTATGTAATTATAGCCAATATGAATGATATTTAAACTATTGTTAATGATTACGTATTACTGTATCATACTTATGAAGCGAAAATTCAATAGATATTTAAGGGACGAGTCTTTGGCTCTCCACTGTACTAAAACTGGATTTATTTGGAGGGTTTCCCTACCTGAAAACCAGGGAATTGAAAGAAAAATTCAGATAAATGGACTTCCTTTAAAAAAACAAGTTGTTTTATTCCGTTTTTTCTTTGCAAATCATGTCTGCAAGCTTATCTAGTGCCTTTATTTCTTAGACTTGATCTTCTTAAGGTAGAATTCCAACTCCTTGCCTTCCAAAATGTAGCCGTCGGAGCGACCGCACTGTCCGGGGCGGGAAGAAATGCAAGCTGCAAGGGAAGAGGACATAGAATTAGTCAAGGATCTCTAAAAGAACTTAAATTAAGCATGTTGTTAACTAATGGAATCAGAGTAACTATGACAAGCCGAATCACACCCAACAGGCTTGCATCTCTCTTAAAACAAGATCGATACAATAAAGTTGTTGGATCGCTAGGGTTTTTACATCACTTTAAATAGCTATCATTAGAAAAGTAAACAAGGAATACACACCCAAGATGCGGCCGGAGGTGAACTGATCCTCGAGGGCCTGCTCGACCTTGCCGTACTTCTGGCGCTCCAGGTACTTCTTCATCACCTTTTCGCTGCGCTTCTTGGTCAGCACGTCGTTCTCGTCCTCCTTCTGGGCGTGCTTGGGGTTGCGCTTGCGTCCCAGGGGCAGAACGTAGTGGGCCTCGTACCACTGACGGAAGGGGGTGGCATCGATCACCACGATGCTGTTCTTCACGAGGGTCTTGGTGCGCACCAGCTCGTTGTTGGAGGCGTTGTAGACCACATCGGCGATACGGGTCTTGCGCGCCACACCCTCGGAGGCCCAGGCGAAGTTACCGTTCTCCAAGCGGAGAGCACGGAGCTTGGTGTTTCCACCACGGGTGCGCACACTGTGCACGCGGCTGGAGCCAAGCTGAAAAGGAGAGAGTTCGGTGTTATTTGGTGACTCTTTTGGTTGGAGTTCTTTTCTAGGTTTAGGCTACACAATCAGTAGTCCGAACATAATTGCTTTAATCATCAAGAACGGTGCTCGAGAGCACAATTGCAGTTGACACGCGTTAACATCATTTTGTATTATAAGTTTTGGCTAGGACCAGTTTTCTCATACTTTGTCAGTAACTTTTGCTAACTATTTAGCATTTGGTAAACTAATTTTAACAACTTTTGATCAGGAAGTCAAAAATATAAAGATGTTATGTGGGTATAAGATAAAGCAATTAATTTGAAAGGCTAAGAGATAGTAAGTTAAATTTGAGCCATATTATAAACAAGGTTTCAGCCATTATTATACGATATTCACATTATTTGGATTTGGTATAACAGAACTAATTTATCCCATGTGATCACAGATTTGTAACTATACATTTTAAAGTGTTGATCTTTGGAAATAATAACAAGCAGCAAGAACTTAATTTATCCTATACGATTTAATTTATCCTATACATTCCAAATGAATGTTATAATGTACAAGAAAGAGACCATGTGTTTGGTTACTTGGGGTCAGATAAAAGCACTGAAAATGTGTCGAGTTTCTAGGTATATCTGTTAATGGTCGGTGGAGCCATTAACCCTAAACCGGAGTATGAGAAACTGGAGCTAGGTATCGGAACCACCTTATAGGGATTATCTTTTTACCTTGGTGTTGGCGGCTGGGCGGCCCAACTCGAACTTGCGCTTCTTGCGGAGCGACTTGCGCTTGCCTCCGGTGGCCCGGCGTTTGTGTGCACTATCGCGGCTAATACCTGGTTGTTGAAAGAAATAATAATAAATTAGTAATCCAGTAGAGGCACTCAAAAAACCACCGAAAATATCAAGAACATGGACGCACGTTGGAGGGGCGCACTCAAAACAGCCGCATCGCACGGCCACCAAGTTAATTTCACTTGTAATTCTTTAAATTCACATATTTCTAGTTGCAGTTCACTCGATGCCGTTGTAGACGTACTTTGTGCGCACTCTCATGGTGTTTTCAGGCCATTTTAAGCCCATTTTCTTGATATTTCGACGCATTTTGCGAGAGTCGACTTACCCATGTTCGAGTAAAAAGCGAGAAAGAAAGGAAAAGACACGCACAGCACCTCGTGTCAAAAAAGTGGGGTTATCTTTCTGACGTTTGCGTCGGGTGGCAACGCTGCGCTGTTAACGCGCGCCTAACAGCACACCGAGTGCTGTTAAATAAATTCAAAAAAGTATGCATAACGATTGAATTTGGTTTAAAATAATGAATACTTTATTTAAATGCGTAACATAAATAGTACGTAGCTAAATTATTTCCTTACCTGCATGTAAATAAACATTATGGGAACTCTGTAATTGACAAAAACTAGCAATAAAACGAACTAAAATTGTGCACTTTATTATTTAACTTACAAAAATATAATTTATAACTTATGTAATAAAAATCTTATTTTTAAAGTTCAATAGTTAGGCACTTTAACAGTGCAAGGAATACCCTAAATGCTTTTAGCATTACATTTATGACCAAACTGTTAATCTGGCAAACTGTTAACCGGGCATCTCGCAAACGGTCACACCCAATACACTGTACTTTTGCAGGCGATAATAAAATTGCAATTTTGATAAATAAACGCGAGAATTTCCAAACAAATTCGGGCCAGGAGCTGGCGAAACCCAATCCCCTGCGGATTAGCTGATGATGGTTGGGAAAAACTTCAAGGCACTAGCGCATTTTCACCGCCTCACCGAGTACATAGTACAGTGCAAGCACTGCGACAAAACACTGTCCTCCAAACACACCTCCTCCAATCTGACGCGCCACTTGATTCGCAACCACAAGCTCTTGGCCCGCACCATTTTCGCCGGCGAGGAGGGCAAGATGCTGGCGGAGCTCAAGGACGAACTGGAGGCCAGCGCCTCCGAGGATCTCAGCATGGAGCTGGCCGAGGGCGAGGGAGAAACCAAGTCGGCGGTGCGCGGCATTATGGGTGTGAAGAGGGAGCGGGAGCGAGAAAGGGAGCAGGAGCAGATGGAGCGGCACAGCCACGAGGCGGAGATGCGCAACAAGGTGATCGGGAAGAACAACAAGCTGTGGGCCCACTTCATCCGCATCTCCGAGTTCATGGCCAAGTGCATGCACTGCGGCAAGACCCTCTCCTCGAAGCACTCGTCCTCCAATCTAATGCGTCACATTGTGAGGCGCCACAACAACCTGGCCAAGACCCTGAATCACTCGCACCAGCACCTGATGACGCCGAAAAAGGAGGCGTCCTCTTTTGGCAGCCTGGAGCGCAGGCAAACAGCGGCTGATCCCCTGGAGAAGGTTAACTTCGATGATGTGGACAGCATCATCGAGAAGGTGGCCGATCACCTGGACGATGAGGTTTGTGCCCGGGTCCCTGACCCATTCCACCTTGTTCCACATGCCTTATTGATCTCTTGGTTTTAAGGTGACTTCGATTTCGCTGCAGGAACCCTTCTACGAGTACGTCGTGGAGAACTCCGACCACTCCGTGGTGGTGGACAGGTGCGAGGAGGCGGAGCAGGAGCCAGCGGACATGCAGAACCTGATGCCGCCGGACAACGCCTCGCTGGCGGAGACCTCCACGCAGCTGGACGAGAAGCTGAAGGCGGAGACGATATACTACAACGAGATGGCCGAACTGGCCAGGGCCAAGCGCCGGCTCATCGACCTGCAGACCAAGAAGCTGCTCCTCGACATGAACGTGGTGGCGGATAACTAACTGGCCAAACTGACGATTATAACGGCTTGTATTTGTAGGGTTGATAAGAGGCGGGCATTATGATTATTTACACTTAGGTACGATTATACTTTTAACTACATTACGATCTGTGCATTTACTGTGCGGGGGATTTTCGGATGTCTAATAGGTAAAACTGTTACGGAATGTTTATATTATTAATATTTAAAAAGGGATTAGTTTTGACAAAATTTAAAAAAGGATACATTCTCATTCGCTTATTTATACATATATTTATTTTTTTAAAAAGTTTTCTGACTTAAATAGGAAATTATCAATTATTTTTTCAAAAATAAACCGTATGTAAATTGTACTTTCTAAAGATAAGTAACTGGGATTTCCTACCGAAATTATCTTATTTTTAAAAATGTTTACTGAGTGTTTCATCACAAATGATTAAGAGTGTTGAATTCTTTCAAACGCTTGAGAATTGACCTCTAGAATTGATAGGATGCTATGAAACTATAAAATCATTCACGTTTATTCGAATCGGTTTCTGGCAAAAGTTTGAGCTATGTTTCGAGTTTCAAACAATTTAACATTTTTTTCCATAATATTAACATTTTACTTTTTAGACGCTTCACTGTACTTGTAAGGTCGAAAATAACGGAAATTTGTGTGCCTCCAATTCCTGTGGGATATTTTTACCGCATAGCTGCGGGCACACTGGCAGAAAAAGAATTTTTTTTTTGTTCCGCACTGTCAAAGTATGAATAACTTTGAATTTAAGCCATGCCAAGGTATTATTCACCAGGAAGGCACAGCTTCAATGGAACATCCTGCTCCTAGAAGAACATAACCCTTGAATTGCATGATGATGGTATGTGCAGATTTCCCTGGAAATTTATACAATAACCTTTGGTTTTCCAGCTTCCCAAGATCTGGAGAGCTCCCACTGGAGTCGCCGGCCGAGAACCGAATATCCACAGAACACGAGGCAAGGCAAAGGATTCAATGGTTTGCCCCAGTCGCGATCCCCAAACAGTAGTCTCCATGGGCAGCGAAAACGAAGAACATCTGGATCAGTGGACTTAAGTGAGAGCGGGCCAAAAAGGTTAATGAATGCAGAGGCCATTCAGTCCATTTCGTCATGGAAATACGCCGAGTTGATCCAGGACAACCTGACAATGGCCCTGGTGGACGAGAACCATGAAGATGGTTCCTTGCTCCTCGAAAAATGGGAGGAGATCGAGGCCAAGTTGACCGATATGGTGGTCAAAAGACTGCGGGCTGTGCCAAAGGGTCCCAACCCGTTGTTCGACTCGTCCTACGTGATCCGCGGCCACCGGGTGATCAGATGCGTTGACGGTTTCTCAAAGATCTTCCTGGAGGATTGCCTGGCCAGGATTGGTAATGCATGGCGTGGCCTACGCATCAGGCTTGTCCACGCTAGCGAGATACCCTGTCCAGATGCACAGCAGACGGAGGAGAACTCATTCGGTTGGATAATACCACGCGGAGCCCAACTGTCTGAAACTGCGATCCTGGAGATCCAGAACCGGGCGCTCAGCAAGCGAAAAGGCCAAAAGAAATGGTTTCTGCTTAAAGATGGATCAAAAACCTGGAGAATAAATCTTAGCCGAGGGAATCAAGTGCGCATCCTAGAGCACAGTCCTTCCGCGGATGAGATAAACCACACGAATGGGATAAACCAGATGGAGGTGGTAAACCAAATGGAGGAAGCGAAGCAGACGCAGACGGTGAAGAATTCATTCGGTTGGATTGTTCCTCGTGGAGCTAAAATCTCGCACGCTGCGATCCGGGAGATCCAGTACAGAAGAAAAAACAAGCCAAAAGTCGAGGAGGAACGATTCCTGCTTAAGGATGGATTAAAAATCTGGAGGGTAATCTTAGGACAAGGCCGGAATGTGCACATCTTCGGAACGGAGGATCTGAACCAGTTAGCGGAAGCGGAGCAGTTGAGCCAGATGGATGAGATATCACAAACAGAGGATATAGAGCTGATAGAGGTAAACTCTCTTGGTTGGATAGTGCCTCCAGGAGCTCATTTCTCCGATGCTGCAATCGAAAATATACAGAACAGGAGTATGAGTACGAGTGAGGGTAAGATGACACGGAAGAAGTTCGTTGTTGAAGACGGTTTGAATACTTGGAAAGTGAGCATCAGTCGATGCTGTCGAGTATGTATTCGCCACGACACTGCGGTGAGAAAGCCTACGGCGGAGCAACCGATGGCAATATATCAGTCCGAACAAAGAGAGGATATTGAGCAGATGCAGGAAACGACGATGCTGATAGATGAGATGCCGGATACTGAGATCATTGAGGATACGAAGCAAACGATGGAGTTGATCCAGACTTCGGAAATGAACCACACGGAGGAGACATCACAGGCGAATGAAGCGGAACTGACAGAGGTTAATTCCCTGGGTTGGACAGTACCTCGCGGGGCTCAATTCTCAGATACTGCCATTCAACAAATAAAGGACAGTGCTATGATGAAGGGGTTTGGAAATCGGAGGAGCTTTTTGGTTTTCGATGGTTTGAAAGCCTGGAGAGTGCTGATCAATAGAGGCGATCAAATACGCATCAAGCCGTACACTAAATCTGTGGAGAAGAACGGGCTTGAGAAGGAGAAGGAAATTGAGCATACTGAACAGAATGAGGCGAATAAAACACAGGTGATTGATCCTATGGAGGATACTGAGTCCCCTGAGGATACAAAGCAGCCGGAAAAGAAGAGCCAGACAGTGGATACTTCAAACGAGACGGAGATTACCTCTTTCGGTTGGATAATACCTCGAGGGGCTGATTTGTCCGACACTGCGATTGAAAAAATTAAACAAAAAGTTAATGAAAAGGATAAAAGAAATCGGAGGAAGGTCTTGGTTACCGATAGTCAAAAATCCTGGAGAGTGGCCATCTGTGAATCAGCCATACGCATCAGCCATTACGTTCGTACTGCGTTGAGGGAGGAGCCATCAGAGAAAGAAGAGGCGATGGAGGTTAATGACGAAGCTGCGATTTTCCCGCAGGCGAAGGAGATTGCTAAGGCGGAAAATGCGAATCAGACGGATGGGTTGAACCAGACGGTCCAGCCGGTGATAAATTCATTGGGCTGGATTTTACTTGAAGGAGCTCAACCGTCCGGGACTGCGATCCTGCAGATCCAGGCTAGAGTGCAGAAGAGGACAAACAAAAACCTGTATCGATTTCTGGTTAGAGATAGATCAAAGACTTGGAGGGTGTGCCTTCAAGGAAATCGACCAGTTCGTGTCAGGCCATACAATCCTCCCGTGGATAAAACGAAGGAGATGGAGCCGGAGGAGGATACTCAGCTCGCTGGTGATATGAAGCGGATGGAGGACGTGCACCAGCCGGAAAGCGAAGTTGTTATAAAATTGGAAGCAGATTGAGAGTGACTAATTGTGGAGGCTACCCAACAGACATCACATAATAAAATCCTCCCGGATGAGAAGGAACAAAGGATTAAAAATAAAAACTGGAAGCAATTTACATTTTTTAAATATTTAATTTTTCTGCAGACTTAGAAATGACCAAAATTTTAACAGAGAAAGTTGAAATGAACGGAAAAGCTTTATTTTAAAGTTACATTTTTGTAATTGAAGCTCATTCGGATTTCGGCCTTTTCGTCATTTCCACAAAGGGAATCCCATCGATGGTACCCCAATGAGAATCATTCAGTTGACTGTAAAATATTATTAGTTGTACAATGTAAACAAGTTTTTAATTTAATTTATTTACCAGTAGCCACTATCCCTGTACCACCAACCGACAGACATAAGAGAAGCGCAATTCTCCGTACTGTATTCGTCGTTGTCACTGTCAAAAGTGGAGAACTTCATTCCTTCGAGATTTTCCAGCGGTTTTAGCTTATAAAATTCTTGTTCGCTCCCTAAGTGTTATTCCTAGAATCAATGAGCTTAATGGACATTTCGTGTGGCTTATCCTTAGTCCTCCGATGGAAAAATCTCCTGTTAAGTTTCCAAACCCATTCGTATAATGCAGTCACTTCATCACTTTCTTCTAGAATTTGCTTATACCTTTATTTGTTAGGATCGTCTTTTTTTTTACAGTTTTCAGTTGTGTTCTCATTACGATTTTCAAATATTCATGAATTCAAAAATTGGGATTTATATTTTTTCAAATCCCCTATCTGTGGTTTAAAACCACGCTAAGTTCTTATCAAAGATTTTCACCTTTTGCCTATTTTGTGGTGTATCTTCACTTATTTTTTAGGTGTTTTTGATGCGTTGTAAAAGTATTGCGTTGTTGTTTTGTTTTGTTCCAATTCCAATTGTATGTCTAAATGTCTAGTTTTTGGCCAAAGAAGGACCGATCCTTCGGCTTTAAGCCGAAAAATATAAAAACCGAGCCGGACATTGAAACTATAATAATCGATGATGATGGTAGGTGAATAATTCCTAGGATTCCCTTTACTTACTGCTCCACTTTGTTGCCCAAGATCCGGACAGCTCTCCCTGGCATCGTCGGATGAAGTCCGAATCCTCGTATGATATGGAAGAAGATAAGATACTCCCACAAGACCATAACTCAGATCGCAAACAACACATCCCTCAGTCAGTCAAGCCGGAGAATCATGCGATGCGAAGGAACAGAATTAGTCGGGCTCGCTTCCTTCTGGCCAAGATCAAAAAGAGCGAGGCGGAAGGCATATCGCAACCCTGGAATGAGGAGGTCAAGGCTCGATGCCTGGAGGAGATAGATAAGTTCGAAAAGTACCAACGCAGTAATCCGACCCCAAAACGATGGCCACGCAGGAAAAAGAGATCAAAGGTTCCCGGCCCAAGTCCATCCAGGGTTAGAAAGACCCATGAGATGGACAAGGACAATCTGGTAATGGCATTGGTAGACGAGCTGCACGAAGACGGATACCTGCTCAGTGAAAAGTGGGAGGAGATCGAGACCAGGCTGGCGGGCATGGTGACCGACCGACTGATGGCCGTGCCAGAGGGCCCCATTCCCTCCTTTGACTCTTCCGATGTGATCCGTGGCCACCGGGTGATCAGATGCGAAGATGGCTTCTCGAAGATCTTCCTCGCCGAGTGCGTGGCCACGATTGGCGACACCTGGGAAGGCCTACGCATCAGGCTCGTGCACGCTAACCAAATTCCCTGGAGGCCACAGGCCCGCATCTGGTTGCCCAAGGGGCAATGGGATCACAACCGAATCTTGAGCTGCCTGAGAGCCCAGAATCTGGATGTGGATATGTCGGACTGGGCGATTCTCAGGGCAGAGGAGGTCATGGGGGCAAGTCAGTCCTTCTTGTTCCTCATAAACAGTCGCTGTCTTCCGCAACTTGAGGCTGCCGATTACAAAGTTCGTTACGGCATTCGAATGGCCAAGGTAAAGGTCCTTTTTGCCCAGACAGACGGGCAGCCAGTCGAGGATGAAAAGAACAAGTTCTGGAGACACGAAGACGATATCCCACACTCCAGCAAATCTCGCCATTCTTACTGAGAGTAATATAACCTGATAGACAAGAGGCGAGAAAGCCTCAAGATTAATTTTAAACGACACAGCCTGCGAACAGGTGTAGTTATAAAAAAAAAATTCAAGGTTTGAAACGGATACGAAAATCCGGATGCGGCCTGTCTAATGACGATAAGTTTTGATATTATTATCCATTAAGTTGTATTAAAAATCTGACTTCTGCCATTAATATTTCTTAAAAATAAAAATAAAGAGAGTTTTTTAGGACAGTAATAATACAAAAACCATTTTTTACTTTTGTAACAAATTAGCAATTTGAATTAATAAAGGAGTCCCCCTAATGGTTTAGAGCTTGACTAGCTAGCAAAGTTTCCCACCTGCTGGCTTGTACATGTGCTTGGTATTTTATGGTTACTTTGCTACGGTCACACTGTGAAAAGCAGGCTTCGCATTTTTTTTTGTTTCACGCGGAAAAATAAGAAAAAAACCTGAAATAAGGTAACTAACTTGGAAGCGAGATGTCCAGTTTTTCGCCCAACCAACTGCGCCAGTGCGCCCGCTTCACCGGCACACCATGCACGCCGGACAAGGAGCAGCAGCTGCGCGAGCAGATCCACAGCGAGCTGGCCAAGATCAAGTACTGCGCCAATCCCACCTACGAATGTAGCCTTATGCGAATCGAGGGCTACGACTACTGCATCCGGCACATCCTGCGCGATCCGCGTGCCAACTACCGCCAGTGCTCGCATGTGTACTCCAACGGGAGGAAGTGCATCAATGCGGTGGCCAAGTACGACAACAAGAAGGAGCAGATCCTGACGACCCTCTGCTTTGAGCACAACCGTCAGACGCAGCTGCAGAAAACCCACCTGAATGTGGGCCGCATCCGCAGCCGCGTGGAGACCAACGAGACCCTGCTCCACAGCCTCTCGTCGCACATCAATGTGGAGGACATCAAACCTGAAGTCACCAAAATCGAACCCGATGATGATGAAATCGATGTGGTTTCGCCGCATGTCACGCCATTTGGTGAGTTCTTCTGCTTTTATAATACCCAAACCGTAAGCTAACTATCCCCCTTTAGTCTCCCAAGATCATCGCAATTCCATTGGCCACGTTGTGGAGAGCTCTCGCAAGCGACGTCGCATCCTGGACTATGCTTCTGACAGCTCCAGCAATGATGAGGATCCGCCTTGCTTGCGGAACACCGCCCAGGACATAGAATTCTACGAATCCGACTATGAGAGCATTGACTCGGAAGATGATGATCCGCTAAAGTAAGATTTTTGTTTCTAAAAAAGTAGCTAGCATTTATCCAATATCATGTGCTTTTGCAGGCACGCTGGCGTCTTTACGCGCGCCGAGGCAGTCAGGATTGCCGAGACCAAGCTGATTAAGCTGCAGGGACTCTATCGAGAGCAGATCACACATTTGCAGCATGTGCTGAAGCAAAGGCGTCGCAAATATTTGCATGAAATACGCCGAGAGCGGGAGCTCTATTGTATGTATAAAAATAACTATAATAGTGGTAGAAAAACGTACATACCCTTACTTTCAGGCAGCATTCATGATCAGCTTAAGGAGACGCCGCATGAGCGAAAGCTGTACGAGCAGCTAAAGGCGCTGAACGGCTACCATCGTCGCCAGGGAATGGAGGCGGTGCTGTACAAGAAACTTAAGGAGAAGCGAGCCCGCGACACCTTGTATGCGTCTAAATCGTCGAACCCCAAGTGCGTCTTTACCGAAGGCGGCGTCAAGTGCGGCGAGCGAACGCTGCCCTGCTGCAAGCACTGTCGCAAGCACATACTCGAGGATAAGCGCCAGGTGCTGTTTCGGGCTTGCGGCGTGGAACGGAGTGGGGTGGTCTGCCAGGAGCCGGTGGCTAGCATTCTGGAAGACTCCAGTTGCGTACTCCATCTGACGGTGGCGCCGGCTAAGCGCCAGTATATACAAAAGGTGCGTTGATCCAAAAAACTAAACCTAACCCACGCCATAACCACCACACACGTAACTACTTAAAAAATATTCCAACTCTGCCTCCTTCACTCATTGCCATATGTTGTGTTGCACATAACTACAGCTGAAACTACTAACAGTACGTAAACTGTTAAACAGTTTGTAAGAACAAAGAAAAACAATGCTGCGTAACTAGTATTTAGACTTGATTTTTGTAGTAAAGCTAAGCATAGATATCTACAATCTACTCCTGTGAAACAAACACGAAACACACATGTAAATAAGTGCTAGTACTGTACTGTACTGCTTTTAAGCCTTTTGTGATCGACCCTGAATAAATTGCCGACCTCTCATCCTCCAGTTTTATGAAGCTCCAAGCACTCCGTCGCTAGAAAGTATTTTCGCAGAGGGCCGTGGTGTCGATAATTTTGTCGGAGAAGATCCACGGATTGAAACGCCAGCGGAGGGCGATGATCTCTTGGATTTTGCAAGTGGTATATTCGATTTTGACCTCGACGCGGCCGATGATCTGGCTGATGATTGGTTTTTGGATATGGACAGTGGTGACCTGGGCTTAGCCATTGACGATCATGACGCGGAGGAAGACGAAGTGGTGGAGTCCAACGATTTCGTTGAACCACCGGCCGAAACTCAAGCTCAAGACAATCGCATCGAACATCATTTAGATTTAGAAGAATCATCATCATCGGTGCAAGATAGTAGCGAACTTAACTTTAATATCGACGAGACGGAGAGCAATGTTAGCGAGGTGTTGAGATTGCTCGAGGGCATTGAGCAAATGCCCTGGTTTGATGCCCTCATGAACTAGTTCTATAGCATTAGTAAACGTAATAACCCACCATCCTAACCATTCTAGAGCTAAATGTAGCACTGTCTCTCATTGCTGATAAAACCTTTACTTCACAGAAATGCGAGTCGGAGACCGAAGAGGAAGAGACTGTGGGCGTGAGTACCATCGTAAAAACAGAAAAGCAGGACCCCACAGATAATCAGTTAACGAACCAAGTCCCCAACGTCACCACAGCTCACGCCGAGGACCACAAAGACGACGTTAAACTCCTAGAGTCAATACAAGAGCCAACTAGTACTACTTCTTAAACCATCGTAGAATATATTATATTTACTGTTGCAATCATAAATCAATTTATATTAAACACCAAAACAAAACTTAGATATAGCTCTCCTTTCAGAAAAGGTCCTTTTTTGTAATATTTGTTTCTTCGGGAAATATAATTCCTTAATAAATAGTCACTTGTTTAGTTTACGTATTTATTTATTTACATTTATTGGCTTTTCATAATTTATACAACTTAATATTTTGATTATATTTATGCATGTACATATATTCAACAATTCTTAAAGAAAATGCCTAGCTATTCAGCAGTTTCTTTTACAAAATATAAAATATGCACTCTGTTTTGCTTAAAAGTAATGACTGTAATTATTTGATCTTAAAGCACAGTTAAATATATCAGTTATCAGTTCCTCCATTTAGTATTTCTACTAAAATATTTACAGATTGCATATGTGCTATGATCATAATTGGATGGCAACCGCTCTCGTTGTTAAAATGCACTATTAAAAATATAAATTGGCAGCTAAATATATTAACAAAGTCTGTTATATGTGAAAACCAGTTTGCTTCTTAATCCTCTTAATCAGTATACCCTACAGTTCCGTTGTGGTCTCAACCTCTGACCTATCCAAATCGTTGAGATACGAGAAGCCTATTTGGCCATAGTCCCTTTTGCCAAAGGAAACATTCTCGTTTGTGCTACTCAAGTGGTTGTGATCAGAACTGGATCTGCAAGATATAGGATATTATTGTAACTTGTATAGCATATAATGATTTTATAAGACATTTACCTTTGAAACAGTGGGTTGGTGATGGGCACTTCTCCGCCATAAAGACGATTGTTGAGCTGGCCATTTCGTCCCAGTGTGGCATTCATCAGCTCCCCATTGCCATTGAGCAAACCCACATCGCAGAAGGTGTTTCCTCGCCTGCCCATCGTGCTGTAGGCATTATTCTTGGCATTGGCCATATTATTGGGACCAGTCGGGTCTATATTGTAGGCGCCGTTCTGATAATGGTTGCTATTCTGGTGCTTGATGCGACCCAAAGTCAAAGTGCCCGAAAGAGCACCGTTCGGAGGAGGAGATCCCAGAGGATTGGCGTTGTTACGAGTGTTCATCTCCAGCGTTCGATTGAAGGTGTTCTGTCTATTGTTAATGGCCAGGTTGTTGTTCATGTTGGCATTGTTGAGATTCTTGTGCCGTCGCAGAGTGGCAATTGTGGCCGTCGTGGCATCCGAGTGAGATGGACTCGACTGGCCACCACCATTGGTGTTCTCCTTGTGCGTTATGTAACTAACATTGTCCAGCGAGAAGGCATGATTCTTGGCACTAAAGTCCAGCTGCAGGTCATCATCCACATCCGGAGGCACTGCCATGGCCAGCATCTGAGTTTCGTACTCCTTCATGTTCGCTATCGTTTCACTGGCATTCGAGGCCTGCTGATTAACGATCACGGGATCATATCGGGGTGGATTCGTGGAGGAGTACTGGCGCATGCGTTGCTTAAAGTTTTTGTATCTATTAGAAGGAAATTAATTAATTAAATATATATTAAATTTCAGATTTACAAACTCACTTGGACCAAGAAATGCATATGTAGATAATGCCAATGGTGCCTAGAATAAGTATAACCAGTGATATGGCAATGAGAGTGAAGGGAAAGACTTCATTATCGATGGCGACAGCGGCCTTGACCTGTAAAATTGAAATTTATTATATTAATAGAACCCTAAAAAAGGTATACTAGAAATAGTGAACCCACCTTATGAACCTGTTCCTTTCTTTCCAGGGGAAATGATATACTTTCGGCTGTGGCTCTTGGCAAGGCTATATTCAATTCCGATCTTGCAGCCGGTTCCAGTAAAGTGGTCTCCACAATGCTATCCTTACGGCTCACCAGCTGTTCCGTCTTGGGATCGATTAGATAGAACCAAATATCGGTTGCAGCGGGGTTTTCGATCACTGAACCGTTCTTGGCCAACAACTTTTGACTGCTCATGCGCTCAATACCACTGACTAGTCCGGTCTTCTTGTCAAGCAGTTCTTCTAGTTCAGTGTAATAATTACGAAGATCGCTGGGTGCTGCATTCGGGAAGGATAATGCCATACGATTTATATCCGCCAGTTTATTGACGACAATTCTGGCTCTCGTGCGATGGGAACCCTGCTCCTGAGCATCGCTATCACGGGCCTCCACCAAAAATGTGAGGGGAAAATCATTCTCATTTTTAAAGTGCTTGGCAGTTCGCAAAATTCCAGTATCTTCGGACATCATAAAGAAGCTCGTGGGCTAAAAAATAAAATAATAAATTAATATAAAATATGAGGTATATTGTTATATCAGCATTGTTTGATATTGATTTCTTAAGACTAAGAAAATACTTGTTTACTTACCATATTTACACGGTTTTCATCATCGTCATAGAGAGTGTATCGAACGGTTCCGAATTTCCCCGAGTCGCGATCTGTGGCGCGCACTTGCAAAATGGTTGTGTCCACATCCATTTCTTCCGTTACCACGGTGTAGAAAGTGTCTTGTTGGCCACGCAGTCGATTAAACTCAAACTCGGGGGCATTATCGTTCTCATCCTGAACTATAATCTCCACAGTGGCAGTGTCTTTCAGTGGGTTGACGAAGTAGCGATGGGATGTTAGTCGTAGCTTCAGGGTGAAAGAGGTTTTGTTCTCGAAATCCAAGGGTTGCAGAAGCACTAAGTTACAACCATGATCGGCGGCACTCAAGTTGAAGATGCCCTCCTCGTTTCCCTGGACAAATTCACACCTGAAAGCCGGTGGTCCATCTGTGGATACCTTTGAATTCACTATCTGAATGAGCTTCAGAGTGCTATTTGTTTCCATTGACTCGGGTACACTGGTCGTGTAGCTATCATCGCTGAAGGCCAGACCTATACTTTCACTACTCATGCCCAACCCACTTTCCAACTTATTGTCCAATTTAATTTCATTATTGCCATTGGCCAACAGATGATGTACATCTACACGAAGGGGAGCCACCGAGCTCAGTTGGGGTTCCCCCAAGTCATAGGCCCTTATGTCCACCTGGTACTCCGTATCATCCTCCTTGCGCAGTTCATCCCTTATGCGAACAGCTCCCGTATCGGGATCCACTTGGAAGTACTTGGGTGCCTTGCCACGTCCCACGATCTCGTAGCGAACCACATTTCCCGGCGAAGTGCCATCCCCATCGATGGCGGGCAGAGTGGCTATGATGGTTCCAATGCTCTGGTCATCATTCACGGTCACGGGATCGGGAACGGTTATAAAGCGAGGAGGTAAGTCATTGCGATCCTCCACATCTACCGTTAAGAGAACCGTATCGCCGGCACCATCACCATCATTCTCTATGGTTCCTATGGTCAGTTGATGCTGCTTCTGGGTCTCATAGTCCAAACCCTTGAGGGTTCTCACTTCACCAGTTTTCTCAGAAACCTTGAAGAGTTCCGCATCACCTTTCCTCAGTACATAGGTTATTTCCGGCATCGAATCCGGATCAAAGGCCTGTACAGTGGCCACCAGGAAGTTCTCCTCATTCTCTGGAATGTGTACATCAATGCGGGCATCACTGAACTTGGGCACCTCATCAGGGAGATCCAGAACCATCACCGTAACACTAGCTGTTCCCAGTCGAGCATCGGGAGCTCCATCCTTAGCGGTAACTACAAACTTGTACTCATTCAATTGCTCATAGTCCAGTTCCTTGGCCGTAAGAATCTCCCCCGAAGTAGCATTGATCGTAAATGGTATATCAGTGGGAATGGAATAGGTAATCTCCGCATTGATACCTTCATCGGCATCGGTGGCATGGACCACACCCACGGAAGCCTGCGCTTTACCCTCCTCCACTTGGAATACATAGGGTAAGGTGGATATGTCAAATTCCGGGTTCTTATCGTTGATATCTGTTACTTTTATATTCACAGTGGCGCTACTTGAGAGCCCACCAGTATCCTCTGCTTTCAGGATCAGTTGATAGCGGGTTAGGCTCTCCCGGTCAAGCTTCCTTATCACTATGATCACTCCACTCTCCTGACCCACCGCAAATTGTCGCAGATCATTTCCCGATATTATGGAGTAGACAACAGCATCGTTTTCGGGATCCTCGGCATGAACTACGGTAACTGTGGAGTTGATCTCGGCACCCTCGCTGACCTGAACCTCGTAGATGGGTTTCTGGAATCGCGGAGGCTTCGTATTTGGTCCTGGGGTCACACTAACCTCCACAATCGCCTGAGAGGATAGTCCTCCGATATCGGAAGCTTGAACCGTAATGCTATATTGCTCACCGGCCAGCAAACGTCCCTGGGTTCGGATCTCACCCGTGGTATCGTTGATAGTGAACTTTTGCAGCCCATTGTTGGAGACATGGTAAATGGAGTAGGTCACCACGGCATTGGGGCCCTCATCATTGTCGCTGGCCATGACCTGGGTGACCAGACGACTTTCACTCTGATCTCCGGCTGTTATGGCGATGGGTGGCACCATCGTCAGCTTGGGGGCATTGTCATTTACATCGCGCAGATGGACCGTGAGACTCAGTGGAGCACTGGCCGCATTGGTACGCGGTTCCCGGGCGACCACTTGAAACTTGAAACGTCCTGGCGCAGGAGGGTCGCGATCGAGGTTATCCTCGTTGACTATCAGAATACCTTCGGATGTTACATTGAACGACGGCGTGGTCAGTTCGTATATGTAATCGGGCTTCGGATCGGTGTCACTCAGGTCGGCATCTGTGGTTTTGAACGATATAGGGTTACCGTTCGAGTCCAGGACCCTAGTCCCAATCGGTGAGTTCTCATCCACATAGCCCTCCGTTTGTGAGGATGATATCACTGGCGGATTGGCATCCACTGGCTTTACGAAAATTTCCAGTTTGGCCGTTGTAAAACGCTGTGGTCCCGGGGAAACCTCTTCTGCTTTCACTATGATATCATACTTTTTCGCCGTCGACGTATCTATAGCTTTTGTTTGCTTCAGCACCCCCGTGTTCTCGTCGATCTGAAAGTAGTCAGCATAGTTTCCAGGCATTCCACTGGCGAAACTATAGCGAATCGGCGAGTTTATGGTGTCCAGATCCACAGCCTGAATGCGTTCGGGTAGAACTGTTAGCACTCCCAATAGAGATCCAGCTGGCACCGATGCCGAGTATTCGGGGTTTATGCAGGCCCCATCGAGGGAGGCACATCCGCTGTAGATAAACGAGGGATCCAAATCATTAGAGTCGGCTATGTTAACCGTTAAAGTTGTGGTCGACGAAAGACGATCTGCGGTATTGCGCGCCCGGTCCTGAAAATAAAATAATAATAGATCATTTAACAAAGCTCCCAAGTGAAAGGAATGTAAGAAAATAAAAAGCCGGTAAAAGTAGGCAGATAATTGAGGGCTTTTTGCCCCAAAATATTAATTTTTATAATAACCAAGTAGACCAGTTAATTAACATCTTAAAATAATTTAATTAATAATGAAGTCTTTACTCACCGAAGCCACAATAGTAAGATAATATGTTTGTATCTTTTCAAAGTCCAAAGTCTTGGCCACCGTAACCTAAATAAAAGAAGAGAGAAAATATATATTATAACTTGCCAAAAAAAAGTCTTAAGAAAGATCTTACCTGACCCTGGTGGGGAAAAGATATAGCAAAGGTGCCATAACCATCCGCACTATATTTCTCGATATCGGTGGAATTGGCACTGCCTTCGGCTATAAAATACTCAACCAACCCATTCACACCTGCGTCCTTATCGAGGGCCTGAATGTTACGAAAAATAGTGGTTCCCACCGGTGTGCTCTGAAAAAATAAGGAAAAAACTGTTATTATAACAAGCTACAGGTATTACAGGTACAGGTATTATAAGCACAGGCCATTGAAATGTCAGTTAATTCGACATGGGAAGCTGCAGGGGGGCTTTCGTATTTTGTTTTTAGAGAGGTTACCCTCGTTTTAGAACCGAAAGTGTTTCCAGTCCGGCTTATAAATAGTTTATATTTCTAGTTCACCACATAATTTGTTCCCCACCTTGCGCTGAAATATTTCTAACATTTCCCATGGAAACCCAACTGGGAAGCCAACGGAAACTGCGAGATCATTATTTTATTCGCATTGTTTTTTGTTCAGCGTCAAGTGGTTGTTGGGATGGTATGGCAGAGATGAGATCCAAAAGCCTGCTGGGTTCGTTATATAACGGTTACAGCCTCTTAAAGTGATGTTAAGGAGCAAGTTTGCTACTTGCTTTGGTAGCTTTGGAGAGTCTGTTTTCCAGCCTCTCTGCACTCTTGAGTCGGTAATTTAGTACCCAGAATTGCAGCCGAGCTGAGTCTGAGTCTGAGTACATAAAACATTGTTCATCTGCTGAACTTTGCGATTCGGCGATTTTTAGTTTTTCTGCTAAATGGCATGCAAGCTTAGGTCATCTTTTTCGCTTTTCATAATATTCGGTTTTACTGCATGGCATATCATTTTAGAGACGTCCCATGGTTTTCCTTTTCGCTGTATTGATTTTGCACATACCATGTACTTTATAGGTAGGTATAATTTAACTCGGTTCTTGTAATTATTTGATAGAGCGGCAATGAAATGCGATTCCCTTGTCTTGTCCTTTCTTCCCTGGACATCACATCATCGGTGGTTTTTTTTTCGGTCCCTTGGGAGTGTTCGCCTAAGCCGGCAAGTGCATACCAATTATATTCCAGTTTGACTGGCAGAACGCCATATAAAGGGACCTGGATCTCGAATTTACAATGCACTATATATACAATTTTCTGACGCAGGTAGGCTGGCTGGCCCTTTTGTTTATTCCGCACCAGGCCTCTTAAACTTTAAGGCTTCACATTGTTAAATAAATTTCGTATGGGTAAACGTCCTGATTGCAAATTCCAATGAACGATATAAATTCAGTTTTATTGTGTTTACAATCTGAGAAGGGGATACTTTCAAGGCTCTAGGCGATCGAGAGATCAAGGTTTTTATTTCTGATTCTAAAATGGTTTGTCATAGACTAAGGAAAGTGCTTGTAAAAGTTAATTTTTTAATTTCTCTGACTATTCTTGATAGTTTAACAGCTATTAACTGAATTAGCAGGCAGTTATAATATAGTTCTTCGTGTTTGCTAAACGCTCTAATGAAAACAAACGTTTTAGGTAATTATTCTACAGGTTTAATATCTCAATAAGTGAGGTTTCTCCCATTATGTAAAGACCCAGGTGCGATTTTAACACGTCTATTGGCAAGGTTTCTTCGCCAAGTAATGCACTTTATAGGCGTTCTTTTGTACGGTCTTGTATGCAGCACGTTTCCGCTTTGTTTTATGCTTTTTGCTCACTTGCTGCTTTCTAATATGTCAACAGTTCTGTAATTGAACGTTATTAGTCTAAATACGTGATTAAAAGCCGGCAGGCAATGCTTGCCGCACTTGCCGCCGACTTCATGATCCTCTCCTCTCGGATTCTGATGCTTGGGGATACGGTGGATACTGCGGATACTATGGATACTGGGGATCCGATCCGCTCGACATGCTATTGTGTTGCTGAAGCGCTGAAAACATGTTCACTACCACTTCATTAGTGTTCAGTATGTAGTTGCTGCTGTCGCGTCGAGAAGACTATGCACATTCACCTGACTAATGCACCGGAAAAAAGTCAATCATACATAAGAAGAGAAACTTCTGAAAATTGTAACTATAAGAACTATAGTTTTAGAAACAGCTAATATTGGTATATATATTGTAATTGGCTTGTAATCGTTAAAAAAAAATATAAATTCTTTTTTAATCTCTAAAATGATATGGGTATTGGCTCAACCTATGTATAATATGTGTATCTCCCAAAGAAATATAATCTACACTTTAAAGAAAAATAAGAATATTCCCTCAGTGATTTAAAGATTTTAATATATCTCCCAAAAATAGATGATCTTTCATTTTAAAGGTAGTCTAATAAATAAGAAAATTCCCTCAGTGATTTAAAGACTTTAAGCAGATAAGTTTTTATTTTTCCCAGTGCTTTTGTGACCATTTCCAGCGTGATAGCCCGTTTGGCACCCAACTCCGGGGAATCGGAGGAACTACAGCGAGAAATGCGGGCAAACTTTGGGTGCACTATACAAAGGCGACGAAAAGCTGATCGTGCGGACGTTGGAAAATGTCTATTTACCGTGCTGGAGATACTATTTACTCACCTCGGGAACGGTAACCTCGTAGGGCGTGTTCATGAAACGCGGCGCATTGTCGTTTATGTCCGACACCCGAACAATAATGGGAATGGTGCGCTTTTTGTTTGTGGACCTAATGGTGCAGGAGACCTGAAACGATTTGGGATGAACATATTTTCATAAATATTTTGAATCTTTCCGAAAATAAAAGAGAAGAGAAGAGGGTAATGTACCTGAAAGACAATGTGACTGAGATTCTCCTCATCCCGATCCAGAGGCTGCAGCAGTTGCAGTTTCTTGCCGTTCAGTTGAAAGATCGGCTGGCCTTTCGGGAAGACCAAATTCAAAGCGATTTCCGTCTCCGGATCGCCGAAAATTGGTAGCTCTGGCGGAGTGGTTGGCTGTCCGATGACTGCAAACGACAGAAAACGCATAAATAATATAGTAAAAGTTGATGTCTAATAAATAAAGCTGGGTTATTGGTACAAGTAGCTCTAAAACCGGCAAACATATCGGGAGGGAAACGAGAAAACTATGAAAACTGAGAAAACTGCAGACAGCAGCCTTTCTCTTTGCATTTGGGGTCAAGTTGCAGCGATCACTTGCGTTGTATACATTCATCTGAACATACATATATGCACATATTTGTGGGCACAAATCGTAGATGCATCATATATGCACATGAAAGTCTCTTAAATTTCGCGTGATCTTGTTATTTCGCTTTAAGCGCCTCCAAAAGTGAGATCATATCGTTGCACAACGAAGCATAATATTTAATTGTATTGCTTTTAAGGTCTGTAACATTTTATGATCTATGTATTAAAATGTAATTTCAATGTATAATGAATTGTAAAAAATATTATAGATGCATTGCATTCTTAAGATTATGAAGTATTTTTTTTTACATTCGCTATACGACCCTCCTCAAAGTTAGATCGTAAAATTTTTATTTGACATTTTTAGGAACCATAAATATTAAAGATCCATTTATTTTGTAAATTTAATAAAGAACCTTTAAAATTCTATTACATTATAAAATACATAAGTATTACAGATATATTCATATTGAAAATTTGGATAAAACGTATTTTTGTTTATTATTACGAAGTACTAATTTATTTTAGTCAATTTTGCGTGGGAACCTTTGACATTAAAAATGTTTCCGACCAAAAACCTAATTAGGCTCTCAAATGACTTAATAGCACGCCCAAAACCAACCAATTAGGGCATTTAGAGCTGGCTAGTTTCACCTTATAGAGAGGGTTCACCCTAGCTGCATGTAAATCATACAATGTATCTACAAAGAACATTTAATTTCTCTGGTCTGACGTGCTTTTTATTCTTTGATGCGATGTGATGGGCTGCCTATGTGCTTTGAACACGTTTAAAATTATAATTATGGTGTTGCACCTTTCGTGCTTTTAGTCTATGATCTTGAAGTCGAGGTTGCTTCGAGAGCGTTTTGTCTAAAAAGCATATGGCCATTCATGTTTTAGCATCCACGTAATAGATTTGACGTTGAAGTATGCAGTTTAAAAACTCATATTTCCTGTTTAAAGCCATTTTAAACGTCTAAGGTTATTATATATATTTTTATAAAGAATACTTACAAGACTCCCGGCTCTCCTCGATGTCCAGGATAATATTCGTTTGACCGGTTTCCACTTCGCACATTTGCGATTTGCCCAAAACCGCCGAACAGAGCAGGATTAGAAGGCCGAAAAAGCCCAATCCCTGCTGAGGAGTGAGTTTTCTCGCAGTCATTTTGTATCTGAAAATAAAAGTAAACAATCATGTATTTCTTGTAAATCATCTGGAGTCTAATTTAAATATTATTTTTTAACCTACGCGGGTCCCACACAGCGAATGTGGAAATCCGAGTAGAGCTATACAACAAAAAATGTCTTCTGCATGCGCTGCTTTTTCAGCTTTTTATGGTCTCTGCTGCTTTTGTATGCAAAGACGGCTTCTCAAGCCTTAAATGGTGTGATATCAATATGCAATAAACAATTTAACAAACTTGGCGTTGTCTTAGTCGCTCTTTTATTCTCCTCTCAAAAGCCGAATATCTGTATATGGAGATGTGGAAATCTAAGATGCGAAGATCTAAAGCTCTAGAATTTAGCCAGATAAATTGAAAATTTCGCTAGTTCCGTTTTGGCGCAGGGGGGAAATATTATTGACAGAGAGGAGTTCATAACGGTGGGATCATAAATTGGTTAATAAAGTGGGAAGCCATGCCAGGCAGCTAGCAGCTAGCAGCTAGCAGCTAGAAGGTAAGAAGCTAGACAACGGGCTCTCCACGATCAGGTGCACATTTTGCACATTTTGCCCACCTCATCTCAACGGGTGCCTAAATGGCCAACGCGGCGGACTGGCCGATCAACTTTTGTGGTTGGCTTACAGTTAGAAGCTAGAAGTTAGCAACCACTTCTCTTGCGGCTTCTATCCCTAAGTTTCTGCTCTTACATCCGCTGGCTTTCTGCTCCATCTCCATCTCAATCTGAATCTCATTCTCCAGCCAAGACTCGTCGGCACCAGGAGCCACCTTTCCTCTAGCCCATCCTATCGCCTCGTATCCGTTACTCGGATCGTTTGTTTAATGAAACAGATCGAAGCTAATCTTCTGGTTTTCTCGCTTTTTCTACCTCGCCGTTTATTTGCTCTATAGGTACTGCACAGTTTCAGTTGCGTTAGTTAGCCAAATATATCATAAAATGAAGTTATAAAGTGAATGCTCTAATGAACGAAGGCTCCACGTTGAGAAATTATAACATCAATATTATATTACCCACTAATTTTCTTTTTATGCTTGACAATAAAAAACCCGATTAGATCATCATTGATCAGATAACTGGGCAGATACAAAGATTATTTTAGTTTAGGAGGTTTTGGGAGTTATTTAAATGCTTCTTATTTAAATGTAAGAATTTATTTTTATTTTATAACACAAAGTCTGTAGCAAAAAATATTTAAATGAGCAAGATGGGAGAAAAATTACTCATCCGCAATGTTGGCTCATATAGTATGGAAGTTTCAGATATACATAGATTATAACTGAGGTAAAATACTACCAGTCTAGTTTATTAAAAACTTAAAAGGAACAATAAATTTGGTTGGTTTATTCAAAGCTATTTTTATACAACTGGTTTTTGCTTGCTCTAAATGCAAAAGTTTACCAAAAAAAAAAGATTTTCCTAAACTATAAATCTTTATTCATTTATTAATTTATGTGCTCTGATTGCCTAATATTATTCAATTACTCTGCACAAAAGTTAATCAAGCAATAAAAATGTGTGTAATTTCCAAACGATTTATTTAATTTTGCTAATGTGTGTGCTGCAATCTCGAATTGAATCAAACTTGTCTCGTGAAACGCAACCGTTGCTGAAATAATCTCCGAAATCATAAAAGCAACGATCGTCCATTGCGTAAGTTAAGTGCGAGATATCACATTGTATTGATATGGGGGCTTAAATGTTTCGTTTCGTTTCGTTTCGCTATTAGCTATTTACTATTTGTGCAGAAATCGGGAAAATCGAGAAAATCGCGAAAAGCGCTGCAAGTCCTCCGCTTTCACTGAACATGTACAAAATACCATTGCCATTTCCCCCCGTATAAACAAAAGTCGGAGGAGCACAGAGTATGGAGTATGGATCATGGAGCTCTGGAGCTCGGCGGTGGCCACAGAAAGTCAGTTGCTGATTATGTTCAACCGGAAACTTATAGAAAAAGCCGAATGTGCCAAACTGGTTTGCAAAATAAACGAAAGCCGAGGTATCGGAGCTGTGTGCTGTGTGCCTGAATGCCTGAATGCTGGGTGCAGATTCGATATACGGGAAACCTGTTGCTTATTGATGCTGTTTTTGCCAACATTTTCTAGTTTTGAATGTGGTACAATACGTACCGAACTTAAATCTGAAATCTGTTGGAATGCGAACGAGATGGTTGCCACACACAAAAATCTTAAATAAACAAGCAAGGAACAAATGGCTTTTTTTTTGGGGGGACCGAATCTCGGGATACCCTCCACACATAATGGCTCACCAATCATACCCAATAGCCATTCGATCGTTCTGTCAGCTCCAACTGTGATTGTTATGCTAATTCCGTGAGTGTTTTATTGTATTTTAATTTTATTGGACAGGAGGACGCGCTGCCGACCATACAAAGTGAACGCTTATATGCATATTTCTCCTCTTTGACTCGTGAGATGTTTCATAATACTAGATGACAATAAAATATTGTCTTTTATCAGCATATAAACCATCGCAATCTGAGCAGTTTGAAGCTACAAAGAGGTGGTAATATGAATTCATTTCAGGTAATATTATATGGTAGTGAGCAGCCTATAAGAGTATTCCAAGTTGGGAACCCGAAAATTTCTGCAAATGGCTTTTAAAAAGTTTAATGACTTTAAACGTTTTTGAAATTCTAATCGTTCTAATGAACTCAACAAGTGTATTAGAGCCAATTTACTGGGAATCATTTTTCTTGATGATTAACTTTAATGATTTGCTTTTTTTTGAGAACGCCTTCACCAAAACCTGAACTACTGCTGAGTAAAAGAAGTAATCTTAAAATATGATTGTCTTAAATGGTCATCGATTTAAAAGTCAAAGCTTTCAACTTTAATAAAATATAATATGTTATAAGATGGCAAAAAGAATTAAAAATATTAAGCTTTTTAACTAAGACATTGAACTGCAGAGTTTTTTGGTGACAATAAAATTAATCGACCCGACTTGCCGCTAAAAAGAACTGTTAGGTGTTTATGTTTTCTTCTTTATAAAATGCTTCGAGGCATTTAAGCAAATGAAGATTAATCTTTGTAGCTTGAAGCTCCGAACATTGTTTTATGTCTCCTAATCTTTTTTCCCCCCTTATAAATACTGTATAATTTAATGATAAATAACATCGTACTCACCGTTTATTCTAAAGATTTAATATTGCAAAAGCTCGAAATATTTCTGCTAAGTATCCAACGTGAGGAATGAAATCACACGCCGTTAACAAAGGATTTCTAGATCCTCAATTACATTTCGGTACTGTGATATATTCAGTTGATTATTTCCTCGCCACCCGAACGCTGTGTATAAAAATAAGGTTGAATTTAATTAAAAACACACGCGACACTATTTTTTTTTAAGATTTTTTAATATTAATATTATGCATTGCTTTGTCATAAAACTCGGATTGAGTCGATATATTAAGAGTGACGATCACAGACAGGTTTTCCTTTGTTTTTGCCACACTAGATTGATTTTTTAGTACTTCATTTTTTCCCTTTCGAGGTTGTCCTCTCTGGGGATTAATTATAAATCTTAATATTTCGCGAAAAGCGAGGCACAAAGCGGCGCGTGGGAGTTTTTGGTAGCATGTAGTAAAAGTAGCATGGCAAGTTGATGGCTATCTATGTCTGCCTGTACAGTGAACAAGACTGTATAAGTTTTCTTACACAAATCTCGACATACGTGACCTCATTTGCCGATCTGACAGAAAACGTTTTTCGCTCGTTTTTTTTATTTTTTCGGTTGTTTCTTTTGCAAATGCCGCAAAAAATAAAATCCCGGTCGATAAATTAAATTCGTGGAGTGTGGAGTGTTTTCTACCAGCCCCTATAAGCATTGGCATTTAATACGGCGATCACGTTCACATTCCACATTAGTGTTCTACACTTCTTGTATATTTGATGGCCGGAGTTAACTGATGATGGTTAAATTGATGTGAAATTTTTGTTTGTTTTTACACCATTGTGTGATTTGGGTAAACAATAAATTGGCAAGAGAGAAAGTCTTGCTTTCGGTTGTGGGTAGGTACAATCTTCTTTTTTTTTTGTTTGATATAATGATGGATGCTTTGTAGCTGGGGTTTCTTTGTTATTTAAACGGGGAACTATTATTATTTCATATTTTGTATTCACTGGTCTGGGGAATTTATGGGTTGTATGCCCTTTAAAGGGTCATAGCATTGGATCCACACACATCACACGTCGCCATAAACGGACCATTCTGAACTTTACACATTTTCTTGAGAGATATAACTCTTAAAAAATTAGCTCTTAGGCATATTCATACCAGCTTGAAAACCGGTATCGCGGGAGCCACCTAAAATACGATTAGGCACATAATAAATACACTGCGCGAAAGTACGTGATGTCGGTTCGATGGTCGGATCGGAACTGTTTCGGTTTACCTGTGGCTCTCTGTGGCTTCGGCAACAAGTGGGCGCTACCATCCAAAGCCAAGATGATGGAACGGAGTGGAATCGAGATCCGATCCGAGTGTCTCTCTCTCGCCTCTGTTGGCATTCGCTTTTGCGGTAAAACTGGTTTTTGGGGACTAGTTTACCAGCTGATACCATACCACCATACACATCGCTATAGCCATAGATACAAGACCATTTTTCGAGTGCGAAAGGCTTCGCCTATGCAGTACACAGGTACTGCGATCCACGATCTGCAGGTGCATGTAGATATGTATGTTTCGGTTTCTTGAAAATCTTGAACAACTAACAGCGCGCTGTTAAGTCAAAGGTAAATAAAAGACCACCATGTTTCATTTCCATAGGTGTATGGGGAGCTCGGGGATAGGATATGTTATGGGGAACCAGTTTTAGGCTTTTCAGTTTTTTCCCTCTCTTTTGTTTTTAGCTGCATGCTGCATGCTGTTGCAGTTGTGTGTTGTTTGGGGGCTGTGTAAAAGTTTTTATTAAAATGTTTTAGGTGATGTTGCTGCGATTTTGTGCAGCAATCTGTGGCCGCACAGTTTTCCGAGCCCGCTCACTCCGATTCCGATTCCGAACCGATCCCCAATCCCCAATCCCGATCCCCAACCGATGAATGAAGTTCACTAAAGGGGCAGACAGCATTTTTGTACCTGTCAGGCGGCCACAGAGCAGCATATATGCATATTCCATTCCCATTGTATTGGGACAATGAGACAGTTGCTTTGCTATCCACGAAATTACCATCATATCATTGCGAGGTGTTTGCCGTCGCACACCAAACCAATATTATCATTCGCAACCGGATGCTAAAATAACAATTGAAGTAATATTTAACTTTTTTTTTGATAATGTTTAAGAACATTTAAAATAAAAATATGTATAAAATATATTTCTTCCTTTTGAAGAGATCCCATGACAATTTCTTATTTAAAGATCACTGTTCTTAAATAGAAAACACAAACTTTAGATCGATCTACCAAAATTTGAATATCATATCATCATGTATTAATATCCATTTACTTAAAATGTCAAACGATTAGCTAAAAAACACCTACTTAATATGCCTGCGAATATTTTGCACTATCTGTGAACTAAAGATCTAAACAGCTTTCCACCTTTAAGAGTACACAAATCTGTGGCCCATTCACAGAGCCTTTAAAGATTAAGACATGTGCTTACTGGCCATTAACGCAGTATCTCCATGGTGCTAAAAATCCATGGGATGTTGGCTCCATCTTCATAATTCACCTGAAGAGAAAGTGCAAGGGTTTTCAGCGAAGATGTACGTCATTAGCTCGCTTTAATGTTTCCCAACCAGCCAAGAGTTAGGCTTTCAACTCTTTTAACTCTCTGTCTTGCTAAATCCCCCTAAGCTGGGAATTAATTAAAGCTAAGCCCACGGTTTGCTTGTTCTTTCGTTATTATAAAAAGGTAGTCTCTTGCAAAATTTATTGGGGGGCTTAGATTACCATAATGTGTTCTAGGTTTGTTTTTCTGTCTTCCGCTCTGTCAACACATTTACAATTCGAATGTCCCATTTCCACGATAATTGGAGTGGTCGATTGGATCATTTTACTACTTTCAAGTTCAGAAAAATTAGTGATACGTTTTTGGAGTGGGAAAATTCATTACTCTCATTGAATGTTTTGAAAATTATTTTTTTTTAACAAGCTTGTAAATAATATGTAGTTTTTACCGGGTTATTATAATAAACAATTTTATTCTTACTGACATTTAGTTATTCAGAAAATATAGTTTAGTGACCCGAATTTATGCTTTAGGTAATGCTTTTAGATATAGTAAAGTATACTCCGATACCCTACGAATACCGGATATGGAAAGGTTAAATGAAATGTGTCAGCCAAATTGTAAGGTTTCGCTTTAACCATCCTCTTGAGCTCGAATTGCTGGTCGGGCCATTTTAAAATCAGTTTACCTTCTCGAGAATACTTGGTTGCATAAATCAGACACATGGAAAAAACGTATGACATTATGTGGCAATAAAGTTAGGTTGTGCAATATAAGCAAAATAATTTGTATTTTTAACAAATTATGAATTAAAGTCAGCCTAACACAAAAAATGGTTTGTAAGGATAATTTAAAAAATTTTAAATTATTTTAAAAGTGATACTTTTATGCTATGAAAATGATAAACGTATAAAAACAATAGTAGTTATATGCTTTGAAAGCTCTCTGCTTTGCAAGACAAGTCATTGGACGAATAAAAAAATGTGCAACCAGTTGGCTTTAAAAAAATATTACGTTATCAGCACAAAATGCGAATGAACTAATAAAGGCGAGCAATAAACTGGCTTCAAATTACAGAGCTCTACTTCAAGTGGTAAGTAGTATAAAACTTATGATTGCAATTATAATTTTAGATTTCTTTCATTGCTGAAAGCCAGGTTACCATTCACAATGAGCGCATTGTTCTGCCCTCTCACATGCTTCTCTTGGCTTTCCACAGGCTGTTAAATCATTCTTCGTCCGCTTTAATTGCTCCACAAAGTACAACTGCATGCTGCATTCCGATTCCTGGCCAGCAATAGCAAAAAAAAAAAAAAAAGCTAAAAGTAACAACAATTCGATTTGGGACCAATGCGCACCAAATAACCAAAAGATGCCTTGCTGGCGGACTAAAACTGAACAATCACTTTGCCCAGATCAGTTTCGGTCCGGCCAAGAAAATATATATATATATAAATACACATATAGATGGCAGGGGCAAATGTGTGTGCACAGTTGCGGTCAGAAGAAAAGTACGGAGCGGATGGTAGATTTATAAGGTGGAAATTCAATCCGGTCTCGGCGAGAACGGGGAATACATCTCCTGGATGCTCACGTTATGTGGGGCTTCCCACCTCTGTATCCACACCGAAAGAAATGTTGGTATTATATGATAAACAAATTTTTATAAAGATCACCTAAAATAATTATACCTACCTTTAAACTTATTTTTCAAACCGGAATTCGATATATTGTATAGTTTATTAGTATCAAATCATCAAATCAAATTTATTTAAAACCAATTTTTAAACATGTTGGTTTAATATTAAAGAATCTATAACTTCTATTTAATTAGCTAAAACAAATAAACAAATTTATTACGGATTGTAATTTAACATAGAATTTTACCCAAGAGAGATTTTATACTATAAAGAAATTCCAAATAAACATTTTAGGTACTTGTTTTTCTTAATATTAAATTATACATCCTTTATTGAGCTAAGAATCTATACAAATTTATTAGGAGTGGTGGGAATTGAACTCGACATTTTTTACCTTATGAAAATTCTCTAGTCTGTGAAAGTCGTTGAGCCTAAATTATTGTCCTGTGATAAGATTTCTGGATTCCGGTGGTGAAGATTAATCATGCTAATCATGATCATTAAATCAAATTATTGGTTGAAACTTATTTTTCTCCGTGCACATACCGGTGTACTAACTTACTGACCGCAGCTGTACCCGTCCCGCAGCCAGGCCATTAACATTGCTTAATTGAATTAGATTCCGAATGCAGATTATGAGTACCATCGCATGCTCACTCCGGGACAAAGCGAGTATGGGCAGTTCGTAGAGTATAGAACGAATTACGATCCCAGAACCCAAACCGATCCCAATGCAAATGAGTGCTACTCGACTGAAAAGCGCGTTTTTGAAAACATCCTTTACGGATACCACAAACTAAAGTTACAATTCGAAAATATATTGAACCCTTTGCAATAGTAATACACCCAACTTTATATAGTTCAGTGAACCTGAAGTCTAATTAGCCAACTTTCCGTACCAAAGCGGTTTCTGTAATCTACTTCGATGGCGTCAGCGGCACTTTGCGAACCACGAAACATTTCTGCAGCCAAAAACGAGCAGAGACTTGTACATTGGCCACTCGATGCAATTCGATTCGATTCGATTGCACTGCACTGCAGCATTGGGGTATTTGGTATTAAAGGCCAACAATTGTGGCATGTCCTAGTGACAGCCTCGCCGCAAAATGCACAAAATGCTAGTGCAATACTAGCCACAAGCGACTGCGAGCGTCGTGCCACAAAACGTAGGAGCTGCTGCTTCATTAGTTATGCATTAAGCATACGATATGTTGTACAACCCGGCTACAATGGCCAAAAGGGTACATGTCCTGCTTTATGGGGCTTGCCTGAATGGGTGTCGTCATTAACGTGAAGCGCTCTGCTTATATTTGGATCTACTAAAAAGCTGAAAAGGTGGGATACTAGTACATGTCCATTAATAATATCTCAGGATATAAAGGTATATACAATATTTTTACTCTTAATAGTATTGTCTATAAATTTATCGACTAAAGATACTTGTTCTAATATTATAATACTATTACAAATATCAACGAAAACCATTTTAAATAATAGTAATACAAAAATTACAGCTTTTTTCGAGTCTTTTTCAGTTTTGGTGACCCCAACATTTAAAAAAATTAAAGACTTTTTGGTGAAGAGCCTTGAATGATATTTATACTATGAATTCATAAACATATTCGTAAGTTCAAACTGATTTATTTTAAAATTATGTCGATTAGTCCTCAAATTATCAGTTTCGGTGACCCAAATATTTAAAAAAATTGAATAATTTTGTCTAATAGGTTTTGAATAATATTGAAGTTAGAAGTTAATATACGTTTTCGAAAGTGCCAACTGATTTATTTTTCAAGTATATCCATTAGCCCTCAAATGGAGTGTAATCACGTTTCGGTGACCCAATCGGGTGCACCGTTCCTGTTTTCCCGCATTGGGCTGCTGCAGTCAATCTTTTTGTGGGATGTCCAGCTCCCTGTTAACTGCGTGCAATTCGTGGGGGTTCGTATGTCGCTTAAAAATTTTAATTGCCTTTGCGTGTTTAGAAAACTTACACGTACGTATGTTCTGCGTAGTTTAGCAGCTGACCAAATGCCACGGCGGCTTTCTAGTCGCTCCAGGGGATATGTCCGCAGCAGTATATTGAAGTCTATTTTCACACTTTTCACAACAGCTCACACGATCGCTAATGCTTATCGATGTGGATTAAAATTGAAAGGAATTTGCAGACAGATGTTAATACATATATAAATATTAATGCTGATCTGCTGTGTTGGATTCAGAAAATTTTATTATCAGAATATGAAATCTAAATTTTTATGTCTGATTCTAATTGCCTAGATTTATTTAGCTTTTATTTATTTCTGAAAGTCGGGGTCCTTATCTAAGAACGGCATGAATGCTTTACTTAATCTTTGTGCACTGTTTTCGCAAACGGGTTACATAATTTTGTGTTATATTCTTTATTAGGTTTTTTTTATAGTTTTGCATTGGTTTGCATTTGGATTTAGGTTTTACATGTTTGCATTTGATTTTCTTTCACTGCTTTTTCTCTTACGTTCTTTTAAGTTTGTCGATCCCGAGGACAACGCTTCTTTCAGGGTGATCATACGAAGACTGCGCTGCTAGTAAAAGGGTACAAGTTTATTAGATGGGGGTGCCTGTGATAATCACAAAAGGGTCACTTACTCGAAAAATTCTGGTTCTTCCACTAGAATGAATTGATGGGATCCTATAAAAGGGTTTTAGCCAGCTTTTGCTGTTAGTTAAGATGTGTCTGTCCTCTATTTAAAAAGGTTAAACGGCTTGACTTATCAAAGACTGGGAGCGATAAGAACTGCTCGGTGGCACGACTTGAAACGGAAAGACAGTAAAATCGGCTTACAAACCTTATCTCGCCCATCCGAAGGTTAAAGAGATTCGTTTCGATAGATCACTATTTTGCATGCGCTGTGAATTTCCGAAACGGGCAGAGAAATGGGTCACCCTAAGGCGGAATTTAATCGAATTTTAAATAATTATAATTAATTATTTCTAATATTATTTTCTTCGCCAAAACCATAAGTATAGGAGAGAAAACCACTGATCATTTTGTATTAAAGGGAACCATTCAACACAATCGCGGAAAAATTATACTTGATAGACAAAGATTTCTTAAAAACTCGAATGACTTTGGATTACCAATATCAGAAGAAATCGTGGTCCTCGGAGGATGTTTTATTTTAGCCTTTCTTGAGACTGAACAATGCAACCATCAAGACTGCATGTAAATTACGCGATAGTTGGGGAAAGTGCTCTGTTATAAAAAACGAACAAAAACCTATAACCTTAGTAGGTATATTTAATCTACAAAAAATTGAAGAATATACATTTTCCAAATTTATGCGTAGAAACCAAATGTTTTAAATGATATATAGGACCTTATAAATATGGCCTCTATTCAAGCTGTTTGCACTGCTGGTTTTATTCACCTAATAATCGGGATGTCGCTATGGCTTTCGCAATCTGCTGATCGCTGTTCGCCTGCTCCGAATTTGGGAAGCTGGATTTTCGCAGGTGCCCTCATGCTTCTGGCCACCGACATTAAAATGTACCCGGATCGCTATACGCACCTGCCGTATGCTGTTCAGTTTCTGGTGGAGACGATCGGATCACTGGTCCTCCTTGAGTTCTTCGCCCTCGTGGTCTGGTGCATGCTGGAACGGCTGATCCATCACCTGGTGAGGCTGCTTTTCCTATCCCTGGGAATGAGCGATGGGATTTACCTGGCCATGGAGTATTGGCTCCTTTTGATTCCCACCATTGCTGTGGCTGGCACCCTGTTGACGATAATGAAAAGGGCTATTTTACCCCTTTTCGATGTCAAGTCAGTCTATGAGAAGCGGGAAATAAAGGTGCATCTAAACGAGGATGTTTACATTGACCTGGTTGCTCAAAATATTCCCAAAAAGAGAAAGTATAATCGTCGTAAAACAAATTTGATGTATTGAATTAATATTTTTGATAAGTTTTAACTAAGCTAAGGAGAAGAAAAGCCCCATTAGACTTGGAAATCATATTTAATTTGCCAAAGCTGAAATAACTGTGGACTCAATTTATTTATAAAACAGAAATGAATTAAATTTTGCAATAAAAACTAAATTAAATTTGAATTTGAATATCAGTTACTTTTCGCATACCACATTTCTTAACGCCTTACAACACTGAATAGCGGAGACACGATCCATATAGCGGAGACACCTCTAATGAACAGCTGATCACAGCGTTGCCATCCTAATTTCTAGGGCGCAATTCGGGCTGCCACCCTGGTTTCTAAGGCGCAGCCTGCCAACCTTTTTTTCAAAATTCATGCATTTTTCAACACTGATTATTTTTGTTGTCGAATGAACAGCTGAATAACAATAATCATATTTTTATTTGGTTTTGTTCAAAGCAATTATGCGATTCAACGCAGCCGCCTTATAGCGCCCGTGCCACGCCCACTGCGATGCGAACAGGCGACCAAGCCAAGGTGTCGCCACGAATCCTGCAACCGAGAACCGAAGCCGATTGTCGGGAATCCAGAATACGGAACACCCACCAGTGAAATCCGGGGAAAACACATTAAAGTAACATGTCCACGGAGGAGCATGTGTGGCGAGCGCATGTTGTGCGGCGACTGCGCGAGCGGAACCGCAAGGAGTGCGACAACTTCAAGGAGATCATCGAGCAAAGTAAGAATCTGGGTCGCCAGCGGAGCACCCCGGTTGACCTCCGAATCGAAATTCTTCTCCTCTCCAAACTTCATGGTCACACACTCAAACACAAACACACTTTAATTACCCGCATCATCGCCTTGCAGACAACCGACTGATCGACCATGTGGCGCAGCTCAAGGCGGACAACCTGAAGATCTCCGTGGAAAACGAGCAGCTACGCAGCGCGGTGTCAACAGGTGGCACCGGTTCCAACGTGGCCATCGCCACCCTCGAGAAGAAGCTGCTCAGCCAGCAGGAGGAGCTCACCGATCTGCACAAGCGCAAGGGCGAGAACTCCCAGATGATCGTCGATCTCAACCAGAAGGTCGAGCAGCAGAGGATCCTCATTTCCGAGAAGGAGCACAGGTAGCTAGAGAGGAAGTTTGCTGTTCTCGCTAAGAATGTGCTGATTAGATTGCCTGTGATTTTGACAGAGAATTAACCAAAACCACTAACTATAGTTATCGATTTAGAGCGATTTTATTGCCATTGAGTCATAATCATAAGGTTTCATAAAGGCTAAAGTTGTAAAGTTTATAATCATAGTACAAAATTATGAAATAAGACATTACTATGACTCAATACTTCAATTAATCGGAAATAATAACTAATCCTAGCAAAAAGTTTTGTATAGAATTTTTCCTTTTAAAAAATAGTGACACAATTTAATTTCCTTAATTTTAAGTACTATAAAAATAACATTAAAAATCAAGTTTTGCATAGTTAGGGTCAAAATGTCTTATTACATTTAAACTAATTTTTATTAAAGCACTAATGTATTTATTTCTTTCAGCCTCGCCGAGCAGCAAACAAACAACAATCGATTGCGCGCTGAAGTGCAGCTACTTCACTCGAGTTTAGAGGAACTCAAGAAACTGAACAACACGATGTTGGATGAACACACAGCGCTTCAATTGGCATTTAGCTCCCTCGAGGATAAATTGAGAGGAGTACAAGTAAGTGGTTCGGATGTTTCCCTTCTATTTTCCTACACAATCACTAAGGCTTTGGTTTAGTTGACCTAAATAAATAAAGTAAATTCTTCGTATATGCTAAATTGGAAACGTGATATTGAATATTTTGTAAGTTTAAGTTGGCTTAGTTGAGTTACGAACTCACCCAATAAAAATCCCACTTTCGTGAATACAATTTATATCGTCCCTTTTTGTAAACAATCTTTGTTGATAAACTAACATCACACATAGTATATAAATCCTAACAGGGCGCTTTATTATGATCAATAGTGGTTACTCATATATTTTTAAAATTCTATATATAAATTAAATTTAAAGATTTGTTTATTCAAAGTTGTGAATAAAGTATTTTTATTGGTACTTATTCGAGGCTTCCGAATCCAATTGAAAAAGTTAATTTCTGCGGTATTTGGTTCGCTCGATAAATATATTGCAGATGGCTCGAATCGTTATGCCCTCGTATACAGACGGGGAAAAGCTTGCTATCTTTTCGATTTCGATCCAGTAGCATATTAGCGTTCAACGCGGAAAACAGCACAACGACGCCAAATATTTGCCTATATTCTAAATATGAAAAAGCGTCTACTAAAAAGCTTTTCGTTCTCTTGCAATTCACAGGATGAAAATCGTCGTTTACTGGAGCGACTTATGCAATACAAGTCAAAGGATGCCGACAAGCTGAACGAGGAAAACGAAAGCATAATAAGGTACGTCCACTGAAAAATAAAAGCATCCTAACCCAATTATCATGCAAAACATAACGTTTAATATTACTTATCTTTTCGATCATTAATATACATGTATATAAATGCATTTTCGTAATAAGATAAGTGCGGAGGATACATATAAAATGGTTAATCGCGAAGCTTATCTAATGCTTATAAAAGAGTTTGATAAAAACATTCCATGTAAACTGTTGACAAGTACATACGCAGTGAGCAATACATCCATGGATTAGGCAGCTTTTGGCTTATTTTTCTTAACATATCACATAGATTGGAATAAACAGGACTTATTAATAAAAAGGATTTTTTTGTACGCGTTTAAAAAAGAATTCAAATACTTAAGTGGCCATTACCCGCCGTTCAAGTATGAAAACAGATAAATAAATATATGATTTTTCGTGTCATTACTTAGGATATTCCACAATTTATATAAATATAAAGGACAAATTTGTCCTTACAAAATAATTTAATAGGAAAAGCAATAATCCTTGCTAGTACTTTCCATTTTTAGGGCATGTATATTAGGCTATTATCTTAATACCCGATTAGAGATTACAGTGCCCATCCACCTGACCGCTGATCACCTAGTTGTGTTAATAAAAACCACTTTATTGCCCACCCACCCAACGTCATGCAAGCAAGTTAACCGAAAAATGCGGAGCACGGGAACTACCAATACGTAAAGGTTGACGGAAAACTACACAAACTGCATGTAATAAATATATTTACCTATATATTGTTCAATTACTAACACCCTAACAAAACGCCAAGGAGTAGAACGGACCATTTAGACGAATATTATCGATTGTGTGTCATTCATTCTGATTTGCTCCTTTTGTAATTTTTGGTTTAATATAAATGTATAACCGTTTTTAAACATATCTAGAAAAAGACTGCCGTCAATTTTCAGGAAACGTTCGGCCAAACTGAAACGTGACCTCGAGGACGCGGTCCGTGAGCCCGGCTCCTCGTCCAGCAACACCGCATCCTCGCCAGGCGCCGCCGCCGCATCCTTGCAGCGCAACTCCAGTCCCGCCCAGTTCGTTGGCGGCCTCATCGGCGACGAAGACTTCGACGAGGCAGCGATAAATGGCGCCATGGAAGCCATAGGTCTCGACGATAATGAATATATTAGCGCTCGTTTTACAGCAGGCGAGATCGGCGAGAACACGCGGGCTTCCATCGACACCCTGAAGGCCACGGGCTACCTGGGCCAGGCCAATCCGACCAAGATCCTGATGAAGTTCGAGGCGCACGAGAACGAATCGCACGCGGTGCGCTGGAGTCCCGTGGAGCGGATGGTGGCCACCGGTGGCGCCGATCGCAAAGTCAAACTTTGGGATATTGGCAAAAGTGAGTTTATATATGATATCATAACATTTAATAGAGATTAGAACAATTTTAAAAGGGAAATATTACATTTTTAATAATTTTTAATAATATTTTAAATATTTGAATTTCAGATTCCACTGAGCCACGTGCAATTTTAAGCGGAAGCAGTGCAGGGATTAATTCCGTGGATTTTGATTCAACAGGCGCCTATATATTGGGCACCTCAAATGACTACGGTGCTAGAGTGTGGACAGTGATGGATAATCGATTAAGAGTAAGTAAAATGATTATAAGTTTCCTAAATTAAATAGTAAGTTATCAAAAATATTATTTGCTTTAGGCAGACAAAAGCAAATCGCATTTTAAAATAATAATATATATGAGGAAAATCATTTTTCCAGTTATACGCGACTTGTCTAGACGCTATATATTGTTTATATTTTATAATAAGTGTGTGATTTGAAATGGCGATTACAGGCTGAACTTTTGTACTTACTCACCCGCAAGTTTACGAGTTTTTCTCAGATTAATTTAATACTTAAGATGCCTTAACTTGTTAAACAAAAACAATGAGGGGTTATATATTAGCAAAAACAATCCATTCTTGCTAAACGAACCTACTTCTTGCAATTAGTCTACGCTAGAATGAACATAACAATACTTTCCATTTCTATTGTTGCTCTAGGCAGATTGAAAAACCGACTTCTTTGATGCCTTGATTTATAAAGAATTTTCAGCCCTCGTGATATTCTCTGTTCGCCTTTGTTTACTCAAGTCGGTATGTACATACATACCTATGTATATGCACACATTCATAGCAATGTCAATGTTTATAAATAAATTTTGCATGTTTGCCGCTTTCTAACTCAGAAAAAAAGGCGAAAAGTAAACAAGTAAACATTACAGAGACGCTGATGGCAAACAAAAGTGTTTACTGATTTAGTAAATAAGGCACTTTAACTATGATATACGCGTTTCGGTGGGTCTGTCTGTGGGTAGAACGATCCTAAGAATGATTGGAGAAATGATTTCATGCCTCTTGGCAAGATTTCCTAAAGGTCTGCTTAGAATGGTTAATTTATTAGGGATCTTATTAGATATCTTAGTTTGGTTTTACTATCTAAGAGAGAGTTTCTGGATTTAAATAGGTGTATTAACCAATTTTATACTATTGTTACTCTTTTATAAAAGAAAGGTTATGTGAATTTCTTTATTAGGTTCATTCGAACGTTTAGGAACATTTATTATTCTACAGCTTTATCGTAAGAATCATTTTCAATTGGCGGTCATAAATAAAAGTCGTCTATGAAAGCCATGAAGGGGAAAACTGGCCAATACACATTGGCAGTTGGCCTGAATTGCAGTAGAATAATCTTTCTTACCCCAAGGTTCATCTCTCGCCTGGTCAGGCGAGATCCGCAACTTCATCCATTTATGCTGCACATCGTCAACATGCGAATAAACATACAAGTGCAGTTCTTCCTGCTATTCTCCGCCAGCTCCAGCCACCTAGCCACCCATCCTCTGTGCTCTGTGCTCCATCCGTGTGATACACCGACTCTTCTGACTCCTCTCTTCTAACTGGTATTTCTGGATTGACATTTAAACGGTTCTTTTGCGCACAACTGGAAACTGTAACTGAAGAATAGCGCCGCTGAGCTGCAGCATTAAAATGAGCACACTGACTTGTACGGCCTCTGGCCACAATGCGATCAAACAGTCAACTGATTGCCGATTGCCAAGTTATTATCATTACTACATGCGTCTTTTTTACGATTCGTACTTAGACTCTTCACACACCGTAAACGCAGCAGCTTTATGCGGGAGATTTTCCATTAATCACAGAATCATAACTGCCCATGTCGATTTATCATTAATGGAAATTGATTGGGGTTTTGTTGGCCTACAAAGTATTATGCTAAATGTTTTACCACTTTCAAAAAAACATATATTTGTAAGGGGAGTTTTTAAGGCTCAAACTGAAACAGGAATACGTTTTAAAATTAAAAAAAAATAAAAGGCTTAGAAAATAGTACATTTTTTATTTAGGATAAATCGATAGATAGGATACAATCATGTGATAGAAAATGTAAGATTTAGTCAGATCGCTTAGGATAGAATTTAGAGAATTTACTTCATAGTTAAAATTGTAATTGGAATCAATCGCTTTAAGTGCTCGCAGGTGTTGTAGTTATTTATGTTCGTGTCATATTAGACCCCAGTAATCTGTCATGCATTAAAAATGTTTTGCTTAATTTATGGCTCACGAAAAGAGGACATTTCCACCTTTCCTACCACCACGCAGGCATTCCGATAAAAAGCGGAGTGGTTTGCAGAATTTTAAACTCACCGGTTTTCTGGCGGACAACACGTTTTTCGAAGCCAAATATATAAACAGCGGGCTTGGTTCCTCAAATAAGACTGTTTAAGAGAACATTTCAATCCATGTTATTAGTTAGAAAAACCGGCCTCTTGGATCGTCGAAGAAACATGGGCTCTTTTCTCAAAGACCAAGACACTCTTCTCTCCCAACTCTCCGCTCTCAAAAGTCTCCAATTCTGCGACGGGAGCCGAGCTCCAGTCAAACATGTTTGAGCCACCACTGCGTTTCAAGCCACACTGCGCGTACATTGACCGTTCGACTTGACCGGTTGCCGGTTGAGCATCGGACTTCCAGGCGGCTCTTTAATTAAGAGAACATGAGTCTTTCTTTTAGCCCCCCCCCCCCCCCCCAAAGGGCAGCCCCATGGAACGGCTTTAACTTTGCAATTAGTAAAAGACTTTTATTATTTATTTAATAGGTTAACCATCAGCCCGCAATTCCCCTTTCTGTCATTTGCCAATCTTCTCTATGGATTTATAACTCCCAGTCTTTTTTGTACATTTTTTATATCACCGCAGACAGCTTCCTCGAAAATGTAATAAATCAACAATTTTCCCTGATAGCCAGGAAGGCCTTATATCTTATCTGGTTTCTTGTTTCCACTATTAGGCATCTTGGTCGAAAGATAAATTTACAGTTCCTTGAGTGAGAAACCCAGAGTGTCAATGACTTTAATTCATGCATGTGGCTCTGGGTTAGGAAAAAAGAGTAGCTACAATTCCAAAATATGTATGTCCCACCATGCGACCTATGTCAATAAATTCTCTGCGGCAGTTATGCGTGGCGTTTTTTTAAGATCCTTGTTTATAACGCCGCAATTAAATGTCTACCGTCTCTTTAATGTCTGCGGACACTTTTTAATTGCTCCGCCGTTCTAGTGAAAGATACTTAGCCCGTGTAATTAGCCGGTTTCTAATGGAGGGTATATGTACATATGATGCCAGAAAAGGTGTTGGCGGTCGGTCTTCAGCCTCGAGTAGTCATTGTTTTTCTTACGCTAGAGATCTCTGTAGAACAATGTTTGCCCTATAACGTAATTCTCCGCTAACTGTATGTGTCTTCTCTGGCATTCGCAACTATTTAAGCACACGCTGACGGGTCACAGTGGCAAAGTGATGGCTGCCAAATACGTCCAAGAACCCATTAAAGTGGTGACCGGAAGCCATGATCGCACTTTGAAGATCTGGGACTTGCGCAGCATCGCCTGTATAGAGACGAAATTCGCCGGATCAAGCTGCAATGATCTGGTGACCACCGACAGCCTGGGCTCAACGATAATCAGCGGGCACTACGACAAGAAGATCCGCTTCTGGGATATACGCACGGAGAAGCAGGCAGATGATGTCTTGATGCCGGCCAAAATCACCTCTTTGGATTTGTCAAAGGGCAAGTTCTGCACACATTCACCATCCCAGTCATGATTATAATGCCTTAATTTCAACAGATTGCAATTACCTCATATGCTCTGTAAGAGATGATACTATTAAATTATTAGATTTACGCAAAAATCAAGTTATATCCACGTTTACGTAAGTTTTTAGTGGCCATTTAAAGGCAGCATAGTTATTATCTTGATGCATTTACACAGAAACGAACACTTTAAAATCAGCTGTGATTTTGCTCGGGCCTCTTTCAACTCGAGCGGCCTAAAGATTGCTTGTGGATCAGCGGATGGCGCTATATATATTTGGAATGTGAATGGTTTCCTAGAAGCCACTCTCAAGGGCCACAGGTGGGTAGTAAAAACCATTTAATTGTGGGAGTCCTCAAGCCCCCGAAGAAGTACCCTATTATACTCCAGTTTATGTCCTACCCCTTTGCTTTTATTGTGCTAAATCCTGGTGCTTATTACCTTCACTTTTGCTCTCATTTAACAGCACTGCAGTAAACGCAGTCAGTTGGAGCCCCAACAACAACCTTCTGGCTTCCGTCGGAAAGAACAAACGATGCACTATCTATTCGGATTCATAACCCTAAATGTTGCCATAAACGTCAGTCAGTTCCAATCGTACTGAAACGCTTAAAAGTCAGAGCTGTAATTATGAAACGGCCATGCGGAGTCTGCTGTAAATAGTAAATTCGGTTGGCGAATGGTCAAGGTAAAAATCATCCAGTGCCGACAGTTTTTAATAATTTTATTTGATTATTTTATTTATACTTGAAACGGATATAGTATACAAATTGTATCAATTCATATATTAATCTAAGTACATGTTTTCCTATTGTAAAAATAAAATATATATACTTATATGGGGTTGCATATACGACCGTTCTTAACGAAGACTGGTATTTATAGCCCTTATTATTTTTTACAGCCAGTTGACATGGGATGACAAAAGAGCTAAAGTCGCGTTTCTGAATAGAAATTAAATTGGGGCAACGGCAACCCAATAATTCTATGGCCTTCAGTCTTAATAGAGTATAGAAACCAGTTACCTTCTGCGACACTATATGCTTTTTCTTTCTTCCACTAGCACCTGTGGTTTAGCAATAAGAATTTCAGACAATAATGCTCAGCCAGCACAAAACTTCTTATGCATCCTTCGAACGTGATGCATTTTAATTTCTGCATATGTGATCAATTCTTAGCACGAATGCTGTGCCATTGGCGAGAACACATCCAATTATTTCGTGTGCTGACGGAGCACAATCGACACTGGGGAATCTCTAATTGAGCGAGGAAAATAACCACGGCACACCATCATTACAAATCTAACGTACATTCATTTTTATCGCCTTGCATGCATGCTTTAATTAAGAATCTTTTCAGATTATGCCTGGAAAAACAACTACAACTTAGCGTTAAGTACCGCCAGGGATCTAAAATCTTAAGTACGATGGTACTGGTACTTTGGAACTCTGCGCACCACCAGTACCACTTGAGCTAGTGTCGTTGAAGGCGCATTGCTAAGTAAATTAATTGAGAGAGAAGAGGAATCCAGTCACCCCAACTGCAGGAGGAGGAAAAGGAGGAGAGGAGGAGCCAGAAGCCAGGAGCTAAGTGACGGGCAGACGATTGGACTTGGACAGGAGTCACTTTCCCGTATGCGAGAGCGTTCCTCCAGCAGATAAAGATACAAATCTGCACGAAGCCTGTTTCCTGTTGTGCTGAGGGTGCATTTATTTGCATGATTCACACAAGCAGCGCTGCGGCTAACGATACTTGTACAGCTGCTGGATCTTCGTACAGGTGTACGCCATCTACTCGGTACTCTGTACTCTCTACTCCAAACTGCATACTCCACACTCTAAACTCCATACTCCATACTCCATAATGAAGATGGGACGTCGAGTCGCTGGGAAAACTTACGAAAACAAGCACGACATTTGGACCTTTCTGCCCACATCGAAAAGTGAATCGTCGCTGCCTCACCTTCCTCATCTGTATTTTCTCGTTGTGGCTGGAGGATTCGGATTCGGATTCGTGCATTTTGGGCGACTCTAAGTGAGCATGTTCCTGGAAGCCCTCGAGTCGCCTTTTACAGTTGGATGCATTTTAAGTTTTATTGAAGTATAAATAATAATTCGCAGGTGTCTGCATTCCACATCCAATTCGCACAATTTGTTATGCGTGGGTAAAAGCCTAGGCCTTTCGACTTTTGTTCAACCATTCCCATCCTCAAACATACGAGCTGCTCCAAATGCAAGCAATAAAAATGATAATATTTTTATTGTATTCTCCCCATAGAAAGTCCATTTCCATATATGTTTAATGCATGTGCATTTTGTTTTCCAGTTCGTACCATTAAACTCCCGCCCAAATAAGCACACAAGTTGGAATTTTCATTAAAATTCTTAAGTTTAATAATAATAAGATGAGTTTCGTTCCATAAAATTAAAGGGGTCCAATGCAAACATTAAACTGTCATTGATATGTAATAAATTAGAGTGCTTAACCTAAGTCGCATTCGATACACAGATGATATAGGGTATTAATTCGAGAAGGTAAATGTAATATGCATTAGTTTTTACAAATGTCAACCATTTCAACTTCCGAAGTCACAAAAGAAGTTCAAGGCAGTCGACCAGTCGTGTCAAGGGTGTCGAACTTCCTTTGCAAGTAGGGGGAGTCTGCTTGAAGAATACACAAAACGCCATGCAATGCAAACAATCTCTGAATTCCACCGAACAAGACACATAAATTTCATTTTCATTTTTCTCTAAAATCGTGCACTGACTAGATAAGGCAAATAGCGGATGTTGTATCAGGACGACGGGTATTCGTAAAATAAATATTGATTGCACCTTTTGAAGCTTAGACGTTAATGTTTTGTTAATGTAAGAGAATATGCGATCCAGTGATTCTGTTTAGTAAGAATGTTGATAAGGCTGAAGTTTCTGGCGACGTTGGTAGCAATATGTCCAAATCGCGATCACGGCCAACTGAGTTAGCAAGAAAATTGTGGCAGCAGTAATAAGACCTAATTGTGGAGTGGAGAAAAGTATAACAAACGTATATTGAAGTCATTAATCAAGTCTTCTAACAGCTGGTAAAGTGGTTCTCTTAAGAGTTTTTTTATTTATTTTTATGGCCATAAAAGTGTACTTACCAATGGCGTTAACGCAAAATCCATGACCCTCTTCGTTGGCCGTAAATGTGGTTTCATTTCCGTCATAATAATCCCCGCTTTCTTGCTTATCTTGCTTGAATCCGAATTTGTCCGTTATCTGAATGGATTGGACCAGCAGCATGTCGCTAGGTGCGGACTTCTTTGAAGTGTCGATATCGCGACGTGGTCGTGGATGATCATCTGAGGGGGAAACAATTAATGTTAAGATGGAAAGAGGACGTTAATAAATAGAATATTTTAATTTTAGGATTTCTCTTATAAAAAATGTGATAAAAAAAAGAAAAATATATCTATCATCCTTGATAACTGAATTCCTATACATATCTCGAACTTCAAACTCACCTGTTGTGTTGAGAGATCTGCGTTTTCGGCCGTAGGACAACAAGGACCTGAACTCCCCGCTCGTATCCTCCTGTTCGCACTGGACTGGCTCACAGCTGGGCATGCATGGAGTGACCAACGCTCGGAACTGGACCACCTCACTCGATGGGAACTTGAAGGCATCGAAGTTGGAGAGCAGCACCTTGCCGGATAGCGAGCCCTTGTAAATTGGCCCCATTATAAAGTGGTCAGTCGGGCAGCCATTTGAATCAATTAAGGTAATTTCCGAGTTATCCACGCCATCCATGGCGACCAACTCCCGAATGAAGATCTCGTAGGGGCTCTGCTCGTCGACAATTTCGAACTTGAGGGCCAGTGGATCGCCAACCTCAGCAGATCGCATCATATCCGAACCATCGCGGGAGGTAATACGCATGATAACGTTGGGCGACTCCACAATCACCTCCTCTGAGAGGGCTGGCATTATGTCGCCACGCACATCCAGGTCCACGCCATTGCTAACCGACTTGTTGGTGAGGTCGTACTGACAGGCCAGGGCCAATCCCAAGTCGGAGGATGTCACAATCATGTCGTGATGCTGGATAATAATATCGTTCACATAACGACCGGCGGTACTCTGTCGCACATTGCACTCCAGATCATGATAGTTCATCCGCAGCTCAAAGTCCAGGGCGCTCTTGACGTCCACCGAGCAGGATTTCGGAGATCCCTTGGCGTAAACCTTGCCATTAAACAGCTTGGAGGTGCGAATACGTGCCAACATGTCGCCGCCACCACATTCGATGGTCACATTGTAGCAGGAAGTCAGTTCGTAGGTCGAGGCCTCGGGAACTTCCAGGAAGGGTTCCTGCACATCGGCCAAAGTGGCACGACTGTGATGGGATAATCTGCAGACCATGTCACCAGTATCATTGTAGTCATACGAGTGGCACCTAAAAAAGAGACGGAAGTTGGAAAGAGAAAGGTGGAATTTGTGATGATGTGATATAGCTATAAGATTATTAACCTTCTTTCATACCAAGATATGATATTTTATGATATGAAATAACTTTATACATCTTTCTCCATAAAAAGATATGCTTGATTTATTAGGCTTTAAGAAAAGCTAAAGATATTACGATATCATGGCACTTTGAAATGGTATACATCATCCACGATTACATCTTTCTTGATCTCTTCTTGTGCTTATTACGTTTAATAGGACTTGTTACCCACCTATAGGGCGAATTAAGGCACAGCTCCCGGCACTCATCAATACTGCTGACTTCTTGGTAAACAGAGTCCACCGTCTTCAAAATGCGACCAGGTAGCCGTTTGAATTCGCACAGCTTATTGGGTTCATCGACACAGTGATTCTCAAGGTAATCAGACCCTTCGTTCGCCTGGAAGGCCTGGGAGCCGGCTAACGTCAAACGATCCAATTCACTTAGCTCGCAGGCACCAGAGGCGCGATCATAGTTGGCAGATCTATATTAAGGTAAATAAAAGAGGGGAATGGAATAAATTAAGCAGTTCTTTATGCTCGAATTGATAGTGATAAAAGGGTGCCAAATGGAACCCAATTATTTCGACTGTCAAATAGAGCATTTTGCACTACGATACCACCAGAAAGGTGCTTACCTGCATGTGAATTCTGTTTCGCTTAGGCAAAGTTCAAAGCACTCCCGCCTGGAAGCCACCGACACGGTACGCTTAACTTCCGTCTTGAGCTTATAATTTTGTACACGATCGACATACCAGGCTCGCGAGCAGGGTTTTACGGAAAGGCATGATTTTTGGGCATAGATTGTGAATACGGGGAACTGCGACTTTGTTAGGGCACCTTTTTTGTTTTTTTTTTTTTTAATAATTATGATTAGAGTTTGTAGTAGTTTGTTTAACGTATAACGTTAAGTAGCTTACCTGGTAATTGATCAGCATGTGCTGAAAAGAGCACGCAAAGCCCGGTCTCATAGTTTACTGACTGGCAAGTTTTGTTCTTCCTACAGGTGTCTAGGCAATCAGTGAGCATTAGAGTGCCCGGCTGGGAATCCATCAGTTTCTCGGGAGCCGAGAAGACATAGCTAGCAAAATCCTTATTAGATAATTACTTAGTTGGTAGACTTGCCATCATTACTCACCCTGTCACAATTTCAAAGCCCACAAGTTCGGGATTGCAATCAATAGGGGCATTATCATAGTAGATACTGTCTTCCTCGGATCCCAAAGAGCTGGATAAATCCGAGGAGGCCGGCAAATCGAAGGCTGAGTTTCGGGTCTCAACCGTTTCGATGGGTTTCTCAGTCTTATTGATTTCCGTGGGTTTTTCTTTTAAACTTGGGATCTCGGTTTGCGGCTCAATCTCTTCGGAGGCAATTACTTTACTGGCATTTGGTAATGCTGCAGTCACCGATTCAGCGGCTTGCCGCCGGATACGCAGATGTTCCTTGGCCGTTGCCACACTATATAGCATAAGGGCTAGGATAAGGTGTCTTAACAGGTTTATCTTGGCCATCTTTTAAATATCACTGGGGCCTGAAAAGGAGGAGGATAGTGTTTATAAGAAAAGGTCCTTTGAAATGGTTCTATAACCCAGCAAATTCCTTTTTAGATCTACAGAAACCTATCTAAGTGATCAAACCCCTTAGATAAAATATGGAAAAACCCATTTGATTCTAAAAAATATTAACTTCAACTGCATAAGCGCTCTTTAAAATATACATTTTAGAAATAGGTGATAAAAACTTCCCCCTGAGTAACCAATATTACCAACCTCTATTTACGGAGCGCGGTAAATTGACTACGCAGGTACTGTCTCAATCTTTTTTAAATTAATTTGTTTGCCATAAGGCGTAACGCGAATTATAAAGTCCCACTCTGGAAAGGGAAGAAACAATATCACGGCAAGTAACTCCGTTAAGGAAACTGAGCTCACGTCGATGACCCCGTGCACTATTCACTTGGATTCTTTCTGGTTCGCTGAGCTAAACTCTTGCGCAACTGCCAAGATCCAACTTAATGGGCATCGCTTATGATTGACGGTTGCGCCAAGAAAGACCATCAAGGGGTCATGAGCTCTAATTTTTCGCCAAGTATCCAAGTACCATGTAGAACTCGTTTTTTTTTTTTGGCGTAGGCAGTGCTTTTCCACTCTTAGAACCTTTTCTACCCAGAGCACCCAAAGGGAATGCGCAATTGGGAAAATTATTAATACAAATACTTTGGGGATTGCGGGACAACAATTCAATTTAAGAAAAGAATATTATTACGTAGGGAATACATTTGATTTTAAGCCAAGTAATTGCTATTGGCGAATAACTCGTTAGGAACCCACTTGAAGCATGACTTATTAACATGATAACTGTATTAGGAAATTACATATATACATATAGATATATCCATAATCATTCGTACCGTTATTCTATAAGAATTCTCATGAATACCCATGTGTGCAGAAAAAATGGTAGTGTGAAATAGATACGGATAGGTGGTATTTTAGTATGTAGAAGAAACGCATGACTGCCGACGCACCAGACACACTAATCCACCAGTGGCGACGGGTCGGTTTTCGGTTTTCAGCTTTCAGTTCCATCCAAAAACTCGGATCTCTTCTATTTACAATGGAAGATGGTATAGAAACACGTACCGTTAATTCTTATACAGATGATTCATAAACCCTGCACCGGTCAAAACGAGCCGTAACTTAATTAGAGATAAAATGCTTGAAAGACTTTTGAATGTTTTTCCTTTCCACATTTGATTCTGACTTAAAAAAACCTGGTTAAGTGGTGGGCAGGGGGGGGGTCTGGGTCTGGTGCACATGATCATACGGCAATGCCATGTAAAGAATGGCCACTCAGGAAGCTGCATTATAACGAGTCCATGACCATGTTATTGTACAAAAATCTTGTAGAAAGCGGCAGAAGAATTGGGTCAATGATTATCGTCAAAAAGTTGTTTTGCCGAGCATAGACATATGTATGGGTTGCTGCGCCCGCAGCGATCAGGTCGAACCCAAACCCCAAACCCAAACCCCAACCCATACCAAATACCAAATAGCCATAGCCAACCGGTATGGACATGAACACCCGAAGGAAATAGCACCGCCTAACTGTGTCGCTGATCACAATCGATTAGTGCGAACAGTCATTTATTGCCTAAATTACTGTTAAATGATGCTCTTTTCTGGAGGCCAAGAATTTCGGCTTTGGGTTTCACTAAACGTTTTCGTACCTGAAGTATTTAGGTACAAATTTGGGAAGTGGGGAATGCAAAGCGATTAAAAGATGCTTGGAAGTATGATACCATCTCATCTGAACTTTTATTATATTGCCTAGAAAATGATATGATGATGATTTTTGAAAAGAAGTTATATATTTGGGATACTTGAAGAAAAAAAGATTAGGATATGAGTTTATTTTAAGGAACTAACAAGTTTTCTTTTTAAAAATTGATTACATTGGGACTAGGTGAGTTATAAAGAAATTTATAAAATATAGAATCTGTTCTACACTATATACTGTATCAATTAAAACAATTTTATTGTGACAATTAAATACAGACAACGTTTAGGAAACTAAAAAGAATACAAATAACAAGTCTGCTTTTATCATCAAAAATACTTCTCTATTGCAGCGTTCAATAACTGGAACAATCAATCAAAAGCCTTGAATATATGCACAAAACCGATCGTCAATCAATCAAGCAAGCACATCACAATGCCACTTTTGGGATCACTGTTTCGGCCAATCAGCACTTGTTAACTGTTTAGCACTTTCGAACTTTTTCTTTTATTTTACAGACTTTGTTTCTCTTCTTATTTTATTGCCAAAAGCGACTACACCTATTCTGACCGACTTCCAATACCATTCACATTCAGCCTATTTCCAAATGCATGATGTAATTAAAAGATCTACCAGAGTCAATAGAAATCCGATCTTCAAGAGGAACCGCCAAAAAAACAAAAAAAGCAGAAAACTTTCACCATTCTGAATGTGTTAATGACTTCATTTCTTCAGTGACTAAAATGCTGCCGAAAATTTAACGGTAGATATCACACTGTTAAATTAATTTCCCATTTGTGCGAAATTTTCGAATGCGGGATAATCACGGGACTAACGAACTACTACTGTGTTAATTGTCCGGCATTTAAGTTCCTATGGTTTTTGTAATTTCCTCCCATTAGGCTCTGCATATTTTAAGAAGTATTCGCTCCATTATGGTATATATGAAGACCAGACCAAGTCACGTCATATCATCCCATCCGTCAAGTCAGTTTGCAAGCCATTTCAAAACGGACGTCCTAATGTTCGCTAATGTTTTGACGGAAGCTGCAGACTGCAGAAACTGGGGATCGTGAAGAATATAATACTTATAGCATGGAACTGAAGCCTGAAGACTGGTAGACTTTTGCATTTTACACAGTTTCCTCTTGTTTCGTGCGTTTTTTTGCGTTTTTGCAGCACAACGGCAGCCTCTTTTCCTCGGTCTTTCAGTTCTTTCAGTTCACTTATTCGGAATGATTGTCTCCGTTTTTTCAATGCTGGCATAGTCATCCGTCAGCCTGATCACTGCCGTTTAAATAAACCGGTTAACAATTTTTTTTCCCGATTTTTCTTAGTTATTCCTTAGTGCGGTGCAAGAGGTTGGTGCATATTCTGCTATAGCGGTTCGATTTGAGGTAACACAAGAACCTAAGCTCTGTTCCCATAAAAGGCCTTCAAGTTAAGACACTTTTCAACCCAAGAAACCCTGGCATTTTTCGAATATTACTTCTGCAAACAATTACCTAATTAACAAGTTATTTTTGAACAGTCTATTCCCGAAGTCGGAATTTCAGCTTAGTCACACTGGGACAAAACACTTTCGCAGCTTAAGACCTTTTTCGCACTGGGGGGAACAAAGAAAGAAACACCGAACTTGACCATTCGATGGTCGCCGCAGAACTGAAGTCTTCAATGCCGCCGGAGTGACTTGTTATAAAAATTAGATAAAGAAGTTCTGGCCCGGGCTGGTTTGGTTTGTTGTCTTTCTGGGAGAAAATCAACCTGTAAGAGAGCGGGACGCACAGTTCGGCTTCGGAATTCTTACAAAAGAAAGTCTCGGGATCGTATGGTATGGCATATGGTAGTGTGGAAGTGGATGATGCTCAGAAAGCCGAGAGAACCTCAAACAAAAAGAAATTGTTAGCATGGTAAATACACTTCGGATCACCTGTATACGATACGATCTCTACACACTCCGAACTCAAACTCGAACGTGTTCGGGATGCAACGAGTCTGGTAATTGCGGTCAACGATCGAGAACAATGTGCACCTGTTTCTCGCTCTTTCCGACTCTCTTTGCCTGTTATTAACATGCATAATCAACTGTCTAATAATTTTCTTATGGCCCTGTTAACACCTTGGGCCACGAAACCTACCTACCTGTGTAAAAGCTGGGCGTAATAATGGGTTTTCGGCTTATAACTGTCGCTTGCGTTTTTATTATTTTTCACTTTCACTAATAAGGTACATTTCACATTTTCTCTCCCGTATTCTAGAGCTCCGAACGCAAACGCACACGCCTAATCGGCTTAAATTAAATCTACCATAACATTTTGTGTGGGTTTCAAAGTTCGGTGTTTACTTTTACTCAATTTCAGACCAGCTCCTATCCCATCCTACTACGGCCAGAGATCAATGGCTATCTGCCGATCTCGAATAGCCCACTTTTATTGGCAAAGACAGCTTTCAGCAGTTGGATATGTAAAACCAGAATGGCCCATCAAACGGTGTTTGATTTCCAAATTTATGGGTCAAGCCAAGCCAAATGCAAATCAGTTTTTCGAGTCCGTTCTTCAAGAAAACGGGTCGTGCTTTGATAACAAATTGGGTAAACAATAAATGCGGTGGGACCAAATTTGGCCATTAATTCTGTATACAGATGATTTAGCCGCAAATGTGTCAAAATAGAGGCGAAGTAGAGCGAAGAAAGCCCTAAGTGACGCATAGAAAAATTCCAGACTTCGGGGACCGTTTAGCCTTTCTTATAAATCCAATCTCCGGTTAAGTATTGAATATATGGAATTATGAAAGTACAAACCATTCTTTCCTAGCATTTGATTCACCCATTATGATCTTTAATTAGTCCCGTTCTTAATAACTTACAGCACGAACGTTTAGTTATATTCTATAGTCTGGCGGCGAACTTGAAATCTTCTCTCGGCTTTTCAGACAGTTATGAGATAAGCGAAACTTCTGCCTAATTACAAAATAATGGGCACTTATTGAAATGCTTTTTCTCATTATTTTTGTTACGTTCTTTTGTACTTAAAGTCTGTTCTAAGAGCCGCACATTCCTACTTTAATACGATTCTTTCGCTGGTTAGGTAAAAAAAAAATGATATACAAGTTGATATTTCTTCTCTTTCATATCTACCGGTGTCTTTGTCTGGAGAACCGACCAGATCCACGCATAGTGGGTGGTTTTCCAGCTGATATTGCGAATATTCCGTACATAGTGTCCATACAATTATATGGCATCCACCATTGTGGTGGCTCTATAATAAATAACCACACCATTTTAACGGCTGCCCATTGCTTAAACGGAGTTTCGCATCGTCTGTTGAGAGTTAAGGTTGGTGGAACCTCAAGATATCGAAAGGATGGGGAAATAATCCCCGTGGCCGATGTGCAGATACATGATAAGTTCAATGCCAAGACTATGGACTATGATATTGGAATAATCCGGCTAGCCAAAAACCTGACATTATCTAGAAAGGTGGGTTCTTTAAATTCTTTTTTTGAATTGATGATGTAATATTGACTTTTTCAGGTTAAGGCCATCCCTATAAACCCCAAAAGAATAGCGGATGGAACCTATGCCACCATAGCCGGTTGGGGATTCAAGTCCATGAACAGTGCTCCATCAGATCATCTTAGATATGCTCGAGTTCCAATCGTAAATCAGACAGCCTGCCGGAATTTACTTGGCAAAGCAGTGACAGATCGGATGTTATGTGCGGGATATCTTCAGGGAGGTACGGATGCGTGTCAAATGGACTCGGGAGGTCCTTTGTCAGTGGCGGAACAACTGGTGGGCATCATTTCCTGGGGAGTTGGGTGCGCTTTGGCCGATAAGCCGGGGGTCTATTCACGCCTTGATGTTCTGTATCCTTGGGTAAACAAGGTTTTAAATAAACCGAAATAAATCATTACCAAACCAAATCGCCACTTGAGGAATGAAAAAAGGGCCATCCGCATTTTCAACATTCCGCGATCTATTAGATCTATTAAACTATAACAAATTTATAGATGTTATGGTAATAATATTAGGTTATTAGCTTGATTTTGATGATTAGATTACCGTTTTCCAACCAAAACTACCTGGGAGAACGGAAATGTTTAGTAGGTTGTACAAAAACAACTCATTTAATCTTTAATTAATTGATTAATTTAATTTTGTGGTTCGTACATAAAAAGTTCACACAGATTTTGGCTTAATCAGCATTTCAACAAACGTAATTGAACTAAAGGGATTCCAAAGAAGATGACTGTGGTATGCTCTTGTAAGAGTACTGTAATTAAAATAGTTAGTAATGCAATTTAAATTAGTTTAAAATTTCAAATGTATACCAGTGAGAACAGCCGTTGTACCACCAACCACCAGAGAATATTGCAGCGCAGTTTTCACTGTGGTTGTCATTGTCCACATCAAACGTGGTGAAAGGCATTCCTTCATGGTATGCTAAGGCGTCTTGAATGCCGGATGACCCAGAAAATTTCCCCAGTGACTTTAGCTTATAGGACTCCTGCTCGCTTCCAATTCGGAAATTATCATAATTAGCATAAAAAGTTTCAGGGATTCTCACGGTGTTGACAATTCTAATGCTTAGTTCGTGCGGTTTATCCTTAGTCATCTGGTGCAGCTTCTCCAATCCAATCCAAAACTCTTCTCTTATGTTTCCAAACCCATACTTATAGCTAGCCCAGGTTTTATTAAAGCTTTCATAGCCGTCCTGACGCCTTAGAACGGTCATCCAACCAGTCGAGTTGCAAGGAGCTTCGAATGAACCAATTTCCGGATTATATATTCTGTAAATTCCACTTGGCCGGTCACTGGGACAACTTTCTGTTCCGCGACACAATAAAATATCTTCGTTCATTTCACTTATTTTTGCCAAATCAGATTTGGTCTGATTTGTAAGGCCATCGATTTGATTATGCTTTGTCAAAATCTGTGCACTCAGGTTTTTCAGTTGGTTTTCTTTAATTTCCATTTCCTCCCTTAAATTCTTGATTTCTTCACTTTTATTTACAATTTCTTTTTCTTTTAATTTTAAGAGGTCATCTTTACCTTTGAGCACTTCGATTTCTTTATTTTTAACATTTACTAGCTCGTCTTTGTTTTTAATTTTGTATTCTGCGCTTTCTAATTGACATTGCAAGTTACTAATTGTTGCAGTCAAATGGTTCTGTTTATCAACATGGTTTAATATCTCCTTACTTTGATCGAGAATTTGCTTATCCTTTGATTTAATGAGATCCTCTTTGCTCTTAATGTTTTCATTTGTATACTTTACTTCTATCTCTTTTATTTCATCTTTAATTTTTAGTTGATCTTCTGTTTTAACCAACTTAATATTTAAGTCACTAATTGTTTCAGTCATGGAGCTTATTTTATCATTTTGTTCGAGGATTTGCTTATCTTTTAGTTTTAAAAGCTCTTCTTTAGTTTTTAATCGATCTTCCACGAGTATTAAACTACTATTTAATTTATTTATGATGTCCGCAGTTTCTTTATCTTTTTCATTGATTTGGTTTCGGCAATTGGAATTAGCTAACTGACTTTGTAACTTGTTAATATCATCTTTTGATTTCAACTGCACTTCAGTGACGGCCAACTTATTTTGCAGTGAATTAATAGCATCCTTGGAAATTAGTTTCTCTTTCAGTTCATCGAGCAAAACACTGGTTGCTTGCAGCTTTGCAGCATTGTCGAGGATCGGCGTCAGCATCGAGAAGCAATAGGCATCGCACTGTGGTTGTGGATTGTGAGTTGGCGATTCCTGCAGTCCTTTGGTGGCAGCTACGATATAATGCTGTTCGAGGACCGAAAACACCAGATAAATTACTAAGAAGCCCGCCTTCATTATGGTTTTATTTCGAGCTGTAGTATTAGCGACTGCGAAAACGGAACTGTTCTTAAACCCTGGATTGTACTTAATTTTTATAGGCACATATGTACTACATTCCCATTCAAGCGACTCCATATCAGTCTCACATAATCTCGCCTTCAACGAGAGATCCGGATGTAGCTTTCAAATGAATACTTATCATGCTAAACTTTTGATAATTTGGAATTTCTCACATATATATCATACATTTGAATGTTTTTTAAAAACATGTGCCAAATAAAAAAAAGCACAGCCAGTCCCAGAGATTAAAATTACGATCTAAACCGCACAAGGCCGGTTAGTAATCTCAACAATTTTTTAATATTTTAATATGTTCTAACTTGATTCAATTATTTTCATATTTAATAGTGCAATTTAAATGATTTGAATTAAATATTAATTGTTTTGGGGGAAAGGTCTGCATAATTGATTTTTGAGGCTTGAAGATATCCATCAGTTTCGCGAGTGGTCTATGAATTGGATGTACAGGATTACCCTGTTCTCCAATCACAAGACATCCTAGCTTGAGATAAGAACATCTTACATTGAATACAATGGTAACAAAGGTGAATAGGCTATTATCAGTTATCATGTTGCTCTGCTGAGTGCGGCCATTGACATAAAATAATAAAAGAAAGTCGTGCGATCGCACCTTAAACATACCCAACTTCTGATAAGAAAATTGTAAACAAAAAATTGTAATTCATTAAACTAAATACAACAAGCGTTTACAAAATAAATACATTTTGAAACATTACCGGTTCTATACCATTGAGAGGCGGTTATAAAACCGATAAGACTGATATGACGGGCTTTCGAGATAAGTGATGCGATAAAATAAGGCAAAGCTTTTTTTAATATTTACGAATGTTTTAATATTTTTGTTCCTATAAATACGGATGTTGTCCGGTGGATTCAACAGTGAGAAAGTGAAAGTCCTCGCAATTACTAGACATTTTTTCTACACAATTAAAAGCACACAGAATGCACATAAAGATTTGCCTTGTCCTTTTGGCCATCGGCCTGAGCCAAACTATGGGTGATGGTCATTGCGCAACAACTATATTCGAAAATTTGGTTTCAACTTATAAGGAGGACATTGACGCGTTGTTGAATAAGCTGTTGGGAAGCCCGATACTAGAAGAAATCCAAACCGAAGTTAAGGAAATCATGGCTGACATCTTTTCCATTGGGGCCTTCCAGAGCTGCATTTCGGGACTAAATATTCTAACCTTCTTGCCTTGCATCAGTACTGCCGTATGTAACATATAAAATATAAGTACTTTTATTTCCGTATTAATATAATCTAAATATAAATTTATTTTATACTAAATGAAATTTTCCTCCAATTTTTCAATAAGGTCGCCGAAACGTCCGAGACCATAATCTCTATTGTCAAGGACTCCAATCTGGTGTCTCTTGTGATCGTGGAACTAAAAAGCATCCTGTTTAATGACATTAAATTAGCAGAGACCTTTATCCAGGATACTAAAAGCTACTTAGCAGAGATAACACCCTGCGTTTTGGGCAATCTAACTTCAAGCTCATCATAAAAATTAATATATAAACAAAGAAAAACAATCAATGTTCATAATCCAAAATATATATTCGAAACGAAGTTTCTTTATGATGTAAAAATTAATAAGTTAATAAAATAAATTAAATCAAGTTCAAAAAAATATTTCTCCTTTTTGCCACTTCTTGCTGGTTTGATTGATTTCACAGGAATATTTCTTAAAACAAGGCAGATCAAATAACAAATTTAAAATAAGTTTTAAAATTATTTCTTACTGTAAATTATAAAAATTTTATTTTATCATACAATTGTAAAATATATATTAAAAAATGTATTTTTCTTGTTGTCTGTCTTCAAAATACTCTAAAATCCATTAAGTAAAAAAAACGTTTAATTTAAATAAAAATAGTGCGACCATGTTTAAAAATGGAAAATTAGTAAAATAACGAGCGATAGAATCGATACGTTTGGACAGTTATCGCCTTTTCATATGCGATAGCTAATATATCGAATAACGATAATAATAACAAACAAAAAATGGACCTGCAATTGGACAGTGAAACTTATTGGAACCGATCCTCGCGAGCGGCTTTCAGCTTCGACGACGAGGACGAGGTGGACCTCGCCCCGGAATTGGCCAGCAATGGAATCCTCGCCGACGACACCATTTCGGAGGGCAGTTTCAACAATAGCGCCACCCTGAATCTCTCGATCAAATCCATCCTGAGCGAGGAGGCGCTGAAACTGGTGCTCCAGGAGCAGGCTCTGGACGACAGGGTCCTGCCCAAGGGCGTCTCACCGGAGGAGGAGCTGAAGCTGTTGCGTCGCCAACTGCAGAGCACACTTTACAGTCCCAATCTGGAGGCGACGGCGCAGAAGTTGCTGCAGGGAAAGACGGCTCCTCTGGAGATGTTCAAGTCCCTGCAGGAGAAGCAGCAGCTGCTGGACACTGTGATAGCCCAAGGTGGTGGCCATGCCGTCCTCACGGTGCTGATGTTCCTCAAGAGAACTCTGAATACAGCTCAATTCCATGGAATTCTCAGGGAGCGTCCCAAGGCCTTGGAGCAATATCTGAGTTATCTAAAGGAAAGCGGCGACCTGGCCAGCCACATAGAGCTACTACAGCGATTTGGGCGCCACCAGGAGGCGGCTCTTAAACAGTTCCAGGCCGCCCTGGCTTCCGGCGATGCTAGCACCAGGAAGAAGCACCTTCAGCTCCTGGTAGATGCCTATGCCACGGCGGGAGTGGGTGTGATACCGCTCTACGAGCAGGTTTTCCATGCCGCCCTCAAGATGCAGCAGCTGATGGAGAAGGAGAATGGACTGAGCAAGATGCTCCGCGATCAACCGACGCCCATTGAGGTGCTCTATGCGTGCTGCCAGGCGAATAGCAATTGGAAGGAGCAGGATATGCTAAAGCCGGTGTCACCTCAAAGATTTGCAGCCGATCAACAGATATCCCCTGCCCAATACGAGTGGACGGCGCTAAATGAAAGGGCACAGGCACAAGCCTATGCGGATCTGGAGTGCATATTCGAGCGAGTGCCCAGTTGGCATCCGCTGAAGACCAAGCAGTTTCACATTAGCTTCGATCTGACCCTGGCCGTCCTGCGGCTCTACGAACTGCAGGCTCCGTCGACCGTTCTCCAGCTATTCCTCTCCAAGATGGGCAACAACGGGGAGAAACTGGCCCTGGCCCAGCGTGTGAAGTGCATCAAGGCGGTCATCGATGCCATGGCCGGGCTGAAGCAGCAGCAGGAACTGCAGCAGCTCAAGGACACGTTGCCCGAGCGTTCCGAGGAGCAGTTCTACTGCGAGAACGCCCTGAAAGGCCTGCAGAGCAAGCGATGGACCACCGACAATATCAAGCTAAAACTCTAGAATCTCCTCTCTGTTACTTGTATAAACGTATTTTATTGTTAATCATATATATGTGTATATAATTATATTAATTCTACTCTGGTTTTATTAAATAATTGCAAATCACAAGCTGAATATCGAATAAAAAACAAAAAATTTGTATGTTATATGTGTGTATGTGTATATATCCTGCAAGCCTCCTTTTTTGATCTGTTCGATGAGCAGTTTTGGATTACTTTCTTTCGGTTTCAGATTTCTTTTTTATATAGTTTATTGAGTAAACAAATAAAAGCAGGCGTAGCCAATGGCAAACAAAGCGTTACAAAAATTGGATTCTTTAAACAATTTGTTTGTCTTAAATATTTCGTTTAAATAACAGCGCTGTAAAAAGCATTTGATGTATAAATAACCGCAAACAACAATTATGGTATATATAATTACGCGTAAACATGTAAGGGAAGAAGTTGGGTTGGGGGTTGTGTGTGTGTTTTAAGGGCAGTCCCCGGTTCTTGGACCGAATATTTATAACGAAACATATTAAACAAGACAGGCGACAAAGACGACGGGGCCCTCAACTGATGCGTGTCGAACGAAAGTTGACAGGATTCAGGATCTGAACCGGAAACGGATACGGATACGGGACTCCAGGGCCCAGCCACTGCTAATTGGCAGCCTCGCAGTCCGAGTAGCTCAGCAGGCGCTGGCACAGGATCGTCTTGAACTTGACCGTAAAGCTATCGAATATGACATCGGTGTCCTGCAGCTGCTGCTGCTGGTGCTCCTGTCCCGCGGACGTGGCCTGATTACTGTCCGCCGCCGCAATAAGCTGCTTGAACTTCTGGTTGAGATTCTGCTCCAGCGTCGAGTTATTGTTGTTGAAGTAGAAGACATAGGCCAGCTCCAGCAGGTAGTAATCCAGATCGCCCATGAAAAACCGCTCGCAATCGAGCATATCGAACTTGCGCTCCAGGAAGTGCAGACACAGGTGATAGATGAGGTGCTTCAGATCGGATCTCCGCAGCGGAACATAGCCCGTGTCCTTGCTAAAATACTCGAATAACTTGAGGGTGCGCTGGGCGGAATCGCAGCTATGCAGGCACAGCCGAAAGGCCTCCACGAATCTGAAGTTGAGCATGCAGATGCGAATGCGGTACTCGTGGCGATTTGGACGGGCGCACTCGCCAATCTTATCGGGATTATACAACCCATGAAAGGCGTACAGACAGTAGTGGATGTAGTGACGCAGCTGCTGCAGCGACGAGTCCTCCAATCCCTCGGTGCTCTGCGTGTAGGTGCTATCATCGTCGTCGTCATTGCGGCCCAGCAACTGCTCGGCATTCGTGGGCATCCCAGAACCACCACCCAAAGCCTGTTCCGGCAACGGAACATAGCTCTGCTCCTCGGGCGTGTAGTCCATATCCAGTGAGCTATGGGCCTCGCCCAGCACTGGAGCATTGTAGGAGAAGCTAGCATCGTTCTGACTCAGATTTTCCAAGCTACTCAGCATGTCGTCCGAGTCCTGACCCGTGGCCGCGTGCTCCGTGCTGCTCTTGTAGTTCGGAGTTCCTACCGAGTAGCGCTGATCGAAGCTTATGTTCGCCGGCTGCAAAAAGTGCGGCTGATATGGTGGCATAACCTTTAGATATCTGACTGCATCCTGATCCAATCGAATGCGCGGCCTAGGCAGATTGATCTCAACCGGCGCTTCCACACACTGGCTCTCGAAGCGCATCAATCTCTTGGTCGTCGGCAGGCACACCACCCTTTGTCGCGTCCTCTCCAGACTGGCGCCCAAATCCCGGCCGCACTGACCGTTCGAGTTGCCCCCGAAGGCCCGCACAATGTGATCGGTGGTCATGACCAGCGTGAAATCCGCTCCGCAGTCCACGTACATCGGACGCTCGATGCTGTCGATGGGCGAGGGCTTCAAAACCGCCCGTCGATCCTTGTCCTCGGTGCCCAGTTGGTGTTCCAGGTTCTTACCCCACGTATAGAGCGTGCAGCTGGACGAGATCAGGCAAAAGTGGAACAGGCCACTGGATATCTGCAATAATGGATTAAAAAGCTAATAAAGTAATTATTAAATGGAGAATAGCTTTACATACCTGCAGAATTTGTCCTGCCACCTCGCTGGTATCCACCAGATGAGGCGTCAGGTGCTCCGTGGGATCTGGTTCGGGTGCAGGAGCCGCTGTAGGAGCCGCATTAGTCGCCGGTGGTGCCGTTTTAAGTATTTCCGGCTCTCGCGGGGCAATTTTTTCGGTAGCATCTGATGGCTTCGCCTCCTCCTGGCAATCTTTGGTCTCGCTGGTGGCCTTCGGAGTGGCACCGGCCACCACCGCCGCATAGGATGTGGTCGGTTCCACCAAAGTGGTCGTACTCGGGATGGGTGCCGGCATCAAGGTAGCCTCCAGTTGCTTGCTCAGTAGCTCTCTCTGCTGGTTCTCCTCCAATTTCTGCTTAGCATTGGCGCGACGCTTGATTTGATTCGCCAGACGCAAAGCCTGCGGTGAGCTGCCCCAAGTGAACAGACGATCATCCTCGTCTACAGCTAACTGTGGGAGTAAAAAGAATATAACTGGATCTTAGTTTCGACATTCCTTCGACTTACATTGGTAAAAAATTTGGTGTGTATCAGTCTTAGGCTGCAGCCGCCCACATCCAGGCGCACTGGCAGGTTCGTCTTGGTGTCTCCGTGATCCGTATTGCCGGTGCCCAGCTGGCCAAAGTGATTGGAGCCGAACACGTAGAGCTCGTTGTTAGCCTCCAAGTGGCTGCTGTTGGGCACTCCTCCGCACAGCACCAAGGTGTGGGCATGGCCCAGCGATATTTGTACAATTTTCTATAAGAGTTAGCATCATTTAATTAGAATTCTTTGGAAAATACTAAAGTAATCTTACCTTATACTTGAAAAAACTGACTAGTTGTGGAGTAGCTATATTCTCGCAGCTGCCCTGTCCCAGCTGCCCATAGACGCCCCATCTTAAATGAGTTTAACAATTTGTTAGCTTACTAAGTAGAAATCTATTGCAGTTTCAAACGTACCCCCACATATAGAGCTTGCCATCCGCGACAGCCGCATTATGATATTGACCCGCCTCGAGCATGGTTATATTCATGCCATCTAAAGCAGTCACCAACATCGGTTGCAAAGCCATCTGCATGTGCCGACCAATACCCAGCTGGCAGAGATTGTTATTTCCGACGGAATAAAGCTGGAAATATGACCCAAAATTATAGTATAACCAATAAAAATCTGTGTGAGTGAACCTACGCCATTATTAGTTAAAATAAGTGTGTGCTGTCGTCCACATTTGATGGCGTGGACTTGCAAATTGAGCTGGGATAAGAGGTCTAGACTTTTTACAGCATGCGCAGGCTCAGGAGGCTCTGAAATATATAAATTTATAATATATTGTACAAGATATTTTGACCAGAAAACCCACCTGTTGACTTTTGAGCACTATAATAGCTGGGAATCCCACTGGAGCCCCAGAAGTAGGCGGTTCCATCCACAACGCAGGCGCAGTAGGCACAACCAGCTGAGATCGGTTTGAAGCGTGATGATTCAATGGCAAACTAAAGAAAAAGAAGCTACATTAAATCTAGGATCTAGTCAAGAAGCTGACTAAAATACTTGCCTGATTGTCTTCATAATTGATACGGAAATTCGATAAAGCATTTACAATAGAATCACGCTTCACTCGCTGCGATTCCATATGAATGAGCACTGCCAAATAGGTTTCAATTAGGCTCTTGCAAAACTCAAACAGCTGGGGATTATTATCGTTCGATATCGCGCAGTCACTGTTGTGCGAAACAATGGGTCGCAGAGCGGGAGAAAAGGGATTCAGTTGCTTGGACAGGCGCTGAAAATTATACATTTTTATAAGCAAATGGAAGTAGATATTCATAAAATATCCTATATATACCTGCAACACACAAGGTCTGATATGATCCAGCTTCTCCTGAATGAAAGCAAAGTAATCCATGGACACATGCGGCAAGTAAGTTATTGTCTCCATAAATATATTCTCGCTCAGATTGTAGAGGCAAACGTTGAGCTCGTTGTACCAGCCAAACTCCTGGGCCACCACGCTGATCAGGGCATTGAAAGTATCCAGACAGACGCCGCGTATCTTGGCCAATATAACGGCCGACGAGAAGAGTCCACTTTGGCAGAGAACAATGCTGGTCATGTTGGTGTGATACTTGCTATTCGTCACCAGAAAGTTCCTAAGAGTTACAAAATATAAAATATATAAATATAAAAGTGGTTGAATGCCTTTTAAGTACCAACTCACCATAGCGGTATGTAGTTCTTATCGTTCACAGCCTTCTCGGCCATCGTGATGAGCAGTAGGTTCGCCAAATGGAACTGCGATGAGGGCGACATTTGAAGGGCGCTAATTGACTCGTCTACACCGTAGTGATAATCGCTGCACACAGCACCGCTTATGACATCCTCTTCGACCAGTTTCTCGGGCAGGATCACTCTCACATCCTCAGAGTGCCGATAGGTAATATCTCCCAAAAATCCCTTCAGCAGCGGATGACCCAAGTACCGCGATCGTAGCAGATATGTGGACTTCAAAGCCATAGCACTGAGCTGCATCAGGGCGTAGGTGTGTCCGTACATGGCCAGCTTCAAAGCTGTGCGTATCGGTTTCACGCGGGCCTTGTTGTACGTCAGCAGCGCCTGGGTTATCTTCTTTCGCCTCAGAAGATAGTCCCCGGCAAACTCGATGCACTGCTCGAAGGAGAGATCGAAGGTGTTGCAAAAGTCGCGGCACTGGTTAAACTCGTTCTGCAGTGCGGCATCCAGAAACAATTCAAAGGGCTCTTTTCTGTAGGATATACTTCAAAATATTAGTACACAATTATAACATAAGACGCTAAAAACCCACCTCAGCTGTATGGTGTATACATTCTTGTTGGTGATCACATAGCTTGGATCGTAGTTAATCTTAGGGAACTCAGATTGCATTATCTCCATTTGTCGCAGTGAAAACTCACTGCTCACATCGGCCGTCTCGTAAAACTGTATATAATCCATGGGTGTGTGAATATCCTTCAGCTCAAAGGCCTTGGCCTTCTCCTCTTTGGTTAGTGTCTCTGGTTGCGCGGCGGGATTGCGATACTGTGCCATCTGATATAAATGCAGCACAGTTTCTTGCTCGAAGCGGAAGAGACCTAACTGGGCCAGCTTGTTAAAGCGCTGTTAAAGAGAAATGAGAATTATTACATTTATTAAAGTCATTGAAGTAGCTTCAACTCACATCTTCATCGGAGGTATGCAGAGAGGCCATTGCGCTGCTAATCACGCTTACAGCATTGATGGCATTGCTGGGCATCTCACTTTGATCCAGACTGGAGGTGGCCGTGGTCGTTGCACTTGTCGTATCGCTTTTCTGAGCACTCACATCCGCCTGCTCCAACTTCTCAATGTCCGCATCTCGATTCTCCTTTTCCGTATTTCCCACCAGCGGATCCTCCAACGACGATGCCGCCGTGGAAATGGCCGAATCGCTGCGGCAATGCAGGTCCACGTAGTGTATGCCATAAAGTATGTTCGAGCTGATGAGTATTTCCTGGGTGTGCTTGGGTATCTTGTAAACGAACAGCGGCTTTAAACTGATGTCGATGCTGTGCACGGTCAAACTGTGACTGTTGGTGTGCAGGGCGCTCAGCAGAAAAGTGCTGCGCAGGTTCTGTATAGTGTAAAAGGATCCGGTGGTGCTGCCCAGTGGCTCTGGCGTTACCGAGGGCGAATCCATGATTGCAAACGAGCCCATCGTCGAGTCTGGCATAACTACAAAAGAAATAGGAGGGATTACAATGAGCATGTGTTATCTATAATCGAATTTAGCTGCTTCTACTTGGTCTGTCAAGTGTGAGAGTTGTGCAAACTCACCACGCAAGTGACGCTTCAATAGATGCAACAGTTCTCTCAAAACTGCACACCACAAAATAACAAATGTTAAGTACACAATAAAAAGCATTAAAAAATTAACAAAGAAAATTTGTTAAAATAGGGAATGGAAAAAGGAATATCTTATTTATAGCCAGCTTACGCACATTCATCGAACTTTTGCCGCTGATCGGAGAGTCGCATCTTGATGGCATGCAGCTTCTTGGATCCCAGACTCTTGAGCGAGGCCAGGCGGGCTCTGGTGGCGGGCAGAATGCCATCCATGCTGCCTGCCGGCAGTTGTTGTTGCTGAAAGCGAACACCTCCTTGCTGCTCGCTAGCTTGCCGGGCTACTGCCTCGCTGTAAGAAGGAGGCGCCGGCGGTGGAGGGACACCTTCTGCCGTTGTAGCTTGAGCCTCTGCGGTGGACGAGTCTGCGGCGGTTGGTGCCTGACTACTGCTTGCTGCATCCTCGCTGGACGGCGGTGCGAAGACATCCTCCTCCAGCTGGCTGCTGTCCGAGGCGGGATCGGAACTATTGCTTTGTCTCGCGCCCGTTGCCCCAAGTTGTTGCTTATCCTGCACGGACATCACTATTTGCCAGGCACCTTCGCGTGTGGTTGGGGAACTGTCGCCGGGATAAACATACTTGATTGCCTTTTGCTCTAGGAGGAGTTTGTATTGCTGCTTAAGCGAGGAAGTTATCTGAAAGATGGATCATGTTAAATCACGAGGTTTTGGAATCCAAGTTGAAATTCTCACCAGCAGCATGACCCCATCGTAGGCCTTGTCCTTGCAGATAACCAGTCGCATCACAGATCCGTTTTCGATGGCAGTGCTCGCAATCATAGGGCAGTTGGGACTGAGGCCCACAAAGCAGATGGAGCCATCCGAGTAGCCAATGATGGCCCTGTTCTGACCGCTGTTGGTCTTCCACCAGACGACGGAGAGGGGATAGGGGCAGGTCTTGGACGCCATGAAGGAGGTGGCCATCACCTGGCTGTTGCCAGTGGCATCGATGTTCTGCTGCTGCGGTACTTGTTGCGCTGGGGGTTGCACTCCTGACTCCTCTGTTCCGCTGTTCCTTACCAGCATGTGCTCGGGCAGATCGTGGCCGAGGGGTTCGTGCTCCTGATCCTCCCCTTCCTGCAGCCGCACCTGCTCTAGGTTCTCCTCCAGCTGATCCACTGTGGGTAGCTGTTCAGCCAGACCCGCCGAGTGATTGGGGCACTTCTTGGAGTTGGGACACTCGTGGGGACCCACAAAGGGTATGATGTAGGAGGTGACCTGCGTGGTGCTGTACAGCGAGCAGCCGGAGAGACCATGGGACTTGTCCACCAGCGCCAAGGCGGGCACAATATGCAGCGTATTGTCGAAACCTGGAAGGGATCACAGTTAGTCAGTGGAGGAGCACCTTTCGATCGTCGAATTAAAGCAGAGGCAACCAAAAAATCAATAACCACACACGCACACATGGGAGCAAAGTAATTTTAGCACCAAAACCACCCATTCAAAAAGTGGGTGGTGGTTAAATTCTCATCCCCGCATTCCCATACTCACATAGCACCAGCAGCCAAATGCCCGCCGGATCGAAGCAGATGTCGTGGATGACACGGTTGCGGAACCAGGATATCATCTTGACCACCTCCTGGCCGGAGGAGGCGCTAATATACCGCAAAAGGATTTCGTTTTCATCCGTCACCAGGCAAAGGAACTGCTTCTCATCCAGTCCCGCCGTCACCGCCGAGAGCTTGCAGCTAATGTTGGTGACCAGCGGGCGCAGCTCGAACATGCCCAGCTCCTTGAGCTCCGCCTGCCCCGACATCTCGAGGGGATTCGTGGGAGAAGCCAATTTTAATTCACAAAATCAGTGCAAAGGAGCTTTTTTCCCCAATTCCGAATGAAAACAAACTAGAGATGCGCGCGTGAGACCTGCCGCCGGTCTGGCAACGCCTGTGTCACGCAACGATTTTCCAATTTGAACGTGCTTTTCTACTGTTATTCAAGAAAATATTAGGTTTTTCGAAAAGCGCGAAGGTTTTCCGCACTGCCTAAATTGGTGAAAAGTTGATTATTCTCTTAAAAGAAAATCACAGCAAATCGCTGCAACGGTCTGGCAACGACACGCGTGCTGCGCACAAGTCTTCTCTTTTCACCCTGTTTAACTAACTGCCGCCGACTTCTCCGCAAACGTTTCGTTTCGGAAGTAGCAGCCACTAATATTTACGATTTTTCACACCCCTTTGGGTGGTTTTCACTCGCGGAAAACCAGCGGAAAACGCGATTCAAGGGGAAAAGTCGTGCACTGCAAAACATCTGATTGATAGGACGGACAGGTGGCAACGCTGTTCCAGTCGCAAACGGTCATACTATTCCAGTGCATCCCTGCAATCGAAAATAACGGCGGGAATTGAAGGCGTCGCTTGTCTGAATATCAACAACCCGAATTAATTGATAAAAGCAATTGCAGGGCGGAAGACGAGCGGGCGTTTATCTTAAAATAGTGCAACCATGGAATCGCGATTACCGAAACCGTCGACGGCCTTGAAAAGACCCCAAATGCCGGTGAAAACCATACTGCCCACAGATCGCATTCGCGCAGGAGGCACTGCAGCAGGATTGGGAGCGGCAAGTAGCGCCAGCGCCTTCAATGTCAACCAGACGTACTGCGGAAATGTGCTGCCTCCACTAACCAGGGACCTCAACAATCTTCCCCAGATTCTGCAGCGTCGTGGAGGTGAGTAAATGATAAGGTTTCTTAAGGATTCCCCTCTAATCCTTTGCTTATTTGCCAACAGCACGTGCCGCATCGCCGGAACCCATGAAGCTGGGCAATCGGGCCAAGCTAAGACGCAGTCGCAGCGCCTGTGACATCAACGAAATGCGCGGAAACAAACGTACAGCTGCTGCTCCTAGTTTGCCCAGCATCCCCAGCAAAGTTTCCCGCCTGGCCAGCACTTTGACGGCTCCCGGTCAGCGACCTGGACGTCCAGCGGTCGCGGCCTCATCAACAACCTCCTCCACAGGCACAGCTGCCAAGAGACCAGTTGTAGCGCGTCCTGCTCCTCGAGCAGCGGCGCCAGCAGCGACCAAAAAGCCCACAGGAGGTGGGGCATCCACCGCAGGCTCTGCCTCTGCAGCCCCAGCCAAGCGCATCGCGCCCTACGACTTCAAGGCCCGCTTCCATGATCTTCTCGAGAAGCACAAGGTGCTGAAAACCAAGTACGAGAAGCAAGTAGAGGACATGGGCGAACTGGAGTCCATGCCGATGCAACTGGAGGAGGCGCAGAGCAAGCTCTTCGAGACGGAGACGTCGCTGAAGAACACGCAGACGGACAATGAGTGTCTGCAGAGGCAAGTGAAGCAGCATACGAAGAACATAGAGACCATCACCTCATCTTTGGGCAGGACTAAAGAAGAGCTCTCAGAGCTGCAGGCAATACACGAGGTAAGACTATAATAAAGGCCTACTATTAAACAATACCCTTAACAAAGGATTATTTCAGAAAGTGAAAGCGGAGCATTCTGCTCTGAGCACGGAGGTAGTGCATCTGCGCCAGCGCACTGAGGAACTGCTGCGCAGCAACGAGCAACAGGCCGCCGAGCTGGAGACCTGCAAGGAGCAGCTCTTCCAGTCAAACATGGAGCGTAAGGAGCTGCACAACACGGTGATGGATCTGCGCGGCAATATCCGCGTCTTCTGTCGAATACGACCGCCTCTGGAGTCCGAGGAGAACCGCATGTGCTGCACTTGGACGTATCACGACGAGGCCACCGTGGAACTGCAGAGCATCGATGCGCAGGCCAAGAGCAAGATGGGCCAACAGATCTTCTCCTTCGATCAGGTCTTTCATCCGCTCTCCTCCCAGTCGGACATCTTCGAGATGGTCTCACCGCTCATACAATCTGCGCTGGATGGCTACAACATATGCATCTTTGCCTATGGACAGACGGGCAGTGGCAAAACCTACACAATGGACGGCGTGGCGGATAGTGTGGGCGTCATTCCACGCACGGTGGATCTGCTATTCGACTCCATCCGGGGCTATCGCAATCTGGGCTGGGAGTACGAGATCAAGGCCACCTTCCTGGAGATCTACAACGAGGTGCTGTACGATCTGCTGAGCAACGAGCAGAAGGACATGGAGATACGGATGGCCAAGAACAACAAGAACGACATCTACGTGTCGAATATTACAGAGGAGACTGTCCTGGATCCCAATCATCTGCGGCAACTGATGCACACGGCCAAGATGAACAGGGCTACGGCCTCAACGGCTGGCAACGAGCGCTCCTCCCGTTCCCATGCTGTCACCAAGCTGGAACTGATAGGACGCCATGCCGAAAAGCAGGAGATATCGGTGGGCTCCATTAACCTCGTGGATTTGGCCGGATCTGAGTCCCCAAAGACGAGCACCCGCATGACCGAGACAAAGAACATCAATCGCTCGCTGTCGGAGCTTACCAACGTTATCTTGGCGCTGCTGCAGAAGCAGGATTACATCCCGTACCGGAATTCCAAGCTGACCCACCTCCTGATGCCCTCGCTGGGCGGCAATTCAAAAACCCTTATGTTCATCAATGTATCGCCTTTCCAGGATTGTTTCCAAGAGTCGGTGAAATCGCTGCGCTTTGCCGCCTCCGTAAACTCGTGTAAAATGACCAAGGCCAAGAGGAATCGCTACTTGAACAGTTCGGTGGCCAACAACAGCACACAGAGCAGCAACAGCGGAAGTTTCGATAAATAAGTGAAGGAGTCTCGGTTCCCAGTTTTAAGAATTTTCCAATTGTCTAACCTGTTATTGCTTATAATTTATGTGTTTACTTTTAGTGCAAAAACAAAACTAATAAAGTGCTGGAATTCAAAGCTTGGCTCCCACTGCCGCTCGAACTTCGGCGGGAATCTTCTCCACCAGTTCGGCATGATTCTGTCCCAGGCTGGCCAGCACTCCCTGGCGATTCACGTGCTCCACATCCGCATTGTAGGCATAGTGCTCGCCATTGATGTTGGTGAGGCAGCCGCCCTGGGCCTCTAGCACCGCCTCGGGTGCGCAGGTGTCCCACTTCTTGCAGCCCGGAGTGGCAAAGACGTAGGCATGCGCCTTTCCCTCCAGCAGCTGGAGCACCTTGAATCCGGCTCCTCCGACTTTCAGAACCTCTGTAGAGGCAAATGCATTTAGAGCCTGCTGGTGCAGGGCATTGGAATGCGAGCGAGTGGTGGTTATGATAAACTGGCCGGGAGGAGCGGGCACGGCTGTGAATCCTCCCGTGCCCAGACCTTTGAGGCCCCAAATGGTGCGCCCCAGTTCGCCGTCGGGTTGCTTGAAGAAGGGCTGGTGGATGATGCCGCCCACCGCAGAATCCTTAAGAGCAATGCCAATCAGCACGGTTACATGCTCCACGTGTCCTGTGGGAAAAGAGTTTTAAAATATTATAAGATCAGGAATCCTAGTTCTCTAGATCCTACCCTGTGTGTACTCCGCTGTGCCGTCCAGGGGATCTACCCAGATGACAAAGTCCTCTGCCTTTGCATCCTTCCACTCCGCCGGACAGCTTTGCTGCAGGAATCCCTCATCCAGTTCGGTGACCAGCCAATCATCGCAAACATTCAGATCAGAGCCACCTTCCTCGCCAATGATCTTCACGCTGGGAAACTTTTTGGCCAAGGAGGCAATGATGCAGCGCTGGGCAGAGCGATCTGCCTCCGTCTGTGGGTCGTTCTTTCCCTTGTCCACTATTCCCAGGTCGCCCTTCTTCAGCACATCCCGGATGATTCCTCCCGCACGCTTGGCCGTGCTTATCGAGGAGGCCATGACGCGCATTATCAGTGGAGCACTGGCAGCCATCGTTATCTTGTTTGCTTTGGGATGGGGATTGGATATAATCAGGGAGATCTTCTATTGGAACTTTAAATGGAATGGGATGTTTTTGCCGCTGCGGAGAAAGTTCAACAGCTGATTTCGGCTAGAGAGGAGCAAAGATCGCAACTTCTTTAGTGATGGAGTAATTTTGGCGATTATTTTATAGAGATATTTTTTAAAATGTTATTTAAAATCTAATTAATTCTCTGAAGTCAGGCAAAAATATAAAGAGGAAAAACAAAATCGTATGTTTTTATATTTTAATAAGTTTCAATTAATTAAATTACATACGGGTTATAATTTTGGAGGAAGTTATCAAAATACTTTTTAAGCAATGGATTTCAAAATTTTTTCTTATATTACCTTCGTTTTTTTAATAATTTAAAAGTTAAATTTAGCTTTTTTGTAGCTAAAAAATTAAGTTCTCCCATCTGGCAACGCTGACGGCCCAACAAGACCTTTGGACCACCCGCTCCCCCGCCGCTCACAAATCAGTTCATTTCCATCTTGAAAAAGGTAAGCTCTTGAAATTAATAAAAAATAGGCTATTTATTAGATATTACAACTTAATTTGCAGAAAATGGCACGTGTTTTGGTTGGAGTGAAGCGTGTGATCGACTATGCCGTCAAGGTGAGCCCACAAATCGCCTGTTGCGCATCTTCATCCATCTTTTCTATCACTTGTTGCGCTCCGTTTTGCGTAATCGCTTTAATTATCAGGCAATTAAAGTAATTCCTTATGAATCCCCCATTGCCAGGTGCGCGTCAAGCCAGACAAGACGGGCGTCGTCACCCAGGGCGTGAAGCACTCGATGAATCCCTTCGACGAGATCGCCGTGGAGGAGGCAGTGAAGCTGAAGGAGAAGAAGCTGGCCGAGGAGGTCATCGCCGTCTCCGTGGGTCCTGCCCAGTCGCAGGAGGTGATCCGCACGGCCCTGGCCATGGGCGCCGATCGTGGCGTCCACGTGGAGATTCCCGCGGCCGAGTATGAGCTCCTCCAGCCCATCCATGTGTCCAAGATCCTCGCCAAACTGGCGCTGGACGAGAAGGCCGATCTGGTGATCCTGGGCAAGCAGGCCATCGACGATGATGCCAACCAGACGGCCCAGATGACCGCCGCTGTGCTCGACTGGCCGCAGGGAACCTTCTGCAACAAGATCGAGAAGACCGATGCCGGTCTGACCATCACCCGTGAGATTGACGGCGGTCTGGAGACGATCAAGACCAAGACCCCGGCTGTGCTGAGTGCCGATCTTCGGCTGAACACGCCTCGCTACGCAACGCTGCCAAATATCATGAAGGCCAAGAAGAAGCCGCTGAAGAAGGTCACCGCCAAGGATCTGGGCGTGGACACCTCTCCGCGCATCGAGGTCGTCTCCGTGGAGGATCCGCCAGTGCGCCAGGCCGGAGCCACCGTCGCCGATGTGGATGCCCTGGTGGCCAAGCTGAAGGAGGGCGGCCACATCTAGTCCGGCTAGATCCTCCAACTAGCAAATTGTGAGCGCAAATTCTACGTTTTTAATATAGTTGAAGTTATCTATCAGAAACGTGCATTTATCAGGCTTTAAAGTTCTACTTCTACCCATCCCCCCGTGTGCTTTAAGTGAAATCTAATTTGGAATTTATTTTCGTTCGTGTCCAGCTGTAAGAATAAAGTGATTGTAAGCTCTGAAATTGTATAAAGCAGGGTCGCCTATTTGTTTCTCTCTCTTCCGTTGATGATGCCTTTTCAGGAAATCCCACCCAATCCCGCTCAACTTGGACGACCAAAAAATAAGGCAACGACGAGGTCAACATCCAATGGTCATTGATTTTTCATTGTTTTCGATCGTATTTATTGGCGGTAAACTTGGAAGGAAAACATTGGCTAATGTGTATTATATAAGAGTACAAATGGTGTATAAAGAGATAGTATATGTTTTGTTCATAAAACTCTCAACTACAGGCTAAAATTGTTTGTTTGGACGATCATGACACACATGCTTATAATATAAAGATATTTATGTGTAGTATAAAGATTTCAAAAAAAGAGAGTAAATGGTCTAAGGTAGATATATAGATAAGGGTGGCTCGACATTCCTGATCGAGAACTAGAGAGGCGAAAAATGTTTCACTAAATGCAATCAAATTTCTCTAAAATAAATACAGATTCAAATGGGAAATTTTGAATTTTGAGATCAAATTTGTCATGTAAAGAGAGTGTAAAATGGTCGGTCTAAAAACCTCCTTGATTTCTCAGTTATATTGATCTAACCACCCTAATATATATACAGACGGGCAAGTCCGACAATAATAAATGCCAATTGAAAGATAATTTGTGCTTAAATAAAAGAAACAGTGGCAGTGGAACCGATCTCGTCCAGCATTTTGGCCAGGGGCTATATAAAAAAGTGTTTTTGAAAAAATATGCTGCTAGGGCCCGATAGCCAATAAAGTTTTATCTTAATTGCGACTTGGTTTATCACACTCCACGCCGTAGCCAGCGCCCAATGCATTCCCATAGCCATCAAACCCGTCCGGCTGGCACCAGCTGCTTGTCGCTGAAACGCAGAATGCGCGTCAGCATGGTGGTGATGCAGGGTATCTGCTTCTGCTGGTGCATCTCCGGCGTGTCCGGGGTGCAGGACTCGAAGTCGACGGCCACCCGCTGGCACACGAAGGTGAGCAGCGTCAGGATGTCCAGGCGCTTTCCGTTGGCCGCCAGTTCGGCGCACAAGCTCTGCATGAACCAGCTGCCGCGCGTGGTATTCCGCCACGAATAGAATCCCGGCACCGTGGAGTAGGCAATCAGGAAGTCGGCATGCACAGGTATCTTGTAGCTCATCGAGGAGTCGCCATCCGTCTCCGTCTGCCCGCGCTGCATGGTCACTCCGCCATCCAATCGATCGCCCTGGCAGGCCTGAATGAAGAACAACTTCGGCTTGCCGGCCAGCGAAGGACAATGGTTGGCCGTGAAGAAGCTCCAGATGTTCTCCAGCTTGTACTGTGTGTCCTTGGCATAGATGTAGCCCATCTCGCCGTGCGACAAGATGGCCACCAGGATGCAATCACTGTCGCCGTGATTCTGAGAGGCTGCATACTCAATGGTCCTTAAGATGTCCTTGTATCGGCAGTCCTTGTACACCGTGACCTCGAAATCCAGTTGCTTCAGCACCCGGGTGAGATTCTCACAGTCCACATTGGTTCCCGCGCGGGATTTCAAGGTGGGCACCTCGAAGTGTTCGTGATTGAAGATCAATGCCATTCCGCGATTCTTGTGGCGCATATTGTACTCGGCTGCATGGCGATCGGTGACCATTTTGGCCACATTCTTGCGGTAGCTCGACGAGGGTGAGCTGTACCCGTTGGCCAGCTGCCCGATGGCTCCAGTGCCATAAGGATGCGCCGAGGATCCTGTGGCCAGACCACTGCTGCCGCCTGATCCTCCCGAGCCCACGGAACCCAGGGCATCCGCTTGATCGAGGGGCTTCTCGGGATTATCCTCCCTTCTTATGCCCACCTGATCGGCAGATTCTCCATTGTTTGTGCTGGCGTCCATGGTGAAATTATCTCCTTGAGCCTGCGAAAACTGATGAGTCACACAGCACTTCGAAACTGGTTTTTCCAAATCCGTGAAAAACTGAACTGCACGATTTCAGCTAAGTTGTTTAGTTCTGGGGAAAGTCCGTGTTTACGTGCAACAAAGACAGCTAGTTATTAACTAATTATTTTTTAGTGGCTTGCTTTATTCGCGGATTTGGTATGACCGTCGACGGCAGTTGAAAAATCCCAAATAGCGCCTGTTTTGGAGATGGGACTTTTGAGTCGTGTCACGACATGGACGATATTTTGAACAATGAAATTAAATAAATATATATAAAAGATTTTTAAAATCAAACATATGAAATAAATACTTGATTTCACGGGCAGTCATGCTTAAAATACAATCCGGAATATTTAAATTCGAAAATAACCAAACTGAATAAATAAATATAAATATGAGAAATATTAGCTGGAAACAAAGACTTTTATTATAGAACTTTTAATAGAAATCCAAAGTTTTAATAATTCCTATTTATTTGAAAACAACTGAAATATTTCAAATGAATTTCTCTCAGTGTCCATTGTTTGGACTCTTGTGAGACCGCATTTACAAATTCAAAAAATCCTATAGAATAGCAAAAAATACTGCAAAATACTGTCCGTACACACACATACGCACACCTTCAGAATAGTTTGAGAAAATTGTTGAATTGTTCCATTTTGTTTATAAATTGAGAAAAATTGCCAATGATCTGGACGCCAGAGCATGTGGACCTCCACATTGACCTTCTCAAGACCTCCACCGACCGAACCGTTATCTACAAATGCCTCGTGAAGCTGCGCACCGACCTGGTGAAAGACAAAAATGGAATTGTTTTATTTCGCACTGCTGGGGGCGTTCACATCATGGTGGGTTTGACAGTCACTGCCTTGCACAACATGGGATCGTGATTCAAATCGATTTTTGAATGATACTTTATTGCGACTTCCAGGTGCGGCTGATCACCAAGCTGAATGAAAAGATAATGGAGGTGGTTCTGAGCATCCTGGGAAACTGCTGCACCGATGAACAGGCCTGCATTGAGGTGAGAAAATAGGAAAAACCTTTAAAAGATTTTTCAAAAGTTGTTTTATAAAATAACAAATATTTACCTAAACTTAAAAATTTCAACTTAAAATTAATCTATTTAAATCCAATATTAAAAACCACATTCTTAAACTTTAAAAATTCTTATTGGATAGACATTGAAATCTTAAGAATATCATTCAAAAATCATAATAGATCTAATAGATCTTAAATAGATAAAAATACTCAAATTTAGACACACTTACAAAATATAATCTACAGTTTATGAAAATCTTAAAAAATATAACATGATTCCTATTGGTAACAAAATATTTCCTTTACAGGCTGTTGAGAGCAAGGTGATTCCCCCACTGGTGACCATTCTGAAGACCATACCCAACCCGGTAATCCAATGCCGAGCCTGCCGCCTGCTGGGTAATCTGGCCAAGAGCAAGAAGGCTTCCCAGTACCTCAATGTCCACTATGCGGCCATTGCCCCGGCCATCTGCCACATCATCGAGTCCACCAGTGCGGTCCAGACCCGCATAATGGCATTCCGCGTCTGCCGCTTCCTCCTGGCCAGCAGCCAGTTCCTCAAGCACTTCCTCGTGGCCAATGGATTCCTGCAGCTGATGCGCATTTTCTTGGCCGTGATGAAGAACAACGAGGCGCCCAAGGAGCCCGCTCCGGACATTGAGGTGTCCACGCTGATTGGCCTGAAGAGGAACCAGCACCGTGAGAAGTATTTCGAGGAGGTGGCCAGGAATTTGGAGGGAGTACGCAGTGACATCTTCGACTACCAGATGCTCAAGAACTCCACGAGGAACTGCGACTATGCGCTGCCGAAGGATAATGAGACGGCCGTGGAGTTGGCCCTCGAGATTTTAAAGTGTCTGGTCCTGATATCAGCTCAGCAGATTGGAATGAAGGCTTGGGAGGTGGGTTTAGCTAATCCTTAGATCACGTAATATCAATTAACTAAATATTTCTCTCCTTTTTAGTCCATTTCCCGCAACACCTCGCTGGCTTCGATTGTGTGTTTCGTCAAGGAAGACGGCGATCAGCGGGCATCCGCCTTAAAAATCCTTTCCAACTTCTGCAAGGATCCGTGCGCCTTCTACATGCTCAGCACGGCGGATGCCATAGTGGCTGCCTGTGAGATGCTCATGGCTGTCAACATGGCAAAGCCACTTAATGAGAGTGAAAGCAGGCATTGCATTAATATTATATTGACCCTGTCCACGGATGCCTGCAGTCGCTCAAAGATCCGAAGATGTGGAGCTCTGCGGAAGCTGGTGGCCATGATCCGGGACTCCAATTCGCAGAGCGAACGTTCATCGGTAAGACGTTTTGTCTAAAATATTTAGAAGTCACCCTAAGATAGTCATCTATTGTACCCAACAGCTTCTCCACATTCTCAACAACTTTCAATATGACAACTTGAGCATGGAACTCTTGCTTTATGAAGGACTTGTGCCCATGTTGGTGAGGGAACTAAACGATTACCTGACCAGCGATGATGAGCATCACAAACGTCGGCGGGAGGAGAGATTGCAAGGTGGCAAAAAGAGAAAACTGACGGATCCCACAACGCCAGAGACGCTAAGCAAGGTATTTTATTGTAGTACAAGCTACCTAAAGCACCTATTAATTAATTCTACTTTTTATAAAACAGTTCTCAAAGACCCACGAGACCTTAGGCTCGGACTTTGACTCGCCGAGCAGTTCACCCCGGTCTTATCGCACCACCAGTCCCTGCAGTTCGCGCAGCATGTCGCCGGTGTGCAAAGATCTGCTGACAAACGATGACGACGACAACTATTCACCGGCCTGCAGTGATGATGATGAAGATGAGGATGACACTACGAATACTGGGGATACTAGAGAACGCCGCATAGCTGCCAATCGCGCCCAGACTTCCAGTGTTTTGGATATATTGAAATTAATCGATGATGGCAGCGAACCCATAGACGATCCACTGTCCGATAAAGAAGATCTCGAGGAACTCAGCTCGGATGTTCCGCCTAAGCTAGCCCAGTTTCGAAATCAAGCAGGCGACACCATCGACATTATCGAGAATCTTATCTATCGCATCACGCTGATGGTGAACAAGAGAGTGGAACTGGGGAAGCCGGAAACGCTGGATACTCTGATAAGAGCAATCAACTTGTTTGGGGCAAACAATAATTTCTCAAATGCCCTGACAAACATTCTACTGTAAGTGGAAATCTTTAACTTGGGAATTTTTTATATCCTAATTTGTTATTATATCATTTTAGGGAGAGCCAGTTCTTTGCCCAGATTATTAAGCATGGCGTGGTCCATCAGCTGTATCAACTGACCAAAGTGGAGGAGGTAACTTCGAAACTTTCATCATACATATATTCATTTCTAATAATCACTTGCCTTTTTAAGATGCGCAAAGATGGCTTCGGCTTTTTGGAGACTCTTACCAACGTTGGCGAATCAAATTATGGCAAGGAGGAGCTGGTGCGTCTCCTGCGCTGCGATGATGTGAAGGCCCAGCAGAGAGCCGCCATTTCGGTGGCCTATATCGTCAAGAGCCATCGATTGCTGTACCAGTTCCTGTATGATGGCAATGCGTTGAACCTGCTTTTCGATCTGATGCTGCGCAAAAAGACCGATGATCAGTATGCAGATGAGGCGGTGGATGCAGTGACTTCCATGGCCCGCTATACTTTGGGCATTGTGTTGCCAAAAATTGAGCCTGCGGAGAGTGTAGCAGGGATTTGCAGTCGGAAGATAAATGAATCCGCTTCACTGCACGACAACTGCGACATGCGATTCCTGGTTAGTGGAGACGATGGTTCCACCGTGACCATTGGCTTTAACAAGGAGTTGCTCTGCGAGACCAGCGAAGTGTTCAACAAGATGCTCAACAGTGACTTCCGCGAGGGTCACCATGGCGAGATTCAGCTGCAGGATTACACGGCCAGTGGACTGCGATACTTTCTGCATTTAATCGTGTGCCAGAAGCGGCACCTCACGGAACCGGATTACCCTGCCCTGCTGCAGGCCTTCGAGATGTCGCGCGTGTACATCATGCCCGAGATGGAGGAGATCCTGCAGCAGAGACTCATCCAGTTCCTGGACTCCCACAACTGCCTGCGCCTGCTGGAGTGGGCGCTAAAGAACTACCATGCCGAGCTGACGGAAACGGCCATCAGCTACTATCTCTGCTCCTCGCTGCCGACGCAGGAGAAGCTGCAGCTGTTCCGGACGGCGGAGGACTCCACCTATGCCAGCGAGTGGTTCCAGCTGCTCAACGATGCGGTTTTCGAGCGATGCCGCAGCACTGGCTACTAAACACCGCCACCACCACCACCCAGTTGTGCGTTCTGTGATCGTCTTTCCGCCGCTTTCCATTCCCCTCTGGATGTCAGCTCAATTTATTTGCTATTTGCCACAGCCCTTAGCCAAGTATTCCACAATGTGCTACATTATGTATATTATTTAAAATGTATAGACTACGGATATTAATCTAAATCTTCTTCTGCCTGTTTGTGGACTCGTACGTGGGCATGGCGCAGAAGCGCACTGTGAGCCAATCCACCAGCGGAGTGGGACAGATCGAAAAGAGCCAGCGGTAGAGGCGATATCTTCGAGGTTCCTCGATGTACAAAGCCAGAGGTTGTGAACTGGTCAGGGCATCTTGGAATTTGGCCAGCAGCGACTCGTTCCTCAGCCGATTGGGTGGCTTGAAACCGCTCAGGACTTTCAGGTAGCCATTAAACGCCTCGAAGTAGGTGTCGTACACAGCATGTTGCTCCTGGCTGAAGGCCTCGCGCATTTTCTGCGCATGCTGCTGCTGTCTGGCCGCAATGTTGCTGTCCAGGACAAAGGATCCCGGTATAAAGTTGACCACCTCCATGCCATATTGCTGCAGTTCCACTCGCAGTGCATCTGTCCAGAAGCGAAGAGCTGCCTTGGAGGCGGCATAGGGACCCAGAGCGGGAAGAGCCTGCAGTCCACAGTGGCTGGTCACGTTGATGATCCTGCCCTGCTGCTGGCGGAGCAGGGGCAACAGCTCGCGGGTCAACCGCATGGTGCCCAGCAGGTTGCAGTTAATCTGTGCCTCGATCTGCTCGGGTAACTGCCATTCGAACTCGCCAAAGCACATTACTCCTGCATTGTTTATAAGCGCTGTCAACCGATAGCTCGGGTCCTTGGCCAATATATCCCTGAGTTGCTGATGTACCAGGCGAATGGAATCGGTTTCCAAGAGATCAAGTTCCAGGGTGTGCATTCTAATCAGGCCATCCTTAGATGTGTTCAGAGATTGCAGCAGCTTGGCTCCTTCGGACTTGAGATTGTGGCAGCAGGAAACCACTGTCATGTGCAGGGACTCATGGCAGTAAACCGCCATGGAGTGGCTAAGCAAAGAGATCAGCCAGTTAGTTAATGAGTTACTTGGTCCCGGTTCAGTCACCTTACCCCAATCCCGAATCGCAGCCCGTGATGAGCACCACATGTCGGCTATCGACCTTCAGCTGGCTCCTACCCCAGCCCAGTGTTCGTCGCAGGGCACGAAGAAATTGACTGCCGCTCATATCGCCAGTTGTCGAGTAACTGAAACAAAGATCCGATTAGCGGCTGCACCGAAAATAACAGATCCGAAAAATGCAAAATAACGCAAAACCCGAAAATGAATATATGCATTGTGTGTATACATATGTAACCATTATCTGTGGACGACTGGAAGAATTCAGCTGCGTTTACCTGCCCTTTAGAGTGGACCTTAACATTTTTATGGATATTTTTGTATATAGTTAAATGATCAGCAACTCGCATTTGGTTCCAGTTTTATCGTAGTTTGTACTTTAAAACTATTTCCGAATTTTTGTTTTTTTTTTAGAATTTTTGCTGCTTGTTTCTTGGTCCACCCCAATTTACCTGCTCGGTTTACCTGACGATAAGCCAGACCATTTGCAAGTCATGTGAAACGTATAGATATTCCTTTTGTTTTTTTATAACACTAGAAATAAATTCACAATTTGTTTTTGGTTTTTTTTCGGAGTTTTTATTTTTATTTTATTTTATTTCATTTTTGTCAATTTTGGTGTTTTTCTGCCCTTATAAGTGCATTTAGTTTACTATCGATCGGTTTGGTTTTGGATAAATTGATAATTTTGAATAGAGAATTTCAGAGAATTTACTGTGGAAACTGGCGAGAGTTACTATTTGTTTTTTGTTTTTTTTATTACCTGATCAGCGTTTGTTAAATCGCATTTGGGGTATACATAATACATAATTACATATTAAATAATTGCTTTGCTTTTGTCATTTCTTATAAATGGTATTTGAAAATAGCGCATTTGTTGCGTTTAGTAAAAATATATTTGGGTTTCTACTGCAGCTTACAGAGTACAATAAGTATATTTATCTCATTTCACATTTGCTTTTGCTCAATATAAAACTTGCTTCAACGCGATTATTGTTTAGGTTTAAACATACATATCCATTCGTATATATATATATTTATATAAAGTGTTTTTGCATTTCTTAATTCTCTCTCAAGGCATTGTATTTAGTTTGTATGCTGAATATATATTTATAATTATATATTTACGCGATTCGTTTAAATGTTTAAATGTACAATTTTAAAACCGGCTTAGTTCCTTTCATTACACGCTTTTGTTTACTGTTCCTTTTGTTTTGTTTCTATGTGTTATCTGGTATCTTTTGTATTCGTTTTATAATAAATATCACAACGCATCCTTCACATCTACACTCCCTAATAATTCTTATCATTTTCATTTCTATTTTCATTTTCATTTTTTCGTATTCATTAACCAGGCATCGATCGTTCGCATTTGTATATTTTTTGAAAATATATAACACGCAATGAAAAGGTTTGAAAATTGCACAAATTACAAGTACATAACATATGTAGCTCGTCGTATGTAAAAGACATAGCAAAATCATATATAAATTAACCATAATAAAGATAAAGGTAATAATACAAAAAACATTAGAGTTAACGAAGTTACAAAAAGGGGCGAAAACATCTCAAATTACAACTAAGAAAGTGAAAGTGTTCTCTTGGTTGGTTTCTCCATCCACATCCACTTTGTTTTGTTAGCAAGTGTAAATATAATCGCTACGCATTCAATTATATGAAACTTAACTTAATCCTGACTCAACTATCCACCGGCCCGGCCGCACCAAATCCTGTCCTGTGGTTATAAGCTGACCAGCTTCGATGGCTCGGCGGTGGGCGTGGGCAGCTCCAGCGGATGCTTGTTCGTGGCGGAGCTGTTGGGCACGAGGGGTCCGGAGACGGGGGTCAGTCCGGTGCCTCCGTCCATCAGGGAGTCAAAGTTGAAGGTGCCCGTCGACGGCGTCTGGATGGGCACACCCTGGATCTGCGTGGGTCCACCACCGCTCGCCTTGTTGGCCAGGTTGAGGTGCATGTTCTGGCCCAGCGGTCGCTGGAAGGCCAGCGTATTCGGGCGCTCCTTGGGCATCTTGTTCAGCGCATTCAGCGTGGGACTGTTCATGCTGCCGGAGGTGCTAATGGTGCTCCCGCCATTGGTGGTCACCACCGGAAACGAGCTACCAAAGCCCCCGGGCGCCGTGCTCGTGATCGGTGTCTGCAGAGATCCCGACGAGGCACCGGTGGGCGTCATCAGCGTGGACATGTGGACATGCGGCATCGTGGACATGGGCGGCAAGGTAAACCTCTTACTCGGCGGCGGACCATCCTGATCCAAGCTCGAACCCGAGTCCAGTCCCCCGTCCAGTGGCTCATCCTTGATGTGCAGCAGCAGGTTGTCCAGATTCGTCGCCGGCTTGAGATCCAGTGGAGAGTTGCTCCTGCCGGTGGAGTTGAGGGTGGCGTCCATGCCCGTGATCGTGCCATTGCTGCTGTCGTTGCTGTTGTGGTTGTGGTGGCTGCTGGATCCCCCGCTGCCGCTGCTGCCGGCACTCAGCAATCCGGCCGGCGCAATCAGCCCGTTGCAGGTGGTCACGCTGAGCAGATCCGTGCGAATCTTGTGACAGGTGGGCCGATGCGCGGCCAGCAGGTATTCCAGCTGGTTCTTGCTGTTCGTCAGCGCCTCGATCTCCTTGCGCATCGTGTCGCCCCGCTTCTCCAGCTGCTCCACCTCCTCGGTGAGCTCGTTGGTCTGGTCCACACGCCGCTTCCGGCAGCGTGCCGCCGCCTGCTTGTTCCGCTCCCGGCGAACCGCTCGCTTTTGCTCCTCCTCCGGCGTCATGTTGGCGGATCGGTTGGGGCGTCGCCCGCCTCCACGACGCGCCGGGGTGTTTGAGGTATTCGTTGCTGAGGCTACGCCTCGGTTGGCCGGATTCACGGCGGCCAGGACGTTGGTGAAGTTATTCACGCCGCCATTCTGCGCACTGGCGCCCATTATGTGGCCGTTCTGGTACGAGGTGCTGTCCGTATGGGCACTTGCTACAAGGGATTAGAGGAGAATACTCCAGTTAGTAAGTTATAGAATGATATATCTTAGTTATTACTTACAAGTATCGGTTGTGTCCTGCTCCTCGTTCATCTGCGTATCGTTGTACGAGGCATTGGAATCCTCGGATTCGCTGCCCGGCACCAGACTCACATCGTATGGCTGCGGCTGCTGGCTGGGAATCGTGGCGATTCCATTGCCATTCGAATCGTTTGCACCATTCGCTGCATTGGGCAGCACCAGGGGCACGGCGAATCCCGCACAGCCAGCTCCACGATCATTTTGCGTATCCGAAATTATCTGGAAAAAGGAATCCTCGATGCTGCGCGTCGTCGTTGGGGTCAACGTGGGCGTCGTCAGCGTTAGGACACTCTGAACGGTCTCAAAGTTGCCGAGCTGCAAGAAAAATGAGGGTAAGTTGTATTAATACAATGCTAGTATTTTTGTAAATATATTTATTTAATAAATATTAAGACTGTAACTCCATTTTTAAGATTATTATAGAAAAAATACCAAAGTTCTAAAGAAATGCCTTTAAAATATTTAAGAAATCTAGACCAATATCACCCATACGCAGTGTTGCCTTTACTAAAAAATGCTTAGTTGAAAAAACTGAGAATTTTCCAATATTAAAACAATCTTTAAAATACTTAATAATATTTAAACTGCAACATTTGCACAAATAAAATTCCCTATCTCTAAACCAAAATGCTTAGTAACAGACTAAATCTCCGAATAGATTTCCCAAGATATCCCCTCAACATCAAAAGCAATTGTTAAGACTGTAAGACCCCTTTTGCTTATCCGTACAATTCTAGGAATTAGGGAACATGTTCTGTTTTCTTTTTTCGCAAATACAAAAAAAGGAGAGAGAACCGAAAAGAGAGGACCACCAATCCATCACTTTGTTTATATTTGCCCAACCATTTGTTGTTCCGCATTAGTTCTATTTTCGGCGATGAATAAGTACGCACACCGCTTGCCAATTGTTTGGCGCTCAAAACGAACTATCCGCATATCGATAGGATACTCTGATATTCTGATTAAGTATCATCGATATTTTTTGGGGGGGAGGTTCTACCTGCTGTAGGAAAAGCTCGTTGGCGAGAAAAGTGGCGATTTCACTGGCGTCCATTGCAAAATTATCGCTATTGTTGTTGTCGTTGTGAGTGGAGGTTGCTGTTGTAGCTGTTGCTGCTGTCGAGGATGTTGATGCTGCTGTTGCTGCTGTGGCATTGCATGTTGCTGCTGTCGTCGTTGCTGCTAATGCCTGTTGTTGTTGCGGTTGCTGTTGCTGCTGTTGTTGCTGCTGCTGTTGCTGTTGCTGATGCAGTTGCTGCTGCTGTTGATAATAATTATACTCCTGTGGTTGCTGCTGACTAAAAAAATTCTGCATTTGGCACACGGCGGCCATGGCAGCCGCATTGTGGCTGTTGTTATTCGTATTGCCGGCGTAGGCGCTGCCAACAACATGGCCATAATTGTTGCTGTTGCTGCTGCGCAGTGGGAAAGCATTGTGGGCAAACGATTGCCTCAGTTGCTGTTGCTGTTGCTCCTGATGTTGCTGCTGTTGTTGTTGCTGCTGCTGGTAGGCAGTCTGCGTGGGCAGTTGCCGTTGCTGATGACGTAACATTTGCTGCTGGGGCTGCTGCTGCAGCTGTTGGTGTTGCTGTTGCAGCTGGTGGTGTTGCTGCTGCTGCAGATGTTGCTGCTGTGCAAAGTGCAGCGATTGGTGGTAGTAGGGATGGTAGCACGCATTGTGCGCCCTACCGTTGAGATTTTTCATCATTTGTTCGTTTATCCTTAATCGACTATTTCTTAAATATTAAGTATACGCAGTGGCGTTGCGTATACGCACAGTTGGGCGGCTGACTAGTATTCGTTATGGGTTCTCTAGCCTAGCTAAGCTAATACAACAATGTGGGACAACAGTGATATATATCTATCTATATGAGCGGTATTCAAAATCAACAAAAACAAATCTAAATCCTAAGATATATATACAGAAAAGAGAGAGACTTTTTTTGGTTTCAGTGGAAAGCCCTCTAACAATGTGATGATCCTTTTTTGTCTTTATGTTTCCGGTTTCTTTTAATGTTGTTGTCGCAGTGTGTGTTGTTGTTGTAGTTGCTTAAAAATTCGTTCGTATTTGGCTTTATTGCATATGAAGCTTATATATTTCGTTGACTTTATTTTCCTAAGTAAAAAAAGGTTCGTTGCGAGCAATTTTCGTATATTCGTTGTTCGGTTTGCTCAGTTTTCAGCTTTCAGCTTTCAGTTCTTGAAGTTATTGCTCTCCGGCGGTCTCAGGCGCTTAACGATAAGCATTTGCTGATTTCGCAAAGGATTGAAATGCGTATTCCGCTGGGCAAAAGCGCTCATAATCAACGCAAAGTATCGTAAGTGTGCCGGGGGGCTCAGAAAAAAATCTAATGACACGTGCCTCCGGTTCAAAACACAGTTCACAGTGCCCAGTGCCCGCGATAAATAACACAAATTTGATTATATAATTATACGGATTTCTATGGTGGAAGTGGAAGCAAAAGAGATTGGGGGTCTTGAGCCTTGAGCTAGTTTCCAAATAAACCCCGCGTTTTTCTCGACGAAATTCCTTGGCCAAATGGGCAACGCCTCTCTCAAGTTATTCCTCCCTTTTTCGCTTTTATTTCTAAGTTTAGCTATATATAATTATATAGGTATTATGTATATATATTTCGATCCACGCGGCATGCAACTGAGAAATGTGCGTCGTTTTTATATATATATATGTTTCTCCTTAGCTCGATTCGTTGTTGCCTGTGTGTTTTTTGGTATTTCTGATTCGTTTTTGGCAATGCACGCGCGCTGAAAAACAAAACGACAATTGCAATTTTCCAAATTTATTTTCGTTTCGTTGTTCGAGTTTCGAGATTTCGAGATATTCGAGAGATGCGAAATAAAAAGCGCGCGCGCGATCGCTTTTAATTGTTAGATATTTTCTAAACTTCGATGGTTCGTTGTTCGTTTGCGACTGAATCGGAATCTGAATCTCTGGCGAGCGAAATTGGCAACGATCGAGATATATATGTGTATTTATCTAGAGAACCAGAGATCTAGAGATCTAGAGAACTAAGAGAGCTGTCTTTTGGGTGTGTGCCTGCCCGTTTTTGCGGAGCTGTTTGCTCAAATTAGAAGACAGCCACTGGGAAAATCAAATAATCTTAAACGCTGCCTGCTCTTAATTGAGCGGCTGCCCACACGACGACCACGCTTGCCATACTTTTATAGGGAAAAAAAGTAGATATACTATATAATATATGCACTGGTGCACTGCCTCTGCTCGCGTGTGGGTTAGTTCCGATTTGCCGATTTTACAGCAGCTCTTTTCTCTCCACCGAAAGGCCTTTCATTCGCCCATAAATTAAAGGCTCACTCAATATTTCGGCGAAATCATTTTGGTTCCGAATCTATATGCACAAGATATATGTATTCATAGTGACAGATGTCCAACGAACAGGTGTGTGTGCGTGCGGGACATGAGCATTAACTAAGTTTTCATTTTCAGTTTCAGTTCAGACCCCCTGTCTCGCCAAAGAGTGTTTATTTCCGTCGCCAGCAAGTTGGCCAATACGCTAATTGCTAGCCTTTGTTGTGGGCTAAAAACATTACATATATTAGGTGCACGCAGAGAAATGGGGGGAGATTTTTATAATAAAAAGATAAGAATAATATAAAAAACTTGAAAAGAAAATAAAATTCCTGATTTTTAGAATTTTCTAAATATTAAACATAAATTTAAAAAAAATGGCTACTAAAGGATAATTACCTAACGAAATTACCTAACGAAATTTGTTCTATCATTTTGACTTCGTTTTTTACAGTGATTAATATAATAAATTCTGTATTTAAGCGTTACATTTTTAATTTATTTTTTATTTAACACATTATAAAATATTTTTTAACATTTTCTTTCTGTGCATCGACTTTCTGCTGATTGTGTGCTTATTTATTTGGCGATCTTATCGCAGACGCGTTTCCCAATCCCAGAGGCCGTTCCCTTATTGACAACAAACAATCGATTTTATTCTTTGTAGGCGCTTGTTTTATATATTTATTTTTTGGAATTTTTACTTTCAAGTCGCCCGCCCTCCGATCTTTCTGGTGCTTAAACATTAAACACCTTTGTTGATTTCCATTTTGGGGGGACTTTCATTTTAACCCACTTTCCTTGCCTTTTGAACTTGTTCCCTGGACAAACATGAACCGCCTTTGGCCGATGAATCAGTCAATTTAGGAAATGTTCGCCTATATATGCAAAAAACAAGTGATAATAACGATGACAATAATACGAATGCGAACTACTGGCAATCAAGAGCGGCGAATTGAATTGTCTAAATTGAAGCCAGAGCCTCGGTGGCAATGTGATGATGGTGATGCCGATGCCGATGGTGATCTCTCTTATCGGACGAGTGGAGGTCTGGGCCCCGAGTTCACTTCTGGGGGTCAATTATAAACCAAATGAAACCAGCAGCGAGCAGCGAACATCGAACACCCAGTCAGTCAGTGAAAAAGCACTGACGTAGTCAGCGAAAAAAAGCAAATTGCTGACTAATACTTGAGACTGCAGCAAACTCGATTACTACAGTGACCCCTGCAATCGTTGAAAAATTCCCAAAAATTTTAAACATTTTCAAATCTTTTTTTAACAATTTAAAAAGAATTTTTTTTTAGGAAGCGGCTTAAGTTATATCGCTTAGAAATTCCCATGAAACATAGAGATTATAATTCTAATTTTCAAACAAAGCGGAATTCCCAGAAATACTTTTTTTAAACAAGTACTAAAATATAAATTTGTATACCCTTAAAGAAAGCGGTTCTTAAAATTTCTAGAAAAATACTAATCAATTCCTTATAAATCCCAGCACACATTTTGATTTGCATATCAACAACGACCTTGACTCTAATTAGTTCAAAATTCAAAATCGCATTCGTAGAAAAGCGATTTTTTGAAAGAGAAGGGAAGTGGAAACAGAAGTGAAGGTGCAACAAGTTGAGTGCTAAAGAAATTCTCTCTGGGATCCGAAAGACTTTGCCTTCTGTTTTTAGCTGACGTGTTTGGCTATTTTTAAAGCCAATTTTAGCCTGACAATGACGTAATGACATGGCACAAAAACTTGGCATCATCAAAGGCAAAAACAAAACGAAAACAGGCGATGACAATTTGTATTGTTTATAACAAAAGTGGCTAATAATTATTAACAGCACGAGTTAACATAGGCCTCTGTGTTTCTGTTGGCCAAATGTTAAGTGCTAACAGTTGGCAGCCTAAAACTCGGAATTCAAACTCAATTTTCGCCTTTGTTTAAACGCTTTAGTTTGCTGTTTTTTGTTGTCGTTGTGGCATAAATTAGTTGGCAAGCTTGTTAAATACAAAATGTATACAAAAATTGCATGCTGAAGGTCGTCGTCGCTGGTTGTTTAGTTAGAAATGCGCATAATTATCAGAAAAAAATAATACAATTTTGATTTTTCAATTGGCAAAGACTTGAATAAGCAAACTGCAGCTCCAAGCATTGTTTGTTCAAAGTTGCAGCAATGTCACAGCAAAAAAATGAAAAAATGTGAAAATATAAAAGCGAGAATTGAAAAGTTGACAAGTTCAAGTGCGGCGTCTTCAGTTGAGTGGAAAATGCACGGGAAAAATTAAAAAAAATATGTATATAATTAAAAATAATAATAAACCACAAAAAAGTTAATAGAAGAATATTTTTTTTTTAATTTTAAATATTCTAAAATTTATTGAAATTTTTTAAGGAATTATTGTAGTGAACATTTTTTCTTTAAAACTGTTTTATTTTAATTTATAATAACAAAAACTCTTTAAATTATTTTAGGAAATTACTTTTGAGAAATATAAAAACTAAATATTATTTTTTTATGATAATTTCTTATGTTTTTTTTTTATTTGCATGTATTAAACGTTGTCAGTCTTTAAATTGTATTTATTTTCTGTGCAGCGACAACTTTGTAATTGCACTTCCCTTGACGATAAGCATAATTCCATTTGAGATATGAATTTTAGCCCGTCTCTTGTATGAATTGCATATAAATGCAAATTCTGCGAATAAAACAATTAACGCAAAGGAGAAGCAGAAATCATATTTGCTGTTTTATTTCATTTTATTTTATTAACGCTGTTCTTGGCCGGCGAAAAGGAGAACGTGACCGCAATGCCCAAGCGAAATGGCCGATCGGCGTGTAGTGTTGACTGTGCTAAGTGCCGGCTGTCGGTTGTCTGTTGATAAAGCCCAATTTCCCCGCCCCCTCGGCCGGCATTTCCCCTGGTCTAAAGAATTTATTATTTTTTTGGAGTGGCCCAGAGTCAACGGCCGGCAGCAGAAAGTCGACAAAAGTCGCATCCACACCGCTTTGCCGGCCTTTTTTAGGCACGCAAAACAAAAACAGAGAGAAGCCCCTTATATAACCAACATTTATGCAAAGTATACGAAGTATATCTGATGTACATATGTACATTATTATACACAGAAAGCAGCGCCGTCATTAAAATCACTTGACGTTTGTCCATTTTCGGAACGCAACGCCCACACAAACGAAAATTGAATTAAAGTTTAACATTTTTCGCTGGCTGGCAAAGCAGACATAATTCAAAATTTGCCAAAAAAAAAAAACAGAAAAAAATACAGAAAAGGGGTACAAAAAATACGCCCGACAAATAAATTTGCAGGATTCCGATTGCGAAACCCCTTTAGCTTTAGCTTTAAGTTCAGTGTCAAATTAATCAGACTTTTGTTCCGAGGGCGTGGACAAGGGAAAAAACAAATTTGCATGAGATATTTGCAAAAAAAAGAGTGAAAATATTTATGTTCTGCCTTTTAAGCGGGGCATTGAACCCTGCACAATATTTTATTTACCTGGGTTGGGTGGCCCCACTTTAATCGATAGCACATTAAGATGGGTTTAATTAAGCTGTTTGGGGCCAACTAAAGTGGCCAAAACGTGCAGCTAATAAAATGACGCGACACTCTTTGGGTCGGGGAATAATTTATTTAAATGCATTTTGTCGCGACAACAAAAAAGGCGGAGAGCGGAGGGAAATCCACTGAAAATGGGGGAGAGTGAAATTTATGGCAAAGTTTGCAGTTCGAGGAAATGGCAAACAAACGACGCGTCTTTCAGGCGCCAGCAACAGAAAGGACAACGCAAAAAGACAACAAGAATGGTGGAAAAAAGGACGAAAAAGGACGAACTGCAACCTAGACACAAAGGGCAGGAGAGGCGACTATAGTAAAAGTTGTTTTCACTTTCCATTCTGGCCAATTCCAATTCCAAGAAGGACGTGACCGCAGCCATCAAAAGCCATCAGGACATTTGCCAACACGAAATTACCAATGGCAGCAAGGAATAAAAATCCGAAAAAACAAGACATCGCAGGGAAAACCCTTGGCAAAGGACTTCAATCGCCTTTCTTTCTCCCCTGTCAAATTATCCGAACCAAACTTTCAGGGCAGCTCAAAAAAAGAAAAGAGATAGAGCGAAGAAAAGAACGATAAAGTAATGCCAAATTGCATTTAATTCCATTAAGAGGAAACTCAATTAAATTGACTGGAAATGCAATTAAGTGCGCTCACATTTCGTAGACATATTTAATTTTTTTTAAAATTTGATCTTAATTGAATGCAGTCTTTGTTGCATGCTCCATAAGCACATGGCATGATCATGATCATAAGCTAACCAAAAAAATATAAAGTACACCCAACAAAAAAGATCATAGAAACTAATGTATATGTTCATTAGTTCTAAACTATTGGGTTTTTAAAAATATCTTTACAAAATATAGAATTTACATTATAAAATAAGAACTTTATAATATTTAGTATAAAATACTAGTTTTCAGATATTATATTATTTAGTATTAAGTAAATACCACACTTTTTTACTGGATCTGGTATCTTTTTAATCTTTTCTATCTTTTCTTTGGGTGTATAAATAGTTATACATTTTTTAGGCCAGTTCTAGGGGGTGTAGGCAGCTCTAGACAAAGGAAAGTTATTGTCTGCCCTCGAAATAAGCCGAAATAAAAAAGGCTTTCAAGTGATTTCTTTCATGTCAAGCCTAAAAACTCCAACCAATCGAAGACGCCCACATATAAAACCCCCGAAAACAATTGCGAAAGTCCATGTTAACCCCCTCACAAAAACATTACTTCAAGAGCAGACCAATACCATATTCGGCCATTCAGTTAATTAAAAGAAAGTTGGACTTTGTGGGGGCGCCGATGGTTACATGTTGTGTTTAATGGAACCATTTGAGAGCTTAGGCAAGTGTTTGACTTGCAGCCCGTCACTTTGAACCGCCCCAATTGCCAAGTTATATGTGCGATATGAGATATATGTATAAAAAAAGGAAACATACACACATCTGCCCCTCTCTATAAAGCCGAGTATCAAGTGTCACGCGAGTTTGTGTTCGGGGTTCACGAGTCAAAGGGTCACTTTCTACCATTAAATTAAGACCCCTGTTTTTTTTTTTTTTTGGTTGATTTTAACGGAAAGTGAAAAATAATCTACATATATGGAATACTTGATAAATTGTCACGAAAATCGCACGTGTGCGATATCAGCGAATGGCGCCGCTTGTTTCGTGGAGTAACAGAAACAGACCCAGAAACATTACCATTAACCAGACCTCAAGCCAAAAACCAGACGCAGTCGCAAAAACCCAGACCGGATCACTGGACTGTGAAATGCAATGGGTAGAAAAAAAAGTGGCTAAAAAAACTGCAAGAAACCGACTTTAAGCCGGAAAATGTTAACTGTTAATGGCGGCATGAAATCGCAACGTGATTCCGAATTGAGGGTGATTTTTTGGCAATAACTTTTCAAGAGTTGTGGCAGGGTGCACTTGATTTAATGAAATCGTACACGCAAAAGTTAACAAATTAATGGTGGAATAGTTAGGAATAGTAAGTATCGTTTGGAATAAAAAAAAAATGATTATTAGGATTTTACAAAATATTATTATAAATATTTTTCCCATGCTAATTTTAATAATTCCAATAATAATTGTACAAATATAGAATTTCGTTACTATTTTACGTTCATAATCAGTCACGTAGCTTACTTAATTAGAGAACGCAAAATAATAATTTTCAATAATTACGAAACCAATGATGGATGTGCCTACACGAGCCCCAAAAAAACAGAAAAAACACTTGCCACAGCCAACAATAATTTCCTTATCGCGAATAAAAACTAAAACAATTTAATTTCGGGTAATAATCGGAATAAATGGGAATAGGTTTGTGGCGCATTATCGCAAAGCAAACACAATGTACATACAATAGATGGAAAATATAGAAAAATGGAATCGGGAATAGAGGGGATCTCCAATTTCCAAGAACTCAATTGGCAACGATAAGCGGTCGTGCAAGTGTACCCACATATAATCGAGTGTATATGGAAATATATCAGTTATTTTACCCAAAGGAATTCTAGAAAAAATTCATGGCAAACACTGATAACGCTGTGGTACTTAACTATACCAAACGAGCAAGAATATTATAAAATAACTCTGAGATCTTACCACTTTGGGCAGCGGCGATAGCGGCATATTGAACAAGTACTCATCGTTGAAGATGTTGTAACTGTCCAGCGTCATCTTGTCGTAGATCAGTAGTTCCTCCGTTTTGATATGATTTTTTAAAAACAGGAGGTTAAATAAAATTTAATTTTTGTGGCCTCACAAAGTCTGTTTCGTGAGTCAAGCGATTTCTGGCGAAATTCGCCTTTGTATTTCGCACACACGCCGTATGTATAAATCTATCTGTCGAAAATGTATCTGTATCTGTAGTTTCCGAGTGGCTCGCGATCGTGCGAATTGTTTTTAATATTTCCTAGAATTCTCGTACTGTTTTTGTTTAATTTTCAGGCACCGCACATGCTGAGAGAATTGTTGCTTTATATTATTTTTCGCACACACTTTTAGCCTTTTTCACGTAATTTTCACGATTTCTGTTTCTTTTTATTAGTGGATGAGCGGAAATTCACTCTATATAACCGAAGCGTTTGGCTCGGCCAACTTGTTTAGACTAAATGCGTCATCGTCGATGGTTCGCTTTTTATACGAAAACCCCCAGCCAATTCGGTTGAGCATTTTTATCGGCACTCTCGGAGTGAAAAAACTCACAGAGCTGCCTCTCTTTGAGTCGAAAGCTTGGGGACTCTGGCATTTCCTGAGCAAAAACAAGTAATATATATATATATGTTTATAATGCGGTGCTCGAGAGGAATACATACATCTCGGGTTAAACCCGCTGCTCTATAGCTTTTGGATATTTTTCACAATTTTTTTTTTTTTTTGGGGCCTCTCACGTGCTTAGTTTTTCTTTGACTACGCTTTTTGTTTACCCCGATTCTTGGGGCCCCCGATTGCCGCTTTATCTTATCGCCGCGTCGAGACAATTTAGTTATGACATAAGCAACTAAATTTAAAGAGCCCGGTAAACCCCACCAAGCCCCATATCCCCACGAAAAAAAGAACTGCAGCCCCGCCATTAAATGAATGGTGCGCCTTTGTGGCTTCAGCTCTTATCGGGGAATAGCTTTTCGAAATGGGTCGCCATAGCCGCCGGCGGAGGCTCAGGTGGCTCTATTCTCCATTTTCCATGCTCCTCGCTTGCAGGTGTTATTTCTAGGCATTTATCTATTGATATGCCAGCTTTCAATAAATATTGATGGGGCCGATCGGCCATGTAAAATACAAAAAAAAAAGGCCACGTTGACCTTGCGTCGCCACTTACATGAGAAACTGAAACCAAAAACCCCTTTTTGTAAAAAAAAGGGGGGAAAAGGGGTTGTTGCCGCCAAAAAGTGGGTCATGTGACACTGGACATTTGTGGCAAACTATTGGCCAAATGGCCATTTGCTCCAAGTGGCTCTGCTCTACTTACCTGCAACGAGAGTAGAAAATTCACAGTCAATTAGTTTTACAGGATCGAACTGTCTGTGAGCTAATATATAATCATACTGACTGACCCAAATCGATAATGGAATACGAAAACCTAAGTCTAGCTTGATAGCAACACCTTATCACCGTGATTCAGAAGGATCCATTTTACTAACACTTAGTTTGAGGCTTATCTCAGTGATTCAAAATTTAAGAAAAACAAATTATTCATACTTTGTTTTTAGGAATGTTTAACTGTGGTTTTAAAATGCATGTTTTGATAGTACAATTTAATCACAATGATTCAGAAGCATAACTAACAAAATATGTGTGCTAAGATTATGGATGAGTTGACTTTGTGGTTAGAATGAATAATCCTTTGGAATTTTTAAAGTTAATAATAAAAAATTTAAAAAAAATATTATATTTTGATTTCAAAGCATTTTTAATACTAGTTCTTGGATATATAGAAAATGTTGTCTAGAAAATTATGCTACATTTAGGTTATTTGCTGTTGAATAAAATGTAATACTTATAATTAGTTCTGTATTCTTAGCGGATGCTGGGTAAATCCTATTTTTTAAGAGAGCTTTATCGCGAATTCCGGAAGACAGGAAAATCTAAGAACTCGTGCCAAAAAAACCAGTAGCATCCGCAGGAAATATACAATTTTTTTAAAATTTTTTTTGACGTCATTAAAACAGCAGTGATAAGAAGAAGTCGCGGCACTGACGTTCCCACTTCCACTTCCAGATAACCCGACATTCGGAAGCCGGAATACGTAGTATTCTTTTTTTAACGCCCAGTAACACGTATATTAAGCTGATATAATTCCGTGAGACCCTGCACCTTTTGCACAGGAAATCGTTTCTAATATTTCCCCATAATTTGGCAGACACAACAACTCAAATAATGAATAATGAGCGATTCTGCCGAATACTTTGATAAGCTCCCCCTTTATCTAAGAAGGCGTTTACATCAGTGGTTTAAAATAAAGTTATCATTGCGTAGCGTATTGTTTTCCTTTTAGCAGATAAGCGAAAAACACCAAGGGAAAAACGATAGCATTTGCAGTTCCGTAGCGTGATCAAAACTTCCGGTGATGATGGGGGTCGGGATTCCGACACTGGCGAGTCCACTATGTCGTAGACTTCATCGCGATAAGATTGAACAATGGACGCAACCGACGGACCAACAAAGAAATCAAATCTACCTATGACAAATACCTGGAACCCGGACCAGAACCCCGTCCATATATGGACTCTATATCTGGCATTACCAATTGTTTATGGTGTAAACAGAGAACCATGTTGCCAATTGCGTTGTGATTACGTTTTTATAGCTCTCGAAGAGCTTATTTGCTCCAATTACGAGGAAAGTTGAGGGTTTTATAGATGAATAATCGTGGGTTATTGAAGTGGTTTTAGATTAGTCGGGACTAAATATATATATGATCAAGTACTTTCTAGAAATATATATTTTAAAATATTTAAGAAATATATATCATCTTCTAGGAGGCTTTTTAACTATTGGCGCTTTATAGTTGCAACTATTTCACTGACAATTCAAAACTCTATTCAGTAATATCTCCAAGAAATATTTTTAAAATTCCAGTGCTTAGAATAAGAAAGATAGATGATGAATACGATGTGTTCCCGTTTGAAGAACTGGCCGCGTCTGCTAAATCGCTTCGTGCGGCAGCTGAGGAATCCTTTCCAGATTGCCCGCCACTCCCTCCACCAGTTTGCCCACTTTTCTGGGAGAAGATCCTCGCGGGATCCCTACCTCATCACAGTGGTGCAGGGAAGATCTAAGAAGCCGCGATATCCGGGTGACCAGCGGGCCAATCAGCGCTTTGGCGAGGACAGCTGGTTCGTCAGCTCCACGCCTCTCGCGGAGGTAATGGGCGTGGCCGATGGCGTGGGCGGCTGGCGGGATATGGGCGTGGATGCGGGTCGCTTTGCCAAGGAGCTCATGTCCTGCTGTTCGGGACAAACTCAAAATTCCCGCTTCGATGGACGTAATCCCAGGGATTTACTCATCGCCGGCTATCAGGAGTTGAGCCACCGGGAACAGCCGGTGGTGGGCAGCAGTACCGCCTGCTTGGTGACCATGCATCGCAGGGATTGCACTCTCTACACCGCCAATTTGGGTGACAGTGGCTTCTTGGTGGTGCGAAATGGTCGGGTGCTCCACCGCTCCCAGGAGCAGACCCATGATTTCAATACCCCTTATCAACTAACAGTGGCTCCCGAGGATCAGAAGGAGTCCTTCTACGCGGACAAACCCGAAATGGCCGTGTCCACCAGGTATTCCCTATTACCAGGTGACCTGGTACTCCTGGCCACCGATGGTTTGTTTGATAATTTGCCCGAGAGCATCCTACTCAAGATCCTAAATGGCCTGAAGGTGCGGGGAGAGCGAGATCTCCGGGAAGGAGCCAGTCGTGTGGTGGAGAAAGCAAGGGAACTCTCCTTGAATGCCAATTTTCAGTCACCCTTCGCCCTAAAAGCAAGGCAATACAATGTTCCCTATTCCGGAGGCGGCAAACCCGATGATATCACCCTAATCCTGGCCAGCGTCGAGGTGCCAAATGCGTAACCAAAGTTAAGAGTCAGTGTGTCGCCAGCAAATGGTGTCTACGGCAAATATTATTCCATGTCTAACAGCAGTCGGTGATAAAAAACCCAAATATACTTTGTTTATAAAGATCTGGGCGTTAGAAAAAAATACAGGAGCAGGTATATGTTTATGGAAATATTTAGGGAACAGAAAAGGTATTTTCAATGATTTTTGGTATGCTTTTTTACTATTATAATGGGTATATGTTTCATTACATATCACTATATCACGCATACGCAGTGTTGCCCTGAACGATCTCAGCTATAATAGATTTTCTAAACGTATTAAAGATTTATTTTTATAATCCTTCAAGTCAGATGCCATGATATCATCTGAATATTAAACAAAACTAATTACACACTAATTATTCAGTTGATTAAAACTAGCAAAAGGTAGCCGTTACTATTGACTTATTATGCATTCAATTATTGTGAAATTCCGTCACTTGTTTTTTCTACTATCTCGACCGCAGCTGTACTATTATATATTTGTTTATAAAGACGCCGATTCGTGTGTGCCTATATAGATGTTCGTTCATTCAGTAAACGCGATTATGAATGGACGGGCTGCAAAAAAAAAAGCTACAACCGATTCCACACACATCACACTTTGCTGCGATGACTCATCGCCGTTTTAACCAGAATTCGTGCGTTTTGTTTTTTCTGTTTTCCATTTTGGCCCACTTGGTGTGGGAGAGCGGGACGTGTCGAGGCCTAGGGCTTTGGAGCTCCACACTTGGCACCCACTTGCAAATACGCTGTGCTCAACGAAACTCGTTTGTCACTCGGTTTTCACTCGGCGCGAGTGAGTCGAGTCACTCAACTGGGCGAGCCAAAAAGCCACGAGAGCCTCTGCAAATTAGTGCACTCAGCATAAAGAGAGGAAGCCTGGCAAAATCAGGCGATGCGAGGCGATGGCGTTGGAAATCCCAATGCAGCGTTGCGAAATTCCCCCCTCAGCATAAGGGATTCGATAAAAATGGGAAGGATAAGACTCGACAAGGGAGTACCTCGGGAAATTAAAACAAGAAGAAGTTAGGAAGAAAATTATAATAAATATAAATATTAAGGAATTTTTTCCTTGATAATATAGAATATTACAATTTATAAAAACACGCATCATAAATTTAGAATATATTAATTCGATTTTATATTTATTACATTTTATGTCTTGCAGAGTTGGCTATAATAAAATCCATTACAATGTTTTAGAATTTTCTAGATCATTTTTCTGATTCAATACGTTTGTAAGCCTAAAGATATAATAGGGGTAGACATATAGGTTGAAAACAAACTTCTTGACCTTTTTTATAACGAACATTCCAGAAAATCTGGTAAATAAATATATTTCTGATTTTATAAGAAATATTCAGGAATTTTTTTAAAAATACCTGTATATTTTGAATTCTTTAGGAAACAAATTTAATGGATTTTATTAAAGGTTCATAAAAGATATGTTTGAGCAAAAAATATTTAAATATTTTCTTATTGGTTTTAAAATTCCAAAAAAATCCCAATATTGGTCAGGTAAATATAAATGACTTTCCGACATTGCATTTGTCAAGTTCTCTGCGAACCCAGAATACCCCTATATTTCAGTTGCATTTTAAAGGAGTTGACACAATCTGGGGAGTGCTGTGTGTGGTTTCTGTAGCTCGGGCGTCAGTTCCCGATAATTTCCCTTGGCTTTATCTGTTTCCCCGTTTCGCACTTTTCAACGCCGTGGCGAATCGCGGCTGGTGAAGTCCCTCCTTCTCGTCCTGCCCCTTCGCCGATGATTCCCTCCTGAGTTGCGGAATGCCAATGCCTGAGATGCTGCTCCTCTTCTCAGAATTCCACACTGGATGACGCGTCACAAAGTGCATTATTTTGGAGGCCGGGGAACACGGGCCATCGCCAGCAAAACAGGATCGTGTAAATCTTTCACTGGCTAGTGCATTTTTAGCCACACTCCACTCGGTTCCAGATGTGCTCCAATTCCACTGGGCAATCCACACCCGTTTCCCAATCCCATTTGCCGGCATGTGCCATTTCCGCCGGCTTCTCGACGGGAATTAGTTGTATTGTCGATGTATAACTCAATTAGGGGAATATAAGGCTTATATTATAGGGTATAACTGGCATTTAGCACTAAGTAGTGGCGCCTCCTCACTCTTTTCGCATTTCTGGTTAAACCATCTCCACTGGGGAGTTCAACAAACCCACAAAAACAAATTAATCGACGGACAGTGGCAGGGTCAAAAGAATTTTGAGGGGAGATATTCAAGGGACTTAGAAAAAAGTGTTTTAAAATCACTTTAAAAAGTGACTGAAAGTAGGCAACAATCTATACAAAAGTTTCATTTATTTATTTCTAAAGCTTACATTTTATTGCATACTTTTAGCGGTTTCTTAAAAATAATATTGAAACCTTTAAAAATTTCTATTTGACTAAGACAAAGCATTACAATTTAGTTACAATCTAAAATAAGTACCTATTACAATAATCGCTTAGTTTTAGTTGTGTTTATTTTTTAGCTTACTACCTTTATCAATTTCAGATGAAAGCATGACTCTTAATTTGTGTGGTGTCTATATACAAGAGATAAGCTTTATCAGTGCCCAACTGTACACCGCATTGAATCAGGTTTACCCATATATCCCCCCTATAAACAGCGCTCCTGATAAACGTATTTATTTCTCTGTCTTTTGCCTCCCATGACGACCCATTTTGATTCGAAGAAAATCGAAAGCTAGTGCGAAAACACGCAACTTTTGACATTTTCCTTTTCGTTTTTCTTTCCATATTTTTCGTTGCTAGCTAATTTCAAATACTCAAATAAGTGATGACATAATGTTTAGTTTTTTTTTGTCGGGGGGAAAATTATCATTGAAATTGAAAAGCGATCGCTTTTCTCTTTCTCTCAACTTCTGACGTCATCGTGCAGAGCAATCGTGTTACCAAATTTGGCTCTCAAATGAAGCGAGCTCGAAAAAAACCGGCTTCTCTACTTTAAAGTTGTTTTTTTTTTGTATTTTATTTTCAAAGGCCTTTGCTTATGCTAAGTTTAAGCCATTGACGTCATGAGATAATTTCATTAGCGTAGCGCCAAAATGCACAAGCTAAACGGTCTTTTAAGTGCAGATACGGGGACTTGGATTTTTTTTTACTGGTGATTTCCCCTAATTGGTAAAGCAAATCTACAGAAAGAACAAAGAGTAGAAACTAGGTAGATCTAGATAACGCAAATAATCTTAATAAAGAGCTGATAAAATAGTTGCTAAATCATTATACAATTAACCTTAGTGACGTTTCTCGAAACTCTTTAAAAAGTCCCCACAAATATTTAAACAACCCTTCTAAAACTTGAATAAAATAATATTTTGTTACTAAATAATTAACAATTATTCATGAAATGAATAAAAAAGCTCTTAAAATTTTCCAAACAATCAAAAATATTATTTTCATAACCTACATCATTATTTTTCAAAGAAAGATAAAGAACTAAGCCAATTATCAATTGTAGATTATTTACCTTGTTTTCCCTTGAACAGTAAAACTTCTATACGTTTTTTTTTTATCAGTTTTGGTAAAGTGTATTACAAATATTTTCCTCGAAAAATGAAAGAAATGAAAGAAGCCAACAGTCAATCAAAGAAATCGTTTGTGGGTAACAAGTGCTTCAATGCCAATTACAATCGTACACATTCTGCTATCTATACCATCTATTTATATATCATTTTTAATCTACGAACGTGCATATAGCAACGCTATCGAATTTACAAAATCCCCTGAAATTTTCCTGGAACAATCGAAAGCCATAATAATAAAAACAAATAAAGAGACGGGAAAAAAGAGTGCGAGGACAGGCAAATGCGAAATGTCGTAAAAGTTTCGCCATAAAAAAAACGTAGGACTGAATAATATGGAGAAGAAGTCAAAGTCGAGGAACTGAAACCGAAATTACAACAACACAAGAACAATAATAATTAATTGTTTGTTGTGTTGCGAGCATTTATTTATTTATTTGCTGGCTAAGTGAACATCACTCTGATGGCAAACAAAAGCGGCGGCGGCGGCGACGGCGGAAAAGAGCATTGGAAATTTTATATTTATTTATTTTTAGTTGATGCGCACATTAAATTGGCAATTTCTGTTGGATATCTGATCGTGATTATAAAGCGCTAAAATGCGAATATAACAAACGTGTGCCTGTTGTGTACAGTTGGGGACAAAATTAAAGAGACTTAAGGAATTTAACATTTAAAATCATAAAATAATATTTAATATTTAAAATATTTAATTTCTAAATATTACAAATCTTATAAATTCGGTAGATATGTAGATTTTTATTTTTAAGATTAAAAACAAAAATATAATAGTTTCTCTGAAATCTCTAGAGTTTTGAAATCACTAAAAAAAGGTGCATAAAAGTATGCAACAATTTATTTTGTATCCATAAAACCCAGACACTTACTACTTTTTTTTTTACACACAATTTAAAAAAAAAACCAAACTTAGCTGATAATTTTTCTACTAATGATCACAAGATACCCCATCTTAACCTTTGTGGCAGTAATCCTTATTTTCTTGACCCCAACTGTGCATACTTAAAAATCTGTAAAAAGGTTATCTCCGAGGAGAGTTCGCCGCTCGTTAGCCGATTTGCTCGTGACTTTTAATGCGTTTGCTTTTAATGCATGGAATATTTATGTAGCACGCTGCATGTTTTATGCAGCGCAATGCGAAAAAGGCAATTTGAGTTGTTCAAGTGCATAGCACCATATACAGTATAAGCATACATATATGCAGTATACAGTGAACATCCCCTCTTGATCGCCACATCACCATCCCCATTCCCATCGAATCTCAAACGCGTGAGTCGCTTGACATTCTAAGTGGAATACCAGCGAGCTATCAGAAGGGGACTTCCAGGGGGTTAGGGGGTCTCGAAAACAGGGGTGAGCCGCAGCATCTGAGTGCCATTTGACCTTGGCATTGGATTTAATTTTATGGCAACATCAACTGCAGCATAATTTCGAATGTCAGGCGAGAGAGAAATCGGGGGATCAAGATGAAAGAGGAGGAGTGCATACATACGTCTATGTCGCTTGTCAAGTCTGGGATTTGGTATTAGCCGGGGGATTTGTGTGCCGAACAGAAGGCAAGTGTATTTTTGAATTTCAGATTTTCTTTTTGAATATTTTATGCAGTCGAAAAGGGTATTTATAAGAAAAATAACTGACAAAACGTTTTCTACACAAATATATCAATAGACACATAATAAATCATTTACTACGTCTTTATTATTTTTGTTGATTACCAATAATTTAAGAGTATTGTTTATGGTATAATAAAAAATTTAATAAATGTGTTCTTGGAATTTTCAATAAAAATATTTTTTATTACCACTATCAATAGTTTAATGTTAATATAAGTAAGTAAAATATATTATTTTTCACTTCCTATTAAAATTTTACAGAAATTCCTTTAAAATTGAAAATCTTTTTGTTCAAAATCCCCCACTTATTTGAGATAATTCCGCAAACATTTAATAGTTTGCTGCAGTTCCAATTGGAATCCAATTAGAAGCGGAAACGGAAGCCTTGACCTCAGTTCGGTTCTCTTGGCTTGTTGGTCACATTGCAGCAATATGAAATTGAAATTGGCGATGCACGTGTTGCAAACGAGAATCGGGCAGAAATAAAAACCGCACCTACGCCAAAAAAAGATACAGATGCAGAAAACGAAATTTTCTAGAGATACAATTGCAAACAAAAAAAACATGCCAAAATAGAGAGATGGAAAAATAGGAAAACAAATGCAAAGAGGGCAACCTTGGCAGCGACTGCGAATCAAGTGCAATGAGGGAATGCACAAAATCCCACTCATATCTCTCTCTCTCTCTATCACTTGAGCTCTCTCGCATGCGATAAAAGAATCTGTGAACGTGTCCGATTTGTATCTGTGTGAGCTGCTCTCCCTCTCTTTCTCGCCTTGGTATAAGTGAGAGGGAGAGCGGCACAGAGTGACAGCGCGAAACAACAACAAAAGTGTAAATTGAAATTCCAAAGATGTCGACAAAGTAAATACGAAATAAAAACCCAAAACGAGACAGCAACAGCGGCAACAATAACAATGGAAAGCTACAACAAAATGCGCACCACACAATTCGGCGAATAATCATAATAAAAAAAAGTCAGACGAAATATACATAGCAACAACAACAACAAAATACAAAAACAATAAAAAAAAATTCAATATATTTTTTAAACAAGTTTCCAGAGCCCGTATGTGTGCCGTTTTCTATACATTTCATTTCTGCCAGCGAAGTTTAGCTTTCAGCTTTTAGTGAGAAACCCCGAGATTGGGGATCCAAAACCAGGGGGAGTACGGAATTATTGCGTTCTATGCAGTACCAGTTTGTACCGCCCGTACCTATGGATCCCCTTTCATCTCTATCCGTCTCTTCCTCTTTGCCTAATCCCAGTGAATAGCAAAAAAACAGATGGTAAAGGCAGTAACGAAGCGGGAGATACCCTTTTGGAAGTATCTAAAGGATCGTTCTGCTAAGCGAAAAAACAAATTCTTATCGCAAATTCAAAATTCTGATAAAATACTCGTTAGGCCTTTTTAAACACCTTATCCCATTATCAACAACACTATACGGGAATATCTTTAACCTAATCATAAACTTATTGACCAAGTTTCTTTATACTATCTTTGCCTATGATACTGAACATAGTTGACTATAAGATAGTTTCGGTTCTGATGTGCGATTATAGGTTTATTATAATCAATTGGGAAGATAAAATGTTCTTTAAAATAGGTCTTTTATTTAAATAAAATGTATCTATGGATAGGTTTACTTATTGTATCTTCTGTCTAAAGAAAATTCTAATCAGAGATTATCTGAGAATTCGAGGATCCCTTGTTCCACTTGTGGATTCTTCTCTCTTTATGGGTCTCTCAATACCCTTCTATTGAAGAAACCCCCTTTCTTTCAGCAGATTATACCCCGTATGTAGGGTATACAAATAGAGTATCGCACTTACGATAAGATTGCGCACGACAGCCGATGTTGGTGTGGCGGCAGTTGTTGCTATTTTCGTTGTTGTTGCCGTCGATATCGCAGCGGTTAGATCGGCGGGCAGAAAGTCCAGTTCCTCCTCCTCCTCCTCCTGGTTATCACGGTTCTCCTGGTCATGATCCTCCTCCTCCAGATCCTCTCGATCCTGCTCCTCGGGATCCTCGGCCTTCGAGATGGCGGGCTTTTTTGTTGTGCGCTCGACTTTGACTTTCATTGTGGTTGTTGTTTTTTGCTCTTAATTGGCGTTTATAAACAAATTTTACATGTGCAGCTGGCACAAACACTAATACACACTTTTTTTAACCTTTTTTCCAGTTAAATCGTAGAACTCTCTAGATTAAAAGTCGGGCGGACCACGCCCCGCACCACGCACCGTGGTTTATCGAACTTTGTACGACTTTTCGGTTGAATATTTCGTAATTTTCTACGGATTTTCCGCTTAACCGCTCTCACAAATACACAATACTTTTGTTGTTTCGTATTTTCCTATAGATAACACGACTGTTTTGTAATTTCTTAACGGTTTATTGGGAATGTTCTGGTTTTGCACTTGTGAAAGTGTTAAAAATTTAAGTGTAACAACAACAAGTTGGGTGGATTTCCTTATAAACGGGATGGGGAGAGGGGTGTACTTTTTGTCTTCTATCTCGCTCCAACCAACGTGGCTCTCAAATGCGTGCGAGCGGGAGAGCACCAAATATGGGGCGTGGAGGGGGTGGCACGGTACGGTACTGGACTGATTAACGAGAGAGAAAGAGAGACAGAGACAGAGTGACGCGAGAGAGCGAGAGGGAGACGGCCGCGTGGCTTTCCGCTGCCGTTTGCTGCAGTCGCCTGAGTTGCCTTAACAAAAAGCGAAAAATAACTGAATAACTGAACTGAGCAACTGGCAACTGGCGACGGCGAAAGACCGCTGCCGCTCTTCCAACCGACGGGTGACGTCTTGGCCATTGCCTCGCACACACACACACGCGGGCGCACACGGGCGGCCCACACAGATACACGCACACAGGCGGGAAGCCTGGAAATTCAAGTTGCGTAGATACCAGGGATGGTTAAATTCACTGAGTAAATGGAACCAGTTTCAGAGCTAGGATTGTAGAAATAGAAATTTTAGAAAAATAACCCTAATCTTTATAATTCTAAAACTTTCCTAACCTGTAAAATTAAATAAATTAAACAAAATACTGTGAAATATTTAATAAAGAGCGGATTTTTATTTTAATACAAACCAAATTAACTAAAAGTGTGCTTCAAAAATTTACATTTCAACGCTTAAAATTATTGCCTACTTTTCAGAAATCAAGTATCTTGAAATTTTTGGTATCCATAAATGTGTTATTTGAAATAAACTTCTAAAAATTTTTTACATAAATTCGTATTAATTTATCTTCAAAAGCAGACCTGATTTGTAACTCACTTGGCTTGATTCCGTTTCAATAATGTAATTCACACTTTGCTTTTTCAATAAAATTCCACACTTCCGTTAGCCAATTAGGAATTTCACACATCCCAAAAATATCTCCTTGACCGCGACAAAAATAATCGTAACAATTGGTAATCAGAAAAATCCATAAAACCGCCAAAAACCGCATGGAAAAACCCGGCTGAGCGATATTCGTATGCTCCACATGAATTCCGGCGGCCCTGACGAATATCGATGGGAGGTGGAACGGCACAATAACTGTCAGAATGATGCAGCAAAAGGGGGAGAGCCGAAGAGAGCGAGCGAGCGAGAGAAATACAAAACAACCTCACAGATACAGATACAAACAGTTATCGCATGCGATTTTTAATAGAGCAGAGAGCTGCTCAATTTTCGAGTTAGTTTTCGATTCTTCACTCGACTCACAATTTGTATCTCAAAGTGCAAAATTGGCGCGCAGCTCGTTTGTTGACATTTTCCACTTGAAAGATACGTTTTTGTTTTGGTTTCTCAGTTCTCACTCTTTGTCTCATTTTTTCTCTCGATCTCTCTCTGTCTTTTTGTAAAGGTATCTCAGTTCTCCCACTCAAATTTGAGGACCAGTTGCCCGGGCACATGTTGGATTTTTGTTGGTTTTTTTTTTTTGCTGGTTTCGAATCCGATTTGTATGTTATGTATGCCACGCATCGGCACTCTGAAATGGATGACGATGGTGACTCATCGGGGTTTTTACACACGGATGGATACCAGGCACCAATACAAATGCGCGGGGAATCTAGAGAAACTGCTGTGGGCCTCCCGCAATTCAGAGATATTCAGAGGCTCAGATATGCGGACAGGTTACCTGTGTTCGCGTATAAAATCCCCTCCCCATTAATTCCATCGCCAATTGGCGGCCAATGCAAGTGCCACACGCCGAAAAAAATCAGTAAAATTTTGGGATGCATATTTTATAAGAAGAGAAATCGTGGTTTTGACATTAAAATTTTTAGCAAATTCAATCATTAAGCTACTCTTTTGGTATTTCAATATATGGTGAAATTACAAATGTACTAAAATAATAGTAAAGAAATATTTTCTCTTCTTTTTTTGAGATCAGAGTTGTAAGATTTAAAATATTTTAAAGATACATATGTTATTCAAACTTCTAAATCTTTTATTTAAGTCCAGAAATGAAAAAAATTAACACTTTTAATAAAAAAATTTTTTTCTTTCATAACTTTAGTAAAAAAATGTTTATAAAAATTTAAAAAACCCGTCAAGATTTTTTTAGTTTTTATTTTATAGACGGATTTTTAATATATTTTTTTTAATAAAATATTTGCAATAATTCTTTCTTTTGTGTCCTTTTTTTTTATTTATAATTTTTTTTTTTAATAATCACCTTCACACTCAACGTAATTCCATTTATTTCTTTATTTTTCCACATTTCCTCGATGTGCAGAAATGTCTCGATTGAGGTCAGATAATGAGTGTGAGTATCTGTATCGGCGAGATGCATTTGGGCCGTGCTAAATGCGTCTATTAGCCGCAGTTCCCTCCCAGAGTAATGCATTGCGTATATGCATTAGTGCCATTTCCATTTCCAAACCCATTCAGACTCGGATTCCGATTCCAATTCCGATTCCGATGCGAGCGGGCCATTAGGTGAGGTGTCCGTGGCCAGGTAGCCGAAATGCCTTGTGGCCATTAGCCAGCCGGGAAGGGGAAGTGAGACTTGTGGACTGCGACTTTGAATGAGGATCCTCTCACAGCACGAGCTCGATAAGCAATGTCTGAGTGCCTGGCGACGCCCTAGCACTTCCCAATTCCCGACTCTTGATTCTGGACTCTCGGCTCTGAAGGCGGGTTTATTATGAATATGCGACGGATGTATCAAGGCTGAGGGTTGAATGCCTTTTTGTTGATGTTAATGTGGCTGTAATTTGCCAGGCGACTGCACGGGGGCAGCGCCGATTAGGTTACCATTCTAGCTCGTATTTTATGGGCTAAGAATTCACTGGAACCACCACCCGAAATCGGAAGCGGAAACTGTCAGAAATATTTAGCTTATCACTGGCTTGCCAAAAAAAAAACTTAATTAGATAAGGTGGCAAAATAGTATAATTTTACTAAATGCTCTCAAAAATTAAATTTCAGCATTAGAAAATATATTGTAAAAAAAATCGCATCTGAAACAAGTTTATCAACCAACGTTTTCTGCGAAATTTATTTAAAGAATCGTAAAAATAAATTCACTTTTTAAACATTTCCAGCAAACATTTATCAGTACCTCATTTCCCCATTCACATTAAATTTACTTTGATCTCGATTCAGTGTTTGTTCGTCATTTGTATCTTGAAGTTTCAATTACATTATAATTATATGTATATTTCACTTCAAGAAATTTCACTGTCAGAAATATTTAACTTATCACCGGCTTGCCAAAAAAAAACACTTAATTAGATAAGGTGGCAAAATGAAACTCAGCATTAGAAAATATAGTGTAAGAAAATCGCCTCTGAAACAAGTTTATCAAGCAATGTTTTCTGCGAAATTTATTTAAAGAATCGTAAAAAAAAAATTCACTTTTTAAACATTTCCAGCAAACATTTATCAGCACCGCATTTCCCCATTCACAGTAAATTTACTTTGATCTCGATTCAGTGTTTGTTCGTCATTTGTATCTTGAAGTTTCAATTACATTATAATTATATGTATATTTCACTTCAAGTGCTTAACTGACGTTCAATTTATTTAAGTCCCCGCAACTTGAATACGTACTTAATTATTTACTTGGCGATATGATCGCTTGAATAATGTTTACATTGATTAAAGTTTTGATCACGTCATTGGAGCGACGTCATCGATTCGCCAATAAGTCATTGAGTTCCCAGAATTACATTTAAATTTCTTGGTATCGTATGATTAAGCCCAGAAAGTTGTGGGTATACCTATATTTAAAAACACAAAATATTCCCCATATAAGGTGGAAATAGCTCTATAAGGTATTATTCATATCCTAAACCATTTCCGCTGCCATTATTATCGAGGAAAGTGCACGTGCGATTTCGAATAAAATGATTTTTTACTTAAGAGGCTTAAATCTATTTCAGGGACAAGTGTTTTAACACTTTCCCATCTATTGATAGAAAAACAAATCCCAATTAAACAATCGCATTCGAAGTTTAAGAGACCTTCACTTGAAAAACAGCTGATTATTGGGTCTGCTAATGGGCTTCACTTTATATATAGATATAGGGAGGCGGAGTAGGCGTGGCTAGTTGCACTTTAAATGATTAAGAAAACTTAATGAGTTTGTTGTAGAACCGTTTTGCACTGAGAAACGAGGCAGAAAATCGAGTGTCGCTCATTAAAAAATTAAGCATACGGAATAATAACAGATATGGCAACAATAAAACCTAAACGACTGCAAATTAAAGTTGTTAATTTCGAGCGCTTAATTGTTTTTGTAATAATTAATAACAACAAAACGGAGAGAGAGAGGCCCGCGAAATTGCCTCAAGAAAAACAGCACAACAACACGACAAGTTCAAGGACAGAACTCTTAAACAAAACATAAAAGTTCCCATTGCCATTTCCCAAGTGTTTAATGGCGACACAAGAGATCCCCAAGTACTTGCGATTTCTACATATTTTTCCCTGGAAATCGATATAAAATTCAGTGAGGCGTAATTTCATAGTATTGCTTATCTTTATGAATGACCTGGAAACGGTAATTCAAGGGGAAAAAACTATAATAATTATGACATTTCCTTTAAGCCAATGTAATTTAAAATTCCATTGGGAATTCCTCTAGAAGAGATTTAACTTGCTCTAAATTTAAAAATAAATACATTTTTTCTTAAATATACATCAAAATTTTTAAACAAATTTTAATAAGCTAGTTTAAAAAAAAAAATGTTTTTTTTTCATATCAAACAAAATTCCGAATAAAGAACACATTCATATGGAAGTTTTAAAAAAAATTGTGATAAATTTTAAACTTTTTCGACACAGACTATGAAATTTAATTCGTATATATTAAACATCTTGACATTTTATTTACCACCATTCCAAATAAAATACTTTTTCGTATCACGGATTAAATATTCGAATAATATTTTAAAGTTTGCAAAAAATATATGAAAGACTGTAATCAATTAATTCTTTTCAATTTTAAGTAGTTATCTATTAAAAAACTATTCAACTATCTATTCAGCACCTGTTCGAGAATCTCCGTTTCATCTTATTGATTAGGTGATTGGCCTGATTGATAAGAAACCATATGACCCATGGGAAACCAACGAGCCTAACCAACATGAATCTATTTGGCCTAGTCATACCAACGAAGGCCGCAGATAAGTGGCGAAAAATCACCCCCCAATATCCCCTTTTCCAGACCCAAACACACATTGTATTATTATTGTATTACGAATGTGCTCTGGAGTGTTGGCCCCTTGGCATTTCCGTTCTACGGGTTTTGCTTTTCAGCTGTGTGCGTCGATTTTTCTGTCTTTTTTTTTCGCTTTGTGGACTTGTGGACTTATAGAGCTGTTTACGGCTTTTACACTTCCTGGCCAAAAGGTTCGTGACTATGCAAGTGGGTTCTTATCTGGAGGAAGGTGCTCCGATTCCGATTCCTATACCAACGACGTGTGTTCGCTGTCATCATGTTCAGGTTCGTATTCGTTGGCTTTTCAGAGAGTCTGGCGATAATACGCGGCCAAAGGCAAAAGCGTAGACTTTCCGTCGCGACACGGACATATATGTATACTCACATGTGGGCATGCATCACCTCCGTATTTTTACCCCATGACGCTATCAGGTGCCGGGGACTCTAGTGGCGATATATACCTATATATATAGCGACGATCGCCCAGATTAAACTTAAAAGCAAAGGGGTTTTCTGCCCAAAAGATAATGCCACTCTGACGACAATCGTTCAGTGGGTGGTAAAAAAAAGTCACATCACTCTTGTCGTTTATCACTTTACTTCAGGGTTAACTTTAATACATTGTCTTTCAAGTCGATTTGAAAAGAATTATTCTGCAAAAATTTCTATTAAAATATTTAAAAGATTTAAAGGTCATATCAATTTTACATTTATTTGGTTCAATTTGAAATTAATCATATAATTTAGCATTCATAAATGTATTTTAAATTTGATCTCATTTAAGCACCTTGTTTTATTTATATGTTCGACTCGAAATAAATTTTTAAAACTGGAAATCTAAAATAAAATATTACCAGAAAAAAAGTTTGTGTAACGGGGTGAAAACAGGTCAAGTCTCCCTCTCGCGAAAGGTTAATCAAACCCTTTTATTCCCTCTTAAATCTGTAACTGTCTGCTGCTTTAATTTAAATTTATTTAAAACACATCTATATATGTATATTGCGAAATCCAGTTTTGTTTTTTTTTTCGCAGTTGAAACAAATTAAATTACTCTAAATGTATTTTTTATTGTTTGTTTTATTTACTTATTCCTTCATTTTTTCGTGTGTTTGGGGAGTGGCATTCCCACGCCACATCGGTCAGTAAATATTTACTTCAGATAAAGTAAGTATGCGCGTTTTTTAATTTTTGGGGGAAAAACGCTCCGCTGCTCCACATGTCGTATACGTGACGAAAGCTCCAGAGAAAGATCAAGTATACGCCCCTTGGTCGCCATTTTTGTTAGATTTCCCAGCTCAGCTACTAATTTCTCACAGCAACAACACACTCGCACACAACTAAGGCGCAATTAAAAAGAAAAGGAAAAAAGATGCAAAAATCAACGGAAACAAAGGCGAGCAAAAAAACTTAAAGTTGGGACGAAGCGCCGCCCACAAAAACCGCAAAACGAGAGTCGTCAGCAAATCATGAGCGGAGATGAGGGAGATGGCAAATCATAATGCCCATTTTCATGCACACATATATGTGTACTTGTTACATACACACTGCCCGCAAATTAGATTATTAAAATTCTCGGTTCAAGAAGGTGTCGTTCTCAAAGTACGCATGCGATAATACTTAGAGCTTGATTTAAAGAGAAGTTTTTCCTTGGAATGTTTCATGCGAACTAACCTTAAAAAAGTTCAAGGACCTCTGGAAAAATCCTTTTCTTGGTTCCACAACATTCCCTTTTATCAAGTACAAATCTGTAGTTTAAGTAGTTTACTCACTTGTCTGGCCAATTGAAGGGTTGTATAATCCTGTCGCTGATGTTGCTGCTGCGTCTGGTGTTGCTGGTGGGATGTTGCCGCCGCCGCCGTTGTTGTGGGGGCCAGGAATTGCTGTTGCTGCTGCTGCTGCTGTTGGCACGAGTAGAAATGATTGCTGGATTGGGATGTTGTTGCTGGCACTAGATGTTGCTGCTGCTGTTGCGTGTAGCCGTTGTAATTGGGTTGCAAGTACTGAGGTTGTTGCTGCGCCAAGTGGTGCTGATTGTAATTGACATTCATGCTGTTATTGTTGTTAATGTGGCGCTGCTTATTGCAATCGGTTATCCAAGATGCGGCACGCAGTTGTTGTTGCTGCTGCAACTGCAACATTGCGTTGTTGCTGCTGCTGCTGCTGTTGTTGTTGCTGCTGATATTGTTTCCCCAAATATAATTATTATCGGGCGAATTGTGCTGCTGCTGCTGATGTTGTTGCAGTTGCTGCTGCTGGTGTTGCTGCAGCAGTTGATGTTGCAGTTGTTGCTGCTGCTGGTGCAGTGCGTTGCTGCTGCCGCCGCCGCCGCCGTTGTTGTGCTGCATCTCGATGGCCTTTATTGCAATCATTCAACGGGCAACAAATTGTCAGCGTTTATCACAAGATGTTGCAATTTCCTGCTCTCCTTTGTTTATTATTTTGTATTTTTGCGAACTTATTTTTGGCTTGATTTATCGCTGGTTGTTTTTTGTTTGCTGCATTTACTACACGTATTTTTAATTTTACGAAACCTTTTTACACGCTTTTGTTTCGATGTTTTGGGTGTGTTTGTTTTTTGGCTATACTTAATTTTTGGCAATTTGTTTGGATTGAGCGGTCTTTTTTTATTTAAGGCACTATAATGGTTGTTAAATATTTTTTAAATTTTTAATTGGCTATTAAAGTAAATATTTTTAATGACTTTCCGGTTTAGATTATTTGTTTAGGCTAAAGTTCTTGATGTCTTATTACAGTATTGAATACTTTTATTTATTGCGTTTATTGACTTTAATGACTTTTGGTTTTCAGCTTTAAGTTGTTGGTAAGAATTCTTCAAACTTATTTACAAGTAACTGAATTTCTGGACAATTTCACAGGCAGCTGACGATGAGATGATGAGTCAACTCCTAACTCAATCTTTATTTTTACACCACAAATTTGTTTTATTAATTTTGCACGCCCACTTTGCAGCGATCGATTTTTTGCCCTTTCGATCGATTGCGATTTTTTTTCGATCAGCACGTGCGGGCCAAGTGGCTGGGTAACGGTAAACGAGGCGTAAACAAACACCAAATCGGGCAAACAAACACGGATTAAATTACGTGATTTAGCTATAAACAGGCGAATCGTAGCGAAAAAAAACCAGACACTGCATGTTCTTGTTAGTTTTTTTTATTTATTTGCTAACATCCAGACTTTCCAGTTGAAATACATGTTTTTGTTGTATTACTTTTCCAATTCAATTAAGCACTGCACGTTCTTATTCGTGTTTTGTTTTTTCGGTATTATTATAAACGCTTTTTAAGGCCAGGACCGACTTCAAAAAAGACATCCACACGGCAGCGCGGCAGAAAGTGTATTAAAACTGAAAATGAAAATTTTGATAAACCTGCGCTCAAAGGCGCACACACACGCACACAACGATAGGAGCCGAAGGCAGGCGACAAAAGCCGAAGTACATTCGCGATCACTTTGTTTTTGTTTTCGTTTTTTTTTTCTTCTTTTTTTCGGGGGGGCTTTCAATATTTTTCGCTGCGCTCTGAAACCAGGTAAAACTGCGCTGAAAGGCTACTAAAATACGAAAACCCCGAAAAAAATAAGAAAAATATATATAACACACAAACCGAAGAAACAAATTATTACGAGGCGTGTTTTTTTTCGCTTTTTTTTGTGACTAATCGCATGTGCGGTGGTCCACAGTGTTTGATTTTCGCAAAAAGGTGTTTGCTGTGTGCTTTTGTATTTCCAATTTTCGCTTTTTATAGACTCTCTGGATTTGTTTGTTTGTTACGATTTGGCGCCAATTGGCTAAAATCAGCGATCCGCTCCGTTCGCTGGCCCATAGATCACTGCGAATTGTCGTCGCCGACGTCTTCTTGGCTGCCTGCGCCGACGTCAGCGGCAAAAAACTATGACTAATCCATACTGGCACGCGGCGGCAGCTCCCCAACTACAATAACAATATGTAGAACAGGCATAGTGGCAGCAGCAACAACAGCCACCTCACATACAACAACAGCAAGTGCGATCGGAAGGTGGCAGATTTTCAGGAGCAAAACAAATAGGTGATATATCATAATAGAGAAAGTATCAAATAAATAAAAATTGTGATTAAATATTTGTATAGAAATAAATGGAAAATAAAGTACCTTATACCATTAATTCTACGAAATGGGGTTTCTGCTTATTTACCTTAATACCAAAAAACTTTCAAAAGAAATTCATTGTTTTCAAATGTAGAGAGGAAATGACACTTTCTTTTTAAATTTAAGATAAGACTTAAATTTAAATAAGTTAGTCATGTCGACTTTTACTTAATAAACATGCATAAAAAAGTTCGCGGAAAAAGGATGATAAAAAATAAACTAAATACTATGTTCAGAATTTTTTTATCATTTGTTTTTAAGTATTTGACTAAAGTTGTACAACAAAAAATCCATACATTAATATTTGGGGTGTTTTCAAATGGTTGGGAAATGATCCAAAAAGTATGCTTCAAAATTTTAAGGAAAATTCAAAATTGTATGAAAATTTTTACATTTTTAAGCCACTAAAAAGTAAGGAATAAATTGATATCTAGCCCGAAAACAGCTAAAACAGTCAGCACTGGCTGGCTATTTTTCTACCGCTCCCTCTCACCTGTGTTCAAAATTTTGTTTTGCTGATTTTTAATCTATGCAACAACAAAAGCAACAACCACAAAAGGGGATCACAAAAATATGCGCGACGTGCCCACTTTTTTGCAGCAGCGAAATTTGTTCTTGTTTTTTCATTCCTTTTTTTTGCAAATGCATTTTAATCAGCGAATCGTTGTTGTTGTTGTTGCCTTTATGCGACACCTTGCGAAAATGTAAATGATCCTGGCACACACACATATGCATTAATACAAAATACAAATACAGTGACAAATTGTCACGCTCTCTGCGCTCTTTCTCTGGCTCACCCCCGCTCTCATTCGCACTGCTCACCTCACTCTGCCTATCTCTCTCTTTTTTACCTGTGCGAATGTTAATTGAAGAATTTATTGTTGTCTCATTGTTGTATTGTTGTTGTATTTCAGCCTGGCGACGGCGGCGGCCGCTTTTTTTTCTTCAAATTTTATTTGTCGCGTTTAATTATGACAACAACAACAACAACAACTTCGCCAGCGCCAGCCGATCATTGACTTTTCTGCTCTGGCGTCACATAGTTTTTGTTTTTGCATTGCTGCCTGAGTTGGGCCCCTGTTGTTCTTGTTGTTGTTCCTTACTGGAAGGTATGGAGAGAGGGAGTGCTAAAAGGTGAGGGGAAAGGGATGGGGGCTACAGAGTGGGTGGCGAAGAGAGCGGGAGAGCAGAATGAACTTTGGGCCGGTTACCGTTTAACTTTTTCGCTTGACAACAAAAGGGAGAAAGGCTGCACGGAAACAAATTAAATCTAATAAAATAGGGACATTTTAGGATTATCAAAAAAAATTTAACAAAAAAAGTCATTTCCCAAAATTATGAATTAGTAAACTTAATAATAAAAAAACTTAAAAACAGGTAAAAAATTTTTTTGTATGTACGTATATTTAAATGGTTTTTTTTTTAAATAATGTAGAAGTTAAAAAATTAGAATTTTAAGAATAATTTTTTTTTTGTTGCTGTTGCAGACAATACTTGTTGAAATACTAACTTATTGGCCATATTTTTTACTGTGTACCAGCGGATTAAAGGGTTTTATATCATTCTTGATTAAAATTAATAAAAACGCGGAATTTACATATTCGCACAGCCCCTCAAAACAATTGGTGGTCGCAAACATTTTCAATCCAGTTTCAGTTCCAGTTTCATAGCCACCCCACAATCACCCTCCCACTGCAACAACTTGGCGAACTTTTGGCGACCCGTTGACATGTTAATGACACTTTTATAATGCCAACAACAACGACAACAGCAGCAAACAAGGCAGATCGCAAACGCAGCCAACAAAAACAAAGGCGGATGCAACATTTCTCATTGTTTATGGAGCGAGGAGCGAGCGAGGATACAAATTGTTTTTTTCCGTTTTTGGCGAGGGAGCGGTCCCATCGCCACCAATACTTACGCATATGAAATACCACTGCCTATATACCTATATATTCAAATACACTGCAATAAATACTAAAATAAAGTAGAAAATATTACATGAAAGCAATATAAATCCTTACCACAAAAAGCATAACAAATAAAAATTTAAACATATAAATCAAAAAATTTTATTCTTTCTGTGAGTGTAATTTAGCCTTTTTATTATAATTTACATTTGCTTATTTAGTTATACATATATTTTTAATTTTAATAATTTGTTTTTCGATTGCTGAATAAAAATATTACCTACATTTAAAGAATTCTGATTTTCTAATTTTTCGCATTAAAAAATATTTTTTTATTTTATTTGTACCTTTTGGAATAAAAAAATCAAATGAATATCCTTTTTTTCAGTGCATCGAATGCATTTATTTCATTGACGTGTGGCGAGATTTTAAGTCATTTTTGATGTACGATTTGTTCTTTTTGTTGTTACTGTTGTCATATATTTTGTGTATATTTGAGTTAATAATACGCGCGAAAGGTAACGGGTACAGTGAACTCGACACACACACACACAGTACGTACACCTTTAATTGTACTTCACTTGTGCGTTTGTGTGCGGCACTCAATGAAGCAGTCAGATTCTTCTTTTTTTGGCATAGGTATAAGTGCATCTCACATTACGAATATTGGGAGTCAAAACAAAAGAAGCAACCTAAGAGATCGGAGAAGAATTGGTTGGAGAATTCGGGGCGGTGAAGAACAGAAGCCGTTCTGCAGTTGCCGTGGGCGTTCTAAATCGCACGACTTCAGCGGCTACTTTTTGGGCGCTAAAAAGACAGTGTCTTCGCTACACAAAGAAAAAATCTACAAACCAAAAAATTACAATATTTTTATTTTTGTTATACTATTTTCTATTAAAGCGAGTCGAAATTGAAATTCTTTCACTTTTGAAAAACAAAAATATATTACGTAAATGGTTTATGCATTTTTCTGTTGTATTGAGATACTGAGGAAAATGAGTCAGTAACGGACATTATTCATATGTATTCCTGCTAATCATATGGAAAGTTCAAAAACGCAGTAAGTACGCAAAAACCGACACCCTAATCTCGGTAAATTGGTTGTTTTTAATATTGCCATCTTTACAATAAGTTACTCATATTATAAAAATCTTGAGGTTGCAGACAGAATCAAAACATCCTTTCTGTGAAGTGAATTAAGATTACTCAAGAATAAAGAATTTTGAAATTCGTTGTAGAATTTGCTAAAACATAAAAAAAGCTGAAATTTTTCTTGCTAAAAAATATATAGAGTTTAAACTTAGTTTTAAGTCAATTAAAAAATAATCAAAACTACTTTTTTAAGAAGAGGCTTTTAAAAAATAAAATTGATGTTATATAAAAGGGGTAAAGAAATAATTTTTATATAATTTTAGGAACTTTCAGGTAAGGATCGTACCTTAAATTCTTCATCTTGAGGATCATTAAAGCTTATACTATCCCGGTTTCTCCCGGTGTTTCTTGGGGTCTTGTCCGTTGCTTGCCTTGGCCTCATTTCGGGTTACCATTGTATCTGAATCTGCATCTGGTTTGCGAATGGTATTATTTGCTTTGAGTTCGCTCATCATCAGCTGGAGTAAATCGCCGGCATTCCAGTGGAGTTCTGGATTCTCGATTCCATTATGCGAGGGTTCAAGTGCAACTCCTGGGGGTTTCGGATTTTGTAGGTTGTTCTTACCGCTCAAAAGCGCGACTTGAGCTTTGTTATTGCTTTTATTAGCACGTTTCGACTTTATGATCGTAGCGTGATTTCTGCGTTTCTGGCCGCTTTGGTTGCTTTTGCTTTATTGCGCCGCAGGTTTTTGTATTTTTATTGTAGTTTCGGCAACAGGTGTGGCCCCAAGCCATCTGTACGTTGAACCCGACGCGGGTTATATCCCCAATCCCATTTCGAATCCCCCCCTCCCACTTTTCACAGCCCAGCTATGACGTGTTCCAGCCGGGAATCCTTATCTATAGCTTCCTTAAACCAGTGACGTCTTCGAGTTTTCCAGTTCCCATTTCTTTAATTCCCTGATATCAACCAGTATTGACGTCTAATATGAGTCATCTCAAGAGCAGAGACACCGAAAGAGAGTTGTTTTCTAACCCACTTTTAAGAAAACCGACATAAATGGTGTATTGGTTTAATGCACTAGCTTACAGAAAAACTTTTCGGTTTGAACCTTAAGGGTTTTTAAAACAGAAAAGTAAACAGATTTTTAAAAAAAATTTATTTATTAACATAATTAACCATAAAAATTTTAGTCAAATAAAATATAAAACGCAACAGAATTTTAAGAATTTGTACTTCTTTGAAAGTATGCATAATATTTCCTAGAAAGTAGATTTCGTAGTTCAGTTATTTCCTTCAAATTATTAGTTCAAAGTATACTTTCTTTTCACTTTAAATGGGCTTTTTCATTTTCGTTTTCTTCAGAAATACATTTGAAGAATTTCTAAACTTTTTTTCCACCTAAAAACGAACTTAAAATTTTTTTTTCCATATCTACATATTTCCCTGTACACTAGTGTTAATTCCCTAGCTCGCTATCTACTACTCTGCTTTATGAAGCGCTCTCTCTCTCTCTCTCCCTTTGTTCGGCTACCGGACCTAGGTCTATAAATATTGAGTATTCCACGCGGTGGCCGCCGAACCGCTCTAGAATCAAGAGCCCTTAACTCATCCACTCATAACAATTGGCGGTCGCAAATGAACAAAGCGAAACCCCAAATGTTTTAATGCCTTGCCAAAACAACTATAAAAACCAAAAGGCCTGCCCAAAAACAACAGCCACAATCCGCTAAACAAAAAAAAAAAATGGAAAAAAAAAGTACGAACCGAGAGCAGTTCAGATTGGTTCTGGTATTTTTATGCCCCTCGCTCGAAAGTGTCCGACGCATATTTCAACTTGTCAGGCGAAGAAAAGACGGCGACCAGCGAAAAAAAATTAAAAAGGCTCGTAAAGCTGAAATCAGCAAAGCCGTTTCGAGGGTAATTAATCGCCATCGTCGCACATGGAGATCGGGATAGGGATCGGGAACTCGGGCCAGCGGTACGGACGGAAGCACTTGGGGACGGACGGATCATGATCATCCAGACCCAAAAAAGAGCAGCCCCAACAGAACCGATCCCAAAACGGCAGGCAAACCGTCTAACCAGCTAAAAAAAAAGCAAGCGAGGCGCCTAAAACTGAAATTGGGGATTGGTTGGATAGCAAGTTTTATATGCTTAAAAGGTCTAGCTAATATTCAAATAGATTTGATCAACTATTTCATATTAAAATCAGATGAACAACATTTTTTAATGGCAATATTTTAGAAAAATAAAAACAAATTTAGAAAAATATTTAAAACGACTATATAAGATGAGTACTATAAAACAATAAAATAAAAAATGAATCAATATTTATTTAAATAAAATCACAGAAAATCCCTATCATTTATTATTAAAATCATGCGAACATTTTTATACACGCAATTCCTAGAATTATTTACTTGACATAGTCTTCTTTTAGATGTATATTACTATATTACTATATACTGCAGATTCCCAGAAATGTAAACCCGGAAATCATGCTCTTATCAAATGGCTATAAAAAACTATAAAGAGAGCAGCCAAGTCGGTGGAAATAATCTCCAGCGAATGGCATACGTGCTGCTAATCAGGTTGCTTACTTCTGGAAAATTAACTCCTCCCACGGATTTATGGATTTTTATGGTGGCGTGATGTATGTAGTTGGTGGGCAATGTCAGCAATAAAATATAAATTCATAAAATCGGAAGGTGTTTTTGGGGGGTTTACCACGCAAATATCGCCCTACAGCCTGACAACCGATAAATTGAGGTACCTAGAATTTCACAATTAACTTAGACGTGCTTTCGATTCGTATTTGTATTGCTTTCGATTTGGCTCTTTGGTCTTGGCCGTTTTTGGCTTCGCTTTTTTTACCCCATTTTGTGAAATTGAATTTATTATTTCGCAAGTTTAGAGTTCGCTGGGACAGCGAACACATGCGTGCACGGAGAAAACTTAACACTTATAACTTTGTTGAAGATCTAACTTTTATTGTTTCTAAATTGTTTATTTTTTTTTGTATAACGGTATTAAAAATGATTGATTTTTTAAGAAAGATTTTTTAGTAAAGACTTAAAAGTGGAAGAAATATCATTATAAAACAAACCTAAAAATAAAAGATATGAGTTTAAATAAAAATAAATAATATGATAAAAAAATATAGAAAAATATATTTTGGTTTCTTATATGATTTCTTATATTCTGATTCTTTTTTTTCGTGTAAAAATAAATTGTAAAAAAAACTTTATTAAGTTTTTGAAAAATTATTAAAAATATATTAAAATTTCTGATATAATATATTATGTTCCGATTCTTATTTTTTCCTTGTGCATGTGGCCAAAGCGACAATGGCAGCCTGTAATTGACCCACTTACAAAAGTGGCTTAGTTAGAGGGGTGGGGGTGGCAGGACTGCGGCTCCATTTTCAGAGGGGGTGCCAGGTGGTGGGTGGTGGGTGGCTTTGCGGGTTGTCAGGCTGCTCAGCTGGCATCGCCATCGAAATCAACACGTGTGCGGCAAGCCTCGAATCTCGAAATTGTGCGCCAATTCGCTGCCATTTACATTGTGTCTTGTGCATGTGGCCAAAAACCCGTTTGCAGAGGCTCAAACACCAAGTGTCCACAATGTCCCCCCCTCCACCTTCAACACCCTTCGTGGCCCACCACCTCTGGCAGCACGTTTTCATTCATCGACAACAAACTGTTGCATGCAGCCGCCAGTTGTAAATTTATTTACTTATTTGTTTACAGCTCGCGATGTCCGTGACAGTGTTGGCTTTATTATAAAGCCAAGATTGTTGGCTAATAAAATAAATATTTTTTAAGCCATTAGTTAAAGTTTTTTTTATCAAAATAATTTTTTTTACGAATATTTTTAATTTTAGTTCTTTAGCTTAGCTTGAAAACTTTATATAACTTCCGGTGTTTGGGCAAGCTGCAACATTTAAATACATTTTAGTGGAGTTGTAGATATAATTTTTTTTGTTGTTGTTGCCTTTTTACATTTTATCAAATTCCTTAAGAAATTAAAATTTAATATAAATCTTAAGATATTCAAGTGCTAAAATGTCGCGGAAATACGTCAAACTTTTGGGTTTTTCTGGTGTTTAGTTGTTACATTTATAAATTCAAGATAATTTTTGAGGAAACGTCAACCATTTTCTGTGTACTAGTATATCACTTAAATATTTAAAAAGGAATTTTAAAGTCTGTTAGCAAGTTCAAGGTTTTAATTAAATGGTACCCTATAATTTTTAATTGATAGAAATTAAAATAATTTTAAAAAAATATAATACGGAGTGGATTTTTTTAAATAAATCAAGTTTAGATGGTAATAAAATAAAAAACGAATGTAAAATTGATGCTTCTTAAAAAATAATTTATTTTGAATAGAATTTAGAAGCTTTAGATTCAAATATACAATAAATACAAAAAAAATGAACATTTAATTTATGTAGGCATACAAATGAAGTAATAACTTTCAGATCATATATAATTGAAATATAATCTAATAAAAGCATAATATTTTTTGAAGAAGGGTCTTGAAAATGGCTTTTTTGTGGCTAAATCGACATCACTGATCTCCGTGGCGCTCGTGCCGAACTTGTGGAACACTTGGGCTTCTGGTGGCCACGGGTCGCCATACTGCCATAGCCATGGGTGACTCATCCGTATCGTCTTGTCTGCGGTCTGGAGTCGCGGTCCCCAGCTAAATTATCAAGTCGGGCACGCACCGAAAACCCCACATCGGACCAAGAGGCTATATAGTCAGAGCCCCAGGCTATATTCAGCGCCTTATCGCGGTTTTCAGCCTGCGGTTTTCCTTTCTATGGAAGGCCCCCTCACCCCCTTTACCCACCGGGTAAAATATCACTCTTTGTTTGCCTTGGGGGCCCGGCCATTTACACGGACCAATATTTGTTCATCGCAATTATTATTTGCCTGTTTGCTCGTATTTGTACAAAACGGAAACTTGCTCAAAGTGCGTAAATATGTACGCTCAAGCGTGGCCTTATTCGGGGTTAATGCCGGGAAAACCCCTATGAATCATTATGGGATTTTCACTTTTTGTTTTAGCACTCAAGACGAGAGTTTTTGGTTAGCAAACAAGGCCAAGCTCAAGAGTTTTAAGATGTACAAATAAAAAGAATTCAATTTTAAGTTTTTTTTTTTGAGTTTAGGGCTAAGAATCATATTATCTTCTTTGGTTTTATATATTTGCATAATGTTACCGCATCTTGTAATCACATTAACTATGAATAATATCCTACTATCTGTTTTCGCGAATTTAACAAAGATTATTTTATAATAATGGACTTTGATACGAATACTGTATTTTCTTTATATCCCAATTTCACCATGTAAATAACGCCTAATAATAATTATCGTTGTCTCAGGTCGTAAAACTTGTGTACAAATTGTAAAGTTTCAACTGAAATGGGATCAAACAAATATAAGCCTAATTTTTTTTGCTTTATAAAAACCTCGTGATGGAGAATAAACAGGAAGAGCGTAAGGTGTGATTTAGGTAATCTACGACTAAGGAAATAAGATTAATTTAATGTAGAATGAATGTAGAATATTCGTCTCGTGATGCTTAAGCCCCCCAAGTTAAATAAACGACAGCTAGCAAAGATCACAATAATTTATTGACCGGCAAATATTACCCTACACAGTGGGAGGCAGCTGGCAAGTTGTTCCAGAATGCAGGGGCAGTGTAAAATGCTAAAGAGACCGCTCCTAGAAATGGCAACAATTGTTGAAACATTAACCAATGCAAACTGCAGCTAATTTGAAATTTTAAACAATTTTTGCAACGACTGCCGCAGCCGCAACAACAAAAGATGCCGAAAACAAAGCCAAAGGCGAGTCGATTTGAGCGAAGCGTTCGTTGCGCTTTGAATGAATTGAATGCGCGAAGCTTGTGGAACTCAAAGTCGCTAAATAAGAAATAGGCGCGAGTACTGAAATATAAGAAGAATTTTGGATTTCCTAGAATTTTTTAAAATAAAATGCATTCATTATTAGAATTTTGTTGAATTAAAATACTAAAATATATTCAATTTTAGCAGAAAACTAAATTTTTAAAAATTATTTTTATATAAATATCTTTTTAACCATCTAAAAAAATAATTTAAAATTTTTTAAATATTGACATTATGGTACAGAATACGAAGTTTCTAAAAATATTTTTCTAATATCGCTTCATAACTTTTCTTATAGAGGTAAATCCCTTCTTAAACACATTATAACCCCTATATTTCCTGTTTATCGTATTCTCAATACGATTCCAGGGTATCAAAAACAAACTGAAACGAAAACAAAACAATGGCAATAGTAAGAGCGTTTAATGCATTTTGCGCCCGCTCGAAGCGAGGAAATTATGTGAATTTCGTATAGAGTTGTTTGGGACCGCAGCAGCGCACACCTGCGTGCCAAATCGCATAGCTATGGAACTTCAGTGTATCGGTGACAAATGAACAGAATTATGACTTACAATATGCTTTGACTTTAATTAGCGCAAAATGAATGCCAAAGCTGCTGAAAGCTGAATGCACTAAATGGTTCCAGGGCAGCCGGAATTACCATAATGATCTCAATATTTGCTCAACTTTATCACGACAACGTATAGTTGTAGCCATTTAATTACCCACACCCCTGCAAACGGCGGTAATCGCAGTTCTAGCATTTCAGCACAATTAGACACGCGAGAGGCGGCAGACAGGGCGTATGAGTAATGCAGCGGCTGTATCTCTATCGCCAGGGTCTCGGTCTCCATCTCCATCTCCACTTCCATCTGACTGCAGTGCCTATTAATAGCGATCCGCGTCTTCGGTAGCCCGCGGTTTGGTTACTTCTCCACCCCCTGCCCACCCCCCACACTTGGCGTTACTTATTTTAGGCACCACTTGCAATCCGGAGCAGCGTTTTGCGGCACTTGGGCGAGGCAATTACTCACGGCAAGGGCAACTCCGTCAACAGATTTGGCAGCTGCCACTTTCTGGGGTGGCGGACAACTGGGCGGCAACATCGGTTGCAGGAAGGGCGGGAAAAAAGGGGTATTATGGTTTTACTTTACCATTTAACCGGAAATATCTTCTCTAAAATAATTAAAAAATTTAAAAAAAAAATTAAATTGTTAATTTTTATTATAATGGTTTTTAAATCAAGAATATATAATTTTAAAAATGATTTTCAGTATATAATATTTTAATAATAAATATTACGGGAAATATATATTTTTAAAAAACACAAAAAGCAATTATTGATGTTTTAAATTATCCTTAATACTTTAAACCGCTTTATACTAAAATATGTTTTAAAAATAAATATTACATCAAATATATATTTTTTAAATACACTAAAAACACAAACTACGATTTCTTTATAATGTTTTAAATTATACTTAATACTTTATACCGTTTTATACTAGAATATATACAAGAAAGGTTTAGGTACTTCCCAAAAAGTGATTATCAACCCCCTTCACCCCACGCCCCTGTTTTTGGAAACCCAGTGCAAGTTGCAACAAATTAGCTGCGAATCGGGCGCGTGAGAAAAACAAAGTTGTGCGGTCGCAGGTCTTAAAAATAGTTCGCAAAACGTGACGTGACATTGGGGGATTACCAAGACCAAGGAGCACTAATCTGGGCAGATTGACTCATTCTAATTAGCGCAGTGGGCGGAGTGCGAAACGACCCAGATCAAATTGGGACTCCAATAAGTATGCTATGAAATCGTATAGCCCTTAATCAAGCTTTATGAGTAATGGATAAATTAAAAAATATTATTTTCAATATATTTCTTGCTACGAGTAAGTAAGCACGTCGCCATTTCAAAGTAATTTCATCCATTTTAAAAATAAATGAATAAAAAGTAAATTTGATACCGATGCAATATGAACTTGTAGTATAAGATATTTTTCCTTTGTCTGTCTAGCTCGGTGGGGTTTCTTTCGATATCTGCATCTACCCATCTTAACTGTCCTCGCCAAACTGGCAGAAACAGCTGCACAAACTGCAATATGACGGCAAAATAAAAATATAAACAAAGGCTTGGTTTTGGATTGTGGCAATTATCGAATGGCCATCGGAAACATTTGCCAAAACAGATGCCATTAACCAACCAGATGTGGGCTCAATGGCCAATCGGGATACATCCATTCAATCAATTTAAATAGATTTACTTTTTAGTGGAACCTTAAAGAGATTCCATTTCAATTTACTTACCCACAACGGTGAAATATCAAGACTTTCTCGTTATTTGTTATTATTTCAAAATTTATTTTACTGATGATTAGTACTAAATAATTTAGTTTTCTTGTATTTTACCATTACCACTTTCAATTAATTTTGGTTTTTTTTTTCTCTTATTTTTGCAGTCTTAAAAATTTGTCTAAACAATAAATTTTCCATGTTGCTTCAATTTGTTTATTTTCAATTTTTTCTTTTTTCTTGGTTTTAAATAGTTCATTACGCTAATGTTAAATTTGCTGAGAGAATTTGTTATAAGAAAATGAATGCCAATAGATGTGTGTGGAGTGGGAGGCGGGGGTCAGGGGGGCGGGGCATATCGGGCTGACGTGGATTGGAATCGAGTTGCATTAATTACAAATATACATATGTGGCGTTTGCTCCAAGTGCAAACAAACAGACGCGGCGACAACAATGAGATTTCAAAAAGTCAACATTTTTCTTTCGTATTTCCTTCGTTTTGGGTTATTTAGTTTTCGTTTGTATCATTCAAAAATATATTATGGAAAAATTGTACACTGATATTGAGGTATTGGAAAAAATCGGCATATATGTTTAGGTATATGTAAATCTGTATCTGAATCTGTATCTAATGTATGTACAGGACATTCAAAAAGTGTAACGCTACTAGTTTGACATGCAAAAAATGTCCTTGCGCTTGGTGCTGTTCTTACTTGGGTAAAATTCGAAAACGGAAAATGGCAAGAAACCGAAATGAGGGAAAACCTAAAGCGAGAGGAAAACGCATTCCTGATCGTTCTTATTCATATGGCAAACTAGGACATCTATATAACAAGTGCAATTCTACTACAATTAAATGTATCTCTGAAAAGCTTTAAAATTGTTTCCTTCTATAATTGCTTGCGATTCTTGATTTCTGTTGTTTCTATTTGGTTTGGTTCTATATAATTCGTTTCCCGTTTATTATGAACTATATAAAAATATGTTTTTAGTTATTTATGTATTAAAATTCACAATTTTGGTTACGCTCCATTCGCAAAAATACGTTTAGATTTTCATTTAAATATTCACTTTTCCCTTCAGCGTTTTCTAGAAAATCGAGTATGGAATCCATTAAGTTTTTTTAGCTTTGGAATAGGGGCGACTAAAACGAATTTCGAAATCACGCACACGCACATCCATTCACGCATTGTTAGTGGGATAGGAAAAGGATCTCATATCCACTTACTGATATGGATTATCCCCCGTTTCTCCGACATTCTTTTTTAGCTAGTCAGACATGCAGGATAAACCCTATCTTCTATACTTCGATCTCTGATTCTAGATTCGATTAATAAAAGTATAAATTTGAAGTAATTTACTAACTACTGGGTTGGTTGGTTTGTCATTTGCTTCATTCGTTTATGGTTTTATATAAATATAAATTACAGGTTTTTAATTACAGTGCTTTACAATTGAAATTTCGTTTAGAGACGCTGAGAATATAATTAGCTAATATCGTGGTGCCAGCATTAGAAATACTATACGGCTATGCTTTTACGGAATCGAAATGTGGAGGGGCTCCAGATGCTGAAATTGCATTTAATGCAAAAACTGGGACCCAAAAAACGTAACAAAAAGCACACACAGAGCGGGAAAATTGGGAGCGGGACGAGGAGACATTCACATACGCACGGAAATATACAAAATACACTTTGGGCTTAGATGTACGATGGAAATAACAGCTAAATAACACATGTCGTCGTCGCTGTTATCCGCTGATTACTTTTAAAGCTTTTTGGCGCCCAGCTTCATGGGACCGCTCGCCCGTTGAGCGCGTCGCGCCTCCAATTCCCGCTGCCGCTGCAGCTTCTTCTCCTCCCGCTTGCGACGAGCCTCGTCCAGTTTGGCATTTCCTGGAAATACAAGGGGTATTTATTAGTCAACATTCACTACAGGTCAAAATAGACATTATATATCATAGCACATATACATCAAAAGCACACAGGACTCTCAACTCTTATAATCCTACGCATTCTTTAAAACTCACCAAATCCCGATTCATCCAGTGGCTCAAATTCGCCGTCGGCCCACGAATCGCTATTCCAATTGGCATTATGCGTCGAATTATTCAAATGCGACGAAGGCGGGCTAATGTTATTGCAATTGGCAGTGGCCGACGTGGGCGATGTATTGCTGCTGGATAGATTAGGCAGCTCCTTGGGCCGCAGCATCGATTGCTTCGACGGCGAGGTGACGTGTGAGTTGAGCTTGGCCAGGGGTTCGATCAGATCGTTCAGTTCGTGCTGCTGGAGCTGCTGCTGATGGGGATGCTGTTGCTGCTGATGATGTGGCAGCTGAGGTCGCTGATGCTGCTGACTGGATGACGTTGTGGATGATATAGATTGTCTGGCCAGCTGCTGTTGCTGCTGCTCCTGCTCCGCCTGCTCTTCCTCCTCGCACTTAAAGTAAACCAATTAAATTAGTAAGTAATTTGGATTGGCAACTTAACCAAGATCTCACCGGATCCTCTTCAAGACTGCCCCACTCCTCGTTGTCCCAGCCATCGCGCACTTCGCTCAAGGCATTGGCCGCCATAAGGGCGCCATTATTGGAGCTAGCTGCCAGCGGGCTGCTGGGATCCTGGGAGGTCTGAAATGAATCAGGAATGATAAGTACAATTCACTTGAATGCCAAGTAGTAGGTACTTACATCCATTTCGCCCCAGTTTTCGTTGTCCCAATCGTTGTTGCCATAATCAGAGGCAGAGGCGGAGGTGTCATTGCTTTCATGCTCCAGCGAGGTCATTGAGGTAACACTACTTGTGGTGGTCGATAAACTGCTGCTCGATGGTTGCTCTACACACACGGAAAATGTAAAATGCAGGCCAGGTTAATTGCATTGTGGAAATTGCATAAGCAAGACGGCCAATATACTCACCAAGCGACGCTGGCTTGGACAGATTGCGTCCAGTTAAAGGCGGTCGTGGTCGAGACGAATCACTTTGGCTGCGATAGAACTTGGCTGTGACGGCCGTCACCGCCCATCCCGCCCAGGTGGCCGCCGCATTGCCAATCGAGGGCGTGGCCGTGTGGACATCCGCCTCTGTAAAATAATATTTTAGATTATTAGTACGAAAAATATGTAAAGGCCATTTTTTAATTTAACAAATTTAAAATCCTGAATATATTAATATTTTTTGAAAAGATTTAATAGTTGATTTTACTTATTCACTTACAAAATATTGAAAAAGACTCACCCATTGTCTCCCGCAAACTGGGATCCTCGGATACCTTCTCCAGTTTGCCCAAAAATCCTCGAATGGTTTTGAACGCCGGATCACGCACCGTTTTCTCCGGATCGACGCTGAGGGAACACAGAGATGGCAGCACCCGGTTGGCCACCTCGCTGAGCAAAAAGTACTGCTGTGTGGCGGCCAGCGCCAGAACTCCGGCGACTCTTGCGGGCGGAAAAGGATCCCGCATGGCGCGAATAAAGGCGGAGACCAGCACACGCTGGCGCACCTGCGGATGCAAATGCGGCGCAATCTTCCCCAGACACACCGTCGTATTGGTGCGTATTCCGCCCTGGTCATCCCGTGCCTGCAGCCTGGCAAAATGACGCAGTACCTCGACATTCAGATTGTTATAGTTGAGCTTGGGCGCCAAATGGATGATCGACTTGACCGTCTGCTCGCGTATGGTGGCATTGGTGTCCAGGAACCCATGAGCCACCTGGGGGAAAATCTGATCGTTGACCACCTGTGGCTGCAGATGCGCAATGAACAGATCCAGTTGCTGCAGCAGGCGCGACCGAGTCACACGATCCGTGGAAGCGAACAACTTGACTACACATGGCACAATGCGTTTCTGGTACTCCACCTCGTCCAGTAGTTTTCCCAGCTGAAAGATTAAAATTCGCTATGAATGTCTGTGTCAGATAAGGGTTATAAATTCAATGGACAACCTTAAACATGGGCGCCAGCACTGCCGAGCCAGCATCTCCGTACTCGTAGGCTGTTATCAGCTGTGGAAGTATCTTGTGCCTGCACACATTATCCGGAAAGTTGTCCAGATGCGTGGTCAGGCCGCTAAAGAAGCGATTCTTCTCCGCCTTGTCCTTGATTTGGATTTCCTCCAGGAAGAGCAGTGTGTCCACCAAATCGTTTTTGAAAAAACCTCCCGGCTTGCGACACCGTGTGATTATGTCCGCCGGATTGGGGCGATTCGAAGGCGAGGCTCCTACTAGCTCGCAGTAGAGCGATTGCAGAGACTTGGGTATGTGTTCAATATCCTTGAGGTTGGAGCGTTGCTTGAGCACGCCATTGAAGGCCTCCCACACCAGGCAGCCCAGGCCCCACATGTCCACGGAACTAGGGATTAGTGACAAATTAGAATAAAGTGTTTCAAGGGTAAAATACTATAAGTACCACTTAGTGGCCGCCTTGAGCTTGCTCTGATCGCTCTTCTCGGGCGAGTCATAGACCTCCAGGGTCACGGGAATCTTGGCGGGCGGCATGGGATTGCCATCGGCCGCCGAGACATACTCCAGGCTGCCCAGCTTCCACTCCCCCGAGGCATTGACAAAGACCGACCACGCGGAGACATTGTTGTGCCGCAGATTGCCATCGTTGTTGAGGAAAGACAAAGCGCGCTGGAAAGGATTAGAGGTTAGATAATATATATACGAGATAGATCTGTAAACCCACAGTGATTTGGAAGATGCCCCAGGCCAGGTAGAGGCCCTTCTGGAGATTATCGCTGCCCAGCTTGGCAAAGTAGCTGCCCAGCGGATCCACCGCCTCGGTGGCCACGTACAGCATCTTATCCGTTTCCAGGGAGTCCAGATACTGCAGGATGCTGGGATGACGCAATGTTTTGAGCCGCTTCAACGATGCCTTGGCCAGCTCGCACTTGGTATCGGAACCACTGCGTATGTCGTAGACGAAGACGGAGACCTCCTCCTGGGTGGTCTTCCTTTTGGCCTTGTGCATCGTCCATATCGAGTACTGATCAAAACCGCCAACGGGTTCGCCAATATCGTAGGGAAAGTCTTTTGAGGAGTCGCGCGAGAAAAACGACCACATCATGTGTTTTGCTCGGCGGCTCAATATTTTGTTTGCTGTGTTGTGTCACTACCACCAGCAACAACAACAATTGCAACACTGCAGCAATGCAACTGCAACTGCAACAACAACAACAACAGCACTGCAACACTGCGCAGGCAACAAACACACACACGCACACCTTGTTGCTGCTACAAAGGCACTGGAATTTCGGCTGTTTAAGCTACCGATTTTTTGGTCTTATCCTTAGGCCTCTGTCTTTAGCCTGATCTTGATCTTCGTCATGCCAACTCTGCTGCTATATGTTATATTTATTATATATTTATCGGCTGCGCAGCAACAATTTTCCAGCCTTTTACAGACTCGCAGCTAAAACGCACACGCACACACACACACGAACGCACAACTTATCCGCTGTTCTTCTTCGTCCCCAGAGGTCTCATCCCTGGTATCCTGGGAATATCCTGGACAGAGGGCGATCTAATATGAACGGTTGTGCTACCAAGGCGGGGAAGTTGATTAATCGGATCGGTCGCTCGTCTCCGTCGCAAATATTATCCTATTCTTTTTCCCGAGTACGTCAGCTTTTTTTGCGTGAGGCGTTAGTGACGGACCAGCAGGCGGCGTGCGTGAGCAGCTGACCAAGGGAAAACCAAGTGGCAACTCTGGTCGACAATGGGTATAGCGAAGTGGCATCCTTGGATAAACGACCTTATCAAGTTCCTATTTGAATTTAATCTTACAAATATAATTAATTCTATTTCATTACTAAAATTGTGTTATTCTTGCGGATTCGTGGCTACTTAAACGAATTTCGAAATGCATAATAAACATGGGTAGAGAAATTTTAAAAGGGATTAATTTTACTTATGTTTTTTAAAAAACATTTTAAATTTTTTGTATACAACATAAAAGTTCTAAGTTTCGGTTTCTCTTTTTGTATTTGCTATGTTTATATTTATTAAAATATTAATTACATAGCAAGATCCTCTTAATTGGCAATCAGAGTCAAAGATTCCGGTTTTTTGAAAATTTTTGAAAAATTCATTTTAATTTTGTTTACATTTATTAAAGAGCATTTTGTTCATTGAGTTCTGAACCTTCTTCAGCACCTTCGCAGCACGTCTGTAAGTTATCAAGGAGTTGAGAAAAATCATCGAGGTAGGCGTTGTCGGCATTATTTGTGCATAAGTCTAGATTCGAGTCGATGACACGGCATTCCTTGAATACAGAAGTCCCCAATTTGGTCGCTTTGGCGGCGATGGTGAGAATTGTGGTATTGATGCTACCGACAGCCTTTAAAGAGAAAACGAGCAAAAATTAAATCAACTGTCAAACTAAACAGCTCAATAGCTAAATTTTTAAAAAATACTTAGAAATATACATATTGTCTTAAAGCATATTATATGTTAACATACGGATTTTACTATGCAATCCAACCAGTTTTTGGTGGTGTCTTGTAATCCAACGCAGTTCTTAAAGACATCGATGGAGCTGACGGCGGCGTCTAGTTCCTCCTTGACTTTGTCGTGAACTTTTTGTTTCTCCAATGTAGCCTGATCAATACACGCTTGAGAGTCGGCTAGATAACCTTCCCTTACATTATCCAGGAGGGGAAGGTAATACTCGAAACACTCTTCGGTACTAACTGGTGCTTCCTGAGGCAGCGAAGTAGTAGGCAATGCCAAAATCTGACTCAGGCCAATAAACAAAAGGGCAATACACATCTTGGACTGCATTATAGACGCCTTTGAAACTGTTTTAAGTTTCTTGTCTAGACTTTTACTTTCTCACTGTTTAATTCACTAAAGCAACTGCAGTATTTATAGGAGCCGCGGTTCTTTGCTTTATAAAATAATATTAGAGCATCCATAAAAATTTAACTAAAGGCTTAGTTAATCGCGACATTTGAATCATTCGAGTTATCTCGAAAAACCTCTCATATCAGTCTTGTTTTATAACCGTCACTATCTTACCTTGGGCTAAATATTGAAAAAAATATTTTATGCATGCTTTTATTTTTTATTTTGTTTAATAACATATATTCTTTTAATTTCGACTTTCTGACTTTCTATATAACCGTTTATTTGGAAGACAGGTTTGTTGGGAGTTTATCACCGGAAAAACTTGTACCAAAGAAAATCTAAGCAACAAACAACAATTTAGAGCTGTTATGCTCAAATTGAACTGTAAAGCTACAACAAAAGTTTAAATACTCTAAAAAAACACGTTCATATTTTTTGGATAATTCAAAATTTAAATGTTTTTAATGCCTTGTTTTTATTTATTCAGGCTAACACGCAGGCTTTCAAATCGTATTCTAATTGTTGTAGGAGTTTTTCAATCTTCTGAGTAACGACCAAAGTGCCCTCCACTGTCCATTTAGGTGTATCGATTACGATGCTACGAACCAGTAGTTCTATGGCGGAACTCACTAATTCTCCGATGGAAAGTAGGCTTTCTGGGGCTTCGGTGGCCTTAAGGAAAAAAAACAAGTAAATTCTGGTTAGGTGACATACCAAGTAAAAATGTTTAACTAAAAATTAAAAATATTTATAAAATGTGTACAGATAATTTCATTTCATATTTCATTTGTTACTTACGGCCTTTTTGAAGCAACTGGAGATGTCAAGGGAACTGCAGTACTGGGTGACGACAGGCAAGATTTCGAACAGTTGATGGATTTTTGACACAATTTCTGTTCCGTTCGGGTAAATCTGATTCACCAACGCTTGAATATCCTCTGTAGAAGTTTTCAAAAAATGTTCTACACCGTTTCTAACGCACGTTACCAATCCTTCTTTAACACTAAGGGCTTCGGAATCAATCAGCGGAGAAGCAGTTGGCTGTGCCAAGGTTTGGCACAGGCCGATTGCCAAAAGGACAATACAAATCTTTATTTGCATTCTAAGAGCTAAGTACACTTTTTCTGGTAATAGCGAAGACTATCACTTTCTCACTGTTGAATCCACCTGCCAGCATCAGTACTTATAGGCGCCGTGCTTTAGTGACCCATAAAAAATAGTAAAACACTAATAAATTTTAAAAAAGCATAGATTAGTTTTATCGCATCGCTTGAGATATCTCGGAAAACTTTTCAATTTTATAACTGCCACTCTATGCTACTCAGGCTGGCATAATATTTAAACATGTTTTTATCTTGTGTATGCTGCGTTTATTTAGTTAAGGGATTTCTAAATTGTAGTTTTACCTAAGACAGTCAAACTTATATTAAAAGAAACCTAGTAAACCTTCTATTAACAAGTTTAAAGAAGATAACGGTTATACTAACAAGCAATTTTAAAATATGTGCCATTCGCAGTGCTTTTTGCCAGTCACCACGAACAATGAACACCCCTAATGTCAACCGGGTGGCAACGCCGCTCTGTGTTATAACACTCGTTGTGGCGCAGCCAACTTAACGCAAGGTGAGGAAAATTGCCATTTTGCCGAGTGAAACTGATTTAATTTTCGTGGCAGGGAATCTTCGACAGCTTCGACAGGATGATGATGCAACGCACCCAGCTCTTGCTGCCCCTGGCCATGGAGGCCACCATGCTGGCCCAGCAGCAGCGTGGAATGGCCACCCTGAAGATGATTTCGATCCGCTTGAAGTCGGTGAAGAACATTCAGAAAATTACGCAATCGATGAAGATGGTGTCCGCTGCCAAGTACGCTCGTGCGGAGCGAGACTTGAAGGCGGCGCGTCCTTACGGCATTGGCGCCCAGCAGTTCTTCGAGAAGACGGAGATCCAGGCGGACGAGAAGGCGGAGCCCAAGAAGCTGCTCATCGCGGTGACTTCGGACCGTGGTCTCTGCGGAGCCGTCCACACTGGTGTGGCCCGTCTCATTCGCGGCGAGCTGGCCCAGGATGAGGCCAACACCAAGGTGTTCTGCGTGGGCGACAAGTCGCGTGCGATCCTGTCCCGCCTGTACGGCAAGAACATCCTGATGGTGGCCAACGAGGTGGGCCGACTGCCGCCCACTTTCTTGGACGCCTCGAAGATTGCCAACGAGGTTCTGCAGACCGGTTACGATTACACCGAGGGCAAGATCGTGTACAATCGGTTCAAGTCGGTGGTGTCCTACCAGTGCTCCACCCTGCCCATCTTCAGTGGATCCACAGTGGAGAAGTCCGAGAAGCTGGCCGTCTACGATTCGCTCGATAGCGATGTCGTCAAGAGCTACTTGGAGTTCTCTCTGGCTTCCCTTATCTTCTACACCATGAAGGAGGGTGCCTGCTCGGAGCAGTCCTCCCGCATGACTGCCATGGACAACGCGTCCAAGAACGCCGGTGAGATGATTGACAAGCTGACCCTCACCTTCAACCGCACCCGACAGGCGGTCATCACCCGCGAGCTGATCGAGATCATCTCCGGTGCCGCCGCCCTCACATAAGTGAATGCTACTGCGTGATTGAACGGCTCCTAAACGATTCATAAAGCTAATTGCATATGGTGACAGGCAATCGGAGCGACGCCTGGAGCCCTAGTAATGTTACACTTTCAGAAAAACCCGAGAATAAATAGCGTGGAACGAACGAAAATAACTCTAAACGCCGACTCTTTAACTTTGTGCAGTGGGCGGAAAGGAATTCCAAAGGTCTGTTCTTAATTTCAAAAATGTATGTTATCATTTGAGATGAGTTCCTTTTATGTACTTCCTGTATTTAACTTGAATTTGTTACTAAAACCGTTTGATTGTGTTTGCATCCTTATACAAATGATAATAAATATAGTTTAACCCATTTGAAAACAGTTAGTGTAAACTAAATTCCAGTAATATCTTGATAATGGTGACAATAAGAAACGACTCCTTCCCAAAATCCAGTTTACAATACTAAAATTAAAACTTTCTTTGCCCTTTTGGAATATTTTACGTATATTTTGACCGACATTCAAATTTTCAGAAATTGGTATCTACACTTTGTGCTTATCTATGGAATTAAGGCATGGGATTTCATTGGGATGTTGCTTCTTCGTTGTTGCTGCCTAGCCTAGCACATATTTTGGAGCACATTCAGTATGTAGGCGCCGATGTCCTCGTCCTGGTTGGTCCAGGATATCAAAATGGTCTTCTGCTTGGGATCTTTCTCGTCCTCCTCCACCTTCACCTCCACGGACTCTATTGCTATGGAGCCGGTTTCCTGCATCGTCACCGTCCAGCCGGCCAGTTTTTCTTTGAGCAGAGTCTTGAGCCTTTCGCTGGTTCGGATCACGGGACCGGGATCGTCCATCTTGACCTTGGACGTAAATCGCATCACATGCCGGTTGATTCCGATCTCCTTCAAGGCATCGGTCAGGTTTTGTAGCATTATTCGATTGTCCTTCATCACAAGAACGCCGTGGATGAGTCGCCTGCGCTTGGGATCCGGCGGCTGGGCATTGTAGGAGCGAGCCTCGGCTTTAAGCAGGGAAACGGAGGCATCGACGGGGATTTTTACGGGCGTGGAAATCACACAGGTCTCGCCGTTGGCCGGCATGTAGGTTTCCAGGTTGAACTCGTCCTTGATCTTGGAGCGCAGGAACTTCATCTTCTCGGCCTCGCCGTGGACGAGCATAACGTTCTTTGGCTCACAGTTCTGAATTAGCTGCATGATGCCTGAAATAACCGAGGAGTTAGTCTAATCACCTTGTAACTGGTTGATCTTAACCTACCTTTAGCATCGGCATGGGCCGAAAAGCTCATGTACTCCACGGCCATTTTTACCTCAACCACTTGGCGGTTCTCAAACTCCACCTTCTTGGCGCCACCCAGGATCTTGTTGCCCACCGTTCCCTGCACACAGTATCCAGGCATAATCACCATGTTATTCTCATTCGGCGCCCACTTCTTGAAGATCTGCAGCGAGAGACCCGCGTGCAGCATTCCTGGCGTGGCAAACACCACCATGGCTCCGGGATTATCGATGTAGGCCTTGTCAAAGGGCTTAATGTGCTTAAAATCAAACATGTTGCGGTGGACGAAGGTCTTGCGGATCTTTTGATTCGTCCAGGTGATGAACATTTTGTAGTAGGTGTTGGCCTTCTCGGTGAGGCCCAGAGCAAAGTAGATGGGGTACTTGAGGTTCATGCGCTCCCAGTAGGTCTCCAGCAGGATGCACAGCTCCTGGGCGCGACCCAGAGCGAAGACAGGGATCAAAACCTTGCCGCCCTTGGCCACACACTCGTGTACCTTCTTCAGGAAGTCCCGTTCGCGACAGCGCTTCGAGTCCCTGATGGTGGTGGCGTAGGTGCTCTCAGAGATCAGCAAATCCGGGCGGCACTTGTCTATCCAGGCGGCACCCAGATGTCGGTCCGGTGTCATGTTGTAATCACCCGTGTAGACAACACTCTGGGAGCCCACCTTGATCCAGAACATGGCGGCGCCCAGGACATGACCGGCGTAATAAGCCTTAATCTCCAGATCCGTGTCCACCATCATGCTCTGATGGAGCGTCACAGGAATCACCTTCTTCATGCAATCCTTGATCATCTGCGTGGTAAAGAAGTTGGACTCGCCCTTCCGCTCCACGGCCACCTTGCGCATGTCCTCCAGGAGGATGGGCGCAATGGCCTTGGTTGGATGCGTCATGTAGATGGGACCCGTATAGCCGACAATCTCGGACATGTAGGGCAAGGCGCCGCAGTGATCTGGAATGCACGCAAATCGATAAAGAAACGATTAGAGTTGCGGTTAAGCAGATAAGGAATTTCGGAACTGGTAGAGATCCTCACCCAGGTGGAAGTGCGAGATGATCACGCAGTCAATGTGGCTGGTGATTGGACCCTCCGGCACGATATACGAGAAGTCGGGGAAGCGGCGCTCATCATTGTAGCCCATATGCATCCCGCAGTCGAGCATTATGTTCTTGCCGCCCATCGAGAGGAGCAGACAGCTGCGGCCCACATCCTGGCCGGCGCCCAGGGGCGTTATCTTGATGTCCGGCATTGCGGGATCGGTATCAGGATCAGGATCACCTGGCTCCTTGCGCCTGCTTTAACGCCGGCCACTTGTTGCGCGGATAAATGAAATTGCCGAAAAAGTCGACCGTGATTTTTGTAAACAGCAAGGGAGCAGGGCTGGCGTTGCCACTCTGCCGGTGACGGCGATAGGGCAACGTCATGTCCTCCTTAGCGGTTCTTATTGGGGGTGTTCCAAAAAGTATCTGGAGATTTGAAAATAATATATAATATATTTTCAAAATATAAACTTGGAAAAAGGCATTTTTGAAATATTTTTTGCAGTACATACTATTCAAATAACTATTAACATAATAGCTAAAAAATATAATTTTTACAATACAGCATTAACATTTTTAAAAATGCAGCGCTCATTTAATATTTATGATTCCTATATCTAATGTTTTTAGGGCATTTATGCTTAATTTATTTTAATAAAACTCTAATCACTTTTAAAAATCGCCTTTTATTACGTTTTCAAGAACACCCCACAATACTTTACCGCTCGCAAAACGGTCATACTGAAGCGAAAGAAAAAATAAAAGATAGCGTCTTGTCTTATCAAATCACTGTTTTGTTTTCCGAAGGCCCAATTGCAATTGCTCCAGCTGCAGGATGCCCGATTCCGTGGAGGACACCTCCACCATCTCGCTGCGGATTTGCCTGGAAGGACATGCGAATGCCTTGGCCTTGAACAAGGATAACAACCAGATCGCTTTGGCTGGGAGAAGCTGTAAGATTACGAACACTCAAGGTTTTCCTATAAATACATCTCTTGTTATACCTTTCAGTGCTCAAGGTTTACTCCATAAACAGCAATGGCTTCACGGAATCGTGTAATATGCGGGGGAAGAACCAGAACCTTAGCTACTCCGCCAACGATGTGGCCTGGTCCACCTTGGATAGCAATCTCCTGGCCACGGCGGCCACAAATGGAGTGGTTTCCGTGTGGGATCTCTCCAAGTTCGGCCGGCAGAAGCAGCTCCTGGTCTACAACGAACATGAACGCACTGCCCACACGGTGACCTTCCATAGCAGCGAACCCAACATCCTGATCTCGGGCTCCCAGGATGGCACCATCAAATGCTTTGACATCCGATCGGACAAGTCCGTGAATACCTACTTTTGCAACTCGGAATCCGTGAGGGACGTGAAGTTCAGTCCGCACACGCAGAACATCTTCTCCGCCGTCTCCGAGAATGGAACCGTCCAGCTGTGGGACATGAGGAAGTGGGACAAGTGCATGGTGCAGTTTACGGCGCACTATGGTCCTGTATACACCTGCGATTGGCATCCGACGAGGAATTGGCTGGCCACCGGCAGTCGGGACAAGCAGATCAAGGTGTGGAACATGGACGGCAGGCCGGGATTGGAGCACACCATTCACACGATTGCCGTCGTGGGCAGGGTCAAGTGGCGGCCAGAAAGAACGTGGGTTTTGGAGCGATTTTTGATCACTTACCCTGTATTAATCCTGCTTCATCTCCTTTAGCTATCACATTGCTAGCTGCGCTCTGGTTGTGGACTACAGCGTCCATGTGTGGGACATCCGGCGGCCCTACATCCCCTTTGCGTCCTTCAACGAACACACCAATGTGACCACGGGAATCGCGTGGCAGGGAAGCGATTCCCACTGCCTGCTGTCAATCAGCAAAGATTCCACCATCTATAAACATGCTTTTAAGGATGCCACCAGGCCAGCGTTGAAGGCGAATGCCCAGGGAGCCAGCTGGGGCAGATTCGGGGACATCTCCTTTGCCAACAAGATCAAGGAGTACGCTCCAAAGACCAGTGGCGTCTCCAACACCAAGTCCTCCAGTTTCATGTATGTTTAGTTAACGATATCCCCACGTTAGTTTCTAAGTTTGGTCATTTTAGAAGTCGCCGGAAAACGAATGTGGCTGGCAGTATTCAGTTTCATTTGGATCATTCCAAGATGTACAAATTCATGGTTAACGAAACGGTTAGTTATACACATACTAAAGAGAGCCTAAATTTAATTTAACCATTTAATATTTCTTCAGTTTTCTGGCTATCCCTTGAATGAATCTGTTTCACGACCTACCCAGGAACACGAGAGTTTCATTGGCTGCGCCAGGGAACTGATTATCAGTGGCAAAAAGCTGGCGGAACTTTGCGAGCATAATGCAGAGGTGTCCAAAAAATATGGCAAACATAATGTAAGATCTTAAAATCGACCTTGTACAACCTATAAACCTAATAATGAATTCTTTTCAGGCCACCACATTGTGGAACTTCATCAAACTCTTCTATGGCAGCAACCATTTCGAGCCTCCCTTTGAGCACCGCTCCTCCTTCTCGAATCAAAAGAATCCGATGAACTCACGACGTGCCACCCAAGTGGCCAGTGATTGGCCTCAACAGCGCAATGATCTCGGCCAGGATCTCAATGGAAACACCCCCGAAACGGCGCATGAGATTGATGTGGCGAATGTAGACGATGATCCACTTGGCGGCAGCGGTGTAGAGCATCCGCCCACAAGTTCAGTGATTCTGTCCGAGACGCAAATCATCAGCGAGATTACCTTTGACAACTTTGAGCTGTTGCGCAATGGTTTCATTTACGTGGGTCCCACGGAATGCGCAAAAGCTCTAGCCTTTCCTGCCCTCCATCATGATGTGCAAGCAGCTCGCCCACAACTGGATCTCAAGGCCTCCGATCACGAGAAGTCGCCTGTAAGTTGGGATTACTAAAGAAGTTTCATAATTATAGTTTCACTGATTAATTGATTGTGTTTCCTTAGCCTCCACATGTACCCACCGTCCTGAAAGTCAGTCATGTTCCGCCCATTCCCATGTGGGAGCCACATAAATTCGTTTCCGATGCCCTGATGCTGATGAACGATGTGGGTGATGTGCAAACAGCGCTGACAGTCCTTATAGCGCTGGGAGAAGCTCGCAAACTGCTGCCCATTGAGGATGCATTGGTGGTTAGTAAACATATAGGGAACTCCAGTTATAACTCCTTTAATCAACTGATTTTCTACCATCCAGGAGCACTGGTTTTACACCTATGTGGACCAACTGCATCGCTATGAGCTGTGGAACGAGGCCTGCGAGGTGATCAACCGCTCCTGGCTGAGATCGGTGCAGCAGCTCAACCAGCACTCGACTGCCATGCACACGAACTGCGGGGAATGTGGACGACCGATGGGCGGTAAGGTGGGATGGTATTGCGACAAGTGCAAGTCCATGCAGTCGGCCAAGTGCTGCGTCTGCGGCCTGATCGTTCGGGGAGTGTACGCCTGGTGCCAGGGCTGCTCCCACGGAGGTCACATCGAGCACCTGCAGAAGTACTTTGCCAAGCACTCCAAGTGCCCAAAGTGCGGGCACCTTTGCGCGTACTCATGAGACACGGAGGAGGCTGGGTTCACCCAGCTTCTGCCTCCCATCTGAATTCCTTGTAAATAGAAAAGTCTTTGGCCCGATAGGTACCTTGCAAAAACACTAAGAAATTGTTTAAATATATTTAAGAAATAGTTAAAGATTTAGTCCAAACAAATTAACAGTCTAGTAATACGATCATCTCTATTTTTTAACGACACTAATATTTCCTACACATGTTTGTTACTTAAATACTTGCAAATAGAAATGCCAAATAAAGATGTTACCTGTTAATAAATTAAATTTTTTTATAGATGTCTGTACTAAAAAGTTAAGAGATTTTCATTGTTTATTTAAATCAATTTATTGCAATATTCTTTAGTGATTTTTTATCAGATTCACATTGAGCTTGTTGATAAGAGTTATGAATAGTGTATTTATGCGAGTGTAAACAACTTAAGGCTACTTGATGAAGGTGCTTTTAAAGGGTAATATAACAACTACCTTTTGAGTTTTGAGAGTTGAGCCGCACATTCAGTAGCAGAAAGGGGAGAAAAAATTATAAAATTGAGAGTTCTGTAGGGATTAAAAACAGAGAGCAACATATAAGTTGCGTTTGTCTTTGACTAAATAACTAATTGTATGTCCTCGTGAGTTAGGGATAAAAATCCCACAAGGACACCACCGCCGGCCAGCGCTGTCCAAAAATCCATCATGCCCTCAGCGCAATGGAATTTGGGGATATATATTTTTTTGTTAGAATCCAATTTTCTGTTTTTTTTTTCATTGCGCTTTGCGCAGTTATAACTTTGAGTTGGGTTTTAATCCACTCAAAGCTTGGACTTTGGAGCAGCGTTGGCGGCTAATTGTCAAGAGGCAAAATCGAGGCTCACAGTTTGGCAGGAGTCGCCCACTGTTCCACTGGAGCCGGCTGAGGTGGCATTCCGCTTCAGCGCTGGCACCTCGTCATAGCGAATCGTCATGGAGTTGGAGTTGCCGGGAATGGCCACATAGCCCAACGATTCGTAGAATTTGATCAGCTTGTCCTTGCAGTCCAGCGACATTTTGTAGCATCCCAGTTCCTCGGCCAGCAGCGAAACGGTAACCACAATCCTGAGGGGTATTACAGCGGATTAATATTTCCTGAATATATGATGTACTCTCTATAAGCTTACAGTTTGCCAAGTTGCTTGCCGCGATATGTATCATTTACCACCACATCTTCCAGGCGACCACGCTAAAAGGATAATTAAAATTCATAGGTAAATTATGGGTTTTCCATATAACAAGGATTAGTTCTTATATTCTCTTAAATATTCTTACCACAGCACAATTGTGGATGAACTTGCGCTCGATCACCAAGGATGCAGCTCCAATAATCTCGTTCTTGCGAGTGTCTTCGATAACGGTGACAAAGTAATCTCCACTGGCTTTCATCTGGGAGAATCGGGCTGAAAGAGGATCATTATTAGGACTGAATCTTATGAACCATATTAATATTCAGGGCTTACTCAAAAACTGCGTGCGATTCACATTGCCCACGTGGGTGAGTTGGGAGAGCAGCTGCAGGAAACCACGATCGTAGTCCGTGTCCTTAAGGGGACGCACTTTCATCCAGGGCTCGCCGGGATTAGCCGCCGATATAAAGGGGTTGAACTTGGCGGGGCTGCGATGAAAGTCCAGCTTTATCAGCAGATTGGGATCGTACAGGTACGTCTCCTCCTGTAAGAGATTATGGAAAAGTTTGTATTGAACTATAATAATCAGTATTTAAACGGAGGAATAGTAATAGGTATAGGTAGGAAATACTGATAAGAAAGTATAATTAAATAGACTTAATTCGTGAGGTACATATGTGATTTCGTAGATTAAAGATTTTGTTTATAAACAGAGATAATAAACCAAATTTGATCATTTTTCTGTGTGATTTTATAGATAAGAGATGCTTTCTTAAGACTATTTTACTACCGTAAGTTGCACCATTTTCGCAGTGGACTTCACACGTCAGCAAGTGACGCCGATGGAGGCAAAACTGAAGGTAAAACTCAGTCAACAGGTAAAAAGGTGGAGTTGCGATAACAGGAATGGTATTAAGAACTGGTTTCTTGCACCCAAACCCAGCACTTTCGATTCGATTCGATTGGGGGCCAACTGGTTTTGTGTCTCATTTAATATCATATATTTTCTATTTTTGCCGCATATATTAAGTACTACGATGGCAAACCGGTAAAGTGCGTAAGACCGTCGACTAGTATTGATTTAGTTTGTTGTGGTTACAGTCAGGATTAAAATAAATAACGTGTGTGCTCTCAAGGTCGCGGTGACTGAACTGCCACATGGTCGCGTTTTTTCTACGGGTTTTCTCTATTTAAAGGTAGGTTCTATCATTTATTTTAGTTTTACCTACTCAAAAACCACTTACCATGATTTTATCTAATGCCTGATAATGATAGCGAAGCACCAGTTAGCACTATATCTGTATCTCCCACTAAAAACACTGAAGCGGAAGTTTTTCCGGCCGCTTTTATCGGTCGAAGTTTCGGAGCAGACTGAGCGAAAAACACAAGCCGCACAATTCACACAAAATACAAAAAGACGAGCGCTAATTGGCCGTCGTGGAGAGGCTAAAAACCTCTGGAAAAGGTATAAAAACTGCAATTTCAACGCTAAAATGACCCTGAAGATTCGGCGATGTGAATGTAAACATTTAAACAGCTGATTTGCGAAGAGAAAGGTACTGCAAAAGAATGATAGGAAGAGCGCAAGAAAACAGCTGAGTGTACAGTAGACACTGACTATAGTAGAAATAACAATAAAAAAAATATATAAAAATATAATTTATTATTAAAAAATATATATATTAATCAGAACACAAATAAAAATATAGAAGTTCTTGTATGTATGTTTTAATAATGTGTAGCATTTAAAATGATTAACAAAGTAGTGTAGATTTATTTATAACAGTCCATTACAAACAATCCTATTCTTTTAAAATAAAAGTACATTCCAAGTATTTCTGTTAACCAATCTTTACTGTTCTCACACGTAGTCTACAATTAAATAACACTGCCGTAACGTAAGCGTTACGTTACGTGGCCACAATGTATTTGGGAGTCTGGTACATCTCGTAAGCGAACTCCTCCCGATGACTGGGATCGTACTCCAGACCCACATAGTCGATTTCCAGGCCAAATGGACCATCCATACCCTTTTTGGCGGCCACAGAGAATCCAAAGTGGGTGACCCTATTCAAAGGTATGGCTCCCTGACGATCCTGAACTCGTCCTTTAGAGGATAAGAAGAACTTGGAGAAGGGAATCTTGGCTATCTGCCAGTGGGGACCACCGCGGGTGTACAGAACATAGTGATAAATGTCGTTCCACATCAGATCGAAGTAGCCCTCGGTGTGCAGATTGATTAGGTAGCTGCGTCCATCTCCCCGGACCTTCATGATCAGCATGTTGTACTGCGTCCAGTCGTAGGTGGACTCCCTCTTGAAGGATTTCTGGGGATGTGAAATATATAATTATATTATTATCTAGTATATTCAGAAGGAAATGCATTATAAACATACCCTAACTCTCTTGGTGCGTATATTAGCATAGCCTGTCCTCTTGATGATCCCATCCTTGGTGTGATCCGAGTTTACGTCGCCATGGAAGAGTCCTGCACCGGCTGCACTGAGCTCCAAGGTGGCACTACTCTTGCCCTCTCCATGATCCGCATCCGTGGTCACCGTCCACTTGTCCAGCACATCCGGTGCCTTGAAATCGAACACCACATCGGTTTCGCCAGGCCGGAAAACCAGGATCGGATCACTCTCGAGCTGCTCCTTGACCTCTTGGCGCCACAGCTTCATCTCCTCCTTGAGATCCCTCAGTCCGTCCATGATGAGCTGTTTTTTCGAGGGCTCCGGCAGTTTGGTCTTGTAGCCGGACTTCTTTTCCCGCTCCCAGAAGGTCCGGTGCACGGCGGTGGTGTGGATTTGCTGCTGGACAGCCGGCAGGCAGCTGCATAGGCGATGTCCATGGCGCAGGAGGTTATTCATCGCGGCACTTGTGTTAATTTTATTAAATTTCAGTTAGTCTAAGCTCCTCTGCAACAAAACAACGTAACAACAAATCAGCTGTTTTGCAATTGCCATTCACAGGGAAGCAATCTGGCAGCTGTGGTACAGTAAGTACTCGATAAGAAATTATTTAAGTAACAAAACACTTGTATTTAAATTAAAATATAGGTTTTTCGAGATATGCAAAATATTTAACATTACTTAATTTTTTTTTAGTTTCATTAAAAAAATGTGTATTTTTCATAATTTAAATGCTTTTTATTTTCTCCTATAGTTTAGCTTGACTGTAGTTCCCAGTGAATGGCAAATCCAGTTTTGTTTTCGCTGCCAATCATTTGGGATCTCGCTTGGAGTTCAAAGGTTTAAATCGGCAACGGATTGGGAAAATGAAAGTGCAGGAGCTGGACAAATGTGCTCCCAGCAGCGACTGGAACGTCCTGTATTGGGTGCTCGGCACGATCCTGATGCCGGTGGCCCTGCCACTGGCCCTCATCAACATTTGGCAACGATTCCGGGCCCAGAAATTCCGCAATCAATTGCCCGGAAAGGTAATTGATAAACCCTCAATACTGATTAGCCGGTTAATTATGTAAACTAATTTCAGGTCGTGCTAATTACAGGCGCTAGTTCAGGTTTGGGTGAGTCCCTGGCCCATGTCTTCTACCGCGCCGGATGCAGGGTAATCCTGGCGGCTCGGCGAACTCAGGAGCTGGAGCGAGTTAAGAAGGACCTTCTCGCTCTGGATGTGGTAATGTTAAGCCTCTTATATCCCTTTTGTACAATAACTGAATTTTCAGTCCATAATTTCAATCATTTGTAAGATCCTAAAACTATGTAGATACATCTATTCCATCGGTTCCTTGTTAAAAAATCCATTTTTTTTGTCATATAATTGTAATGTACTTTACTAAAGATAGGTACTTCTTGTAAAAATCCTTCCAGGACCCCGCCTATCCACCCACCGTACTAGCTCTGGATCTGGCGGAATTGAATTCCATTCCAGAGTTTGTCACCCGGGCTCTGGCTGTTTATAACCAGGTGGATATACTCATCAACAATGGAGGAATCAGTGTACGAGCAGATGTGGCATCCACCGCAGTGGATGTAGATCTCAAGGTGATGGTGGTCAACTATTTCGGCAGTGTGGCTCTAACTAAGGGTATGAAAAATACACATTTATAGAGAAAGTTTATTACATTTCTATGATTCCATAGCCCTTCTTCCTTCAATGGTGAAACGCGGAAGTGGTCACATCTGCTTCATAAGTTCTGTTCAAGGAAAATTCGCCATCCCCCAGAGGGCCGCGTACTCCGCATCCAAACATGCCTTGCAGGCCTTCGCCGATTCTCTGAGAGCCGAAGTGGCCAACAAGAACATAAACGTGTCCTGCGTGAGTCCAGGTTATATACGCACTCAGCTTTCCTTAAATGCACTTACAGGATCGGGAAGCAGCTATGGAAGTAAGTTTACCATAGTTTAACCACAAGATAACAGCAAGTTAACTAAACAATAAAATTTTAACCCCAGAAATGGACGAAACCACGGCCAAGGGCATGTCGCCCGATAAGCTGGCAGAACGCATTCTGCAATGTATTCTCCGCAAAGAACCCGACATCATTGTCAGCGATCTTCAGGCCAAGATTGCCTATTACCTCCGTCATCTTTGCCCCAGTCTCTACTTTTGGATCATGGCCAAGCGCGCCCTGAAACTTGAGAAAGCTGAGAAGAAGTCCACTTAAGTTTAGTACATAACCACGTGAAGTCGAACGTCCTTAAGTATTAGTTTCGTTTTTATTGTTAATTAAATTTTGCTTAAAATGAGGAAATTATAAAGTATCGCATATGTGTGTGTATGTTCGGGTTAAAAATTAGTTACACTCGTGTGTTGCTGCCTAACGATAAGATTAATAAATAAAGTATTGTAGTAATCGTAACATAAAGTACAACTGAATTGTCACACATGTGCTTTTTGTTCGCTAATCATAGTACATACATTTTAATTATTGTTTTGAATTGTCTTTAAAATTATTAGATCGTAAAATGCTAGTATTCACTTCTTTGCTCTTCGGTTTTTGTTTTGTTCGTTTCATTTCGTTTTTTTTCATTCGATTTTTTTTTAAGACATTTACGCGCTCTTAATTGACAAAATTACATATGTTATTATGTAGGTTGTTGGATGGGTAGTGATGCGCTCTTGGACAACATTTAAAACTGGCCATTAACTAGGGGGTAGACGATGGTTTCGTGGGGGATCGGGAGACGTACATACGTGTTTATAATTCATTTAGCTAAATTATAAAAATAGCATTAATCCATCTCGTGAAAAGTATAAAAAAAAATAATTACAATTGAGGTACACAATACACATACAGATTTAAAAATCGTTTGCAGTTTTACAATTACATTAATATTTATGTATATTTAGATTAAAATCAATCGGTTTCTTATGTACATTACACAAAAATTGTTCATTTCGCGCTAAATAGTCTTTTTGTCACGCTCAAAATACTCTCGTCCATTTTCGCTTAGACAATAATCATTTGCATTTAATTATATACAGTACACAAACATTGGCAATATTCAAAATGTTCTTCCATTCTCATCTCTTTAATTACACTGGGTAATAAAATTTGACCTTTGGAAATACACAGGATGGGAGTAGATAATCCTAGAATTTCTTTCTTTCCAATTTGAGCTTAAGTTTGAGAATTTGCATGCGATTTTTAAAACTATTAGGAATACGTATTCCCATTCCAGTGTATTTTTTTGTGTTTCCTAGGGTTATCTTTTTTTTTTTTGGTAAATTTCAACATCTTTGCCTGCCATTATCTTGTATAGTTTCATATTGAAATATGTAGTCAAGACAATGTAGAAACTAAACTTCTATTCGATTTTCGGGTTTACCATTGTAATTTCATTTTTAATAAGCATTTCAAAGCGATTGTCGCGTACTCGTTTTAACTATTTCTGTTCCGTTCTCCGTTTCTTTACTGGCCAACGCGTTAACTGTCTGTCTGTCTATATACGATATTTTGGGTCGGTTGTCGGTTTCTTGAGCTGAGCTTTTATCTTTTCTCATCTATCTTGTAACTGTATCTGTATCTTGTATATTCCACAAAAATATACCCAAATGCTCGTAAATTGCACGCCCCATATGGATGTATGTATATATATTTTTGATACGCCTTTGATTTTTCCTACACATTCATATAGCTACAAATATCAATTGTTATCCTTAGCCTAAAGATCGTTAGTGTGTAGTAGTGTAGTGTGTGTAACTCGAAAGCCGCTGCTCAGTGATTCGCGATACGATACGGACTGTGACTCTATATCTATATGAATATCGTTAGGTGTTAGTTGTGTCTCATCATTATTGTTTGTTCTCATTGCTCTAACTTGGTATTGCATATAAAAACTATGTCCCTTCGATTTCCTATGTACACTACAGGCTGTTCTGCTACGGATGCGTTGCTACATGGGATCGATGCGTGTTTACAGGTGCCGGTGCTCGAGGGGATCGGGTGGATTAATGTTTATAATGTTCGGGTGGCTAACTTCCTATGTGGCTTTGCTGGGCATTTTCTAAAACCTACTTTCGATGCATGACGCTTTTGATTTATTGACAGTATCGTTGGTTATTTTTTTTTGTATCTATTCCGTACAACTATTTGCAACTTTACCCGGCATCCCTATTTTTTCATTTTCCTATATGCTACTACCTCTCAATCTTCCTCCATTCTCCTCTCTCTCTCTAATCTTAGTTTTGATCTTGAGAAAATATGCAAAGGATTTTTGAAATGTTCTCGGCTAATATTTTTTTTTCGTTTTTAGTACGTTACTAAAATAGCACCTTGTATTGTTCTGTGTGTTCGTCGTAGTTCAGATGAGTAGTGATCGTTGTTTGAAACTTGAAGAGCAGGCAAAAGTAAGCAATTTAAGTATATAGTATAGGTACATAACAATTTCAGTAATACTGCTTTAAAAAGTATAGGCCAAGTTTAGGCAAATAATAGGGAGAGTTGGCATAAGAACAATTATTCAATTTCGATTGTTTTCTTATCATAAGGATATGACATTGGTTTTATCGGATGGAAATGAGAGTTTAATTTTGAAAGCTCTTTTGAATATGCTGCGATAAAAACCGAATCGAAATTGAATAACTGAAAATATGCCCTGTTGCTAGTTCCAAATTCGATAAAGTTGGTATATAAATACATATTATATTCGTAAAATATCATATTTATCATATCATATGATATCAAATGTTCCTAAATTGAAAAAGAATTCAAATGGGTGAAGTTCTAGGTAACTTAAGTAACTCTATAAAGCTCTATAAAGCTCATAGAACCCATAACATTTTCAGAATTTATACAAATTATATCTACCAAATTTAATCGAATCTGGAAACAGGAACTCGTGAGTCTGGCTAAAATTCAGTTTACACAATACAATACAAACAGTAAACAGTAGAAGGTACAAAGTGCGGTGAGTGCGACTGCGGTTTTGGATTGATTGCGGTGGCTTCAGTGGGCAATGGGGATTGGTAAGCTGGGCGGCTGGGTGCCTAAGTGGGTGGCGATGCATTCGAGGTGCTTTGGGCGAGCCTTGGTCGGGGGATTTGTATTAATGGGCGTGTGAGTGGAATGCGGTTGAGTGTCTGTTCGTGTGAGTGGGCGTGGTATTTCACATATTCAGCAGAAACGGCAAGTTTAAGGCAGTGTAAAGTACACATATATATATAATGTATGTACAAATATATATATGTATATGTTATGCAAGTAAACCTATGCGACAATTTGTATAACTAACATTAAGACTTATCACTTTCACTTGGTTGGTTTTGGAAACTGGAACGGTTGGAGCTGCCCTTAGCTAACCAGGTTCTCCACATCGGAAACAACCACCTCGAGATCCGAGGGCAGCTCATTGTTCTCGTTTGATGTTGCTGCTCCTGCGGATGTTGCTCCTGCAGAGCTGGCTGCTGCTCCTGGCTTTCCATTGACTGTTCCAGGGCCTCCTCCTCCTCCTCCTCCTGTGGAGCGTGACCTGAAGTTGTGGAGGCTTCTTCGCATGGGCTGCGCGGGCTGTGGTGGCCGCTGCATGGCGCTTGTGCTGGCGGATTGCTGCAGCGCCACTCCTGGAGTTATGGAGGAGCTGCTGGTGGCTGTGCTGCTGGAAGATTGACGAGAGAAGCTGGCAGGCGGCGCTCCATTGCTGTTTCCTCCACCGCCCAAACTGGCTCTGGGAATGTTGCTGAAGCTATTCCGCGTGTTTCTGGTCGGTGGCACAGGCACTGCCTTGGCGGAGGACACGCTGCTGTCCCTGCGAAGATTGGCATTCGATGAGGAACGTCTCTGGGGCGAGGCAACTGCCGCCGTTGGTGGATCCTTCCCGCTCCTGGTGGCTCCACTGCCACTGGCCTTTAGGTTCAGGCTGCTGCGCTTCTTGGTTTTCGACAGATTCTGGCTGAGATTGATCAGATTCTGAGTGCTGCCAAAGTTACGCGTGAGATTCACCGAACCACTGGCCTTGCTGCTACTCCGGCGGGGAGCGGCCGCAAAGGGATTATGGGTGGACAGGGAGTTGGAGCGGCGATAGGAGTTCCTCTGGGCAGGAACTGGTGGGGGACTGGCTCTGTTCTGTGAGCCACTGGGCGCCACCTTGCTGCTGCTGCTGGGCTTCGAAGTGGAGGCGGCCTCTGCCTGCATATCGACATTCTCGTAGCAATGCTCCATGGAACGCGGCGGCGTTGGTGGCTTCAAGGTCTCGTAGTTGGGTTCGTTTAGGGTGAGGATCTGGTTATCATCCTCCGCCTCATTGCAAAGGAGCAATGCACTTCTCTTCGCTCGATTGGCTACATCCTTCGAGGAGGATTGGCCTGCAGATCGGTTAGCAGTCTTTTGGCTTCTCTTTGGCCTGCCACCTGCGCTTACGCCCACCACATGGGTCTTCACTTTCGGCTTCTTGGACAATCTGAGGGAGAACTTGAAGGGCGGCTTGTAGACCACCTGCAGTTTGACCTTCTCGTTGGACAGATTACCCATGGACTTGGTCTTCTGCGGTGTCTTTTGAACGAGTCTCTCTGGCGTCGATTGCGATTTGCTCATCACCTTGCGAACCCGCGAACTGTGCTCGATGTGGGACAAAGGTTGGGCTACAATGGGAGATTCCAGCAGCCACTTTTGCACCTTACCAAAGGTGTTGGTATGGTTGTTGGTGGTCGACAGATTGGAGGCATCATCCCCGTTGTTGTTGCGATGCGAATAGTCGATGATCTCCTTCATGTGCTTGCCCAGCTTTTTATTGGACTTTTTGGGCTCCTCCTCGAGGGATTTCTTCTTGGCCATCGCTTGCGATCTAGTCGACTTCTTTGGCTCTGGATTGGCACTGCTTTTGGCTGCACTTCGGGTTGCAACTGCCGCTGTGGTTGTCACTCCAGCTCCAGTTACTGTTCCACTTCCCGGTTTCTTGGTACGCTCGCCACGAACCTTCTTCTTGAAAGGTACCTTCGTTCTCACCGCAGTGTGAACTATCACCCCGTTGTTGTTCTCCGGCAGACGCACTGTCTCCGTGGTGGCGCTGTGTATGATGGTGACGGACTTAAGCTTCAGATTCGATCGTTTCGCCAGCAGCTTTGTGCTCAGCGCCTAAGGAAAATAGGATACAAATTAGCAAAGTAGTATTATCTTAAATGATAAACTAAGGAACACGAAAAAGGTAAATGTTTCAATGATTTCTAGTCAAAAATTCCCCTAAATTAGCCACAAATTAAATTCTTAGATGAGTGATCTTCGTAAGTTCTACAGGAATATACTGGGCACTGGTTAACAGAGTGCTCACCCAAGGTCTCAGGCCTTGCTTGCGCTTCGGCCTCGACCTGATCCCTTAACATTTGCGTGATCAGCCTCATTAACTTATTAAACCAAAGAATTTTTCAAAGTGAATTTGGGATTTCTTTCCAGTTTCTGGGTATTAAACTTACCAGGAGCAGGATTACGCCCACAGCAGCGAGGGCTACTGTGTACCAGTTGTGCTGCATCCACTTCTTGAAGCTGGCTATGCTCTCCTCTGAAAGCAGAAGCTTACGCAGAGTAGCTAGTGGACCAGAGGGATCCACCTCTCGGCACTTTTGAAAGACATCACAGTATCTAAGAAAAAATATAACAGATTATAAGGATATATTTCTATGGAAACTCTTAAAAAAGGTTGCTACAAACCCATTATAATCATTGCAGGGAGTTCCCGGCTTCGAGTACATATCGGGCACATCAAACGGCGCCTCGTTCCACTCAAAGGAGCTGCGACAGGGACTATCCTCGCCCGGCAGCTTGCAACACAGTTCACATGACTTAATACGATCGTCCTGGGGTCCCGGGATGCATTGACACGACTCCAGACCGTAGGCCAAACATATGCTCCCTGTGCAATCACCCATGTAGCATACGAATTCCTTGTTACAAATGGTTTTATTCGGCTTGTTCACCGATGGCGGACACTGGGGCACTCGTCCGTCGCAGAACGAAGGATCCCGACAGCCGTTATCATCCCGGCACTTGTCACCAAACTTCAGCTTGCAATCGGTGGTGCAGCAGGGTCCTTGCGAAGGACTACAGCGTGCATGGGGCGTCAGGGTGCAGGGAGTCTCGTCGAGACGCGGCTGCCTTGACATGGGAAAGCAGCACGAGTCCTTGCAGTCCTCCTCCCAGCCACAGTCGCACTGCTCGCCCGGCTCCACCACGCCATTGCCGCAAATCGAGGACTGCGGCTCGGTGAAGCATCCCTTCATCGAACGTGCCTTGGCATTCAGCACGGGCTCTATGGACTTCAGCGAGCAGGTGCTGAATTTGTTGTTGTTCTTCTTGTCACCCGAAGTGGCACGGGCAAACATGATGAAGTTACCGTCCTCTCCACCGGGAGTACACTGCTCCGGATCGTGCTGAAAACGGGGAAATATTATCTTAATACATTTTTAATCTTGAATATTTTGTAATCCTCTCACCGGTGAACCAAAGTTGTGGCCAATTTCGTGGGCCAATGTGACATGGGAGACGGCAGGTGGCACATGCTTTCCATAGTTCAACAGAGTGACTATTCCTGTATTGAGGGACTTTAGAGAACCCCTGTAATGGCCATTCTTTTCGCAAACGCCGCCAGCATTTTTCAGATCACCCGTCCACGCCAAACCCAAAGTTCCCATCTCAAAGTCACGATAGGTGAACATGTAAGCCAAGCAAAAGGCATCGTAGTCCTCCTCTGTAAAAAGAATATTAAGAGAAATTAATACAAAAAATTTCATATATTTACGTTCAAGCCTTAAAATACTAGAAAAACCTTCATATAAGGGTAGTTGACCTTAAGAATTGAATCTAAATTTGCCTTTTTTGTTATAATTGATTTATATCACATACTTGATAACAAAATACAACATTTTGTAAGATGTTAAGCTTGTATTTCGTACCAAAAAATTAAGCACATGTCCATGTTAATTGAATAACAATTAATCAAAGGAGAAAGTCTCATTTCGGGGTCGTAAAAAATCACAGCATACAATTAATCACACTAAGAACTCAAAACTGGATCAGAAACCATTTAGGCCAAGTGTGAATTAATCAAGTCATCACTTCTTATTTCTAATCTCTTACCCGAAAACAGTTCGAGAAACTTTTCCACCCCATAGTTGCCGGGGAATCGGTAGCTGGGATCCTTCATCGCGTTCATGTTGTGCACCTTGATGCGCTTGATCATGAAGGTGATATTATCCGGCTTGCCATCGTTGTTAAAGTCCGTATTCCTGTATATCGTATTGGCCCGCTGCACATGCCGGGTGATGGCCTCTATGGAGGCCTCATCGGAACCCATTTTCTGGAAGAACGTGTGATCCGCCTGCAGATACAGCATGCAGGTGGTCTTGCGATCGTAGAGCAGCCTGGGAGAACTATGGATATCATCGCCGCCGCCCCGTCCGCTCAGCAGATTCGTCATCAGCATGCTGTTGAAACTAGGATTATGCGGATTGGGTGCGAATATAATCTCCGGATTGTAGTTATTCACAATGATATTTGGCTTCTTGGTGGCCCCATTCTTCGTGATGATCTCCACATGCGTTTTATGGCTGGGCCGATCGTTGCCATTGTTGTTATTTCCCAGAAACAGCGTCGTCCAGTTGGCATTGAAGAAGTTGCTGGGCAGGTCGCGGGTGCCATTGGTATTCGAGGGTTCCTCGTAGGGCGTTCCGAATTCCGGTTCGATGGGTCGATTGTACGTGCTCACAATAATGTTCTTGTGTTTCGTGTACAACTTCCGCACATTGTTATTACTATTATTATTATTATTATTGTTATTATTATTATTATTGCTGTTGCTGTAGCTGCGACTTCCCTCGCCGACATTGGAGGGATTGTAGTTATTTACAAGTATGTTGCGATTCGACGTGGGTTTCGTCAGCGTGGCCAGAAAACTCTCCGTGCTGCGCACAGTGCTCCTGGTGGTGGATGTGGTTGGGTACTTCCTACTGGGCTTGTCCTCCTCGCTCTTGTCCTCCTCGGAGGCCAGGACGCGGAAATCATCGTTGTAGGGCACCTCCAGATCCAAGGGCAGGGGCGGATTGCGATTGTACGTGGGCGCCGGAGCATCCGACATGGCCAGCTAAAATAGTAGTTGATCAGTTAGAAAAGTAAATGATAAGGAGATGGCCCCATAACTCACCTCCTCGGGCAACCAGCGCTTCTTCCTCAGCTTCTCGCTGGCGCAGTGCGTCTTGGCGGGCGTGGCGGAATTGATGCCACCGCCCGTGAACTGCGTCTTCTGCATATTTACATCACTTAGCTTATAGACTATGCTGTGGACACCGCTCTCGGCCAGCTGCTGGGAGTACCGATGCGCCGGCTCGATGTAGTAGTGCTCCGCCTGGGTCTCTATCGTCCCATCCAGCAGATTGTCGCTGGTGAGGATCGCCTGGACATGGGCCGCCTCGTCATCCTCCAGGCTGCCCGTATAAATGCGCGACACATCGTAGTCGATGGGACCCAGCGTGTTCTCGATCTCCACGTCGTGGGCGAACACCGAATGCGGCTGTTGGCGCAGCACCAGGCGAAAATCTCTGTGAGAAGAGGGTGAGGAGGTGTCAGGTGATTAAGTGATTATTTTGTCTCAATCTCGAGTGCACTCACCTGTCGTGGGCGGAGAAATTCAAGCGGATGGTGTGCGCCAGTCCACTCGGTGAGGTGGTGCCCTCTGTCGCTGTCTCCTCCTCCTCCGTTTCTGGCCTCACCTGTCGCTTCTGCCGGAAGCGAGCCTGCTCCAGGTGCCTGACCTGCGCCGCCTGCAGCACCTGGCGATCGAAGTTCGCCGCCTCCCAGTGCTTGATGTAGGGCGTCAGCCTGTGGGTGTAGCCTGAAAGACGTGGAGAGGGGCATCTCTGAGCGGTTAGCGAAGGAAGGAGAAAGCTGCCAGCAGCGTTAACAAGATGAGATTTCTCTCAGCCATGTGGTGAGCAATAATTGTAGATAGGCAAAAGTCATAGAAAGCAAGGGATTCGGTGGATTAAAATATTAGAAAAAATACTTACTTAATAAAACTAGTTCTAATCTTTTAACAAATAATAAGTATTAAAAAATAATAAATATTATTTTAATTATAATTATTGTTTTAAATATTTTTAACCAAAAAAATATATTTAACTATATAGTTTAGCTGTGGTTAATTAAAAATATTTTAAAAATTTTCCAAATTCTCAAAAAGGTTTTGAAAATATTTTTTAAAAGTTCCTATTGTTTTTTTGGTACATTTTTAGGGATTTTGGTTTACTGTTTTAAGTATCGAAAGACTCACCTGGCAACTTGAGGGGCGTGGGAACGGCCAGGATCTCGCCGGGCAGCCGCAGGAGCCAGAGGAACAGGATCTGCAGGCCGAGGAGGCCCAGCAGCCAGCTCATCGTGGATTTGAGAACCGGGTGAGTGCCCGGGTGCTGGTGCTCCGGGTGATTTTAGGTGGCCTACGCTACTTGAAGGTTGTGTTTTCCGAACTCCAACCTCTGCTGCTGCATCACATCATTGGCGCTTGGATTGGTTAACACTTATTTGTTATTGTTGTGGGATTCGCTGCGTGGAAGTGTTGGCTCCAAGTGGTGACATCTTCGCTGGAAGAATTTGAGAAGTGGAATGTATGTAAAATGAAATGATTGCACAAAGAAACTGCATTGCGTATACGCCGTGTATTCGGTTCTTCGAGTGGCTTTCACCTTTTAAGCGAAATCTTTTGTTCAACTCGAAATTCTGTTTTTTTTTGTTGTATTTTTTTGCGACTTTTTGCATAAATGGCAAAAGCAACAAACGGCGAGAAGAAGAAGAGCGTCACAGCGTCTCATTAGCACTTCACAAACACACACACGCACACACAGGTGCCATTCGTATTGGTGTGCCCGTGAAAAATACTGTTAGTTGGTCGCTCTCTTGGCCCCCCTCCCACATTATTTCCTCTCTTTCTTGGCCAATGAAATTAAATGCATTCTTTGACAACCGTTTAATTGGATAATTATTGTTTTTGACCAACATGCGAGTGTGTGTTTGTGTTTGTATGTATTCTAACTGGGATTTGCTTTGGGCCAAAAGAAAAAATCCCCTCTCTCTCTCATTCTTTCCACTCGCTGCTCGCTGTTGTTGTTGCGCTGGTCGAAAACCAAAATAAAATACACGTAAAATTCAATTAGCCACAAATTGTTGCACTCTTTTTTCTGTTTGGGATAATTGGATTTGTGGAATATAGCCAAATATATTGGACAGCACACACACACACACACACACAGGGAAAACAATCGACCTCCGTTAATGGCGTAAATGGTATAAGCCAAGTTTTTTTCTCTCATTTTTTTTTCGTTGTTGCCACGGCCTAAAACCTGTTCTTCTGCCCAATCATCCAGGCCTAAATCGAGCGAATTTCACGACTTCCCGTGCCATTTTTGGCCTTTTCCATTAGTCGATCTTAACTTTGATTTATTTACTCGCTTGGCCGCTTACTTTTCACAGTCACTGAAGCACTTGCATTACAAGTCGTTTTTTCTGCGCTTTTAACAACTTTTTTTCGACCAGACCAAAACCATCCACCAAGCAGTATGACCGCACCGCGAATTGACCGTTAAAATGTCGGGCTCAGAAAAATATACTAAAAATACCGTAAATATATGTTGAGCTGATGTTTTAGACGAGACTCGAACCATGGCACAGTGGGCCCTGTTGGTAAAAATGTAAATAAGAGGACTACAAGGGAGAATAACTTGTAAAATTTATTTTAATTATTTTAAAAATTTTCTCTAAAACATTAAGCATAACACAATGTGCAAATGTTTGTTAAAATCATAGCATTAGTTAACATTTAAGAGCTTCTTTGGCCAGCGCCTGTTGCTTCTGGATGCCTTCCCTCAGTTTCTCCGCATTCCTCTCCAGTTTGGCGTAGCATTCTTTCAGCTGATTTCTCTGGTCTTCCAGATTCTCCTCGGTGGCCGACAGTTTCTTGACTTTCTGATCGTACTCGTCGAAGACCTGCCACCAAGTTGGAAGCGAAAGGTTCTCCGGTTCCGTGAGAAGGGTGTGCTCCAAATCGGAAGTAGATACACTTGAGGGGGTCTTATTGACTTCGAAGGTTTCCATGTCCTCCAGCATCTCCTCCACACTTGGAGCCGTCGGTGGGGGCTCAACTTTTGGCTTGGATTTTTTAAACATCCTGTTTATTCTTAAAACTGAGATCTGGAAAATTGAAAACGTCAGCACTAGGTTGATAAGTGACTTCAAATAACTTTACTTGATTTGTATGAATTCTATGGTGATAGAGGTTTATTGATTGGGTACTCTATGTTTATATTTTCCGAATTAGATACTTATTCCTTATGAATTTTCCAATTTCCTGCAATTGTTTACAAATAACAAAATTTTATAAAATTTAAAGTGACCAATTATATTTACCTTTAAAATACCATCTAACTAGAGATGGTCAATCCCTCGCAGTAGTAGATATTTTTTACTGAAATAATTGGGCGCTAATTTTCAAATAACTGTTGTAAAACAAATCTTATTTGACTTTTTTTATTAAAAGTTTTTTATTCCAATTCAATTTGTTCTAACTCTAAACGTTTTTATACATACATATATTTTTAATAAAAATAAGAACTCAAATTCCAATGTTTTTAAACTTCGTGTGTACATTAGAGTGGACCAACAGAAATGGCAAATAATGTGTGCGGAATTAATCAATTAATAATTTGTTATATTTTAAAATTAAACATACTCTTCGCGGGTAACTTTAGTGTGGCCATTTGTTGCTATGCGGAAAACACCGGCTCACCTCCTCGAGGCGTTTCGGTATTATGGCCGGAACTCGAAACCCCAGAACATATAGCAACACAACAAATATAGTCAAAATTCGAAAGAGGAATAGAATACAAGTTATATATAGCACCGATTCGATCTGAAATAAACGGAGAATGGAAAAGTTAAGCAAGGCGAAGAAGGTGGCGCGCGAGGAGAAGCAGCGTGACCAGAAGTTGGAGGAGTTGGTAATATCACCTGGAGAACCCATCCCCAAACCAGGGACTTCCAGAAACCGAACCCATGGAAACGGAAATAAATAGAGCAAGGAGTTGTAACCCCATTATAATGTCTATTTTAGGTGATGAAATCCCTGGAGGAGTGCCCCTCCACCGAGGAAAAGGTGAAGCTCCTATTGCAGCGCCATGTGGACAGCGAGAAGAATGTTAGCCGGCTGACGGCGGAACTGCGCGTCCTGCAGCGCCACATGGAATCGCAGCAGCGGGAGAAGGAGCAGGTGCAGCGGGATCTCAACAAGAGCGTCCTCATGCGCGACAAGCTGCAGGAGGTGTGTCGCGAACAGCAGCGCATCATAAAGTCGGTGAAGAACGAGAGCCTGCTGCAAATCAAGGTCGAGGAGGAGCGACGCAAGGAGAGCCAAACCAAGTTCCAAAACTCCCTGAACGATGTCCAGAAGTCCCTGGCCAAGAACAACGAGGAGAACATCAAGCTGCGCGATTACAACATCGAGATGACCAAGAAGTAAGCATCGCCCGTCTTCTAGAGAGGGAATCCGATTTCTAAATATAGAAACTACTGCACGCACGCACGTTGCTCTGTGTTCTCCCATCTTTTTTCCGACTTTTCCGATTTTCCCCTAACCATCTGGTCTCCCGTTTTAGGTTAAAACTGCTGGCCGAGCAGTACCAAACGAGGGAACAGCACCTGGAGAAACTCAATGAGCAGGTCCAGCTGGAGGCCCAACTCCACCAGGCCAAGCTGCAGAAATGCCAGGTGGAGGCCGCCATGGAGAAGGAGATACTGGGCAAGTAAGTGGGGAGGCAACACAATGCCGGGTCATCTCTGAAACTCGAGATAGACGTTCCTTAGTTGGGCACACGTCAGAGAACGAGTTTTCATTCAAGAAACTTGCTGAGATTACTGGTTTCGATTGGGGTGGACTAACTAAGTGTATACTTTGTGTCGTTGAATTGTCTAGAAATTGTAGTTCTTTTTATAAATCTTTTAAAGAATACATCTCAAAATTTTTTTAATTTTACAAAACTACGTATTTCATTTCGGTAAACGATTCTTAAAACATGTTGCTTTTTTATTAGTTTTTAATATTTTTTTTTGGTAATTACTTTGTCAATTTAATTTCTTTAAAACTAATTTCACCACCTTCTTCCAGGGAAAACAAAATTGGCCTGGAGAAACTGCTGCATGCGCAACGTGCCATCAAGGATCTCACCGAAAGGGAACACCAACTGAAGGAGCAGCTGAATATCTACACGGCCAAGTACGATGACTTCCAGCAGTCGCTGCAAAAGTCCAACGAGGTCTTCGGCAGCTACAAGGTGGAGCTGGAGAAGATGTCTAAGCACACGAAGAAGATCGAAAAGGAGGCGCTGGGCTGGCGCCAGAAGTACGAGAAGGCGAACGCGATGGTTATCGACTTGGCCACCGAGAAGAATCTGCAGACGCAGCACTCGGATCGCCTGCAAAAGCAGATACAGCAACTGCAGAAGCTGCTGCGCGCCCTTCAGCTGGAGCGGACCACGTTGCACAAGTGCCTGCGTGACAACGAGATCGAAATTCCCGCCTTGCCGCAGTTGCCGCCCGAACCGGAGCCAGTGAATGTGAAGCCCGTGAGCGCGGATAATGTTAAAATGGAGATGATGACTCGCAATTGTGCGGAACTGAAGCAAACGCTGGCCAATCTGCAGAATCAAATGAAGCTGCTAACGGCCAGCGAATCGAAGACGGCCATCGAGGAAAAGAACAAGGCCGCCGAGGAGCAGAGGCAGGCGAACAATGCCAAGAAGAATATTCGCAAGAAGGAGAAGAAGTCCAAGGCGAAGGCAGCCGCAGCAGCAGCGGCAGCTGCTGCCGCATCTCCGTCGAACGGGGAACTCAACGGCGTTGAGGAGTTGGTCGACACGGAATCCAATGTTGAACTGCAGGCAGCGGGAGATGCCTCGATATCAAATGCCAAGGAAGCCCAGGAGCAGGCTACTAGCGTCACAGAGTCCCAGGAGAACGTGGGTGATGGCGACGCTACCGCAAAGTCGCCCGTCGATTTATCCGAAGTGCCTGCCCTTATCGATGCCAATGCAGACTAAAATGTCGACTGACCGCGCCTGTGTAATCCCCATCCTAATCACAGACGGCCATGTGTAGGCCTTCTTCCTTCAAAGCATTTCGTGTCATCATGTCTCAACTGCAACAATGTCATCAATTACAAATTTTGTACTAGTTATTTATTGTACTTTGTATATTGTATTTATTTAGACGAATGTCAACGCTGAACGTGCGTACTGCTGTTCAACAACAAATTAAGTAAAACGTGTTTCCTGCAACAAATAATATGGGGTTTTCACATGTAAAGGATAAAGGATAAAATCTAGTTTTGTTTGTGAAATTCCATCAACATTCCTTGCTAAAGATGCCACAAATACAAATCTGAACCCACATTTCGCATCAATTTCCATAAGAAGTAGAATGGGGACGGAGCGCACAAGCTCGATGGCCATGGATTGCTTTCGTCATTGTTGGCGGCGCCGCAGAGTCTAGTGTTGCATGCAACACTTGCAATGCCAACAGGCGGATAGGTGGGTGGTCGCGGGTGGTTTCTGTGGCGATAAGGGGTGGTGAGTGCCTGTGGTTCGTGGCCAGGGTCATTATAATTGCGCCTTAATTATTTTCCACACGCAGCTGTCATTTTTGCCGGGCCCCAGATTTCCGACATAAAATATTCAAGACGCATGCAACGTGGCGTATGCGTAACGCCAACTGTTGGCGGCGGTCACTCAGGATGGCGAATGGCGGGTGTTGAAGTAAAGCCAGTTAAGCCACTAAAATAATTACACAAATTAATTTAAATTGCATAAAGCGACGCATACGAAAGAAGGGGTAATTATGAGGGGGTTTTCAAGGACTCTACGGTTTTTTACCCCTTTCCAAAGGTTGTTAACTTCTTATTGTCACGGCCAAAGTAATTATAAATTTAATTAAAAATGTAAAAAATGGTTAAAGGGATTAAGAGTACTATTTTATGGCCGGTTCCGCCTTATTGCCCCATTAAGCGGTATTAAGATGGTCTTCGCTATACCATACATAGTTCCAAAGTGTCATACTTGTGCATATTTCACACCCTCGCACTTACAAAAATGTGTGCACATTTCGCAGGCAATGAGCTTTTGAACATTTAATGAGTTAATACGCTAAATTTGAAAGCCGCGCAAGCGTGTGCCAAGTGCTCCAAACACTTGTCCCCATCCTCAAGTTGCCCATTTTCCAGCTTGAAAAATGAGAATGGGAAAATCACGCAGCTAAATCCCACACTGAAAAATATTTCTGAATTTCGTTTAGGTTTGAAAAATAAAATCTATTTTAGAAATAAAAAAATAGGCATTTTTAAAATATTTTTTTAAATAAAAAATAATAAGTACCTAACATTTTTAGCACTAAATAATGGAAAATGGATTTTAAAAAAAGTTTTTTTTTCTATTTCAATTCGGTAACCGCTTTTTTTCATTTTGGAACATGCCAAAATAAAATATATATGGAATTTGATCAAAATAAAATGATTATAAATTGTTTAAATAAATTTGTTATCAGCACAATAAAATAAAATACATTTTTCCCTCAAATTAAACCCCCTATTTTTTTCAGTGCACTTTCACACGCACATGCAAAACACTAAGCACTTGTCATTTGGCTGTAAAACCCTCCACGTCCGTTCGTCAGCGGAAAAAAAACAGTGCAAATGTCCAACACACGAGCATATGTAGACACACATAGGCAGTCTCGCTGGGGAGGCGTAACTTTCTGACTGGGATTGGGTGGCCGTCGTGGCGTCGTTTTCATCCTAAACTCATGGGTGTCATTTCTCAGGACCAGGACCCGCTCGGTCTGCAGGCTAACAGCGGCGTAACAGAAGACCCTCATTTGGGACGAGGACCGTTAGGAAAGTGGAAGGCAGAGGCTGCCAGGCTGCCGGGCTGCCAGACTGCCTGACTCTCAGTGTTCAAGTTAAAGGACAAAGTCGCCGACGATGGTGTGGCAATATTTTTTGGCAGCCAATTGTGCGGGCTGAGCAAGATGAATGAGGAAGATGAGCCTTGGCTGTACAGTGGCGTGGGTTCTTATAAATACTTCAAGGATTTTATAGTTTACATTTTTTTAAGGGTTTAAAAAATAAAAATTAATTAGAAAAATATAGAAAGAGGAATATAAACTTAATGTTAACCTAAAAACCCTTAAAATAAAACAGACACCACAAAAAACTAATTAAATAATTACGACAACTATTAACACTTAAATTGAACATTTTAAAAACATTTTTACACTTAGATCTTTTTAAAAAAATATTATAAATTTAATATATTTATATTTGAAATAGCTAATATATTTAAAAATAAAATGTATTATTTTGACTTATTTCAGTTTCTTTTTATTTCTTTAAATTTATAAATTGTCCCCAAAATGTATGCAATAATTTTAACATTACGTATACGTCGCGTTGTCACATAAATATTTTGACATACCTTCTTATATTGTAAAATATTATTTATAGGACCTTAACATGGCAATTACGTCCACTGTGACCACCGAGGGCTATGCTATGCTATGTTGTATATCCCACCCGCACACCCAAGTGTGTGTGCGCACCCACTCTCCGGCGAACTCTCTCTCTTACTCTCTCCGCATCCGTCCTTCCGTCCGTCCGCTTGTCCGTCTCCGGCGGAGTGGCTCCGGATATTTCGGCAACAGAAGCCTGGCTGTGCGAATAGCCGGAGATTTTCGCCTTCGCTCGCTCGGGAAAACTGAACTGAAAACCGAAAGCGAAAACGAAAACGAAGCGACGCTGCCTGCTGCTGGCAAACATTTTCCATTTCCATTTTCGCAGTCCTGTAATCAGTTGTGTATAGGACACTCGCGTGCGCGCGTCGAACGGTTTCTGTTTCTGGCTTTGTATTCGGATGAAAAGTGTGTGTGGAAAAGTGTGTGAAAAGTCTGACGGCGAAACGGTAAACGGGGAAAACGCTGCGCGGTTTTTCCAGCTCTCGGTTATTTTTTTATCTAGCTTTTAAATGGTAACGATTGTTGCTGCTTCAAAAATATTTAAAAATATTAAACGACTAAAATTTCGTAAATATTTTTGAAAACTAACGGGAGTAAAAGGAAAATTTCCAGCTAAGGCTACAGCTACAGCTGCTGCCTCTGCCAGCATCGCTGCCGCTGTCGCTGTTGGAGATAAAGGATATGCCCGGATCTAAAAGATACAGTTTTTCTTCTTGTTCCTTTTTTCCGCTGCTGCTGCTGCTGCTGCTGCTTCAGCTTGGCATTTTCCCCACAGCAACAACAATCGTTGAGCAAAGACCTTAAGCATTATTTGCCATATATTTGCTTTATGGCCAAAATGTAATATCACAAAAACAGTGAGCGGGAAAGTATGCGAAATAACTGAATAAGCCGAAATCATTAACAAATTAAAACGAGACACGCAAAGAGGGCAGGAAATAAAGCAGCCCGTATATAAATATCGAAAGGAGTCAAGTGCTTTTTTTGGAGGAGCTGTTTGCTGGCATGCTTTGAGGTTAATACCACCCACCCAGCCACCCACTTCACCCGTCAACCAACCATCACCATCACCCCTCTTCATCTCCGTTTTGGCCAATTTCTCCGTCTGCTTTCGCCGCTTTCTTTCTGCCGTCACCATCAAAAGGCATCGAAGGTAAATATATATACGTATGTGCGTGTGTATAGTGTGTATATAAGCCAATGGGCTAACAAACTAACCTACAAAGTAAACAAAAGCGTTACGCTACAAATGCAAATTTTTCGCACACACTCACACACACACTCGCACATGCTTAAGAACTATAAACAACAACTCATTTAACTGACGCCATGCCCCCATAAAAAAAAAAAAACAAAAACAAACAAACCAACAACAAAGCTCAAGACTGGAAATGGAAAAAAGAAAAGGTGGAAATGGCACACAACAAAGCAAAACGCACGCTTCTAAAGCTATTTGTATAAAATTTTAATCGCATGCGATTTATTTGACTAGGCGCCAAAGTCGCACACATCAGCGCACCCATACACACGCAACAGCAGCGAAAATCCACACCTACACCTGGAAAATGTGAGGAAAAAATTGCTTATATTTTGCAAAATTCTGCTAAATATTTATGAATTTTTTTTGTATTTTTTTATTCTCTATTTAATAATTGAGGAAAGTAATTAAGAAAATAAAACAGAACTTTTCAAAGGAAATATTTGGCAATTTTCTTTTTGGAGATTTAAATTTACTATTTAAATGTATCTTTCATATTTACTTAAACAAATACGAGTTTGTTTTTAGACAACAACACCTGGCCCACTTGTTTACTATTCAAGGCATTATGAAAAATATTTTAAATTGCTCATATCTATAAACTTTGGACCAAGTGTCGACAGTTTGTTTATAATTGCCGAATTAGTGAAAGTTTGCATATGTTCTATATTTATCTCATCAACAAAAAAAAAAACAAAATAAATACAAAAAAAAAATTAACTATTTGTTTATTTTGATTTTTAAAAAATTATTATATTTTTGAAATGGAATACCTACTTTATTAAGCTATTTTAACAAGCCCCACGATCAAATAATCAATTTAGCAATTCTGTACATATTTAATGACATCATTACAAAGTTTAAAAAATATGGGAAATATTTAATACTCAGATTTAATATACATTTTACAATTCAATATTTATCCAAATAGTCCCCAAAACGTGCCATTTAAATTTCAAATTACTCAGCTCAAATTTCCGTGCCATTTAATCTCCGACAAGCAGTTAAGGGGAAACAAACAAACAAATGTTGTGTGCAACAATTGATAAGCACTAAAATGTCTATCGTGCAGTTCGGCCATAAACCATCAACCATCAACCAGATGCCAATTCCATTTAGATGCACAAGCCGATTATAAAAGTCAACTTATGTTGGAATAGTTTTTGCACTCATTCGACATTGATATAACGTGATAGATTAAATTGAATCAGTGGGTCCTTGATTTTACGAGATACAAAATAAAATGTGGGTTGATTTTAAACCGTGAAAAAAATACTTTTTATCTTCTTCTTTGAAAAATAATATGATAAAATATTTTATCATTTCATTTAAATTTTAAATTAGGATAGTTGTAGCCTAAGAATATTTATAAGAAAGATTGAAGAGAAATTCGAATTTTAGTTTATTATGCTGGTCAAACACCTTTTTTTGCTATAAAATGTATTTCTTTTGTATTCCTCAATTTTAAGAGTGTTTTAAGACATTTAGCTACCATCTATTTATATAATCCTTGTCGCAATTTGGCCAACTATTTTAAGTGCTGCCAGCTAACAAGAGCTGCATCTGCACTATAAAATGAACTTGGTAGCGGGAAGCTGGATGAAAAAAACACTTAACGCGCAACTAAGCGACAATTGTTGTTTTGTGTGGCATTTAAAAATAGAATCAAGGTGCGCTCTAGTTTCATTCACCCATACAGGTATACATCCCCCCCTCCCCTAAACTTACACACATAGCTAAAGAGCCTACATAAAAGTGGCTGCTGTTGTTTTGCAAGTGGGAGAATGAGATGAAAAAGGGGGCGGGGATGGCGCAGAAATGTATGCTACACGAAACTGCAAATAGAAAAGTTATAAATAAAATTCACACGAACCAACATTGAAAAAATAAACTCGGAAACTATTAAAAATAAAAGGTCCAAAGTTGATGATGGTTGAAATAGATGGTTATGTTTATTTAAATCATTGATAACTGATTTATTAAATAGTCATGACAGCCAATATTGGAATATGATATTTTATGAAAATATATTTTTAATGCTAAAAATGGTTCTTTTTAGGTTCAGGATTAAAATCACTTTAAAACGCATCTACAAGTATGCAATAATATTTTTTTTGCCTAAGGTCCATGCGTTAATTTTTTCACTGCATACTTTTAGAAACCTTTTTAAGTGATTTGTATATCCATTGTGATTTCTGTGGTACTCCCACTAGCTCGCTGTCCCTAAAAAATGTAAACCATTTTCTTTTCTAATATATATCTCGAAACTATTATTTACCGGTAAAAGGTCAGAACACCTTAGCCTTGGTCAAAAGGAAAACTCCAACGCAAACCCAAAGACACGCGATCTAAAGCAAAATGCGAAGCGCAGCTGTGAGCTGCAAAATGATTCAACGCTTTTCGGCTATAAACTGCCTAATCACTTTTGGTGTCAGGTGCGTGGGCCATTCAATGACACTGGTAATTACTATTACTGGCCCAATCGAATGATATTGTCTTGGCCTAAGTGAGTAATGAGTAAAGGGCGTGACTATCGGCGAACGTTCTGTCTTCGTTGAATAATTAAGGTTGGTCAAGTCAGTTGGCCCTCGTTTAAGTAACTTTCAGTTTCGAACAACAAGTTTAAGAAGAAACCACTTTTACAGGCGTCTAAAAGTATGCTATGAAAACATTAATGACTTTCAAGGTACTTCTGTCTTTAAAATATATTTTTGCCTACTTTTAGACACCTCCTAAAATATTTTAAAATTTATTGATTTGAATATTAAAAAAAAAACATATTTCAGTGCAGTAATACTCTGAACCATTTAAATGGCTTTAAATATATATCTATAACCATTTTGTCCCAGCAAAGGCAACCGCAAGCCATTCCCAGCATGAACATCAATTTGCCAGCATTTGGCGACCATTAATGGTCAACTTATCGTGGAAAAAATACTGCTCCTTTTCCCATGGTTGAGCCCATAAAACATGTGTGTATGTGCGCACACATATGCAACAGCTACATAGGAAAAACGAAACGTTTAACTTTCAAACAGCAACAAACTTGAAATTTATATAGCCAACCGCCAGATGTGTCTATAAAACATCCACATATACGAACATACATTTTGGGTAGATTTTTCTTTTTTTTTGTTTCATCTGCCTTATATTTTTATCGCCAGCTGATAAGAGCAAAGTTTGTCCGAAAGTTAGCGCCTGCAGCCGTAACACGCATACGCCATGTGTTACAAACATCCAAAGGAAAAGAAAAAAAAAGAAAAACGAGAAGAAAGAAACGAAACGAAACGAAATGAAAGTACCAACAATTTCAGAAAAGTTAAATGTCTTTGCTGCCGAGGTTTTTGGTAACATTTTTTAATTGCCCCATGGGGAGGATGGGGGGAAATCCACATTTACAAGCGAACATATGTTGGCAACATGCAATTAACAAGCCAAGTCCAAGCGTTCGGATGAGCACAAAAAATGCGGAAAGTTGAAAAACCCGACTGTAAAGTACCCGTTAAAAGTGATAAAATGTTCTGGGAATTATTAGGAATTTTATTAAAATACGCTATTTTATTAAGCTTTAAAATTACTAAATGGATTCAATAAAAAATCAACTTTATTGGCTTATAAATATTTTATTAATAAAAACTTTTAACTCTGAAATCACCAATAAAAATAAATACTTCTAATAAGAAATAATAGCATAATTTTGGGGCCTTTTAAATTTGATTTGAAAACCGCTATACTTTCTGCGGATACCATAAACCAATAATTTCATATAAATTACTTATTATAAATATAGTAATGCATACTTTTAAACACCTTGGTGATAGACTTTCCCCAATGAATACTCTAGTTTTCTGCTACGAAATAAAAAACCCAGTTGAAAATGCGGCAACATCTATGTTCAGCCACCCACGCAGAGCACTTACAAGCATTAATTACTATGTCGGGCCTGCCAAGTCACCAACGAGCCAGCGAAAAGTTGAAGGACCAACAGCGAAAAAAATATTGCATACTTTTCGGAATTTTTCCCCCCAATTTCGGGCATTTTCCCCGCTTTTCTCGCTCTCTCACTTTTCTGACAAGTTGTATGAGTTGCGAGAGTTGAATGTTTCTTTTTATTGCCCTTGCCATCGCTTTTGTTGTTATTGTACGGCCCATTGTTTTTGTTTTTGGCTAAATTTTTTATTATTTGGTCTGTTTATTGTTCTTGTAGATTTTCATGTTCATTGTGAACATAAAAGTAAGCCAAGCCAACACAAATGTTGAGCAAAACCGAGAAAAGTTAGTTTTGTAGTTGATTTTTCGCAGAGCAGAATTAAGTTGGGGAAAACAAATTCAGAAATATGTAATTGGTTTTTGAGTGTGGGAAAAAAACATGTAAATAGTTTGAAAGAATAAAATTTTTACTTTCGTAGGCCTTAAGAAATCGTAGATATATATTTAAACCTATAATCTATAATCAAATTTATAGTAAATCTGACAGAAAATTATACCAACTGGCAAGCAATTATATCTTCTTAGCCAATTTAACTTGTTTCGATTTAGATTACTTGTTTATTTGGCTCCTTTTCCTTGGCGGAAATAAATTAAGTCAGCTCATAAATTAAATCAATTCAAGCAAAAAAATTGTTGTCCAGTCAAGTTTTGTGGCTCATACACCCACATTTCTGGGCATATTTATAGCTTGGCCAGAAACGCGCTAAGCTTTTGCCTTTTTGGCCAGGAAAAGGGCACCGAATGAATTGGAATGATTGTCTGAAAGTTGGCGCACATCGCCGAGCCGGAAGTTCCGGGGGCCATCAGGACTAGCGGGTGGGAATATCCTCGAATAGATATAGTATATATATCCATCCATGGATCCAAGAATTTGGGTTTTTAGGGGTGGTGGCCATTGTAACGACTTATTGTTCAGAAATTCGCACTGTGAACTGCAAACTCCCACCCATTTGAAGTCGTTGCAACTATTTTGGCAGTTTCCTTGCAACGCTTTTTGTTGGCCTGGCCAACAATGAAGTCAGTTTCTTGTTGGCCATTGCCAAAAATAACTGCATTTTCTGGACGAGGGAGTTACTAAAACTTTCTCCATGGCCCCCGGAAATGCAGTGTGGAAACTTTTTCATTGCTCTCCCTGGGTCTTTTTGCATAGGAATTTTCTTTCTTTCTTGTGCCATAGATTGCATTTTTAGTAAGTCCTAACGGCTGCCAAATTAATGAAAACTGATTGCGCCATAGATGGCCAGTAACTAGCTTCCGGCATCACAATTTCACTTCATCCTTTTCCCTTGGCAAATGCCAAGAATCACATGTGTGTGTGTAGCATGTATCTTGAGCTGATTGCCTTCTAATGCTTGAATGAATCCAAGTGGCCCTATGCCACTCGAAATGTATACAGTTCATGGTTAAGTTTATCATTCCGGCCGACTTTAAGTGCAGGAATTGCTCATCTGCGATTGCTACTTCATTTTGGATGAGGCCACTTCAGTTGCAATTTTGCTGCAAATACTTTTTGAAGAGCTCTTTTTGGGTTCTTGCATGAAAATAATGCGGAAAAATAGGTTTCAAGTTTAGTATAATATTGTTGTAGTAAAGCAAATAAACAATATTTTTAAATATATTTAAATTTCTTTAATATATTTTATATATATTAATATATTTTAGTTCATTAAAAAATCCCTAAAAATATTAAATATTCTCTATTCCTATTTAAAGTTCAAAATCGATTGAGAAAAATTTAAGAAGTCATTGAAATAGTGATAGTATTTCAGTTATAGGACCGATAAGGAAATACATTTAAATCACAACTATTTTTAGACCGTATTTTAAGAGCTATTTTCCCGTGATCCTTGAAATAAGTAATAAAATTCGCTTAACATTAGGTGCCTTATATATTCCTAACGATATCCAGGTGCCAGAAATTACAGGTCGCGTGACGGAAGTGCGATTAGAGCATCAGGAACGACTAATAATGTCCTGGGGCTCGATTCGCTCCTTTGTTGATTTAAGATAGCCGAAAATGTTTTGCCGAAATTGCTTCTCCCCCCTTGTGTTTAACTAAAAAATTATTGCAAACTGAGCGCCAAAATGCCACATGCTGCACGCTGCTTTTCGAGGCTCCTGGGAGTCGTTTGTTATTGTTGCCTCGAGGATTCAGCGGGCTTATCCGGGAGGAGGTGCGGGAGAAAGGGGAGGAGTTCGTGGTTGCCAGCTGGAAAATACCCTCTTAAATTATCGCACTCGTTTCCATTAACAACCGAAAACTAACTGCTGAAAGAAGGGGTGGATTTTCATCAACACTTTTAGCTTTTTAGCTGATTTCCCCAAGCTCTGCTGCTGGCGAAAACTCAAAGCGAGTGTCGGATGACTGAATTAAAACAAAGTTTATGCAGTGCCAAGCTAATAAAGACCCGAACGAACTTTGTTGCATCTTTTTATAGAGTAATGACTTCCTTTTGACTATCTCATAACTCTCTGATAGGCCATTTGTATCTACATTGGACCAGGGCCAACTTCCCTTCATATCTCACATCTCTTGGCAATTGGCAGAATATATTTTGGCACAATTACCAACTGTAATTATGCGTCATGCTGTCAGATCTTTACAGATAATATATACCACATGACGGGATAAAAAATTGAGGGGGAGATATGATTAAAATTATTCGAGGGTGGTTTGAAATCTCAATGAGAAAAGCGAGAAAGTAGGCTACAATTTTATTATTTTTATTTAAGATTTTCAAACATATTTTATAAGACTTTTACAAGATTAGTATATAAATCACTAGTATTATTAATTTCTTTTAAAAAGCAGTCTAAAAGTAGGCTACAATTTTATTTATAATTTATAAGTCCAATGAAAATTTAAGCTTTATTTATCAGTTTTAGACACCTTTAAACAACATAAATAAATTTATATTTTTATACTCTATTCTCTTTTAAATTGATACATTTTATTCTATAATTTTTGCTATTTTTCCTATTATTATTACTCACCGTGAAGAGCAAAAATTAATTGCAAATTTTAGTTAGAATATCAGCTTCCATTAGTTTTGGCAAAACACATTTGTGTCACCATTCATCAACATGTTTATGTGAAAACTGTTTAATGATTAACAAAAGCATTAGGCTGGTCTAAAAACCATATATCGATTTGCATGTCAGCCAACGAGGTTGATGTGTCTTGTTTAAGTGCCGTCATGATTAATAGTTGAACGTTTGGAAAACAATCAGTCCATTATCTCGAATCCCCAGCAGACTCATGTCAACATCAAAGTGCACACACACACACAGTATCCCGTCTAATCTGTGGGAAATGCATTTCCATTTCGGCACTTGGGATCGCTGCCTGTGCCTCCCTGTTCATTATTTGCCCATTTAACATTAGTGGCCTGATTTTGGCCAAGAGCCGGATTGAAAAGTGTTGAAAGCTCCACTGTCGTTATCGCTTGCCTTGGTGGAAAGCCACGAAAAACCCACGAAAAAAAAAATGGCATATAATTGGCGTTGATTTATTGTCTTTGGTAGGCGCAACGAGATTCGCCCACGAACCAAAACCTTATGGGCGAATGCCAACAAAAGCTTAGGCAAAAAAATTCAATTGTTGTAGTTCAGAGCGCGGCAATTGGCTCCGGCCCCCGAGAAAAAAATATGATATACCAACCCAGATATATCCACAATTTAATAATACTCTCGAAATTGTAGTGGCTCTGTGGTTTTTGCGGTTGCGTGACGGATCGTTTCAGTTCTGAAGGTCCCTATTTAGATATCTCCGGGCTCGTTTCGTTGCCTTTCGAGCTTGGCACTCCTCTCATTGTGCCAGTCTGTCTAAGTTGTCCATGAAAGTGGCATGAAAACAGCAGGAAATGACAATGGAACAGACTAGGAGACGTGAAAACCGCACAGTGTCATTGGAAAGGCTAAGAACTAGGAATGAAATGTAGTAATTAAAAGAGTTACGAAAGATTCTGATATAAATACACAAAAAAAGATCATATATGATCCTATAGGAACTAAAATATTCTAAATTCTTAACTAATGGGTTTTAAAAATATCTTAATAAGATCAGTATTACATTAATACTGTCAAAAGTGTTTAGATAGAACTATTAATATAGAAATTCATTTCAAAATATAAAGTTTATAATATTCAGGAAGAAATATTTCCTACAGAGTTCAAATATTATATTATTTAGTATTAATCTAATACCAAACTTTTATGCTGGACCTAGAATAATTTTAATACAACCAGTTTTAAATGATAAACTATGGGGTTTTTTTTTTAGTATTTTTTAAAGGAAAATCTTTTGTAGAAGAATTTCTTATTGTCCCTTCTCAACAAACCAATAACCACCTCAAATAATAGATTTATAAATTAAAATTTTCTTTTAATAAAGCCAGCTATAAACAAAAATTTAAATAATTTCTTGTTGATCTTGGCCAATATTAAATGATTTATATCTAAATTTAATCTTTATTTATTGAGTTTTCCTGTTAAATAAAACATTTATCGTATTTGCAAATCATTAAGAATGGCTCTACTGCTGCATAATTTCATTTAAATATAAATACTCGTTTGCGTTGCCTTTCCCCCGCCAGCAATGTCAAATATTATTTTGTATAAATACACAAACCACTGTTGACAATTTCAGTTTGGCCAAAAGAGTGGGAGGCCGCCTGGCGTGCGTTCTTGTTTAGTTTTAGTTTTTAGCTTTATTTTTCATCATTCGAGTGGCATTGCATGACTGCATGCAAGTCGGTTCTCGCTTCTCGGTTCTGGCCTGGCCAAGCCTTGTCCTTGCCTCGAATGCTGCCTGCTGCTGCTGCTGCCGTTGTCGTTGCCATTTATAAGTTTAAGTCCTGACATGCCACCAGAGGAGGACCCACAAAGCCCCCCAAAAGTCCCTCGGAATCCCCGGCAACTTGGCAGCAACAAGAACAACAACCACGCACAAGCGCACACACACACACAACACAATTAGACAAATGAATAAACATACCGTTCTTGGCAAAGAAAATTTGCATATCCCTTTTGCCATCCAACTTAAGTGCATTCTGTGGAAGTATTTCGTTTGGAAATCAGCAATTGGCTAATAAGGATTTTCGCATTATAACGTTTACACTCTGACCTGGTTTAATATTTAATTAGCTTTGCCCCGGCAATGAATGGATTCGATTCGCAGTCGGTTGCCCGGTTATTCGAGGGTGTTCGTGCGCTCTTTGCCGGAAGCACATGTCGTATACGTGATATTTGACAAACATTTTACATGCCCAGGCACACACAATCGCACAGGCACCCACACACACACACAGGCCCGAAAACTGCATTTGAAAGTTCAATGTGTGTGTGTATGGCCTGGGAGTGTTGAAAAGGAATGTTACAGAGAGAGAAAAAGTTGCTTTGTATTCTAGTTTTTTTTTATATATTTTATACCGTATATAAAAATTTCTTTATGTTAAGTTATTAAGTAAACTCAATCCTAGAAATTAAAAAAAATTGTATAAATACTTTATTATTGAATTTAAAAATGTAATATTAAAAAAAAATTTTTACTCATATATCTTGAGACTTAATTAAAGTTGGGCACTTACTTAAATACAGTCTAGTAATTATTTTCTTAAAAAATCAAATCTAATAATTTGTATATTTTTTTCTAAGTGCATTAGGGGAAATTCTGACCATGCTAAAGGCGTGACTCCAACATGGTTTCAAATGTTGTAAAATGCAGGCAGTTGCACGCTTTTGCACTCCCCCACTTTTCTCTCTCTAGCCCTTTCCCACCCTCATTTTCCTGTCATTTTCCCGCACTTTTCCCATCGACTGGGCCACAGAGATTTGTGCAGAATAGAGTCATGAAATTAGTTGGCTGCAGCTCGAGCAGCTAAGTATGACATTGTAGTCGGTTTTATGGCTCTCTTCGCTTTTAATGCTATTTATGCTAATGGCAAAGACCATTTAGCAGTTACTTGTGGCTTAAAGAGCTCGTTTGCCCGGGTTAAAGTTATTGATTCCACTTCGAGTTTGACTCGCGGAGAAGGCATAAATATTTAAGACTTACTTTGGCGATTTATAAATTATTTATGCATTCAGCAAGAAAGTGCGGAAGAGCCTGAAAACCGTAAAGCTACTGGGAAATTAAGTTTCGCGCTGAGAAAATTTTGGCAAAACTTGTCTTGGGGTATTCTGATTTTTGCAGGTGGTGGAAAAAATTAAGATTAGTTAGGGGAGATATATAAAATAATTCTTTTTTATAAAAAAGTAATGAGAGAAGTTTTAAATTGAAGAACAAATAGATAATATTGAAGGTGAATATTAATACTGCTAAATTATTTTCACAAGCTTTTATGTTGTTGTATTTTAATTCGTGTTTTTAATAGTATTTCAGTATTTGATCTATAACTTTCTAGGTATTCCTAAATCTTGTTCCGACTAGAAAAACCCGGCAAACAGAAAATTAATGTATCAATTAGCCCTCAGGTTAAAGTTGAACTCATGGAAACTAGGATGAGTGGGTGAAAGGAAAACCTTGAGTTTACAGAAATAGAAAGCTGCGAAAAAAGGAATATAAATACTTTTACTTGGATTAAAACTGTCAAAGCTATTTCCTCTCGAAGTGACCCCGTTTTTTGGTCTATCTACCGCTTAATCAATTCCAACTGAAAAATAGCCGTGACGTCGGAAATGGAAGTCCCCTTTCCACCCTTTTCCCGCCCTAAGCTAACAAGGGTTTTCTGTGTGTGCGAGTGTGGGTGCAAATAGAATGGAAATGCAAAATGGAAATAGAGTGCACTATAGGCTGGATGACCACTTTAGGTGGCCAAAAGTCATTTTTTGAAAGTCCTTAAAATTAAGATACAATGACGTCATTCTGTTAGGATAACATCAGAGCTTAATGTTACGTACCAGAAATTTTAACAGAGGCTCGCGCTGTTAAGGTACAGGCTGTTAAAAAACAGCTGTTGGCAGTGTTGTGAACATGTGCGATTTTTGGCGAGTACAACAATTAAATAAAAATTAATAAAAAGTGCATTAATCGAAGTGTTTAAAACGCAATATATAATGGCATCGAAAGATAGTGGTTTGTACTTTGTGTTTGTGATGTCCAACTGTTGGAATTGATCGTGCTGTCCATGTAATTGAGTGTTTTTAACAACCATTCGACGTGTAGTAAAATGAAATAAATACTAATCTTTAAATAGAGTAACAAAACGAATGCGACCTAGTTTCATCTTAATATTTATACTGTGTTGTAGTGTATTCAATTCTTTTTCATATGAATGTAATCTCAAAGTCCACTTTTGCCCACTTTCTGCGAAATTTCACTTTTCAGGTCGCAACCTCAAGTTTCAAAATGAAGAGTTGCTTGACATTTGGAGGTCTGCTGCAACGAGCAGTGCAAAGAAGGTGGCAATTTTAAATAGATTTAAAGCATCGATGGCTGGTACTATTACTGATGCTAATGAAAAATATTTAGAAAAAGATAGCCAGCAATTTTGCCACCGTGTTTCCAAAAAGTGGATCAAGTGTAAAAGCAACTTGAAGCACTTCAGAAGCAAATATGCAGCGTGGCTAAGTTCGCATACTACAATTAGCATTAAAAAAATGCCGAGGGTAGGACGACCTATATTGCCATATATGTTGTCGAGCGCCAGGAGCCAGAGAAGAAAGGCATCCTCTTTAGTTAAGTCCACTTCAGGCAATATTAAATTCTTAATTCAAACAGCGAGTGCGGCTGCTCGTAAGGGCGGTAAATACGACCTTGCGTATATTTTAAAGTTATTGGCTATATGCCCAGAAAAAGCGAAGAGCATGCGCCAACTAATATGTCAACCGGTCGCCAAATTTGATAAAATATCCGTCAACGAGGCACTGGCCCTTCTTTTGGATCAAAATTTAACAAAGCAACAATATATCGCAATTAGGGAGCAAACAAAAAACCAGATACTTCCATCGTACTACGAGGTTGCTAATAAAATGATTCCAAAGTATCCGAAACAAAAGCTGAGGTTCCTTTGCAAAGCTTGTTGAACCACACAGCTGACCGGATTCTAGCACTTCAAAAAGAAGTTGTTAAGAAAATAATGGAAGATCAAGGCACCAACATTTTGATAGTCGAGCTAATTCTAAGCTATGGGTTCGATGGAAGCTCAGGCCATTCCAGTTATAAGCAAGGATTCTCAGATATAAATAACGTTGATATCGATGGTAGTATATTCGCCACAACAGTTACACCTTTGCGAATGATTGATGCAAGCGGTAATATAATATGGAATAATCGAACACCACAATCAGTCAGGTTCTGTAGACCTTTAAAGCTGGAATTCGTAAAAGAGAGCAAAGAATGCATAATAAATGAACATAAAAACCTAGAGGAACAAATTTCATTTTTACAGTCTTCCAAATTAGTTTTAGATGATGGGAAAACGGTTTACATTAAGTTCCGTTTACACTTGACCGTCATAGATGGGAAAGTGTTAAACACATTGACAGGCACTAGGTCAAGCCAATCCTGCCCTATTTGTAGGGCAACTCCATTGGATTTCTTAAATAATACAAACTTTAAGTGTGAAAAGTTTTTGCCACATCAGGATAACTTAAAATATGGCTTAAGTCCACTCCATTGTTGGATTCGCTTTTTAGAATTTATAGTAAAGGCCAGTTATAAAATAATTTTAAAAAAGTGGAGAATTACTAATGCTGAAGATAAGAAAATAATGGAAGAAAGGAAAAAAATCATTCAACATTTATTTTGGGAAAAGCTTTCGCTTAAAATTGATAAGCCAAAGGTCGGAGGATGCGGCAGCACAAATGATGGCAATACTGCTCGTCGAGCCTTTAATGCACCTGAGACATTTGCAGAAATAACTGGAATGGATCTTACTTTAATAAAAAACTTAAGATACATTCTTATAACCTTATCATGCCAATTGCCCATAAATGTGAAAAAATGTCAAAGTTTTTGCTATACTACGGCGGAAATTATTATACAAAAATATCCTTGGCTTCCCATGACCGCAACGGTCCATAAAATCCTCGTTCACGCAGGTGATATTATAGAAAATACTATACTTCCTGTGGGATATTTCGGAGAGGAGGGTGCTGAGGCCAGAAACAAGATTTATAAATCGGATCGACTCCATCATGCGAGGAAAAGCAGTCGAATCCACATTTTAAAGGACGTATTTCACAGATCCTTGGATACATCAGATCCAATAATCTCATCTGTCAACTTGGCTAACAGGATCAATGTGCAGCACAGATTGCGGCTCCCGAAAGAGGTTTTAGAATTGTTGGACAGTCCTTTAAAAAGTTCTGAAGACAATTTCGAAAATATGGATAACGATACACTTGAGTTCAGGGACATGGAACTTGACACCGAAGAAGATGTAGACTAGGTGCGAATGTGAAACATTACTTTCATTACCAATTTTAATAAAAATATTACCTTTCAGGTCTACAGCTTAACGGTTTTTAATGCTTCGGGAGTAACATGTGAGTTCAATGATATTTATGTAATTCCTGGCACAAGGGGGCGGTGACACGCCTTTTTTTTCAAAATATGTTCCTTGACTTATTCTGAGCCCAAATCAAAAAGACGGACTTAAAGATTTCGTTTTTTTAAAGCTAAGTTTCAATTTCATTTTTTTTTTAATTACTTTAAGTCACTAAACATGTAATTCCTATAAAAAAAGGGCGGTGCCACGCCCTTTTTCTCAAAATATGTTCCTTTGCTTATTATAAAGCAATATCAAAAAACAGAACCCAAATATCTCGTTTAGTTTTTCAGTTATTAATTTTGGCCACAAAAAGTGGTCATCCAGCCTATAGTGGAGTGGAAATAGTCTGCAGCACACTCTTTTTGACTTTTCGCTGATAAATATTGAAGTGCTGTTGAAATTTGTCAGAGAGTAAAAACGGGAAAAGTTCGCCGAAGATTTGATTTAAGCTGCTGCAAGCGAGTCGTTGCAAGAAAATTCAATTTGTGGATTTATGGGATTTTATTTGCCGATTGGTTTTATTATGAGGAATGAGCGATTAACGTAATCAAATAGTCACTTTGGCATGGGTAGAAACATTACCAAGTAATTGCTGTCAGTGTTTTTATTAGAATAATAAGTATTTATGGCCGTTTTAGTTATCTAATAATATTATTGATTTTTGTGTGATAAATTTAAAAACACATAAAATGCAATTGAGGTTAATAATGAAATAAATAAACCATTTATAATTAATTTTTGATTTTGGTTTTAGCTTCTACACCCAAAAAAAAGATCATATTTGTACATTAATACTAAACTATTCCTATTCACTGCCTATTCATCACCTATTCACTGTCTATTCACTGCCCATTTTTATCACACGCTCATTAAATTTAAACTTTTGGTTATTTTTTTGGGTGTAGTTAATTTAGTAATATTGGTCTCCTAGTCTTGTTTACTTGTTTATTTACTCTTGATTTAAGTGTGTTTGTTTTCCTTGAGACTAATAACACTTCAATAACAACGTAAACAATGCAACTCAATATCTTTAGCTGATTTGCACTGTGTTTATGCTGTCGAAACTAAGCAAATCCACTGTTGGAATAAATTCGCATTCAATTCATTTGCATGCAAAGTGCTCATTAATTTCATCTGGCCACCAGTCTTGCCACGCCCCTCCTTCCGCCCTCTTTTTGTGGCCTGCAGAAATTGCAGCGAAGGTAAAGGTGCTGCAAGTACGCCAAAGAGCGCGCATAACTCGATTCGCCTTTGATTTATGGTACGCAATAATAATCTTCATTTGCATGTTGCCTCAGGCGGTGGGAGTCAACAGGGCGTATACTCGATGTGCTTATATATAAATGGTGTAAATGTGGCTGTGGGCCCAAAGGTAGCTGCCACTACGAGTTGCACTTCCGGCAGCTGCAAGTGTCCTTGCCCCGGCTTACTGCACTGATTTATGTGAACCGGCAAAAATTACGTTTAAGTTATGGTTCTGTATGAAATTTAAAATTTTTATTATCCATAAAATTTTAAAACCCCTATTTTCAGGAAAAAACAAATTTTTTAAACCATTCTAATAAGATTTTTGTACATTTTTAGTTTAGAATTTTCAGAATTATTCAGTAATACATTAAAATTTAAAGTATTTATCACTGTGGCTTTAATAAGAGATATTAAGATAATTAGATGTGCCTAAAAGTAGACAGTAAAAATATGTAGTCGCTTTTAAAAAAAATTCTACTTATTTTTTTCACTGCCACCTCATATTAAAATTTGTTCCAAAACTATACTTATGTTTTTCCACAGTGTAATATCTATCTCACCTGCTCTCCCCTTCCATTTCGTTATAGCAATGGTTGCCTCATTAGCGACTTAGCAGAATGGCGTAAAGGAAACCGCTACCAAAAACCACCAAAATAAAGGAAAAGGATACGCTGAAAGGGATTCGAGAGCAGCAGCCGCTGAAAAGGTGGAGAACCCATAAAAAAAAGGACAAAGAAATTGTATACCTACTCACAGCGAATTTTTCGGCATAATGAGTTCGCTTTTGCGCCCCTAAAAACCGGAGCACCTCAAATGCAAATTGATATTAAGCCGCCAATCATAATCAGCACCGAAATTAATTAAGCACGGCAGCCAGTCAACACAATAAGTAAGGAGCAACCATGGCCTCGCCACCGGAGAGTCCCATCGAGGAGGTGGTCTATGAGTTGGAACACACTCGAGTGCCTAAGCCCATTCCCGTCGCCCTCGAGGATCTGTGCCGGCAGACCAAGTTCACCAAACAGGAAATACGGGTCATGTACAGAGGATTCAAAACGGTAAGAAAATAAATAAATATAATAATTTTATTAAGAAAATTAATATAAAAATTATTGGAGTTTTGAAAACGCTTAAAAAGGGGTCTAGAAGTAGGCTTTAATAAAATGTTCATTTTTCACTGCCTACTTTTAGATGTTTTTAAAAAGGCTTTTAAATCCCGCTATGGTAAATTAAATTTAAAAGCCTTCTAAAAATTTAGAGGCTATATAAAAAATCTAGAAGGTAATAAAAAGATTTTTAAATTGTACATTCTTATAAATGGCAGAGCAAAAGACAGAATATATGACAAAAATTCAGCAAGGAAACTTTTTTCATAACATCCCCTTCCGCTTCACACAAATAATACAGCTCTCAAGTTTATGATCCAAAGACAACTTGCTGGCCAGCTTTGCGACGTGAAAAAGAAAGCTCCTCGAATGGCTGTCCTTTTAATGCACACGCGTTTTGAATTTCATTGCAAATGAATTCGCTCCTTGTTAGCGATTGTGTGTGTCCAAGCACTTTGCCACCAAAGAGTGCGGCAAATGGCCAACTCAGCGAAAAAGTTTCAATATGTGGGTCAACAAGAGATGAGCTGGGGGGGTCAAGTAAATGGATAGTTTGAACCAGAGTCAGTTTGGCTCACTCGGAGTTTGCCCTATTGACAGTTTGGCCCATTGATAGTTTGTCTTTGTGACATTTGGCTCGCTGATAGTTTACCTTAATGATGATTTTGCTTCTTTGTTGATATGTGAGTTTTAGTACGGAGTTCCTAACTCATTTATTTAATATTATGAATGTATTTAACTGTGAAGAATAATCATTTTTGGCAACCAAAAATACTTCTAAATCCAAAGCTCTCATAAGTTATGCAAGATTCCTCGCGGTCTAGTCCTTTTGGCCCTTTCGGAATCCAGTGTCATTACATTTGCCTTTTTCCTTATTAACCGAGCAAACACTTTCATGGCGATTTCTTTCTTATTTTTTTCCTTTTCGCAGGAATGCCCCGAGGGCGTGGTGCACGAGGATTGTTTTAAGGATATTTACGCCAAATTCTTTCCACATGGCAGTAAGTATGTCTGCGTATAAATGTCCCCCATTTAGGGTGTGTGTATGTGCGGGCGCTGTCGCTAAGGTCCTATGCTTTTCCTTTTTATAGTTGCGCGTCATAAAGCGCCATTTAAGCGAACATTTTGTCCTTGCAGCAGCTGCGCCAAAATACCCCAAAACCCCCAAAAAAAAAAGAAAAAAATCACCCTGACACGCCTCCTTTTGCTATTTCTATTTATATAGATTCGAGTTTATACGCTCATTATGTGTTCAAAGCGTTCGATGTTAATTGCAATGGCGCCATTAGTTTTCGGGTAATTACTTCTCATTATAATAACATCTACGCAACCTTTGGCGCTCATACCTATTTATACATTTTAATGATTATTAGGATTTACTGGTCACCTTGTCGACACTGCTGAGGGGCTCGGTTTACGAGCGACTACGTTGGACCTTCAAGTTGTACGACCTGAACGGCGATGGAAGGATCAGTCGCGGTGAACTGAGCGAAATCATCTTGGCCATTCACGAGCTTATGGGTAGGAGACCACATCAGCCTGAGGAAGATCGCAAGGCGAGGGATCAGGTGAGAAAAAATATAATATATTAAGTTTTATAATTTCTAGGGACCTATAAGCTATTATAAAGGTTTCTTAAATTAATGTAGCATTCTTTTAGATACTTTTATATTTAAATTTTACTAAAATGGTGTTTAAAAGTTTTAAATAAAAAGATCATTTTGTATCTTACAAAAATCCATAATTTTTTCGAACAAAAATATATTGTAGCATACTTTTTAACACCTTTACAGATTTATGAAACATACTTTAATTTATTGTTCTTAAATAATTTTAGACGTTATATATGAATTCTAAACTGGTTTCTTTCCAAATTATGCCCTCGGAAAAAGGTTCTTTTGGCCTTACACAATCCAAGTACTAAGCTTTAATCACGTCGCTCAAAAGCTTCATTCAAATGGCGACAGTTGCAAAGCAAAATCCATGTTTATCTCGAATGAGCGTCACGTTCTAGGCTTTTCTGCTTAAATATCTATCTGCATATTCATCGCACTTCCTCTGACGCAGATTTGTATGCTTCGTTCTTTATGCAAAAGCCACACTTCATAAAACGTGCAGCATCCGCTGACGTTAGTCGGGCGCACAGTGCGTATGAGTAATTATGATTGGGAACACACTGAAGTACGTCTATACATATAGAATGCATAAGATGGGAATCGAAATTGCATCGGCAGTGGGTGAAAGCCGAGTGAGGCGAAAGCGGAAGCTTTCATGTGCGGAAACAGCAGCGGATATTTTACTTAATGATGAAGGTTTCACGTTTTCCCGTTGATCACGCTTAAATGAAAATGCCAATGAAAAGTCGCTGAAATTGAAGTGAGGGATTAAAGTGGAAAGGGATTTCTGACAGCCAAAAGCTGTGCAATAATAACAAAGGAAATTGGTATTAAGAGTGCTTTACTTTGTTTTCGGTTTTTATAGGCCTCAACATAATTGAAAACTTAACTCAATTGACATATTTTACTGCATCTCAAATAAAATAATAATATTAAATATTATAAAAAATATTTTTTAAAACAAAATGTAACCAATTTTTTCTTTTTTTTATTAGGTCGATCGTGTGTTTCGCAAACTGGACTTGAATCAGGATGGCATTATAACGATAGAGGAATTTTTGGAGGCATGCTTGAAAGACGATTTGGTAACGCGATCGCTGCAAATGTTCGACAACGACCTTTGATGACAAGAGGGCGAGCTTGAGCCAGGGCTACGCAATTCCAGGACTATAATATCCCTTATAGATCTTTAAATGCAATAAGCAACGCTAAGAAATTGACAAACCAATAAGAAAAAAAAACAAAAAAATATTAAAAAAAAAAAAATACAAAGAAGGAAAGCCCCAAAGAAGTATGCAAAGTAAAAACACCAGTGAAATTGATGGAAAACGAGGAAATGAAACATATTAGTAATTAATATTAGTTTAGGCAAAATATCGAAGGAAGAAATCTTTAAACTTTATGAGTGTGTTATTATATAACTAACGATGAGGTCGACGAAGATTGATTATAAAGAATATGTAATTTTTTGAGCATATTATGAATTTAATCCTGCCGTGAAAAGCGAATTGGTCTTATATATGTATTTACTATATAAATATATATATGTACGAGATAACTGTATGTGTAAATGAATTTCATTTCGAGAACAAAGCTAAACAAAACCACCAAAACCAAAAGTTTGATTCAGGAATGGAATTGGTATACCGACAACAACAAGAGAAACCGAGCTCTCAACACGATTTACTTTACTATAAATATGCGTAAAAAATAATAGAGTACTAAAATATAAATTTACACTTAGCAAAATGAAGTATTACCAACCGAAATGAATTTTGTATTGAGATTTTTCAGATTCTCTTCTTTTGCACGTGCTAAATTATAAATTTAATCAGTTTGAACCATTTTCTTCACTGTCAATTAAAACATTAAATACAGAACATGCGCGATAAATTAAATTAATTCAGACTGTGGAATATTCTATTAAAGTCATTTCTGAATGTGTGTGCTCATTTGTTTTGCATCAACTAATTGAATTTACAATTTGTCTCGATAAATTGGTTTAAAAAGGCAAAAAATAGATACTATATAAACACATGAATAAATAATGCCTGGGTGTTGTGTGCCCAACCAACCACCGATATATAAAAATAGCACTTGACAATTACGGATTATTTAATATTTATACAAGGCCGTGTTGATTTTTTAATGTTAACTGCAATTCACAACATGACTCTTCAATTAAATTACATTTTTATTAAATTACAAATGCCAGGAGATACATATATATTTACACACAAATAGGCGAAGGTTTGTCCGGTTTTCCCCGTAACGCTCCCACATTTTACACACCCTATGTACTTCATCAGCACCCCCCATAAAGAGGGGGGCCCTTCAGGAATAGACGACAAAAGTTGTGCAGCGAAATGAAAATGTAGCATAATAATGGAACGAGAGAGCGTTTTTATAAAAACTCATACACAAAACATTGAATGCTTAATTGTGCATCGACAAGACAAGACAATCAATGTGGTTTGATATTTCCTATTTCCTCTTTTAGTTGTACACATTGTTCTTCCATTGTTGCTTCAAACAAACAAACAAAAACATATTTCTGTATGGAAAAAAGCCTTAAGCGATGAACATTAAGAAATGGAATCAGTGGTTTATTGACGTCAGAACCTTTTAATTTAATTATTCAACTTAGCAGGTGTGTCGTTTAAAGAAGAAAATATCTAATTGTTGGGTTTCAAAGCTATGCCAACGGTAATTATTGAATTTAAAGGCTTAACATAGATTCCACCATAATGTAATTTCGGTTGAATCGAAGCTTCAGCAAGCCTACTAATATTTTTAAAGTATTCTTCAGATTTTTCGAAAACAGGGTTCCAAAAACAAGAAATGAAACCATCAGTAAAAAAACCAAAATACTCCCATCAAACGGCAAAGCCATTTTATGCGATTCCATCATCAAATAATCTTAGCGTTTAGTAAATGTGTTGAACAAAAACATTTTGTTGAATAACTCTAATCTATGCGACCTACTCGGTAAACCACCCACAATTTCTAACTCTTAAGAAACGATCTATGCAATATGAACGTACACTGTCCAAAATGGCAAACTAATTGATATTAACCTATCATTCGAATTGAAGGAAAGCTAAGTGTCTAACTAGTCAACATAATAAATAATGAAATTGAAACGCTTATACCTAATGTTAAAACTAATGTAACACTAAAGATATTTATTTAACCAACCGAATTGGAAGATAATGTTATGATATCGGTTTTAGCTGCTAAATGTCCTGGAATATCCACTACGCTATGTCGAGATCAACGTTTAATTGTTACTAGCTGGATGGAATGGAAATCGAAGTCGAAATCTAAATCGGTTTCCGATACCAGAACCTAATATGTGTAACTAAAGTGTAGTAAATAATTTTTAGCATTACTTTTACAACTACGTTTAATTCGTACTTAGTTGAAACTAAATTTAATCCAAATGTACCTATAGTAAATGTAAATTACGATAATAATTTTCAGCCTAAGCGATTTGTAAATGAAGCCCCAGGTGTTGATTCCCAAGCTACCATCGAATGACATCCAGGAAATCTAAAAGTTAACTTAATAAATGGTTTACGCTATCCCTATGATACATAATACATGAACAGAAACTTAACAAGAGGAAACGTGGTTAGTGATTTGGATTGTTTATAAGTACATGATAGAAAAACCCTCTAAGCGTTTATTAAAGAATAATACAACAACAATAACTATTCGATAATACGACATGACAAATCCATCTATGTGTAAATTTAATTACTTTAATTGTCTAAAGATCCTGATAATTACTTTTAACATTCATTATTCCAAACAATTTTGCAATCAAATCTGAACTATTTGTTGTCAACTTTCCAAATAAGTGTTTCACTTTGCTATAACATAAAAATGGAAAAACAGAGAGTATGATTAAAACTTAATCCACTAAAAAGTACCTTTAGTTAAATATTGTCAGCTTAGGAAACTCCTAATGAATGCTACATTTTAGTAGGTCCTATGAATGCTTAATTTCGAGAACACCTTCATTCTATTTTCGGTCTACCTTAGTTTTTAGTCTGATAAATAAAAATATAATTAAACAACAGACAAAAATAAAACAGTTCTTATGCCACTTAAAATAAAAACAAAAATTAAGAAAAAACATTGAAAGCATGCCCAAAACAAGATGGGTAAAAAGTAAAAGAGATAAACAATTTTAATAAAAATAACACTTTAATTATGTAATTTTCTCGTGTCTTTTGATTATGAGGTCCAAATATTTGGTAATAATGATAGATATATTTTACAATCCCAAGAAAACAATTTGAAATATTTTTTATTGTACGTTTATTTGAAATATCAGTTTTTATGCCGCTGTTTTCTATAATTTATCTCAATTATCCATAATGATTCAGTATTATCTGTACCTCTGTGTTGTTATTATGTTGTTAAATACAGATCTTGAGCATCGTTTATATTGCTTAAATTTTCAATTGTATGATAGATGCCTTTCTAAATGTGCATTTCTTGTCATACAAACTATTTAGTTTCCATATGAAGATGCTGCGTTGATTGTATTGTTTGAAGAGTAGATTTGTAATGTTTTTTTTGGTTTTGATTTTAGATGTTGATGAAGTTTTGTGCTATAAATATTATGCTACGTTCAATGCTGCTTAATTTTTAGAGAACATTCAAATTTGAAGATTTTATTTCCTAAACATTCCATTGTCTGGCTACAAATCCAACAGATGAACGTGAATTTTATGAGGCTTATCTCTTAGGCTAGAACTTTATACTTTTTATTTGATTTAACTTCATGAAATTCCGCACGTAACTACTTACTAAGAAATTTTAAAATAAATAATTTACTTTAGTGTGTAAATTTAAATACAATATATTTATTTTAATTTTTTTTTGCGTTTCTTGGTTGTAAATTTAATATAATTTTGTCCTTGGATTTGGTTTCTTGTAGATTTAATTTATTTAAACGTTGTGAGGGGGTACAATGTGTGACGTTCAGGCTACGCTTAACTAACAACAAAATTCACATATAACAACAATAAAATGAAAATGTTACAAAAAATATATATCCTTTAATTAGTTTATGGTGTATGGTAAAAATACAATGTAAATATAGAGACTTTTTGTTTCGTTCGTGTGTACTTTTCATTTAACATTTTGTGCTGCTTCTCGGTTTCCCACATAAATAGTTGCCCTTGCACGAGGATTCTTAAATAATAAAATATTTCGATGCAGGTAAGTTGGATTCGAAAAAATCGGTTCGTTTCGAGTGTGTGGGATTAAAAAGTTTGCGAATTAACAGCATGGCCCGCACTTACTCAAACTAATTTTTAAGCCCCGGCAGTTTTTAGGATTAAAATCTTCCGATACGTTGATCAAGAAACGATAATATCCACTGTGAGGTTATACAATTATGGACCAATTTACTGCTTCGGGTTAGTATGAGTTACAAATTTACAGAATGCTGCTTGTCAACAGAATGGCCAACACTTACTTAATATTTTCTAACATTTTGTTTTTGCTCCTTTGCTAATGCTCAAATAAATAGGTCATAAATAAATTAAATTACAATTTTGTAAATACATAAAATATTTGGCATTTAATTTCGCGAAGCTCTACGAATTGAATGGTATTCGATTTTTAGCACAACAATTTGCACAAGTTTAAGAAGTGATTTGAAACTATATATTTCGGGCTGGGTCTTTGGATGGCAATGCGTTTTAACCAGAACAAAAATCTGTCAATCATTCTCATTCTTGTGGAATGCTGTTATCATATGTCACATACGTATATATGAGTTCATATATCTTTTGGCATTGTGTTAGCATACAAAAATGGCCACAGAAAAAACCAAATTGCTAATCGATTCGAAAGTCTTATACGGGGGAAATAAATATTAAAAGAAATTTGATTGCTTTTCCTTTTTATACATTATTCCATTTGTTTTGGCCTTTAACATTATACTTTTGTGCTTATGCTTTGATCTATATATTTAATATATAGTATGTATCTATGAATTTGAAACTTTTTCGCTAGACTAAGTATTATGGAGCTGCTTATGTTGTTCTCACATATATGGAGTTTACTGTCTGTGTTTTGTTTGTGGTAGAAATATTTTGTTAAAAAAGTGTTTTTGTTTTTGCGCTGCTGGCATATCAAGTTCATATAAAGTCGATACCGAGACTCCTGTGGATATTGTGATTTAAAAACATTCCACAAATTCCAAAAAGTTCATACATCTCAAATACAATTGCTCAGCTTTCCCGTGTTGTTTTTGTTGTTTTCGCTTGTCTTCTTGTTAAAAGTACTACAAAATTGTGTTGTTGTCAGTTGTGTTGTTCTTGTTGTTAAAGTATTGACCAGGGAACACCGGACATTATCTCTCTAGCCTTCGCTGCTAAATGCTCTTCCCCCATTCGCACACACGTCTTCGTTCAGTAATAACGCTCGCTATGCATCCGTTTCGATTTGGTTTGTTAGTACTTCTCATCGTCGGTGATTTCCCTATGGGAGTTCTGTAATTCTCAGGCCTTGTAGTGCTGATTCCTCACCGCGCAGCACAGGCTCAGGGCGAATGTGAGGGACAGCAGCTCCAGCAGAATGACAGCGGCGGTGACGGCGAAAATAGTGACCCAGTTCTCGTAAATGATCTCAATCAGTTTGTCCACGCAGCCCTGAAAACAGATAAGTAAGGAACTCATTAATCGGTTTGTATACAAGTGCTTTCAGTTTTCATTCAGTTTATTTACTGGATCTACTCTTACAAAATCCCTCATACTCAAACTGACAGACCGAAGTTTGAGATGCGTTTGGAATATCAATATTAATTAATACGTTTTCATCGTCTTCGGATTGACGGGCGTGAATTTTTATTAACCCAGGCGCTGAGAGCCAGCAGACCGCAGAAGGAAGGATTATTAATTTTTATGGCCAGAAACGGCGATAGCGATCGGTCAGCCAAGAAATTACGATTCAGACACACCTACCAATTGAGTTTTGATGGTTTTTCGGTAATTCAATGAATCGATGAACGAGTGTTGAAAGAATGGTAAATTTAGGGGGGATTTACGAAGAAAAAGAAACTATAAAAATATCACTAAGAGTCAGCCAACAAGTTGGTTTGGATCTTTTGAATGGATTATTCATTTCCTTTTCTTTTTTTGTAATTTAGGAAAATACATAAGACGCAGAATTTTAAAAATATACCCTACTCTCATACATTTTCTGTCGGTCATTAGTAATTGATAAGCATTTAACATAGAATTGAATATGAATAATAATTACTAATTCAACTCTGATTACCTGCTGATAAATGGCATTGTTCAATGGACCACCAAATTTCAGCCGTCGCGACAGCTCGCATTCATTGTCCTTCAGATTGTCCTTGCAGCAGGATTCGGGTATGTTATAGAAGACATTCATGGAAGACACGGCGATTTCTACAATATTTGTGCGATCCACATTATTGAAACGACTCGTGGCCCAATCCCCAGGTCCATCGGCACCGCAGCATTTCAACTGAAAACGAATAAGTAAATTCACATAAATCGTTTATGGGGACTATGTCCAAATATTTACATTCTTTTGCAGCGTATCGAAGGTGACGGTGCGTGAACTCATTGTCGACTGGCCGTACTCCTCCTGAACGGACGACTTGACCGCTGCCCGCACTATGTCATCCAGCTTGTCTTTGTTGTGGAAGGCCCATGCCCCGGCTGCAATTTGTGCCACCATCACGATGAGTATGACACAGAAGAACTGCAAGAGAATTTGAGATTTATGAATGGCGGAGTGCGACAGGCCCGTGGGCGTTGGGTAAATAAACTGGCTCCGATTTAAGAAAGATATACTCGCACTCGGAATAAAGAACTCCAAGAAATCGGAAGTCACTTAGAATGGCAAATATTATTAAAATAATATTTAAAACAAAATTTGAACACTTTATTTTGTATGCATCATCAATTCAAAAAAAATTCTATAAAATAACTAGTTGGTATAAAAATTCAAATTAATGTAGAAAAATTATAAAATTTACTTTTAATACCTAAAATATAATTTTTTAATTTCTGATAATATTTTCATTGATATCTTTACGTTTAAAAATAATATTAATCACTGAAAAACAAGTAGTTATGAAAATATGAATATTCCTTTAATAAATTATTAAATATTTGAAAATTTTTGGCAAGTGTAGATTTCTTTGCAGATTTTTCAAGACAATGTGGGCGAACCTCCGTTGCAATTATTTGAACGGAACAGTGTGGGCCACACATTTGCATCCGTTTTAATTGGAATTCCCAGACACTGGTACTAAATAGTACTTTATACTTTACTGCATTCGTTTTTACTCACCGAAACCAGCAGACATTGCGACTCCCGACAGACTCCACAGCAGCCGAAGAATGCGCCCAATGTGATCAGTATGCCGATGGCGAGGAAAACGTATAGGGCTATATGATAATGATTGTAGGACTGTGTCATCGACAGCATGAATGTGGGATCTGTCAGCATCCAAACGGAGGTAATCACGATGGTCAGGCCAATGAGCTGTAAGTGGGAAAAATAGCGAAATATAATAAAGTATTTATGTGTATTTTTACAACATTTTTCTTTGTAATTCTCTAATAGTTGCATTCAACGCAACTGGGAACACGCGTCAATGACGCCATCTGGCGGGGCGGCAATTAAAGTGGGAGACTGCCCCGCCCCAGTTTTCCCTTCCCTTCAACTTCTATAGTTTCCAACTTATGATGTCAGCTAAGTTGAAAGCGTCAAATTATATTTGCCACTTGCTATTTGGCTTCTTTTAATTTAATTAAATTACGACATGTAGCTGAAAACAACGGAAAAAAAAAAAATGTATTTATTCCCTACAAAAATAAAGATCTTGTCTGTAATAATATTTTATATTTACCTATAAAAACCATATTTCAATTGTTAAATCTCGTGTGCTACTTAGAGAAGCTCTTAAAACGTTGAACTTTTAAAAACCCATAACAGTCGGTCCATTAAATTCAAAAAGTAATGATGCGTTTAGGCAAAAATTCACCAAATAAAATCAAATATCATTCGGCTCAAGTTAAATTTTAGCCTTCATCGCCAACACAGACTGTATTTATATATAGAAATGGCAAGACGTTGATCCCCAGCGAGAATATGAGATGGCAAGCTCTTATTATCTCACTCCTCGGGTTATCAGCGAAATATGAACCTTTGTTTGAATTGTTTCCGCTAGAGGAATTTTTCTTACAAACTTCCCCTTAAGGTTTACTGTTCTGATATTTAAGAACTTAACTCGCTTGTGCCAGTCCAACCAAGCAGAAAAATGCTGTATTTAAATTTCCGTTCGTGCAATGAGTGAGAAAATCTAATAAAGAGCTAATGACTTAATAGGTTGGGCCCACAGGCATCCAGAGTGTCTAAGCAAAAGTTCGTTAATTATTCAGCAAAATTATTCATCGCAGGGAAATCGAGTGTGCGATGAGAACTAATCGAGAGATGTAAGCAAGTGCATTTATTATATGGGAAAATATGTAAATTTAGAACCACTTTAAAATCGAAGGCAAACTGGGAAGCATTTCAAAATACAAAACAAATCTTATCTAATGTTTCTTCACTGCTTGGGGGCTTTCGCAATTGCTACAAGAAAATAGGAGCATTTCTGGCATCTGTGCCTTTTGATAAGATTACGCACAAGAATAAACAATTACAAAAAATCTAAAAACCTCTATTTTAAAAAAAGATAAAAAATACATTTTTTAAGATCAGTTAAAATTTAAAGACCAAATCACGTAAAAAAAAGACATCGTATGTTAAGAAAATGCTTAATAGTTTAAGAGAGTAAGCAAACGCAGTTGGAAAATTCGTGAAAATCGTTGGAAATATAAGAGAAGCAGAGACCGGCTTTATGCGGGTGGTCCACGAAAGAGTGAGCTGCAAAAAGTGAGTGAGACAAAAAGTGTGCCACACAGAGTGCACGATATACTGGCCCAAAAGTTCATGGGTTTGGATATGTGTGTATGTGGCTAACGGAAAAACTGCTCATGGAAACGTAATACAATGTTTGCCCCATTCGAGGGCAGTTTGTTGAGTAACATCCAATGCATAGGCGACATATGTACCATGTAACCAGAAGACCTTGCTTGCATAACTTTTATTCATATTTCAGGGAAAAATAATCTAAAAAGATCTATGGATTTTTCAAAAAAAGAACAGAATCTTGTAACATATGGCTTAAAAATAAAAAACACATTTATAAGAATTTTGATTTTTAGATCATAAAAAATAATATATAAAATATTGTTAGTCCAATTGTTAAAAAAATGTATAAATCACATTGGAATGGTTAAGAACCATCTGGTAATGGCTTCTAAAAATGGGCTTAAACTTAAACTCCCATACTTTTAAAGAACCAAGGTTGACCCCATTTTAAATCAGTCCCATTTTCCTCAGTTCGAATGAATCCACGCCTTGTTTGTAGCCGTGTTTGTTGGAATTTTACGATTCCCCATACGTTTTCCCACTCACATATATATTTGTACCCCATCTGACACTATGTCGCGTGTCCATGACAAACAAACAGAATGTCTGCCGAATGGGCCAATAAATGTGCAGTCCTTCGTTGACCCAGTTTTCAGAGCCGAGGCGTCAAAAGGCGGAAAACGAGAGAGCATTTTCATTTTCCTGCTGCTAAGTTGTTCGTAAAAAAGGGGGGTTACAGTGGGCAAAAGGCAGCTGGGGTTGCCATGCATGTCCAGTTGCAGTTTTGTCCCACAATTAACCGCATCGATGGCAAATTGCAGCCATCAGGCCATCACCCCATCATGCAACTCGCAAACTGAAAATACGAACTGAATATATGAAAAATGAATGAAGCGCCACTCATGAATAATTGAGTGAAAAATAGCACAGCAAATTATGCGTTTAGATATGACGTGTGCAGGCGAGTTGGGAAAAACTAGAGATCTTTAAATTTAAGGAATATTTTATAAGCAACTATTTAGAGACTTTAATTCAGTAATTTATTCTTTAAAAACTTTTTCATAATTCATTATTAAATATATAGATAATCAGGTAAAAATCAAAAATATTTAGTGGAGATGATGGTTTTTCCTGAGGAATTCCTACTGTACGTAAATAAATTGCTTCTCGGTGGGAGGACATTATACGGGACGGGGCGAGACGTAAGTTTTGTCAGATGGCCAACGGAATATTTAAGAAATGTTCAATTTTGGTCACTGTCAACTTCAATGTCGACAGCGCCGGCAGTTTAGCATTTTAGACGCTTTTGGCATAGGCCTCCCCCGGCAACTTGGATCTTGGATCTGATGGGATATCGGCCTCATTGGAACGTCAGCGTCCTCAGAGATCGTGGCGTTTGATCACGATGCCCCACGGCGACGATGAAAATGGAAATGTTTTGAAACGATGCACAGTGGGGAGGGATTTGGAACAATTGGTACAGTGGTTATCAGATTGGGTAACATTTGGTTGAAATTAATCCATTTAGTAAGAAATATAACAAGTACTTTCCACTATTAAACTTGTAGAATAATTGAAACATTCTCATGTGCTAAAAATACCATCAAAACAAAGTATGATACGTATTCGGACCTCAATATAAATAAATATCTGACGCACTTTCATCCATACATCGCTCTAAAAATAGTTCAAACGATTAGTGAAACGAACTGCATCACAAACCCATCACAATTTTCATCATTTATGGTTGCCTCCATAAATTTTGAACACATACCACTGTGCAATAAGCAACAACAACAACGAATACTAAAACATCACAGATCAAGGAATATTACACTGAACAAAATATTATTATATCCCAGTTTAAAAGCAAATTATTTCATATTCTTTAATTGTAGTTAATAAATACGATTAAAAAAATATTAAAAAATTATACTTTAAGCTTAAACATTAAAAAACATTTTTAAAAATAAAAATTTTCGAAAAGCTTAAATATATCAATCGTTTCTTTATGTGTACAACAGCGAAAAACTGAACGGACGCGTTAGTTTTTGTTGTTTTTCCGCCCGTATTCGAAAATAGCTTTTGACTAATAAATACTATAGACAGAAATCGAAAAAAGGCAGCAACAATCAACAAACCAAATGAGAAAAAAACCCGCATAAGAATCAAAATTTTAAATTTGTTGCCCAAAGAAAAAAAAAGCGAAACTGATTTCGCAAGCCACGAAAAACAAGAGGAAAACCCGAAAAGAAAAACTCGAGGAAAACAAACACAAACAATCGCAGTGGCACATAATAATTGAATGGAAACAATTGAAAGCCAAACGGGGCGATGTTGAAAGTCACAAATTGCGTAAAACAACAAGCAGATAAGAGGGGGAAAAGGAAGTAAAACCCTTTCTTTTAGGGAATGGGGTCCTTTTTTACGAAATTAAGCCTGCCGAAGTTTGTAAAAATATCAAACGCACGTATACGTTATAAAAATAATAAAACAAAAAAAAAACGACAACAGGAAAAGACAGAAGGAGAAGAAAAACAACTGAACAAACATGTGGAGAAGAAAGAAAACAGTGGGTGGGAGTGGGGGAATGGGGAAAGGGGAGTGAGATGCTTAAATGTTTATCTGTCTATGTGTGCGGAGGTGTGCCTGTGTGTGTTTTGTTCACTCTCCTCCCACAACGGAACTCTATTGTTTTTATGTGGGGGAGTAAGGAGCAGAGAGCCCTACTCAGCGATAGGGAGCGAGAGAGAGAGGGAGCCAGATTGGGAGACAATCAGTGATGCCGCCTTGGCTTTTTACAGACGGTTTCGGATTTTAATAAAGTAATAATTTAAGTTTATTAATTCAAATATATGTATTTCCGGTTTCAATAAAATTACAATTTCATTTTAAAATTAATTTTTATTAAATGCTCCCTATGTTTAACAATCGAACTGTGAGCACTGTGTTTTTGGAAAATGAAACAAATTTAAAAAACTCTTTTATCAAAATGTTAACTAAAGTAGTCATGTTGTTTTCAAATACGAATTTGCTAACTACTTAAAGAGTAATTTATTTTTAAGGACCACTTATTTAAGCTGTAACTTTTGCTTTGGGCACCTCCAAGATCGAGTAAGAGAGAGGGGGGACACTGAGAGCCGTAGGACTCCAAAGAGCGTGCGCACGGCTCCTCCCCCCTTAAGCCCCCCACCCACACGCCCAGCCAGAGAAAGAGGGGCGTAGGGAATACACAACACACACGCTCACGCAAAACACCCACATACACACACACAAGCCCGCGCGAGGAGGAGGTCCGTGTGTTCCAGTTGTTGTTGTGATGGGAGAGAATCGAATCTCTTGTTGTTGCTGCTGCTGCTGGAAGCTACATACCCAGAATAAAATGTTTATAAGGACCATCAGATATTTGACACACGAACAGCAGCCGTTGAGACCCATGGCGAATTGGTTTGTTCTAGATGAAGTAACTCCTTAAAAGTGGCTTTGATTTAACTGGTTTGTCAACCACTGGAAGATGCTCTTTTCCAAAAGGAACCCCGCTGCAGTATCGACGACTGCACTTTTCCGCCTTTCCGTTCCACTTTTCTAAAACACCCGAATTAGCGCACTATATCTCTCCGATTTTTTCCAATTTTCCACGAGTAAACTCTTCGATCTGAGCCACTGTTTGCGCGAATAGCCGTTGCACCCGAATTTATTTTAAATTTTTTTGTGCATCGAGGCGTCCGTCTTGAATCAGTGCTACCGTTAACTGGGCCGTTCAAATATACCAAGGGGATATAGAACCGAAAAATACTAAAATAGGGAATTCCCTAAAAATGAACAAAGAAAATAAATGGTTGGTTTCTTTGCTAAGGTCTAGCGAAGTTTGAAACCTGTTTCCTGGAACTGGTCCTGGTTCTGGAACTGGTTCATTCCATTAAGGAACTCCAACTCGTTGAGGTTGTTGTTGCTTCCATTTTTATAAAATTTTTCAGATTTTAAAATTTGGCACTTGCACTTGGATACTTGTAAAAATTTACAGTAATTAACATGGGTTGTCATTAGGCCTAATTACCCTTATTTTAGAGAAAATCCATTATTTTTTTTGTGATAGTTTTGCCGATATTATTTTAATTGTAATTTTATTTTTATTATTAATTTTTCATTAATATTTCTACTTGTTATAATATAATATAAATATAATTATAATATATATATTAATATAATATAATTAAAAGTTTATTTATATTTATAATAGAGCGATTTAAATTTAAGCGGCGTAAACAATTTAAATAAATAAATATTAAATTAAAATAAATATTGTAATAATAATATTAATATTTTATAATAATAATAATATATTTAAACATTTATTTTATTTATAATAATAACGCAACAACAATTCAACGTGAAAATGAATCAAAACAAAGAAAACGATAAGACGTAATGCGGTTATCGATCGTCTTTTTTTAATCTTATTTTATAATTAAAAAAAGAGGGCGGGAATTTTGAATTTGAATTTGAAATTCCAAGGGGAAATAGAAACGAAATATACTGAATTGAGGAATACCCTAAAAACGAACAAAGAAAATATAGGGTTGGTTTCTTTGCTAAGGTCTAACGAAGTTCGAAACCTTAGAATTCTAGCCTATGCTCAAACCATTTTTCAGAGACATTTCACACGTAAGCACGCTACGTTTTGATACGTTACGACTGGTATCTGGCGGCGCCCCCAGAACGGTCACACCGTTTTCCTCCAATTTGTTGTTTCGCTGTTTCTCCTCCCGCAATAGTTACTAATAGAAATAAATGCAAAATGGCTGTCTAACGTTTAGGAGCAGCGCCCGCCGACGATCGTGGAAATGTGCATGTGGAAAGCGGCCGCAGGGCGAAGTGAAAAGCGCGTGAAAATGTAGCAGACACCTACTGCACATCTTTTTATCGCGAACACGAATATCGGTGCAAAGGGAAAAACAAAACCAAGGAAAATACAGCCAAACGCGAATGTGAATGTGAAGGCAAAGTAAGCGAAAAAGTCCCCCAACTTTTTTGGGGAGTATCGAGTGCACTGCATATGTATTATGTGTTTTACAATATTTCGATTGCCTGCCTGTAATTAAAGACAAGTATTTTTCCCCTTTCGATGTTGTTGTTGCTTGCTGCAAGTGTGTGAGTGTCTTGTAATTTTGTTACGCAGTGGAGCGAAGTTGGAGTTTTGTGGAATGGAAATGAAACGGAGTGAAAATGAAGTGGAGTGTAACCAAACACGAAGCGGAATACAACAAAAATGGGGAAAAAACCTTAAAGCGCAGGCTAAGTCGTCGTATTAGTTGGTACAAAAAAATTTCTCAAGCGCTGCAAGCCAGTCTTTGCCAAAGCGAAAAGCCCCTCCCCCTTTTGCATAATAAAAGAAAAACTTTGCGCCCACTTTACGCACTTGTTTTTATGCTTTCCGCGTTCAGTGCACTTAAAACTTTAATTGGTAGCCTCAGTCGTGAAAATCTTCATCATTATTTTATAGTTTTCAAAGTTTTTTGTAGGGTAATCAAAGAGTTTGAGTACTACAATTTGATACTTTATATTTTAGAATATATAACTTTTTTCCAAATGTATTAGTTTTCAATTATTAGCAACTTTGCATGCAAATTTCACTTTGTTCCATTAGCTAGGTTATTGAAAGTCAATTGTTCTTATTTGTGACTCAAAACAGTTTCGTCACACAAGCGGGGCCTGAATATGAAATTCATATTCTTTAAAAAGAAAAATATTTTATCAGGTTTTAAATGACAAATGAGCTTAATCTCCCCGAAATACCCCAGAATAATTCCAAAATTATCTCACATTTACGAAAATATCTTTAAAAACGAAAAAGAAGCACTTTATAAGATGAAATATAAAATATATAGCGAGTTTTTGGTGGAAAAGGCACTATGAATGTCTATTAACCCCCTTGAGAAATCCCCCCGCCTCTGTATCTTGGCGAATTTCACTTTCACATTCGTCGTGGGCAGTTACAGCAAAGCCAATTGCTTGGTACTTCTTTTTATTTTTATGTTTGTTCCCCACTTTTGGGGCGTTTCAAATTAGAAAGTGTTTGCTTGTGTGTGTGTGTATGTTTGTCGGTATGTTTACATACGTGTGTGTGTGATGTGAGCGGCATTTTCTCAATGAGTTTGGCTAATTATGTAGCTCACGTTCGGTAACCGCTTTAAACTGTGAAAATTCTCCGCAAATTGTGTCAACTTTGGAGACCGTAACTTTACACCAGCCACATAATTTAATTCTAATTAGCGCTCGTTAACAAATACTCCCCCTCCCCTTCCTACGTCACCGTCATCCCCCTTGGAATTGCAATGTGTGGGAAACTTAATTTGTTGCAACCAGCGGGGAAGAGGGAGAGGCGACGAAAAGGGGGACCAACACTACAACACAAGTGCAGAAAAGTACACACATGTAAACACAGTTGCGACAAGCTTATTAGTACCTATTTCATCTTTGTTTGTACAAAAATATCTGTACACACAATCTTTTTTAATTAAAAAATAACTTAGGCGCAATATCTGAATCTAAGGTTCCATTAAATCTTTAGAACGTAAAAACCCAATTAAAACCAGTTCTAAATTAATAAAACAAACAATTAATGTGGGGTATTTCAGCACAAACGAGTTTTTATTAATCTGTAAAAGTACTTTACCCATCTAAGATAAAAAGGGAAACATTTTTTAATTCTTAAAACGTAGTTAACACTTTGAAACAAAATCATTACTATCTTTCTGTCCCCCACTGTAAATATATTTCAATCATTTGCATTCCACACAAAAACACACTTACATTTGCCAACAACAGTCAACATAAATTAGTGCGAGCAACGGCACTTGGCAACATGCAACAACAACAACAACTAAAGCAACAACAGCTGCCAAGGAAGTTGTCAACTATTTCTATCTCGCTTTGTCTTTCTTATCGTCATTGGGAAACTATCTCTCTCTTTATTGTCATTAGCGAGTTAGCAGAGCGCCGCTCCAATAACAGCGCCTGTTATTAACATTAACATTTCCCAAGTGCAACAACCCTGCGTGGGTGATGTATGTTTGTAAATGTGTGTGAAAATACTATAGAATTTGTGGCAATAACAATGGAAAACTGGCATCGTGGAAAACTGGGTAACGCTTTTATAATTTATTCCAATTTTAACTGCTTTTACGGCCTTCTTCTTGTCGGTTAATTGTTGTTATTGCTGACATGTAAGTCCCATTCGGACAATCTGTTATTTTCTCACACCGGTTGTTGTTATTATCTTTAACTACACTGGAGGAAAAAGTTCTTTAGATAGAGTCAGTAACTAAATTATAAATTCAAATTAATAAAATAAATTGTTATGAAATTTGTTAGAAAAAAAGGTATTACAATTTTTATTGAACTACTACAAAATGCTATTATTTTTCAAGACATTTATAGAATTTTTTCCTATGTACCTTCACTCTTTTTTAGAAAAAGAAAGGTGAACCAGACGTTGTAAATGAGAAATGGGGAGAAATAAAATATAATTTCTATATATAGATGGCCCCATATGTTTGTTTATAAGATATGCGATGCATGTCTGGATGCATTTCGAAAATAGTTTGGAAAAAATAAAGTAAACATGTTTTAAACAGTTTTCTGTAGTTTTTCAATATTTCAGGGAATCCCATAGTTTATTTAACGAAAGTTCACGTCTAAACAAATAGTAAAGTTTTGTTTTCATTACATTTTAAATTACCTTGAACGTGTAGGGTCAGTTGCGAACCTATGAATTATTCATGAGCAAAGCAAACACATTTAAAATGCCTTTTGTGGGCTTTCTTTTCATAATCTATAGGATAAACCATAATATTGTTATAATTTATAATTTTTTTAATAAAAAAAGGTTCAATGACATGTGAGTTCTGTAGGTCTTCATTTAGAATGGCTAAAGTTTCTAAAACCTGAGTACCTCAAGGTCTTTAGAGTGAATTTCGGTTTTCTGACGATTCTCCATTTTTTATATTAATTTTTTGTTGAGTGTGAGTGGCGTTCTAATTTATTTTCGTTGCCTAATTCGTGAGGTGCGTGAAAGTTGACCCCAAGGTTTTCGTGCTCGACTTAAGGCGACATGGTGGAAAATAAACCTTGGGAGTGTGTGCTCCGAAAAACCTAATCGCAGCTGTCTAAATATCCTCAAGAAGGCAAACAGATACGGGGGGTTAACTAGCGATAAGGTCAGCAAATACACAAGTTATCGCTAAATCAATAAACCAAAACCAAAAATTTCACTTTTCATTTCATTATCTGCTTCAGATTGAAACGGTGCAGCCGACATTAAAAAAAAACGTGATAAACCCAGCGCAGGTCGACTGATAAGGAAGCCCACAAACCCAACTGGCGACGAAAAGTGTTATCTGACATCTGATAGCCGGGATATAGAGAAGGCGCAGCGCATCCGGAGGATCCGGAGCGAGCATGTCGCACGGTGGAGCCGGTGGCGGTCTGGGAGCTCAAACTGTTGGAGCCGGCCAACTGGGAGGCGGTGCAGCGGCGGCTGGCGGTGGGGAATACCGCGAACTCCACTGGACGGTCTCGAGTGTAATGGACTCGTCCCGGGTCTCCACCTGCCTCATATCGATGCTGCTTATCGTCTACGGCAGCTTCCGGTCCCTGAATATCGAGCAGGAGGCCCGCGAGCGGGAGCAAAAGAAGCGCAATGAATCGATGACCAACCTCCTGACCGGCGAGCCCGTCGAGAAGGAACCAAGTATGTTTGAATCACTGGCGCTAAAAGGCATAAGGAATGTTTTATAAATTTCAGATCTCTATTTCACAGCGGATAAATTCGCCACCCTGGACACGATGCATGCCCTGTGTTTGCCCCTCGGAGCTTCCATCTCACTGCTCATCATGTTCTTCTTTTTCGACTCGATGCAGCTGCTCTTCGCCGTCTGCACAGCGAGTGAGTAACGTTTTAATTATGTATATATCCGAATTATCTGTCCATACTTCCGTTAAAAATAAACTGATAATAAGTAAGAATATACGGGAAGTCAAGGTTTTCTTAATTTAAGCAAGAAGCTAAAAATATGCATTTAAGAATCACGCTTCAATACTGAGTCATGAAAAAGTTTTATAGTTCATAAACATGTACGATTTTCTTTTAAACGCTAAATTGTTTCTAAATTTAAGAGCTAATCATGGAAAATGTTTCATTTATTCATTCCAAGCAATAATTATAATTATACATATTTTATCTTTATCGAAATTAAACTGATTTCCTCTTTTTCCGCAGTTATTGCTACCGTGGCTCTGGCCTTCCTGCTGCTGCCCATGTGCCAGTACATCATCAGGCCATGCACGGATGGCAAGCGATTCTCCTTTGGGATCTGTGGTCGCTTCACCGCGGCGGAGCTGTTCAGCTTCACGCTCTCAGTGTCGATTGTGTGCATCTGGGTGCTCACTGGACACTGGCTGCTGATGGATGGTAATAATCTATATTAATGATAAAATATCAAAGAGTATTATTAACGATATTATTCTTATTTCCCCTCAGCAATGGGCATGGGCCTGTGTGTGGCGTTCATTGCGTTTGTGCGTCTGCCCAGCTTGAAGGTGTCCACGCTGCTGTTGACCGGCCTGCTCATCTACGACGTCTTCTGGGTGTTCCTCTCCTCGTACATCTTCAGCACCAACGTGATGGTCAAGGTGGCCACGCGACCCGCCGATAATCCAGTGGGCATCGTGGCCAGAAAGTTGCATCTGGGCGGAATTGTGCGGGACACACCGAAGCTGAATTTGCCGGGAAAGCTCGTTTTTCCCAGCCTCCACAATACGGGCCACTTCTCCATGCTGGGATTGGGCGATGTGGTGATGCCGGGATTGCTGTTGTGCTTCGTCTTGCGTTATGATGCGTACAAAAAGGCGCAGGGCGTCACATCGGATCCAACGTTGTCGCCGCCCAGGGGAGTTGGCTCCCGGCTGACATACTTTCATTGTTCCTTACTGGGGTAAGTCGTTAAATAAGTATGAATATGTGGGAAAATGTTTAAGAAGGTTTTCAGTTTTAGTGGGGATTTGCTAGGAACTAACTAAGACCTAGTTGGGATTTATAATAATTTCATTTTACATTGTTATCTCAGAAATTTCTACTAACTACTGTTATCTAGAAGATAATTTAATATTTATCACCCATTTATTGCAGCTATTTCTTGGGTCTGCTAACGGCGACGGTCAGCTCCGAGGTCTTCAAGGCGGCTCAGCCGGCGCTGCTGTACTTGGTGCCCTTTACGTTATTGCCGCTCTTGCTGATGGCCTATCTGAAGGTACTGTCAATAACCCCAAAACCAGCCCCACCCCCCCATAATCCCGAATCGATATCTATAATGCTTTATGATTTGTTCCTTCAGGGCGACCTGCGGCGCATGTGGAGTGAGCCGTTTATCGCGCAACAACCATCAAAACAACTGGAAGTCTGAGTGTACTCTATCTAAAAGCAAAGAAAAACAAAAAGAACGTGAAGAAAACACACACATAAGATCTAATACTAAACGTTTGTCTCTTAAATAACGTATTGAGTATGTATTTTTTAACTCAACTTAACTAAGTTTCGTTTTAAGTTAGGTGATCCTCGTTTTCATAGTGAAATAAAAGCAAAAACCGAGTAATTATAGTTTCTAGCCTAAGTGGAAAGGTTTTATATATTCACACATATATATACGTCATACGAGAGTTCATTCAAATCGGCTTTAAAGTCTCCAATCATGCAGATAATTAGCGAGTAGAGCAAAGATCAAGCGAAATATTAGTTACAGTTCATAGGCATAACACAAATAACTCTGTAAACGATAGCGAAAAGACTAGAATGAAGACCGTTTGAGATTCGAATTTCAACCAAAACCCCAAAATAACACACAACTCCACTCGAAATCTGTTCCGGGCAGTATGTTCTGTAAATACTTAAGTTATGGATATGTACGTATGTGTATTGATAACAAACCACCATGCAACAAATAATAGTTAGTAAGCTCGCCTTCATAAAACACATTAATTCGCGATTCGTTTTTGTTTCACACGTCCATTTCCGTCCTGCAATCTCCCCTGTTTTTCACCCAAAATTTTCCCCACTCAACTCACGACCATAAATGATGTTTTGCCAAAATGCATGTGTTCGTTGCAAACAATAAATAAAAGCTAGACAACAACAACTGTTGCACTGCGTGTGTTTCACAAAAATTAAGTTTCAAGAATTTTAATTATTTACTATTAATGCAGCTAACAATAAACAATTACTGTATGCATATGGAAACGATAGTTACATAATAATTTTAAGTAAATGCAATTTCGAAACGTATAGAAACAATAAAAATGTGAGATTTAAACAAAAAGCTTGAGAGTTTTCTTAAACAATAATCAACAAAACTTATAATTTATTTTAAATTTGGCGGTCATTACAAAGTTTCCCACCATTTTAAATAGCAAAGTTATACACCTTTTAAACTAGAGCATCTATCGTATGAACGGTCACACTGTGTAAGTACCTTAAGCGAATACACAAACCTACTTAGTGGGGACACGATCCGTGGAAACATCGGTTCTGGAAGTATCGATAGTGTCTTTAAAGTGCACTTATCGATAGTGTATTTATCGCTTTACGCCCGTCTCCAATTTTCACGGTTTAAAAAAACGCAAAAAACACAAACAAATCATTGATAAATAATATTGCAAACTGGCGGTAACTCAAACGGAACGTTCGGGCAGATGGTAGCACATTAAAATAACCAGTGTACGTGCATTTTAGTCGCTAATTAAGCAGCCATCTCCTTTTGCCCGCAACAACAACAACACGACGCAAAAGAATATTTTGAGCGGATGTGCGTGCGTGTGTTTGTGAGCAAGCGAGACAGCATGCAATTTGTGTAGAAAAATAAAAGTTAAAAAAGATGCCGTGCATTTAGAAAATAGTTAAGCCGCAAAGTGAGTTGTTTTCCAGCGCTGAATAGTTAATTCACAACTATGTGGGTGGTAGTATTGTGAGCATTTTCCACGCGCATATTGCGATGTGACGTAGGCGTGGAAATTCCTGTGGGAAATTTTTCACCACCGCGCAGTTGTGTGGGTGTGTGTGTTTGCCCTTGTATTTGCGTGTGTGTGTGTGTGGGCTACGCCGCAAGTTTGTTTTCGTTTTGTTTTTAATTGCCGAGAAAAAGGATTAATTGTGGCCCCGAAAATGCGCGTTACTTAATGTAATGTGCAAACATGCGTAAAAGTCGTTACATAAAAGAAAATATATGTTTGTTTTTGTGTCTGGGCAATGTTCATTATGTACAGACAGCGAAAACATACTCCTAAAAAATATATTAAATTTTGCATAATAAAAAGTATGAAAAATAATAATAAAATAATAAATCCATAATTTAAAAATAAAATAAAAAAAAAATAGTGTTCAAAACAGGCAACAAAATTATTATCACACGTTTTTATCAAAATAAATTTGTTGTTTTCCTTTCAAAACTGTAGAATTGTGTAAAATTTAAATTAATTGCGACCTAAATTTAAAGCCGAATATGGCATTTGTAAAGTGAAAAATTATTTTCTTTACTACTATATCTTATCAAGTCTATTACAATAAAAACTGCAAGAATTCCCCCAATTCTTTAGAAACTTTAATCCCGTGAGTCAGAGAAATAAAATCAACAACCGCACATGATTATTAAATTATAATCGGAAATAAACAAGTGAGGCCTCATTAATCTCTTTTTCATTGGAAACAATATTTTAACTACTTATTTTTGTCAAGCATAAACAGTTCTTGTTAATCCTATAAAACATTCTATTTATATATTCATAATAATTAAAAATAAACTAAACAGTCATAAATAATGGTTATGCCTACTAGAAAAATTACTTGGATATAAAATAACGCCTTTCTGTTATCAGCAATTGATAAGACTAATTAAAGTGAACATTAACTATTCCTTTCAACCAGACAGATGAGTAATATTAATTTTCAAAACGCCCGGGAAAGTGATTTTGTTTTCAGGAATGCTGTAAGGAGATATGAGCCTGTCTTCCAAGAACCTTGAATGACTAAACCGCAACAGCTTTGTTTTGTCACCCTTTCAGCTCTTTTGAAACGGACTCCAGCTGGGTAACTCGTGTGGCAAACTGAACTTGAACCGGCAGAGGCAGAGGCAGCAGGAGCAGAGGGACTGGCAACCAGCACCTGGCCAAATGGGTGGCAACAGCACAGGGGCCAATTCGAGCGCCTTTAGCGCAGGCGGATACATTGGTCCCACGTCGGCCAGCAGTCATCACAGCCTGGGAACCTCATCATCCGCAGCAGCAGCAGCAGCGATTGCCGGTGGAAGCGACCTAATACCCGCACCAATTGGCACGGGAAACGCCATGGGAGTGTCCTCGTACGCCTACGGAGGAACCAGTTGGGAGGAGTTCTGCGAACGACATGCCCGCGTGGCTGCCTCGGATTTCGCCAAGGCCTGCATCACATACATCAATGGCAATCTGCCGCCGGAGGAGGCGAGGAACATCCAGCATCGCAGCTTTTCGCAGAAATTCGTTGAATCCTTTTCGGCCCACTATGACACGGAGTTCTTTAAACGGAGAAGTACTCTGAAATCGGGCGTGGGATCACTGGATTTCGAGGAGGAGCACGAGGGACCGCGATTGCTTTCAAAGTCTCTACTGAGACGACTCTCATTCAAAGGACTGCGCAAGGGAAAGGTGAGTTGAATGGTTCACTTTATAGATTGAAGGAGGATATTCAGACTTCCTAAAATCACAGGGGTTATTATGCTCTAGATATCTCCTTAATTTTAAAATATTGTTATAGCAACACCTGGTATTCATAGCTCTGAATTTTCCCAAATAAATTGTATTTTTTCCATTGAGATTTTATTATTCCAAAGTAATGGGGTATAATAAACTTTTTATTGAAGTCATGTATTGTCTGATTCAATCAAGCCATTATCACATTCAACTTTATAATGTCGATGAGATAATTATTACGCGTGCAATCACGAAGTTCAAGTGTGCAGATAAGAACATTCACTTTAGCATTCTTTGCATTCTGTGCAGATTGCAGATTAGTGTTAACTGAAAGAGTATTTTATCTGGTGCTTGTAGTGGTCAATATGACATGATTCGATTATCAACAGTTTAGAGGGGTTCTCTCTTTTGAATACCAGAATGTTTGATAGTCGGAAGCCCGCCGGCTATATTGTTTCCACCCTGTTTTAACTGTCCAAGATCTCTCTACTGCAGGCTTTCTTCCACAAGAACTCGGACGACGTGGACGGCAGCGGCGGAAGCGGCAAGCAGAGCAAGACGAAGCTGGCCAAGATCGTGGTGGAGTGCCGCAAAGAGGGCACCGTGAACAACCTGACGCCGGAGAGTCTCGATCAGCCGACGGGCTCCCAGAAGTGGGAGAAATGCCGACTGGTGCTGGTCAAGGCCGTGGGTGGCTACATGCTGGAGTTCTACACACCCCACAAGGCGACAAAGCCGCGCAGTGGCGTCTTTTGTTTCCTCATCTCCGAGGCCCGCGAAACGACGGCGCTGGAAATGCCCGACAGGCTGAATACGTTCGTCCTTAAGGCGGACAACAACATGGAGTACGTGATCGAGGCGGAAAGCGCCGAGGAGATGCGCAGTTGGCTGGCCACCATACGCTACTGCATGCGAACGCCGCCCACTCAGCAGCCAATGATCGAATCGGACGGCGTGATGGCTTCCGCCATGCAAACATCGCCCACAAATCCCAGTCCCAATCCCATTGGTGGCATACAGAATCCGCAGTACCAGCAGCAGGGCGGCTCCAATGGCAATCTGGTGGGTGGCGGCGGCGGGGGAGGAGTTGGAGGAGCTCCCCTGGCCACATCCCTATCCGCGGATAGTGCTCTGGGCCAGGGAGGAGCCACTTCGGCCAGTGAATTGAATGTCATCAATGAACTGGGCACCACACCGCCCTCCGGTCCACCGGATATACCCGTAAGACCGCATCGTGGTGAACAGCGATTGTCGGCCTCCAGCAACTTTGATGGCATCGAGGGCACCGAAAACGATGCTGATGTGGCGGACTTGACGGCTGAGATGAGCGTGTTTCCCTGGTTCCACGGCACACTGACACGATCGGAAGCTGCCCGCATGGTTCTCCATTCCGATGCGGCGGGACATGGATACTTCTTAGTCCGACAGAGCGAAACGCGGCGCGGCGAGTTCGTGCTGACCTTCAACTTCCAGGGACGAGCCAAGCATCTGCGGTTGACCATCTCAGAGAAGGGTCAGTGCCGCGTGCAGCACCTGTGGTTCCCCTCGATCCAGGAGATGCTCGAGCATTTCCGCCACAACCCGATACCCCTGGAATCGGGCGGCACTTCGGATGTGACCCTCACCGAATGGGTGCACACGCACAGTAGACTGAACGATCCTACGAGCGGCGGTGGAGCTCATGATTCCGGACAACTCAACGATCTGTCGACGAACGGCAATGGAAACGGCAATGGCTACGACAATGGCCAGGGATCATCCGCGGCATCGAATGCGACCGGAGGAGGTGCATCGGGAGCTGCTGGCGGTGGTCATCCGTCGCCGAGACATGTGAGATAGCCAAAATTTTGGAGTCAATTCAGTGTCAGTGATGGTTTTTTATTTTACTTTGATTTCTATTAAGTTTTTATCATTTCATTTCAACTGGGATGGGGTTTGAGCTGTGAACTGATGAATGTATAAACGCAGATAGCAATAATCTTAACTTCAATCCACAAAATTATGATGATACTCGAATATAATTAATTTTTTTATTTTAAATGGAAGTTAAAGCCTCTTGTTTGAAAAATCTCTTCAGTTCCTTCTGAAACTAGTATACTAGAAATCTTAATAACATATAATGTAATTGAAATTTGCTTTATTTCCCATTTGAAATCAAGTAACTTATATATTTAACTTAGTTACTGTGTTTAGTTTGAATGATTTATGATTGTCGCATGCTTCATGTTTCACCACACACCCCCAGACCGCCTTGAAAAGCCACAACGACTAATGAGTGCCTTGTTAAATCTTCCCGACCAACAGTGCAACGAAGTGATTACCATGAATCTGAGTGTTCGCCTAAAGACAAATGAAATCGAACTGCCACAGGAGCCAACACACGTCTATTTTCCGGAGCAAGTCTATTTCCATTTGGATCCCACAACGCTAACAGTGCACGGATCACCGCCAGCGGGCCAGAATTTTCTGGACCAGCCGCATCTGCGAGCCTCGAACGCCTCCCTCCAGGCCGCCGCCCATCACCCGGCCGCGGGATCATCCGGCAGCAATCGGCATCCCAGCGATGGTGGCAACAACAGCGGAGGAACCGGTGGCGGATCGGGATCCAGCGGGGGAGCCGAATGCACCGGACGGGCCGTCGATAATCAGTACAGCTTCACCTAAGTCCGCTCGATCGCTCGATCCCCATCTGCATTTCGTGGCTTTCCCAGCGGAACTTTACTTTTGTGCCATTTTTTTTTATCATTGTTTTGAAGGAGACAAAATTTGTGTTTTATTTTTCGCTTTCTTGATTCACTTGTTTCTATTTAGTAAGTTAGTACCTCTCTTTTGGAAGACATGAAGTAACTGAATATTATTATGTATACATTATATAGCTAAATGTGTGTGTTCATTTTAAGTACATAAATGTTGTATGTATAGAAAAGAAAAACCTAAAAAAACGCAAACGAAAAATGTACGATTTTTGTGGGCACCAAAGGTGCGACTCATGCGAATCCTAAAACTTCCTGCTTTACAAAACAAAAAATACATACATATATACTATACTTATAAATATAAATTATATATATTGAAATTCGTAAACTACAATAAATGAAGTTATGTAAAAGTGAGTACATTTCGAGTTGTTATTCTGGCGGTTTTGAACATAAAAATAATAATAAAAAAGAGATAGGAAGTCGGCTATTTCCGGAAGTTTGTTCGCATTCCACTAAAATATCTTTAAATTAAATATTTTAAATATTTACCAGACTTTTAAATTATATGCCGTTTTTGAATTATTTGAATTGTCTTCAGGTTTGTGTCCTTGCTAACAGCGAATACTTCAACCTGAAGATTTCGAACAGTTGGCAGCGCTTTAAATTAATCGATAACACGGTTTTGCATGCCGGCCCGGCAGCAAATAAATTGACAATTTTAAGGGAAAAGCTTGAAACTCCCGAAGGACATGGAGCTGGAACTGGACGTGGTGGACTCGCTGCAGGCGCTGGCCTACGACGGACCCTGCCTGCAGCAGGAGAAGCTGAGTCGCGCCCTGGACGCGGGAATCGCCAGTCCTGAGTTGAGGGCCGTAGTTCACTGGCTGGCCCACGAATTGCACGTTTTGCGAAAAACCGATGAGCGGGTGAGCTCCAGCAATAAGGACAACGATGAGTTTGCCTTCGAGTTGTCCCTGCTACTCACGGAACTGGGGTGCCCTTACCGCCGGTTGGTCCAGGGCGCCATCGATCAGCGTTTCCAGGAGCGCGACTCTCTAGTTCAACTGCTGGAGTACCTCACATCCGAACTGATGACCACCAAGATGGTGCTCAAGGCCCAGCCCGTGGGTCCGCCCTGCAAACGCTCGAAAACCGACTCCAATGTCCAACAGGCTGTGGAAAGCCTGGCCAAAGATCTTCAACTAGGCGAGCTCCCGAAAAACATCAATACCAAGCTGCTTTTCGAGAAGATTACACCCCGTTTGGAGCAGTCCATCAAGCAAATCAATCGCCAGGTGCTCAGTGAACCGCTGTTGAAGCTAAAGAAGCCTCTGACCGATGGCCAATGGCGCGTGCTGGAGTCCCTGCATCGAGATCTCGAGGCGGAGTACAATCTGCGCCGGCAGATGATGACCACACGACTGGAGGCCACGGTGCAAAGCTTCCAGTGGTCGGAGTCCATGCGCCAGCGCTCCAATGAGATCATGGATCGGTTCAATCGCAAAATGCGAGAGCTGGAGCAGCTGAAAGTTGGCGGCGAGCAGACGGATATGGTGGCCCTGCTTGCAGCTCGTTCGGATCTGGCCATCATCGAGAAGACAAGCTCAGCGAATGTGAGGAAGAACACCGCTTCCAAGATACAAAAGCATGTGATTGGCAGGGTGCCCGATCGTGGTGGCCGTGCCAATGAGCATGCTCCTCCGCCACCGGAGATGCCCTCGTGGCAGCAGCAAAGAGCAAGTGGTCCCCCTGGCGGAGGAGGACGCGGTGGAGGTGGTAACTTCAGGGGAGGAAGGGGAGGACAAGGAGGCGGCGGCGGTGGAAGAGGCGGAGGTGGACAGGGAGGCGGCGGAGGTGGAGGCAACTGGCAGCAACCTCAACAGCAGCAGCAGCAGCAGTATCAGAACCAAAGCCAAAACCAACGCGATCGCAGTCGCGAGCGAAATGACCAGCAATGGATCAGCGGCAGTGGACGAGTCCAGGGAACAGGATGGAATCCGCAGGGCGGACGAGGAGGTGGTGGAGGCGGAGGACGTGGCGGCGGCGGTGGAGGAGGAGGTCGTGGAGGACACCGTGGCGGGTATCGATGATGCTCGAATTCTAATACCCTCTAACTATGATTTTAAGGCAGCGCAAAGTAGACCTAAAACGACTGATCCTCCTATAATCCACTAACATTACTTTCCTTAACCACACGCATAACCCAGTTTAATTTATTGCGAAACCGAATGAATGTGTTTATAATTGCAAATGGACAGCGACAGCCATTTAAAAAATAAACTATATATGTCATCTATATTTGCCAGCAAATCTCGCGTGTCGATTGCGCTTTTTGGAATCTGGGTTAGGTGTTTCACTTTCAGTGGGTTCGTGATGAACCATTTATAGTTAACATTATAGTCAAGTTAATCAGATAGATAATGGGGTCAAAAGGGTAGAGCAATAAAGTGATAATATATTGCTTAATATAACTGTGTATTTGTTTGTACCAAAGATGGAAGTTACATTTTGGTAAATTTTGTTCTCAATTGTTTGCAATTTTGTTTAGATGTATAGTATCATACATAATTCTTAGGACTTTTTGGGACTTGAATAGGCCTTTCAAGTATCTTACTTAAATTGATTAATTTTTCAATCAGCAATTCTATTAAAAATAAAAGCTATTCTGACATCACTTTGTCACAAACATCGCGTGTAGATTTGTTGGATTTGGGTTAGATTTACACTTTCAATGAGCTACTGATGATCTAGTTAAAGTTTTGTTTAGAACTTCATTTTGGAGATAGCTCCGCCCTTTGGGCAGAGTCATTCCAAAATAGATTTACTTAACAATCCGCTCATTAATTTTAACTTTTTCCCAAAATTCTTGAAATTATAAATTTAAACCATATAAGTCTGTAAATGTTTTAAAAGTATTGATACATCAATTTGCAAAGCATTTTGTGATATTATTGATTTGTCAATCGATTCTGAACGTCTCAATAGATTCTTGTGGTCTTGGGCCCAATCCCCGCAAGAAGTACGCCCATGGGGCAGGTAACCAAGCATCAGACACACGCGACACTCGACTGCCATTAGCGTCCCAATCTAGTCATCAAATGTGCCGGCTATATATCTGTCTATATCGCCACCACTCCGAGCCACCGCAATTAACGTGGTCAATCAGCGTGAAAACCATGTCGAAGTCATCATGGATGAGCCGAGCCGGGCGCTTGGATCAGTTCAACCGGAGCCCCCAGATCGGAGAGGTCGAAAGAGTTCCCCATTAAAAAGTTATATATTTTCACTTTGAATCCGTCCACAATGCTTATTAAACTGATTCTGGCTTTGGTAATTGGCTATGGCGGCATTTTTGCGCCTGGTAGTGCACAAAATCTGTTGGATCGACTGCGTCCGGTGAATATGACCAGGTTCGATGATGGTATCAAAGTGGTTTCCGGCACCAAGGTGAAGCGATACGAACGGCTGACGGTTCCGCTGGGAGGTCCTGTGGGAATCCCAGGATCTGCTGGACTTTTGGGACCTCTGCTGCCACCACAACCTTCGTACTTGGGTTACACCTATGTGAGTAGATTTTCCATTTCTTTATTTAATTTATTTCAGTTCTATTTATAGACTAATTTTTTTAAATTACACAGTCATTTAACCAACTACTCATTATCTCTTTTGTGTGACGGTTTTCACATAAAGAACTCAGCATAAAATCACAATATATTGTTATTGTACAGCTGTATTTTCAATGAAAAGAATTGTAGTTCCCCCCATTCGTAAAATTTTAGGCAGCTACAAATTAATTGTTTAATGATATCAAATGCTAATTGAGGATGATATATCTAAAATTTGTTTTGTTAACTATTTGCAATCAGTTTGATCTTGAAAAATATCTAAATAAAAAAGTAGTCAATCTCTATTTTATTTAATACTTAATTACTTATCTATAATTAGATAATCTCCGAATTAAATCTACCTACTTTCTTTGTAATTATTCTACTTATTTATTTATGTTCTAATATTATTATTTATTATTAGCAGCTGGTTCCACAATGGCAAGCTGGTGCCAAACTGGTGGGCGATGGAGAAGGAGCCAGTGTGGCCGGAATGATATCCTTCATTCAGCTTCCCTACAATTCGGACATCAAGGTGACGATCAATGTGACGGGATTACCACCTGGTAAACATGCCCTGCATATCCACACCTTTGGAGATCTCAGCGATGGTTGCAAGTCCACAGGCGGACAGTTTCCGAATAATTTCGTAGGTTCTACAAAAAAATCCCGAATCCTTTAAATATGAAAAATACTAATATTAATTATTATTAATTAAACAATAATTTTATTATTTCTGGTTTTTTACAGCTCGGTAATGTGGACACCAAGGATGATGGCAGCATTTCGGCGGTCTTTCAGAGTATTTACCTGCAATTGTTTGGCATAAATGGAATCGTTGGACGTTCTATTGTGATCCATAGCAAGGCAATCGATCTTAATACGGCTCTAAATGCGGAGGTATTTTCGTCCTCCCTCCAAGTAATGCCCAATCCGTTGGCCTATCAGAACGAGGAGAACTCGGTGGGTCCTGCCATCGCCTGTGGAGTTATTAGTCTTATGAGTACAGCGGCCAGTTCTTCAGGTATGGCAACTGCATCATCAGCAGCACCGGCAATGGAAAATCCAGAGATTTAACTTGTATTCTTAATTCTAATTCTTCTAATCTTAATAAAAATTATTTTACAACTAAATTAAGATCATTGCCCGTGATCTTGTAAGTTTTAAAATTGGGATATTTACGCTTAGCTATTCTGCGAAATCTTTTAAAAGGTTAAATTAAATTTGTAGAGTTCATATATTAACTAGAAATTAAATAAAATTAACCTATAATTTTATCTAATATAATACAAGCTAAATGGGTTTCTAATAACGTTAATTTGTAAATTTTTTATATAGGTGTGATCTTAATTATATTAGTAATCTTTTTTAAATCGGTGACTCATTTTAAATCGATTTAATTACCTATGAATTTTTTTCTATTGCTCCAAATTGTCCATAAAACTAACTAAAGTGTTCCACTTCCACTTAGTTCCGATCGTTTAATATTTTCGAGCTTATCAAATTCAGCTCAGCTTTAATGGCCATTACGTGCGGCGCATGCGCAAAGGTCTGGGTCGCCCAATGGGCCAAAAAATAACTTTCTTCGTCGGCTACCCGCGAATCGAGTGGCCAGTTGCCCGTTGCGGTTCGCGATGTCCAAACGCGAAAGTAAAAGTTTTCCCAGTCTTGTGCTGATAATACTACTGGTTATCGCTTGTAATCAGGCGAAATCGGAGGAGTCCTTGAAAGAGGATTTCCCCCAGCCCAAATTCGAATGGCCTTCGTTTGGCTGGATGCGCAATAAAACTACCAAGGTTACACCCTCATTGGATCTGAAAAATGACTACAGTCAAATGGAGTTGGCCAACTTTGGGGACTTTGATCGTCATCCCTGCCGAAGAGTTTGCCAGCAGGGTCAATCGCAGAACTGCTATTACCAACTAGTGGTTCATAATTATCAGAGACTTGGTCCGGAGTGTCAAAGATGTCAATATGATGAGAGGGCTTGTGCCGCAGAACATTGCATATTTGGTGATGGCGTGGCCAATCCAGTGATGGCTGTTAATCGCATGGTGCCAGGACCTCCAATAGAGCTCTGTGAAAACGATACCGTGGTGGTGGATGTTTTGAATTACCTAGGCGAACCCACAACTATGCATTGGCATGGTATTCATATGCATCGTACACCTGAGATGGATGGAGCACCTTTTATCACCCAATATCCCCTACAGCCTGGTGAGGTTCAGAGGTATGAATTCCAAGTGGATCGCAGTGGTTCCTTGTGGTATCACAGCCATGTAGGTTGGCAGCGTGGATTTGGAATAGCTGGAGCGTTGATCGTACGTCAAACGCGACAGGAGAATCAGCACTCGCAGCTGTACGATTACGATCTGGTGGAGCACACCCTAATGATCCAGGATATCTTTTACGAGTACAATCTACAGGATGCTCGTAATATCCTGGTGAATGGCAAGGGTCGCAATCATCTCAGCCAGCTTCCAGATAATGATAATCGTCATCGCTACGAAAGACTTAGGGTTACCCCCGGATATCGCTATCGAATGAGGGTTATCCTGAATGGCATATCCAACTGTCCCGTGGAGTTCTCCATCGAACAGCACAAACTACTTATCATAAGCGCCGATGGCAATGATATAGAACCTGTTTTAGCTGATGGTTTCTTCTTGACCTCCGCGGAACGCTTCGATTTTGTATTGGATGCCAATCAGTATAATAAAAACTATTGGATCAGGATTAAAGGCTATGAGCAGTGTGAGGGCAGAAATCTCTATCAAGGAGCTGTGCTCAGCTATCGCGGATCAACACGCTCTGAGTTGCCACAGGGTGATATCCTGGATAAGCAGAGGAGCAGGTCTGCCGAGGAGGAACTGATCTTGGTCAATGATTTCCGATTTAAGCCTTCCAACTCCTCGACTATATCTTCCCTTCGCCAATCTTTGGATAAGGATAATAATGTGGGCACCGTCGCCCTGCGATCCGTAAATCCCGTGCCCTGGAATCGTTACACCAAGTTCCTAACGCATTACTCCAGTTTTGGTTCAAGAACGGCTCAGAATGGAGAGCTGCTCTTCCAGATCGACGATGTTTCGTATAATTCTCCCGGAATATCCCTGCTGCAGGGCAGGCATCTCTACCAGGACGATGGATACTTTTGTAATAAGAGCTCCCTGGCTGCCCAAGGAAGAAATTGTGAAAGGGAGATCTGTGAGTGTGTGCATGTGATGCGACTTCCGGCCTATCGACCTTTGGAGATGGTAGTGGCCAACTACCTGGACAGCACCCATCCCTTCCACGTACATGGGTTTACTTTTCGCCTGGTGGGCCAAGGTGTACTGGGAAATCTCAATGATCTGCGGAATGTAAGAGATTTTAATTTATATAACTATATTTTTGCATTTCAATTGTAAAACCTTTGTAACTCATTTATTATTATTCATTATTGATTTTGAAATAATTTTTAATTGTCTTGAATATTATGTAAACTAACTCGATAAAATATTTTACCTTACCTTCTTTTATATCTTTTTAACAGATCCGCGAACTTGATCGTAGGGGAAGACTGCCTCGCTTATCGGATGACAGTGCTGCCGTGGCCAAGGATACAGTTCAGATTCCGGGACTGGGTTACATTATCGTTCGCTTCATTTCGAATAATCCTGGATTCTGGCTATATCATTGCCATGTTGAAGCTCACGCCGTTCAAGGCATGGTAGCGGTCCTCAAGATCGGAGAAGATCACCAAATGAAAAATATTCCAGCCAGAGTGCGCTGCTAAATCTTTTTTTGTCGTTGATAGAGAAATATTTTCCCAAAAAGAACGACAAAATAATTTTAATGAATTTAAAACAAAATACACAACTATTTATTGTAATTTATTAAAAAATAAAACAAGTATTTATTTTACTGAAAAAATAAATAGTTCGTATCTGTAACACCATTAAATCTCCGTTGACCATATAAGTAGGTTTTGCCCCCTTTTTTTTTACTCATGCACAACTCATAGCTCGCTTGTCATAAATTAATTGACGTTTCCGAAAAGAAACCCGCTAATTCAAAAAAACTAATCGTGTCACCTTAACTTATCGCCCATTTAAGGCACTTGAACTGAAGAATTTACCCCCATCGACTATTAAGCCATTTATAGATTTAACGAGGCGTAGTTGTATATTTTATGACCTCTACTAATATATGGGAAAATTGCTTTTTGATTACAAAAGTCGGCTAAGATCTAATGAATACAATTATGCACATGAATGAAGTAGATGTCGAGTGTGAAGTGCAAATCTGATAGACTTCTCTCAACGGTGAAGTGAGTCTACTTGTGGATGTCTAAGCTGCATCCGTTAAAGATAAGATATGACTGGATTTTGGTTGGTATTTACATAATTATAAGTTGTGATAATATATCAACTAAACTATTTGACAGACTTGGACTCTGCTCTGTTCTCGTACTCGTTCATAATGGCAATAATCGGATCGTTGATGTAATAGCGCACTTCCCAATTGTTGGCAAAATCACCATGATCCCACAGTGGATCCTCCATATGATGCATCACCTTGTTTGGGAGAGTTTCAGCTACCCTTAAGACATCTTCCACGGCGGCCATCTCATCGTTATCCGAATACCACAGATGCATCTCGGTTGTAATGAGTTCAGTGGGATAATCGGGTGGAGCTTCGGTTCCATATACCTTTAGATTCTTTTTGGTTCCAAAGTCAAACTGACGGAAATGTCCCGATTGAAATTCTTGCATGTAGTGGAGGATTTGATCCGTGGAGACTCCTGCTGGCATAGCACCTGATATCACCGAGTTGGCGGTCTGTGGGGAAATATAATATTAAATTAGTAAAAATTAAATATTGAGGAGTGCTATTTAACCTACCGAATTAGTTCTTCCTTGCTCAACAACAGTGGTTTCCTCACTGCTGCTGCAAAAACTGGAAACAATCGAATTCGGAAGACAGACACTGTACAAAATCATTGTAGGGCAAAAACTCTTGAGAGCAGAAAAGCGTTGAGTAGACATTGTGGAAGCCCAGATAAGGCGACAGGGAGTTGACCATGCCGTCTTCCATGTTATCCATAAAGGCCACTGGAGCCAGCATATGAGCAGTCTTAACCTTCTTGTTATATTCCGGTCTCGAGGACATGAGGACAAACATGACGGTGGTGCCCTGCGAGTGACCCACGTAGTGGATTCCTTCCTGATCCCTTCCATTCTCCGTAGACAAAGTGTAATCAATGGCAGCAGCAATGTCGAAGTAAGCAATCTCATGCCAACTGAAGCGCCAAAAGTTCGGGTGATTTGTGGAGAGTGTGGTGTGATTTCTAGAGTATCTGTTTCCACGAGCATTGCCCATCCAAACATCGTATCCAGCATCGGAAAGCAGGAAAGGGAGAGCATCATCGGGTCCCAAACTTGGCCACACATCGGAGCTGCCAAACAGACCATGCTGTATAAAGGCAATTGGTCTCTTGTCATCCTGGTTGTTCAAGTTATGAGAGTAGGGAATTCGGAAGAGACTGATTATATAGCCATCTTCAGTGGTCACATAATGACGCTCCGCTGGGTAACCATGCTCTTCAATATAATAAATCTGTAAATTAAGCATATGAGTAATTTTATTTTTGACAAATCACGTATAATATCTTACCGTATCGGGAGCATTGCTTAAAGATAAATGAGCATCCGGATTATTAAACAGTTCATAGAAGTTAGGAACTTCTGCAGGATCTACTTCGTTGGAAAGAGGAGCACTTTGGACAATTGTCACCAGAAAAATGGCCACTAAGACCACACCCATGTGAGATCTTGACATTTTGAAACCGAACTACTACGAAAGTGGGGAGGGCCTCGTCTTTATAAAGAATATTACCTGCCAATCCATTATCGGAATGATCCAATTAAAAGCTCATTAACCAAAGTGCTGGGTATAAAAAAATTTGTCTCGCACTAAAACCTATTACTACAACTAGTAGCGAAATTATACCTATTTACCGATCCCTTTATCGAGGAACCCGCAAACCATCGCAAACCACCATAAAAATAAAAAAAAACTAATAGGTCCCGTTGGAAATTCGGTGGAAAATCCAAACAGTGCAATATCCGTAAGGAAAACAAATATTCCTAGGTGTTTGTATGTGAAAAAGTTTATGATATTTCGACCACTTGAGTTTATGCCCATTTAATTGGTTCTTTGGCTGATCGGTTCCTATCGAAATGAGCACTTTACTCGAGTGCCCAGCCAAAGTCTTTATAAGGGTGTGGTGCTCTGAAAGTTCGTATTAGTTCGGTGGAAAAATGTATGGATCACACATCAGCGCCTTTGTTGCCTTGGTGGGCCTTTCCCTAGGGATAATTGCTTATGGTGCTCCCCTTTCTGATGAGGTGGATCCTGCAGAGGTCCCTAACTTCTATGAACTTTTTAATAATCCCGATGCTCGCTTGTCCCTGACCGACGGTCCCGATACGGTAAGTTTGATATCAAAAATATTTAATAAATAAATTATCAAGTTAAAATATATTATAAAATATTTCCTCTACAGATTCACTATATCGGGGCCCATGGTTATCCAGCAGAGCGGCATTATGTGACCACAGAAGATGACTATATAGTCAGCCTGTTTAGGATTCCCTACTCTCACAACCTGAAGAACCAGGACGAAAAGAGACCTATTGTTTTTGTACAGCATGGCTTATTTGCTAGTTCCGATTTTTGGACTAGTTTGGGTCCGAATGACGGGCTTCCTTTCCTGCTTTCTGATGCTGGTTACGATGTTTGGCTGGGAAATACTCGTGGAAACAGATACTCAAGAAATCACACTTCCCGCTCCACAAGTCATCCGGATTTCTGGCGCTTCAGTTGGCATGAGATTGGATACTTTGACATCGCCGCTGTCATTGATTATACCTTGTCCACGGAGAATGGAAAGGATCAGGAAGGAATCCACTATGTGGGTCACTCGCAGGGCACCACAGTGTTTTTTGTGCTGATGTCTTCGAGACCGGAATATAACCAGAAAATCAAAACGGCTCATATACTGGCTCCAGTGGCTTTTATGGATCACATGGATGACATGATGGTCAATGCCTTGTCTCCTTATTTGGGCTTCCACAATGTCTACTCGACGCTTTTCTGCTCTCAGGAGTTTTTGCCCTACAACGATTTTGTCCTGGCTTTGATGTACAGTGTTTGCCTACCGAATTCGATTGTTTCCAGTTTTTGCAGCAGCAATGAGGAAAACACTGTTGTTGAGCAAGGAAGAAAAAATTCGGTAAGTCTAAACAATAAAACTAACATTCTTATTTTTTTAATTTAATAATTTTTTCCTACAGACCGCTGACTCTGTGATAACTGGTTCGTCGCCCGCTGGTCTTTCCACGGATCAAATCCTGCACTACATGCAGGAGCATCAGTCGGGACATTTCCGTCAGTTCGATTTCGGAACCAAGAAGAATCTGAAGGTATATGGAACCGAAACCCCCACCGATTATCCCACTGAACTCATTACAACAGAGATGCATCTGTGGTATGGGGACAACGACGAGATGTCTGCTGTGGAAGATGTTTTAAGAGTGGCTGAAACTCTACCAAACAAGGTGATGCATCATATGGAGGATCCACTGTGGGATCATATGGATTTTGCTACCAACTGGGAGGTCCGCAAGTTGATCAATGAGCCGATAATAGCCATCATGAACGAGTACGAGGCGAAGTGATAGGGAAAAACTTCTAATCTTTAGTCTTATTTATTTATATTTAATTCACATTTTTATAAATCCGAGCAATCCAATCATATCTTATCATTAACGGACGCAGCTTAGACTTTTTTAAGTATTCTCACCTCATCAGATTTGCACTTCATTATCGACATTTACTTCCTTCATGTGTATATTTTATTCATTAGATCTTAACCGACTTTTGTTATCAAAAAGCAATTTTCCCATTTACAAGTAGGGCTCGTAAAATATACGACTACTGCACTTTAAATCTATAAATGGCTTGATAATCTAAAACAGTTGATGGGGGTACATTTTTTTTTTAGATAATCGAAAATGTTCTTCAAGTAGCTTAAGTAGCAGATAAGCAAGTAAGATTATTGGAGCACGCCAGGTGACGTTTTTGGTTCTTATCAGGGAACGTGATAATCATTATCAAAAAATCATGTACTAAAACTTACCCGCGTTTTCCAAATATATTAATTATTTTTTAGTTTTATTATAATTATTCAAAAATAATAACTATATTGAGAGGGATTTTTAAAATGATTTAAATACATTCGTTTTTTTTGGATTTAAAGTGCGATATAAAAAATGGCTCACAAAGTATTGGTAGCTATTTATTATTGCGCTTTAGTTTCTACCAATACTTTTAATCTGAATGTTTTAACTTTTAGATTAACGCCTTCTATTCTTTATGGATTATCTGGACAGTCTAAATTTATACAATCAAACCACCGATAGTAAGAGCTACTTGAAACTAAACCACCCGGGAACCTCTACAAAAGCTGAAAGTCATGTGTTTGCCAGCAGTCATTTGGCATCGGACCATCGGAAACATACGAGTAATGAAGCGATTTACGGGTAGTTTACTGATCCTGGCTGTTTTGGCCGTGGGAGTTTATTCTGCGGCCATAGAAAGTACCATTGATTTCTACAAACTGTACGATAATCCAGAGGCCCATGTTAGTCTGAAGGTTAAAGCAACTACGGTAGGTTGAAAATAAAATTTAAACGGTTATATATAGTTATTAAAAAAATAATAATTAAAATGTTTAAGAATATATATATTTATATTCTACACTACTATTTTGGTATTAGATCATATTATTAACATTTTATTGGTATTTATTATAACTATGATTATTATTTTAGGCTGATCGCACTGCAGCGCATGGATATCCTTCGGAACATCATCACATAGTCACCGAAGATGGTTACATCCTGGGAGTATTCCGAATTCCCTACTCGCACAAGTTGCAGAACCAAAACCAAAAGCGACCCATTGTCCTGTTGCAGCATGGTTTGTCGAGCTGCTCGGATGCCTGGATTTTGCAAGGACCCAATGACAGTCTGCCATATTTGCTGGCGGATGCGGGATATGATGTGTGGATGGGCAATGCCCGAGGCACTTCCTATTCCAGGAATCACACCACCCTCTCCCCAGATCATCCACTTTTCTGGCAATTCAGTTGGCACGAGATCGCCATCTATGATATTTCGGCCATTATTGACTACGCCTTGAGGACCGAAAATGGTCAAGGTCAGGATGCCATCCACTATGTGGGTCACTCGCAGGGTACTACAGTATTTTTTGCCCTGATGTCAACATATGCCTCTTATAACTACAAGATTAAAACCGCTCATCTGTTTGCGCCCGTGGCTATAATGAAGAATTTGTCCAAACCTTTGGTGCGCTTTTTGGGTCCCTATTTGGGCCACAGAAATGCCTATTCGATCCTTTTTGGCTCCCAGGAGTTTTTGCCGCACAATGAGTTTGTCATGGCCTTGTTTTTCAATATCTGCCAACCAGATTTCTTATTGCGACCAGTTTGTGAAGGTGCCATGAAGACACTTTATTCTGGAGGTCGTGTGAATATGGTAAGTTTTAAAAATATATTTAAAGATTATAAAATTAATAAAACATTATTAATAGACTGCCATGCCGGAAGCTATGGCCACCCATCCTGCGGGCTGTTCTACAAATCAAATGTTGCACTATCTTCAGGAGCAACAATCTGGTTACTTTCGTCAATATGACCATGGAACCAAGAAAAATCTGCAGATCTATGGATCCGAGGAACCTCCAGAGTATCCTGTGGAATTGATAAATGCCCAAGTTCACCTGTGGTATGCAGATAGTGATGAGTTGGCCGCCGTGGAAGATGTTGAGGAAATAGCCAGTAGATTGCCCAATAAGGTAATGCATCGCATGGCCGATCCAGAGTGGAATCATGGCGATTTTGCCCTCAACTGGGAGGTTCGTGAATATGTCAATGAGCCAGTTATTGCCATTATGGAGGAATTCGAGCTACAGAACAGCGGAACGTGATTGATTGGTGTTTTAATCTCTGATGTACTTTAGCTATACCTATGATAATCGGATTTATTTTTAAGTTTACCGATAAGCTAGTCACACTTAAAAAGTAGTTATTTACACAGAAAAAATACAAGTTTTTATATTACATTTTCTATAAGCAAAATATAAATATTGAAAAATATTTGAAAGGTATAAGGATTACCTATAATATTGTGCTTAAAAAATGACGTATAATCAGGTTATCTGATTGTACCTGAAAAATTCCCCAATAACTAATCTAGACAGGAAAAATACTTGACCTAAGTCTATGTTTAAATAAAGATAGGGGGAAAAATGCTAAGCCCCAAGATAAGATGCTTACTTAAACTCTTAGCGAACTTTAGTTTATGGATAGGCAACTTTTCAGACGCTTTTCCTTGCAACCACAGCCACTTTTTAGTCTGCCCCGCCCACTTCACACATTTGGACAGAGGAATACATTTGATTTTTCCACTCGAGCAACTTCTGATTGCCAGTTGATGGCCGACCAGCTGAAAGAATAATGCATATTCAAGCTTTTCATTCCCATTTCATGGTTCTTGGCAGCATCTTGGCAACTCCCCAAAGGGCCAAAGTCGATTTGCTGAGCATAAATGCCCCCGGTTGGATATGTAAAAAAAAAAAGAAGAAAAGGCAGAGCAAGATATTAGAACAGAGTCTGGCTTTTCTGTTTTGGCTAATGGATGTTGGCCAAAGATGTTGGCAAGTTCAAGGCCACCATTTTGCGTGGGCCTGTGTGGATGAATGCCCCAGTGCAATCCGGATTTGATTTAATTGCTCCTAATTTGTGGGTTCAGCAATCAATGGCACTCAATAGTTTAGCTGGCGGCAAAGAAAAACGCCTGCGATTACTTAACTGGATTAATTGAAGTGTTCATGGCAGACGGCTAATTTAGGGATTGTGTTTTCGGTTTTTAGGTAGAAATTAAATGATTTTTTCCCGGTCTCCAGAACGGAGAGGAGCAAAAAGTTTTCCAGCGCAGTCAACGAGTCGTGGCAAGTAAAAAACACACGGAAGCGTTAAATTGGCTCAAGTGTGCACAACACAAAATACACACAAAAACTATGAGGAAATATAGAGGAGAGGTATGCGACTTTAAGATACTCAGTATTTACTAAAATGTTTATTTGTTACGTTTCTATAAAGATCTTTAAATGGGTATTTCTGAAAATCTTCCTTAAAGATAATCAAATGGTGATTTAAGAAATAGGCAAATAAGGTAAAAGGTCAAACAGTACAAAAATATTTTTTTTTATTTATTTTAAACCCAATAATTAAAGTCAGAAATATTTTGAAAATTTTTAGATCGACTTTGCAGTACTAATAAGAAAAGAAAATTTTAACATATTTTTTTATAACTATCAAAAATTATACAGAAGTTAGAAGTTATGTTTTCATAAAGTGGATATACTCTTCCTTTTTTTTTAATACCCAGTATAAAAAAGCGAAAGCACACAAGAAAAACTAAAGTGGAGCCAAAGTCAAGGCAAAAGCAGTTCGCTTTGAGCAAATGGAGCTGCAGTTGCAGACGGAAATGGGAAAAATTCCAAACACTAACTGCGCAAACATTCGAAGGAGGGTTTTAAAAGGTGAGTGGGCGAATGGGCTTCCCCTGAAGTTAAGCTTTTATTTTTTGGCGTCAAGTCATAAGGCCAAAACCGTTGCGGTTCCCAGACAAATTAAGCCCAAAAGGGTCAAGTCAGCTGCTGTTGCTGGTGCTCCCACTTTTTGGCCATTATTTTGCATATGCTAAACTCGGTTTTTCATTTTCGCCGGGTTTTCATTTTGCTCGTCGCATAAAAATAATTAAATTTTGTAGCACTTTGTTGCGCTTATTTTCTCTGTTTTTTTCCGGCGCCATATTTACAGTGGCCGGGTTTTATATTGCGGCTGGCCGCTATCTATGGTTTAGTTTAGCTCTTTAATTCTTCGCATAAGTACGTTACACACGCTTTTGAATTTAAATATGATTTTATCTCTGGCTTTATGACTATTGTTACATTGTTCATCATCATTTTTTACGTAGTGTAATATTCTTTTGTTTACAATTGGATTTTCATTTGTTGTCTCAGGCGGCCGATTAAAACTATTTATATATCAGGAAAACTGGGGAATGGCATTTAACGTTGGATTATATTGTACGGTAGTGATAAGACGTCAGAACTAGGCACATAAAACTCATCCATTGGTCTGGTTTCTTGTGTTTAATTTGGGATCTATCTGCTAAGAATGATAAAAATATTTATAGAACAGGGAAACTTTAAAACGGAAATTTTCAATTTTATTTATTTATTTACTTTTTTGTTTTAATAACAATTTATTTTTTAAACACACGTTCTAAATGTTTTTATGTGTGTATACCGTATATTTAATATTTAGAAAATGTAAAATTAAAAACATTTTTAAGAATATGATTAAAATAAACAAATCTCCATATCTTCAACAATATTTTTTTTAAGTGTACTCATTTATATCTTATTTTATTCCCATTTTAAATTAAATTCTTGTAATAGAGAGCTCCTCCAGCATCTGCTCCTTTGCCCATTTAAAGGCAATCCTTGTTTACAGGGGATTAGCTCAGTAAAAGATTACCGAAAAGCCAAAGTCACGTTGTGTGCGTTTTGTAGGTTTCCACAAATTGAATTTACCTCCACCATTCTCGACCCTGCAGCAGACGTAAGTAATTGCCGTAATTGATTGTCAAAAATCAATTAGTTGGTTGTGTGCTGGCTAGTTATGCTATAAATATATATAATACCTTGTAACATATATATTTGGATTGCAACGGAAGCCTCTGTGTGCAAGTGCAGTTGGGTATTTGAGGCTATCATAATTGGTTCACAGTTCCAAAGACGATATCATAGCCATTGTGCTCCTATTAATGTGCATTAAATCCAATAAAATAGCAAGTACAACTCGAATGTTTTATTTGACTGTCGGAATTTTCAAATTTCCCAAAATCGAATCCCTATGAAATGGGTGCACAAAGTGGCGAAATTCAGGCCTGACCTGGGCATTTGGTATTTAATTATAGGCCCGTGTACATCACGCATACGTCACGTCTTACCCTTGACTGAGTTCATCTGGCTAAATATGAAGTATTCCTGCCTTATCAACGGTAAACACAATGACTGGGCCCACGCTCCACTGCCTGGATACATTGTTTTACCTCTAAAGTCGGTCCACATCACTATTCAATTTTGTTATCTCAAAACCAGTAGCCACTCGTTTGAGTCAGAACCTTAGAGCCGCGGCCACGTATTATCATGGAAATGTACCCCTTTTTGAAGTTGTAAAAAAAGATATTCGAAAAAAAATATGGGAATTGCGCGAGGGATATGCATTTTATTTAGAACCTCCCCTGTGCCATAAAAGCACAGACGCGACACGTCCGCGTACAAAGAAAGTAATTTACTATCTGCCGGAGATCTTGGGGCTAGACAAAGATCCACACACACTATCTGTATACTACTCACACCCTGAATGGGGGGTGTGGACTTATCTATCCAGATCCGACATGCCCCTGGGCAATTTAGGCGATAAAGCTTTACACAAAGCCTCTGCCCACACTCTTACAAGATTTGCGTGAATTACGATCGGTGATGCTGATGATGCTGATGCTTTGTCGCCGGACTGGGATAAGATGAGATTTCAGAACTCGGATCTCCGGAGATCTCTAACGCAGCTCGCGGCGGCAAATAGGTTCAGTGCTCGGCGGAGATTTGGACCATACACTTGTGTGTGCTCGTCAACAAATCGAATTAAGTTATCCTGAAACCGAAACTCAAGGATCTTAGGAACGTGCGTGTTTAACAAAAGACTAATTAATATAAATTTGTCAAGTTGAAAGTGTTTGCAATGAAAATATTTTGCTTTCGTTCAGTACAAAGTATTTTGTTTTAATAAGTCAAGGGTTTCTAAAGGCACTTAGGATATTTACATTTTAAATATTATAAATATTTATAAAGTATTAAAATGTTCTTATAAATCTTGTTTCTAATCTAGTTTTTTGTAGAGATAGCGCCTTTTGATTATTCCTTTATTAACAAGATAGATAATGAAATATAAATTAAAATAAATTTGTTAAAAAATCTTTTAAATTCGTAAGAAAAGTTGTCAATGCTCTAAGTATAATTTACTTTCTAAAATGTTTAATTGTATCATTTTTACTATTAATGATTGAGTTTAATCCTTTCTTAAATTGATAAGAAACCAATTTGTTGAAGCAAATGCTAAAGAGTTTTCAAGTGATTATCCTTTGTCGAAGAAACCCTTTCTTATTGGAAACTACTCCCGAGTACTTAGTACACAATCGAATTCAATTCACAGTGCGAGTGCGTGTGTTCAACTAAATGCAAAAGTAATCAAAGTCGAACGCATTAAAGCGACGCGGCTGGAAGTCAATAAAAATAAACTACATAAAAGCAACTTGCGGTCCTTCCGGAAATAATGTCAACCACTGTCGATCCCGTGGCGCTGGGCGAGGGGTTGGGGGCCAGCTCCCCACCCGTGGCTGTGGAGGATGTGGTGGCCAAAACGACCACAACGGTGGCCAATGCGATTGCCAAGACAGTGGCCGTAATTAGCAATGCGGTCTCCGCCAGCACAACTGGCGCCACTTCCTCATCCACACCCACTACTTCCACCACCACCACCACCACGCCCACGCCCACTCCAACGCCCACTCCCGTTCAATCATTATCCTTGGAGGATGCTGAACAGAAACTCAGCGTGAAGGATTTGAGCCAGGCCCTGCAGCATTTCGGCATTGTTGATTACTTGGTCTTCATCGCCATGTTGGCGGTCTGCGCCGTTATCGGCTTCTATTTCGGCTTTATCGAGAAGAAACAAAAGAAGCAGAAGTTGGCCAAGAAGGACGGCGGCGGGGCGGCGGGCGTCGAGGAGAGGCGTGGCTCGGAGGCGTTGGATTACCTGGTGGGCGGGCGCCAAATGAAAGTGTTTCCGGTCGCGCTGTCTCTGGTGGCCAGGTGAGTTACAGTTTCAGCAACGGCCATATATATGCAAATGCTAAATTGGCCCTGCGCATTTTTTCCCGGTTAGCCAACAGGATATGCAGAGAAAACAAAACTATATTATTTATTTTATAAAGGAAAAAAATCCTGCTCTTTAAAAATATTTTTTCAGTAAATTAAATTTTTTTTTAACATTTATCGAGCAGACCCAAAAATTTTTTTTTCATATCCTTAAAAATATTACGAGTATATTAATGTTTAATTTAAATTTGTTTTTCAAAAACATTCAATCTCTAGTTTAGCTTTTTTCAATATTTTAATAATTTGTAAAATGTTTTTAATAATTTTTTGGCATTACATTTTTTAGACATTAAAAAATATTTACAAAATCACCTGAGCCTTTATTAAAAGTTTTAATTTCTTAAATAAAATCAATTTTTCCAAAAATAAAATATACAAAAAAATTCCTTGCAATATTTTTCTCAGTGCAGACCTGCTTAATTACTTTTGACATGGCCAAGCAGGAGGTTGAGGGTCCTAAATGGAAAAGTAGCGGGGCAGGAAATTCGTGAAATTTATTGTTTAACCCGCTTTAAGCTGGGATAATCCCCAAAGAATTGAATGCGATGCATTCACTTGAATGCGGCTAATATTTACAAAAATTATCGTAATGGGCTTAGTCTAAACCCGACAAATCAATCAAGTAATATACATTTTCAGACATTCCGCTTTATTTCGTCGGCCAATCGGCCAAACGTGCGTATACGTAATCTGGGCAAAAAAAGGAGATTATCTGACCCCGTCCAGCTTTGTCTGGCAAATTGTTTGGCCAGGGCAAACAGTGTAGCGTTTTATTCAAAAGTTTCCGACACACAACACAAGAAGACTGGGCATATTGCGTAAACAATATTCATTGTCAGGGTCAAGCGCTTGTAATGGATGGGTGATGATATTCAAATGGCTTGCGGAACTTTGCAAGTAAATATATCTGGCACACATATAAATAAATACAACTTAGCAGCTCACTGGTGTCCCTAAGCCAGATTGAAGTTATTTAAACTTGCGAGTGGCCGCAAACTCAAATAATTTGCCCAAATTACTTTTTCTTTTTGGTGTTCAGCCGAGAGACCTTGGTTTTCTGCGTGGAAATGGGCGATGGGTTTTGGGTGGGATTTTGTATTTGACACGTCTTGGTCAAGCACCTTTCGAAGGGTGTGGTTCTGGGTCCTGGATCCTTTGTCTTAGCCGTGTTGTCGTTGCCGCATTAATGACCAGGCCGACAGGTCCCGTTTCCCCGAAATCCTGGCCAAGAAATCCTGACGCTCTTGGTCATTTGCCTCGCCCGCTGACAATTGTTTCGTGAGCCTTTTATTGTTATGGCATTCTATTTGTTGTCGTTTGCTTTTTGCAACAAATTCAGCCAACGTGCTTTGAATTACAATTACATGCCATCATTTTTTTCTGTACTTTTTTTGCCTACAAAATGTCCTTTGTTCCTTGCAGATTTTTTTTCCATTTTTTTTAAACAAATTGTTTTGTTGTGAGTGTGTGTGTGTCTGCATACTTTAACGCCGCTTGTTATCAACTTTTAATGGCATTTTCCTCTCGGCCATCAACTTTCTGTGTCTGCGGTGGCAATTCATTTGTTTTGCGGCCGAAATTGAAATGATGATTGTTATGGACATTAATCATTAAAATCTGATTACGAAATGCAGGGCACAGGAAAAGTTTTCTTCGCACAAATGCGACTAGACGTCATTTTTTTCTGGATTGGATTTATTTTAAGATAGTCCAGCACGTGCTGAAATGTAATGCTTAGAAAAAATGTATTGTATAGCTTCTTTTGACAATATTGAAATTTTTAAAAATTTTTAAATGTAATGTAAAAATCTTTTTAAACATTTTAACGTGTCATAAACGTGTAATTATGGCCAAAAAAGGTTTTTTATAAATTATATTGACTACAATAATTATAAAAAATGACTTAAATAAATCTGTCTGCAAAACAATTATTTTTTTTAAATTTAATGTGTTAAAATAGTGTTTTTAAAATTTTAATTTTAAATATTTTATTTAGGTAAAATAACGCCGTTAGCGCCAATATCCAATCGATTACCTTAAATTTATTTCACAAAATGCTGCCCACCTTCGTAATAACTTCGACCAGCAACTTGAGTGGCCCCAACTTAATTGAATTAAAAATTTTCCCCAAAGTTGACTTTGCGCGATGGCTAGAACAAGAAAAAATGAGGCAAACTTTTGGCAGAGCAAAAATAGATCCTGATCAATCGGTTGGCAATTAGCGTTGCTGAACTTTAAGCTCCAGACGTAATTAGCGTGAACTAATTTCTTGTATTACACTTTCAGCTTCGTGTCTGGAATCTCGCTGCTGGGAACTTCGACGGAGATCTATGTGTATGGCACTCAGTACGCCTTCATCCTGGTGACGCTGGCCATCTCGGGAGCCATTTCGTGGTACATTTTCCTGCCCGTCTTCTGCAATCTCCAGCTGACATCCACCTATGAGGTAAGCAGAACGTTGTCCAATTCCAGAGAGAGAGAGAGAATATGTGTTTACCTATTGGACTACTGCATGTTTCGCATTAATTCTATGTTTCTGAGTGTACGTACTTTGGATTCTTTTGATATTCGATGGCATGTTAATGTGTAAGTAAAGCCAAAGCCAGCACAACGAGCCGGGAGTACATGTTCCGATGGCAAAAACAAGTGCAGTCAGCTGTAAGAGTTCTTTGAATGCCAGTTTATTTGCATGCCATACGTACATAGATTTTGGCGCACAATGCTCTTTTTTGCCAGCTGCAATAAGGTCGAACAATACAATACCAATTGTACCAGTTGGCACACGAATAGTCGTAGTTTATAAGTGGCTGCCTTACAGGCTACATGTCGTATGAGTAATAGTCGATTATGTATGCGCCGCGTGGCCCCACACACACACACACTCTTGCAGTTAGGGGGTGTGTGTGTGTGGGCCATCCTTTTTGTGTGTTAACCGAAAGCGAAAAAAGAGAACCAACTATTGGAAAAAAATATTTGCAGTATTTCGAGTTGCGCTTTAACAAATCGGTTCGTCTGCTGGGATCCGCCTTCTTCACGGGCGCAAATGTAAGTATAATCTGATATATAGTAAAATGAAAAATATCCCATTCCATTCAAATCCTGGTGGAATAATAGGGCCATCTAAATGTATATTAAAATGTTGTTTTCTTAGCTCATCTGGCTGCCCATTGTCATCTATGTCCCAGCTTTGGCCTTCAATCAAGGTAAGAAAATCGCCGCTCAACTAAGTACGGATATACTCATTTTTGTAAAAGATTTACAAATTTAAAATTCATTTAACGGTTTTATAAAACACTTTATTGTCAAGAACCTTTACATATGGAATTTGTTTTATATTGGTTAATAATTTTATTTATTAAAGTAAATTTTTTATTCTCCTACAATATTTTTTTCTTTTCTTTTTTTTCTTCTTATTGTTTAAGCTAAAAGCATACATGATAATATTCTACTTATTAAGGTGGATTATGATTCTACGTTTTTTTTCATCCTTTTGTTTTTTTTCCTCCTTATGTGTCGACTTTGCAGTTACTGGCATAAATATCCATGTTATCACACCAATCGTGTGCCTCGTCTGCATATTCTACACAACTGCCGGGGGTCTGAAGGCCGTTGTCTGGACAGATGTGATCCAGACCGTCATAATGATAGGAGCCGTTATCTTCGTCATCATCAAGGGCACCCTCGATGTGGGCGGACTGGGGGTGGTTATTCAGAGGAACTTCGACAGCGGACGAATCGAATGGCCTGAGTGGGTGACAAGTGTGGCAGAGTCCTAGCTCATAATATATGAATGCATTTCGAACACAGATTCACCTTCGATCCCAAAGTTCGCATGTCCATGTTTGCCCTGATGGTGGGCTATGTTGGCCATAATGTTTACCAATTCGGCTGCAATCAGATGATGACCCAGCGGTATATGTCCCTTCCGGGTGTAAAACAGATGGCACACACATCCTTTCTTTTCATTGCCGGATTAACGCTTTTGTTTACACTATGCTTGTACAATGGTCTCCTGCTTTTCGCCACTTACTACGACTGCGATCCATTGACCACAAAGGTGGGGGGATATTATCCTTTTCATGATTTGTTTGTAATTGAGAAGTTAATTACAGTTGGCAGCGGCCAAGGATCAGCTGGTTCCCCTGCTCGTAGTGCAATCCATGAGCTCATTTCCCGGAATTCCCGGACTTTTTGTGGCCGGAGTGTTTAGTGCCGCCCTTAGTTCCCTTTCCACGGGTATGAATTCCCTCTCCGCTGTTTTCCTGGAGGATTACATTAGACCCCTGGTGAAGAAGCCCCTTACGGAACACCAGACCGCTGTGACCATGCGTGTTTGTACGGTGCTCATTGGAGTCGTCAGTGTGGCACTGGTTTTCGTGGTCGAGCGGATGAGCTCCCATGTCCTGCAGCTGGGCATTACCATTGGATCAGTGGTTCAGGGTCCGCTTCTTGGTCTATTTACGATGGGTCTGCTGTGCCCGAGTATTAACTCCAAAGTTAGTGTTCGTTCCTTTAGAAAAACAACTTTTGAAAATCCATTCTAAATTTGAAAAGATTTTTAAAATTCCTTGAAAAATGGTCGGCTCTTAATCGAATTAAATTTAGGGTGGCCCTTTCGAAAGTTTTTTTTCTGCATATCCTGAAAATCTTTGGAAAGAACGTTAAATGAAATTTTTATTTCGTTTAAGAGCGCCATTACGGGATCCCTTGTTGCCTTCTTCTTCATGGCCTGGCTTAGTATTTCGGCCCAAGTCGCCATTAACTCAGGGGAAATTTACTCCCCCGAAAAGCCAGTCAGCATCGAAGGCTGTGATTATGAGTTCGACCGCTCCCTGGTGACCCCTGCAAATGCCACCCTTCTTAATGCAGAACCTCCGTAAGTTTCCTGGAATCTCCCCAACTATTCGTGCCCATCTCATCATCTAAGCCTAATCCTACAGGGTCCTCAGTTTCGCCGAGCAGCTTTACCACATATCCTTCTTGTTCTACACTGTTATGGGGGGAACAGTGGGTGTGATTGTAGGACATCTGGCCGGCTTTGTATTTGGCCGAAATAAAGCGGGAGACATTGAAGACGAGTTGCTCTCGCCCTGTATACGAAGGTTCCAGAGGACCAAGTACTCCAGCGTTAACCTGAACGAGAACTCTATTAGGACTTCTGAAGAGAAATCATAAAACAATTTTTACATTTTTATTTGGGTTTCACTTAATGCACCTTTTCACATTTTTTGTCGTTCCACTTTCTTAAAATTGATATACAAACAAATATTTTAAGTGTACATACTAATTCTTTTCAAAGCTGCCTGCTACCACAACTTTTTTGTTTTTCGTGTACTTAACAATAAAATATTATATGATTTTTGTTTTCTTATTTTTTAGCTAACCAAATTAACTCACTATGTTTTATATTTTATAGTTAAGTGTTAAGTGTTTTCTTTTTAATATTAATCATATGTTATTTTTCACGGGTTCTTGACAATACATACACGTATTAATACTTAATTTTTGACATTTATTAATTTAAATTTGTTTTGAGAATAACTGAAGCTGAGAAGTAATTTCAATTTGTAAGTAATCAAGACCAATAAGAGAACTTTGGAGCTACTTTTCTGCTTCTTTAAGGATGTTTTTCTTAAACCTTAAAGTCCCTTTCAAAATCGAGCGCCACGTGTTGACTTTTGTGCACTTTTCCAGTAACTGGAATAAATATCCATGTCATCACGCCAATCGTGTGCCTCGTCTGCATATTCTACACAACTGCCGGTGGGCTGAAGGCCGTTGTCTGGACAGATGTGATCCAAACCGTCATTATGGTGGGAGCGATTTTCTTCGTCATCATCAAGGGCACCATGGATTTGGGCGGACTGGGCGTGGTTATTCAGCGGAATTTCGACAGCGGACGACTGGAGTGGCCAGAGTGGGTGAAAAAAAATGTTTACTAGGGCGAGTACCGCACACATGGCTGGGACGTAATCCTGCCAGGATGTGGGGTACATGGGCGCTCTCCTGTTCATAACTCATAATCTGAAACATTTTCGTGACAGATGGACGCTTGATCCCAAGGTGCGAATGTCCATGTTGGCAATGATGGTGGGCAACCTGGCCCATAATTCCTACAATCTTGGCTGCAATCAGATTATCACCCAGCGTTACCTATCTCTTCCCGGAATCAAGGAGATGGCCCAGTGCTCGTTCCTTTTCATTTTTGGATTGGTTGCTTTGATGGCCATTTGTCTGTACAATGGACTTTTGCTTTCGGCCACCTACTACGACTGTGATCCATTGACTACAAAGGTTGGGAAGTGTTAAGATATTTAATTAGGGATGCAAAAATATTAACTAAATAATAATAATGATTGTTATTTAAGGGGTTTAAAAATATACCTCTTATAAGTTTGCATCCTATCTACTAATTGTTATAAAATCCTTACTAACTTATAATTTACTTCCAGTTGGCGGTGGCCAAGGACCAGTTGGTTCCCCTTCTGGTAGTGCAATCCATGAGCTCTTTTCCCGGAGTTCCTGGAATGTTTGTGGCCGGAGTGTTTAGTGCTGCCCTTAGTTCCCTCTCCACGGGCATGAATTCCCTGGCCGCTGTTTTCCTGGAGGATTACATTAGACCGCTGATGAGGAAACCGCTTACGGAACACCAGACAGCCGTCACCATGCGTGTCTGTACGGTGCTCATTGGAGTTGTGAGTGTGGCTTTAGTCTTCGTTGTCGAACAAATGGGCTCCCATGTGATGCAGCTTTCCATGACCGTGGGATCGGTGGTCCAGGGTCCGCTTTTGGGTCTTTTTGTGATGGGCCTGCTGTGCCCAAGCATTAACTCAAAAGTAGGTGCTCTTTATAGCTTAAAAATCTTTTTTTCTGGAATTACTTACATTATTTCCTTCAAGAGCGCCATTGTGGGTTCTCTGGTCTCCTTCTTCTTCATGGGCTGGTTGTGCTTGTCCGCCCAATTGGCCATTAACTCCGGTGAAATGACGTTTGAGAGCAAACCTGTTAGCGTCGAGGGCTGTGATTACGAATTCGATCGTGATTTATTGACTCCTGCCAATGCCACCATTTCCACTAACTCAGAATCAGCGTAAGTTTCCCCAGATATTGTGAACTATAAAACCCTATATGGTTATTTCCACAGATCTCTCAGTTTTGCCCAGCAGCTGTACCACATTTCCTTCATGTTCTATAGCGTAATGGGTGCCGCAGTGGGCGTGACCACCGCCCATTTGGCTGGCTTTTTCTTTGGTCGCAATAAGGCCGAAGATGTCGATATAGAGCTACTTTCGCCAGTCATTCGCGGTTTCCAGGAGTCCAGCTATTCCAGCGTTAAACTGGACGAGAACACCTTGAAAAGTTTCAATGAGAAGTCGTAGAAAGTAATTTCTTGCCATGTACTTGTCAATAAAATATACTCTTAAGCAGCACTTCAAGTTTCTTTCAGTTAAGTTAGGCTTGCTTGCCCAGTAATGTACATAACTAATCCCTAGCATCTTCATATTTTCGCTGTGCATGAAACTAAATTTTTTTCTAAGTATTGTTTATAATGAAATATGTAATGTCTAACCAAAGAAAATCATTTAAACCTCTAGTACTTTCAATTGCGCTATGGTGCTGGCATACGCAATTTGGGTTCCATTCTCTTCATTGTGGGAACGGTGAGTAAATAATCTATTAAATTTACTTTATATATTAACATTTCCTTCACCCAGATGCTGTGGCTTCCTGTGGCGCTGTATGTGCCGGCCATCACCTATAATCAGGGTGAGTTTGATTTTGGATTATGCATAACAATTTCCATTAACAGTTTGCCTGTGAATGCACTGGGAGAAATTCTTTTTACTTTAACGGATTTTTTAATTTTTTAAGTAATAGTTACTACAGCTAAATTTAGCTACAATAGTTACTTTATCAAAAAATTATAATTTTTAATTTTCTAAAAATGTATTTTAAAATAATTATTTCTTTCGAGTGTTTTTGCTTGCAAATATTCCTTCTTATTGTTATCTATTACCATCTTTCAGTGACTGGAACTGGCATCCATGTAATTACGCCCATTGTGTGCACTATCTGCACCTTCTACACGTGTGTGGTGAGGCGTTAATTAAATTCGGCTGCCAACTTGTTGGCCAACTCAATAATTTCGTTCATTTCAGGGCGGCCTGAAGGCCGTCATCTGGACAGATGTCATTCAGAGCTTTGTGATGTTTGGTTCCATTTTGGCCGTTTGCATCAAGGGCACCTTCGATGTGGGCGGACTGGGCGTGGTTCTGCAGCGAAATGAAGATGGCGGACGTCTTAATTCACCAGAGTAAATTTAAGAGATGATTAATTTACTCAGTAATTGTTTGGCTATTGTTAAAAACCATCAGGTGGACAATGGATCCCACAGTGCGGCTGTCTATGTTGTCTGTGATATTGGGCGGCACTCTGCATAAGATTCAGTCCTCGGATGTCAACCAGGTTTCCATCCAGCGATTCCTCTCCCTGCCGAGTTACGAACATGCCAAGAGATGTATGTTGGTTTTTACACTGCTCCTGATATTCCTCCTCAGCTGCTGCAGTTATATGGGACTGGTATCGTAACTATAATAGGGTTGTTTTAAGGATATTATATTTAAAAGATATATTTTTAAATATTATACATTTACTTTCGTGAAAAACCTTGAGTATTAGTCTTAGTTTTTGAATCTATAGATACCAGATATTAACTAACATTTAAATTGCCCATATATTTCAGTTAGCTGCTGCCGTTGACCAACTGCCATCTCTGCTAATGATGCGAACTCTTGGTTCTCTGCCTGGATTACCGGGACTCTTTGTGTCTGGAGTTTTCAGTGCTGCCCTGAGCTCCCTTTCCACGGGCCTCAACTCCCTGGCCTGTGTGATTACGCAGGATATCGTAAGACCCTTGCTGAAAAAACCGATGACCGAACGCCAGACGGCTTTTTGGTTGCGGGCCATTGTGGTTGTTTGCGGATTCTCGTGCCTGGGAATGGTGAACATTGTGGAGAAGTTGGGTCAAGTGGTTCCATTGGCCACCAGCACAGCGGCAGTTTCGATGGGTCCTCTCTTGGGGATTTACTGCATGGGCGTGGGCCTGCCATGGGTTAAGGGAAAGGTGAGTTATTATAACCCTTACATTCAATTTAAATTAAATTCAATAATGTTTATTTATGTGAAATATAAGAGCGTTCTGGTGGGAAGTTTGGTATCCTTTTTGGTTTTATCATGGATATGTATCAAAGCACAATTGGCCCAAATGAATGGAGAGATGCGGTATCCCAAACTACCCGTTTCAGTGGATGGCTGTGACTATGCTTTCGATAACCAAACAGTTCATGAGACCATACACGGGTACAGGTAAGTATGGGAAGTCCTAGATTAGATCACTAACAAACTCTATACCAATTTTTAGACCCTCGGAGAGAAACCTCTACCATTTGTCCTTTCTTTGGTATACAGCTTTGGGTGGTGTGATTTGCACCATAGTCTCTCTGCTAGCTGGTTTTGTTTTCGGCTGGGAGGATCTCAATAAAATGGATCCCGCCTTGATAACGCCCTATATGCGACGATTTCTCCCAAAAAAGAACTACCAGGCGGTTAATATGCAGGATCTGTTTAAGAAGAAAGCCGAGAATGAGACCCAAAGTTCCTAAACTTTGTTAATAAAACTTATACTTTTTGTTCTGTTTAAACGTTTTTTATTTAGTTATTGTGTGTGTCTCCCAGCATGATTCATATATCCAATGCATCTTGTACATAACCATGCATCCTATAAAAAATGTGTTCTTGTTTCTGTTTGATTTCGTTTATCGTAGTACTTTGAAAGACGTTTCGATCGACGAGTTCGCATCTTTGGATCCTGCCTCTTTGTGGTGATGAATGTGAGTTAAGTATTTAGGAGATAGCAAAGAAATTAACTAATATAGATTATTTTCCTAGATCCTATGGCAACCCATCTGCATTTATGTTCCGGCCTTGACTCTAAATCAAGGTAATTACGAGTTCTACAATCAGTAGATATTATATTTTTGATCCAATTTTATATTTCTTGACTAGTTTCTGGAATAAGTGTTCAAAAGATTGTACCTCTCACCAGTTTTGTTTGCATTTTGTACACCAGTGTGGTGAGTATTTACTATATAGGTATAATATAATTGTAGAGAATATCTGTTGTATTATATTTTTTAGGGAGGCATTAAAGGCGTTGTTTGGACGGATGTCATTCAGGGCATTGTAATGGTTGGTTCCATGATGATTGTGATCGTAAAAGGAACTTTGGACTTGGGTGGCTTAAGCGTTGTCCTAGAGCACAATCGTCAGTACGATCGTTTAGTGGGTCCAGAGTAAGTTAATCTTTCATAATTTTTAAATATTTAATAATACATATTTTTCAATTCAGCATGACCTTTGATCCCACTGCGAGAATGGGTGTGTTTGCCTTGTTTGTCGGTGGCGCCTTGTTCAAATTGCAGGCAAACGGCATTAATCAGGCCATAGTTCAGCGTTATCTTACTTTGCCCAATAATAAGGATGTTAAGAAGGCTTTGATCCTATCTCTAATTGGCTTTATGATGGTGATGCTGATGTGCGTTTATATTGGAATGCTGGCTTTTGCTGAGTTCTATCATTGCGATCCCATCACAACGGGGGTAAGTGAAATAAAATAAATAAATTCTTCAACTATATATAAAACTATATAATTTCCTAATATATTTATTTTAATATTATAATTGTTTTACTCATTAACTAAATCTCATTGCAGTTAGCTCGTGCCAAGGATCAAGTAATCCCCCTCTATGTGGTCAAAAATGTTGGTCATATTCCCGGACTGGTGGGTCTATTTGTGGCTGGAGTTTTCAGTGCCGCCCTGAGTTCCCTTTCGACGGCTCTGAATGCCCTTTCCGGTGTGATTCTCACGGATTTTGTGGAACCCTATAGGAAGAAGCCCCTAACCGAACGACAAACCGCCTATTTGTTGAGGGGCGTGGTCGTCTCATTTGGCCTGATCTCCATGGCCAGTGTACCGATTGTCCAAAGACTTGGACTAGTTATGCAGTTATCCTCCACAGTGGCGGCAATAACTTGTGGTCCACTTTTGGGAGCCTTCAGTGTGGGCATGCTACTGCCTTTTGTTAAGACAGAGGTTTGATTTTTAGAGGTTTCCATAGGAGCTATTCTTAAAGTATATTTATTTTTCTATATTTTTAGAGTCTTCTCGCGGGCATCTCGTGTGCCTCCAGTTTTACAGCCTACATAGTGGTTCGTGCGCAGATTGCAATTTTCACAGGAACACTGACTTTCCCAACCAAACCCGTTTCCGTGGAGGACTGCGATTATACCTTTGATCTCCCGGAGAATTGGAATGCCACCACCACGGCGTATGTAATTGTTCCAAGAAGTAAAACTTCCTTGAAAATATTTTTAACAAGACTTCTTCTTATTTTAATACAGAACTCCAATGGAGCCGACTAATCATGGCATACATGAGATCTCATTTTTGTGGTACACCGCTGTGGGTTCGGTGGGCACTGTACTTGGTTCGCTGTTGGCCACTCTCTACTTTGGTCGCCAGGATCCCCGAGTAGTGGATCCCGAACTCATTAGTCCAGTGCTGAGAAAATTCTGGTATGGAAAATACAAGAGTGTGGCCAGTGATAGTGATGAAAAATCCGAATTTACACTCCACGAATCGGAAACGCAGCCAAAGCTGGAGCAATCCGAAAAGTCATAGGGATAGTTATTATATTTTTACTTTAATCCCTTAAATATATGTTCAGTGTATCTCAAAAACGCAAAAACATTGTAGTTTCTTTTTAGTTCTTAGCAAATGTTTTGTACCCCATAACTTAACCGAATGCATAAGCTTGATATTTTTTAGCTAACTTTTTTTAATCCGCCATCAAAATGGGTCTGTCCTATGTGATCAACGATCCTTGACGAATCCTTACTTATACACACTCACTCTTTCAGTATTTTGAGAGACGTTTTAGCCGGCGAATGCGTTTGTTTGGAGCTAGCCTGTTTGTTTTGAAGGCGGTGAGTTAAAAATTACAAATTATTGAAAATATCTCTTTTAAAATATATTTGTTATTCTTTCAGATAATATGGCTTCCCATTGCTGTCTATGTCCCAGCATTAACCTTCAATCAAGTGTCTGGAATTGGCATACACACTATCACACCTATTGTGGTCATAATTTGCACATTCTACACCTGCGTGGGCGGAATTAAGGGCGTGGTCTACACGGATGTCGTTCAGAGTGTTATTATGTATGGATCCCTTATCGTGATTATGATCAAAGGAACCTTGGATTTGGGTGGTTTTGGAAATGTATGGAAGATCAATCAAGAGGGTGGACGTCTAAATACCCCTGAGTAGGTGTACATTTTAATAATATTTTTATCATATCTTAATGTTTTTTCTTCTATCTATAGGTGGACTATGGATCCCACAGTTCGCTTGAGTGTTTTCTCTGTGTTTGTGGGTGGAACCTTTTTTAAGCTGCAGAGCACCTCGATCAATCAGGCCACAGTTCAGAGATTCATGTCTTTGCCTTCATTGAAGGCCATTAAGCAGACCCTGTTTACCTTCTCCATTGGACTGACCCTGCTCTATATGGGATGCGTCTATGTGGGATTGGTGTGCTACGCCACCTATTACGATTGCGATCCCATGTCTACTGGAGTAAGTATTAAATATAATATAAAATAAATTTTATTACTTAATATTTATTTTCCTTTCTTTTTAGCTCGCTGGACGTCGTGATCAGTTGGTTCCCCTCCTGGTGATGCGTGTTTTGGGAGTTGTTCCTGGACTGCCGGGACTTTTTGTATCGGCTGTTTTTAGTGCTGCTCTGAGCTCTTTATCCACGCTCCTCAACTCCCTGGCCGCCGTTATCCTAGAGGACTTTGTTAAACCGCGCATGGGAAAGACGATGAAGGAGAGCCACGTGGCTCTAACCATGCGAGTGGTGGTGGTGACCTTCGGCATTAGCTCCATTTTCATGGTCTATGTGGTGGAGAAACTGGGCATGGTGCTGCAGCTGTCGGCAACGCTTCAGTCGAGCCTTTATGGACCCATGTTGGGCATTTTCACCGTGGGAATGCTAATGCCTTGGGTGGGCGAAAAGGTTCGTAAATACTGAAAAATGTTTTCAAAAAGTGGTATATCATTTTTAAATCTTTTTTTGTATTTCAGTGCGTTTTTGTGGGCAGCATTTGTTCATTTGCCACCATGGCCTGGATAGCGGTTAATGCTCAAATTGCCAATATTACCGGTTCCTTCCGACACACCAAGTTGCCCGTTTCGGTGGCGAATTGTGATTACGATTTCGATATGAATCGCTATCTTAACTCCACTTCGGAATAGTAAGTTTGCCCTAGTACCGATATATAGTATATCAAATCTATTAACTATATATTTTCTTTTAGTGAGCCTCACCAAGGATCTTCTATATATCACATGTCCTTCCTTTTATACGCCATGTTGGGAGCCCTGCTAACCATTATTCTTTCCAATTTGGCCACCTTGTTTTTCGGACGTCAAGATATCAAGGATGTGGATGAGAATCTATTGTCTCCATTTGTTCAGCGCTATTTGCGAAAGAACAATTACTATGAAACTGTGCAACTCAAGAAAGTGGATGTTGCAAAGCTCGACGAAAGTATTGATTAAGCAAGCTACGATCTAATATCAGATTTATAAAGTAGCTTTTCTCATGCTTAACCATTTGGTTCCTATTGATCTGTGTGAATCCATTCATACATAAACTTATATATTTAGTTTCCTTAATTGCCGTATTATCTTATGTATTCAATGGTTATTGATTATCAATTTTTGTTCCTATTACTTTAATCTAAAGAGGCTTGTAAATTGGTTGGTTTATTTGACTAAATAAATAAAAAATTTCATTGGTATTTAAATTATTTTTATTATTATTTTATTTTTTTATTTAAAAAGCTTTCCGAATTTTGTATTTATTTTTAAAAATATAATAATATTCCTGATTTGATTTGTCTGCTAAGACAGTCAGTTGCAAAACATGAAAAGGACTTTCCATCTTCGAAATTCCTCATCCATGCGATGCAACTGGATATCGTAGCAGATCTTGTATCCGGTGCTTAATAAAACACTATATTTATTTACGTATCTTTCGTCGGGGAATGGGAATATTGCGTACATAGGGCGGATAAGTCATGGCCGGAAGGCAAATAATCTGATCTTGCTTGTTGTTAGGGGATCGCGATAAACAGCTCTTGGAGACTCTAGAAAGATTTCGAGTGGGAGAGCCCCCTCTAGAAAAGGACGAAGTGCGTCCGGAGAGATCTGGCATGCTATAGGAAGTGGATCTCCTTGGCAAAAGAGGGGTATTGGTATGTTTCGATGATGAGCGGGATACTCTTTTAGAGGATTCCTGTTTCCTGGCCATGGATTCCTGATTCGTACAGGATTGGCACATGTGATAAACCAGAGGCGCTTGCTGTTCGCACAACTGATGCTGTGGACCTCTTGGCGTGAATTCCTTGGCATCACCACCTGAACATCTTTTTCTTGCAGAGAGATCCACACTGGAGCTTCTGCATCGTTTCCGGCATGAAACACTTGCATTTTGCACCTCCTTACAGGTGCACTTCCGCTTCCGTTCCAACTTCCGCTCCTTCTCCGCATTCCGCTCCAACTTCCGTTCCTTTTCCGCATCCCGCTCCTCTTTCCTTTGCTGCCGGTTCGCCTTCGCCTGGTTGAGTGCCCTGTAGTGCACCGTTTGGTTGTCGATGAGCATTTGGGTAACGAACTTGAATTGGTTCAAGTTAGTTTCACTCTGTGCGCTAATTTCTGGAGAACAGAGGTAAAATCATAATTGGTATATTGAAACACAAGAGAATTATCTACTAAACCTAACCTAAAACCTACTATTTCAATTTATTTTCCCAAACTTACTGCTGGTAACATCGCGATAGATTTTATTGAGCATCGCCTCCTGGTTTTGCAGCTCCTTAGACAGTCGCTCCATTTTGGTCAAGGACTCCTTGAAGCAATTGGTTACCATTCGCTGCACTGCCTCCTGAACCGATTCCAAAACATTATCGTGAATGATGCTGAAAAAGTCGGCGAAAGACTCCTGCAGATCGCGATTGGGATCGCTGATGGAATCCATTTTATCCTTCTGACGATCGTCGCCACCTGTTTCACGGTTATCCCTTTTACTCAAACAAATCCTTGGTGTCAATTGGAATCCCACACTCTTGGAAGACGAATTCTTGGCCCGCGGTGAGCTGGATTTGGAAGAATTCCTCTGGCGCTTGGCACTCTTTTTAGGGGAATCGCTCGAGTTTAGATTCCTTTGACCACTGCTGCTCGGAAAACTCGCCTTGGCTCTATAGCCCCTCCTTATAACATCGTAGCCCGACTGTCTGGCCGATTTTGTAAAGCAGTAATTTGGAAACATGACTTTTTTGACGAATTTTTAAACTGTAGATCGATCTAAAACTGATGATACATATTCTTCTAATCAAATCTTTTCCTGATTAGCGATTTTTAAGATAATAATTTTAAAAGATAAATCAAAACCGCATAATTATAATTTCAGATTGTTTTAAAATAGGAATGGCAAATAAGATTTCAAAGCAATAAAATAAGCCCAAACGAACCTAAGTAAACAATTTTTATATTTATTTTATGTCAAGCTCGTGCGATTGTTTACTAATTCGCTAATAGCATTTCAATTAAAAGTTGATAAATAAATTGCAAAATAATAATTGCAAAATTGTTTGCAACTGTCCGCCGTCTGAAGTAAGCTTCTTAATGGATTTTTCTCCCTTTTCCTCCGCGACCCAAATGAAGCGGATGGCCCACAGGGAAAACAAGTATTTCTGCAACAGGATCTGAAGGGAATTTATTATTTGCCAAGTGTCCCATTAAGTTGCCATAGTTTCCAGCTGTTCAGCCAAGCGATTAAATACCAGGAAGTGGAGAATGCAAATTCATAAGGGTTGAAGTTAACCAGCCACAAGGCAAATACAAATATAAACAGATTCCCACCGAAGTTGGCATGGTAAATTTGCCATTTGCAGACAATAAAGAGTAAAAGATACAACCGTTGGCTGTTTGCTGGGCCCACAGAAACCAATATGTTTTCATTGTCTGCCCGGTTTGTCGCTCAATTTATCTGTCATGTTGACTTTCCACTCGGTGACGTCAGTGGTGGAGGCCACAAACAATACCACATCATCGCAACAATTATAAATGGAGTGAGAGGAGAGGGCACAGGAAAATCCTTGTCCTTGTGCCCATTGTTCAGTGGGGCGTACTGAAAGGAAAAACCAAGATTTTCCAGCGCGTGCCAGGAAAATGAATGAAAATGCGGCGGACACTTGAAGTCGGTTGCCTTTATTCTGTTTTTCTACACATAATTATGAAATAAATATTAGCTTAAACCAAATTGACTACAACATTATGCTCTATTAACTCTTATGGTCTACTTATGCCTAATGGGTTTTGGTTTTAGGATGCTTGGGCATGTTTATACACCATTACGGGTGGCTATATATACACGGATGAGCTGGAATTTAAATGGCCTTAACAGCTAGTTAGGAGTGGAGAAAATGCATTTTAAATTTCCGCTAAATATCCGCGAATGGCACACAAATAAAATCAGTCTGATGAGAAGAATAAAACTAGGAGAGCTGCTAAAATTAGTCTATAAATGTACTGAAACCTGGATATTCAAGGGCGTCACAAAAAATCTATAGTTCTTGGGAACAATTGCTTTTAGGGTCACAGAGAATATTTTAAAGAGAATTCAAAACAAAACTTGGTTAAAAACAAATTCTATATTTAGTAGCTCCTTTTCGAACCGTAAAATTATTGTTTGATATTATTAAGTTTGAATGTGTTTTCTTGCTTAAAAAATTAAGTGAATAATTTAAATGTTTGTGTAAGAAAGTATTCTATACAACTTCTCGACGATTTGTACCAATGTTTTCATGAAATTTCTTTGATAAATATAGTATATGTTTTGTAATTTATTCTTAGTGATTCATAAAAGTCATACAAACGTCCTACTAGGTCATGCATTATCTTAACTATAGATTGCTATTGGGCAAGTACAAATACAAGGTTTGAAATTCGTAGCGTTGACTTGGCACACTTACGACTAGGGACTTACATTTGGCTTTCTCTATGCCTGTGGTACAACTATCGAACTTATTGTCCAAGCCTCTGAAGCATTTCACAGGATGTCCCGCGTTTCGTTTTTCCCCAATTTAAAGGAACTCTGCATCGCTGAAGGAAGTGGGACCATGGATCGAAAACAAGGACCTTTTCCGGGTGGTGTGGGCCAGCTATCATACCTCCGACATGGCTGGCACCACCATGGTGGGCCTCTCGTTTATCACCACATGGGCATTGGTTCTGTTCGCGGACCTCCTAGATGTAGTCAACGAGGTGGTCAGCGTCCTCATCGAATCGCAGCTGTTTTGCAGACGACGACCCACCGTGTTGCAGCGATTTTGCCGCGAGTTGTTACGGGTCGCTTTGCAGCAGCAGGAAAACCACTTGAAGGGCGGATAGCGACTAGAAAGGTTATAGAAATAAATGTTTTTATATATTAAATTTATAGATCATGTCCCAAAATAGATAAATTATATTTTTAAAACTCTAAAACTAACTACTCACCTCAAAGTGCGAAAGACCTGCGATGAGAAGAGGCAATAGATCAGCGGATTGGCCGCCGAATTCAAAGGTGCCAGACTTTGGATAAAAGATGCGATGGCAATGTTGGTTTGTGTGGTTGGAATCTGTTCAAAGACCTGCAGCAGGTCAAAGACAATGTACGGCGACCAGCAGATGATGAAAACAAATACGATGGTCAGTGTCATTTTGACCGTCTTGACCTTTGCCCGCGGAATTATGCCCCTCGAACTTGCCCGCCTGGTTGGTGCAGCTCCGCGTTCTGTATAAGAAAACAAAAGAAAATCGGGAAGTTTCTCCGAATTAATAAAAATATAAATAAAGTTTCGATTATGGTATAATATTTGGTGAATATTTATATTACCTGTGGGCAAAAATATGGAGCCATTGGCCCAAATCGTCTTAACGATGATTGCATAGCAACAGGAGATGATCAGCGCGGGAATCACAAACAGAGCGCCCGAAACCCCAACCATGTACCACTGCCAGGCTTCCGGGGAACCCAGTTCGATCCAGCATTGCGGAGATCCCTGGATGACGTCCTCTTCGTATAAGAACACCATAGGAATTGATAAGATCACCGCTATTAGCCACGCTCCGATCACCAGCTGACGACCCCGTTTCGCTGCAAATTATAGATTATGTTACCTATTAAATTTAAATTTATTAAGTTATTCAAATATTTAAATAAAAAAAGTTTTATATTATATAATAATATTTTGCAGTTAACAAATTATTTTAATATAACCTAAATCGCTTCTCTTGCAACACAGCCAAACTAAATTATAAAAAATGCAGCTCGTCTAATCCAAAGAAACCGCAAACATCGCTTTCGCTAACAACATTTGGCAATTAGAAAACTTTTCACTCGACGACGACTTAACTTACACGACTTTGAGAAGTTCATGGGGTTCCTGATGGCGTCGTATCTGTCGATGCTCATGGCCACCAAGACGTAGGTGGACGCGTATGTGATGGTAGTCTGCGCGAAGCGAATGACCTTGCAGGCCAGGTTTCCCGCGTTCCAGGCCACCGTGGACCGCCAAACGATATCCGTCAGCACGTTCACCAGTCCCACGGACAGGTCTTAAAATAAAATAAGAGATTAGGAATTGAACAAAATGAAGTGAAAATCTCCCAGCCCCCAAAACGCACCTGCAAAAGCCAGCTGTTTGATGAAAAAGTTCATCCGCGACTTGCGATTCTTGTTGATGAACATCACAAAAAGCACTGCAGAGTTTCCTAGGACTATGGTGAAGAACAGGATCCACAGCGTGATAAACTGTTGCGTCTGAAAGAAGAAAAAAACGTCGAGTTTGGCCACATTTCATTTCACTTCTATCAAACTCATTGTCAACTAAGTGTTAAGCACGGAAATCACGCATAAAACTCAATTTAATGCCACCCAAAGTCAACACACACGCGCCTTGTTTATGGCTCTTTAAAAAGCCATAAAAATGATAGAGCTATGAATTTTCTCTAGGAGGAGTGGCAAAAGGGCAGGATGTGCCAGCGGAAGTTTGCTTCTTCCAGTTCAGTACTAACAAGACTAGGACAACATGACAACCTACAAACACACGCACACTCAAACACCCGTGGACGCTCTTCCACACACACACACACGCGTGATGGAAGGCAGACAGCCATCGTTATTCCAGCAGGAAATTGCTACCAAGATGGAGGACCTGCACTTCAAACAAATTCAGGGGTATTTTAAATTATTTAAAAAATCTTATGATTTTCAAATATTTATTATTTAAGTTAAATACTTATAAAGGTGACGAAAATTATGCAATAAAAAAATCGCCTTCTATAGCATAATTTAAGACACCTTTGTAATTAATATCAGATTAAAACCTTTTTATGGGATTTTTTATTTTAAGAAATAGAGGTTATTTATTTTTATCTTAATTTAATTTTTCATAGTGTACAAGAGAGAGTGAATAGTTGAGCTAGTTTTCTTTTATTGCCAGAGAAATTTAAATAATTTCTTTATATGACCACAAAAAACTTATTCAGCACAAAAAAATCGTATGTATGCTAATGTGACTAATGAGCTCTCTACCGTATCTTCAGTATTTTTTCAGCAAATTAAATTTGCTTTTTAGCGCCAACATCCAACACCCGAGACTCGTATCTATTGAAGGTAAGTTTGAATTATGGCCTCGGGGTCTTGCAGTCTGACGCCAACACCGATGTTGATGTGGACTTGCTTAAGGGCAAGTTGCTGGGTAAACTTGTCCCGAAAAAAGCTGAAATCTTGACAGGCTTCGTCCTTGGAACTCAGACTGAAGACGCCCCTCACCTTACGCCCTCCAACTTTTTGTCCGCCCATACTTGCAGTATTCACTTTTTGGTTCATTTTTTTTTATTTTTTCGGCCTAAATGCGAGTTGTATATATAGAATTATATATATATAGATATTTTTCCGACGACTTCTTGGCGCTGCGATGGAGATCCTTAGACGGTCTGCCAGTCCATCATGTTGCGCAAATTGGCGCATAAATCAACAAATGAGTAAAGCAAAACGGCTATTTTTACTCATTTCTGTGCACATCCTGTCTGCCCCGGTTTTCATTATTCGCCGGTGTCGCGTTTTTATTATTAAATGTGGCTGCCTTCATTTGTTAGCAGAGCATTCCTTGCCCCAGACTTTGATTTTGATGTTTTACCAGAAAAGTGACTTGGCGAAAGTCCTTAAAGCCTTTATCGGATTGGTGTCCCGAGGTGTTTGTGTTCGGCAGCTCAAGTGCAATTTTCCAGCATGACTTTCGAGAAAGTATATTCGCGCTTGAAGAGAAGTTAAGGCAGTCGCAACTTTTCACGCGTTGCAAAACTTTTCCCCATTTGATGTTGGCTCAGCTCTTATTTTTATTAGACACCATTTCTGGGTGAAATTTTTCGCACGTTTCTGGTTTGCTCTTTTTTTCTTAGCAAGAAGTCATGGCAAATATTTGCCTTAAAAGATTCATATATTTTACACTCAAAGGAAGTGAAATTGGAATCTTTCAAGATATATACAAGTTTAAAATTAGCTTAGATTTTAACTAAAATATTAATTTTCCATTGCATTTCTAACTTTTTAATGTACCAAAAATCAATTTATAAAAAACTTTAGACGAAAAATTAATGAAAATAATTTCCGCAGCATATTGATGGGTAAATAATAAAAAAAGGAGTAATAAATGCCGCACTCTTTTTACACCAAATAACTTTTGTCAGATTTCTTTTAGCCGGCTCTGGATTTTTATTATGTCCCATGCTGTGGGCGCTATAAAAATGTAATAAATGGCACATTGTAAGCCTTTTTTAATGATCGACCATTTCTGGTTGCCCTTTTTTTGCGTTGCTTACTTTTCTAACATTTTAACGCGTGTGTGTCTGTGCGGCTTGCCCTTTTTTGGCAAGTCATTATGCCTTTTTCAATTTGGCTTTGCACCTCGAGGAAATTGCTTTTTTTCTGTGGCTCGCTGGAAGAACATTAAAAGTGCGAAATTTAATTTGAACCAAAGCCGAAAAAAGAGTTGAACGCATAAGCCAAAGGCAAAGTGAACACAGGATAAGAAGGGGGATTTTGACCCAGAGCCAGAGCAACCGTAAATCCTCATTAAAAGGCAATTCTTGCCACGGAGCACCTGTTGCGGCACTTGGAAGTACAGCCAAGGAGCAACTTTATCTGCCGCAAACTATTATGTCTGATTATTAAGTGGGACAGCCATAACAATAGAAGCCACTTGACACTCGAGAGCCACGCGCTGCGAAAAGCGAAATGGTATCCGCATCCGTATCCGTTTTCCCGAACCCCCAACTCCCAGTCTAACCCCATGCCATAGTGACTTTAAGTGCACTTTGTGCGGCTTTGAAGCTCTCGTGGCTTTAATCCCACTAAATCGTCCGTGCTGACAAATTTTAACCGCTGCCTGCGGATCGTAAAATGCAGCAACAAAGACAAATGGGTGGTGGCCGCAAACAAAGGCAATGGGAAATTAATTTCATTTCGCAAGAAAAGGAGCTTTTTCCCGCCCATGGTTGCAGTTGTAACAGCCAACGGCAGCTGCGCTTATAAATCAGACCTTGTATCCAAGTTCGCGGCAGTTCCACACATAGTATGTTCTTGGGGTTTCATTTGATTTAGAGAAGGTGGCTAAGATATACGCTCTATTGTATTTAAGGTTAGCACAACGGATCCCGACCTTTAAGTTCCTATAAGTTAAATATATTTAAGAAATCTAATAAAAGTGGGATAATCTTGAGCTATTTTTATGCTAATAAGTAGTTTACAAAGAAATTAAAGCAAATACTTAAAAGAAGATGTTTTGAAATCACTTATAAATAAGTCTAAAAGTATGCTACAAAATTTTTTCTATTAGTTTTTCATTGGATACTTTTAGACACCTTTATACGCAATTTCCAAAATATAGTTGCGTCACCCTTATACATATGTACGTTTGATTATCAAAATCCACTTAATATCTCGAAAATGCGACGACAACAGATAGTCTGATTTTATAGGATACTTAAGAGTCCGCAATACTTTGCCCATAAGCTTAATCAACTTTTATTTTCGTAGCTCATATTTAAAAAGCATCCAAGCTAAGGACGCGGAGCACATGGCACTCGGCCACCATTGTTGACTTGGTTGTTTTGCTGTTTCTTTGTTGGCTTAAGTTTTTATGTATGTAGTTTCATCTGTGTGTGTTTTTGTGCGGCTTTGTGTTAGTCTGCGTGGAAATGTGTTTTGTTTGGCTGCTTGTTTGCTTTCGTTTCCTTCGCACTTTTCAGGGCACATTCATTAATAGCGATTACATTGTGCTTGAGTGCTCCAAGGAGAACCAGAAAGAAGTTGCATAAAGTAAAATTAAATTTCATATTACGTATACGCAGTGTGCTGAGCCGGCAAATGGTCAGATAATAAGCATTAGTAGAAGAACTTTCGCACAACGCAGGTCAACGCCCTCTGCCCAGGAAAAGCATATTGTCCTCTGTCACATTTAGCGATAAAAATTCATACATATATATGTGGGTAGTACATATAGAGACGAGAAGGATACTCTTGAGCTGGTATTATTTTGGCATAAAAACATGCATTTGGGTCAAGCCGAGCACATCAATCATGGTTTTTATAGTGGTTCGTGCGGCTTTTCAGCCACAATGCCGTTTTATGAACTGCCCTATAACCAAAGCCGTATAGCCATATAACCGAAAGGACGTCGAAAGGACGAGACTGCGCTTTAATTCGACTAATGGCCAAACATTTTGTCATCAGCTGGCTTAAATCATCCCCATATTCGGCGTTGATGCTGACACAAATTGAAATTAATAAAAGCCCGGGCATTACAGCCAAAAACGAGCTGTGTTGACAAACTGTTGAGTGGAAATTCGGGTGCGTGGGAGTGGAAATATGAAAAATGGCCAAAGATTTGCCAACATAATTGTGGTCGGTTATGAAAACGGCGAGCAGTGGGATGGAAGAGCTAATAAAGACCAACTGACTGACATAATGGATGTTTAACTGGTTTCCAGAGTTTATCCATCCCCAACTAACTGAATCCGAACTGATGGGGCGGCAAGTCGATTTAAGCCAAATATATATTCCCGGGACTAATGAGAGATTAGTCGAAAGAGTCTTTGCCATTTTCTCCGTTCCCCGCTGACAAGTGACCCACTCAACGAGTCGATAAATTTTTGGCAAAAAAACCAAAAGAATCCAGAGGCCAAACCTCAAATTGTTACGCTAGTGACTCGTAAATTTTCGGGTCAACAAAACACATTAATCAAATGAGTCGAACATAAATTTGGCTAGTTGGTCCAAAGATGGCCATAAAAGAAGCATATAGATAGGTCACTCGGCTGTTGTTGCAATGCAAATGTGTCCAAATGTATAAATAAATTAAAAGCCAAAACATAAATATGAGTGGAAATGGACTGATGTTTAGATAACCTTAGCAGAGGCCGCATTAAGCGTAGGCCAAAAATAACAGGCATAGCAGGAAAAATCAGCCTTGATGGCCAGACAGTAGGAAAACAAAGGCAAGGTTGGGATACACAGAGGAAAAATATATACATATTATATATTATTTTAAAAAATAATTAAATTTAATAAAATGTTTTTGATAATAAAATATTTTAATGTGGCAATCTGATAATGTGTGAACTAAATTATTATTTTTAAAACTCTTAAAAAAACAATTTTTACCAAAAGTTGGAAAAAATATAGAAAATAAATGGACAAAAATTCAAAATATTTCAGTGTGTCCTTTTTCACCTGAGACTATCTAAATACATTTTACTTTCTGTGTAGTATTGTTAACAGGAGGCAAACAGACAAACAATAAATACAAGCACGCGCCTAGAACTATGCAAAACAAATTACACCCTGCCCCCGGGCGAGATATACATAGGATGTGGGGAATCTGCTGCGGTTGGCGGAAGTTATGGCCAAAATGCCTGTGAATTTGTGTGTGCGGGCACCGGGCAATTTGCATAAACAACATAGGCATTTGTGATACGTACGGAAAAGTCAAGTCAGGCATAAATTTGAATATTTTTCCCAGCCATTTACCGCTTGAGTTGGGTTACCCTTGGGGCCGGCGATAATTAACACATAAGCATCAGACACATGTCCCGCCATCGCCCCCTTCGCATGTATCCTTGTATCTTTGTCTGGCCATCGTGGCCATCGTCTGCCAAATGAGCCATGCCAAATCGTTTTATTTGTGTGGTCAGCAGATAAGTTGACAGGCAACTGGGCGTCGAAAGTGAAGCCAGATTTTAACTAGACACCGCCTGTCAGTCACTAAGTAAGCGGTTTGATATGCGCTCGCAGACAACTTGATTTGGGTATTGTCATAGATATAAGGATTGCTCTTTGTCTGCCGGACGCACGGTGAATTATTATTGTTACGGATTTGATTTGTATACTTAGGCACTCATCACAATAGTTGTTGTGATGTTCTTTCCTTATTAATTGTTTTACTATTTTTTATTTTATTAATAATATTTTTAATTTCTTAAATAAATAAATACCTTTTGTAAAAGTGTCGAAAGGTGTTGAAAAACATACTCGTCTATAAATTGTCAATAAATAATGTTGCATACTTTTGAACACTATTATAAATGATTTTGAAAACTTTGTGAATTCTCTGGAAAACATTTTTAAATTTAATACAAAATCTTTAATTTTCCAAATGTTTCTACAAAATGTCCTTTAACTTTTTTATTACCAATTCCTATTTTCCATAGAAAGTTTTCCACCCAATTAAATGAAGATGTAAAAATTATGTCAGAGACCTCGTTTAAATTAGTAAATAACTTTCACAGTGCTCGAAAGTTTTTAGCTAAAGGAGCAGCTCACCTAATGCCCATAGACATCATTAGAAGTCTGTTGTCTAAGTTTGGCTGAACTTTTGCGAGCAAACCAAAAACTCTAAGCAAAATAGAAACTTCCAACTAGAAAGTTTCGAGCCAACATTTGTTTAAAGCTAGTCAAAAGGGAAAGAGGGCCAGGAAGATAAACAGGAATGTAAGTGTGTATTGTTGATGTATCGGCTTTAACTTTGACTACTCCCAGTGCCATTGCCATTTTGCCCCTTCCACCGCAGGAATTCAACGAATTTAATTAACTTTCATTTGCCAAACGACAGCTGCACCTAGCGATTAACGAAAAGACAAGCTACAAGGGCCAGTAAGACCAGGCAGACCCATCGAAAGCTAAGTAAACTTTTTCTTAATTTAAAATTCCGCGAATGGCACTTGTCAAAGGACTTGCCAGGAGGACGAGAGAAGAAGAAGTCAAAGGATGCCTGGCAGGCGGAAATGCAGCAGCTCCATGAGGAAGCAGATCGGACAAGTTGGCAAAGTCGGTCGACTGTCTGACGTGGAAATGGAAGGCTGCTACCACTACTAACACACTTCCACTGGCTGGCAGGCAGTCAAGTGCTCCCAAGTCCGCAGTGTGGACTTTCGACCAAGAACTAGTCGCCAGAGTTGTTATTTCTGATTTTGTTGCTTCTGCAGTTTACGGATTTGCTCCTTTTTGTTATTTTTCCGCTTTTTTCACACCGTACAATATATACAGGAGAGGAGCATTCTACATGTTTGAGCCCCACTTGGCGGCTGGCTTTGATTCCATTTAAAGTAAGACCTGATTCCTCTGGCATTTTCCCCGCTCTCCGTTCCAAGAGGTGCCAAGTCGAGTAATTTTGTGTGTAAATGAAAAGTGTTGGCATGTTCTGTTATGCAAATTGCTGCGGTTGTTCGCGTTAAGGGATTCGTGCATAAAGTTGCTGAAATAGGGGTATGTTGAAGATGTAGGTCCACTCCAAATTACCAGCTTGTCTAACTTATTCGTTTGGGCCAACCACATGCAATTTGGGCTATTTGTAAAGCTATAAAATCTAATTTAAGTTTATAGTTTGAAGCCACAATAATTAAACGGGGTTTGAAAACCATTTATACAAGTGTGCAAAAGTATGCAACAAAATATTATGCAAAGCTTTCAATTAAGTTTTTGTTTTACCAGGGCTTTGAAATCATTTTTAAAAGGGCCTCAAAGTATGCAACAATATATACGTAATGAATTAATTTTTATTAACTAATTCAATCAATAAATATTGTTTCTATTTCTAGTTATTTATTGCTATCCACTTCATATAAATTATATTTTATGTGTATTATTTAGCTGCAGCTCGATTTCTCTATCATGCTTTGAAAATTGAATCTAAATGGGATACTCAAGCGTAATTTATAAATACAATGAACACTTTTGATTGAAAAAGGAGCTTTGCTATAAAATGTGAAATACGAATCAAATGCAACAGTAAATGTCTTGAAATCTATGAGTGTGTGTGTGTGAGCAAGCATTATAAAGTGCTTTGTGTCAAAGGCAAAAATGCATGGCGTATACGTGATGTGCAAACCAAATGCAAGCACGCACTTAATCATTTATGCACACACACTGCTGCACCCACACACACACACACACATTGTCGTACAATGTCCATGTGTTTGTGTGTGGCACATTTGACATTGCTCACGTAGAAAACGGCATCAGGACGCGACTTTTACACGCCTTGCCAGAGTCCTGCTTTCAAGTTTATTCTGGATCTACTTTAGTGGAAACTCCAATGCCATAAAAGCGAATTATGTGACAAATAAGGACAGCAAGTGCCCGATAAAAACTTTGATGTATCTATGTTTGAAGAGTCCATCTGGGGGATGAAGGTAAAGTGAAAAAAGATCTTAGATCGAAACTAAATATATTACTCTAGAAAAAGAAGATTGAAAAGATACCACCCACATGACCTTCCTTTAAGATACATATAACCGCTTGAAGCTTAAAAATTAAAATGTAAATAATATAGAATTAATGTATATTCATGTATACCTAAATTTTGTTATTTTCCTGTAATTTACAACTTGCTCAAGCTGCCACATAGGTAGCAGTATACCTGTTATTGTTAAATAAATATACACCTTTTACAAAAAAAAAAAAAAAAAAATATATATTACTGCATGCTTTTGGGCACCTTTAAACTTAATTTGGAAATCTTGTGGATTTATGTGACACTGTTATTTAATTCATTTTTAAATAATGATATATTGAATTAAAAAAAAACTATTTAAAATATTGTGGGAATGGTATGGTAACCCATAACAGCTGGTCCCAGAGGAGCAAGTTGGCAACCCAACGACGTGGCAAGCTTGACAAAATCTAAGACGGGAGAGAGTTGAAAAATTGCGAAGACGAGAGTAAGACGTGCAAAAACGACGCTACGAGAAAGAAACGTGAAAATCGACGAAGAAGTGTAAAAACGCCAGGACAAACCGCTAAGACGCATATAAACGAATTTAACAAAACCTACTTATAATACTAATTAACATTAAATAAACCTATAATAAAACATAATCAAAGCCAGTGGGATTGTGTGCAACTTATTTTAAAACCTAATCACAGCCCGGTCCCACATAATTTGGGGGCTCAACCAACAAAAGCCAAGTGTGAAAGTGAGAAAGAAAGTGCAGCAAAGATCGAGAAAACGACTTAAAATTCAGAAAAGTGCGAACATTTTCGCTATCCGTGTAAAAAATCGCAGCATACAATCGACCGTGTTCTAATACATATACACCTTCAGTTATCCATGACCATACGTGAGAGAGAAAAATGGCGAAATTGAACGATTTTGAAGGTATTAGTGCGATGCTCCGCGATGAAAAGAAGCAAAATATTCTACTTTTGCACAAGTTCGTTTTTGAGGAAGATGGAGACAGAAACAATAGAAAACGGTTACGCGAGTTTCAAGGTTACGAATATGACGAATCACACAGACATTTTTCGAGAAAAGTCGATTATATTGCTAACCATTTGTCCGATATGGATCTGGCTATAATTTGTAACCTGCTCAAACTTCCCCATGATAAAGACGACCTGACAAAACACATATTTTACAATTTGAAAAAAGATTCCTTGTTGGCCGACGCAGATTTTAACGAGCACGAAGAAGATGAAAGCGAAGGTGATGATTCTGAAGACGAAAGAGACGAGAATCAAGCAGAGGGTGACGCAATTAGCATTCCAAGCAGTAGCAGTGCAAGAAACGACCGCGAAACAAGCAGTGTTTCCGAAATACCGAGGTTCGCTCTAAACTTTCGTGACATAGAGGACTCAGTTCGCGCGTTCAGTGGTGAAGACAATTTGTCGGTCGAAGTGTGGGTGAAGGAGTTTGAGGACATGGCGACAATTATGTTCTGGAACGAATTACAAAAGTTCATTTTTGCAAAGCGATCACTACAAGGCCTGGCAAAAATGTTTGCCAATAGTGAGCGCGAACTAAGGAGTTGGTCGAAACTAAAGCAAGCCCTACTAGCCGAATTTAAAACCGCGACAAACAGTGCTCAGTTACACAAATTGATGGCTGAAAGAAAAATGAAAAAATGTGAAAGTCTGCAAGAATATTTTTTGCAAATGAAAGAACTAGCTTCACGGGGAAACATCGAAAGCAGTGCCCTAATCCAATATGTAATCGACGGAATTGACGATTCGTGTGCCAATAAGCTAGTGCTCTATAACGCAAAGAGTCTGATCGAGTTTAAAGACAAACTGAAATGCTACGAAGTAATCCGCGGAAAATCAAAAAGCGAAAACAAAACCCAATCCATGTATTCAAAGCCGAACAAAAGTGAGACAAAAAATGAGTTCAAAAACCAAGCAGTGTCCTACAAAAATACAAGCAGAGACCTAAAATGTTACAATTGCGGCGCGAAAGGTCACACATCTGCGAATTGCGAGAACAAAGGCAAGGGACGAAAATGTTTTCAGTGTAACAATTTCGGACATATCGCAAAAGAATGCCCAGGAAAGAGTTTGAGTGAACACAAAGAATCAACCAACATGTGTAAGGTGTCATCTGCTCACGCGTTTATGTGCATAACTGTTGAGGCCAATAATGTTAAATTCACCGCTCTAATCGACACCGGAAGCAAGTACAATTTGGTTACCGATACCACATTTAAAAGCCTAAAAAAGCCAAAGCTAAGTGAGTGTAACGTGTATCTAATCGGGTTCGGTAAATCAGACCAAAACAAGATCAAACCATCGGGTTCGTTCGAACATGAAATAACAATCGACGGTGAACAATTCGTAACAAAGTTTCTTGTGGTCGAGTCGCAATTCCTCGACAAGGAGATGGTTCTCGGTGAAGAGTTTTGTAAACAAGCTCTATTGACAATATCTAGTGAAGGCGTGAAAGTAACCAAACCTCCCAGTGTCGATGCCGAGATCAGTTCAATTTTTAAAATTGACACCGAAGACTGCGAAACGGTAGTAACAGACATCGAACCATCAGCAAGCGTGAAAGCTAAAGAGGTAGTATACAACATCGTCAAAAACTATCAACCGGTAAGCACGAAATCCACAAATATTCAAATGCGTTTAATTCTTAACGACGATATGCCGATACACTCACGACCTCGCAGACTTTCGTATGCCGAGCGATGCATTATAGACAAGCAAACCGACCAATGGCTGAAGGACGGGGTAATTGAAATCTCCGAGTCAGAATACAGCAGCCCAGTTGTCCTAGTTAAAAAACGTGACGGATCTCATCGCCTATGCATCGATTACAGACGAATCAATAAACTCATTATCAGAGATCATTTCCCACTTCCTTTGATCGAGGATCAACTTGACAGATTGCAGGACGCGCGTATTTTTAGCTCGATTGACTTAAAAAATGGATTCTTCCACGTCGGTATAGAAGAAAACAGTCGCAAGTATACGTCGTTCGTTACACACAACGGACAGTTTCAGTTCCTTCGAGTTCCTTTTGGGCTCTCCAATTCGCCGAGCGTATTCCAGCGACACGTAAATGCTATCTTCAGAGACCAGACTTGCAAGGGAGTGGCCATACCGTACGTCGACGACATCATAATCCCTGCAAAGTCCGAAAGAGAAGCTGTAGAAAACATCATTCAAGTTCTAAATAGATGCTCAGAGTATGGACTTTTAATTAACTTCAAAAAATTCAGGGTCTACTTACTGGGATTGCGTTTTAAACTCGTAACAGACTGTAATGCTCTGGCCAAAACCATGGAAAAAAAGGACTTGTGCACCCGAATAGCTCGCTGGGTTCTCCAGTTACAAGAGTTCGAATACGTCGTCGAACACCGAGCTGGCACGAGAATTCGCCACGCAGATGCTCTAAGTCGTGCACACATGATGATGATTACAGAGACTTCATTACATAGCAGAATCAAAAACATTCAGGCTCAAGACGACCAGCTAAAAGCGATTATCGACATTCTAACAGAAAAGACAACCCATAACAATTACTTCTTGAAATCGGGTCTCTTACACAAAGTGGTTGACGACTGTGAACTCGTTGTTGTTCCTTCGGGTATGCAACGAGAAATCATAAAGAAAGCACACGAGCACGGTCACTTTTCAGTCAAGAAGTGTAAAGAGATTATTGGAAAGGAGTTCTACATACCGAAGCTGGAGGAAAAAATTCAAAAGTGTATAAACTGCTGTATACCATGTATTGTCAGCAACCGTAAGCAAGGAAAGCAAGAGGGCGAACTTCATCCACTCAGCAAAGACGACAAACCGCTGCAGACGTATCACATTGATTTTCTTGGCCCTTTGGAATCGACTCACAAGCAGTATAAGGATATACTAGCAGTAATCGATAGTTTCACCAAATTTTGCTGGCTCTATCCGACCAAGACGACCTCTACTAAAGATGCTTTAACAAGACTTCAGGAACAAAACAAAATCTTCGGCAATCCTAGTCACATCATTTCGGACAAAGGATCAGCGTTCACGTCGGAGGAATTTCAAGTGTACTGCAACAGCGAAGGAATCAAACATCATCTGATCACAACAGGCCTTCCACGTGCCAACGGCCAGGTCGAGAGGCTAAATACAACGATCATAGCTATACTTTCGAAGCTTTCAATTGATGATCCACGACAATGGTTTAAGTTCGTCAGTAGCGTACAACAAGTCATTAACTCAACATTTTGCAGAAGCACTAAAACAACGCCTTTTGAGTTACTTACGGGAACCAAGATGCGTGTAAAAGCCGATATGCATATCCAGCAAATGTTAGAAGACGAAATGATTCAGCTCTTCAACGACGATCGAGATGAACTTCGAAAGCAAGCAAAGCAGCACATCCTTAAGATGCAGGAAGAAAATAAGAAAAGATACAACCTACGACGAAAGCCAGCATCAAAGTACAAGGTCGGCGACTTAGTTGCTATTAAAAGAACCCAGCTCGGTCCAGGCCTAAAGTTAAAACCGAAGTATCTTGGCCCATACCGCATTGTTAGGGTGAAATCGAATGATACCTACGACGTAGCCAAAGATTCAGTATTCAGTGAAGGCCCAAGGCAGACGAGCACTTGCGCTGAGTATTTGAAGCCGTGGATGCCTTACGAAGACGATGAAGACGACGCATTCGAGGCGAATGCAGTATAGGATGGCCGATTTGTGGGAATGGTATGGTAACCCATAACAGCTGGTCCCAGAGGAACAAGTTGGCAACCCAACGACGTGGCAAGCTTGACAAAATCTAAGACGGGAGAGAGTTGAAAAATTGCGAAGACGAGAGTAAGACGTGCAAAAACGACGCTACGAGAAAGAAACGTGAAAATCGACGAAGAAGTGTAAAAACGCCAGGACAAACCGCTAAGACGCATATAAACGAATTTAACAAAACCTACTTATAATACTAATTAACATTAAATAAACCTATAATAAAACATAATCAAAGCCAGTGGGATTGTGTGCAACTTATTTTAAAACCTAATCACAGCCCGGTCCCACAATATCTTAAAAATACATATGCTTAAAAAAAAGTTAATTAAATTTTTTCTCTTTGAAGTTTTGTTTTTTTTTCATTTACTTAATCTGAATTAAAATTTTAAGAAAAACAAATTTCCTATAAAAACAACCCAAGTGAATACCAGAAAGTCAAGGCGATGTAAACATAGCTCTTAATTAATTCTGTAAACGGGTTATACACGATAAGGCAGAGGGAATATTATTATGAGTTGTAAACACACGGAAGCTGCTTGGCTTCTCTCGACATCTCGGCATCGTTCAACCTGTGAGCGACAGAGCCAATCGGAAAGTGTTGGGTGGCCGGGAAGGAGGATGTTTGTGCCAATTTCATCGAAATTGCGTAAATGACGTGGCCCATCGAGAGCACACCGCTCCCGCTCCGCTGCTCACTGCACCTCCTTCACCCATCGCACCGCCCAGAAAACATCGTGTCTTTCCACTTTGAAGCTTTTTTGGCATGTACTTCCCGTCCTTTGATGTGGCGTTCTCGGTCTCCCTCGCGATGGCGAAAGAAATTGTGTTTTTCTATAGGTGTGTCTACCAGTCGTCTGACATATGCAACCCCCAACGCCCAAGTATATTTTATGCCAAAACCTGAAACAAATTCTTGGAATTCTTTAAGTGAATTTCAACTGAAACTTGATTTTATGAGGGGGAACGTTTTCATGTTTTGTTTAGCCCAGATCAGGTGAATTCAGTGCGCTCCAAATAACACCATCGAGGTCAATTTTAAAAGGTATTACTTAGAGGGAGTTAGTCTAGATTTTCCGCTTGTGTAAGTGGAATTAACTTACCAAAAAAATCTTTAAAAAATTTTTAAAATAATTTAAACCTTATTTCGTTTTAAAAATTAAGCTAAGTAATGTAATAATAAATAAATATTTGTTCTTTGTTTATAAACCTTCTTTTCAGCCATTTAATTAAATTTAATTTAAGGCGCCCCACAATTCATTGCATACTTTGGTGCGTTTGGTGAGATGTTGACCTACTTGTACTTGCCAGGCCATGTAAATAGCTCAGTCTCATCCCCTCATCCACTTTCCACCCTCTCCGCTCCACTTTCTATTTCGTTCTCCCTTCCTGCTGACACTTTTTTCTGCGGCTGTCGCACTTTAAGTATTTACTGAGCATAATTTCGCTGTTGGTTTGTCGCCTTTTGCATTTTCTCATTAAGCGCACTTCGCATTTCGCGCACTTGCACAAAACCAGCTGGCGATGGAGCTGAAGATGAATGTTCTCCGCTTCGGGGGATTTTCCGGCGAGCGAAAACCTCCCTTTCTCCTTGCAGCTTAGTGTCGCAGTAAAACTCCAAACATTCTACTGCAATTATCTGGCCTGGGGGTCATCTGGTGCTCCCTTAGGCGCGGATTTCAGCGCTTTTACGATTTGCATAATTCACACAATCGTCGCTTTTTTTTAGGGTTTTTTAAGTGCCACCCTTGAACGTATTTTTTTTGGGGGGTAACTGTAACCCAAGTGCAGTCGTGTGTACTACTTTTTCTTGCATTGCTCATACGCAGTGTGCGCCAGCGAGCGGTGGCAGTAAAGCTGTAATTGACTTGGGCTATGCAAAATTTATTGTGTGCACTAGCTCTGGCTGCTTATGCATGCAAATTGTAATGATGCGAAAATGTAGTTGCGTTGGGGTTTTCACCCAGCATTTACACCCGCTTTCCCCGTCGCTTTTCCATTTACGAGATATGTTGCCGCTGCTTTTTGTGAGCCAAAGCCATTTTGTGTTGCGGGCTGTCAACAGAAGTGAGTGGCGTTTTGCTGCTTATGAAAATGAAATTAAATTTTTTGTCGAGTGTGCGGCAAGTGATACTCCCCGCAGACAGCCACGCCCCATTGTTCGTCGCTCTTATCGCCGCAGCTTATTGTTGCACAAAATGTCGCTTGATGTCAGTCATTAAGTTCACTTCCGGCGAATGATTAGAATGCTGGGGGTGCCGGGGGAAATGGGAAATGGAAAATGGGAAATATGGCACAAGGATATGTGTGCACTTATCTGTTGTGATAAATGCGGGTCTGCTTTTTCGGCGACCTCAGTTGTCCGCTTCTTTTGTATTCTTGTTTTGCGTATACTTTTGTTTGCCTACGAGTAGAATTCCCCTAGCTAAATACAAATACAGTTGAGATTCCATAACTCAGGTTTTTATGAGACAATTAGGGAGAGTTAAGCTAGCTTATTTTTGGGAAACTGTCAAAGGTGGCCATTCATTTACCTATAATGCGTAAAGTTCGTGTTGTATACCTGAGTTGATGGTAACTTTTGACAATTTATTTTCAAAGTTTTGAAGGCATTTAGTGATTTTTTAATAATTAAGAAAATATGTTAACTTGATTTAATATTTTTTAGAAAGTTTGGTGTCGCAAAGTATTCAGTAAAAATTGAATTAGGTAGTAACAGTAAAGTTACAAGAGGTTTGATACTTATTTCTTACCACCGATAACTTATTTTAGGGCTTTCTTGATTTATGGAAGTCCCACTGTATCGATAATAAAGCATTTGGCAATCCGTAGCAGGAATGGCCCTGGGCTTTTGTTTGCGCCTCGCTGATTGCAGAAATACATACTTGTAACTGCGAGTCAAGGAAAACAAACAGCAGCTTGAAATCGATGCCCGTGGGTGGGTGAATCACACACAGATTCTGCGAATCCGATGAATCCCCCCAAAAATACCGCCTTCTGCTCAGCGGGGGGAAAACAAATCAATTAGACGTTAAAAAGGAAGCACAAATAGCAGCAACCTAACCGAAACCCACATGTGGATAGGATAGGTTTTCCCCTCTGTTGTTTACTTCGATTTCAAGGATGGCGATGGCGATCTCCCATGACGACGCCCACTTAATGTTTATCAGTTGGAGGAACGCTATTAACGCCATGTTGATTTATTGCAATTTAATTTGGTTTCAATTTGGGGTTTTCGCCTCGGCAGCAAGTATTTTATTTCACAAATTATGTGCAGACACGACCGGGGCGTGGCATTGGTTTTAGGCAGACTCGGGCGTCTTTGCTCCTGTTATCCTGCGGTTATTTATAGCGGTTAACTCGCCCCAAGAGGACAGCCGCAAAGATTGATTATGGACAGTAAAAAGGTTTTCCCAGCGACCATAAGAGGAAGTTTACATTTTTATTTGATTTTTTTACGGTTCACGAAAGGCATGAGCGAAATTCTACGTAATAAAAAGAACTTCGTACCAGTTTTTGAGTGCTTCACCCGAAAGCGAAAGAAGAAGCCCTTTGGCCTTTTCTATTATTTCCATCAGTTTGCCTCTTCCTTTTGGCAAATTTCCAGGAAATATACAGCATAGCTCACATGAATTCCACTCTTTCACAAAGCATCGCTAAAGGCGAATCTTGGCCAGGGTTTATTGATTTGCTGTTTAATACTTGGCCATAAAAGTCAACCCTTTTTCGGAAGGGTGAGTAGGGTGTGAAAAGTTTGCCGAGCAGAATACCCCTTTTAATTGTTGCGCCGAGTTCAAAGTTCGAGCGTGACAAATAAACCAACAATTAACTTGAACACTCATTAAGTCAACTCCTCATCCATCCAACCAACCAACGAACCATTCCACCCCTGGTTTTCTGCTGGAAAATATTTGTGAAATTAACACTTTCATTGTTTCGCATAAGTTTATAGCCTGACGAGCTGGCTCAAATTCTGGCAGACTTTGTGAGCCGAGCGGGCTGGCAAATTATAACAATTAGTTGGCTGAAGATGCTTATTGATTTTGCTGGTCAAGTGACACTTTGGGGAATTTGAACGGTCTTTTTGGACGAAGAAGATGAGGGTCCACTGAACCCGATATTGAACCTGAGATCTGAACTATTGAAATTTCGGTGTCGGTGAACGCTTGATGAGCTGCCAGAAATCAGCGAAGCTGAAATGTCAACAAACCTGTCGTCCTGCGGCCTCATTACGGTTGGATTAAAGTGGCGGAAGTGCAATGACTTTCAATGCCAAGTGAAATACAATTCTCATATTTTATCGAAGGCAAACACAAGTCGGGAAATCGAGCACTGAGAGAAAGGAGGAGGTATTTAATGTGCTAGAGAAAGATTTCCTTGTTCTTTAGGATTATCTTAAACAATAAGAATAAACCACAGACGGGTCACAGAAATCTCTGGATATTGGTAATAGAGGATTACTATCAGAAAATACGGTTTGATAAAGGAATAAAATAAATATTAATTCGGAAATAAAACAAAATTACTTACAAAGGTGTCTAAAAGTATGCCATAATTAAGAAACTACTTCACTGAAATAAAATAAATCCACTTTATCAATTCAAATACATGTTACATACTTTAAGGATTTGATTTAGAAATATTTGCTGTTTTATAGTAGTAATATATAAATATTTCTTTAAATTTCGGTTGTTCCTTACTCCCTGTACCATTTCCTCAGTTTTCTCTCACTGCAACTGTCAGTGGTCATTCCTGTTGGCAACAAATCCTTATAAATCGCTATGACACATCCAACTAACAGGCGACGTGCCGGATAAAACTCTTGTCAAAAAGTATTTTATGGGCTGGGCCCAAGGATTCCAAGGGGGCGGGGCAGGAGGCTGAAGTCATCAAGGACCTGCGGCCATCCTGCGAATCGTAGCCTGCCTTAATAAAATTGATGTTGGCCCAGTCGTCACAGTGGTCAGTAACGCTGGCCAATGGGCAAATAATGTTGTTAACTCATTTTTAGCCAAGTAAGCGCCGTTTGGTCCCCACGGTCACATTCGAACATTTCTCGTTGGCCACTCAAGCACTTGATGGCCTTGTGGGCATTTTGTTTTGTCAACAGAGTGTAATTAAGCCCAGCCACGCGTGTCAGGCGCCTGGAATTATGCTTTAATTTGCATTAAAGCTCGGCAAAGTGTAATTACACCTCAACTTGGAGGAGTCGAAAAAAAAACGCCAAAGCAAAAGCAAAGGCAGTTCGCTCGCACATATGTTTATATTTACTGCCTCGAGGGCTGGGCAAATACTCAAAGCCCGGTTAACATCATAAACAAGCAGCTCAGCTGAGCTCTCCAGTCGTTGGGTAAATTTATTCGCGCAAGCCGCTTAGTGCTGTAATTTTCATTTTCCCCACTGGCCAACGCACTCGACAAAGGCAAATTAAATTGCTAAAAAAGCGAGGAAAATGGGTTAATATCACACTTGCAGCTCGGCTCAGCCAGCCATCCAGTCAGTTGCTTAATGATGCCGCTTTGTGGCCACTAAGTGTTTAACCTTCCAGAATCAGAAGCAGGTTCTGAACCCAGACATCGCAGACAAGGACATGTGTCCCATATTTTACATGCGTCAAGTCTCGCCGTTCTGCTGCCTGCACATGCTTAATTTTCCTTGGCAAATAAGCTTAAGACACATTTTTACGCTAGATTAATGAGTTCTTGGAATCGACGCGCTCCCGCTTTGGCAGAATAATATTTGCAAAAGCAAAGGAAATTGCGGTGGGTGTGAAAAGTTCGCTTGAAGGCAAGCCTTTTATAAGGGTAGATTTTAAATTTTTAAGTTTTAAATTCAGTAACTTTTATAACTAGTGTTTTAAAATCGCTTATAAAGATGCCTAATAGTATACACTAAGAAAATGTATAATAAACAGTTGCATACTTTTAGGCACTGGTGTAATTTATTTCGAAAATCTCTTAAATGTATATTTTAAATGCCAACAAATTAATATGTTTTAAAGTTCAAGAGTGAAATTCCTATAAAGGCACTATGTAAATACCTGAAATATTGTACAACCAATTTGAATATGCTAATACAAAACTCCTAAATACAATATCATTCATCAAGCTTTATATGCATTACTCATTACTAAGCCCCCATCCTGCCTTTGAAGGCCAATTTGGCCACTATTATTATATTGGCAGCTGTTTGACTTTTATCAACATGTAAACAGGCCGTGTTTTCTTTTTTCAAATATTTGCTCTGTCACCCTAGAAAATGGCAATTAATTTTGGCCTTTGATGGTCACATTAGCCAGCCACCCAGGGTCGCCATTGTTGTAGCTAAATTGTGTAATATTAATATATGCGTTATAACAAGCGGGCCACATGAGGTCCGAGCTAAAATTAGATGGAGTGGCTCTTTGGAGGAAAATCGGAACGTGGGTTGGATTGAATTGCCTTGAAATGGCGAACGCAAAGGCGAGAGTGTCTCATTAGGGCATATGTAATTATGGAGTAATAAGCTGAGATGCGATGTGTGAAGGCTAAGCCAAGGATTTAATATTTTCCTTTTTCCACTCCCAAACCCAACCACGCACAAATTTTCCTCAATGACCAAGGAAAATGTGCGGCTGCATAATATGCTATCGTTTCGTTTCCTCCGGCCAGCAAACAAGCAAACATAAAATGGCGCAATGTTGTCGATTCTTTCAGGGAAAATTCGCCTGAACTCGGGAGAAATTCGTTCGATTCCGTTTATTGGCGTCGTCTAATGCCCCCAGATCCGCTTGCTCGTTTATTGGACAGCAATGCGCAGTTGGCCATGGTCAATAGTGTGACATTGGCCAACCTTCTAGTTTCCCTCCCAGCTGCCCAGTTTCCTATCCCAATGCAGTTGTAATTGGCATATCTGTGACAAAACCCTCAACTTTAAGGTGAGACATCAACAAGGATGGCAAACTCAGTTCGGTTACTTAAACATGATTTAATAGTGTTAACAGGGGATTTCGTGAGATCTTGGAAATGGAAAAAGCAATCACAATTGTGCCACGGATGACCGCTGGTCAGGCCAAATCCTCAACTAAGCCATTTGAATTGCAAATCATATGGGACCCCTTTTCGGGGTCCACCCACATACACAGTTAGTATTAAGGAAAATATTGCCAGTTCAGCGACCTTTTTATGCCAACATTTTGCCACCGCTTTTATCTCCTCGTTTTTTTTGCGACGCCTTCTGTGTGACAGATTACCAAAAGCAACTTTCGTTTTGAAGTCTATCAGACCCATGTAAAATATATTTTTTATTTATTTTTCATTTGCTGCCAGTTGTCAAAGGCTTGTTAATAGGTTTGCAACGAAATAGAGTCCAAAAATAAATATTTTTTTGGTTATTTAATTTTGGTTTGGGTGTGGAAAAAAAATTTTATGTAGGGAAATGTTGATTAAATTGTATATAATTTAGAAAAGGTTTTAATATTACAGCTATTTTTTGAATAAATATTTAAGCAATTAAAAGGGAAATATTATATTTTAAATATATTATTAAAATGTATACAATAAATGTTTATTTTATTTGGTTGCCTTTTGGAAAGAGTCAATTTATGCTGTGGATTATAAACTTTCTAAGCGAACCTTTTACGCATTTATTTATTCAAATAGTATGTATTCCGCTATAAAGTTCAGCTGTGTAAATAAAGCTGTTTGTCAGAGTACCAAAATATGAATATAATTTTTTTTATTGCCAGAACCAACTATGCAAACAACAAATCAATAAGACTTAGCCGGCCGCCATGAGGTTATTGTTACATTCGGTTTCCCCAGACCCTTGACAGCGCTCTTTGTCAACTGAGATGCCATATGGTGCTGCTGGGGATCCTAAAGTCTCCGCTTTTTGGGGGTCCTGGGAAAGGGGACTCATTTAAATAAGCCCGAATTTATGGCACGCACATACGCACGCACACTCCTTTGAGTGATTGGCGCGCTTTAACTTGGCGGCCTGGAAATTGGCTCGGTCGAGGGCTACATCCGATCCAACAATGGTGTGATTTATATGGCATGGTATGGAAATTTCATTACATTCATGGCCTTCTTTTTATGGCAGTCTTCGGGAGGGAAAAAAATAGGAGCGGAAGTTTAGTTTAATCGAAGTTGTTGTCACGATCTGCTGCCGTTGGCCCTCTGATTGATTGCCCCTCATTGATAAAGAGTGTTCTTGGCCCATCCCCCCCATTTGCATATCTAATGCGAATCATTCACCCCGGCGTGAAAAACTTTTGCCTCTTCTTGGATTTTCTTAATTTTCAGCTGCCAAATGACATTTGGCGTTTTATTGTCTTTCTCTGTCAGCTTCGAAATGAAGTTTGCTCAGTTCGTTGCTTTTCCATGGCGAAAAGGGAAAATTGTTGGAAATTGAAAACTGTAGCGCCAAGCAACAAGCAGCCTCGCAGCTGTGACTTTGTGACCCTTTCCTCGCAGTTATCCTTTGTTTGATTTCGGCAGGGAGCTACCGAAAAAATCCTGCTGCAGCTTCTGGACAAAAAAATAGTTTATATCATATCAATGCACTGGCGGAAAGATTTAACTTTAAGATTGATTATTTTTTTATCAACAAATATTTAGTTTAAGTTTAAGCTCTATACTACTTCATGATTATCTCTGTTAATATTTGTATTATTTATTTATTTTTATTTTTAATATTTTCTTGCAGTGATTCAATTAAAGTGAAAATAAAATCATACACCTGCGCCTTTACAACACGAGATATAAAATGGACAAGTGGCCAATATTCTTTCTATATTTTCGCACCCACCTCATAAAAGTAAATCGAATTGATAATGTTTATTCTTAATTTCACAGGAAGTAAACTTGCTGAACATATTTTCATATAAGTGTTAAAATATTTAAGTGTTTCTCAAAAACGATGAAGCATTTACAACACACAAATGTTTAAGTTCTTACAATGTTACCATAAAAATTCCTCTGAAAATAGAAAATTCTTATTTAACAATATGGGGTTTAAACTTTCATTGTTTAAATGAAACATTTTAAAAATATTTTAAAAATTTTCCCCACACTTTGAATAAAAATTGCATTAATATTCCACTCCCACAGAAATCCTTCCGCAAAGTAAATCATTTTTATTCGAATTTAAAAGCAAACCCCTAATTTCTCATCCCCCAAACGTGGTTCGAATGTAAATTCTTAAATCACATTTTGTGGCATGAAAAATGTATTGCAATTTGCCATTTATTGTGGTACGGTTCAAATGTTAAATTTCAAAAATTTGCAGCGTACACAGCTGTGTCTTCGATTTCGAATAAATAAATTAGTTAGTGTGCTGGCGAATATTCTCTCACCCACCTCATAAAAGTAGAACGAATTTAAATTGTCGCCGCATGTGGAGTTGCCGACCGCTTTTAAGTCGAAGTCGTGACATGGCGCCGCTGTCGTCTGGATTTGAATCTGGACCGTTGTGGGTATCGTTGTTGGCGCCAGAATCACGTGTGATATCGCAGGTGTGATATATGTCAGATTAACTGCCGCCACGTCGTCCATGCCCACGCCCCCAGCCCCCTCTTGGCTGCCATTGAACGCCCTCTCCGTGGAGGAGGAGGCACCCAAGGAGGCGGCGGCTGCGGAGGAGGAGGAGGTGGACACCACCCCCGAGGACTCCAGCGCGTAGTAGAAGGTGCTATCGAATAGCCTTAAGTGTAGCATGATTGCGCCTCAGCCTGGCATCGCCTGGAAATAAGAGGGAAATTAACAGCGAAAATTAAAAGAGTGCTTAAAAGTACATATACTGTGGGGATATCTGAAAATATATGGCCTGATCCCGCCAGAGGGCCTTATGCGAATGCTTAAAAACCCATAAATCCGAAACGAAAAGCTGCGTAATAAATGCTTTAAGTACTTTCGCCAGCAAAATGCAGAAATATTTGCTTCAGTTAACATGGCTTTTGTGTGTAAATTTCAGCCAAACAGCAGGTGCGGGATTGCTGGCCTGTTATTAATATCGCGCATACGCCGGGGGTGACAAGGAATTGGGTGGGGGTACGGGTATGTACATAAGGCAGGTATCCTGATTCCTTAGAAATTAGTTATGGCTTGTAAGATAACAGCAGCGGAATGCGAACATTTATTGCCGCTTCCCAGCGGGATAAGCCATTTGGGAGGCCTCCATTAAAAGCAGGATAATTTGTTTAAAATGCAACTGGTATTTGGGTGGCTTACATAAAATTAATTAAATAATTTTAAAATGATTCGCAATTAATTTTTTTAAAATATACATACAAAGGTCCATGATTTAATTTTAATTTTTAACAATACATTTTCTAATTTATGTCCAGAATTTTATTTTGAATAAAAGTTAGTATTTTATTAATCCGAAATTATTAATAAAGTGTAAGCTTAACAATTAAATCCTTCTTAGCTGAATGGCTTAACCGAGTTCAGTGGTTTGGAATAAATTCTGACACCCAGCTAGTGTCAAGTGAACCCCTGCGAACGTGTTCCTAATTGAATAGAAGGAGATAGCCTACAAATTGACCCTCTGGACAGGAACTAGAACAATTAGCAGCCAACAATAGGCATTTAAGCCCCAAATGGCAGTGTCACGTTTGCCGGTGGCAAACAAAGGAGCTGCTGAACTTTGATGTGGCCTCTGCGCTCTCGGAAATTTATGCATGCATATGTGTCTGGGATCCATCTGTCCGTGTTCGTTGCTCCTTGGGTGCAACTTTAAATTGATTAGCCGCAACTTTGCGGGCGGCCCTCGAACGCCACGAGCGACGTGCCCGAAATTCGCAAATAAATTCTCCTTTAAAATGCGAAAAACTTTTGTTCGTGGCAGCCAGGTATTTGGCCCACTAATGCGAGCACGCAACTATTTGGCCAATGATTTATATTAAAAACACCCGTCTGGGTCGCCACTCCACTCTACTCATCTGATCATCTGACACATTCAATTTGGTCGAGAGCGGCTGCACAGCGGGGGATAGTTGCCATTTTTGGGGGGTGTCCAAGGGGGGTTTCGGGGTGGGAAAGGAGGATGAGCGGCACCACATGTCGCCGTTTCGGCTTTTTGAAAATGTATCATTAGCATGAGAGGGTGCTGTAATATTCCCCACCGATTTGATGTGGATCTAGGCAATTTTGAGTTCTTACAAAAGTATTGAACTAAATTGTAATTTTTTAATTTTTTAACCATTTTCCTTAAGTTAATCCGCTTAACTTATCGATTATTCAATGCATATATTTTTCTAACATTTTAAAAATATTTTTTTTTAATCTGTTACCAAAGAAACTTATGCAAGTTGCATCCCCAGAACAATTAAAAACAGTAATCACTCTAGAAACCCGACGATGGCCAGTGGAAAAGCCCGTGAGCTTAGTCTTTTGTATTTTCCATATTTACATATGTAAATGGTTCAAGGAGCTTTGAAGTATTTTCGCCCAACGAATCAACCCATTTGAGCTTTGCATAAGTTCGCCTTGGTATTAAAGTTTAAAGGCTGCTGTTAATGCGCATTTAATTTGCATGCAAAATAGCCAGAAAAGTGTCTAGTCGGTAGAACACCTCACTCTATGCTCCTAAATCAGAGTTCTTGGCTTTATATTTGCGTTAGCCCTGGCCAGAGAAAGGGAAAGAGAAAGGGAAAGCTGAATTTGATTGACATATTTTGAGTAAGCTGTCAGTTGAGCCAACGCTTCTTTTCGGCGCTCGAATTGACTTAAAATACTGCCATTGGCATCTTTTGGCTGAATTCGACGCTAAAGCCGTCGAGCTGCATTCAATTTGATTGTGAAAATCAGAGAAGCGTTCAAGAGGATTGCGATATAACGACATCGAGTTGATCAACAATGAAGCCGAATTAAGGAGTACCGAGAAAAGTGAGCAGCGTAAAGGGTCCACTCCATTCGTAAATGTGAAATTCCGGTTATTTTTAAATTTATAATTTCTTACAAAAGAAATAAAACGAAACTTCTGCTTAATAGAAAGTAAATAAATTGTAATCAATAATTTTAAATTTAATAACATTAACCAATCATGCTTCTAAATAGTATGCTATAATATTATTATAATGTTTAGCACTTAACTAATCCATTTGTATTTTATACCCAAAAAAGTTCGACTTTTACAAAGAAGACGGGGGTATTTCTATTAGTCAAGGGTCACATTATTTACTGACAATTGACAGACGAAAATTGGAGCGTTTTGCTGTCTGAAAAACTTCGCAACTGGATTGTAATGATGACTGAGCCCCCCTGGAAGATGAACCACCCTTGGCTGTGGCTATCCCATCTGAATGGCAATGGACACTCCTTAAAGCTGCGCCGTTATAAGACGAAACCCGCCTTTCGACCCAAAAACCTGGAGCCCAAACCCCCGGCAGGCCACGTGGTGATGTCCAAGTTCGATGCGACTCGCGGAAAGCTGATGAATCTGTTGAAGCGCTTCGATAAGGTGGACTCTATAATCGAAAGATCCCGTCGCAGGATCAATCCCTTCCAGCCGGTGGATTTGATAGAATTGGTCTACCCAGATTTCGTGGGCCAAAAGCAGGAGGATGCCATTGGATTTTCGGAGTATGATTGTGATAAGAGCGATAGCACTACCGATTTGGAGAAATCCATAGGGAAACTGGATTTAGAGGACTTATTGGGATGGAAGCCCTATGATCCAGCAACTGAAAAGGAATAACTACACACATATACATAATCCATATCCACTTTTAACCAAGTAAAATTCAATACAAACTACAAACTTCAAGAAATATGTTAAAAACACCATCTGGATCTTTCAAAAAATTTAAACAAAATATATTAAGGATTATACTTTCTTGTTCAATACCTGAAAGCTAAGTCTTTTAACACAGCCAGTAACATATTGTTTGGTTTTAATCTTGAACAAATTTTATTTATCGCAGACTAGCAGGGAGTTTAGCTAATGTTTCTAGGGGATTTAGTATTAAGCCTTTAAGGTCGCAGCTTGAGTTTTGTATTCAGATTGGGATCCCTCAGTTGAGTGCTATCTGTGTCTTGCAAATCTCAGTTGCCAACTTGGCAAAGGACTGACTTTCTTTTGTCTTTTGTCTGCTGATGCACTTTGTTTTGCTGGCGAACTCTGTGCAACGTTGCGTATGAGTCATAAAAGTCGAAAGCATCTGGCTTTTGTTCTTTTCAAGCCACTTGCAGCATATTTATGTTATGTTGTTGTTCAGTTTTTGGACATTTCGGCATTATATAAGCCATTACACTGTCTGCTCCGGAGTCACTTTCAATGTCCCCATGACAATTGCCGAGCATATATTGTCCCCGGTTCTGGGGTAAGCGAATGGGCAAAATGGCGTCGTCATGCTGCCTCAAAATGAAAAATTGATTTCACAGCGAAAAATATGGCAGCGACAAAGGACACACAAACTTTATTAGGTCACTTCTCCAGCGTGCTGGCCATCTTGGCCATTTTTTCCGTTTTTCCGCCTTATGTTTATGTCCCGAACGCTGCAATTCCCCGTATGCGCTTGCAGTTCATGGCAATCAGCGTCATAACGACCCGAGTTTAGTATTTCATTTCAATTTTATGGAGCGTGACGCTTGCGTCCAAAGGATATAATTGCCCGTTGCCATTGAGTTGGGAAAAATGTGTGTGCTGGGGATTATTTTCATTATGCCTGCGCTCGTTTCCCATTCGATACTTTGATTGCGCCGAAAACACAGCAGACTAATTGACAATTTGAAAAACATTTTTCAGACGGTGAAAATCCACTTAAGACGCCCCCAGTCTTTTAAGTAGCCACTAAATTTAAATCTAAATGACAGACATAGTCGCACGTCGAGACACAGGCAAATTCGAAATGGTAGCCGAAACTGGATATTAGGGCTTCAAATATATATTCGCCAGCCGTGTTTCCTTTCGTTTTGTTCTCCCTTAAATTGTAAATAGTCGGGGCGAGCAAATCGAAAAGTTGCAGCCAGCGAGGAAACGGGAATGTGGGATAATGGAAACGGTGAGTGTGTGTCTACAACTTTTGTGGCCCCCTTTGGAATGGTCCCCGTTGGCCAAAAATGCCGACTCTTCTTTTCAACGTGGCTGCCAGGGCACAGCACTGTGGCCCATTTGGCGAAGATTTTTTGGTAAATATCAAATGAAATTCTTAAAGGGTTTACACTTCGTAGGAATGTTTGCTTTAAGAAATATATGTGATGTGGCAGAATTTATTAAATTTTATAGGGAGTAGGTACGTACATATTTATATATTTAAAAAATCAAAAAAAATTTAAAAAATTATACAAATATTTAAAAAAAAATTTTAAATTATTTTTCACATTTTTTGAGTTTATAGATGACATTGCTTGCAAAAAATGGATTGAAAAATGATTTTCGTTTGGAAATTTAATTAGGAACTCATGAGTCGCATGATTTTTTTGTCAAAAAATGGCAAGTAATGTATTAAGTATATATAAAATCCCTTAATTAAATTAAAAAATTAAATTCAAAAGAAAATGTAATTTGATTTTTGTTTTGCCTTTAAAGTCGTGAAAAATTCTCCACAGTGCTCGGGCGGCATTGAATGGCATTTTATTTTATTATTGCACACAGCATGCTCGCTGGCTGCTTGTGTATTTATATTCAAATTTGTAGCACCTGTAAAACAGTTTGCGAAACAATGAAGACGCCGCCAGACTTTAGACTTCGGTGAGGGAATGTCAGCTGCTTCAGTCCTGCCCCATCAACCTTTTTCTCGTTGTTGTTTTGGCCAAAAGTTAGACAAATGTATGTAAATGGAAAGTGTGTTTGGGGCGAAATTGCGTCAAAACATTTGCCACACGAGATTAAGTTGGCGAGGTCCATGATATGTTTAAAGTTTGACTTTCTTATCGGATAGCCAGCACAGCCATTTGGCAGACATTATTATGAATGAAATGAAATGGGAGGCGCGTGCTAAGCCAAGTCTAAAGCCATAGACATGAGTTTGTTTTTCGCCAGGCAATCAGACAAAAGAAAAGCTGAGGCTAAAAGAATTGCGTATACGACGTGTTGCCTTGACACCTGGCGTGGGCAGCCATTTCTGCTGCCATCTATATTTAAGCAGAGCGACCCGAGCATCGAGTTGCAAAACAATACCCATTTATTATGAGTTTATACAATAATTTATAAATACTTTTAACCCCCGTCTATCTATCCATCCATCCATCTGTCTGTCTGTCAAGTTTCCCGAATGTGCGAACACACTTAGCCACTTGATTGATATTTGGCAACAAAACATGAATGACAAGGCCCTGAAAAGTGATATCCACATTGTAGAAAGGAAAACCCCTTTCATTATCTCTCTTGTCCATCTCGAAAAAGCGTCATAAATCGGTGAAAATAATTAATTCGAATGAAATAAACACCGAATGTCGAGTGGAGAAGGGCTGCTCGCGTCTATTAAGTCAATTATAAATAAATTATGCTTCTGCCCCCCTGAAAACTGCAGATACCTGCGTAAAAGTAATCGCCAAAGTGGCTGGAGGGCGTTAATTAACCGAAGAAGGGGAAAAGTGAAGCAAGAAAGTCCAGAGTTCTGCTGGGAAATTATTATTATTTATGCGCACTGCAAGTAATTGTTTCACCTGGCAAATGAGTTGTGTGTGTATGCGGGGGTAATAATAAATTTCCATTTAGTTCGGCCCCTCAACTAGGGACTCGACCTCAACGCATTCGGTATTCGCAAATATTCAACAGTCGGTTAAATCACTTAGCTGATGGGTTCTACTAGTTGGCTAATGAAAACCAAATGCCACGAACGCTTAACCACAGCGCTCCGGGGCCTCTCCATCATCAGGCGTACGCGTCAAGAGTGGGCTATACGTATAAATTATGCAGGGCACATACATCGCTAACTGCTGTGAGAGCAACGCGTTCTGTGCTAAGTAGAATTTTGAACTTGACTTAATTAGACGCAAATGCAGAAAATAGAAAACGCCGCAACCGCAACTCCCAGGCGAATTCGAAAACGATGGCAGTGATGCCAAGTCTGGACTAGCAAGCAGCTAAAATTAAACAATAATTTGGACCTATATCATTTAATTTTAATTATTTTTTATATATTTTAAGCTTAACATTTATTAGAAAATTCATTTTATTCAGTTACTGAAATTATATTTAAATTTAAACTCGGCTTAAATGTTAATAACCAGCAAATAGCTTAAAAATACATTTCGATTTAATTACCCAAGTATTAAAATTACTTTAATTAACAAAAAATTGTTGGTGACATATTTCAAAGTTTTTATAAAATTAATTAATTGAAGTTTAGTCGATACTTTCAAATAGCTAAGAAGAAAGAATAAATTTCAAATTTAAAACAGAGTTTTTATGTCCTCAGAAAAAAGCCTATTTGGGAGATTATCTATGAGTAAAAAAACAAATTTCAAAGAAGGAAAAAGGAACTTGAAACTGACTTTTTATGAGCGCAATAAGCTTATTTCGTCAGATTATCTATGAGTATAAAAATACTTTTAGGACCTCCGCCCACAAATAATGTGTATTGAAGGCCGGTCATGGTAAATTCTATAACAAATTTCGCTAGGAGGAAAAAATGCAAATTCAAGTTTATAGTTTAGCCATCAAGTATCACGCCCAATCTGGTGACTCTCGAACAAGAAGAGGACCTTACTTTCAGGGAGTGACTAGAAAAAAAAGAGCCAACCAGGCAGCTTCACTGGCGATGAAGTCCTGTGAATATTCAGAGCAAAGCGCGTGTCATGGAGTCCTGAGTTAGGAGCTCCAACCTCGGAGCTCCACGCTCGATGCCTATTGCCCCCAAAGGCCGTCGCTCGTTAATTAATCAAAATACTTACTGCTGAAGCTGCTGTCAGCGGGAAAACCCAGCAACCAACCTACTTTTCTTTTTGTTGGCCTGGTCAACGAACCGTCTTTTGCGTGAAAATCGGTCGCAATTAAAGTCACGCGCGAATATTTAATTAAAAGCTGAATAATGCAAGTGTTGCGGCCAGGAAGTGTCCAAAAAGTCAAAAAGTCAGGCTATGAAAAGCAATTACGAGTGCGTATTCCCTGCACAAATAATAAAAACTTGCAGCCAAAATGTCGTCGAAACAAATTGAAAATTTTATTCCATTTTGCAAAGGGAAATCAAAGTGGGCACGGGGCCAGATGAGCAAATAAGTCAATGGCAGACAAGTCAACGGGCGGGCCAAAGTCTCTCATTTTGGCCAAAAAGAAAATAAGAAAGATTGACACCTACAACGTCGATTTCAATCAGCTGCCACACGTGGGCCACCGGGCACTGCAGCCCCCTGTAATTATCGAAGGAGCGCCCCTGGGTGTGCGGCACAAAACACGCATTTTAATTTGACAGAACCAATGAACTTGGAAATCAGAAGGCGCCAAAACTTAAAGACAACTCAGCGCGTCTTTTATGCAGAAAGCACACGGGAAAAAATCTGTTGATCTAGAATACAATTGAAACCCTTTTTTTCTGTCTTTTTGGTCAAAAAAAATTGAATTAAAAAATATATTTACTTTAAATTTTTGAATGCTGTGTTTATATAAAAAAGCACAATATTTTATATTATATTTAAAAAAAAAAATTTTTAATAAGGATAAAATACGTATGAAGTGCTCCAAATAAAATAAATTCTTTTTAATTAGAAAATATATATTTTTGAAGTATACGAATTTTAAAATAGTTTTAAAAAGTCTCACAGTTTTGAAAATATTTTGTAACCAATGATTAGTTTCTAATTCTCCAAAATAACATATTTCTCTTAGTGCCTGTTTTGTTTTCGTTGGGGATTTCTGGAAATGCTGTCAATCACGGGTAGGCGGTGCGATGATTCGGCGGTTGGCGGTAGGCGTTCGGCGTTAGGTGGGCAGGGCAGCGAGTCGCAGACATATCACAAATCGCTCGAGTGTAAAATAATTTGTCTCGATTCCCTTCTGCCTGAACAAAATCAATAAACGCCGCCCCCGCCGAAAGCGCCGCCAATCGCCAAGACTCGCAATGATTTGGCAAGATGTGCTGCAAATGCCATTTTCGGCATTTCGGCAATCACCGGCTAAAGAAGTGAAGTCCTGGGCCGCTCTCATTAGAGCAAGCACCTGGCGGTGTCAGGTGAGTGGAGCCTCCGGCTCCTCATCCTGTAAAACCGCATAATTGCGACGACTTCTTGGTCTCGTAAATCTAGGGAATCGTCACTTCTAATGCCTGGCACGTACGCGCCGACGACTGCAAATGCTGCTTACCGCTGACTGCTTACTCCTTTCATGTGGGCTCAGCTCCTCAGTTCTTGAGTTCTTCCCGCCGCCCCCCATCACCAGGGGCTTTGCATCGGAGGCCAGGTGTCTCATCTTTGATTGCAGCACTTTGTCCGCACACACAATCAACCAGATGTAAATACAATTGGGCGACAAACGTGCACGACTTTTGCCATGTTTGTTCTAAGCACCTCTCGAAAATGTAAACTTCGAAGTGCTTCACAAGATGCTGCCTTCTCAGAGATTATTAAAGAAGACCTAACTGTATTTCCTATAACAAGGCATTAAAAAAATATTTTTTTAACAGTTTTAAATACTTAAAAATATATTTTACATTGAAAAACAAAATAGCTTATCTAAGTACTCAAGAAAATTCAGCTTTAATGGTTTGTTTTAAAAATTCCTTCAAATATAATAATACAAAAATATTCTTAAGACTTTAAAAATATTATTAGATTAATATATGATAAAATCAAACATTTAGATTGAGTTCTATCAAGTTATCATAGATTAATTTTGTAATTTTCAGGACTATGCTTATTCTGCCGTGTAACAGGAAACAACTTTGACAAACTAATAAACTCATCCAAGTTCATCTGTCATCTGCACATAAACATAAAATGTGATTCGCATTTGACTCCGAAGTCGTCACGAAAATGAATCACGTAGTATGAGACTATTTATGGATCAATATTTGGATTGCATATGGAGTATAATCTAGAGAATAAAAGAACCATAAACCAAAATGAGCCAAGTAGGCGTGCAAACAACATTTTCGGATGTGGAAGATATATAAAGTTTGGGGAGTATTCAAGAAAGTTTTGTTTGTTACTATGAAAGTATGAATAACTCACAGCCAACTTTAAGTGAAGTTTCAATCTCACTTCCTGCGGATCTTGGGATCCAGAAATCCTTTCACTCATAATTCATAAGTCACTCGGTTGTCAATCTTTCGCATCGATTAGCGTCAGGGATTGAAGCTAATGCATTCAGTCAGCTGCACAAGCTCCCTGAAGGGCACTCACCCCTTCGGAAACTCATCCCCCCTTCCCTTAGAAAAGTTTTTGCATTTAAATAAGTTGCGAAAAGTTTACTGTTTCAATTTCGTGACACACCGAGGAGTATCGGAAATAATTCGAAGCACTGGGTGTGAGTGTGAATAACACCATAAATTATATATGGATGTTCAGCTAAAGTTTCAATAGGAAATTCAAACAAATTTCGATTTGCGCAGAGTTGGCAGCAGGAACCATTTATGCATGACATTCAATCTGTAAATTAATTTTCGCAAAAATTACCACGAAAACACATGGCTTCTGGCGCTTTATCTATTGTTTTGCTATTTTTGGCACGTTGCGTGGGGTGGATTTCAATTTTTGTTTCGTACACCCACGCTGCGTAAAACCGAAAACAAAGTGCGAGTAACATCATCTTTTTTTGGCCAGCTGTTGTCATTGTTTTTGCGCCAATTTGGTGTCATTTTTGTTGGCCCGAACCTGCTGCCAGTATTTCAACCTGTTTACATGTGTCTGCCTTATCGCTTATCACCCCCTTAATATTTTTTTGTTGGTCCTGACCGAGTGTAAGCCTAATTAGACAGCTGGCGGCACCGATAACGGAGGCTTTGATAAATTTGACCATGGCCTATCTGAGATTTATGTGACATTTTAGCCTGGCTTTGTGGTAATGGTTCCTGCGGTCCGCCAAGATAGGAAACTAAACTTGAAAAATGTCTAGGGATTAGGATAATGAATATGTTGGTCCTTAACTAATTCTTTGGCTGGTTATCCTTTGGGCTTTGGGATGGCTTGAGTACTTGTACTAGCGCTGAACTATTTAACAGGTATTAATAAATGTAAGTAATTTACCAGAAATTCAAAAAAATAAATGTAAATAAATTTTATCTTATTAATTTGAGTAATGAAACGTATATTTCCAATAGGCTGACCCTTTAAAATGGTGGTTAAATATTCAAAAAACATTAATCAAAATAAGTGTGAATTTAATCATTCAATTTAAATGGGATTAAATACTTTATATTTAAATAATACCCCCTTAAAAGTATCGATAATATATTAACTTAATATTACTGCTACCAAAAGTGCCACTTAAGCGGAATTTTCCCGTGAGCTTTTAATTCCGAGAAAAAGTAAATATACGCTTTAAGTAGGTACTGATACATGTTCAGATATGCTTAAAAATACATCGAGATAATAAATGGCGAAGCAATAACAGTTAAAAATTATTGGAGTGTCAGGCGCAGCGATTTATGCATAATTGCATGGCCAATAAAACGTATGAAATCCCCGTTAAAATGTCAGCAACGATTATTGGCCTCCAGCCACTCGGATAATTAAGCTGGGCGGCGAGTGCTTGAATTAAAAGTAAATTGTTATGTTAAAGCCTTTTTGGCAGACGGCTGAAAGGCGGCGGCGCTTCGACACATCATTAAAAATGTGGCTAGCACAGCATAAAAAGGTGGAGCGAAATGGGGAACAAGTCCTGCGGCAGACAGCTCAGACATTCGTCCTTACAGAGGGACGGAAAGACTGACTGACAGACTGGCAGTCAGCACATTATAGGTAATCACAATATTTATGTGCGTTTAACGAGACACTCGGCAGGCGAAATTGTTGAAACAAATCATTGACAGCTGGCACAGCAGCCACACATTTGCGGCGGTCTTCATTGTGCTTCTGTAACTTTTTTTTGCAGCCTCCGTGTTTTAAGACATTTCTGCTTATTTTGTGTGTCCTTTTATAGCTGAGGCATTTGCCGCAATAAATCAGATCTTTTTTTTTTGGCTTAAATTGAAATCTCCCTAGAGTCAAAACGTAGGCACATTAAGTTGACAAATAATGGCAGCCACCACAAATTGAATGTGAATTGTGCAACTTATTTTTTGTTTTGTATATTTTTATTAAATTCGAATTAGGGCCTAAATATTTTTTTTGATTGCCATGTGGCTATTTTACAACTAATCTGGCAATTAGTATTTAAATGTTGGCTATTGTTACAAAAAGCCATTAGTAATTAACATAGACACATGTTTTTTGTTTGTGAACTTTGTTGGAAACTTTTTGGCGAGAATGTTGCCAATTTCTGCTGATTTTCCCTGAAAAAGAAATACATTCAATTGTGCTACATTTAAAAAAATGTTAATCATTCCCTCTAACGAACTCGGGGCCCTGGCATTGTGACCCAATTTCTCAAACGATTTAACTTGAATAAATAAATTAGCTACATTTATTTGCATTCGGGCAGCAGAACAACGAAACAGAATGTAAAAGATTCAATTAGGCATATTAGAGTGGCAACAAATCAGTGGCACATTCAGCCGGAGATGATAAACTTTGGGCGGAAGTTTCCGGCAGAGCATTGCAGCATACGAAAAGAAAACTGGGGGGTGGAGGGAAATGGGAAAGTCGGGTAAAAGTGATAGACAGTCTGTCGGCGTATCTTTACTGCAATCATCTGTGTGTGTGTGATTTTTTCCAAAGAAATCGTGGGCGTATAATAGACAACTTCCTGTTATTGGCGACCCATCCCATGTCAGAGTTTCGCCCTCCTTTATTTGGGAGCCATCGGTATCGGCATGTAAAATTTGTGGAGTGTAAAGTAACCCCGAGAAGTCAACAAATCAATGGTGAAGTTTCACTTTTTTCCTGGGTCCTCTTTTATGTCTTTGACACACGTAAAGTTGCGATTAGCCTGGAGTTCAATGGTAAATGGATACAAATAAATTGGGGGATTTACTCCCTCGATAAGAACGTGACGAATGGCAAATCTTTGGCCTTTTTTAGGGGTTTTCGTTAGATCCGGAAAATCGTATGTTTTTCTGGAGAAAAAACTCTAGACTTTAATAAAAAAGTTGGATACTTTTGCTTTTAAGGTATTTAAGATCATTTTTATGTTGAATAAAACTTCTTAAACATTTTTATTTCATATTTTTTTAGGGCCAATAAAAACCTACCCTTCTTTTCATCCTGTTGATTTATGAAGTATGCATAAGCAGCTGCTAAAGTGCAAATATAAAAGCGAGAATATCATAATCAATGCATCAAAAATGTCAGTCGCTGGAAATTGAAACAAACCAAAGCTACAAATGCGATTTGCAATTTTACACGCACGTATTTCTGTGCAAATATGTATCTTGGGGATGGTACGGGGTTGGGTGTTGACTGTAGAATGCTGAATGTTTGAGTACTGGACTGGGCAAATAGCGCTCATACGTGATATGGCTGGCACTTCCATTGCATACATCTGGGCTAGCTGTCTTGAGCTCGGATCGCCCTAGCTCCTCTCGCATTTTGCCTAATGTTTTTGACGTGAATGGGTTGGGATGCAAGTGAATTTGGTCGTTTGGGAGCTGAAAAGGGATTTCTGGTTCAATTCACACAACGTCTTGCAAGGAGTTGCCAAAGACAGGAGAGTTTCTGGTTTTATTTTACACGTTTTTACACGAAAATAAAAATAGTTTACCTTTTCAAAAGATTTTTAATATTTTTACTAAGTAAATTTGAAACTTATTCTCCTTTGTTAATAATTATGTAAATATATGAGATCCTTAAAATTAAATTTTTTCTTCATGAAATAATCCTCTCAGTAGAAGGTAAATACCATTTTCATCCAGAAAAACTTGGTTTTTAATAATTCTTGGTGTTTGTTATAGGTTTTTATAGGCATTTTGTCTATAAGCTCAATTTTTCCTATAAAAACCATAAAAATCCGTAAGTCCTCTCAGCAAAAACAGAAATCTTTTCCATGTGCAGTGTTATTTATGCGCATTTTCCGGGCCTATTAATGCCACACAAGGACATGATTAGCCTGGGTCCAGAGTCCAAAACTTATAAGCTCGTAAAATTGTGTAAAAGGAGACCCCGCATATGTTGCCCGGATTGCATGTCAACGCTTGGCCACGGCCAAGTCAACAACTTCATAAATATGTCGAGCATGTGTAGCTCGGATGACGGCCCCAGTTCGCTGGCTCAATTCAGAGAACTTCTCCTCCCTTCCTCGAGTGGCGGAAGGAGGAAGGAGGAGGACCCTCTGGCAGAGATTTGTGCCACATCATCGCTCCTAGCTGACCATTTTTACGCTTCCGTCTAACAACAAAATGGCATTAAACGCAGATCAATCACAATCAACACCGCTGACCCACATATATATGTATGTATCCCATGGTATATCCCCACAAAGACACATGACTTTCGGATGTGGAAGGAGAGGGAGATTGATTTCTGGTCGTGAATCGTGAATAGAGTTGTCCTCATGTGCACATATAGATTTGTGAGTGTTGACTGCTCATAACTGACTTTCCAGCGAATAGTTTCACTTTCTTTTTGGGCCTGCAAAGTTTTCTATTTACTATAGGATACCATATATATGCCCTTTTGTGCTTCGCTATTTTGGCAACTTCCGTCTTCGCTAAGGACAACAAAACTTGAGTTTTTCCTCCCCAGCAAGTGCACTTGTTCAACTTGGTCTTGCCTCCATTTCGCTATTAATTGGCAAACACCATTGAAGCCGCGTTTCAGACAAGTGGCCACCGTGGCTTCTTTTGCCTTCTTTTTCCCATTTACCATTTCTTGTCGGTTAGTGTAACCGCCACTTTGAAGCAAATTGTCAACTATACATTCAGAGGTAAATTTAATTTGCTGCCAAGTTGAAGAGACTTTGCCTTGGTTTATTCATGCACATCAGTCTGGCTTACACTTGATAACAGCTCACAGCTGTAGTTGAGGTCTATTCAGGTTGAAGTACATTTATTTGCACAGCTTGCGGACATTTCTGGTAATTTAAATGGGTCAAAATGTGGCTGGCAGAATTGCTTTCCCATTTCTAGCTATAATTATCATCCTCAAAAGAATGTGGCTGAATTAATAGAGTGTTTTATCTTGCAACTCTTTCTCTTTTCTAATTACATTCCTGTAAGTTCGTCTACTTCAGCTGCGTTGGTTTCTTGACATTTTCTTTATTTGATTTAATTTAACTGACATTCATGTGTCCACTAGCTCAATTTAATTAAATTTTATATATTTTTTGCTTCTCTAAAACTAAAGCAAATAAGCATAACAAAGTGTAGTTTATGTTGAATGTAAAGATCTAAATGAAAACCCTATTGAAGTGCTTGGCCACATTTTCTTTGAAATTCCAAAAATTCTTGAAGTAGAAGGGAAAATTCCAAAACTTTGACTTTGGTGGTAATACTTTATTCTTGGTTAATATTGCCTAATATTTTCTTTGGAATTTAATTAGGAAATAGTAGAGTTGAAAGTTAAAGTTTACGTGGTATTTATAGAATTAATTTAAGCATTGGATAGATAACTTCGTTGAATCTTATACACTCATTTGAATTACATTACAAAATCCGGTTTAATAATCCACTTTTTTTGATTAAATCAATATAAATAATATGTTAGCTAACTCCAAATGGAATTCCATGAAGTCGTTTAATAAAATGACGTATAAAAACAAAATTATATTTAATAAAGACTTTAATTGGCAATTAATTTTATTTACCTAAAATGTAGACTGTTTTTTATATATTTCGTTATAAATAAGTAAGGAAAATGCAGCATTTTATATAAATTCCTAATGAAATTCCTAGTAATTCCCATTGACATATTTTTCCACTTAATTTCAGCTAACAACTTCCATTAAATGCGAAATACATTTTGAATAATAAATATTTCATAAAAACAATTCAAGCAAATGAAGTGCTAATAGTTGAGCAGGATGGCCATTAATTTCTAATGAAATTCCCACCACTCTCGCAATCAATTAGCCATCGATTTGCTTGCATTTGCTGAATAAAATGCAACATTTTGCACTGCAATCCTGGTGTAACATGCACAATTGAGACGCCGTCGCCAGGCGAACAAATTAATTGGCGAGCTTAGCATGGTTTCGCATTCAAATGTTAAGATTAATCACTGTCAACTAAATGCGAACGAGTGCATATAGCGTATAGTAAACTGAAATTGAATAGATACTTAAGCTAAGAGGGAGACATGGAGTCCAAGGCATGGCGCTTAGTAATTGTAATTGCGCAATCGCGGCGCGATACTCACTCAAACTACTTGCCGTGGCATGAATTGCAATTGCAATTCCAATTGAATATTGTCCACTCGAAATGGAAATTTAAATTACACTTTGGATGCGAATTTGAATTCAAATGGAAATTGAGTTCGGTGTTGAAAAATGTGTTAAACAAGCGGCGCTGTCAATTGGCCAGCGATTTCGATTTCACTGAACTTCGTTTAGTCGGGTTATCTTGTCTTGCAAGTTTATCTCAAAGATGCACACGCGATGGTCAAAAAGGTGTCTTCAATTATATGCACAATTAATTGTTAATAATTTTTGTTGATTTATTTTTTTGCACAATAAATAATATTTAATTGTTCATTGTTCTTAGGGCTCTGAACTCCCTTATTTGTTGACACTTTTCTTACGCACAACAAGATTTTTCTTGGCCACGGAGCGTTGAGAAATTTCGCGTCTGGTTCAAACAAAATTTCGCATTGAACTGAATTTCTGTGTGTGGCATCGTCGTGCGGATTTTCCTGTTTGGGCTGCTGCTGCTTCTGATGTTGCTGCTGCTACCGCTGGTGTTGCTGTTGCTGCTGGCGCTGGTGTTGCTGGTTCGCCGACAACGGCAACACGAAGGCACACGACAAGTGACCTGCCTGATTTCACCCCACATTTTGAGTTAGCCGGCTGAAGAAGCCGACAACTGAGCAATCCGCAACAGCTGTTCTTTGTTTATGTTGGCGAACTCGTTTTTGGTCCGAATCACTAGCAACATGCAGCACATATTGCTAGCCATGTTGCTGCTGCACTTGACCAAGCCACACGGACATGCAGCACGAGTGGCCTGGAGTGTTGAGTTAATATTTATAGCTAGTTGGCCAATTAATTATTGTTCACTAGCCAGCTTCAAGGGGCTAATATAGTTGTGGGTGCAGCAGCAACATGTTGCTGCCAGCTAACAAGAGCTTATTGTTTCAGCAACATTAAGTTAGTCACGAGCTTTCTTATCACCTTTTGATAACAAAAAATAAAGGTAGACTAAATAATTGGTTAATAAAATTTAAAAATTTGAAAATTAATTTTTAAACATCTAAAGACCCATACGATTTTTTATCAGCTTTTATTTATTTAAACAAGGGTATAAAAATAATTTATTTTTAGGTAGTTATAAACAAGATACCTTATAAACCATTCAGTGCATTTCCTTTAAAATTCAAATTGCATCACCATGTTTATGACTTTAATTGATCCCACTGAAGTGAGGCAAAAAGTTCTGTTGACCCAAATTCCAAGAAATTGTATTTTCATTTCATTCAGTTTTCTGTGATGAGTCGAAAATTAAAAACAAAAAAAAACACAACACAACACGTCCACTGATCCTCAGTGCCTATAAAAAATGGGCAACATAAAGAAATGCTCCGTTCTGAATTCGTGACAAAAAGCCATCAAAATTCAGAAAACAATCATCGACAATCAAAGTCGAGTCGAGAAGTATTTTTTTATTAAAAAGCCGAATACAAAACAAAACAAAGCGACAGCAGCTGCATTTGTGAGAACGCCAGTGAGAGACTCTCGATTCGATTCGTATCGAATCGCGAAATTTGTTGGAAACTTTGGCAGCATCGCATAAATAAGCAAATTTATTTGTATCATATCTGTAGCGGCAATTTATTTCGCTGTAGCATTTATTTATTGTGACCATTTTGTCATAAAGCACACGGCCCAGAAAATAGCGAGAAAAAGGGGGGGAAATTCTCGCTCGTCATGTTCGTCTGTCAGCGGGGATACTTTAAAATAAATAAACAACAATAAATAGCTCTTAAATTAAGCAAATAAATCGGAGTAAAATTATTTACTCGCCGTGCGTATTAATATACGTATCTTTCATTATAAATATATCCATAAACGAGAGCGATGAACAAGAAGAACACACGGATGTTTTCTGAATGGTCTAAAAAGGAAAGAAATCTATGGTTACTTTTGATATAATATATCTAATAAATTATGTGAAAACCGTAAGTTTCTAACAAAGAATTCTAATCTTAACATTTTTTTAGCAGTAAAGGTCATGGTTTTTTATTGCCTGTCATTAAATAAAGTGTTTTATTCATAGAAATTCCTAAGGAAAATCGTGCTTGTGCTCATTAGTAATTCACCCATTTTGATTTAAGGCACTAAAAATTAACAAAGGAACCGCTCAATTCTAAGGAAATCTCGAAATTCCTCTGACATCAAGTTAAAAATAGAAAACTAAAATTGTGCAAGTGACGTATTTCGGGTGGGCAGTCGGAAAAGTGTCCGGAAAAGTCTTCCAAATCTTGCCGACAGGCGACAAATTTATGCGTTTGTAAAATACTGCAACGCTCACTTGCCTTTTAATTGGCCGCGGCCTGCAATTAAAAATAAAGAAATGTGCGTGTAAAAATCATTTCTTATTTCTTTTGTGGCCTAGCGAATGCTTAAACATTTGTGGTCACAATTTGGATGATTTATTTGCGCCGCGGGGCAACTTTCTTGGGTGATAAATTTCTGGGAAATGTCGCTGCCTTAAGCTGGTCTAATGCCGTGGCCCATCGAAATTTATAGCTACGCATAATGCTAATGACTAATATTAATTTGGGAATGGCTCACGTTTTGTTTGCTCCCCCTATCATTTCGTTTGTCATTTTGCAGCTAATCTGGGGAAACACTCCATCGAACAAGAGAGTTTCGATGGAACAACTAATAATGGTGATTATATCTGGTATTGCCATGACAATTCGAACAACGTCAAAGGCTTAACGGCAGCTTTTCTGCGTATTTGCAGCAAATAAAGCCTGTCTGACCTTTGGCGTTTCCTCGAATGTTGCAATATTTATGCGCAGCACATGCAGAGAATGGCTTTTCCAAGGCTGCCATTCAAATGCAGGCCAGGATCTTAAATCTTTCTCGGTCCTTCATGGGACATTAAATGAGCTGTGTGGGGGGGGAAAATGAAAAGGGTGTGCATTAAATGGAAATTATTCCCACAGATATCATCTCGTTTCTCTAATAACATTCGCATGCAACAGATTGTCAACAAAATGATTTGCGGGCAGTGAAGAGGTGGGGGGCTTGGGAAAAGATGGCCTCCTGCAGTGGCCCGCAGCACACGCGTCGTATGCGCAATTTGCATAATGAGGATGTGAGAGGAAAGGAGTGCGTCTTGGGTTTTCCGTTTCAAGGCGCAATCCCCACGGACAGATGACCCAATTTTCAAGGGTCCTTCAGCCCCCTTTTATTGGGCCCCTTTTTTTCTGTGTGCGCATCCCTATTGCTATCCCTTTATGTCTTAAGTGTCTGTAACCTGAGGCTAAGCGGTCTATTTTCAGCAGTCCAGACATGGCCTTAAAGCTAGTTGCCTGCTTACGGATTCATCCGGCGAACTTATTCGCCTTGGCTACACAGAGCGCCGCCCGAGGTGGGTCAAAGGTAAATAATCGGATAAATATTTGTAATAATTTCTTGAACGATGAACCACTTCTAACAGAGTGTATCCACACACAAACACACAGACACACCCACAATCAGATGCAGCTCATTAGCATTTGATTTGGCGTCGAAGCGAACAAATATTTCCGGCAAAAAGCTGGCAAACATTGAACCTTTGCTCTGTGTCATTGCCATTTGCGGTTAGTTGAGCGGCAAAAGGTAAACAAATTTACGGGGAAAACTCCATCACCACCTGCGGCCTGAATAATGAAGAGGTGTTTGGTGTTTGAGGTGTGAAAATAAATTTGGGTAGCAAGTCAGCTGCCGGAGTGGGTAATCAATATAAATGCGATTTTGGTTCACAAATCTATTATTCTGTAGTAAATATAAGAAAGTAAATCAAAAGTGATGAAGTGATTTTCACAAATACACTCAATTTGGAGCGTTTTAGTAATTTTAACAAAAGCGGGAAACTTTATTAGGAGCAAAACTGAAAATATTTATTCGCAGCTGTGTTTCCTACACATTAGCATAATTTAAAAAAATACAAATAAAAATTGTTTTAAAGTTATGGAAATACATTTTTAAATATTATCCTTGCGATTTTGGAGTATGAGAAACTTCAGGAAAAAGTTCTTAATATTTTTCCGGACGTTATAAAACTTTTTCTTAAATAATAATTTACTGTTTTAATTTTTATAAATTAAATTTTATAATATACAATTTTTTTTTGAAGATTCCAGACTTTTTATAAATCTAGCTACCAAAGTAGGTTTGCCTAATAACTTCCAATTCCCTTCCAAACATCCCCATTCATTTTAGCCCAGTCACCCGAATAACACATATAAATGTAAAATATTTCGAGTACAGTTTATACATTATTGTGCATTTGCGTTAATTGGTAGAACACACGAGGCCAACGAAATCGAAGGCTGAAATAGATAAAAGATTGTTGTTAGTAAAAGCGAAAACTTTCGATGAGAATGGTGCGCCCCAATCGCCGCAAAGGAATCGAGGAGGTGTACGGCTCCAAGCTGGACGCCCTGCATCCGGTCAAGTCGGTGGCGATCTCCCATGCGGGCATGACCAAGACGACCACAATGAGAGGAGCTCCCGGTGCAAATGGAGCAGGAGGAGGAACCATTAGCTCCCGGCAAACCGATGCCCGCACGCAGCGCAGCTTTGTCACCGAAAACGATTACTATATTACCACGAATTTACCCTTGACGGCGGCTAATTTGCGAAATGCCCCCAGTGCGCTGACGCAGACATCGCCATCGCAGATGATTCCTGGTCATCCGCAGCCATCGCCCTATAATGCTGTGTCCTCGAGGCGAAACCAAATGGCCAACAACAAGGCCAGTGCCCGTCAGCCGGCGAAGGTTGCGCATTTTGGCCAGGGAGAGGGTAAGATTAACAACTACAGTGTGGCTAAGTCAAAGGAGGCTTATAGGATGCAGCACCAGCATCATGGAAAGAGCAACATCCAGAGGGGCAGCTATCCCATGGATGATGAATTTTCGGAAAAAGAGCTAATGGTGCCACAACAACAGGGGAATATGGCAAATATGCGCCGGCACAATCAGCATTCTCATGCCCACCAGATGCAGATGCAAATGCAATCGGGAATAATGCAGCATCCACCGCAGCATCAACTGCATCAGCAGCAGATGTCGAATCACAGCCAGTTGAAGCACCACCAACAGCAGCAGCATCATCATCAACAACAACCGCATCCGCATCCACATCCACATCCACATCCGCATCAGAAGCACTCGCGTGGGCGACAGCCAATTCCGACGAGCAAGGTGCACGTGAGTACCGCCGATGACGATGACGAGAAGGAGGACGATCCCGAGGAGTTCTTCCAGCTGATTCGCCAGACTGTCCAGACGGCCGTGGGAGTGAGTGCTCAATCTATTATATTAGTGCTTATTAAATCGAAAATACTAGAAAATTACCTTTTTTATAGGTATTTCTAGTAGGTTACTATATAAGAACAGTTAAATATCAAGTTCTCAATATATTAATTTTTTCCTATATGTATATTTTCTTCCTTCAGAACACCATTTCGGATGCTTTGGCAAAGAACTTTCGGGATCTAAGCCATAAAATTGAAAGGTTCTCAGGGGAATTAAAGCAGACCAACGAGAATATGGATAAACTACAGGAACAGGTCACTAGTAGGTTATCTTCCGGTATATTTTGGTACTTTTCAACATTAATATTTTACACCTCCCACAGAGATGATTTACTACGGCGAAGAGAACTCTCGTCACTTTGGCTACTTGTGCATGAAGTCCGAGTATGATAAGATGTTCTACCAGCATCAATCGCTGATGACGGGCAAACCAAGTCCCGATATGATCAATCTCTCCCAGGCGAACCTAGTACCAGCTGCCTCTGCGGGTAATAATCTGGGATACAAACCATCTCAGAGTTTAAAGCACAAAGGGGAAAGAAGGCACAAGAATCAGAACAAAATGACTAGTACCCAAAAGATGGATATGAACGAAGGTCTGAAGAACTTGGGGTCCTATCATAGTACCTCAGCTCAGCAGCCGAATATGGCAGCCCGTAAATCTTCCTCGAAGTCGTCTGACATGGGTTTTCGCGAGGTAGTCGATTCCCTGCAGCGTTACTGCAATCAAGTGCAAATAAAGGAGATGAACGGACATGCGGGTATGGAGGGTCAGATGCCCAATCTCGAGGACATCTTGATGCCCAAGAAAATGTCCAGTGGCGGACTTTGTGAGCCGGGCGTAAAGAGTTCTCGTAGGATCGGTTTTCAGGGTGATAAAAAAGATGAGGACACTGATCTAGAGACTCCCGGCGACAGTATGGATGAGACCTACAACGAGGTGGATGACTTTCAGCTCTCCTCGGAAATCTCATCCTGCAGCGATGATGAAGATTGCGGCTTAAAGTATCCAAGTGGAGCGGCCACAGCTCGTCCTTCAGCCAAATTAAATCGAAGGGCGTCTAACAAGGGCGCCGGAGATGGTCAGTAATGTAGCGCCAACTAGTAATATATTTCTTACCAGATCAGAACAATGAAAACAAATCGATGAAGAAGAATTTAGTTTTACTCAATAATCATATGAACACTTATTTGAATCTTTCCTTTGGAATGCCCTAAATTTTTTCCCGAATAATGTAAAAACCCAAAACATGTAAGACCTAACATTTAGATCATATATTTCCAAAAATTAGCAAGTACACGTATTTATCGAATTAGTCTGGAGGATCACAATAAAACATTGTTCAAAATTAAAAAAAATGTTTCTATACTGTCTTCGTTTTAAGCTAAAAAATATTATTTTTATTTCTCCTGAATTTTAAAAATGTACTAAATTAACAAATCAGCTTCTAAAATTCTGGGCAATTTTTAATTATCTAGTTTTTACTATAAAGAGCCCCATGATTGGGCACTGACCTATTTGGCCCTTGGCATTACCAATCCCGGCTTAGTAATGCCCATTGGTGTCACTAATAACTGCATATTATATTGACTGCAAGGCAAGAGCCAACTGAGCCACCCCGAACAGGTGAAAATGAGTCGAGTGGAAAATAAGGGCCTAAGACCACCCCCACCCCCACTAGCCCTAACCTGCAGCTGCATTTTTATGGGCTTACGACCACGGCATTTCAGCCCGTTCTTCCGCTAGTTCAGTTGGCCAAAACAGTTTAAACGTGAACGTGGTCCGCCGTTGACATATTCGTGCGTGTGAAACAAATTTAAATAAAGTAAAATAAAATACAAATGAAACTAAAAATACTTTTCAACGGCATTAAAAGTTAAAAACCGATGGGGAAAATTGTCCAAATTAAACTTATGCAATCCAGACAAATGCAATTTGCAGTTTTTCAACTGATGTTGCCTTTGACATGAATTAAAAGTGTTATGCAAAACACCCGAAACCCGAAAAATTGCATTTACTGATGATCGGCACCTTTGACAGTCAACAATTTTTTCACCACCACCACCACCACCCTGAAACCCGAAACTTTTACCCAGCCAGTTGGCTAATTGCAATGACCAATATTTGAACTGGCTTCGGGGTGTACATATTTATTTTTGTATAATTATGGGAAAATGTACACTCGATGAGAAAAGCACTCAATTGGGCGAGTGACATGTTTGAGCCAATAACCATAACAACCAGCGAGTGCCGGGCCTAAGCCAAGTTAGTCAAAACAAAACGGCTAAAAACAGGTGCAAAACAGTGCCACATCAGTGTTTCGCCTTTGCGTTCCCCTGGGGGTGGGTTCAAATGCGGTGGAGAAAAAAATAAAATACGAAATAAAAGAGACCGAAAAAATCGAATGGAACATAATTGCAATACTGCACCCGCTGACACAGGGGCTCACAAAATCAAATTGGACAAATAAAGTACATGGTCTGGGTGCTGCGTACATCACTGGGCAAATATAAAACGAGTATCGTTTAATTGACCCTAAAATCACTGAGGCGTTGCATTTGTTTCTTTTTTTGTTTTTTTTTTTTAGCCATTGCGCACCCATGGCTAAAACCAAAACTATTGTGGCCCAGACTGTCGGAGGGCTCAGTGCGTGAATCTGTGTAATAAGTGCGGTGCCATAAATTCTACAATTTGCCTTAAAAAAAGAAAAACAGTTCTATTGATTTTCCCAAAGTGAGAGAGGGAAATATGCAAAGAAAAAATATTTTCCACCGCATTACTTTGCACTGATAGTGGGGAAAAATCACGAAGAAACGGACTTGGAAAAGTGCAAACTGTGTTAGTGTGACAATTTTTAATGCGATTAAAGTGCAACACTCTCCACGCAGTCGGCAAATGTCGGTTGAAGTGGCCGGGAAAAATGGAAAAGGCTAAAATGAAAATTGTGAACGCAGCTGTAATTGCTAATATCCAACTTACAAATATTTCTCTGTTCTAGCGTCCTCGTAAAATGCTATCAATTATCAGTTCATGTTGAAGAAAACACTGCAAAATCGTTTTATTATCAACGGACATTTTTTCGTTTAATTAAAAATCATTAAACTTAAAAAATGAAGGTCATGAGTTCTTCGGGGAAGCCATTACCAGTGGGTGAGTGCTCTGTAAATGCTGAAAGGCAGAAGTGAAACGCAATGGAATAATTGACAACTTGACTGGACTTCTTATATTTATTCTCAGAATATTTCGAGTGCCATTTAAGTTTTCAGTAAGAGTTGAACATGGAATTGCCATTTGTGCAGAATTCTTTTTGATATCTGAACTGCTTAATCAATCGATTAAAGTAGGTACTTCTGAGAAACTGAGAAAATGTCAAGTAACCAATTTTTAATTTTCTTGAAATTAAACTTTAAAGGAAGTTTTTATATGAATTTTGGTTTAAAATGGTTTACCAAGTATCAATCTTGTTTAAAACAAACTATTGATTTTACTTCCCTTCCTAGAATTTAATCAATTAGATTTAATCTCCGAATATTTTGTATTTTTTTGAGATGATACAAAATTAGGATTTAAAAAAAGTTTTTTTTTTTACTTATTTTAAATTGGTCTAAGGACATTTAAATAGTTAGATGATTTCTTTTTTTATTAGATCTCCTTCTAACTTCTTTCCAGCTCTCGTATGCTTCATAATCACACTGGCTATCTGCATTTCGGACTGCAATGGAGTAGAGGTGACATCACCCACCAAGAAGTCCGCTCCCCTTCGCATAACCAAACCGCAGCCCACAAGTCAACAGGCCAAGCCCATCAGTAGTGCAACCACAAAGGCCCCAACAACGACGGTGGGTCAGACCACCGAGGATGACGATGGCATCTCCAGCTCCGTGGGCGACGGTCAACTGGCCCCACTCATCTCGTCCACAACCGAGGGTATAACTGCCAGCTTAGTGCCGGAAATATGTCTCAATGGTCTGCAGTTTACGGTCAACAGTGCGGACGAGGGTTTGGTGGTACGGAAACAGGAGGAGTTTGTCCGGATACTCGAAGGCGAGGTGATGCTCAGTGTGCTCACCAAGGATCCCGACTCCGCATTGTTCGTCATCAATCGAGTGAACCAAGCGAATCTTATAATGGCCGACTTTGAAATTGGTTTGTAATAGTGGTCTACTAATTATATACCATTTATTATATTTAATTCCAATATTTTCTTAGGTCTTCGCGCTATCAACATTGACAACTCCAGCTTGGCCGAGAACTTGCTCCTCCAGGAGGTTCAGTTCCTGCAGCAGTGCACCAAGTATTCCCTGGGCATTTTCCTCGACTGGGAGCTGTACAAACAACTGGAGTCGGTCATCAAGGACCTCGAGTATAACATCTGGCCCATACCAAGCACACGGGCCCATCTCTTTCCCAAGGTGGCGCATTTGCTGCACCAAATGCCTTGGGGCGAGAAAATCGCCTCCGTGGAAATAGCCACCGAAACTCTGGAGATGTACAATGAATTCATGGAGGCCGCTCGTCAGGAGCACATGTGCCTCATGCACTTCAAGAGTGACGAGAACGTGTACATAATGTTTGGCAACAAGCTGGCCAGCCACTTCAAGGAAAATGGCACTCTGTTTTCCGTGCCCACCGATCGAACCGATGATGATTTTCTAGCAGGTGAGGAACAATTTAATGATTCAAGTTCTTGTTGATGTGAAAAATTAGTGGACATTATAATTTATTAGAAATATTTCTTCGAACTTTACTATTTAAAGTAGCTTTTAATAATTCATTTTTCTGAAGGATTGACTTCTTATTTATTTTTTTCCAACTTTAAGTAGACATTTACAGACATTAAGTTCAATTAAAAATCAAAATTATTCTTTAGAAAAGTTTTATGAATTTAATATATTTTTATTAAATTTACTAATTTAAAAGTAATGAAAAATATAAACTAACAACTTAATTACAATTATTTAAATTAAACACATTTTAATATTTCTATTTTCCCCACTAGATCTACCAAACAGAGCTTTTGTTCTGATGGAGAACGAGATCGACTTAAGCGTCACCACCGATTTGGATGCCACACCCACGCAGCTGGACGAAATCCTGATTGGGAAGAGTGTGGTTCCCTCGCGAGTTCTCAGCTTCGCCGGTTCCATAATCGACTTGATGAACTGGCTGCGTGGATCCCTGTCCAAGCACTGCAATCGGGATAAGGATCAGGAGCTGTATGTTCTGGATACCTGCTTCAACTTTACGAATTTCATCGAGGACTGGCGGACATCGGAGTATCGGCAAGCCCACGAAACAGCTGAAATCTTAGCCCTACTGGTAATGCGCAAACTGGGCACCGCCATGAATTTCCAAATGTACCAGAAAAAGGTACTTACGATGGACAAGATAACGGGGGAGTCACGCACCGAGCTACGTGAGATTGCCTCGCAGAATTTTGTGACCAATGTGACGACGTACTACCACTACAATCGGGATAATCACACCAGTTTAGAGCTAAAGACCAAGTTCGGTCAGGTGTTCAATTGCCAGTACAGTGCGGGGGACAATCGCAGGTATCCCTTCCTCTTCGACGGGGAGTCGGTGATGTTCTGGCGCATCAAGATGGACACATGGGTGGCAACTGGGCTGACGGCTGCCATTCTGGGCCTGATTGCCACGCTGGCCATCCTGGTGTTCATTGTGGTGCGCATCTCGTTGGGCGATGTCTTCGAGGGCAATCCGGCCACCTCCATTCTGCTCCTCCTATCCCTCATCCTGGTCTTCTGCTCCTTTGTGCCCTTTTCCATTGAGTACGTGGGGGAGCAGCGCAACTCGCATGTGACTTTCGAGGATGCCCAGACCCTGAATACCCTGTGCGCGGTGAGGGTTTTCATCATGACGCTGGTCTACTGCTTTGTATTTTCCCTGCTCCTCTGCCGAGCTGTGATGTTGGCTTCAATTGGCTCGGAGGGGGGTTTCCTATCCCACGTGAATGGCTATATTCAGGCGGTAATATGTGCCTTCAGTGTGGTCACCCAGGTGGGAATGTCGGTGCAACTTTTGGTTGTGATGCATGTGGCCTCGGAGGCGGTGTCCTGTGAGAACATCTACTATGGCCGCTGGTTGTGGGGCCTCTTGGCCTACGACTTTGTGCTGCTCGTGTGTGTGGGCGCCTTGATACCCTCCATTTACCGATCCCAGAGGAATTACCGCGAAGGAATACTGATTGTGATAGGATCGGTGCTCATAATGGTGATTTGGGTGGCCTGGATAGCGTTATCCTTGTTTGGCGATGAGTGGCGCGATGCAGCTGTGCCACTCGGTTTACAGGCCTCTGGTTGGGCTGTGCTAGTGGGCATTCTGATACCCCGCACCTTCTTGATTGTACGGGGTATCGAACGGTCGGATATTGCCCAGGCTTTGCCATCGCTCACCTCGCTGGCCTTTGCCCAGAACAATCAGTACTCCTCGGATCAGGTGGGTTCTAAAATTAAACAAAATAAACTAAAATATAATTAAATAAATATTTTATAGAGCGTTTACGAGTGCGTGAATCCCGCCATGCGCCACTGCTCGCAGGAGGAGATGAACCACCAATCGCCCAGTGAGATCCCCACGTTACCCTTGCGAGGAGGCGGCCCACGTCGCCAGCAGTTCTTCGCCAATCTCCGCCAGGCCAATGCCAACATCAATCCCCAGCGTCCTCCGCCAAGACCTCAGCAGAGTCCCTCCCGATCCTCGGTGTCCTCGCTGCCACCCTCACCTGATCACAATAAGATCACCCGTTTTTAACCCATTGTATTCCATCCTTTGTAATGAAGCCTCTCTAGTCAAAAACTCCCTAAAAGTGAATTCAGCCTAAGGATTGTTCAACATTTTGAATCACTGACGAACCAAGATCCTATGGAAGTTGATATAATAAATCGATACAAACTATATTAATCATAATGTAACAATTTTAAAGTTTTTCATTTCAATTAGGTGGAGAATTAAGTAGGTATTACAAATAATATTAGGTTAATGGTATAAATAATAAATTTTTCTATTGCTCTCAAAGTAATCCTAAGTTTAAAACATATTTTAGGGATTTTAAACCATGATTTAAAAAAATCTTAATGGGTAAATCATTCATTTATTTTATAATTAAGATTTTAATTTTTTAACTATTTGGCTGAGTTTTCTTTTAAAGGTAAGCCCCTCAGAACCGCTCCTGTAACATTTTCCAACCAAAAGCGATTTTTCCGAAATGGTTTGTGCACCTGCTTGGGAAAAGCTCCCAAAGCTTTTCCGCTTTATTCTTCCGGCTCTCTCTCTTAGCCAGACTATAACTCTAATTGGCTGGGCAAACACGTGACAGAGCAAACAGCGAAAGCTAGAAAAATCATCTAAGGCAGTACAACGACGACGACAATCAGAGGACTCGATATCCTTGTGCGTCACGCGACATTGGACGCCCATTTGTTTGGCCTTGGTAAATGGGGAGTGGGAGTGGTGGTGGTTGTAGTGGGGGTGGGGGTGGTATACTGGGAGGTAGGGGGGCATCCCTGGAGGACGCTGACGTCAGGGTGACACTGGCCAGGGCGAGAACATTGACCGTGGTACATGGACAAATGCGCAACAAGATATGCTATCAGGCCGCCACAAAGGCCGGCGAAAAGCGAGGTTTCCCCGCACACAGAAAACTACCGACTACACGCGACCATTTCGAATGGCGCCCAACGTGCTGACAATGCCACGCGCGAGGCATTAGAGGGTTAAAGGGAGGGCCAACCTCAATAAAGTTATGCTTTGCCATGTAATCTCACTCAAAATCCGCCCCGAAAATCCCCCTCACTTGAATGTATATGTATGTATGTATATGGCATACTTTTCGGGGCTACGTGAAAAGCGCTTTGTTTTCCGCGATTTCCTCTGCTTTCGCACTGGCCATTCCGTTGGCATAATTTGCACTTCATTTGCCGACACACAAAAAGGAAATGTCTTTCCGCCGCCAAGGCCGAGGATAAGGATATGGATAAGAATAAGGATTCGTTCGTGGGCGGCTTGCTCTGATTGCCGAGCGGTGATAACACTGCGAAATGAGTTTTCCTCTCGCCATTTTCCTGTTTATTTTTGTGTATTTTTGGTATGGCCGCCACGTTCTTGTCCTTGCGTATGTTTTGGCATAATTTCCAGCACAGTTTTCGTAATTAAATTTTGCGCTTTCAAAGGAGATTACGAAGGAGAATAGATGCAAAATGTTAAGGGGGCGGGGAACCGCAGGAACCCCCTCATAATTGGCCATGTTGAGCAGCGCCTAATCTGGGATTCTTGGAAGTGAAGTGTGTGTGTGTGACACTTGACTGTCAAAAGCTGTGCTACGTGACATTATTAGCAATGCAGTCCTGCCGCAATATCGTGCTCGTCCTTCGCCTCCTTGGCGTGCTGCCGGCTCTCCACGTTCCACGGGGCGAATACGTATGATTTATGACTATGACAGAACTAATGATGCCACATTCGTTAGATGCCAGGCGTGCGCCCGAGGCGAGAAGATATCTATTTATTTATATATCTGTATCTGTACTTATATAATTTTATGCTGTTTTTGGTTTCCCTCCTCCCCAAAGAAATCAAGTTAGGTCTCGAAACGTCACCGGCTGTGACGTTCTTGGCCCACGCTAAAGATAGCCCCAAAACAATCATAAAAGTCGCTTCCACTTGTGAACTTCTACTTTTAGTTCAATCTGGCATAAGAAAAGTTTTTCCTTTGTCGAAACATGCCGTAAAACACCCACTCCTTGCATTCCCACTCGTGAATCATTCAACAGCGTATCCATCGGTTCAGTGACGACATCAACTCATCTACCGGTAAAAATCAGACATTACCAGTTAAGGGAGTCGCATTCACTGAGAGAAAACAATGTACTTTCTTGGGATTTTAAAATAATTGTATCTTTTAAAATGGAATGAAAAATATTGTATATAAAGTAGTAATTAAATGCCATAAAGAACAAAAGATCATCTTCTAAGTAAATCATAACTTACTAAAAATATATTATTGCATACTTTTAGGCACCTTTACAAGAGATTTTAAAAGTTTAGATATTTTTATGGTCTTTTTCACAAAATTTCCACTCAAAATACTTTTTTTTTAAATTAAAATCTGATACATTTCTTCAAGTACAGGAAAATGTTGTTTAGGAATGCGTATCTGCTTCTCTGGCATGTCGCCAAATGTGCGCCATGTCCTGCGACTCGCTTGCCATTTGCCTATATTAGTCATGCGGCCCAAAAAAGACATGTGACGCCCGGGATGCCACCCACTCCAAGGAAATCACCCCTCTCCCAGCCCCCCCTTTACAAGCTTTTACTATGCGGGGACGTCAGAGGATGGCGCTGCTTTACAACTACAGCGACATCGGCGGGAGTTTTCCCCCCACTTTTCCATTTTCCACGCGACTCTGAGATAGCGGCAATGGCAGAGGCGAAAACAAAAAGCTTTTCATTCATCAAAAGTAATCGGGAGCAAGTGAGATGGATAGATGGGGAGGAAAAGGGACGCAAACTGGGTAGAGTTTGCGCCATTTGGCAGCTCGTGGAGCTATTTTTCGCCTATTTTGTGGCAGGCTCTTTGCTATTTGGCTATTTTCGACACATTTCGCTGGCCAACTCGACGAAGCTTCTATTTCTGTGCACTGTGGCTTTTCATATGGCTTTTCATATGCGGTTGTTGCTCTTCACCCATTTCCACTTTTCCCACATTTTTCACTTTCTGACTTCTTCAATTGCGCTTTGGGGTTCATTCATGAAATTTGACAAGCCGACTCGCGTTAACCAAACAAAGACGAATTGCGAGCTTTTCTTTCTTTTGTCATTTTAATTGCCCTGGGCCAGCTATTTTTGGATATTGCCATTGAGCTCTCAAAGGGGCTTTGGCATCATAAAACCCATTTTATATGGCTTTTTTAAATTTAAAGAAATTTGAAACAATAAGAATTTATTTTAAAGATTAGTAAACCCATACCATCAGCATAATATACATAGATAGAGCTATAAAAGGGATTTTAAGGGAATACATTTCTTAAAAATCTGTTTTTCGATCCTTGAATAACAGTACAAAAATAATATTTCAGTTTCATTATCAGGAGTACTTTATGATTAAAAAATTCAACAAATATTTAAATGATTTATAAAGAAACACCATAGGAAAATACAAAAATAAAGGCAATATTCCGGAATATTATATAAAAATTTCCAGATTAAAGACTTAATTTTAGAATGTATAAAAAAGGAGTGTAAGAATGTATTAAATCCGAAATTAAATCTATAAATCCTATAATCCTTTATAGAGAAAGTCTTTCCTACACTAAAGCAATAACTCAAAGACTGGCGAATTCTCCCGCTCCAATTCTCCGCTTTTACTTTCCCTCTCTGCAGAAACAGCTGTGAGCTGGTTGGCGGTGGCCCCCCCTGCTCCCGGAAAGCTTTCGTCAAGTTGGCCAAGCTTTTCCAATGCGATCCACACGGCGGCAGGAGCAACATCCTTGAACAAACGCATTTGGAGTCCAAGGGGCTTTTCACGTTAGTACGCGACGTTGACTCCGAGAGAACGGACACGAGGGCTGAAAACAAACGGCTAACAAAACGGGAAAATCGCTGAGACAGGACCTCTCACACACGCGCACTCACACACACACACTCACACACAAATCCCCACTCGCCTATACATGCGTATATATATTGTGGTATATGTAGGAAAGTGAAGCGCCAAGTGCCAGTGTCCTAGAAATTAAACACAATCCAAGAATAAATCCAAATCGACAAAGGCGATAATGGAAAATTAATTGGTAAGACCCCTTGGATGAAACGAAAGGAAAGCAAAGGAAAAGTGCAAGTGAAAAGTGCCTGTAAGAAGCAGAAAATCACACACTCACACACACACACAAAGGAAACGTCATATGCCAGAGGCATTGACAGGAGTCCGTGGAGCCCGCATTTTGTGTATCCTATTTTGTGTGTGGCAGCTAAAGAAGCGAGGAGGAGGAGCAGAAGGTCCTTAGCCACAGTGGCCGTTGGAAAACAAAAACAAGCACAGCACAATTACACCGTGTAGTTGCCATAATGATAGATTTCAAAAATAAATTGAGCAAATTATCGTACCGAACGTGCCCCGCTTCGAAAGTCTAAAAATAATCGCGCGTCGCCAAGTTGTCGAGAGTCCAAAGTTCCCCGCAATCCCCCCGCACCACCGCCAATCAACTGTGGATGCGGACGTCGAAGGGTCTAAGGGTCTAAAGTGCCGCAACAGACTTTAAATTATGCATGCACATTGATTTTCCGACCCCGGTCGTTATATCCCCCATCTATATCATCTACATCACATCGCATGTTATCAGCGGAACTGGCGTCGTCGACGGCTTTGTTGAATGCGAGTTATCAGCGCAGCAACGGCCCCACAAAAGGTAAGCATCGCCTGGCATCCGCCTGGACCACACGGCGTATGGGTAATGGGAAAGCACTTTATTGATTAGGATACGGATACGGCGTGGACGGGAAAAGCACGGGCAAAACGATGTTAATGAGTGCTCATCATGCTCAGCAGAAGCTAAGAATGAAAAGGAAGCTATCGGGGATAAGCAGGCATCAGCAGAGAATCTTTATACTGTTGAGGAGCCAAGGTGGTTAGGATAACAAGGGGAAAAGCTTAGGATTTTGGTATTAAATTAAGTATAGATTGAGTGTTTTTTACTTTGCTGTTAAGCTGTTATAAATAATATATCTTATAGAAACCCTAAAAACAATATATTTAAAATCTATAATTGAGTTTTCACTTTGCTGTTAAGCTTCTATAATATATTATAATAAATCTTTCTTATAATATGCACATACTTTCATAAAATGGCGAAATAGAAATGACTGTGTTATTTCATTCTGATTTATAACCAGCTCTCCATGTGTCTAGCCTCTTCTTTGGCTCCCCAGTTCCCCTCGCTCTGGCCATAATTTCAATCAAAATGTCATAAAACACATTTATAACTCATTTACAGTGCTTATTAACACATACACAGAATGGGCGCCAACTCATTAACGCCCCCAGGACATGAGCTATACGAAGGTTCCCCTAGTCCTAGCCTCCTTTTCATCCCCATCGCGAATGCTGCGTCATTGTTGGCACTACAACTGCTTTTAATCAGATTTCAATTATAATTCCATTTTACTGCACTAATGTCGTTTGGCGCCCACTGCCGGCTGCTGTGGCTCCCTGCAAATGGCCTCGAGCCGCCACCCACTTCTGAACTATGGAAGCCACCGCCCACTCCGCACCTGAAGGAAAACACTGCCAACCCACCCACTTGGTAATTTCCCTTTGTGCAACAGCGTTGTAATGCAATTTATTGGCTCTGACAATGGCCAAATGGCCAGTTGCCTGCGCCGAAGGCGTTAAAATTTCCATTCGAAGTGCCACCGGAAGTATGGTTATAAAATGTCAACAACAATGCTAACCAAAAACAGTTGCCACACATCCGGAATGCAGGTCTCTGTGTGTTTGTTTGTGTGTGTGTTTGTGGGTTTCGCTGACGTTTTCCTAACGATTTTACGACTTGATGTCATGCACCCAGTAGTCCTCTTTCGTTGCCTTCTCGCAAAATTTCCAACGGCATGCAACAAGGAGTCGGAGGAGTCTGAAATTGACTTTATGCCAGGCAATTGGCTTAATTATACAAATTGTTTGGCGGATTATAAATTACACTGCAGTTTGCATAACGAAGTAAGTAAAGGGGGCATTTCCTAGAACTCGATGGAAATAGTTTTTCTTGGAAGCTCTTGAGCTGCAAGTCCTAAAGGACCTTGCTTCTAGCAAGCCAATTATTAAGTTATTTTGAACTTTAATTAAAGGAAAATGAATTATAAATTATGGGGATCGCTAATTTAGGTTATCAGCTGGTCAAAACTGTCGGTATTTTAGATTAAAATAACTGAACTTAAATGGAAATATCTCAAAAATGATATTATGACAGAATTTTTCAAAACAGTTGGACTATTTTACCTTGTTGAGCTCCAGTTTTTCCTAGCAGTTTTTATCTTCTTAGTCTGCAGAAAGATTTGGTCTATTTATTTTTGAACAGGGGATTATTAAGTGTCACGTTCTTGACACGAAATTCGTGTGAAATCCGGATTCTGGCTTCCTTCATCTATTTTTATGTATTCTGCAGATGAAGTTTGCTCCTCGACAACATATGACAAGTGCTACACAACGACGGGAGCAACATCAGGAGCAGCAGCAGCAGCAGGCGCACTTGCAACAGCAACATCAGCAGCAGCAGCAGCCACAATGACCAAGCAATTGACAACGGCAACGGCAACAAATGCGGCATCGAGCATAGGACAAGCTGGCGATTTGGCGCCCACAGTTATATCACCCACTGCAGGTGCAGCAGGGGGATCAGAGGGAGCAGGAGGAGCAGGAGGAGCTGGCGGTGGAACCATTTCACCTGTCAGCGAGACAACAAAGACTGTGGCACAACCACATACCCAAAGCCTCAAAGAGAAGCCCTCGAGTAGCGATGCCAGTGGCAGATCGGCGGCTCTGGAACGGGCCTATGTGCACGATGTGTACGAGCATTGCGAGGAGCCCACGGGTCCAGTGCGTCCCCGGATGGCCCACTTCCTCAGCGGCTTGGATCCCGGCTCCGTGGTCTGCGACGTGGGCTGCGGCAGTGGGAGGTACCTTACCCAGTGCAATCCGGCCATATGCACTATTGGCGTGGAACGGTGCTACCGGTTGAGTAAGGTGGCCCACGAGAAGGGCGGCGAGGTGAGTAATGTCTAAATTTAAAAAAATTCTATAGATTTTAAACCATCAAAAAAGTCTGTGAGGTATATATTATTTGATTCCTTAGTTCTAAAGAATTCGCGTTTTTTTTTTTGTAAAATGTGTTAATTGTCGATTTTGGTTTAACATGTTCTGAAGAATTCGCGCTCTGATATCGTTCCATTTCCTTCCCTTGGCACATAACAATGTGGTTTTAATATGGCTTTTGATTAAATGGAAGAAATGCCAATTAAACTGAACTGAGAAATTACATTCTTGAACGCTAATGAAGGTTACATGATTTCAAGGGTGGTACTTTTCAAAGTTCCCACGTCTACAAGTTCTTGATTAGCTGAATTTGCGAAATGAGCAGCGCATGAACTCCTCAAGTTGTGTGCAATCTAATTGCAGCCTGCTAATTGCATTGTGTTTTCGGTGCGGTCGTGTTCCTTGGAGCTCTCTTGGCCACACAATTGACCCATTTTCCATTCTGCTGCTGCCAACAAGGAGTAGATTTTGTTGTAAAACACTCGCTCGATTCAAATGCTGGCTGCTCCACTTAACTTGGCCATTAGCAGCACGCATAAATTATGCTTATCATTGGGTATTATTTGCACATGTTCCGCTCGCCGTTTTTCCGGGGGGAGTTTTTAATGCCTCATAATTGCAATGGTCCACAACGGTGCCGTAAAACGAGTCATTTGGAGGAGCAGCCAACGAAGCGGATCCAATAAACTGCAGATGGTTGGCAGCCAAAAGGGATGCATAATCGCCAATTGCATTTTATGCAGTGAGAGTTCCGTTTCAAGTTTAGGATATTACCGCTGTGCATTCTAAATTAACATGGAATGCATATTTTATGGGGAAATGGAATGTTGCATAAATGAATAATATAGGAAAATAGCAACTAAATTGGCCAAATTGGGTAACTGGTCGGAACCATTAAGTTCATTAAACATTTATTTAATCTAAATACTGGCAAATTAATTGGGTTTAAAGATTACTTGATTTTTATTGAATATAAATTTAATTCAAATTCAAAATTGGCTTTATGCAAGTTATCAAACTGGTAAATATAGTCTAAATTCACTTAGATGTCAATTAAATGTGTTTACATTTTAAGAAACTGTTTATTAATCATTAGGAAACACTTTTAGTAAATATTTAAAATCTTTCTATCATAAACTTCTGCATAAATCTATAAAGATATCCTTTAAAATCACTGGAAATTATTTTAAACTTGATTTTTTGTCTTTTAAATCTAGATTAAATCTAGAAACTTAACTGTACTTTGTAAAATATATTCAGTCTTCTTCAAAACAGTCTCGTGTTAATAATATGTCATGGTATTAAGCTCAGAAATTGTAAAGTTTATGGGGCGGGGGCTGCTCGCCTCGAATTTCTGGGCACAATTAAGTGATACGCTCGACTATGTCATAATGAACATGAAGTATAGTACAGCGCACTTAGTTCCCCCCCTCGCACAATATTCGCTCAACAATGACACAACTCTGCTGCATAGTTTTCCCCATTTTCTTTTGTTGCTGCTGGCTGTTGGCTGTTGGCTGCTAACTGCGTTGGAAACCCCCGACATTTCCTTTTACAAGGAACAACAATAAATTGCGATCCCCCCACGCGACTATAACCGACTATAACCGACGGTATAATAGTATATAGCGACCATTATTCAGCGGCATGGCTGCCAGAGGTATGCAATGCTTTTTGCCATAATCTATTACTAACGCTGGGCGCTTATTTATGGTGCCATTTCCCAGCCGAGGAGTGGGGAGTGGAGTGGAGTGCCATTTCCCAAGAAAATCCCCCGCGCTTTTCAATCGACAACACGCATTCTTCGCATTTAAATTGCTTTCGCGTGGAATTGACAGCAAGGTTGCAGTTGCAAAAACAGCAGCAGCTGCTGCATTTCGCCCACCACTTACTAAGTAAGCGGCTTAATTTATTTAATAACATGCCACATTACCATTGACCGGACAGGAGCTTAGTGCCTCCAATTATTTCCGAGAGTCCGAGAGTCCTTGCGTCCTTGACATTCAACCCACCGCTGATTGTCCGCATGTGTTTCTAATCACCAGTCACCGAGTCAACGATAATTTGCATAGCAAAACGCTTCCGATCGGGATTTATTTCTATTTGGGTAATGTGTTTAAAATAAAGCCGACACTGAATGCGCACGTGACATGCAAGCGAAATGCAAGTTTTGCTGCACAAATGCAAAAAAGTTTATGCAAAACCAATTTAACTTGGCCCGTGGCACCGAAAAGTTGCCGCTCTTTGATTTCTGCAGCTCGTGCATGGCCTGATTTTCAATAATTTTGTAAGCAAGTGGAGCAGCCAGCCGAAAATCACACTCCTCGTAAATCTTGCAACCAGGAAAGGAACACCCCCCCCGAAAAATGGCGCATACAGCACCGCAAACATAAAAAGTGAAACTCAATAATGACTGGGTATTTTTCTGGGCCAGGTGAAAAGCCTGCAATTTTCTTGGGCCAAAGCGCCATTTAAATCGGCCGCAAAAAGAGAGATAGCTACTGCATAAAGTATGAGTGCATATATGTACGGGGATTTACCTCTTGCGTCTTTTGAGCTGCGCTTTGGCCTCATTAGCGTGCAACGCGGCGTATGCGTAACGTGTTTCACTTTCACCTGACACTCGCCGCCTCTCGCCTCCCCTCCTCCCCTCCTCCGCCGACGCTTGAAGAGAAGGAAAGTCCTGTCAACATAAATTTCAAAGGCGTCATGTGCTCGACCCGCGTGACATTACACTACACTACACACCACACGGCACACACACAAAAGCAGCCCCCTATGTGAAAAATGGCCACTGCTATAAATACGATTTGTATGGCGCACTCTGGAAAGAGAGAAAAAAACATGGCAAATAAAGGAAAACTGTCAGCATGGGCATTCATCGAAAGGAGAGACTAAAGTGCAGGGGATATGGTTATGGTTATGTGGGTTCGGGGATGGGGATCCTGGGGATCAGATGAATGGCTCTGCATTGCCATGCATTAAGAGTCATCCTTATGAACGGAAAACAAAAGCTTGCGCACCTAAAATGCATGAGATTCTGTTTGTTTGCCCGAGTGTTTCCACAAAAGAGAATACAATGATTAATTCTCATTTTATGCATCTAAAACAAAGGTGAGGAGAATGGTTTTGTAATAGGGAAGCTTTTTTATTGGATAGAATTTACGTTATAAGATTACCTTTTAAAGGAAAAACTACTTTTAAAACACAAAATATCCATTTAAAATTAGTGGGCAGTTTTCAATCATTTTTTATCAGTCTTTAAAGACTTTAAACATTATAAAATCTTTTGTATTAAAAAGCAAAAAAAGGGAACATTCTGATTTTAATCCTTTTCATCTTCTCCAGCTGTCTAAAACCCACTTTAAATACTATTTTCTGCTACCAAAATGCAATTCATGCTACCATGACTAGATTTTCCATGCTTAATCCCCATCGAAAGTTCAGAGGCCGAAAAACACTTATGTTAATTGATATTTGCTGAAGACTTCGAGCTTGTAATGGCACCGTCTGAATTTCTGCAGGTTTGCTGGCCCACCTGAATCACCTGAAGCGGAAAACTCTGGGAAAAGTGTAAGGCTTGGCGGGTCAAGGATTTTATTTCTGCAGAGAAAACACACCCACAGCACAGTATAGTATGTATATAGTGCAAATACACAGACATTGGGCGATAATAGTTGGGCAGGAAGCGGAAATACAAGATTGCAGCAAATAAAATGGCATTTTATCGGCGAGAGGGAAACATAATACTTGTGTAGCCGCTTTCCAATATTTAATTTTGCAATGTAAATTTGATTCCGACAAACGGGGATTGAGAGCAATGAAATTTCCAGGGAAATGGCAAATTTATATTGGATGCCAGGAATTGCATTTCCCGCAACAGCTTGAATCGATATTAAATTCCTCCAGTGACGCGTTCGGCAGTTTGTCATAGAAAAGCTTCATATATATACATATATTGAACGAATAAAATACACCTTTGTTTGGCCAACTCCCCTTATCCCGGCCAACGTAATTGACACCATCAGTTCTCTGGCCATGACACGAAAATGAATATAAATGGCGTGCATTCGACGGATGGAACACCTGCATCGGTTTTTGGCCACATTGTGTTAGGTCAGGTTGATTCCTCTGGCCAGCAGGACTTCTCCCCCAGCGCGTATTTTCGAATGACAAATGGTCGAAGGCAACCAATCAGCCAACCGAACCGATAACTTTTTGTTTTCCCAGCATGGAAAAAGTTACTAATTGCGAAATGATGTAGCCAACCGCAAGGAATACTGGATGGATGGATTATTCAATCAGGCTGCAACGCTTTGATATGGAAATTCCTTCCATTTTTTTTCTGTGCCCTGTGCCATCCATCCTGTAAGTTGAACTTTTCTCGAAGGCGATTGATGATGGTCCTGGGGCAGGGCTTAAAAATTGCATCATCTCCTCTTGCTGGCCGCAGCTTACAGCATTTCAATTGCATACTTTTGCGGGCAGGACCCTTGGGAGATTTCTGGCAAAGAGCCTCGATGTCAGCGAGCATGTCCTGTCCTGCGCTGACCCCACAAAGAGACTCCTGCGAGGACTTATCTTTGACACAGCTTAATTGGCATGGCTTCCCCGGGGATGCCCGTGGAGGGGCTGGGATTTCATGGTGTTGGGCTTCCACCTGGGGAAATCATTAAGTCCGTAAATCAATCAAATTATTTAATTTATGAGGGAAAGGAAAATTATGCAAGAGCAGGATTAAATTATAAGATAGGTTGGTAATTATTAATAATATTAAATAATAATAATGTTAAATTAAATAAAAACTATCAAGTTATTTATGTTTCATACTTTTATGTACAACATTTACTGTAAAAACAATGGGTTTAACTTATTGACAAAAAATAATTCAACTATTAAAGATTAATTTAATTTAATTTCAATTTATTCCAATGAATAAAATCCTTTCTATGATATATTTTCCAGGTGGCCCTTTGTGACAATCTGGAGCTGCCTTTCCGGGACGACAGCTTCGATGCAGTGTTATCCCTGGCGGTGGTGCATCACTTTGCCACCACGGAGCGACGGGTTCAGGCTCTTCGAGAGCTCGCCAGGATCCTGCGGATCGGCGGACGTGTGGTAATCACCGTGTGGGCACTGGAACAGCGGCATCGACGCTTCGAGTCGCAGGATGTGCTGATACCCTGGCAGCCGCCAAAAAATCGCAATTACTCGTATTCGGATGAGGAGGATGACGACAACTTCCAGCCACCGTACCACGCCTACACGGAGGACTCCACGAACTCCAGTCGATCGGCGGGAGATGGAGACAGTTCCAGCTTGAGTTCGTCCTCGCCGGGGGAGTCCTGCTACAGCTTCGTTCGCAGGGCCATTCAGGTATTATAAGGATATAATTATTCATTATTATCTATTATTTATTTATATCTTATTCGGTATCATTAGAAACTGGCCCGTGGAAGGCGACATGCCTGGTTCATGGATTCGTGGTCCTCGAAGGACACCAAGAACGATAGTAGCTTAGACTACGAGGATGCCAAGGACCTGCCCATCGAACTGCGTCGCCTGGAGGACTTTGAGGACTTTCCCGATCCTCCTCTCTCAGCTGGCCTGAAATCACGCAGCTTGGGCAGCATTTTGCAGCCTCCTCCCCGCCAGATTGTTCGCTCGCGATCCAGTGTTCCCAGCCTGGGAGGTCCTTTGATCCCGGGGGAATCCAAGGCCACGGCGGCTGCTCTGCTACTCAATGCCCCGGAGGCCCAGCAACTGCAGTTGCAGCTCCAGCTGAACGGAAGACACTCACCCACGGCGACAGCAAGTGCTGGGAACACTTTGGCCCGGAGGCCCAAGCTCATCAAGCAGAAGCAATCCCTGTGCGATGATGACGCCACCGGCGCCGCCACGCCTCCCGCCCCCGAATCCTTTCAGATGGTGAGCAGTCTGAATGGTTCCAATGGTGGAGTGAGTAGCAGTTTGTATACGAGAAGCGGTTGCTATGCTGGGAATTTCCATCAGCATCCGTCGGCAACGGACGCAAATTCTTCAGGAGATCCCAAAGAGGGAGGAGGAGGAGCACCTGCTTCGGGAGCACCCACCTTCCTGCGCAAGCAGAGCTCCTTGAATGAGGATCTAATGGCCTGCAATCGGCTGAGGGAGAAGGAGCGGGTGCGCAAGCGCATCCAGAAGCAAACATCCCTGAATGAAGCCTTCCTCTGCAGATCCGCCTTGTTCTCCAAAAGATTACAGGTCATCCGCGAGGGCTTCACCACGAAGATTAAGAGCTCCACGGGAAGTCTGGAAAGGGTGACCAAGACGGGTATCAGTAAACTTATCCAGAACATCAAGAGTGTGCCGCAGACGCAGCCAAATCCTGCCCAGAATCCCAATCAAATGGAGAAGAACCCAGCGCTGAATAACAATAACAAACAGGGAGTGGCCACTGTGCCTCATCAGCACCATCATCACCACCACCATCATCCGGTGCATCATCTCTCCCACCTGATACTGCCCACATCCTCGGGAGCCTCGGGACCCGTGACGTACTGCAGCAGTGTGGAGTGCACGATGGGCAATCTGTGCCACTGCAGTCAGTACCAGCAGGAGTGTCCCGCCTGTGCGGACGGAGGTCAGGGTGACAAGGCCAGGAGGCATTCCCGGGAGTCCGGTTCGGATTCCTCCAAGGACAGCAGCCTCCAGTCGGACACCAGTATCGAGTCCGAGGACAGCTTCGCTTCGGTCATCTTTATACCCAAGCCGGAGCAGCACCAGCAGCAGTTGAACTACCAGCAGCAGCACCAGAACTCCAACTCCAGTTCGAGTAACTCCTCCTCGAGCAATGGACAGCGTGGAGCTCAGGGTGCCGCTGGAAGGGATCAGGGTTCGGCGATGGCCGGCTCTCGTCTGCCGCCCACTCACTCAGTGCCAACGTCGCCCCTGATCATGCCCTGCCCTCCGACTCCTGCCCATTCTCCAGCTGCCATCCAGGGCACGGTCACTTCGCCGCCACAATCTACATCGGCTGTCTCTGCCGCCATGGCCATTCTAACGCCTCCCTCGAAACCAGCCAGATTCAGCTTCGATGAGGCGCACATCAAGCAGCAGAAGGAGCAGCAGGCAGATAGGGATCCCACCAAGGATAAAAGGGAGCTGCCCAAGGAACTACCAAAGGAACCGCTCAAGGAGTCGCCTCCGGTGCGCAGAATCACCCGCCAGTCCATTCGAGATTTGCCACCCATTCCCAAGTTCCGGAAACAGCAATCTCTGCAGCTGCAACGCCAGAGTTTTCCCATCGTGAGGAGAGCCTCCGGATCTGGGGTGTCCACCTCGGCTTCCTCCACCTCGCTGGCCAGCAAACTGCTGTCCCTGGAACTCTTCAATCCGGCCACCGATGACCTGGACAGCGATTCCAGTGAACCCTCCTCGCCCGACTCCATAGACAGTGTGATTAGTGCTCCCAGGTCGGCGAAAGTGCCCTCGGGAAGCGATGAAGGAGGAGGTGCCTCTGCCAACTCCAATTCCGCCTCCCAGGATGAAGGTGAACCCAGCTTAGCCCAGTTGATTAGCCTGCAGCAGGAGCAGTACCACAAGGGAGAGCTCCAGATCAATAGCTCCCGATCGCAGGCCGAAGATGATATCATACTGAATGCAGATAGTGCCACGCTCCTCCCGGAAAAGAGGGAGGCCACTCAGAAGCAAGATTGTGCTGAGTTCGCAGAGCAACTGACTGCCCAACTGCAGCGGGAACTGGAGGACAAGTCGAATCGCACCGAGTGCCGATATCTGGATGGCATCGGAATGGGAGATCTCTCAGAGTTCCTGGGCGGTGGCGGCAAGAAGCGTTCCAATGGCGATCTGAGTGCTTTTAGAGATGAACTAAGGGAACGTCGTCTTATGCTGGCCAATCTTTCCACGCAACCCAGTCTCCAACAATCTCCAGTGAGCTCCTCCACCTCATCGCTGTCCTCGCAAACCCGCAGTTTCACCATTCAGGAGGAGGATGGCGAGGAAGAGGAGGAGGAGGAGAACGAGTCCAGCTATTCCCTAGGTGTCTACGAGCACTGCAAGATCTCCAAGTTCAACTACAAGCGGAATCGGCACTATCAGCTTAATCCGGAGACAGCCTATCTGCTGCAGGACGATGGTGATAGCGATGTGCGGGAGGAGGACGAGGACGATGTCATACCCGAGGAGGAGGAGCAGGAGGAACAGGACGAGGATGCCGAGGCGGAGGCCCTAGAGGCCAGAGGTGGCGATCAGTTGGGCGAGGGAATGGCGGACTACGGTCAGCGCCGACGCAACATGGCTGCCCTGAAGGTCCAACCCACTACAACCTCCCAGCAGCAGCAGCAACCCCAGAAGGAGTCCAATCAACCCAACGGAAATCTGCAACAGCGACCCTCCAACGAATCGCTGGAGCACTCGAACAGCTCCACCAACTCCCTGGACAGCCCCTCGCAGGGTGGAGCCAGCACCCACCACCGCTACTATCATGTGTTCCGCGAGGGCGAGCTGGACGCACTGATCAACCACCATGTGGCCAGCCTGCACATCGTGAGCTCCTACTACGAACGGGCTAGCTGGTGTGTGGTGGCCGAAAAGGTCCAGGTGTGGACCATCTAAGCACCCTACACTATCTAAAGGGGATTCAAAACAAAACTTATGCCTTGGTTATCCAGAAAGATTTTCTGTTTCCTCATTTTAACATAATTTTTACTAGCAAGGTCACACTGCAAAAATTTGAAGCACAAGTGTGACCAAATCTTTAAAATATTCAATGTCAAACCATTTGTTTACCAGCTTACCCAGCTGTTCCGTTAGAATCCCTGATCTAAAACGTAAATCCTAGCTGTAGTCTCTGATCTGATGCCCCCAAAGGAATTGTTAAATTTAGTCTATTACTCTAGTCGGCTGGCGAATCGGGGCGGGGAAGGCCCGTCCTGCGATCCCAGCACTAATTTATTATTAGCAGGCCTGCTCAAGGACGCGAACGCAGGATCGCACTGCATTGAAATCCAATTTCAAAAGGAAAACCTAGCTATAAGTCCGAAACAAATCGAATCGAATGCGAAATCGAATAACGAAACAACGCAAGCTAAATACAAATCTTACTAGTTATACGAGCATATTCTATTTACAACGAGCATCAGTTTGTATCTTGCTATCGATTTTCAGACTAAGTTTCAAGCACCTTAATCTATAATTTACGAAGCGAATAATCATCAAACGTCCATTAAAACTGAAAAATAAAATATACCACTTATACATGAGTAAATAAAAGATACAAGTTATACAGCCTAGAACAAAGTAATATAGCAAAATCATATATACACTCCTTAACGCTGCAAAGTTAATAGAACCCCTAACTAACGAATATCAATAACTGCATTTAAATCTACGAGAGAACCGTACATATATCGAATGCAAAATAAATCAAAAGTTTATACACAAAAAACCGTTTAAGAAGCTCCTTCAGCAAGCTCACAAACAATTTTCCAAGTAATTATATTTTCCACCTGTTTAAGAGCACCGTTTTCATTTTCCTTGATTAGATGAAGTAACCAACTCACTTCCCAAAAAAACGGCCAATAAACACGATTGTAACATAAGCCTATGCCTAAACTTAAATTTTTTGTCAACTTAAGAACGGTTATTTGAAAAATAACGCAAACATTTTCAATAAAATAAATTATATATATACCTATATGCGACTGTACATGTGTTTTTTAGCTAGCTAAACTAACTTTATACCGTAAAATAATAGAACAATTGAATAAATATTAACTAACGTTGGACGCAACACTAAATCACAACAGATAGAACTCGATTTGAACCTACTACTGCTCGAAATGCTGAAACATTATAAATATTAAGTATTGCTGGAAAATAAATATAATTTGCACAGAGTCCACCAAGCACACACATCCAGAAGAGACACAAGAACCCAAGCTACGACAGTGGACAACCATCTGAAATATTCAATATTGATTATTTGTAATGCATTAACAACAACATTAAATAAAATAATAATAATTACTGAACTGAGAGTTTTTAATTTTTCTATAATTTAAAAAATATGTTCGGCAAAGTTATTAGGTGTTTGGATAAAGTTTTTAAAACTTTGGACTTTTGAGTAAATTTAAAAAAAGCGCGCATTAAACGATAGTTTCATGGTCACCCTTAGCGACGTGCCGATACTATCGCTGGAAGTATCCCGATGGCCATCTCTAATTAAAATAAAAATAAGTTTTGAAAAAAAAACCGTAATACAAAGATCATAATTAAATAATTAATTTTTAAATATAATTATATTACAAAATTTCTTTAATTATTGAATTATCCCTGAATTGCTGAATACCCTTGTTAAATTTCCGGTATTTTTCAGAAATGTCATTGGTATTTTTTGCTTTGCTGTGGACACACACTGCATCACTATTTTGCTCGCAAACTGGACGGGACGGTGAAAATAAAAGAATTTTTTCGGGAAAAGGCTTTCCAAATCGCGTGAAAACAGGAAAGTGGACATCTCAGGACCGAAAACAAGCACCCAGAGGATAAGGAATATCAAAAACCATGGGTTTTTTCAACGTGCCCCGCCCCCTGCCCGAAAAACAAACGCTTCCCTTTGCGACTAGAAAATTGCAGTAAAATGCGATAAAAAGCTCAAAAATAACTGTGAAAAGACCTCAACAAGATGACCCAGAAGCCAGGCGAGTGGGCCAGTGCCCTTTTGGCCCGTTTCGAGGATCAGGCAAGTGTTTTCCAAGCCTTTTTCCACAGCTGCAACTGCGTTTTCGCAGGCGAAAAAATGTACCTGCTGCTCTGCCTCTTCCTTCCCCACACATGCTCACGCAGCTTGTGTGTATGTGTCTCACGCGCCTTGTACGTGAGAGCTCTCAATCAAATGCGTGAGAGAGCGAGACAGCAACAATAACAATAACATTGAGTTCCGCATGAATGAAGTGGTTTTAATCAATCAATGGGTCATTCTTTCAGCTCCCGAACAGAATCGGCGCGTATGGCACCCAGGCCAGGATGAGCCAGGACCAACTGGTGGCATGTCTGATCCATATATCCCGTTACCGTTTCTCCCTCGTAATTTCCGGTCTCACAAAAATGCTTCAGAGGGTCAATGAGGCTGTAAGTACCACACAAACTAGTCTATAACTACACCAATAGGAATCCATAACTTACTTAACTATTACAAAATATGTTGCCTACTTTATGGCGTGAGGATATGGTAGTTCCTAATGATAATAGATCTTAGATTTCGATTTTACTCTTTGTAAAACCATAATTTTACTTCATTAATACAGAACTATCCCTTTTGCAGGCCCTTCAAAACCGCCATGAGCCAGAGCGTTGCTACTTCGAATCGCTGGTCATCATACTGACCACACTGGAGCGCTGTCTGACCAACCAGACCAAGGACACCGCCCGCTTCGAGGAGGCCATGAATGTGAAGCTGCTGCTGCGCGAAATCTCTCAGTTTGTGGACGTCCAGAGCGACAATAATCCGAATGCTGCCCAGCTCAAGGCTCTGGCATCCAAAGTGCTCTTTGCTCTGTCGCAGAACCACTTCTCGGCAGTGTTCAACCGCATCTCGGCCAGGATCCAGGAGCTGACATCCTGCTCTGAGGAGAATCCAGACTACAACGACATCGAATTGATTCAACACATCGACATGGATATGATAAAGCTTACCAAGCTGCTGCAAGGTGGGTGTACTTACTCAGTCTTTGGAAAAAGGTTAATAAAGTAAAGTATATTCGCAGAAACCATCACAAAGTTTCGGTCGAAACGAGCGCCTCCTTTGATTTTGCTTTACTCACTGGAGAAGGCCATTTGGAACTGGATTGAGTACCATCCACAGGAGTTCCAGGACTTGCAGCGAGGCACCAATCGAGATATATCCACGTAGGTTTACTTTATAAAGTGGCAAATATCCAAATAATACACATACTTTTCCTTTTAGCTGCTGGGAACCCCTGATGGACTTTGTGGAGTACTTTAAAACCGAAAACAAGAAGAGCAAAACCCTCGTTTGGCCGCTGCAAATGCTGCTGCTGATACTGAATCCCTCCTGCCTAGAGGCCGTCGTCAACGAACTGCAGCAGTCGGAGAAGGAGAAAGAAAAGGAGAAGGAAAAGGTGGCTTCAAAGTCGGGTCAATCCACTTCGCGGGACAAGGACTTCTCGGCCAAGCAGTTCATCGAGAGCATCAAGCGGGGACTGGGCCAGCACTCGCCATCCAAACAGGTCACTGAATCTTCGGCCATCGCCTGTGTAAAGCTCTGCAAAGCATCCACCTACATCAACAACACTGACTCCAACAATGTGGTCTTCAAGCTAGTGCAGTTCTTCATAAACGATCTCAAGGCACTGCTCTTCAATCCGGCCAAACCCTTCTCACGCGGACAGGGCTATAACTTTGCGGACATCGAGTTGATGATTGACTGCTGGGTTTCGTGTTTCCGGATAAATCCCCATAATATCGAGGCTTTGAAGGTTTGCTTGAATTTGTCGTCGCCCCAGGCTTATCACTTTGTCATCGTTTGCTCCCTCCTAAGGTAATTTGAGTATATGTACAAAAAGTTTTTCCTAACTTTTACTAATCTATATATTTCCTCTTAGGTTGGCTCACATTTATGTGGACTTTCGCCTGCAAAACAAGAATCCCTTCCGAATTGTCAACCAACCCAGATTATCCTGGTGGCCACAGACGGATGTGGTCCATTATCGCTCCGCTGAGTTGAGGGCTCTGTTTACGGATACTCTGAATAAGGCCACCCAGGGTTATATAGCCCACACACCACTCCGCTATATTACCTCCCTGACGCTAAAATCAAAGGATACGCAAAAGGGTTTGACGCGGGCTGAAGAGGGTCCTGCCCATAAGATGTTGTTGCTACTGCTTGTGAGGCTGATTCATGCAGATCCCACGCTTTTGCTAAACGTGAGTTCCTGATTACTTTAATCGCTACAGTCCTCTCAATACATTTATCACATTTTAGACCCAAGGAAAAGTGGCCCATGAAGTGCAGAGCTCCACGTTGGAACTGATCAATGGCCTAGTGAGCTTAGTGCATCAAACCACCATGCCCGATGTGGCCCAAGAGGCTATGGAGGCGCTGCTCGCTCTGCACGCGCCGGAGAAAATCGAGGTTTGGAATCCAGAGGCTCCTATCAACACGTTCTGGGACGTCAGCTCTCAGGTGCTGTTCTCCATCTCGCAAAAGCTCATCCAGCACCAAATAGCCAACTACACGGATGTATTAAAGTGGCTGCGCGAGATTCTGATCTGCCGGAATACTTTCCTCCAGCGTCACAAGGATTACGCTCATGTGGGCAGTCAGATAGCCATTTGCAAACAGGCTCACATCAAGATGGAGGTGGTTTTCTTCATGTACCTGTGGAGTGTGGATTTGGATGCTGTCCTAACATCGCTCTCATGTTTTGGATTGTTATGCGAAGAGGCTGAGATTTGTTGCAGTTCGGATGAGCTAACAGTGGGCTTCATAATGCCAAATTATCACATTTACCAAGAGCTGGCTCAATTGTCCACTTGTGAGTTTATTTGACTAATTTCGTTTTTCTATATTCTTATTTACTCGTTATATTCTATTTTAGCCGCCACGGACTCTCGCATCTGTTTCTTTGACAACACCCATGGCAATGTGCTGAGCCGACTGACACTCCAAAAGCGCATTATGACCTTACTACGAAAGATCGAGCATTGTGTCCATGGCGTGCAGCCCGCTTGGGAGGAGACCTTTCGCAACTGGGAAGTGTCCAGCAAGGTTTTGCAAACGTACCCCAAATGCAAGGGCGAAGATGGCCAAGCGGAGGTGTTCCATCGTGGCATGGGCAAGCGGCGAGCAAGTCACCAAAGTTCAGAGCATGATTTGGAGGAACAAATCAACGAGTGGGCCAATATGACGTGGTTCCTGTTGGCCCTAGGCGGCGTCTGTCTTCACAAACGCAGCAGCAGCCGTCAAATGTTGCTCCAGCAATCACAAAACAATGCCTCCTTGGGATCACTAGCTCAGAACTCGCTGTACTCCAGCTCTACAAGTTCCGGACATGGTTCTCTGCATCCTAGTACGGTTTCGCTTTCAACGCTTCCACCAGCACCGCCCCAGGATGTTAGTTACTGCCCTGTGACACAGTAAGATTAATTTTGATTACTCCATACATCTTACCGTACTAACCTATACTTTTATAATATAGATTCGTTGGCCAACTACTGCGTCTACTCGTCTGCAGCAACGAAAAAATCGGCCTGAATATCCAGAAGAACGTGAAGGAACTAGTGGGTGAAGAGATGTCCACCCAACTGTATCCCATTCTTTTCGATCAAGTGAGAGCCATTGTGGAGAAGTTCTTCGATCAGCAGGGCCAGGTGAACGTCAATGTGACCGACATCAACACGCAGTTTATCGAGCACACCATCTACATAATGAAATCGATCCTGGATCCCAAGGCCAGCAAGGACCTGAACAACGATCAACCCTCGCCTTCGGAACATTTGGGAGTGACAAGCATCGAGGGCATGATGCTGGGTATCGTGCGTTATGTTCGCCACCTGGATATGACAGTGTATGCGATTCGAATCAAGACAAAACTGTGTCAGCTGGTGGAGGTAATGATGAAGCGACGCGATGATCTCGCCTTCCGCCAGGAGATGAAGTTCCGGAACAAGCTGGTGGAATACTTAACCGACTGGGTGATGGGTACCTCGCATCAGATTGCGCCGCCCAGCTCAGCGGATGCCGCCATTCTCACAAACACTTCCCTCATCTTTCGGGACCTGGATCAAGCCTGCATGGAGGCAGTGGCAGCCCTGCTTCGAGGCCTTCCTCTCCAGCCAGAGGAATCGGATCGAGGTGATTTGATGGACGCAAAGAGTGCGCTCTTTTTGAAGTATTTTACCCTGTTTATGAACCTGCTGAACGACTGCATCGATAGCTCTGAGGCAGAGAAGGAGATGAACAACACACCACTCTTGCCTCCACGTCCTCGAATGGCAGCTGGAAAGCTGACCGCTCTGCGAAATGCCACCATCCTGGCCATGTCCAATTTGCTGGGTGCAAACATCGATTCGGGCCTGATGCACTCCATCGATCTGGGCTATAATCCCGATTTGCAAACCAGAGCCGCTTTTATGGAGGTGCTCACACAAATCCTACAGCAAGGCACTGAGTTCGATACCTTGGCTGAAACGGTTCTAGCGGATCGCTTTGAACAACTTGTGCAACTGGTGACGATGATCAGCGATAAGGGTGAGCTACCAATTGCTATGGCATTGGCCAATGTGGTGACCACATCACAAATGGACGAATTGGCCAGGGTCTTGGTCACTCTATTCGACGCCAAACATCTGCTGTCACCTCTGCTGTGGAACATGTTCTATCGCGAGGTGGAGGTCTCGGACTGCATGCAGACACTCTTCCGTGGAAACTCTTTGGGCAGCAAGATCATGGCCTTCTGCTTTAAAATCTACGGTGCAAGCTATCTGCAAATGCTGCTCGAGCCGCTAATTCGTCCGCTGCTGGATGAGGAGGAGGAGACCTGCTTTGAGGTGGATCCAGCTCGTCTGGATCCGACCGAGGATATTGAGCAGCACAGGAACAACTTGATTGCCCTTACCCAGAAGGTTTTTGATGCCATAATCAACTCATCGGATCGTTTTCCTCCGCAACTGAGATCCATGTGTCATTGCCTGTACCAAGTACTAAGCAAACGCTTCCCTAATCTGCTACAAAATAACATTGGTGCTGTAGGAACTGTAATCTTTTTGCGTTTCATCAATCCCGCCATAGGTAAGATTTAAAATAAATATTTTCATTATTTTTCGTACTAATATTCCCTTTCTTTTCAGTTTCACCCCAAGAATTAGGAATCGTTGACAAGCAGGTGCACAGCTCAGCTAAACGGGGTCTGATGCTAATGTCAAAGATCCTGCAGAACATTGCTAACCACGTCGAGTTCTCCAAGGAGCAGCACATGTTGTGCTTCAACGATTTCCTGCGCGATCACTTTGAAGCCGGTCGACGGTTCTTCATACAGATTGCATCGGATTGCGAGACCGTGGATCAGACCTCGCACAGTATGAGTTTTATTTCAGATGCAAACGTACTGGCCCTGCATCGTTTGCTGTGGACGCACCAGGAGAAGATCGGGGACTACCTGTCCAGCAGTCGCGATCACAAGGCTGTGGGCAGAAGGCCCTTCGACAAGATGGCTACTTTACTGGCCTACTTGGGGCCGCCGGAGCACAAGCCCGTGGACTCGCACATGATGTTCAGTTCGTACGCACGCTGGAGCTCCATTGATATGTCATCAACCAATTTCGAGGAGATTATGGTTAAGCATCAGATGCACGAGAAGGAGGAGTTCAAGACCCTCAAGTCAATGAACATATTTTATCAGGCAGGAACGAGCAAATCTGGCTATCCAGTATTTTACTACATAGCAAGAAGATACAAGTAAGTACATTATAAAAGATATTAACCGGGTTTCCAAACTAAATGAACTTCTTTCCCTACAAGAATTGGAGAAACGAACGGAGATCTGCTGATTTACCATGTGATCCTCACGCTGAAACCTTTCTGTCACTCGCCATTCGAGGTGGTCATCGATTTCACGCACACCTGCTCGGACAATCGCTTCCGCACCGAGTTCCTGCAGAAGTGGTTCTATGTCCTGCCCACGGTGGCCTACGAAAATGTCCATGCGGTTTACATATATAACTGCAACTCGTGGGTGCGCGAATATACCAAATTCCACGATCGCATCCTGGCACCGTTGAAGGGAAACCGCAAACTTCTGTTCCTGGAGTCACCGAACAAGCTCACCGATTTCATCGACGCAGAGCAGCAGAAGTTACCGGGCGCAACTCTATCGTTGGACGAGGATTTGAAGGTGTTTAGCAACGCCTTGAAACTCAGCCATAAAGACACAAAGGTTGCCATCAAAGTGGGTCCCACTGCATTGCAGATAACGTCTGCGGAAAAGACAAAGGTACTGGCTCACTCAGTGCTCCTGAACGATGTATACTACGCTTCCGAGATCGAGGAGGTTTGCCTGGTGGATGACAACCAGTTCACCCTGTCCATAACCAACGAAAGTGGCCAACTAAGCTTTATTCACAACGATTGCGATAACATTGTCCAAGCCATTATTCACATCCGGAATCGCTGGGAACTCAGTCAGCCGGATTCAGTTACGGTGCACCAAAAGATCCGACCAAAGGATGTGCCGGGAACCCTGCTAAATATGGCTCTACTGAATCTGGGATCATGTGATCCCAATCTGAGAACTGCTGCCTACAATTTGCTATGTGCTTTGACCGCCACCTTTGACCTGAAAATTGAGGGTCAGCTTCTCGAAACCCAAGGTCTTTGTATACCCTCGAATAACACCATATTTATCAAGTCCGTGAGCGAGAAGTTGGCCACCAATGAACCACATCTGACCCTGGAATTCCTCGAGGAGTCCATTCAGGGCTTCCAACGCAGCACCATTGAGCTGAAGCATTTGTGCTTGGAGTATATGACGCCATGGCTAAAGAATCTCGTCAAGTTTTGCAAGTCCAACGATGATTCAAAGAAGCTCAAGGTTTCCCAAATTCTGGACAAGCTCATCAACCTAACCATTGACCAGAAGGAAATGTATCCCTCTGTGCAAGCGAAGATCTGGGGATCGATTGGTCAGATTCCCGAGCTCATCGACATGGTCTTGGATAACTTCCTGCATAAATCGATTACCTATGGATTGGGATCTCCGCAAGTGGAAATTATGGCTGATACGGCAGTGGCTCTCGCTTCGGCAAATGTTCAGTTGGTGTCCAAAAAAGTCATAACCCGGATGTGCCGAGTAATGGACAAGTCCTGCACAAATCCCACGCAATATCTGGAGCAGCACATGATGTGGGATGACATTGCCATCCTTGGTCGATACTTGCTTATGTTGTCCTTCAACAATTGCTTGGATGTGGCCACTTCGGTGCCGTACCTATTCCACACCATCACCTTTTTGGTCTGTTCTGGATCGCTGTCGATGCGAGCCTCAACCCACGGACTGGTGATCAACATTATTCACTCGCTGTGTACCTGCACAAATCCCTCCTTTTCGGAGGAGGCACAGCGTGTGCTTCGACTGTCTCTGGATGAGTTCTCGCTGCCCAAGTTTTATTTGCTTTTCGGCATCAGCAAGGTCAAGTCGGCAGCGGTGACTGCGTTCCGCTCCAGCTGCCGCCATCCCACAGATAAGTGGCTGGGAAATGAGAGAGTCACCCAACCGTTGCCCGCGGACCGGGAGCGGTTGTCGCTCCCTTCGCTGGAGGTCATAACGGATGCCCTTCTCGAAATCATGGAGGCCTGCATGCGCGATGTACCCGATTGCGAGTGGCTCAACACCTGGACCTCCCTGGCGCGCAGTTTCGCCTTCTGCTACAATCCAGCGCTGCAGCCAAGAGCTCTTATCGTCTACGGATGCATTAGCAAGAGTGTCACTGACCACGAGGTGAAGCAGTTGCTCCGCATTTTGGTTAAGGCCCTGGAATCATTCAACGATCTTATCCTCATCGAGGCGCTAGTCATGTGTTTGACTCGCATTCAACCACTTTTGCGGCCCGAATCGCCCATTCATCGAGCCCTCTTCTGGGTGGCAATTTCGGTGCTGCAACTGGACGAGATTACCCTGTACGGTGCTGGTCTAGCCTTGCTTGAGCAGAATCTGCACACGCTTAAGTCGCAGGGCTGCTTCGACAAGAAGGAGACCATTGCGGAGGTGATGATGAAGACAAGGGAGAAGCTGGAGTGGCACTTTAAGCAACTGGATCACGCAGTGGGTCTTTCGTTCCGCAGCAATTTCCACTTTGCCCTGGTGGGGCATTTGATAAAGGTCAGTCCTCATCATATGCTATGATATAGTTCTTAATCTAATTGTGTCTTACTTTTCAGGGCTTCCGCCATCCTACACCCACAACTGTTTCCCGTACTTCACGAGTGCTGACCATGCTGTTGGGCATCATAGCCAAACCGCTGCACCGGGACAAGTTCGAGGTGACCCCAGATAGTGTGGCTTATTTAACTGCTCTAGTGGCTGTTTCTGAGGAAGTCCGCTCCAGGTGTCATGTGAAGCACGCCCTGCCACGCTGGCCCGCCGATCTAAGTGGCAGTGTGGAGAATGGCGACTCAGCCAGCGGAGTGCAAGCTGTAAGCTTAAAAATTGTACGATTTTTAATACTATAAACTAAATGGTTAATTTTCCCTTAGATTGGCATGCCTTTGTCTCGCAGGCAGAAGAGCTGGGACATCCTAGACCAATCCGCTTTGCAGTTTGCTCGTCAGCACAAGGTTCCCACTCTTCAGGTGAGCATATAAAATAGATTTAGCCCAGCTGTATTCCCCACTTGTTCGAAATTCGCTGTGCAAAAGTTGTTATAACCATCTGCTATAGTAACTTTTGGCTATCTATTTGAGTTTACCATATTCAAACCTATATATTCTATATATCCCACCTACTACTGTAATATCAACTATCTATCGAGATCAGCCGTTGCATAACTAATAATCGTTCAATGATTTTTTCTTTTCTCTTTTTATGTTTGATTTGAATATATAAAAAAAACGTTACATATAAATCACAATGTATACTCGTTAAAACCGTATTAATGCCATAATATGCCTGCCGAATCTTACATCTAATTGGTGCTTGTAACTCATCAATATCGATATTACTATATGTACTTTATATGAACTATAAACTGTAACTGCCACCCGCCACTTCTACTACTACTACGCATGAACATTGTAATTTGATTTACGTTTGATTTGGTTACCGAAACCCGCTAAAACTACAACACTGTGACACCACCACGAACATTAAATTAAACATCCGTAGAACGCGCGGGTTTTGTTCAAAACTCAACGCTCATTCTCGGTGCCGACAACCAAAGATCCGAACAATGCCACCGGCATCGAAGAACGTCAGGTATTGCCCAACAAAACTTATCTCTTAGCTAAGACTAACTCTACTACCCCACTAAATCCTATATTTCTAAGTTCGCCTACTAAAAACCCACTCTAAAAATAACATAGATGTTTCGCTGTAATGTCATTTAGTTTGGTTTCTCTTGCATGGCACTGAATGAAGGCAGTAAAAGCGCCAATCCAGTTCACCCCATGGCCAACATGCACTATTTCAAATTTATCGTAGATCTTTCATCTTCACTAGTTTCTTTAAAACCATATCTGTGTGTAATTGAACTGCACTTTGTATGGTAACTTCACTAACAATTGGTCGAATATATTTAAACAGGAACGCGGCTCGCGTTCTTCGGTATCCAACGAGTCGAATGTGCTGCTCGATCCTGAGGTGCTGCCTGATTTATCCATACAAGCCTTGGTTCTGACTGTTTTGGCCACCTTGGTCAAGTACTCGTCGGATGAGGGCGAAACGCGTGTTTTATATCAGTATTTGGCCGAAGGATCGGTGGTCTTCCCAAAGGTGTTTCCTGTTATGTGAGTATATTTTATCTTACCTCCTTTATAAATGCTAATATTTCTTTGATATTTCAGACATTCGCTGCTAGATCAAAAGATCAACAATATTTTGTCAGTGTCCCACGATCAAGTGGTGCTTAACTCGGTCCAGAGCATTATACAAAATATGTTGGCCAGCGAAGATCCCTCCCAGCAGCAGCTGCACTTCCTCCAGAGTTGTGGCTTTGGCGGACTATGGCGATTTGCTGGACCCTTCACAAAGGTGGGTCTATAACTATATTTCATAGAAGCTATAACTTATAAAATAATTGCTTTTGCAGTACAACATGATGGGTGAATCCTCGGAGCTGTTTGTCAACTGTTTGGAGGCTATGGTCGAGACCTGTTTGCCAGGCGATGAGTCCGCCCCGGTGCCACCCTCTCCGCGTCCCTACAACCTAAGCTCAAGCCTGAGCAGCCTGACCTTGGGCTCCCCCACGGACAAAGGTTAGTGCCCACTTTATTTTCCTAGATATAAATGCATTTGCTTTAACCTAGAGCGTTTACTTTTCAATAGCAAGCCCAAAGCCCCCATTTGAATGAACACAGAATTTTACAAACAGTATTTACTCAAACCTAACCTTTTCTTTGTATCACACCAATTGCGATATATAGCATTCTCATCGGAATCATTAGATTTTTATGACAATTGCCCAGGCAGCGTCAGCAGCCTGCGACGCGCCTCACACAGCAAATCACGCGCCAAACATCGAATTAACGACAGTCCATCACATTGAACGTTCCACAAAAGTAAAATACAAAATATATAAAAAAACTGCAACTAAAGACAAACGATGAATAGCCGCAAACAATGCCACTAAATAACACCATGATTGGAAACAAAAAAAATATGTATTTCGTAGTTATCTAAGCTTTGCCAAATGGAATTATTGTCCCAACACACTCGAAAACGATTCATTTTTGTAACTACGGACACCATATTCAATATGCAAATTGTTAAACACAATACATAAACCGCAAGGGAAATCCCACAAGATAATGCACTTAATCGTACACGCATTAGCAAATTGATGTTGAAGAATTGAGAATTATATATTATTGATGATAAATCTGGTACCTTGAAGCATTTACAACATATTTTCGAAATCATGTGGGTGAATTAAACGCACCATTTTGTAGCGTAGAGTAGTGTTGTCATTGTTTAAAAATTAAAAGCGTCATGAAATGTAACCCACGATAGCTAAATTGTAACAGAGATCCAAAATATATTTCTGATATATGCATGCCGAGAACATTTTTATAATATCGCAATTAAATATGCCCACCCTGTGCAAGTTTCAGTTTCCAGTAGCTCCTAATTTAGCTAAGAACAAATGACTAAACACAGAAAATACATCAAGATTTTATATATTTTCATTGAAGACTATATTTTATACGAGCGATAATAGATAATTGAAGTAAAATATAAGTAAATTTAACAATCTTCACCGCTTTTTCGCCCAGATTTTCCTTTTCACCCCCGACTATTCCTTCCCTCGATGTGTTTATGCAACTTTTGTCTTACTTTCAGCTGCATGAATAACAACTACAAACCCGCGCACTAGACGTACCACACTAATCGCAAAAGTAATGCGTTTCCTAAATCTGTTTAAAAAGTGCTTTTAGAGAACGTGAAAACCATACCCCCACAGAAAGTCGTACAAAAAATCATAGAATATTTATATATTGGTATATGTATGTATAGAATGTCCAGAAGCGATGACCACTAAATGCGAACGGAGGAAATGTGTGTAAAAATATGAATGTATATAAGGTGTATGTGTAGAAAGGAGTGTGGATCGAGGATACCGAAAGCCCCATAGAGGATGATATCGAACGGAAATATTTTTTAACGATTATCGATTGTACATTTTAAAGTTTGCTATCCGCAACTGCAACTAGGCACACCACAAGTCCACCAGTTCCTGAGAATGATGACCACGACCAGGCGAAACACGGAGTTAACCATGAAAGCGTTTAAAGGCAAAATCAAACGAAACGAATACAAGAATAACTTAAAGCTTTAAGAGAGCGGCATGTGGAGCATGTTCACATGTCGCCACCATTGTTTTGTATTATAAAAGAATCTCCCCGCAGCAAATGTATCAGATGGCATTTATTTTTTCCTTTATTCTAATCACTTTTTTTAAACCAAGTTTATATCTCATTAGTCCTTACTAATTTATTTCATCAGCACATTCTCGAAGAAAATTGTAAAACACCAAAAACTAAACGAAGATAAGCTTAAAGATCGACCCAGTCCGCTTTAAATATAATTTAGTTTTAAGCACAAACCAAGATTTTTATCGAAATAGAGTTGTTAAGCGAAAAGAATCGAACCAAAATAAAACCTTACGAACGTTACACATTTGTACCTCTTATTAAACAATAAACGAAACAAATTAGTCCGTTACACTTACTTTCTAGCACATGGATTTTAAACTGTATTTGGCGTTACCCGCATAGAACAAGAGGAATTTTTTTTAAAACTAGATGAGCAAAAATGGAACTGGATTCTATACATTATAATTAATCTAAATGTATATGTGTGTGTTGCTATATGTGTATCAAAAACGAATATGTATCTTTGTATATTACAGCCACTTGAAGATATTTATGAAATGTTAATGTCCCAAATTTATCAATGTAAAAGAATATCGAACAAATTAATATACTTTCAATTAAAATGTTAAATGAATATAAGAACGATTGTTTTAATGGGTAATATTTTTGAATCCTTGGCATCATATTTTAATGAGGTACTGTCCATCAATTTATTGCAATTTCTTTTAAGATGCCTGATCTGCCAGCAGATTTCATACTTAGGAGTTTTAAAACCAACCCCAACCCCACATAAGTGGTATGATTCATCATTGTCAGAAGTTTATCCCTCTTTTAAAATCTTCCCTCCATGCAAATTGCATGGAAATGGAAATCTTTGTTTTTGCATATGGCTGTTCTGTCTTCTTCAGTCATCCCGAAACCCATATCAAAACATTGCAACACTGATGATCTCAGAAAACCTCCCCCACGAAGAAAACTGGAAGTATACGAAATGTACGAAATACGAAATCAGTGCCATCAGATGTCAGCGAATGTCGCTGGTGCCGTTTTCTCTGTTTGTTAACTTCTCGATTTCATGGCTGCGATTGCAGCGACCCCTGGTCTTGAATTTGAACTGGGAACTCACCCTCGGGCAGGTGGATTTCGTCAATGGGCCCAATCCGAAGGCCCAATCTCGCAGCTCGCAAAATGCGCCAAACAAGTGTCACAGCTGACCGAGGTTGAGTAAACCGGGAGCAGGAGTGCGGCACAATCCCAATACTTGTGGGAATGTCTCCAGTAAACTTTCTCACGATGCACATGCACCGACTGCCGACCGACACCGACCCATCGCAGCACCGGCTGTTTGCCGCTTCCCTGGCTCTGGGTGGTTGTGGTGCTATTCCATTGGTGGTGGTGGCTGCGGTGGTTGCTTGTGCCCGTAAGTGTAACGCAATGTCGCGCCAAAGAGGAAATGAGGTCTGTGTGACTGTGCGCCAAAAGGGAAGAGCCTGCACTTAAAGAAAATTTTACCCGAAAGAAAAACATTACGGATAAAATATTTTAAACAAATGTCGAGATGTTCAAACAAGGGCCTTTATTATCTATTATTTATTATTATATATTATATTATATATATATTATATTATATATTATATTATTGAAGTAGTAAAGTTTGAACTCTATTTTGCATAATTTAAATCTTAATAAATTGAAAAAAATATATTGAAAAACGAATCTAACTTTATAAAACGTTTAAAATAAAAACCAATATACTAAAAATTTAATCTTAAACTTAAAAAAAGTTTTTTGAGGCAATATTTTCATATTTTTCTAAAGTAATATAGTAATATCGATTTCAAACAAAATATATTTAAATTTCCAAAAATATTTGAAATATGAATTAAGGACTTTTTTATCTCAAACACCAAGTTATATCAAATTAGAATATGTTCCTAAATTTTGTAAGGCATTTTCCCTCAGTGTCCCTGCACGCACACAGCCAGAAGCCCACTCCCATGTGCAACAATGCCACTGCCTCGACGAGATTGGCTCTTTGGCTTAAGTGAGGACGGCACGCATGGGGCACGGCTCTCTTTTTCTCAAGGGGAGTGGGAAGCCGGGAGCACTGAGGAGGGAGCGGCAAGAGTGGCACGGATGGCTGGCAGGCAGGTCGAGGTCATGTCGATGGCGATGTTGAATGTCGTGTGTGCGTGTGGTGCGCTGCTGGTGGTGGTGGTGGTGGTTGATTGCTCCGGCTCTCGTCTTTCCTCGGCTCTTCCTCGAGCTCCTCACCTCCGACCCTTCTCCTTCTTCTTCTGGCTGTTGCGCCGGCGCACGGGAACAGCACGAGGAAGAGAGACGCCCGAAGAGAGCCAAGATCCGAAGAACGTGTTATTGGACCCTAGTCAATACACTGAAAATAACGTCTTATTTGTTTAACTCTGTAATATAAGATTCCAAAGAAAGATCATTTTACAATGTCTAGGATATAGTGGAAACTACTTGAAGATCCTTATGTCACTCTTGTTCTAGTTGCTTGCTTGGATAAAATAAAAAGAAATTTTTTTTTAATATTTTAAGGCATCTGACCCTTGTAGGATGTACTAGGTATACGTTTTATCGACCTGTGTTAGGATCAATTTTAGATTTTTACAAGTTTCATGATAGTGTTGCATTATCTTACGTGGTTTCTAAAAAATCTTCCAATCTTACTTACTGAACAGAATCTAAAACAACATGTTGCAGTAAAGATTAAAAACAAATTTTTTAATATTTCAGATCTAAGTATAGATTTTATCTCAGTGCAAAAAGAGAGAGCCCAATCGGCTTCCGCTCGATCCAATTTTTTCTGTTTGAGGTTGCACACGTGCAGCGCCGAGGGAATCTTGCCACAAGCAGAGAGTGACCCGATTGATGCTTCGTTGGGATCGTGATCGTCGGCGTGGAGGAGCGTTTTGAATCGTTGTGATCACTGTGCGTGGTGGCAGTTAGGGGAGGATTTCGATTTCGCTTTCGCAAGTGTACGGCACCGGCTGTGTGGCAGCTACAAAAAGGATCAGCTTACCTTGCGGCAAGATCATTTCTCAACTGACTACCGTGCAGTGCGGAGCGACAGCAGCGACATCGCAAGATCGCAACTTTATTTACAAACAATTCTACGATCAAAACATTAAATTCATCAAACAAAATGGCCGTGCAGGGTCAGAGATTTATGACCAAGACCCAGCATTACCGCAAGGTGACCAAACCTCTGCTGGAGCGAAAGAGACGCGCCCGGATGAATCTGTATCTGGACGAGCTGAAAGATCTAATTGTGGACACGATGGATGCGCAGGGGGAGCAGGTCAGCAAGCTGGAGAAGGCGGATATCCTGGAGCTGACCGTCAACTATCTGAAGGCACAGCAGCAGCAACGGGTGGCCCATCCCCAATCGCCACCACCTCCTAGCCAAGTTAACTTGGACAAATTCCGCGCTGGATACACCCAGGCTGCCTACGAGGTCTCACACATCTTCTCCACCGTTCCCGGTCTGGATCTCAAATTCGGCACCCACCTGATGAAGCAGTTGGGCCACCAGCTCAAGGATATCAAACAGGAGGAATACTGCCCAGAAATGGAAGAACCTCAAGAACCAGTCAACCTAGCGGATCAAAGGCGAGCCAAATCTCCGAAGGAAGAGGATATCATCCCCCATGGCGAAGATGTCTGGCGTCCCTGGTGAATGGAGCATCCCAAATACAAACGCAACCAATTGATAGCTTTACTACTTATGCAGTTTCATGAAGAAACAATCCAAGTTTTCCAAGGTCTAGTGTAAACATTTGCCTCAGAATCGTATTTAGTTGGTATTTGATTTAATTTGATATGATGTGATGTTCCTGTGATAGTTCTTAAGTTCGTATTTTGTATTTGATCTCCCATAGGCTTAATGATTCATGTATTTAATTGATTTTAATTTATTTGATCATCTCAACACAAAGAGCTTCCCACCGAGCTTCCACTTAGTTTCATTAAGGAAACACATATACTTTTTGTATGCTTTAAACTTACATTTTTGCTTTACAACATTTAATATAAGCCATGAACACTTGAATAATAAAAAAGAACATAAACTGAAATTTTAAAATTCTTATTTTGTTTGGGATATAAATAACGGAGGGTTGGAAAATTGTACTGGTTACGTTAATAGTATTCTTGGGAGGGAATGGGAATAATGGCATTAATGATGTTCATTTCTGTAGCGACCCGTTTTCTAATGTGCATAAAATGTTTATTCTAACCTTTTTATATGGTTGGAAATAATAACAATTAAAAATTTACAATTTCTACAACTTAAATTTCGCATAATGAGATGTGAAGATTTGTTTTTGCAAAATAATGTCTTTTTAGAATATTATAAAATATTGTATTTAATAAGACATTTATGATATGGGTGATCCTTAATAGTGTCTGTATTAACAAATTTAAAAAGAGTCTAAATTTTTTAAAGAGGGTAACCCAACGGTTTTTCCAACTCATTCACTTTTGCTTATATTTTATATTATTTTGAAAATTAAATAAGCAATATTTGATGGGTTTAAAAAGAATTCATATTTAGATTTACGCAGGTTCAATTTAATTAGGATTTTCTAACAATTAAGGTTCGAAAAAAATAGGATGTTAGAAAACGATTTTACAAAATCAGTCTTTTAGTTAGAACACACTTAATTATTATAAAGACAATCTTGTGGAGCTTCTTTCATAAGTTCCATTTGACCCCACCCCATTTGAGCAACCCACTCGTGTTACAAATCCCCGTCATGCACCACCCAGCCAGCCATCCATTACATCCATTCCATTACAAAGGTCCTCGGAGCGCGAGCAACTTACAGCCGAAAGTGTGTCCACCGCGAGCCACACGCGATGCGAGCAGCGCTCCAGGATCAGCATCGCTGGCCCCTTTTACATCTGAGGTCCTGCCGGGTCAGGGGGATCGGGGACGCGGCCGAAGTCGAACGCACATTAAGCACACTCGACGCACACGAGCAATGTTCCCACAGGATCACAACAGCCGACCAACAAGTGCAGGATGCCTTCGTCCTTCCTCTGCCACCGAGAACACGAACCCGATCCAATTTGGAATGCCAACGGTAAACAGGAAGTCGTCGAAGGAATCGCAACGCCTCGTCCTTATCCCTATCCCCACTCCCCTGGCGGAGGTCCTAGCGATCGTGGGAAACCCAGAGGTTCCAGTACCCCGATGAGATGGCATAAAGCAGGCAGTTCATTATCCTTGCGTCCCCCCCTCTCTCACTCCGGATAGTCAAATCATAACACACAAATCTAGAAAACGGCAGCTGGTCGCCCTGCAAATTCCCATAGCCATGCTCGGCTGCTTTTGCTTTTTGCGGGCAGGTGAGCCTCGAGTCTCGGTGAGAAACCGAGCAGGAAAGTGTTTCCCACGATCCTGCCAGCCGATCCTGCTCCCTCTCGGCTTGATAAGGGTGCCGGGGCAACAATAAGAAATCGCCCGAACAATAAGGAGCGGTCTCAAGAAGCGGAAGGGTCTGCGCAAACCAACCCTCATTCCAGCACACGAAGCGTGTCGCCATCCCTTTTCCACCTTTGGCTCCTTCAAATGCCAGCACACACACACACGATCCCGTATTCCCATTTTGGGGGTTGTTTCTGGCCGCTCGACTATATAAGGCCGGGTTCCGAAACTCCGACAACACACAACGTCTTCGACTGTCAGAGCAGCCACAGCTCAAAAAGAACCTTAAGTTACACCAAAACAAAAATATCGAGAAAATGTCTTCACTACAAATGTCCGAGATGAGCAAGACCTACCAGTACCGCAAGGTGATGAAGCCCATGCTGGAGAGGAAGCGTCGAGCCAGGATCAACAAGTGCCTGGACGAGCTCAAAGACTTGATGGTGGCCACCTTGGAGTCCGAGGGCGAGCATGTCACCCGCTTGGAGAAGGCCGACATTCTGGAGCTGACCGTCACCCACTTGCAGAAGATGAAGCAGCAGCGTCATCAGAAGAAGGCTTCCGGCGATGAGAGCTTGACTCCGGCTGAGGGTTTCCGTTCCGGCTACATCCATGCCGTGAATGAGGTCTCCCGCTCACTGTCTCAACTTCCGGGAATGAATGTCAGCCTGGGCACTCAGTTGATGACCCACCTGGGACAGCGCCTGAACCAAATCCAGCCAGCTGAGAAGGAACCCCTTCCCGTGACCGCTCCACTCTCCGTGCAGATTGCCAGCCGGGATGCCTACTCCGTGCCCATTTCGCCAGTCTCCAGCTACGCCGGCAGCCCCAACTCCAATGCCAGCTCCAACAGCCACTCTCTGTTGACCACCATCGATGTGACCAAAATGGAGGACGACAGCGAGGACGAGGAGAACGTCTGGCGTCCCTGGTAGAAAGAGAACCCCCCTCTTTCATAAGAAAGGAACCCTGGAGAGATGATAGAAAGTAAAAGTCTTCCGAGTCACTGGAATTCCCCCAGATTCCGACTCCCCACCTAGTTTTAAGCACTCAAACACCATAAACACACAAAGCTTTAGATGAGAACCTTAGCAGTTCATGTGATAACTAAATAAATAATAAATTATATAGCTAAAATTGAAAGATCACGACTTTTTACTGCCACTATTCTAAGTGAATCATGCAAATTGCTGAGACACTCCCAATGAACAAACAGTTCTCTATAAATTTGCGGTCCAGAACGGAAATGCTAGCAACTCTGGTTGTCCAACCTATTGTAACTATTCGATTGCCCCACGAATGCACACACACACAAACAGGGGACAAAAGAAAGCGAAAACAATGCCAAGGCCGAAACAAGAAGAATTAAGAAGAATCCCAACTCTGGGCTACCGACGGTTAGAGACCTTACCTATAAGGCTGGACCTTTGAACACGTGTGCGGACAATAAGCAAAGGTAACACAAAAAATTAGAGTCTTATCTCAGCGTGTCTAATCGAGTTACGACAATGTCGCTCGGAGTTTTGGAAGAAGAAAATAAATGGGCACAAAGCCGGGGTGGAACTACCATAGGTATCCCAAAAAAAAAAGGGATCTCAAGTCATCATTCATCCCGCATCCATCCTGATTTCGCTTTGTTCTCCTCTTTTATGCTTTGTACCCGAGATTCTCGCTGGCCACTCGGCTAGAAAATCGTGTGCACAATGGTCAAGGTAAGCTATAAGATATGGGCACATAATTGCTTTGGATCAGGTAAATGAGTGCCTTGCTCTAGGGCAATTTTGAGATGGAGGAGCCCCCTTTTGGGACAGGATATCGTTTTTTGTTTCTTTTTTATGGGTTCTGCTTAGGGCCGTTTTGGGTTTTCGATTTTTTCCGTTTCTTTTTTTTCAGATTTTACTGACCCAGCATCATTTGGTTATCTGTGTGTGCCAAGACCAGTAGCCGATCCCCAGACGCCTCTGTCTTTAAAATCGACGCAGGGCACAAACACAAGACGAGGGAATAGTCAACGAGATCGGTATCTCAGGATTGCCTTGGGGACTAGCGATGGGTGTAATAAATTCCAGGGATCCGAACTTATACAGATTTTTCAGTTGATTACAAATCTGTTGACTTGTTAAGGCCGAATATAGATTATCTTTATAAGATCACCTTTTCAACAGTCTTGGGTGTTTATACTTAATTTTACATTTCCGTTCTTTTAATGTTCTCTGGTGCTAGCAATTATTTATGGAAATGATTAAAAAGATTTTCAGGAACCATTAATTATTATTGTTTAAATTTAATATTTTCAATTACATTTCATATTTTTAAAGTCTTCTTAAATATAATATTATATAATACCTAATGAAGTTGAAAGGCTCTTTACACCATCTAGTAATTTATTTTAAGGTAATTTTAAAATGTATTTTCCGATTAGATTGATCACTTACTAATTCACAGAGATTCTAGTAATCTGTCAAACCTTACAGCCCATTTCTCCATTAATCATAAACTGGTAATCTCCCCAAGGTCATCTCCCAAAAAGTTTCAATGTCACTTCCACCCTAAGACACCTTTTTACCCTTTAAACAAGACACACTCCTTAAGAGTTATGCGAAATCTTAGCTCACCTTCGATCCTTGTCCATCCCTAGATGATCCGATCAGGCGACATAACTGTCGCGTTGACAATAAGGGGACCAACACCAACCCGACCAGACCCAGTTACTATGCTATTATACCATACAATAAGCAATAAGAAAAGTAAGGCCACAGACGGGGATATGCAGCGAGGAATCGCACCCAAAATGCCAAAAGGAAATGCTGGGCACAAAAGATACTTAATCTTATAGGTAAACCCGATGAATGATGAACGAATGGCGGCGACGTAACCGAACCCCCGATCCGAAACAGCAATCCGGCAATCCGGCGATCGAGCTCGAACGCAAGCCCAAGTCATTAAAAACTACAATACACAAACTGCATACGAATCACTCGAAGACTGAGGCCCAAAGAAAGGGTCTTTTTTTCGGTGGGAGGGGGAGGGGGAAGGGACTGAAGACTGAAGACCGGGGACCGTAGCCAGAAAAAAAACAACACAGAAATATCAGAAGCGAAGATCGTGAGAAAATGGTTTGGAACGTGGTTCTCACACGATCGACACACCTGCCCTTTTTATGTGTGCGTCTCTGTGTGTGAGTGTGTCTGGATGGTCTGCCTATGTGTGTGTACTTTTACGAATTCAAGATACAAGACCACTTACGGGCAAGATCACGACCGACTCGAGCTGCGGCTATATGGCTATGGATCGACATGAAAGAGAAAAGCAGCGTGCGGTAAGTGTGTCTCAGTCGAATCCTCAGCCTCAACTTCAGCTTCAGTCGCAGTCGCAGTCTCAGTCTTAACTTTTGTGCATTGGCCAACATCCAACATTGTAATGACTGTGGACACACGATCGTTAAGAGCGCGCCGTGTGATCTGGTCGCGGGGGAAGGGGTATGGAAGGAGTGGGGGAAGGGGTAAGGAAGGAGTAGGGGAAGGGGTTCCTGAGTTCGGGTTCGGCGCATGCGTCGCTGTTTTGTTGAACGAACTCAATTTAGTTGGTTTATGGCCAAAAAGCAAAAGAGCGAGCGGGACGCAAGAGGAGATCGGTTATGGGGATTGGGATTCAGAGTGGGAGATGGTCGTTGGATGGGGAGTTTCGACCGATGGAGCAGTGGAGAGGCACCCAACCACACTTATATGGTGTGCTATTGACTCTGTAATATCTTTAATATGGGATGTTGTTACACTACATTGGCACACGCTCTTGCTGCCACTGGACAAGCGGCCCACAGGTTGTGTTTGTATGGGATCGTCGTATGGGAATGGGTATGGGAATGGATGAGGAGGACTGCCTGAAGATCGAGGCACGAGTGCCGACTCCAACCCAATCCCATCCCATCGTATACGAACCTCCTTCCAGTCCGGTTTGCCGCCGCCTCTCCTTTATTAAGTGGTGGTCTTGCGCTTACTTTAATATGGCTGCATTAAACCTTAGCGGCGTGCGGAGTATTATGACTGAAGTAGGTGGCCGGACCCGCGCTGCTTGCGATGCTGGATGGGGTATATGGAGGCCGGGGCCCACCGCCACACAGAGGTCACGTGATGGATGACGTGTGGGCTCTACTGTACCTCCTGTCACAATATTCGAAATGGGTTGGGTTAGGTCCGAAGCACGAAAAGGGATCATGAAATATAAGCAATAAAAATCCATAATTTAAGAAAAAATTTCTGATTACTTAATTTAATTAATTATTAAGTAATTTTATTTTTTTTTAAGAAAAGAAGTAAAAAAGAATAAGTATTTTATTTAGTAAACTTATTTTAATACTTTTTTTTATTATAAAATTGGCAAAAATGAGAAAATAACAAAAAATTATTAAATTAATTAAATAAAATTATTGGTATTCAGATTCAGGTGTTTATTTTTGTCAGATTTTCGCAAAAAAAAAAAAAAAAAACAAACAAATAAACAATCTTTTCGAAGAAAGGAAATAATCCGATTTTTGGTCAAAATATGAAACGAACTTATGATTCATCATTAGGATTGGTATCTTTGATCAATCAAGTATTAGGTGGATTCCAATAAATTACTCTTAAGTCATCAAAGATCATATTCGTACACATTAAGCTCTCGGTAATGACGCACGTTTCGGGGTGAAATAAAAGCCAAAGCCGCAGACAGGTTCAATGGGAACCCCTCTAGATCGGTTTCACAACAACTAACCCATCCAATTGGCCCGCGGCTATGGCCTAGACATCCCCACTCAGTTAAACTGATTGCTTTTCAACTGGTCCATCGCGAAATAGATCACCCATTTCCAGTAGACTACCGTTGGGCCCTATAAATAGCCGTTTTGTATCAACACAAAAAAAAACAGAGAAGCGCTAAAAAAGCACCGTCTCTGCACCAAAGTTACGTGACTAATCACATTTTCTGAAGATTAACAGCAATCAGCGACGGCTTGAACGGTCACACAAAACTCAAGACGACCCGGTAAGTAGTCATCATCATAGTTGTCGCTGTCCACCAGACAAAGGCGCTGAGTCCGAGGTTCCGTAATCGAACCGCACTTCGAAACCCATACCCATACCCATAGCCATACATCTGTAGAGTTTTTAAGACTTAAGTGCCGAGACGGTCGCGGTCGCGAGCTTAATTTGCAATGTCTGAAAGTCTGAATGTCTGACCGCCGGTCCGCGCATGTGCCAAGCGGTCAAGCGCAGTTAAAGCTGTCAAAGCCTGGAAAAAAATCAGCGAGAAAAAAACTAAAACACAATGCTGAGCCATTGACAGCGGAGCCGCGGTTCTCACACTCGACTTCGGGCCTCATAATAAATGACGTTTCCTAGAACTGACTTTTTGCTTTATTTTATTATTTAATTGCGACAGCGACAGCGCCGGCGCAAAAGTTCCCGCAGATCTAGCATACATATATATATACCCCTTAAAACCCCCCGCATTTTGGCCCATGGAATTCGAAATTCTCGGTTCATAATGAGGCCAAGCCAGAGTGTGGGAAAATATTCAGCGACTTCCGGCTGTGGGCTCTGTGGAGTTTATCTTTAATTTGTGGCTTGCTTTTAAAGGGGTTTTTTTTTAGACTTTGCGCTTGGACGCCTACTAAATGTCTGGGAAGACTGACTAATATAGTTGGTATATGATAAAAATGCAGAGGTTCTTTAGTTGGGAATTTCATTTATTTTCATTATCAGTTGTAAATCAGTTTCTTTTGTGAAAAACTTAGCATCAATCTCTATAGCCGGAATTTGTGGCTCTGCTAGAGATTGTTCCTTCTGCTTTCAGTGCTGCTGGGAAAGCAAATCCTGGGCAGCAATAGATCAGCTCCAAAGTGCGGTTTCCAGCACCTTTTGTGGGGGCAACGATTTGTAGAAGCCTTCCTCTCGAAGGCGATCCAGGTGAAGATCAGCTGGGGTGTCCAGTGCTCACCAGGGTCGCCACATGGGTCCAGAGGCACTGGAGCTGGCCTCACTGGGCGCCGGCGAGCAGGCGCCGCTCTCCAAGCTGCCGCATTCCGAGGGCGGTGGCGTGACCATGGCCTGATCCTCTGAAGAAGCTTGCAGGGGCACACCAATGGGCAGCGAGGGAACCACCACTTGCAGGTAGTTCAGGCGATGACCCAGGTGACTCATCAGCTGAGTGCCCAGATCCACACTCACTCCAGGAACGGCGGCCAGAGTTTTGGACACTTCATTGGCGGCATGGACGTAACCCGCTCGAAAACTCTCGGCAATGCTGAGCTTGGGATCCTGGGAGCTGGCGGCACTTCCTCCCGAGACACCGACACTGGACAGACGCAGTTGCTTCTGGGCGCGCAGCTTCTTCATGTGCTCCACAGTGAGCTCCAGGATGTCGGCCTTCTCCAGCCGGGTGATGTGCTCGCCCTCCTGCGTCAAGCACTCCACCATGATGTCTTTCAGCTCGTCCAGGCACTTGTTGATCCTGGCACGACGCTTCCTCTCCAGCATGGGCTTCATCACCTTGCGGTACTGATACGTCTTGGACATTTCCATCTCCAGAACCATTTTGTTGTTGTATATTTTGTAGTTTAATAGATTTTATATGGGGTATATGGGTAGAGTAAACTCGCGTAATCCACAGTCGCAGAGATACTATGCACTCTATGTCGATCTACACGCAACGAAGTCGAAGCTTTGAATGAGTCGCCTGGCTGTTTGGGTTCGGCTTTATATAGCCTCTGCCTGTGAAAGACCGGGGCTGTGAGTGCGAGCGGGACACTCATTTTGCCTCGTGCGCGGCCTGCTGCTGTTGCCAGCGGTGGTTTTCAGATGGTTTTTCGTAGTGCTCGTGGTGGTGGCTTCTGTACAGTGTATATGTGAGGGCAATAAAATGAGGCTCTCTCTCTCTTACTCACCCCATCCCCATCACCCCCCACCCCATCCATATATATGTGTTGTGATTGTTATACCGTGGGAAACTGTTTCGCAGCCGATTTCCACGACGACGACGACGACGGCTGGCCTGACTTCTTCTGATTGTGCATGCTTGGGGTCTTGTACGATCCCTCGTCCGTCTTTCAGTCGCTCAGTCTTTTGTGGACAGATAGACGGACAGACGGACGGACTGAACGACCGACCGCCTTTAAGAGGTCTGTGCGACTTGGGATCCCAAGATACGATGCGAGGCGAGCACATGCCTTCCATCCATAACAAGATGTTTGCATTTCAATTCATTTGTATGGTCGGTATGGTCCGGTCTTTTGGGTTTCAGTGAGGTTCGGTTCAAGTCAAGTCTTGCCATGTGCCTTCACCCTTTTTGCTTTTGCTTTTGCTTTTGCAGTCGGTAGCTTATGGCACGCTGATAATTGTGGAATCGTCATTCGGGGACGGGCTCTTGGTTTTTTGTTAGCGCTTTATGGATCATTGATTGGATCGTGGTAGTCGTGGGTTTCGTGGGACGAGCATTACGCTTTTCGTTTACATGATTATTCTTGATTGTCGGGTTGGGGCTTTCGGTTCGGGTTCAGTTTGGGTATTTGGGGGGGTATCTTGGGTTGTCGCTCGCTTCTATTTGTAGACAATTACCATCTCTGGGAACCTGGGCAACTGGGAACTGGGATCGAAAGTCGGTTACAATCGTTATGGTTGTTGCCAGCACACGCTATAAATGTTATGTGGCTCGTGTGGGGCTTAAACGCGATATATATTTAGCACATTCGGTATTTATTTTTAGCGCTATATCGTCGTATCGCGCTGTGATTCATCGGCTTGAGATGCTAGATCCCCATCCGCCGGCATATGATACATCCGATACGAACTGACACATCAGCTCTCTCGGCGAAAAAGCTCAGGTTTCACCATATTTAATTAGAAGTGCCGGCTTGAGTCCATTGAAAATGACACGAGCCCGGCTCATTGGCACACAAATAAGAAAATGAGAAATAACAAAGGCTGCTCACTGTACAAAAAAAATAAGACAAATTAAGATTGCCCCTCGACGCATTCGAAATGAGCTACAGTTAGCCGCAAACAAAACAGCAACGGCAATAAACGATAAACGGGCCAACACAATCAGTTAGCATTAACAACTTATCTAACCGAAAACGTTTTGTTTTGTTTTCTGTTCGGTTTAGTTCGCTGGACCGGGACAGTTAAACTGTGGATGTCAAAAAGCTGAATGCTCCGGAAATGACTAATTGGATTTTATGGGTCGGGAGAATTTTATGGGTGGTATATGCACTTTCTGGGGCGGGTTATCCATAATATTTTGCCATGTCCTATTAAAGATAATTTCTAATTGGAATTGGTTGCTATAATAATATTAATCAAATCTTAAATATTCGCTTAATGCTGGAAATTGATATATCCTAATAAGATTTCTTATAAAACTTTCCCATAATAGCTGCAAAAAATTATTTTAAAGTCGTTCACTTATTATTATTATTTACGATTTTAAAATGTACTTAACATTTTTGTTTTATAAAAGTATACAAAGCGGCATTTTTCCAATAGCTATAACTGATTGGAGTATTACGAGACTTGATTGGATAATTTATTAGTTAATAGAGTTTTGTAATCGAAACCAAAAGCAACAAATCGTACCTATTATTTTCTAGACATTGATCCGGGATATTACATATTGTTCTTTTATAATCGATCTTGAGAGCCAGATGTAATAACTGCTAAGCTTATTAAATTTAATTACAAAAAATAATTACAAAAGATATTCCCTTAGGTTTTCAAATACATTTTTGGAAGACCTAATTTCCGTGAAATCGCTATAATAATTAGAGCTAAGCATGAATGATTTTCCCAGCTTTACTAGCTCTGAATCACTATGGTAATTCGTATCATTAATACCAATTGCCGCAATTAGGAAAATCAGTGGACGAGCACGTGCCCTTAATAGATCAAATCAAGCGTGGCCTTATAAATATGAAATTAAGATACCCAATATGCTGGCTTTAAAGAACAGAAATTCTTAACAACATTATCAGGAATATGTGAAATAAGGAAGTGACGCCGATCGTGATTCACTTTGTGAAATTTCATCAGATTCTGTAATTCTGAATGGCGTGTAGCGCATGTGCCCAAGTCGCTTAAGACCAACTGGCCTCTTATACACCCAATCATCCGAAGAAACAAACACACAAACCCATATATATACGATACATACGAATATATCTCGAAAGACCTCATTTCTCTCGCTTTATTATTTCTCTTGGTTGCTTTTTTGTTAAACCATTTTTTTTTATTTTTTTATTTGTATTTTTTTTATCGATGGCATACGCACGCGCGAATTTCAGTGCCCCCGCGGAGTCGGTCGATTGTACAGAGGGGGGGGCGGAGTGGCATAGGGGGGCGGGGCACGAGAGCGTGCAAAACTCGGAGACCGGAGATCGGAGACCCAGCAACAACACTACTATATGTACGGCCATAGCGTGTTGTTGAATTAATTTATATCCAACAGTGCGCTTTCAACTTTATTGCGCCGCGAAAAGCAGCCAGCCAAGTCAGCAGTCGTCGGTGGGTCCCCCCCTGGGGGCCGCCCCTTGGAAACCCCCCTCGAAAACCCACCCACACAGATACGAACGCACACCAAAGCAACGCCAGACCGTGGGAAACAAACTCGTGCCAGTCGTTTCATTGCTGTCAAATAATATCTTGATGGGGATCAACTTGAAAAGATTGGTTGGGGCTTGGGCCCGAGCTCAGTCCGCCGTCGGTCGCCCCCCTTTGAGCCCCCCCCCCCCTCCCCCTCCTCCTTCTCGACGGCCTCTGACGGTTGCCGCTGTTTAGGATGCGGTCGACGCTTTTGTTTTTTTTTCCTTATTCAGCTTTTCTCATTTTTTTCGTATTTTTTAGATCTCTTTTTTAATGCTTTACACATTTGTTCGTCATAGCCGAGCGTTAAGTATGTGTGTCCATGTGTGCACTCGGAAAAAAGAGGTTATGGGTCGGGGATTTCTTCACTTGAGATTGGTAATTGAATTGGAAATGTTGATATCACTTTAAAGTCAAAGTTATATTAGAGGGAAATATGAATACTTACAATGACTATTCTAGTAATGAATCTTAAATCCTTTTAAAAGGTTATTACCTTATACGTATGATATTATCTTCTTAAGTTTAGAGATCTTCAAATCGAAATGTAGTATGATTAAAAATAGGTGGAATTTATTATTAAATATGTTATTATTATAATAATCATACCATACGTAGGTTTTCAGGTAAATTTGTATTATTATAGTATTAAATTAAGTTTTACTTTTCTTTCATTGGAATTCCTTATTTATTAATTATTATACATTAATTCTAATTATGATTTTATGAAAAATTAAAGATCGCCATAAAGCAGATCGTAGGACAACATTTCTAGATTTTCTTAGACGTAAAGTACGAATGTTTAGGATGTAGGATATATATTTTTGACCAAAATATATATATATAATATATAGAATTAATATTTTCGACCATTTAACTTTAATATTTTTCAAAGTGCACCCATGCTGGCATTGGCATCTCTCGTGGTGTATGTAAAGATCCAAAAAGCCAGAAACCAGTTTGCCATCCGCCAAAGCCAGTGGACTCTGCTCTGTCGGCTGCTGGGATGCCGACACATACTCCGTTCGGAGATCACATAAAAGACCCGGCACACCTCCTACTGCAGTCTCAGCGCCCCCCCGTTCCCCCCGAGAAACCCCCCTCCCCCTCTGCTTAACCACCGGGTTGTGAATGGCTCCTCCGCCTGCTTTTATGCACTGTTTGTTGTGTATACACGGTCGGGCACTTGGCACGTTGCCCATTATCTCTCTCGGCAACTCCAACTCAAACTCAAACTGGAACTGAAGCTGAAGCTGAGGCTGTGGCTTTTATTTTTTGTAAAGATTTCGAGTGCATATATCATATTACCACCACCAGCAGGCCGAGAGATGCATCATCATTCCCGGCCGCCGCCAAGTGTAAACTGTCAATGGCCCCTTGACAGGAGGCCCCCAGAAACCCCCTAGATAGATAGTGGGATCACAAGAATCCCCCCAGAAAAGACTCCCACTTTGGAACTTGTATCTTCTCCACTTTTTCTCGTTTTCCCATAAACACTAGTCTTGGCAGGGGGTGCAATCTGAACGATCCATTAGTGGCACTGATAAAAAGCGAACGAACCATTAAACAGGATCCCCATTAAAACCTATATCTTCAAGTACGCGTTCGTATCTCGTTCTCAGCTCGCTTTGCCCACACTTTCTCCCCGCTTTCTGCCTTATCGAGGGCAGCATAATTCCTATCCCTAAAGAAACCCTCCCTATCGCTCCACACACGTTCAGCACACTTGGGCCGCAAGAAAGGGAATTAATTAAAATATCTATGAGATTCTGGGATTCTCACCCCTGGGGAGTGTTACCAAAACTGAAGACAAGTGGCAGTGATATTTTATTGGTGGTGGTTTTTGGTGTTTCGAGCCCTGTGGGAAAGTTGGAAATCAGAATCAAAACACCATAACAAGTGATTCGAGATGCCTATACAAATAGCAGATTCAACCCCCAGTTCTCTTATTCTCCCTTTTCAATATTATATCTTTTCTGAAACCCTAACCAGGACGAATAACTATGTGTGGGAATGCGTGGGAATGGTCCTGGAGTTTTTCTGTTTCGAAGACCCTCTTCCTTTATGTTGATTGCCCATTAGGAATACAATTTGCAACTCCTTTTCCCCTGGTGCTGTTGTTGTTGTTGCTCTCGTTGATCCTGGGCTTCCTTCGGTGTCGTGAGAAATTTTACCAAGGAACACCTGCCCTATATCGGTGTGTCCTGGTTTGCCCCAGTATTGGTGATTTTTTCTGATACTCTCGGGGATTTCTCGGGGCACTTGAATACGTTTCCGAAAATTTTGAGGCCAACGAAAAATTGTTTCCCACACTCGGTTGTTGGTCGTGTCGGACAGTTGCAGTTTTTGTAGGGGTTTGTTTCCTTCGGATGAGATGCACTCTTCTCATCCCGTCTCCTCTCTACCTGCTCCCGAACTGAACTCAAAACTTCCCCCAACTCCTGCTGAGCGTCGTATTTCAGGTTCTCCGCCCCGATTATCTCGGGTCTTTGAGGGCGAGGGTCTCTGGTTTACTTCTCTGTTTGTATTCCCTTCCCGTTCTGCGGTGCGTGTCTTCCCAAGGGGTCCGTTCGCGCCCTCTCTTTTCCTCGAGCCGCACAGGAAATGCACTTGGGCTATAAAAGCCGTCCGTTTGCCGGTTGGGAAATCATTCTGACATCGTCAGCCTTTCAAGCAACACACGCATCCAGCGCACTCACAAAATATACAAAACCAACCAAAAATGTGCCAACAAGTCGTTGTCGTCGCCACCACCACCACAAACAACAAGATGAAGACCAGCTACAGCATCAAGCAGGTCTTGAAGACGCTCTTCAAGAAGCAACAGAAGCAACGGGAGCAGAAGCCCCAGGGCTCGCTGGAATCCCTAGAATCCGTCGACAACCTGCGCAACGCCCAAGTCGAGGAGGCCTACTACGCCGAGATTGATGAGAATGCCGCCAACGAGAAGTTGGCTCAAATGGAAAACTCCATCGAGATCGAGGAGGAGGAGGAGGAGGACGTCTATGTCCCAGTTCGCTTCGCTCGCACCACCGCCGGCACCTTCTTCTGGACCACCAATCTTCAGCCAGTCGCCAGCGTTGAGCCCGCCATGTGCTACTCCATGCAGTTCCAGGATCGTTGGGCCCAGGCCTAGAAAACCATAGATCCCTCTTCAGGAACTTTAAGAACTCTACAAAACATTGTGATAGCAGCAGCGGCTTTAACTACAACTACAAATCTCGGCGATCCAGCGCTTCCATTAGTTACTAAGATATTGTGATAGAACAAGAGAAAAAGAGAGCTTTAAAACAAACGTACAAAATACAAAAAACAAGAAATATCAAACTAAATTTCATTCATCTTATTATTGGGCGAGGGGTTGCGGGTTTCAGCATAAAAAGAAAACATTATTATCGTTTCTGAGATTGTTATGATTCGTTTCGCATTCCATATGAATGAATCGCTTGTTGTCCTACACCAAATATTGTTCTCGAAGTCAACGTGCCAGATAAGAGCAACTACTACTTGCGGAGATGATATTTCGAGTTATTTACAGACTGTGATAAAAGATGGGAAAACACTTGAATTACTTCGGGGAAGTTTACTGAGTAAGAGTTGATTAAAGGTATGAGAAGAGTAAATAAGATGGATGTGTAAGAATTTTACATTGAAGATCATTGGGCATATAAGTATTGGTTTGGGATAAGTATAACTACATATAATGGAATTGGAAAACCTATAAAGGAATCTCCAGATTCCAGCATGCATAAAATATTCCAAGTCTACCCTTAACTGAAAAGTTAAGTGAATATATCTTTGTTAATACTTGAATTATATTTGAGGTGAGCAATTAAATAGTATTTTTTAATGATTAACATTTACGGATATTAAATTTGAAAGGTACTTTTTATTATTTGCTAATTTATCTAATTAAATAAAATCATTTTATAGTTCCCTCATATGTACTATAATAATTTGCATTGATATTCATTCTCATTTCAGGAAAATAAAAAATATTATGCAATTTTAGAAATTTTATCAATGTATTATCGGGTATTTAAAATATTATAAGCCACTTAACCTCTTTCCAATCTAATTCTAATGGAATCTGAGTAACTATGAAGTAATAAACTGGGGTACAATTAAAATACCCCTCTAACTGGGTCAGTAAAGACTCTGGCACATCCTGCAATAAACCAGCCCACAACTCCGCAAGAAAGTCAATTCTTTGGATAACTCTATCCCAAAATGGGCAACCTTGCGGCCAGCCTTGTCTTGTTTGTTGCCATTGTAGCCAGAAGGTGTGATGTGCCCGGCACTCCGGTGAGATGTGGCCAACAGCCAAGTTGGCCAACGGCCAAGTGTTATGGCTATCACCTTGGCTAAGGCCACCATCGCCACCTGTGTGCGACCAAATATGGATGTCGTGCGCATAACTTCACGGCAGCTCCTTGTCGTACAACTTATTTATGAGTCGGCGAGGGAGTGGAGAAAGGCTAAAAGGCGGTGGGGGAAACCCCAAGAGCCAAGAACCAAAGAACCGAGTGAAAGATCCCGAGAACCAAACACCAAAAACCACAATTAAAATGCAACATGTAGACGTCAACACCTCAAGACATCGAATCACATGCCAAGGCGTCTCGAGGCGGACGTTGAAATTGGGCATAAAAACAGTTGCCGCAAAAAGATAATCGCCATGGCTAGGGAATACAGGGAATCATCAAAATCCGACGCAGGTCCCTCACACGATACATTCCCACTCTTTCACACACTCTGTCCGTCTCTGTCTCTATCAATCTCAAACGCATTTCTCCTACACTAAAAATGCAAATTGATGTCGACAGCAGGGAAGCGGCAAGCGAAGGAGTTGGAAAAAAAGTTAAAGAAAATAACAACATGAATAACCAGAAAGATCGAGAACGATTTAAAAATATCCGAGACTTTAGATACTCTTTTCTTATGACTTTTAATTTGGGTCTATATAACTTAATTTCTATATTCGTTGATTTACAAATATTTACATAAAATTGGCTAGATAAACAATAATGATAATTACACAATGTTATTTATATTACTGATATTATTTTTAATTAAATATTAATATGATTATTATTAAATACGGTTTAACTATTTAGGGTCCCCTCAAGGATTTAATTAAAAGTAATAATAATTAAAATACCTTCAATAAACTATGTCTTTTTATCTCCACTAAGTAAAGCTATTAAAAATCCTAATATATTTATTCTGATTTTCCAAACCTTCCCTATATGTTATCATACCCTTCACCAAGAGAGCACTGAAGTTCTGGTAGCGCCGTGACGTAAATTAAGTAGCAATATAAGTTTCTGTTAAATTGCCTTTGACAGCACATAATTAATTTCGTATGCAAAGCGAGGCTTGTCTGCACGAAAGAATTGAAAATTGGAAGAAAGAACCCATAGCCATCGCGGAATGCCGTTGATAATGCTGATGACACTGTTCGTGGCGATGTTAGTGCGATGATAGCGATGAGTCGCAGTCCCAGGGGGTACGGAATCGTAGCCCCGATGGCTATCTTGGATGGGTTGTACCTCATTTGCATACCTGTGTGCACTGAGAGGCCGAACCGAAACAACCTGATCCTGGATCTGGGATTGAGAGTGGGAATGGGAATGGGTTGTGGTCCGTGGCGTTCGTAGTCTTCACAGTCTTCAGATGGGTTTAATGGACGCGTGTGTACCCAATTCTCGATGACGATGACCAGCGGAGCGGCCTTCGCGTGCGTGACGAGCATTCGCTTAGCGGTCATTGATTGGCCGGGCCAGGTTGGCTTGTTGGTCTGTTAACTTGTTGGTTTTGGCCAGGTCTATGGCTATGGAGGGCGCCGTCAGCAACAAGTGTGTGAACACCATTAAACGGTGATTAGGCCCGGCCACCACCACGCTCCCTTGGCCACCATCAACTCGCCGGCGAATGGGATTCCCCACCTCCTCCGTTCGTCATTTGGTGTGTGGCGCGTCGAGAGGCCTCAATTACCATTGTGCCCCATGGAGATCGACAGTTGCGATGAACTGTGCAACAATGTGGGCGGTCAGAATGTTGTAACCGAATTAGATCGGGGATCGAAAAGTGTGGAGATATCCACGATCATTTGTCAAAACGTCTGCAAGTGAAGGGAATGGGGGTTTTCTTTTCGGCATTGTGTTTTGAAAACTATTTTATAATGAGCACAGAAACGTGTGGTATCATTTCAACTTAATCTATGTACAACTATTACAACCAAATTAAAGCAATCAGTTCTAGAATAAACAATCAAAACATAAGTTATTTTGATAGCAATGACATACGTATTTTTAAAGAAATACTGCGAAGTTCCAGTTAAAGTCATCTCCTAAAAAAAAACTTACCTCAACTAAATTTCTGTAAACAATGTTATCAAAACCACAGACATTCAAAGTTTGCAAACAACAAATGATACTTCCCCGATATTATCAATATTTTCAGACAGAACCGCTGTTATATGCGATAAACAAGATAATAACAGGAACTTTGATGATGCTGTTTTCAAAACAAAATTTTATTTAGACCACAGACAAGCCAATTGAAAAATTGAAAGGGGAAAATGAAGTCGACGTTTTTATACCCTTATAGTTATTTTATGTGTAACTCCATTAAGAAAAATATTAAAATATTCTTTCGCTTTTTTAAATTAAATTTAAAATATTTCGATAAAGACAAGTTTTTTTTACATATTTGTATTATTTATATAGAAATATTAATGTACATGGATAAAGTTAATTATGGAAATAGTCTTCGACCCGAGTTACTTATTACTTTTTTTACTTTTCGGTGCGTTCCTCATGGGTAATGATGACTTCCACAGTCTTCATATTGGGCGTAAGGAAGTTCTCTAGGTTTTCGACACCATTACGAGGCAGGCGATCGAAAGGATACCCCATAGATTTGCGATCCGGATAGAGGCGATCGCGGAGTCCGCAATAGGAAGCAGCATTGTTGCAGCAACCCTCAAGAGACTGGTCAACCTGAAGGAGTTAAGAGGGGTTAATGGGTCGGAAACATTCCAAAAAGTCCTTTAAAAATACTTGCCTTATCTTCCTCATAGTTGGAAACCATGACAAACAGTTCGAACTTCAGACCCTCCGGACGACCCTTGGGCACCAGCATGTGACTGGGCCATCCACAGCCGCAGAAGTAATTCTCCAGATCCTCCGTAGATTTCTCACCTCCAGGATTCTTCTCCAGTTTGCGGAAAGTGCGTTCAAATGGAATGGTCACACTTGAATCCTTGGATTCCTGTCTAAACGTATTCTTCCCGGGTAGCATCTTAACCACAAACTTGTCCAGCTCCATCATCATTAGACGCTGATCTGCCAGAAACATGGTAGCATTACGGTCATCCAACTTGGGCGCCATGAAGATGCGAACATAACCCAATCTTGTGGCTTCACTGGAGTTTTCCACATCGATAGAGTAGATGAATGGATTGTGTTGCAGATGAGTGAATCGAGCGAAGACATTACCACGTGGCAGAAAGTCCACGCCACGGGACATATCCACATCCGACTCCTGCCAAAAAGTGGTCAACTTGTTGGTCTCTCCCTGGCTTTCCACATTGATTCCGATCACCCGGATGTCCGGAAAGATCAGGTCATCCTCTTTATAGGCGGGCAGAAGACGCTTGTGCTCCTGGAAAATGTTGTCCATAAACGAGTGCCATTTGTAGAAAACAGGATCGCGCATGGCGGTGGATGTGTCACCCATTACGCCGTGATCCTCCAAATGCTTGTTGGTCGGATCGTGGCAGTAGGCGATCAGCATGTGTCCCATGTTGTGCATGTCGCCGTACTGCAATTTTAGGTTATATTAAACATCCCATCCTATAAGCAGACATCTTACCAACGATGGGTTGGGTGACAAGGCAGAGGCTTCCATCATGTTGCCCAGGATGTCGATACCCTTTACTTCATCCAGGACAATCTGTTTGTGGTTCACCTAAAACAGTAGTTATAGGTATTATACTAATCTTTATTAAGAAAGAGGGCTGTCAAAACTCACATCCAAAACGTAGCCCTGGTGGATGGCATCGTAGATTCGCTCCCGCCAACGTTTCACATCGTCAATGGCCACTTTAGTCTGATTACCCGGACGATCGACATCCCTCAGTCGGGTGTCATCGAATCTCGGCGGATAGGCCCTGCTGGCCACCGAGGAGTCCATCTTGGGGAAGTAGCCCTCGTCTATGGGCTCATCCAAATCGATGATGGGCTGCACTCGGGCCAAGTGGTTGCTCAATCGCTCGGCATTATAGCGGGCGATAATCTGCTGGTGCATATAGTAGAATAACTCGCCCCGGCGATCCTTGTCCACGATCCGGGGGTCAGCTCCCTCGGAGATTTCGCCGGGATAGACCAGATGCCAGTGCCAGTGGTGCAGATTGATGCCCAGATCCTCACGAAAGTACCAGAGGCGGTGCTCCTGCTCGAGATCGGAGGCGGTGTAGTTGACGGGTATGATGACGGGATCGCGTTTGTTAGAAGCCACAAAGGATTGCTCGCGGAATGAGCGAAAAACCTGCGAGTCGATGAAGCGATCCGGAAAGGTCTGCGAAATGGTGGGCAAATCCAGAACCCGGGTATCCGGACGATGGAGCAGAGCCACCGACAGGGCATAGTTAAACATCACGGGATTCACCCGATCCCTGGCAAAAACAGCCACACTCTGCAGATCATCCACAGTGGGCAGTTTGGTGAAGATTCCGATGAGATGGCCCGCCATCTGGCGGTGGGATTTCAGGAACAGCGAGAACTGCTCGGAGTGACCCAGGGACATACAGTAATCCAGATCGGGCATGGACATCTCCTTGATATGAATGAGCCTTTTCATTTCATTTCCTTCCACATCTGAGTGCTCCTGCTGCATCTTCTTACAGCGTTCGGTCACAAAGGAATCGGGTACTTTGAACAAGGTGCCATCACCACCTTTCTCCATGAACACGGGCTCCGTGGGATGATGGAAAAGCAGGAGGATATCTTTCTTGTCTGCCATTTCTGGAATTACTAAGAAACTGACTGATGTATGAAAACTTCACAACTGGAAATATCAATCGAAGTGATCACCCGTTTTATATATAATTTTTAAAAGTACAAACCCTGCTCATGGCTTTTGAAATTAAAGCCACACCTATTTGAAGATATCTAAGGTATTTATTATTTTCCTCTTAGTATAACATTTAATCAGTATTTATACATAAGTATCCCAAAGGAATTGCTCAAATTCGTGATTAAATTAAGGCATGTCAATGATAAAATATTTTACCGGAAGAGTTGATGATTGGACAGCTTAAGAATATTTAAATATTAAGAAACTTTCAAGAGAGAGTTTACCCAGTTATAAATATCTAATGAAAATAAATACACCCTCTGCAAGGGTAAAAAACATAGTTAGTCACCCAAACAGTGCCGGTACTTTGTAGAACTCTGTAGGCCGCATAAACGAGTTTTTGTTTGGGTCTCTGATAAGAGGCGCGGTCTTATCAGCACGCTAGAAGTGATACGCTATCTACTAGTAGCTATAGAGAGTCATAAAAATATATAAAAATCAATGAAACTTCAGACAGTCACGGCAATTGAAATCGATAGCTACTACAGAGAGAACACTTTCGTTGGTAAAACCCCAAGAAAAATACAAAAATTCGTTGGTAAAAACCCAAGAAAAATACAAAAACTCGTTGGTAAAAACCCAAGAAAAAAAACAAAAATAGAACAACCTCAAAAAGATGAGCCAAACTCTAACAATTTGCTGCCTGGTTTTGGTGGCAACCGTTTACGGAAATACAGTGTCCACCAATGATACTGCGTGTCCCCAATTTTGTGCCGCCATCTACAATCCAGTTTGCGCAACTGATGGTCAGAACTTCAAGGAGTTCGCCAGTGCCTGCAATCTTTTGTCTGATAATTGTCGCCGCGAAAGGAACAGCCTGCAGGGTGAGTAGAAAAAGAAACCGATATTAGCTTGGACTTCGATCTTTAACTTCTATATATTCCCATAGCCTATGCCGCCACCGATGCCGCCTGGTGCAGCTCCGAGTTCGTCGAGAATCTGCAAGAGAAGCTGGGCAACTTCAAGATGGACGTCCAGGAGTGCTTCAAGCCCTGCTCGATGATCTACCAGCCGGTGTGCATCACCAACGGCAAGTATCGTGCCGAGTTGGCCAACTCCTGCCTGCTGGAGACCTTCAATTGCGCCCTGCAGGTCTCCGGCGCCCAACCCGCTGAGCTCTTCCGCCTTTTGCGCGAGCAGAAATGCTAGACGGAATAGGGATCGTAAAGTCGGAACAATACCACTCTTTTGTTCGAAATAGCCATGCTTTTGTTCCGAACGGAGAAATATAATCCAACGAATTTATGAGACACGAGTAAACGACTTGTTAATTTGGGTGTTCACAGTGGGTGGGTACAGAAAGTGAAAAGCATTTTTGGGCACGAGCAGTTGGTTCGATTTGACATGGTCGGCATTGCAGTTATTTGACTTAAGAGACATACGAAAATAGTGTTAATTACTGTCTAAGACTAGTTATGTTGTATTAAAAAATATGGTAGTCTTATATTTGGGTTCCAAATTTCTAAAAGTAATTTTTTATCCACATAAATAGTTTTTTTTTTTGTTTTAAATCTTAAACCCTTTAGATGAAAACTCAAAAAAATTTTTTATTTTTACTAAGCTTATTAACAATCAGCTGCTTAACCGCAAGGGTTTCCTGCTTTCAAATGTTAATGTTTTGTTCTTATTTCCCGAACTGGGGATAATCACATTTAACCGCAAACCTTATCAGCTACCTACTCCAGTGTTGAAAACAGTTCTTCTGATAACTGTTGTTTCTTACATCCAAAATATAAATATATAAATATTCATGCAGTCTCAATGCTCTCAGTAAAATTCCTTCAGCTTCCGTTCGGGGTTCCTTTTTTTCTCAAGCAAAGGAGTCTAAGCTTAATAAGTCCCATCTCCATTCACAACCCATTGACTTGAGCGATTAATGGAGGGCATTAACACAGGATACAAGTGTTCAGGTTAACCTTTTGCAATCACCCTATATTCTTTTACGTATGGTCTGGTAGCATCGATGTGACATTCACTGCAAGATGATACCAGTTTGCACATCTCCCCTTTCCTTTCATCTTCCTTTTATCGGTAGATACTTTACTCCCAACCCGTCTTTGCAGACCGCTCATCTGTCAGGCCTCATTAGGTTCCACTCATAACATTGCTTCCGTTATCCTTTGCTCTGATCTTCGTTCTTCCGTTATGTCAGTACTCTAAAAGATCGGGTTCTTCTCTCAGATCCCCAATGATGATAATACAGAAGAGGTGTCTTGATCAATGGTTTGTTGATGAAGATGATGAATCAGAATAATCTTTCGTTTCACTTATACCGTAATCAAGATCTATCTACATATAAGTGATTTCTATAGTTCTGGAAACTGAAGATAAACATACTTGTATTTTATATCAAAAAAATAAAACTCAAATATCTTTAATCTCATATGCTGTTTATACCCGAATGATGTTTCATAATATCGTTATTATCCATTAGGTAAAAGGTTCCAGTTGTAAATTGCATTACCAACGGAAGCATAAAAATTTCCCATAAAATTGGAACCCTAAAACATAATGGTTTTCCTTGTCAGGTTCGTTTTCCCCACAGAGAACACCAATCAAATAATAAATCGTTTCCTTTTCTTGTTCTTCCATTTGTATGCTACAAATTGAGTGTTTATATTTTATTTTATATGCAAATTAGTATCACATTAACAACGTAAATATTGCGCAAGGGGAATAAATAAATGAAAATTACAATAATTAGGGGTATGACCCCCGGTTGAGCTTGAGATCTATTAAGTGATGGGATGAGGTGCATTTGTGGGTGGTGGTTTACAAACTAACAGAGGGTTCCGGGCAGCTGACTGAAGCTCTGGCAGAGCAAAGCGTGCAGGAGATCATCGTCCACCCGATCCTGGGTGTTGGCCCAGAAGAAGGTGCCATTATCGGTGCTGATGTACTGGAGGGGCAACTGCAGATCCCAGAGATTGCTGGGCAACTGTGTTGCATTCGTAGAGTTGCTGGCGGAGATGTTGCTGCTGTTGATGTTGATGTTGCTGCTGCTGCTGCTGCTGTGATGTCTGTGCTGGCAGTTCCTTCCATGCTGACAGTTGCCGCAGCTCTGGGCGCTGACCTTGTCCACATAAACGCTGCTAATCAGGGTGGGCGTGTTGGGCGGCTGGGTGGGGGATACCAACTCCTCCTCCACTTCCTCCCTTGGAACTTCCCTCAGTTCCAAGCCGTACTTGTGTGGAGATTCCTCTAGCGAAGTCTTAGCCTCTTCTTCGATGACCAACTGCTGCTGTGTGTTGTTGAGATCCACGTTGTTGGGATGGGCCAAGGTCAGCTGGGTGGGGCGACCTTTGCCGCCCACTTTCAGCAGGCGACGCAGTGGCAGCCAAACGTTGCGCATGCGCCGTGTGGTCTTCTGACTACCGGCTGTGGCCGCTGTCAGGGCGGGAGTGTTGCCCGATGTCATGTTTTTCGTATCCAGATACATGTTGTTGGCGGAGCTTTTTCCTGTGTTGTTTTTGTATAAAATTATATTCTTTTTCGGACTCGCTGCTGCGTGTGCGCACCTCGCGAGAGTTGGTCGTTTACTGATGCTGCTGCGCCGGCGTCGCTCATATTTATATATGAGGCCAACTTGCTGCGCTGCCGATGGTTAGTCAAGAGTGAAATCGTACGCCGGCTGATCTCACGAGCGGCTATAGCCCAAGCACCGTACGAAATTTGAGTGCACTCTCACACACAGCAGAAAACCCAGGGTGAGAGGTGAACCCAGTGGTTGAGGAGGAGGAGGAGGAGGAGGGGTGTACACCGGAGTAAAGGCCTTTTTATGTGCGCGTATTTCCCAAATAAATTCCAACAGGAATCCACAAGCTCCAGTCTTCTGTGTGTGTACTTTTCCCATGCACGTACAATCGACAAGGGCCGCTTGATGAGTTTTGGCTGCAGGTAGATGAAGACGACGCTGCCGCACAGTGGGCTCACTGGGTTAATAAATTGTTATCAAATTGAAATCATATTATATTCGAGTTCTTAAGAAATTTTAGGCACCCATAAAAAAATTTAAGTTACCAATAAGAAGAGAAGAAAATATTTTCAGTACTACTTATAGATTCATATATTTAGAATACGTCGAATAATGGTGATTGATGGTGATTGTAAAAAAAAATTCTTAACAAAATTTAAAAAATATTAAGTCGTATTTAATGTATCTTAATGCATTTCGAGTACTGTATAGTAAAGAAAAATCTGACCAAGTAACGAAAAAAAACTTTGTTCTAAAGTCTAATAAAGAATGAAGAATTTTTCTAAAATGTAGGATTGATTTTTTTTTATAAAATAATTTAAACTTTTATCGATTGAACTCAAAATTTGTACGTATATTCGGTTTCTTGTCTCCTAATGTATTTTCTGACAATAAGGATCTATGTGGATTCGATATTAAAGTATTGACATTTTTCTTTCTGCAGATAGTAATCCCAGAACCACTGTGCGCATCGCCTGTTCGTCATTTATGCACGACTGACTTTGTTTTCACATTCACACGGTACCCAGAGCCCGGAGCCCAGTAGTACATGGGTTGTTGTCCGGTCTTCAGGCTTCAGGGTTCGTTGTTCGGGGTTCGGGATGTGAACGGTGGTGGCGGAGGAGGAGGAGGGGTTGGGTTAGGGCTCGCCACAGTGCCGTAGTCGAAGGGGCCCGAATAGCACCTGTTCGTGTTGTTCTCCTTCTGCGAGCGTGGGACTAAGACGCTGCGCATTTCCGTCCTGGGGAAACTGAACTCGACTGGCAATCGAAATAAGGCGAAGGCAAAAGGCGCAGGCGTCTCTTCGAGTGTGGGAAAGGGCTTATAAGAATTTCACTTGGTTTTTTCGGCTCTTTTCGGGGCATTATTATTGTTTTTTTTGTTGCTGCTGACGACGCTGTTATTTCTGTTTCCTTTCGATGTGATTTTTGTTTCGGTTTTGCGGCACTGAGCCGAGCGAGCAGCTGTTATTGCTACTTGTTGGCCTGTTTGTTGTCATTTATAATCAAGGCTCGCAGCGACCGGCGCTGATAAGTTCATTTTAAGAGAGGAAAAAGGCACTAGTCGCAACGAGGGGATTATGACATGTTGTGGTTCACACGCTCTGGTAACTGGGAACCGAGAAACGGGATGGCATGGGATGGGAAGGGTATATGGGATACATAAGTAGGGGTATGGCTGCATGGGCATGGGGGATCTAATGAGGCCGTGACCTCATTCAGGCAGCAAGTCCTTGCCGGATTGCAGGTTCCCACACTGCCGAACAATCGCAGTTAGCTGCCATAACTAGTTAGGCCAGCTCTCAGCTACGAATCGGGTTTTCTCAGCTTTGTAGTTTTTTATTTCATATACCTACCTATTTTTTATTTGTGGCCGAAACTCGTGCCAATCGCGTGTGCACCGCACGCTTGCGCACCAAAGATCTCTCGACTTGCGCGACTCGACTTGACTCTCTTGCCTTTGGCCGCTATTAATCTTGGCTGAAACACCACTGCCACTACCACCTCCTCATCCTCCGCCAAAGCCCCCTCACTTTTGCCCCCAATCAGCGTCTAGGCTTTGAACTGCACGTTTGCCAAATTGAAAGCGACTGACTTGGCAACACGGACACCGGCTGAGACTGCGACTTCCAAGCCAACTCCGACGGCGATTGCGATTGCAGCTCCAACAGAGGCCGACTTGTGCCTGGGCTTGTGCCTTTCAGAGACGAAGTCTGGGAGTCGTTTGGCGATTTGTACCCTTTCTTATAAATGGGGTCCTTGGGTTACAGGATGTGTCTTATATGAAAAATTCCAAAGATAATTACTTACCAATAATTTGAAGGATATTACCATTTTAGAATTAAATTAATATTATTTTAAATTATGCACTTATTATCATAACAAATATTTTTACCTGAGTAATATTCTTATAGTTTTATTAAATCAATACCTTCTGATAGTGGGCACAAAAAATTCAAAAAAAAAATATTACATTAAGTAAATATAATTATATTATCTTTAAAATTAAAGTAAATTTTAACTTCTTAAGAACTAGCTTCTAAATTGTTATATTCTTATTTAAATATTAGTTTTCTTCCTTCGAGAGCATTAGCAATTCGCTGCTCAGTGACCCCTCAGCTCTGTCTTTACCCATCAGCAACTATTTGGCTTTTAAGCTTTTGGTTCACACGACCGGCGATAGCAACAAGTTTTTGTGCAAAACTATATACTATATATACATACATATTTACACATCGGCAGACACACGGACGGGACGGTCATATATGACAAGCAATTAGTGTGCATTGAGGTTAGTCGAAAATGGCTTTGCGGTCTTTCTGTCTGCGTGATTATTTTGCATATTCGCATTACTCATACGCCACGTGTGCCGGCCAAGTTGAAAGTTGAGTTGAGCTGAGGCATCTTGAAAGGCGAACCGTCGAAATGCCTTGAGAGGCTTAATTGTTATGGCTCCAGCTTCAGTCAGCAGAAAGCCAAGCCAAGCTAAGCCAATTCAAGCCAAACGGCTAACGGAAGTCATGGCCAGAAGACAAACAAACAGAGCGATTCTGCAGCATCATGGGAAATGCTTAGCCAGGCAAAAAGCTTGGCCACAAAAAATACAAAATACGAGAGAAAAAAAATAACTCCGAGGCGTCCAACCACAAGTGTCATATTGCTGCCATGGTGATAAAGCCAGCTGCGAATAAAAGGGGCATAAAAAAGGCCGGGGCAACATTTTATACACTCTGTGCGCTGACCAGTAGCCCTGAGATCAGCGAATTAAAAAAATAATATATATGTGGAGGACGGACGAAAAACGAATCTTAGAACGACAACCGGATGTTAAAGTTTACGAGGAAAGGCGACAAATGCCGAAGGGTTGGCAATCATCGGACTATGCAAAAACAGCTTTTCGTTTTTCCACTTTTTTTGGAACCCCCAATGCGCCGAGATAGCGAAACTGTTACACTTAATCGATACGCTTCAACGAAAAGTCAACCCAAAGCCAAAGCCATCATAGTGGTTGTACACTGGGAGAAACTATGAGCAAGATCAGTTAGGTTTTTTGAATTTTAATATATTTTAAATTAGAGTAACTTAAATAATAATTATATTAAATGTTTCTCAAAATATTTGAATGAATTGAAATAATTTAAATTAAATAGAAATTCATTTAAAATACAGAACCCATAACAGTTCTTTTAATATATAATATATAATATTATTTGAAGAGATAAATTTTTTACTGTGCTAACAAGGATCCCGTTTTTTCTTTATTATATTTTCTCTTATATAAAATAATTGATATTCATATTTTAAACTAATATTTTTATTGATTAAAAATCAATTTACATTCAAAATGCATTTTTCAAACCCTTAAATGTAGTAAGGATCACCCCAAAAATATCATCCAAATTTTTCACCGTGCATTTGTCGCAGTCATCATCATCAGCCAAGCATGCGACATAATTGCGCGAGTTAAGCCAGCCCCTCCCCCTTGAAGCCGCTTCCCCCCCTTTGCTAGTTCGCCCACTGCCCCCCATCGGCGGCTGACAGTCAACCCGCTTGAAATCAACCAGCAGCAAGAGAAACAACAGCAACAACATTTCAGCAATCCATCGGATCGCATCACAATCCAGCCATCCGTCCAACGTGTGGGAAACACACGACAAATCTGTTTCCCACGGTCTCGTAAAGTAGGCACACCGCACTCACACATTTGTGCAGCCATGGGACCCACAATTACCACCACATAGGCATCTATATAGTCGGTAGTCGTAGTAGTAGGCTCCCTCGTGTCTCATTCTCGTTTTGTTGGTGTGAGCGGCACAGAGCAGCGGACTTCGACAGCGAATGGGAGCCGAGCACTGTCATCATTGACAATAAGTATGACATGGGGAGGTTACAGGGGGGCCTTTTGGGGGGGAGAGAGTCGCTGAGAATGAGATCCAATCCAATCCGAAAGCCGACTGCTCAGTTTCCCCCTGGCCATGCCATACCATGCCATGCAATCAATTGAAGACGACGCGCGCCAGAGCACCAAACCCACAGATACAGATACATTTGTAGCTGCGGCCGGGCACGCTCTCCTTCGCTCCCATTGCAGGCACCTTGGTTTGAAGTTGATGATTTTCATTTAACAATATCAGTTTTTTTGGATCATAATAGTATAGCTTTCGATGGGACTAGAATCTCTGTTTATTTAGCATATTTTTCGGAGTTCCCAGGACATCGACAAAATGTCTTAAAAATAGTATGATATTATTAAACCATTTTCCAATTACCTTTATAAACATAGAAAATACCATGCTTATACTTAAATTTAAAGACAGTTTACCAGTAAACTTTTACGAAACCTCATTCGTCATTTACAAACATCCTTTTGGCTTTTCAATTTGTATAGCATACTTTTTGGAGTTCATTAAAAATTTCAAATCAACTGAAATTTATATATTTATAAACTTTAAATTTTTTAGAAAAAAACAATAACTGAAAAATAATTAGTTACGAATAAATTAATTTTTGGAGAATGATTATAAATTTTTTAGTTATGTATAGGCTACGTATAGTTAGGTACTTTGCTCATTTGCTTGTCATATGCATTTAAAATATAACTAAATAATATGATCTTAAAGGTGAAAAAATGCAAATTGTTTATTTAATGTAAAAGGTTTTTTAAATTTTAAAATATCCGAAAATTATATTTGTTGATACTTTGCTTGTGGAACTGAAATTCTTCAGAAATAGAGTGTCTGCAGGAGGTACATATTCGTTCCTTCGTTCAATTATCTCCCAACAACAGTGCCCCCAAGAAGATATTAGTGGATATCATTATTCGAATAAAACAGAATGGCATTGATAGTAAAATAAAGTAACACATTTTTGGTATCCCCAATTGATCAAATCATATATTTCGATCTTGTGGACCCACTGTGCCCCTGCAGACGGTCCAACCCCCATCGATGGTCTACAGTAGCCTCTCTTTGTGCCGCTGCCGAGCGCCGAGCTACCGATCCGCGACCGAAAAGAGCCGAAGTGGAACTCGATCTTGGGCCCGAGTGCCATGGGAGCGTGTGTGTGAGTGATCATGCGGGAGCTTTGTGGCTGGGAGAGCACGGTCCCCGGTCTCCGGGAGAGCCCGTCGAGTCATATAAAAGTAGGGCTGGGAACTAGTTTGGCACTCATTTCGTAAAAGTGCCGCCAGTCGAACGCACCGCAATCGGTGGAAAGCGCAACGCACGCGCAACTCTCGTAAAAATCAAAGAACTAAATCAAACCAACCAAAATCCCAAGTGATAATGTGCAGTTGAAAGTCTTAATCAAGAAGAACAATCCTTAAAACACACACTCATAAAGAACACCCAACCATGGTCATGGAGATGTCCAAAACCTATCAGTACCGCAAGGTGATGAAGCCGCTGCTGGAGCGCAAGCGCCGTGCCAGGATCAACAAGTGTTTGGACGATCTCAAGGATCTGATGGTGGAGTGCCTGCAGCAGGAGGGCGAGCATGTGACCAGGCTGGAGAAGGCGGATATCCTGGAGCTCACCGTGGATCACATGAGGAAGCTGAAGCAGCGCGGTGGCCTTTCCCTGCAGGGGGTGGTCTCCGGCAATAGCCCACCCACCTCTACCAGCACCGCCCACGTGGAGTCCTTTCGCTCGGGCTACGTGCATGCTGCCGATCAGATTACACAGGTCCTGCTGCAGACCCAGCAAACCGATGAGATTGGCCGCAAGATAATGAAGTTCCTATCGACGCGACTAATTGAGCTGCAGACGCAGTTGATCCAGCAGCAGCAGCAACAGCAGCAACAGCAACAAATACCACAGTCATCAGGACATTTGGGATTCCCATTACTAGGAGGCTATGGACCGGCGGCCGCCGCTGCCGCCATGAGTTACAGCTCCTTCCTGACCAGCAAGGACGAACTGATCGATGTGACATCCGTCGATGGCAACGCGTTATCCGAGACGGCGTCAGTCAGCTCGCAGGAGTCCGGCGCCTCGGAGCCCGTCTGGAGGCCCTGGTAATTGGGTCTACGCCTGCCCAAATCTAGATCTTATCCTTAACATTATAATCGCAAACCCAAAAATAACTGCAACAAGATCCGTTGTCTTCCAAAGTAAATCATAACAACCTGAGTTAATTGAGGTCGATTTCTTCTAATCGATTTCTAAATGGTTTTGAAATACTTTTAGGTTTAGTTCCGATAATGGTAATTTGTAAATTGTTTGTTTAATTTCAAACTGTGATATAACTAAAGTACGATGATCAATCAATCAGTGAATCAAGTTAGATATTCGAGTGCGCTATTTTCCTACTGCAAGACGCTTCCTAAGTTCATTAGTTCGTTGCGCCCTCTTCATTGTTTAGATACCTAATGTAAGCTTTAAATAATTTATAAATGTTAATTTATGGTTAGTTGAGAACGAGAAATCAAAAAATAGACTACCCAAATAAAATATATCAATAAAATTGTAAAAGTATTCAATTATGTTGTTTATTGGTGGGAATGGGGATTTTCTATATATTTCAGAGTTTCAGAAGGATACAAAATTTGCGAAAATACGAAATTTACGAAATATTTTTTGGTAAAAAGGATAATAAAAAATCTGAAAGGAATTTTGGCTTTTATAACTTTTAGTTTCAATCAATTTGAACAATAAGTTATTTTTTTAGTAAAAATTTTTACAAAAAAAAATATTTTAAAATTTGACATTTTTTTTGGTACTTAAAAATTGATTAATTGCTTAACAAAATATTTTAAAATCTTTTTAACTTTCTTTACTAAATATTGGTTGTTATTTATAGACATATATAAAGTAAAACTAATTCATAAATTACGCAATATCCCAGCAAACGCGTTTATTTATGGCCCAAGTATCACCCATTTTGTTGAGTGCCCCAATAAATTACCTTTAATTGGCTTGAAGATGCAGCACCCTCAATGTATGCAACACATTTGCGACTCGGCTCTGATTCATTCACGTTTCATATAAGCAGATCATCTAATTGGACCCTGTTCTTCCACCGATCTGATCGGGCAATCAACAGATCCTCTACCTGCCCGAACTGAAAACTGGTTGGAACTGCAGCCGAAAATCAACAGGCCAAACAAACCACACAAGCAACCCCCGACTATCCTATCTTCACTACCTGCTGGCAGGTAAATTGATCAACAATAAGACCAAAAAAAGGTTCAGGATCGAATCGGATTAGGGTCCGCTCGTTTTTCAAATGAGTCATGCCAATTAACAAAGGATTTCGCTTCCTATTTATTTTCTGTGTTGATTTGTAAACGGAAAATTGTCGGAACAAAAGAGGGTCAAAAAGGAATTTCAATTCCTATTCAATTTTTTTTTTTGAGGAAAAACAATGTTTGGTAAAGATAACCAATTTGAGGCAAACCCATTTCCTTATAAAATGTTTTAAAAATGATTGAATAAAAAAGCATAGAAGTTTCTTTTAAATTGTAAATATATTTTGATTTGTTTTTTTTTGTTTTTGTTAATGTTAAGTAAAATGTATCACAATTTTTGTAAAGCTGAGGTGATCGGCTTGCGAGTTAATTTTTGTGGAATGTGGTCAAAAATTAACGGAAGACGTTGATTAAAGCTGGAGATCCAATGGAAGACTTGGTTGCTGGACGTTGTAGGATGCAGGATGCTGATCTTTAGGCCTGAACCCAACGATCCTGGGGGATGGCGATCTCGTTGGCGGTGCTGCAGTAGAGGGGCTCGATCAGGTCATTATCGGCTGGCAGATCGGAGACGGCGGTCCAGAAGAAGGTGCCGTGGGCGGTGCGGACGAAGTGAACGGGAACGGTGGGCAGTTGCTCCAGATCGTAGTCCTCCATGTCGCAGGACTGGGAGAGACGCTCGTTGGCCTCGTTCTCGCAGGATTCGAGGGAGGCGCAGATGGAAGCGGACTCCAGATCAGCATTGCGGCTGTTCTCCATGGATTCCAGGGACTCCAGGGAGTTGGCCTTGAGGGTGTTCTTGAGGTTCTGCTCCTCCTCTTCGGCGCGCTGCTTGAAGATCTTCTGGAGGAGTTTCTTGACGCTGTAGGACAGCTTCTTGTTCGACTTGATGGTCATGGTGTTGGTGTTGCTCTTGTTCTGGCACATGATGTTGTGTAGTGGAGATGTTTACTGTACGAAGCGTTGAGCTCGAATGATGTCTGATCCTCGGATCCTCGGCCTTTTATACCCGACAGGACGGCAGGAGAAACCCAAACCCCGAGCAGGTCACAAAACACCGAGTGTGGGAAACTACAAGGATACGTGTCCCGAAAAATCCTATAGACAGTGAATATACAGGCGAGGCAACAACAAAAACGGCAGGTGTGTTTTTTCGAAAAGGGACTGCATCGGCATTAACCTGCATGCGTTGAAGTGTGACGGCATGTGGTGTCGTTTCACTCGCACCTGTTGAAGGTATGGGGCATTTTATCCTGCTGCAGGATCGTGAGAAACGAGACTTTCTACCAGTTCCCACAGTCTCGCTTCGAAAGGATCGGATCCTTTTTGAAAAGGAGTCTCGTTTTTATTTTTTTTCCCATTTTCTGCCGATCACTTTTGGTTTTTATGTGCACTTATCTTATTATCTTATAGGAGTGCGAGCGGGACGGGGCGATGATGGGGAGCCGGGGGCGGGGAAATCCCTTTTCCATTTCTCGAACACGTGTGCAGCTCGAGAACGTGGGAGAATATTTTCAATTTTCAACGCTCGAACGGAGGCGAACAATTAAGTGCCCGAAAACCAAAAGAGATCTCTGCATAGCTCAATAGGCAAACAATCCAGAGAATTTTTCGGGAGGAGTAGGGGGGTACAGATCCCAGATGAGGGATCCTAAATGCGCTGTAATTTGAAATTTATCAAATTGTATGTGGAGGCGAGGCGTTGCCCAAAAAATAAGGGAGATGGGGATGGAGGACAAGGATCGTCGACGTCGAAGGAGTTGCTTTTAATTTCTGTTGCTGATGGCACACAATTAGCAGGGGACCGATTCTTATTATGATGGGTCTGGTATGGGTAAAAAAAGCAGGACCACGAGGACATCGCTGGAGGAGCACACGCACAGCGAGCGCCTGTCCTTTTTTTGTGCGGTTCCTTCTCGTTTTTTGTTTTTTTTTTGTGGATCTTTGATGGCGCGTGAGGCGCTGAAGCCAAGGTTTCCCAGGATTTCTTTCTCAGCTCCCTTTTGGATATCTCTCTGGTGTACTTAATGGCTGATTGTCCCTTGACTTAACCATAAATATTTGGAACCCGGTGTGAGTTGGGACAAATTAAGCAGGGATCCTCGGTGAGAAGTTGTAGGCTGGCGTTAACAGTTCGTCCTGGATCTCAGGATCTATTGAACTGCTGCGGAGGTGATGATGATTATATGGTTGGCTTTGTTGGATCAGTGGGTGTGGTAACAGATCGATGAGTTCAAGTGAAAGGATGGGATAATTGGTTTTATTTGGGGATACATTTTTGATCATTTATTTCCAGTAAAAATTAGAGCACCAAAAAATACTTGCATTTTATCACGATTTATTGTAAGGAACACAAGGGTCTTAATTAATCAAGAAATAGGGTCTTTTAAATATATTTATTTTCAATATGGAAGAACAACTTCTTTAAGCAGAACACTAAAACATTTTTTCTAAAAAATGAACTGAGTCTACATTTTTTAAAATATACCTTTTGATAAGGATTTTTACTGACCCTAAAATTAAAATAAGAATAATTATAAAAAACATAAAAATTAAAAAAAGAAGTGTATGTCTGCTATTTGAAAATATGTAAAATCTTAATTCAAGGTTGATTACCCAAGTATTAAATATTTCAATATTTAAAGGCGAGTGCTTATAAGTTATCACACGAAAAATATATATCCCTTCATATTATATCTACATTTCTTTTACAAATATATGTTTTGAAGACTTTATTATAGTTCTTCTACCCAATTCCCTATTAAGTCATTTGAAAAACACAATATGCTAACAAAACCAATATAAAACCTCACAAAATTTTTGGGATTAAGAGCTAAAGTCCCTCCTCTTATTAGACTACAAAGTATCTTTGATAGAGAGGTAGAATATTTCTATAAAATTCCCTGTGTTTTATCGCAACAAGAGCTGCCTTCAATCTATTCAATATCCTTTGCTGGATCAACAGTCCCAAATTATTGAATTACTTCTTGGAAACTGACCTTTATAGCCTTGGATTTGGATTCTCGTCCAGTTCCACGTATCTTTTTTGGTTGACTCATGCTACCGCATTATTTTCGGCCTTATTATGCACGGATTGTGTCGATCTAATTGTGTTTTTGGTCCTTTATTTTTTTTTTTTTGGTTGACTCATTGCCCCCAGTTTTCCTTTTTTCGTTCGCTGTGTTTTTTCTGGATTTTATTGTGTGCCCACGTGTGCAGGGCCAAAACAAATAAAAATAGTTAACCATTTGGATGGGAAACCAAAGCCCCGCTGGGGGTCTTAAAAATCTTGGCTGCCCCTGCAGTGGTTTTTTTCTGGGTTTTAGCTGACTACTGTGGTGCCTTCTTTTTCTCCTTCACTTTTTCTATCTTCCAGGGAAATCTTTGGACGAACACGTGCACTGATTTCTTATCGCAGCCCGATCATTTAAGGTTCCAAAACTGTAGATTAGCCCGACGCACACAAAAGAGTGTATGGGAGAGGAGAGGAGAGGAGAGGAGAGAAGTGAAAAAATAAAAATAAAATAAAATCAACCTGACCCTGGCAGTCCATTGTTCACCGGGCCAAGTGTTCAAATGCAAACGGGGGGGTGGGAAGTGATCGTGTTTGTACACGTGACGACCTCGTTTCGCTCGCAGCAGGGTGTTACAGTCGAAACTGCGACCCCGTCACGTCCCTCGATCCATCCACCTATATCTATCTAACTAACCATCCACCTAAAAACCCATATATACCATACCATACCATACCTCTAATGCGGCAACGTGAGCAACTTGCAAACGTGAAAATTTCACACATGTGCGTTCTCTCGATTGTCAGCGGGAAAAGCCCACCGATCATTGAGGTCTTTCCTCCCATCCGCAGGTCCTGTTACACCGGACAGGATAGTGCCGGTCAGGACCTTCCACACCCACCGGCGGACCGGAGGATGTGCTAACTGCCCGAATCTGTTACGGTATTTCCGTTTACATTTTCCGTGGTCAACAGCGTGAACATCAAACGAGGCGTGCGGAAAATTCCGTTGAACGTAAGACGATCTGCACTTGAGCTATAAGGATGGGATGAGCTATATCCCTAGTCAGTTCCATGTGTACAACAGTTAGCATAACAATAACAAGGAATATCTTTCGGTAAATAGTTTATTTTAGGCAACAGTAACAATACGAATTTTTGATGACCTATAAAGCAATGAGAGTGATTTTTTATTCTGTAAATCCAATCTTTAAATACTAAAATATTTTCAAATAATAACAAATTTTAATTTTTAATTTTAATAAATAAATTGTGTAATAGACTTGATTTTAATGGGCATTTTTTTAATCTTTAAAATAAATTAGAACAATTTTAAATCTCTTTTTAAGACATTGTTTTTGGGGTTCCAAAATTCCCCCATATCTCCAAGTCACTAGGGAATACTAATATTTGATCAAGGCTAGGATAGGAAGTCAAATTTTTAGACGCTAGACTAGAGGGTACTACCCGTATTTAAATCTGAATATGATATGGTGGACCTACGTGGCGGTTTCTTTGGTTTTGTAATGATAAAATAACACAGACAGCGCAACACATGTGGGGTCCTTTGGATTATCGGATTACACAGGGACATTGCACTTGACACGAGACAGCGCGACATGTCGTTTATATAGTCGGTTTTATTTTTTAGTTTACAAATTAGTATGTGCGATGGTGTGTCTGCGCCATATACAATACCATATATGCGGGAGGCGAGTTCCAGGAAAGTCCATGGCCATTGTCATTGTTGGTTTAGGATATCACATCGGATCCTCGAGGAGTCCCGTTTTAGTTCGATCCCCGCCCATCACTCAGCACGCACGTGCAGTGCACAAAAGGGGTCGTAATTGACGGTTAACTCGATGGTGCCCGGAACCTCCCCCGGCTGGCAAAAGAAACAAAAAAAAAACCATAACGATATGTGAGCCCTGTCCAGGGGTTCGAGGGGCATTCAATATGCAGATTCGATAACACCCAGCAACACGTGCAACACCACAGTGGTGTTAAGCTGTTGATCGAGGCGTAGACAGGTCTCAGTATCTCTCTTCTCTTAGCTGTCTGGCCCTTGGGGGCGTTGCTTGGCCAGGGGTTTGTCTGGGTTTACAACTCGAGGACCTCCTACTTGGACCCGGGGGAGTTTAACTCGCCGCCGAGGAGGTCGCTCCCAGCTGGGGTGTCACGCACACATCTTGTTTAGATCGCTCATCAGGTGGGGGAGGGATGGCCTAATGTGTGTTTCTTACACATAAACTGTGGAATTATTCTAATGAATTGATCTATTCAACAAGAAGTAAATAATCTTCAAGTTCCACCACAGCAGAGGATTTACGACTAACAATAATACTATATCTTTGAATTTGTTCACTTAAAAGGCACATAATAATATCTGAAAGGATTTTTTAAAAATAGTGTAGGCTGAGACTGTACTTTAAAATCGTACATATAAAAAAGAAAACAAATCTCAAAATCTCTGACAAATGACCCAATTACTTAAAATAAAATTGGTTTGTTGAGAACCTAAAATTATCCAAATGACTTTAACAATAAATTAATTGTTGAAATTGTTGAAAACTAATTGTTGAAAACTAATTGTTTGAAGTAAGGTTTAGATCATAATGTTCTGTTAACTAAAAAGTATATGATTACATATGTTCAATACCAATATTTTTATTGGATTAGAATTTTATTTATGGTTAGCAAAGATTTCTAAAAGCGGAAGAAGTCCAAAAACAACTATGAAGATCATAGGTTATTCCACAAAACGCTGTAACTTTGAAATATTTTGTTGTAATACCAAATAAATAGACCAAATTTTTTAGTTTTTTTAATTTTTTTATTTTATAACTATTAAAGCTGTTGTGTTGTTTTCTTAAATTCTAAATCTTATTCAACTAGTAAAGCTTGAGTTGGGCTTATGATCTAGGTAAAGCTGTTATCACAGTGTTAACGATTCAATTGGAAGACATGATTCGTTGATAGCAGGATTTGCTAATGGAAGACAGGATTCGATGTCGATGATGATTTGCTAATGATGTTTTAGCAGTTGGAAGACAGGATACGATGTCGATGATGATTTGCTAATGATGATTTAGCAGTTGGAAGACGGGATTCGATGTCGATGCTGAAGAATTACCAAGGGCGCCACATGGTTTCTTGGGCTGGCTTGGGGCTGGCCTGGGATTCGGAGTCCTCGGCATCGCTGTGATAGCCCGAAGAGGCGGGGCTGAGTGGGCGTGGAGCTGAGGCAGTGGATTGAACTGAAGACTGGACCTGATCGGCCTGCAGCATGCGCTGGAACTCGACTCCCAGGTGTGTCATCACCGTCTTGCCAACGTCCACACTCATCGCCGGGGTGCAGGCCATCACTCGGGAGATCTCGCTGACGGCGTTCATGTAGCCGTTCTTGAAGCTATCCATGGGCAGTGGGGAGACGGGCGCCTGCTGCTTGACGACCTGTTTGCGCATGAAGACAAGTGCCGCCTCCAGCATCTCGGCCTTGTCCATGCGCAGGATGGAATCGTCGCCCTGGAACTCGGCCACCAGTGTTTTCAGTGTATCCAGGCACTTGTTCATGCGGGCACGTCGCTGGCGCTCCAGCAGCGGCTTCTTCACCTTCAGATAGTGCTGGGTTTTCGACACGAAAGCGGTGGAGTTGTTGTTGTTGGTCTGCGGAGCCATTTTGTCGTATATTTTGTGGAAGTTATAGTTTTGTAAAAGAGAGAGGAGCTGTGTATTGCTTGCAGGATGCTGCTCGAATGATGCTGGATTCCTCGACTGCACAGGTTTTTATACCGCCGATGAGAATCACGAGAAGGTCCTGGCTGGAGGACCTGCTACCTGCGAACCCTGCAGCCGTAGAGATCTGGAAATCTTATTGCTGTGCGCTGTGCGTGCGTGGGAAAGGAAACCGAATTCGAAATCGTTGTTGTGTTAAAAGAATAAGAGTTTCCTTGGCTCCCTTTTGTGTGTTTTATTCCCTTCAATTGTCTAGCCATCAAGGAGTGTGGGTCCTCCTCATCCTGGCGACGCTTTTGTAACTGCAATTAAACCGTAAAATGCTGGCCAAGACGTGGGAACGTGGTACACGGAATTGGTAATACCAATTGTCTGCGACAAACTGATTCGGTTTGGGCCGGCCAGCAAATGAAAATCAAACTGGGTAAAATTGTAATTGTCTTGTTGTGGCTTACTGATCTTTGGTGAGTTCGAGAGGAAAGGAGGAGGATCGTTTAGATCCTTCAGGAGATCATTGGCAGTTACATAAATAAGTATGGGATTTCATCGGTTGGAATATTAGGGTCCTCAATTTTTAATTTACTATAATCAAATTAAATAATTGTTATATTTTAAAATATTTATAGAAATCATAATAATAATAATAAAATATTTTAACTGCATTACTTTATTGTTGGTCTAAAAAATCTATATAATAGATCAACACAATATAAATGAAAAAGAACTTATATTTTAAAGATGTTTCAATATATAAATAAATTTATAAAAATATTATTTTGACTTTTTGAATATAGGGATTCAGTAACCCCATAAAAATCGAATAAGCAAAGGAATTTTAAGGATATTTTTCCCCGCCTATGAAACCATTTTAATACCCAATTAAATCCTTCAAATAAACACAACAATAATTCCACCCGATTTTAAGTACTTTGTATCTGCTTATGCAAGTAATTTTAATATCCACTATATTACAAACAAGCACTTAAATCCCTTTTCTAGTCATGCGTTTTGGGGACCCCTATACCATAAATCCTGACCCAATGTTAGGTCGATCCCCTTGCGCACTCCCGACAGCAACAACAACAGCAACAACCCTTAATGCCTTAACCCCAATCCCTATTCCAGATCCAATTCGAATTTCGGATCCCGAGAAAGTGGCAGTCACCGCTCGTTGTTGTTGCTTAGGTCTTACGGGGGTCTTTCGGGGTCTCTCGGTTTGTTTTGCTCGATTTTCATATCGTGAGAACCGCTCGAGACGCGTCGTGTGTTTCCCACGCGATGTGCACACCTGCCATTTAAGACGCTTATATGGTTACGATTACAGGCACGGATACAGATACAGATACAGGTACAGTAAATACACAGAAGCGGCAAACCAGATGAGGGCACACATTTATCTGTCGGCACACATTTATTGCGCCGGCGCGACGCTTATTATCAGGCCCAAGTAGCAATCGTCGTGTGACTGACTGATGGACTGACGGATTGACTAACTGTTGCAGTGACTGACTGACTGACTGACTGACGGGCAGACTGACGAAGTGAAGTCTCATTACTGATTACTGCCTGCTTTACTTTAGTTTTTCACTCTTGTCGCCGTCATTGACGATTGTTTAATTTAAATTGCCAGTCGGCTACCAGTCGGCAAAGTCGGGCTTAATGATTATGGCCGGGCCCAGAGTTCCTCGGAACTTGTACGCAATAGTTATTTGTACTTTACGACATGGGCTAATTGAACCAACGCACCCGCAGAAGAAGTTTAACGAGCCGTCTGTCATTGATTGAAGTCGAAATACGAGGAGAATGGGGCATACGAGAGTAAGACTCGGCTTGTCAATGGGCAATCAAATCATTAATGTCTCCAAGGTGAGTGAGAATCCCGATCCCCGGTAGCTAGTAAGTGACAGCCACTGGATGGATTTCAATGATCCAATCCTTTGAGGGATTTATGCCGGACCACCAGTTCGCCTGTCAGTTAAATGACGCCGGCAAATGTTTGCCCAGCCATAAATTAGCCGCACGATAAGTGGACAATTGTTGTAGCTCGTAGCCGACATTAGCTCAGTGTCCACAGTCCGTGGGATGCTTAGAATAGCTCAGAGTTAACTTAGAAAAGAATGGCCACTTCCTGGTGTTAATGCGATTGTTCTGGCCTGAAATACATCATGGGAAAAATACCCAACAAGTTAATGAGTGTGGGTATGATCATCTTCAGAGCTTTCACTTAACGTTGACATCACTGAGATTTTCTAGGGTTTTTTAAACAATTTTTTTTGGAAATTATAGAAGCAGAAATTATAAGTTCATTACTTTTTGAAAATTATTTTGTTAAGAGTACTTTAATGTTAATATCGAAAATTTAACAAAACATTTTTTAGGATTTAAAATTAAAGATACAATTTATTCTTTTGTAGGAATTAAATATTATTTATTAACTTTACAATATTACTGTTGTAAAGATTAAATCTTATTTATTATATTTTATTGAAATTAAAACCTATAATAAAAGTCTATAAATAATCTAAAGGCAATCTTACGTGCAAATACTCTTTATACAAAAAGATATACTTTCCTAAGACCTCTTTAACTTGTAACATAACCCCTTCACTTATCTCCCAATAGCAATCAATCCATTTAATCAGCTAAACCATTTAACTTTCAAACACCATTGACTCCCCGCAATCAATCGACCTCAAACTCAAACCCACTTTATCCGCAGCTCGTGCCGTAGAAATACCAACCCTCCACCAAAAACCCACCTCCCAATCTTTTGCCCACAGACAAACACTTCAAATTATGAGCCCATATAAGTTGAATTAAAACTCTATTAAAAACGCCACCACAAATGAAAGCACCTTGCTCTGGCGAGGATTACTCGAGCCAGCGGTGTTCCAAACACGTGACTGACCCACGCTCCCAATCAGAAGCGGAGGAGCAGCACTTGTCCACCGCCACGCGTTTGGCCAACCGCTGCCTCTGAGCTTTCCGCAGGCCCAAAAGCAAACATCAATCAGGGGGAAAGTGGTAGCCCAGTGGGGAAGCAGAGCGGCAAACGCGTGACCCGACGGCGGGCGAAGCAATTAACCAAAGTTGCAGCAACATCAGCAGCAGCAAGTGCAATATGTGTCAAAAGGGGCAACAGCAACAGCAACACCATGGCCCAGCAACAACAACAAGAAACAACCACCAACAACCATCAAGGCAACGAAATGAGCGGGGCTGTGGCCTAAATTGCAAACAGCTGCCACTCGAACCGTGGGATACTTTTTCCCCTAGCCTCAGAAATATACAAAAAAAAAATCGAGATATACGCTCAGGATAGGGGAAGGAAGGCCCTTTGCTGTCGAACCTTATCCATGGGAACCACAACTGCTCAACGCTCTCAATATTTATTCTGTATTGAAACGGACAACAAAAAAAAAACGAGGATGGAAGAAAAAATTGAACAAGGGTGGGGGCACAAAACGAGATTATCCTGCACGTGTTGAGCTTGCTGCTGCGAGTTCCTTGCGCTGAAAGCGTGGCAGGCGAACGGTTGGGTTGATACTTTCGGAACTCTGCCACTCGGGATGATATGATATTGCGGCTACTGCTGCTCCTGCGCGGAGTTTTGGACATGTGGCAGGCACATGTGGCACTTGTTGTTGAGTTGGGTGGTGGGACTTTTGGGCGGTGGTGGTGTTTTGCCGACTATAAAAGCACGGCACTTGCCATCAGCCCACAACAGTTGCCATTCGCAAATCAAAGTGTAAAGAACTATAATCCCAAAGAGAAAACCATGTCGAAAGTAAAGAACTTATTGGCCAAAATGCTGCAGCGTTTTGGCAAAAACCACGCAAATGCCGACAGTCAGCGATACGATAGCCTGGAGGAGATTGCCCAGAATCAGGCCAACGAGAGGATGTTGAGGGAAACCCAGGGGGGATTGGAGGAAGATCACCTGGTCATCTGCCTGGAGACGGCGGCAGGGAGCTTCTATTGGCACTCGCAGTAGCAACAACAAGCGGAGGAGCAGCAACAACAGCAGCAACATCATCTGCAACAGCAGCAATCTAAGTGGAATGATTGCTGAGAACCAAATTATTGGCTATAACAATTGCTGGCAAGTCAACAACGGCAATTATAGTAAACACCGAAGCAGCAGCAGCAGCAACTTAAGTTGCAACAGGAGCCACAACAGTAGCAACACTGCAAAAGATGCATTTATTATTGCAGTGTCAACAGCAGCAACTCAAAAAGCCAAAAATCCAGAACAACAAGCAGCAACAAAAAGGAATACAGCAGCAACATCACAAACAAACTGCAATTCTTATTGCAGTGTCAACCTGCAGCAACACCTCAAAAAAGCTAAAAACCCTGAAGCAACCGCAAAAGCAACTTGGCCAACAAAATGTACAATAACTTGTCAACACAAAACAGTAGCAGCCACATAAACTATAACAATTGCAGCAATGCCAACAGTAGCAGCATCTCAAGAAAACACCACAACAATCGGAGAGCAACAGCAACAACATCCAAGCAAAAACCGGTAGTTAGATGAATGAATAATACAAAGCATATCATCATTCAATGAATGAATGGAGCTGTCAATGGAGTGGAATGGAGCAACAAGTATCCAACTGGTCCTATTTTAACACATCCAGACATCCTTTCCAGTTGGATAACCGCGAGATATGAAAATGATAAAAATAAAATACATTTGTGATATAAACTCAAGCTAGTTAGTGTAGCATAAATGTTATTAGCTTATAAGAAATTTAAATATTAAGAAAAAATAATTGAAATTATCGGTTTATTTGTGTATTTGGGAAAAGGGAAAATAAAGCCAATTGGATTCTGTTTATATGGAAAAAATCTTTTAGGCGGCTTATAAAGTATAACTCCAAAAACTTTAATTAGATCTATTGTGGACTTTTTAAACTTAATTGATGCTTGTTATGGATGGAAAACCTCTTTCGTGACCTCAGGTCTTTTAATGTCTTTAAAAGTCTTTTATGTAACAGCCACCATTATAAATTGTCTAGACCCACTAATTGACATTTAAAAGTAATCTATTCTGTAATTTCTCTATTTAAAAATCTTACGAAACCAAATGTAAATCAAAGCTAAATATCCCCGCATATCCGGGCTTTCGAAGCTAATCGCAGCAAATTATAATCATCGCCCTGTCATTCCGCACAAAATGATAATTTCCTGTCCGCTGATTCTCAAGCTTGCGAAAAAAATTCCAACTCTTTTTATTTAATTTTTTGCATTTCATTCGATTTTAATGCGCATGCGTGGCGCGCAGCAAGCTTCTGATGGCTGGGGCCCTTTAGCTTTTGTTTTTCATACGCTGCTGCTGCTGCTCGCTTCTGTCGCGCGTTTGGCGTGCCAAGCATGCGCACACATATTCAATTACACGGCAGCAACAGCAACATCAGCAGCACAGCAGCAACATCAACAGCGCAGCAGCAACACCAGCGATTAAAGCGATGCATTGACAATAAGCCAACCCCGTTGCGTGCCCAAATGGTTGCCCCTATTTAATAAAAAAAAAAAAAATAAAACGAGGAAAAAACAAAAACAACAAAACCCTGGCCATGTGCAGCTCGAAAAATTTTCTCACAGTCCAGAGTCGCCACAGAAAAATTGTAACGGCTCGTTGTTCAGCACACTCTCAGCACGCAGCGCACACACACTTCCTGCCACATCGACATCGCTGTCTGAGTTCTCCAGTCCCAAACCGGCCACGTATATTGTTTATATAGTTAACGAATGCGATACATTTAATCTTTAGTGTGTGTCAATTTGCCGTACAGTCATTTAGTTTGCATGTCCCCTTGTCGATCCATCGAAGAAACCATCCCTTTTTTCCCGTCTTTTGGGATCTGGGAACTGGGATCTTCTGGGTCCCACGATGATGATGTCCCGACGTGAGCAGGAATACCATACGCATATCGTATATGTGTATGCCACTTAGCGATCCCCGAGCCGAGGAACAACCCAGGAATCAAGGGCCCAAGTGTTCAACAGAAGCTACAATTCAGCATTCATAATTGACAAACAGCCAGCGAGAGCGAGGGAGATGGCAGATATAGGGCCCACGATGGACAAGAAAAAATTAAATAAAATAAAGGGCAGGTGGTAGTTTTTTCAGTACTACCCGTGACTCGCACAAGCAGCTCGGTCAGATTTACAGTGGTGCAAATAGGTTAGGATGTTGGTAAAAAAAATTGTAGAGGGTGAAATTTTTATTGGGTTCTTAAAATTAATTCTGTAAAAATAAATATTGAAACCAAGCAACTCCCGAAGGTATCATTTCCACACCTTCCATTCAGAACCACACATTTTTACCTCGACCCCCTTCTATCTTTGGAAATACCGATATTTTACGAGGTCTCAGAGTTAACCTGCATAAAACACCTTCCACAAAAGTTCCTATATCTCACACATCTTTAAACAGAAAATCCCTAAAATAGTGATCCTGTCAAATTATACCGTATCAACCATTACGAACCTTATGTGCTTCCCAGATTCAGGTTCCCACACACCGCAGTCAAAACTATCCGCAGCAAGTAGAAAAACAGGACACAAAAATCCGTGAATTACAAGGTACCAAACCTGCACGGAACACCTTCCACAAAAGTTCCTACAATTCAAACATTTACGGCTAGGAAAACCCCTTAAAACAATTTACCTTTCCCACGCAGCAGTTAGTTTTAGAAATATACCGTAGCAAGTAGAAAACAGACATCGAAAATCCATGCACTCAGTTTAAAACCTGCAATAAATACCTTACACGAAAGTCCTAAAATTGCACACATCTTCGGTTTGAAAAACCCAAAAAACCTCATTTGAAACTCACATTCACACGTCCTTTGAAAGAAATTCGAAAACTAACCGTAGCAAGTTGGGAACAGGCAGAGAAAAATCCACAAGTTACAGAGTTCCAAAACTGCAAGTCCTAAAATTGTACGATTTTGGAAAACCCCATTGCCCAGATCCCAAAAATCACAATCCCACGATCTATACGAAAATTTCGAAAATTATCCCTAGCAAGTAGCTAACATGATGCGTAAAATCCGTATACCTTAATTTTCACCTAGTTGGGAAAGCCTTGAAATCGTCATTCAAGCAAGCGAGGAAACTACGGAATTTCCACATGTCTTTCACCGGTTCAGCCCACTGTGCAATGTGCATAAGGGCTCGAAACTCGGGGATCGGAGCTCGGGACTCGCACACGGACTACCTCCGATTATAACTTATAACACCAACGAGCGAGAAAAATCTTGTGGGAAACTTGAGGGCAAAGTGTTTCCCACGATTCGAATGTCAGTGGAAAGGAAAACAGAGAAGCAGCATGTGCAACCACCGTCGCACCACTGCCACCACCACCACTGCACCATCGCATCTTCATCCCCTGCCGAGTTTTACTTATGCGAAACAATTGGGGTCATCATAATAGCAGTGGGAATGGTATTCTGAGTGGTTTAGAATTTTGGGCTTTAAGGGGAATTTGGAATTTGAATTATTTATTGTACATTTTATGAGTAGCACAGAAAAATAGGTAAGAATTTCAGTACTTAAAATATACTTTCTTAATTCTTAAAAAAAAATTTTTTTTTTAATTTTTAAAAACATTTTTAATTATTATTATAACCTTATCAAAATTAAAAAAATTATTTTTTTATTATTGCTAAAATATTGGAATTAGTAGTTTTTAAACCTTTTTTATTAGTTGGTAAAGTCATAAATAAATATTATCATATTGAAGTAAAGAATTTAAGAAGTTCTTATTCTAAAGATCATATTATTCTGAACCGAGCTGTGAACCAAACTTGTTTGTGAAGAAAAACCCACCACCGAAAATGCAGGCGAGAGGATCGTGTCCCAGTGACTGAGTGAGAGTAATTTGCTCCGCAGGTGGTGGTGTTCCTCCAGAGACTTCGCCATACTCTCTTTCTCATTTCTCTCTTTCACCAAGTAGCGTGCGCTGAGCACGAGACGCTCTTGCTCTCCCGAAAAACGGCACGTGCAGCTATAAAAGCAGCGGTAACCGGAGACGAAGGCAACATTTCCAACGCAATCGTCGTGCAGTCAACATCTCAGGATATCCATTCCTTCAAAAGATCGAAGAAAAAGTTCTTCAAATATTCTTCAAGTTCTCGAAACTCCCAAATAAATAAAACCAAATACAATGGCCACCAAATACGAGATGAGCAAGACCTACCAGTACCGCAGGGTGATGAAGCCTTTGCTGGAGCGCAAGCGCCGTGCCAGGATCAACAAGTGCCTGGATGAACTCAAGGACCTGATGGCCGAGTGCGTCTCCCAGACGGGAGATGCCAAATTCGAGAAGGCCGACATTCTGGAGGTCACAGTGCAGCATCTTCGCAAGCTGAAGGAGTCCAAGAAGCAGGTGCCAGCCAATCCCGAGCAGAGTTTCCGCGCCGGCTACATCCGGGCAGCCAACGAAGTGTCCCGCGCCCTGGCCTCCCTTCCCCGAGTGGATGTGGCCTTTGGAACCACCCTGATGACCCACCTGGGCATGCGTCTCAACCAACTGGAACAGCCCATGGAGCAAACGCAGTCGGTCAACACACCACTCAGCATTGTTTGCGGTGGATCCACCTCGAACTCCAGCTCCTGCTCCAGTGCCAGCTCCTCCTGCTCCGCCATCAGTCCCGTCTCCAGTGGCTATGCCAGCGACAACGAGTCCCTGCTCCAGATCAGCAGCCCCGGTCAGGTGTGGCGCCCCTGGTAAATCTGGATCTAGATCTATGCTTTAAAGGACTGAAATCCACCAACGGGAATTCGCGCAATTGGTACTGCCAGCTTTAGGAAAAATGCTTTACAATGATCCTCATTTATTTTGTTACGTTACCGAGTTTTAGGGTTCTAAGTTAAGTCTGTGATAGGGCACGCTTTAATTAACTTTTGTCTTAACTCAATCGAGCAGAAGTCTGTTTTTTACACTACTTTTATACAAATGTTTACCAACTAAGAGATCTCAAGAATACAAAAAAGAGAAGAAAAGATACAAAATGAAAACAAATTAAATACAAAACAAAATATGAAACGAAATTTTACAAACATCTTCTTATTTGGGGAATACCTTTTTTACAGCTTTCCAATAGGATATCTTGATCCTACTCAATTTTTGGTTGCCTTTATTATCCAATAGGAAGTATAAATTCCTCTAGGCTAATGGACAATAGACCATGAAGTTCTACAAAAAAAAACTTGTATATAAATACTCTTTATAAAGAGTGCTTTATTTTACAAAAAAAGTATATCTTACACAAAACTCTAAAGTCAATCGCACTAAATATTTACTGCATATATTTTTATATCCAATAAAAAAAATTATAGTGTGCACTAGATAATTTAATGCCTACATGTGTAAAGGAATGGACTTCTTATAAATTATGTTCATTATCCCAAACCCCATTATTATTTTAAACGAGCTAAATTAATAATATGCTCCTATAACAAGTTCAATATAATAAGTAAAACATGATACACTGATGGGCACTTAGTAATAAAGCATGTATTTATTTATATAAAACTGGTACCATCTTGTAGTTTCGGATCGTTGGTACATAAACTTAATTTATCATAAGACATGTGTGCACATTCAAATTAATGAAACAAACAGTCCCACAAATTACAGGCCAATTAGGAGAATATATGAGTATCAAAACATAACATCTTTCACTCTATTATATTATTATGTTAAACACCCAAGACCTATTTTCCGCTGTCCATTTAAAATACTTCATTATAAAGGTTCCCAAATTAAATGTCAATAAGGGTATCAAAAAAAGGTAGACATTTTAGCACACTTCTAAACTACTCATCCCTAGTTTATTTGACTTCTATTGAAGATTTCCGAATCCCTCCAAGTATTTCCTTTTGCGTTAATCAATCAAATATTATTGGAAGGGAGGAACATGCATAACATAGGTAGGTAGTTGAAATCATACCTACTTTACATCCTATTAATTTGTGACTTTTAAATACCTATTGTATCACCCTACTAATTTTGCAATATTATGGTCATTAATCACAGGGGAATTATGGTGTTCTTGGGGGTTGCAAGGGAGGGACATAAGTTCCCTAGGTAGGTATCCCTTCAAGAGTAAACCTCCCATCCCAGCTTACATCTTGTTAACCTTTGACTCTTGAAGAACAGAAAGAAGTGTGCGTATCGGTAGCCTATCATAAATAAACAATCGACTATTACCTGACAAACTTTTAATAGTTATAGTGTTAAGAGGAAAACATATTCAAATAACATAAAAATAGGCACCTTTTATAAGGCAGTTAACCATAATCATCCCATAATTAACATCTCAAGACCCTAGAACACCTCTCTCATTTAAATAATCAATCAATAATCAGTACCATCTATTATTGGTATTATCTTCTGACCTGACAACCTCCCCCTTCTCCTAGATTACCCCTAATAGGTGGCACATATCCCATTTAACATATATATTTTCTAAAAGTACAGTTCGAAGTGTGAACATCAATTGATCTTCACCTATTAAATGCCAATCAGGGGGTTGCAGTGGGTCGAGTACATGCCATAGGTAGGCACATTCCGGCACAAGACTCACCCAACTTCCCCCCCTCGGGCAATGATTAGTACTCAACCTCATCCACGAGTTTGGCACGCGGGGCACACTTTCTGCGCCCGTTTGTCCCACGTCCCCCTGCTGCCAACCACCCAACAAACATCGCATCGAGATCTCAGCCCAACAACAACAACAGGCAACAGCAATCGACCCGGCACGAAGCCAATATGCCACATCCACTAATTGTGTCCAATAAACACTCGTCGACGGGGCAGTGTGGGAACGGAAAGAGGATCGGAGGTCTCCAGGAGTAGGGGGCTTATGCCATCATCGTCTGCACAGGCATTGATGAAACAATAAGCGAGTAGATGGCACGGCAGGATAACAATGAAAGAGCAGCCCACGCACAACCAGATCCCCCACTCCTCCACAGTCTCCTCAGATCCCATTTACCCACATACCATCTACGTACTTTCCCATTCCAACAAAACAACGACAGGATGAGGCAGTGAAGTATGCATTAAGGATAATAACACCGGCCCAGAAAGCAATGCGAACGGCCAAAAACAGCGACAGCTGCAAAAATGTGCCCTGATCCTTAAACTCGAAACGAAGCGGAGCGAAGCATGTGGCCAAAAGGGAAAACAAACGAGAAAAAATTGTGTGAGAAACTTACTTTCAGCTCGGTTCCCACGCCACGAGCCACAAGGATTGTCCTCCGGTCCTCCGAAAAATGCAGCTGTTCCTGCAGAGCGAGACGGCATGAGAGGGTCTGCTCAGGGCGCGTGAGAGAGAGGGAAGAAAAGGTGCGTATCAGAGGGTGGATTTTGAGGGACCAGGGAGCTGGTATAAAAGGGCAGTTCTCCGCTGAGCAGAATATCACTCACGATTCCGCCATCGAGCAGGCAACAACCAAGCCAAGAAAAGAGAAATTCTTTAAAAATATTTCCCAAAAATACGTAATATAACCCACAAAAACAAAAATGGAATACACCAGCAAGACCCAGATCTACCAGAAGGTGAAGAAGCCTCTGCTGGAACGCCAGCGACGTGCCCGCATGAACAAGTGCCTGGACAACCTGAAAACACTTGTCGCCGAGCTGCGAGGAGACGACGGCATCCTGCGCATGGACAAGGCCGAGATGCTCGAGTCAGCGGTGATCTTCATGCGCCAGCAGAAGACCGAGAAGAAGGTGGAGAAGTCCCTGCCCCTGGACAGCTTCAAGAACGGCTACATGAATGCCGTGAATGAGGTGTCGCGTGTCATGGCCTCCACACCTGGCATGAGCGTCGACCTGGGAAAGTCAGTGATGACTCACCTGGGACGCATCTACAAGAACCTGCAGCAGTTCCACGAGGCCCAGACCGACTCGCATCAGCTATCAATGGACTGCTCGTCGATGGAGAAGGCACCTCTCAGCCCCGCCTCCTCGGGATATCACAGCGACTGCGACAGCTCCGCCCCCTCGCCACAGCCCATGGAACAAGAACAGCCCCTGTGGCGCCCCTGGTAAAAACCGGAAGGGGGTCAAGTGGTAGAGGATATGGTGATATGGGAGAACCAACCAACAACGCATCTGTGATAGCCCAACTGTGATGGCAACAAACTAGCAAAATGATAAACAATTAGCAAAAGCAACTAAAACAAATATAAACCAATTTAAAAGAACATCATAACAGTCTACTTCTTTGGGATTTTGGGATGGGGAATTTCTTCCTTTCAGCATTTATTTCAGTACTTGGCAATTGGAATCCCTATTGTTCTTACCAAATGGGGATTAAAATACCTGCCTTTTTGGGTATTTGACCGGGTATCGGCTATTTAATAAATATTCTTACAGCACCCTACCAAAAAATATGAGGACATTTATAATTTTGCATAAATATTTAAAAATAATTATAAAAAAACTTTAAAGCAATTTACTTTTTTAATATATTTTTAGATCCGGGTACAAATATTTATTTCATCACTACGTGCCCAAAAGCACAGTAAATCAAAAAGTAACAGTTTTATCAGGGAAAAGTGATAATTGAAAAAATTAATATATTTAAAATTGCGGGCCAACTACACTTAAGAAAATAATGACAATTTCCATTAAATTCATTTGTGTAATATTTTTTAAAATTTAAGCAGTGTGAACTTATAATACACATTTTATTAAAAATCTCCATATACATGAAACTATTTTGATATCCAAACTATTATTTTTTTCTTACCATACCATTTTTTAAAATTTCTTTTTTAAAGTAAAAATATATTAATAACATAAAAGTTTCGTATTATTTACCTGTTTATTTATTTATTTTTATTAAATTTAGTTTTTGAGTGTAGCTAGTTGGATTGCAACATTGTCGTTTGCCGGTACATTTAAAAAATAAATGTGTTTGCTTGTGCTGTAATATTTGTATTTTATATTTTTAATATTTATGAAATAAAATAAACGTACGAAATGTTTTTAGTTTTTTTTAAGAACGCCAATTAAGTAATAAATGTAAACTCAAAACAGATTCTAACAAAATTTGAAAAGTTGCGGATTAGTGTGACCAATTAGGAAACATGAAATATATATTTTCAAAAAAACGATATCCGATATACAAGGTCACGATAAAATATCACCATCTCACGATATAATATCGATACATCGTTATTTTGATGTATTTTTCACTTCCCATCCCTAAGTCAAAACCAAAAAACCGACGCGGCCTGTAGCGGAAAGAAAATAGGAAAATAGTAAATTATAAATAGAAACGGGCAGTGCCGATGCCCCAAGCGCCACCCAATTGCCAGCTGCCCCCAACGGCGAGGATTTCGAGTGCAAGCGAGGTGAAAAGCGGCGTGCCGAAATAGTTGCAAAAATATATATTTTTGAGGCGAGAACGCCATTTACAAGCCGTGTTTGTACAGCGAGTGCGCGTGTAGTAGAGCCGGAGAGAGAGCGTGTTTGTGTGTGTGTTTCCGAGAGAGCGCCGCCGCCAAAGCTGCCCAACACATACACGAATGCTCAGACACTTCGCGGTCGGTCGGCAGAAAAACAGGCAATTTTATACGGGCGAAAAGTTACAAAAAATAATTTACCCACTTTTCGGTGGCGAAAATGATTGAATTACCGATCCGGAGAGCTGGAATCTGAGTGCTAAAAATAGGAGAACCTTCCGATAAAACGTGCTAATCCGGGGCATAAAACTGGTACTGCCATTATCTCGTTTTTTTTAATTGCTTTTGTTTATTTTTTGTATAGGACACACAGTATAATTTTTCTTTTGCGCTGCTCGCGTGTGCGTGTGTGTGTGTGATTTGGCCACTCGCTGGTTCCTATGTATGTGCCCGTATCGCCGTAGCAGAGTTGCCGCCTATCGCGCAAATCACATCAAACAGAAACACATTGCCTAAACTATTTAAATAAATATAAAGATAATAAAGTTGGTGACCGGTAAAGTAAGGAAACCGTAAATACTATCAACATTAAAATCAAAGGAATATTGTGAAAAGTGCACTGGAAGGCAAAAGGTGCCAGCAGCATGGCAACCCTGTTTAATTGCAGTCTGTCTGTATATGTTCGCATGTTGTTTGTGCAAAGTGTGCTGTCTTTACGAAAGAAAAGTGCTATATTTTCCATTGGATTAAACTAGTGCAGCATAACTGAACGATCGGTGCTCGGCCCAAGAGAGGCCCACAAAAATCGAACAGTGATTTTGCGTAACAATTTCGGGCCACATGCAACTGTGCGCTTGATTTTTCGGCGGTAAACACTCACACTCGTACCCTCGCTCCCGTTTCCTGCGCCAGTGTGCGTGTGTCTCGCTGGCTCCGCGTGCCTGTGTGCGTGACGTATGTACGTGCGTGCGAACGTATCCGAAAAAAATGGTGCAAAAATATATATGGGAAAAAAGCATAACTAAGCAAATTGTATGATTGATGTTGTTGTAAAATTCCCCTTCGCAGGATATGCAGAATGCTATGTAGCCTGGAAATGGACTTCCACTAAGTGCCGGTTCCGTCTGCTCAGCGGGGAGAAATACTAAAAATAATAAAACGGACAAACTGCCATCGTTGAAAATATACAAGAAAATAAGAAAAAAGAAAGGAAAAGCGAGGAAAAACAAGAAGAATCGTGAAACTGTGGGTAGGAAAACTCTGGGTCTCAGCGGGGACTTTCCAAGAGTGGAGTGCAGGGATAACCGGAAGGGAAGAGAAGGAGAGCGCAGGAGGAGCAGCAGGACTTCCGCTCCGGCAAATCGGTGTCCACCTCGGAACTATCGCCACTTTTCTAGCCGGCAACATACCAGCCTAACAACAACATGTATCCCTCACCGGTGCGCCACCCCGCCGCCGGGGTAAGTTCACCCACCCACCCACCTCTGACCCCCCAAATCCGTGCTAATTGTGTTTCTGTTGTCTCTCTTCGCCATGTGCCACCCACCTATTGACCACCTAATCCATGGTATCCACCTACGTAGGGACCACCACCTCAGGGTCCAATCAAGTTCACCATCGCCGACACACTGGAGCGCATCAAGGAGGAGTTCAACTTCCTGCAGGCGCAGTACCACAGGCAAGTATCCAGTTGAAATGGAATATGGAGGGCTCATACCTTAAAAAAAATAATATACAACAGAAGAAACCATTTATCTAATCGTATTTATGATCGAAACTAATTTCAAAATGCCAGGAAATAATCATTTAAATATTAAAAATATAGTAAAAGTTTGGAATAAAATATCCTATTAAATTTTACATTATAGATACAATCATAAATATCTAAAAATTAATAATAAACAAATCCTAGAACATTTTTAAATTACTATTTCCATAAGAATTCAGTTCTAAATGCAGACTACATAAGCTTTGTGAATTAAATCTCTTAAAATCTCTGATTTGCCATAATAATTAGTTTAGAAATGGCATAAGATCGCGAAACAAACCAGATTAAATGATTAATGGTTCCTAAGAAAATTCTATCACTTATTTATATCAAGCCACGACATTTGATTGCAAGTTAGGCATATAAACCATGTTCAATGGCCAATCATGTGGTTACCATGACCAATTCTTCGCTAGAACCTAAAGCCATAATCAGGTTGAGGTTAAACGAAAGCTATTAGAACCTTCTACAATAACATGCCCCAAAGAAATCACATTTTAAAGCCTTCGCTGTACCGCCATCGTATGGGACTGTGTGTGCGATTGTGTGAGTGTGGATGCTGCGTCTGCGTTTTGCGAAAAGTAAAACAAAAAGCTGAGCTCGGAGTCTCGGGCTGAGCAAACCGGTTTGGCGCGCCATATGCGCCGCCTGCTTGTCATATAGGGATAGGATTAACCTGCGCCGCCGCAGCCGCCTCGGCCTCAGCAACTCCATGCTCCACAATCGCCGCTTCCTTGCGATGAGCTCTTCACAGTTCTCAAATTCAGTTCGCTTCCGTCGCCCAACTAATTTGCCCGTTGATCACTTTTCCTGTGAATTCCAGCATCAAATTGGAGTGCGAGAAGCTGTCGAACGAGAAGACGGAGATGCAGCGCCATTATGTTATGGTAAGTCGTCGTCTTCATGATTCGCAAATTATCGAGAGCTTGCTTAGCTAATGCCATGCTTATTGGTATCCCTTCTCCTTCCTCTAGTACTACGAGATGTCCTATGGCCTTAACGTGGAGATGCACAAGCAGACGGAGATCGCCAAGCGGCTGAACACACTGATCAACCAGCTACTTCCATTCCTTCAGGCCGACCACCAGCAGCAAGTGCTGCAGGCGGTGGAGCGGGCGAAGCAGGTGACCATGCAGGAGCTCAACCTGATCATTGGGGTAAGTGGATCGAGGTCGGACGGATGGATGGATGGATCCCGCGGCAGCAGCACAACGGTTTAACCATTCTCAGCTAGAGTCGAGCAGGAATCAGGGCGGATTAGAAACGCGGTTGCCACTTTGGATGAGTTCAGATGAGATTGGGATTCAGTACCTTCAGTGGGCTTCAACTTCCTCTGAAATGTGTCAGATTTCTAAAGCAAAATTAGTTTCCTACAAAGTAGCAACCGTGTTTACGTGGGAATATCATTTCAGTTCAGTTCCTTCTTTGGGCAACATTTGATTTGAGTTTGTTTTTTCTACTTGCTAATTTGTTATGATTTCGCATTTCGACCAAATCCAATCCAAACATCGTTGTGCAGCATCAGCAGCAACATGGAATACAGCAACTTTTAGTAAGTTTGTTTCGTTGCAAGTTCATTTTCTTATTGTTTGTTTACTGTTGCCGTCTGCCGCTGCATCCGCCGAATGTGCCACTGCCACAACTACAACTCAACTACTGCTACAGTGCCTCACTCCCTATTGTTCCTTTTCTGATTGTCCATATTTTATTATAAATATATTGTTTCAATAACGCTTCAAACGCCGCCAAATTGTTGTTGATGTTCCTATTAACCCCAGATGGTCTTTGCTTGAAAGATAAACTGTAGATAAGCCAAGGAGTTTGGAAAAAGCTTTCAATAATTTTTAGAAAATATTTTTTAGACGGATAAACAATACGAATTTATTTACACTGATTTATAAATTTGTACCAATTTACTTGACAAAAAATTAATGCAAGTTCAAAGAGAATCCGCAGAAATTATTATACGTTCAAAACCGGAATATCTAATTAGCAAATGCTAGTTTTAGAAACCCTAAAACTCTCAAAAGAAGTAATATTAAGGCAAATACCATTTAGTGTTAATGTTGTTGTGTTTACCACACATCCACACACATTCCAATGCTTTCATTTACTTATCTCACTAAGCACGATGTTCATTTTGGAAGCCAGCAATGCCCACGCCCGATTTCATACGATCTCATGGTTCCATTGCAGCAACAGATCCACGCCCAGCAGGTGCCGGGCGGACCGCCACAGCCGATGGGTGCACTAAATCCATTTGGCGCCCTGGGCGCCACCATGGGCCTGCCACACGGACCCCAGGGTCTGCTGAACAAACCGCCCGAACACCACAGGCCGGACATCAAGCCCACGGGTCTGGAGGGGCCAGCAGCCGCCGAGGAGCGATTGGTGAGTAGAGCATAGAATTGTCTAGATTTGTCTGCATATTTTGAGCTCATATTTTAATGCTGATGTTGCAGCGCAATTCGGTTTCGCCCGCTGATCGTGAGAAGTATCGCACACGCTCGCCGCTGGACATCGAGAACGACTCGAAGCGTCGAAAAGATGAGAAACTGCAAGTGAGTATCCGGCTTTTCTTTCGGTGTTAGCATTATACACTGTCTGCTACCAGTAGTATCATCCATCCATCATCGCGTTGAAATAACCGATAACTGTCATCTCATCTGAGCTGTTGCTGTCTCTCAACTCACCAAAAAAAAAAATCCCAAAATCTCGTAGTCTTATCCATTGTTGTTGTCTTATTCTGCTAACACTCTCCCAAATCATGCTAAATAAAAACTATATTGCTAATTTATAAGAGACTGAAAAAAACCATACCTAAAATCAAATATCACGATTTTAGGGAGCCTGTTCCGGTTTTCACTTTCTCCTAATTAGTTCAATTTGGTATTAAGGGTTTTCTAGAAAAATACTAATGTCACTATGCTCTATAAAACATTAAAGTTAATTTAAAGTATCTTGAGGTTTGACACATAAAATCTTTGAATGTATTATCGTTATGTCCTAGATGTTTATTTTAATTTAATTTTACAATTATAAATGTAATTATTAGTCCAGATTGTATTTTAATTATTGCCTTTAAAACTTTGTCTAAATAACAGCTGAAAATATTAATTTGCTAGAATATTAGTATTATAGTTTAAAATAGGTAGCTTATTAGTGCCAAAAATATGCACAAGGTGATTTACGTTTTTATTTTACAACCAACGAAATATGTGAAAACCAGAACAGGGCTAAATTAATAATTATTAGTTACTAACTATTGTTACTGTGGTTGTTGTTATTGCTGTTGTTCCTTGTGGGTTTTTGTATGAATTTTGATTTATATTGTTTTTGTATTTTTTTCAAAATTATTTCCAGGAGGATGAAGGCGAGAAAAGCGATCAAGATTTAGTCGTAGATGTTGCAAATGAAATGGTGAGTTGAGTGTCGGCGCCCAGATTCAATGCAACCATCCCAAAAAATTCCCAAAAAAAAATAAATAAAAACCAAAACCACACCTTTTCTATTTACATACTTAAAAAATTATACTAAATCAATGTGTGTGCCTTGCAGGAATCCCACTCACCGCGCCCAAACGGCGAGCACGTGTCAATGGAGGTGCGCGATCGGGAAAGCTTGAATGGCGAGCGCCTGGAGAAGCCCAGCAGTAGTGGCATCAAGCAGGAACGTCCGCCCTCTCGCTCCGGCTCCAGTTCGTCACGTTCCACACCCAGCCTCAAGACAAAAGATGTAAGAAGAGTTACTAGCAGATCCTAGAAAGTACCCTTAACTAATTTAATATCCTCAATTTCAGATGGAGAAGCCGGGAACACCGGGCGCCAAGGCACGCACACCGACACCGAACGCCGCTGCTCCGGCGCCAGGCGTTAATCCTAAACAAATGATGCCGCAGGGACCACCGCCAGCTGGATATCCGGGTGCACCGTATCAGCGGCCAGCCGATCCCTACCAGCGTCCACCGTCGGATCCAGCCTATGGACGACCGCCACCAATGCCGTACGATCCGCATGCGCATGTGCGAACCAATGGCATTCCACATCCCTCGGCCCTGACGGGTGGAAAGCCGTAAGTTCTTTTGCGTCATCTAGAAAGTAGACTAGGGAATGCCAAGTGTAGTATTTAAGGAGTACTTGAAGTAATCTAATGATTACTATGGTGTCAAGTAGGGTATTCAAGCAATACTTAATGTAATCTCTTAATCAAGAAAGTGCCAAATGCAATGCAATTCTATAGAGATTAGGGAAGGCAAAGGCTTATCAATGTTGAGTTTGATTGCTCGTTAGTCAGTTACTTTCTATCGCTCCTTGCAGAAAGTTGCTAAACTACGATTTGAATTTGATTTTGTCTGAAATGTCCAACAAAAGGAATGATCCCCTCATTATATTCGATAATTGAATTAAATTTATGTTGTTATCACTGACACTGACAATACTTTTTTCTTTTACAGGGCTTACTCTTTCCATATGAACGGCGAGGGAAGCCTACAGCCGGTGCCCTTCCCGCCGGACGCGCTGGTGGGCGTTGGCATTCCCCGGCACGCCCGTCAGATCAACACGCTGTCGCACGGTGAGGTCGTCTGTGCGGTAACCATCTCCAATCCCACAAAGTACGTGTACACGGGCGGCAAGGGCTGCGTCAAGGTGTGGGACATTTCGCAGCCGGGCAACAAGAATCCGGTCAGCCAACTGGATTGCCTGCAGCGCGACAACTACATCCGCTCGGTGAAGCTGCTGCCCGACGGCCGCACGCTGATCGTGGGCGGCGAGGCGTCCAACCTGTCCATCTGGGATCTGGCCAGCCCGACGCCCCGCATCAAGGCCGAGCTGACATCGGCGGCGCCCGCCTGCTATGCTCTGGCCATCAGTCCCGACTCGAAGGTGTGCTTCTCGTGCTGCAGTGACGGCAACATCGCCGTGTGGGACCTGCACAACGAGATCCTGGTGCGTCAGTTCCAGGGCCACACGGACGGCGCCTCGTGCATCGACATCAGTCCGGATGGCTCCAGGCTGTGGACGGGCGGCCTGGACAACACGGTACGCTCCTGGGATCTGCGCGAGGGTCGCCAGCTGCAACAGCACGACTTTAGCTCTCAAATCTTCTCGCTCGGCTACTGTCCCACAGGTGGGTTAAGATGTTTATACTAGATTGTTCTTTCTGAAATGTTTTTAACTCGATTCCTTTGTAATCTCTAGGCGACTGGCTGGCTGTGGGTATGGAGAACTCGCATGTAGAGGTGCTGCACGCATCGAAACCGGACAAGTATCAACTGCATCTGCACGAGAGCTGCGTACTGTCGCTGCGCTTTGCCGCCTGCGGCAAATGGTTCGTTTCCACCGGCAAAGACAACCTGCTTAACGCATGGCGAACACCCTACGGTGCCAGCATATTCCAGGTGAGTTCTATACGATATAACCTATTTAATTAGACTTATAATATTCTGTTTTATCAGTCGAAGGAAACATCATCCGTACTTAGCTGCGACATATCAACTGACGACAAATATATTGTGACGGGTTCGGGCGATAAGAAGGCTACTGTCTACGAAGTTATTTATTAAATCCACACAAACCAAGCAGTTTTTTCATTTTGTAATAAGCTCGTATAGTTTTTATTACAACACAATTAACTACAACAAACAAAATGTTCGAAATCATGCAAATAACAACAGAAACAACCAACAGCAGCAGCATCGGCAGTAAAAAAAACACAAAACAAGAAAGGCGGCAGTAGCAACGCATCAAAAAAGCGAAGCAAAAATGAAAATTCTATAATATATATACAAAAAAGGAAAAACTAAATTTTTAAGCGTACTTGTAGCTACTAAGCCTAAGCTAAGTCCAATAAATAAAAACAAACCAACAAGTTGAACACACACAAATTGCAAGTAAAGAACATAAAACAAGTAAAAATGAGAACCAGAGCGAAATAAAATGATAATGCATGCGAGCAACAGAAGCGAAACGAGTATGTTGTAAAATTAGAGAAGAAACCATAAACAGTAACAGTCGGCGATACCTACCTACGTTCATCTTAACATAAAAACAAATAGAAGGATAAGTGGAATAGTCATTGCAATTGCAGGAGCAGAGGCGTTGAGATTATGATTACCAGCTGAGCGAAGGAGAGTTAATTACGATGCGAGTGCTTTTAGTTTGTTTTTAATGTGAAGAGGTTTTTGTAATTTAGCTGACGAGTCAGACAGCGAATGCAACAACAAATGTAATTTTAAGTTGTCAGTTTCCTTACCTCCCAACCACCCAACTTCCCCCGCACACAAAACACAAAAACACCCATACACAAAACACATTTGCATAAAAGAAGGTATAAATATATAAATATAATTGAATATACTTAGTAAGCATTTTAGTTAAGAGAGTTTTACATTATAAATTAAAACACGGAAACAACTTTTTCAACACTCACTCGCATTGGGGGTCAGCTTTTGCTTGTAATTTGTAATTTGAAAATATGTAATTGAGGACAATGAGGAAATTACTTGTGCGTGTGTGTGAATCAAAACTCTTCAGAACCAAACTGTAAAATCCTATATTTTGAGCAGCTAAAAAACAACGCAACAAAGGCCGCATTAAAACAACCCAAAACCGAAAAGTAGATCCACACAGCTAAATTGTTTAGTGTTTAGAGTAAATATATATATATAAAAAACGAATCGATTTATATATATAATGCGAACGGCGAAATTGTAATAAGCAAGAGATAGAGTGCAGCACACGCTTCGATTTTTAATTTTACAAATATTATTATTATTGTGGTTATATATGTATATAATTATATTATAAATAATTGAAGCAAAACGAAAAAATAAAAAATTATATGTAATCGAAAGTAAATCTCCAAGCGGTATTGCTTTTAAAATACATCTGTGGTGTAGACACTTCGCTGGCGGGGCAATGGAGCTCCTTGCTGGCGGGACATTTTCGTGTGCAGTTCCCTTAGTCCCTCACACTGACGACCCGAGATCTGGCGAAACTTGTCGATGGCAATAGGCAGCAGGTTATCCACCAAAAAGATCTTGTTCTTCATCACAAAGTTGGGCTATAAAGTAATAGATTTTAAAGGGAATTCACTTAACTGATTGCTGAAACTCACATCTACGGCCATATCGCTGGGCGGTTTCAACGAATGCTGGGCAATAAACAGCTCTTTTAGTAGAAGTTCCAGACTCTGAAGGAGGGTCTCACACTTGGCCAGACAGCCGCAGTACTCGGTGAGCTGCAGAAAGTGCCGGATAAAGACCACCGTCGACTGGGTGAGATTAATCCAAGTGTCGCCGGTTGCCTGTGCCCGCACATCGATGCCCAAGACATCCAGCTCGAGGAGCAATCGCTTCAGATTTGACTTGGTTTGCAGGTTGTACGGCTGCCAGCTCTCCTCAGTGCGACCCACGGAGTCCAGCAGCCGCTCCTTGGATTCTTCTATAAGAGACTCCAGCGTGGTTCGTAACAGACCCTCCAAGTGATAGCTAATGTCCAGTCCAATCTCCGTTAGCTTTGTCGACGGCTTCCGCACTCGCTCTACACACTTAGCCACCGACTCCAGGGAGGTTCCTTTAGTGAGATAGTGCTTGATCAGCTGGCTGGCAAAGTACTGAAGCTCGGCATTGCACCAGACCACGAGAGCTGCAAGAATCAGATGTGTTAATTTGGATTTGAATTTGAAAATTAAGGTACTAACTCACCACTAACGCAGGCTGGCTGCTTCTCGAAGGCTGTGAGGAAATCGCAGGCCACCTGGGTGAGATCGCAGAAGAACAGCTCTGAAATATCTGCATTATTCCTGCGTGCTTCCCTTTGGGCGACCCTTAAACTGACGGCGCAGACTTTCAGTAGCGTAGCACTCGCCTGCCGATAGCGTCCCATTTCCACCAAGATCTTCAGAGGTCTTTTCGCTGCCCTCAAAGCGATTTGCAGATTGCGATTGTGGCTGTTGGATAGCTCCTTGAGCAGCACATTGATCAGCTTCAGCTCCTGCTGCTTAACCTTGCTCTCGATGGCCTCCGCCTGAGGAACCTTCTTCCTATTCTCATTTCGCATAAAGTCCTGCGTGCGCTTGATCAACTCCTGGGCATCCTCAAAGTGCCGCTGGGCCACCAGCGTTTGGATCTCCTCGCTGGCCGTGCTCAGCCACTCGGGCGTCTCATCCTCCAGGGATTTGGGCTCCCCTGGACTCTGGGGAGTGGTCTCTTTCTCCGGCGTGGACGCTTTAGACTGCTGTTTAGCCCGCGTTGGTGGCTGTGGAGCCTGACCCTTCTTGGGTTTTCCCTTTTGTTGGTCAAAACGGAAGGCTTCTTCCAGCTTTTCGATCCACTCGGTTTTTCCCGCCGCCGTGATGCTTTGGTAGATCTTGGAACCATCTGGTGTGATGATATTAATGGCATTCTTGACGCCATCCAGGTCTTTGATGTTGATCACGGCTATTTTCTTGGGATCGTACTCGGTGAGAAAGTCCAGGCGTCTGGGAGGGAATTTCAATCATTAGTTTTGGGATTATATTTGATATAGGGAGACCTACTTATCATGCTTAACTTTGCAGACAATCAGCACATCGTTAAAAAGGAAAAAGAAGACCCGCTGAATGGGCCTGTAATCATTGCCATCTAATTCGATGAGTGCTCCCTCGTTGAGGAAGGTCTTGCCCTCCAGATTGCCATTAAAGCCCTGCACCATTTCCTTCACAGCCCGCGTGGCATGACTGTTTTCGAGATCCTCCGCCGCCGTCGAGGTGTCCACCTCCAAACTCTCGGCTTTTAGGCGACTGGAGGTCTTGCCATCCGTCATGGTGGCCAGAATGTTGCGCTGCTCAATCAGAATGTGCGATAGTTGGTACATTTCCGACTCGAGATCTGAAAGGTTATATTATTTAGTTGAATATATGTAGTTTAGGGGGCGTAACCTACGCGATATCTCCTTGGCCGTCTGTATAAACTCCATGTAGTTCTTTTTGCATGTTTGCTTCAAAGTTGCGGCCGTTGTTTCGTTGTACGCCTCGATTTCCTTTTTTCGCTGCTGCAAATCGCTGCCACCGACACATTCTCGGGTGAGATCTTTGGTATCTGGGGAAGGAATGGTACTTTAGAAATGGGATAAATGTAAATAGAACCAGGAAAACTTGCATTTCTCAACGCTAAAGTTAAAATCGTCGAACTCCTTCATGTTTTTTATTGGAATTGGAATGTAAACTGCAGCTGACGCACAACCATTCACAGGGAAACGTGGAATCATGTGGAATTAAAAGTAAGGTGGTCAATACAAACGAAAATACAAGGTTCTCACTTACATTTATTAATATATTTTTAAAAATAACAAAACATAAATATTGTTAGCTTATTTTAAGATAGTTATTATAGTCGATGTAATAGAATTGTTTTTCGTTCAAAAAATTTGTTTTCTTCGGTTTTAAATTTAAATCACAATTTAGTAAAGTCTGGTATAAATCTATTGATGAGCACAATTGAGCTTAACTAAGTGATTTATTCAAATCATTTGAACAAAGTATATATATTTTTTTTTTTACATAGAATGTTTTTTCTGCCACCTGTTGCTATTGCATTTTATGAGGAACGCAAAGCAAATAGTGAGAACACTTCAAACTCAAGTGCACCGGCACATCTTCTTCTTACTGCAGTCATTCCCCTGGAAGCGTGCACACGCCTTAACCACCTTACAATCGCACACACCCTGCGCTTTTTGTTTTGGTTGATGAGTAATCTTTGAGAATCTCCAAGAAACTTCGTCATTCCTTCGCAATTAGATCTTTAGTCCTAGAAAACCATTAAAAATGGACTGGCTATTCGGCAAGAAGATCAGCCCCGATGAGATGCTGCGCAAGAACCAGCGGGCGCTGAACAAGGCGATGCGGGACCTGGACCGCGAGCGGATGAAGATGGAGCAGCAGGAGAAGAAGATCATTGCTGATATCAAGAAGATGGCCAAGGAGGGCCAAATGGACGCGGTGAAGATCATGGCCAAGGATCTTGTGCGCACCCGGCGATACGCGAAGAAGTTCATGCTGATGAAGGCCAACATCCAGGCGGTGTCCCTCAAAATCCAGACGCTCAAGTCGCAGAATACCATGGCGCAGGCCATGAAGGGTAAATATTGGTAACATAGATGATTCACAAGCTTCTTATCTTGGGATACCCCCCGTTGCAGGCGTCACCAAGGCCATGCAGAACATGAACCGCCAGCTGAATCTCCCGCAAATCCAGAAGATCCTCCAGGACTTCGAGAAGCAGTCGGAAATGATGGACATGAAGGAGGAGATGATCAACGATGCCATCGATGATGCCATGGAGGATGAGGGCGACGAGGAGGAGACCGATGCGGTGGTCTCCCAAGTGCTGGATGAACTGGGTCTGCAGCTAGGCGAACAGCTGGGAGATCTGCCCTCCGCCTCGGGTTCCCTGTCCATTGCCGGTGGTGTGGCACAGAAGGGACCGCAGGCGGTGGCCGCCGGAGGAGTGGGTGGCGGTGGAGCCGCTGGTGGAGGAGGAGGAGCTGGTGGAGGCGGTGCCGGGGGCGCAGGAGCTTCCGGTGGCAGTGGCGCCTCATCGCCCATGTCCGATGCAGATGCGGATCTGCAGGCGCGCCTGGACAAGCTGCGCAAGGATTGAGCTACGCCTAGGAACCACTGCCTGCCCGTTTTATATAAGAGAAAACCACCCGCTCCACCCGTTTGTATCTCCCAAAAACTAAGCGAATGTTGTATTAAAGAGAATGCTTGTGATTTTCGTTCCCTGCGTGTTTTGAAAAATCGATGAGTAATTACCACTTACGAGCTGTAATGGGAAGCACTTACCTAGTTACACTAAATTCGCAATACTTGTTACTGTAGCGCTACGCACAAATTCGATATTTTTAAAGATTTATACATTTCATGCCTGTCTTCAATAAAATTAAGCAAAAGGAATTTGTAAAGTTATTTGATTATTGAGTTTGATAGCTATCTTATACGTTTTAGTTCTTTAAAAATCAAGTTGTAACCCATTGTATCTTATCTGGAGAAGGAAAACGAACCTTTTACAGGTGACAACTGAAAACTAAAGATAACACTTGTCCACACATCGTTGGTAAATAATCAAATTTGAGTTAAACAACATGTGTATGTGAACAGGTGATTTTTGTGGAATCGGTTTATTGCTTTCAAAGTGTACTAACTACAAAATCAGGTTGCTTAAATCGAGTAGTATAATTCCTGCACGGGCTCCAGAATCCTTTTCACCAGATACCGACAAAGATGTGTATCTCCTTACCTAACTTGGTATACTTAACGCGACGAAGAAAATGACCTCTTCCATTTACTAATAACAAGCGTATATATATTTTTAGGAGGAGTACAAATTGAAGAGTAAAGATAGCACACTACACACAAACACAGAGCATGAAATCTAGAAGCCGCTGGCGAGGAACACCCGTTCCACCTCCCCGAAGACCGCCTCTGCATCCGGACTGGCGTCGATCCGCTTCACCTGGCCGGCGCCCTCGAAGAACTTGATGATGGGCAGCGAGTCGTTGTTGTAGGTGGAGATGCGCTTCTTCAGGCTCTCCATGTTGTCGTCCGTCCTCCCGGAGCCGCTCTGCCCGCGTCCCAGGCACCGCTGGACGCACACCTCCTCGCTGCAGTCGAAGAAGAGCACGAACTGCATGTCCACCTTCTCGGACATCTGGCGATTCCAGCCGTCCAGGTTGTCCTGGTTGCGCGGGAAGCCGTCTATCAGGAAGCGCGACTTCCCAGACGCCTTCATGGCGTTCTCCAGCAGCGAACACGTGACCTCCACGGGGACAATCTTGCCGTTGCGGATGTAATCCTCGATGAGGTTGCCGAACTCGGAGCCCTCGCGGGAACGCTCCTCGCGGAGCAGATCCCCCGCCGAGAGGTGGGTGAACTGGAAGCGATCCACGATCTTGGAGCACTGGGTGCCCTTTCCGGCACCGGGGCCGCCCAAGACGAAGACAACCTTTGGCTTCTCCACGCTCATAATGCCGACTTTGTAGGGTGGTCGCGGTTCTGGTTCAGTGGCCTTGGAATGTCGCACTTGCTGCTGGTGCTGCGTCAGCGTTGTGGGTGGAAATTTGGGCAGAGCTCCCGCTAATGATGGTGACCTTTCTACCGCTCGGAATGCCGTTTGTGCCAAAGCGCGCCACATTGACGACTCAGCGGGAATTTTGGAATATCGGGGGCTAATTGAGAGCGCGTGGTGTGTGTGTATTGGGTATACGTACGAGTACACCTTACCACAACTTCCACTGGAAACGTAACACTCTGTGACGTCACGCACAAGCGCAGCTGTTCAAAGAGAGCGCGCGTTGACCAACACTGGATGGGGGCGGTTTAATGGTGCCGCGCACTCATTTGAATGGCATTTGTTATATTATTTATATTGACAAATTTTTTTAACTTATTACCAGAACTTCAGATTTAACTTATCATAAGCATTTGATTTTCATGATTTTTTATTAGTTTTACCTGTTAAATAGCCTATTAAATAAGTTGCGCTTGGTTGTTTTGGATCAAATCAGCTACGAGTTGGTAGGGAATAATGTGCTGGGAACCGGCCGCCATGTCCACCTCCTCATCATCGACGCCCACGATCACAGCGGGCACTAAAAATAGCAACAAGTGTTTAAGGATCATTATCTTAATTAGATGGTAATGTTAATTACCCGCCACATTTGCCTTGAGGAAGACATGGCTCATCAGATTGGGGGTCACAATCCTCTGCTCGGCCTCCCCTCTCTGCTGATTGGGCATGTACTGGGTGGCCACCTTGTGGAAGTACTCATCCACATTGGCGGCAAACTCCTGGGCGAACTTGGTCTCCTCGGGCGACAGGCGTTTATCATCCGCTTCGCGACTCGCCTCCTGGTTGAGGATGTGCTGCGTGAAGGTCTCGATCTTTTGGAGACGACATCGCAGGTAACTGGCCATTATGTAGCGCACCCTCTCCAGTTCCATGGAGTGCACTACGGCACGGAAATCGTTCTTGTCCAGGTCACGCATCTGCTCCTCCATGTGGGCCACCTGGGAGACCATCAGTTCCAGCATGTCCGTCTGGCTGGGCAGGATCTCGGGAGCACACATCTCGTTTATCCAGGCTGTTTCCAGGATCTCCAGAACCTTGGGGCAGTCAGGAAGGGATTAATTCTAAGGGTTTTTAAGGATTCCCTCTGGGTGTTTCTTACCTTTTGAGCTGTGATCTGCTCCATATCGTCGTCATCTTCCTCCTCCAATCCTGCTCCATCGCTCACATCGTTTTCCAGCTGGGTTTCGGGCACATCTTCTAAATCCGACATGGTTTTTGGGCTTATTTGTTTATTTTTTAGCAGTTTTTGGCGCAATGTTGGCGGCTTTGTGTGAATTTCTATACAAACGTCTTGCAACACTGCGAATGGCAAACCTTATGAAGGTTACTCCCTGTGAATGTCTCCATTCCGAACAGCATGGCAGCCACACAACAAACCGAATTCCAAAAGAATTTTCGCCTGATTGTGGAGAAGATCTTCAACCACTGGCAGGATCTCCGTCTGGCAGTGGAGCATGGCATGGGCGGGCGCAATGGCCAGCAGGTGGGTTCAAACATCCCCCTAAAATACCCTCTTTCTAACCTAATCTTGATGCCCTGACTAGGTGGCCATAGAAATCATGGACTACACCTATCAGTACTGTGTGTCCAATGAAAACATCACCCAGGGTGAGCTACAGGAGGTCGTGGAGGAGCTGATGGACCAGGAATTCAATACCCTCTGTGATGATGACACCATCCCAGAGATTTGCCGGAATCTGCTGCGCTACAAGCTCCTCGCCCAGCAGAATCAGTATCCACAGATCGAGGCTGAATTGAGCAAGCTTCCTGCGGGCAAAGAGTGGTTGCGTCATGATGTGAAGATCACCTACACCCCTGTTGATGATTCCTCTTCCGATGAGGACATGGACGACGACGACGAGGAGGATGATGATGAGATGGGCCAGGATGATGAGGATGCACCAACCAGCAGTGGTCGAATGACCCGTTCTCAGGCCCGCAAGCAGCAGGCCCAGGAATTCGTGGAGCCCGAGGATGGCTGGACCACAGTGCGAAGAAAATAGACTTCTTTTGGATTATTAAAAACGAAAACCTGTTAGTTTTTTAGTTGTAATACGCTGTATTTACTTCCTGGAGGTCCAGAAAACGAAGTGGTGCTATGGGTTCCCTTGTCACCGGTTGATGGAGGGTCCTGCAAAGGTTACAGTTGACTGGGGAGGACTTCTTGGAGTGGGTATCCTGGTTTTCTCTACCCCGTTTCAACTGCGACCAGGAGGTGAACTCTGTGCCCTTTGGCAAAACCAACTTTGGGTCCACCACGGAGGCTATAGAATCCACATCCACAGTCATGGAGAGATTAATAGCTGGATAGATGAGGAAGGCAAAGAACCAGGCGAAGACCAGCACCAGAAAGGGCACAAATACGGCGAAATACTTGTCGGGCAGATAGGAATGCAGGCCAAATTCCAGGGGCAGCAGGGCCCAAGCCACGTAGACGAAGAACAGGACCGTAAACAGCATATAGAAGGCGAATCCATAGACCGCCCTATGCGGAGTCGGAGCCGGACTGTGTTCCGGCATCCTCCTCGTTTCTCTCGGGGATTGGCTTGTCCTCCTGCGAGTCTCCTCCGAACTGCTTGATGGTGTCCTGGCAGAGGAGCAGTCCCTCGAAGAAGGAGGTGATGGCGGTGCGCAGGCTCTTTACTTGGTCGGCTTGGAAGTGGACAACTAGAACATCGCCCTCCAGGCTCAAAGTCTTCTGCACAAAATTCCTGCGCGGTTCCTGGTCGACACTCAGCACTCGGTAGGCAATCTCCGCCAGGCGTGTCGTCTCAAACGGCACTCTTATTGTGCTGGTGAGTAAAATATTCCTTAATTTATATTACCTAAGTTAATTTATAGTAAAACTCACGATTCATTTGGTTTATTTGCAATTTGAGGCATCATAAAAGTTTTTAACCAATTTGCAGTGGCATGTCAGTGGGAAAAGTGAATGGCAACTGGAGAAGAAGAAGCAAATGCCGCTTGTTTACCTCGCGAACAGCTGTTTACAAAAACAAATACTATTTTTTGAAAATTCAAATGCTGAGATGGTGACAGACCTGCAAAAATCAATCACATCTTTTAAAATTCTCAAATAGTTTTCAAATTTATACCTTTTTTTTGTTATTTCTACAAAAAAGGTTATATTTAACTTTCTCTATCAACTGCCTATTAAAACGTAGTGTTAACTTTTCCAGTTTGTAGTTTCTTTATTACAAAAAGCAGTCCAAAATCAGATCCCTTTAGTAGGTGGGTTCGGGGGTTTACTTCTTGGACTTGACGACGCCCTTGGGGGCGGGCTTCTTGCCGGCGACCTTGGCTCCAGGCTTTCCTCCGGTCTTGCCCACCGGCTTCTTGGCGGCGGCCTTGGCCTTCACCGGCTTCTTCTCCACCACCTTCTTGACGGGCTTCACGAGCGCCTCACGCTGGCTCTTCAGCGCCTTGACGATCTTCTGCTCCTCGATGAGGAAAGCACGCACGATGCGCTCGCGCAGGCAGCTGTGGCACAGGACTCCGCCGTAGGTCCTGGAAACGGTCTTCAGGCGCTTGGACATCCTGGGACGCTCGCTGGGCCTCGAGGGCGTGATTCCGTGGAGCTTCTCCTTGCACTGACCACAGCGTGGGACAGTGGGGTTCTTCTTCACGTACTGGTACACCAGACGGCCTCCAGGAGTACGCACACTGTATAGATTTGTGGTATATCATTTAGTAAACTTAGAGATCCTTTGTAAAGTAGGATACTCACATGCGCCTCTTGTTGGAGCGGGTGTTGTACGACAGACGTCGCCTCAAAGTCAATCGCTGCACCATTGTCAGGCTACTAGTTTTTTATTTTTATCCAGAATGTGCATTATTCCCATACAATTCGTAGAAAACACCAAAAAACAAAAAGAAAACAAAATAGTAGTCAGTTTTTCAAAGCTATTTTTAAGCTTTTGGCCATAAAATTAATTATAAAAATTAAACACAAACCTCTCGGAAATCAAAAGAAAGAAGAAGAGGAGCTAGAGGTGGGACATAAGACGATTATTATTCAAATCTATCGATACCAGTCAAGATATCCATCACTATTGGTTAATAAAAACTTTTAATAAATTTATTTTGCAAGTAACCTTTTTCAAAAGATCTAAACTAATTAATTTAAAAATTAATTTATTAAAGTTTTGAACAAATATTAAAATTAAACATTTTGCAGCCCTTGTAAAACATATCGATAGCCTGTTGATTGCACCAAACTCCCATCTCTAGATATTCAACACGCGCTTATTTTGTAAATAAACGGGAGTTTCTTCAGTTTTTGACTAAAAACATGAGTTTTCTGACACCCAAGAGCCACATAGAGAAGGGCGATGTGGTTATCCTATACCTGAGTGTTAGTTCCATGCATGCCATCGAAGCGGTTCCCGAAATAGTCAATAAAAAAGGAGAAACAATACCCCACATCTTCCAGACGAACTATGGATTCTTGAAAGTGGAAAGTGAGTTGGAAATTCGTGGGTTTTTAGCTAGATCTAACAGAAATCCCCATTACAGATATCATAGGCGTGGAGTACGGAAGCAAAGTGGAGCTCTCCAAGGGTTGGGCCCATGTCCTTCAGCCCACTCCCGAACTGTGGACGCAAACCCTTCCTCATCGCACCCAGATCATCTATACCCCGGACATCAGCATGATTATCCATCAGCTAGAGGTTCACCCTGGTGCGGTGGTCATTGAATCCGGTACAGGATCGGGTTCCCTATCCCATTACTTCCTCAGAGCACTGAAACCCACTGGCCACCTCCACACCTTCGATTTCCACGAAGCTCGAGCGGATCAGGCACGCGACGAATTTCGGCGACATGGCATTGCCGACTTTGTCACCGTCTACCATCGGGATGTGTGCAATCTGGGCTTTGGCGCGGAACTCGATGGAAAGGCCGATGCGGTCTTCTTGGATCTGCCCGCACCCGATCTCGCGGTGCCGCACGCCTTCAAGGCGTTGAAGCTGTCCGGTGAGTGGCCAACATCGCGTTGACAACTAGTTGTCAGCGCCCTTTTGCGGCCAATCCGGCAATCAAGCGGATATGTCGGATTGGCAGTGGTGGCAGGGTACTTTTAAGGTTGCCCTGGGTTAGGTACAACTTGTGGGTCAAAGAAAGTATCTGGGGAAGTACCTAAAAAGAAAAGACATTAGTTTAGTACTAGGTAAAAAACTAAATTTTTGTTAATCTTAGTAAAACTAATTAACTTCTCTAAAAGAAAATAAGAAAATATGTAAAGTTTTCTATATTTTTGTGCCATTTCTAACATTTTTAAATGTACCTAGTTAGGAAAAAATATTTTAAAATACCTATATACCCCAACACTGTCGGTTAGTCAGTCAGTTATCCATCCAGTGAGCCAAAGATCCAGTCAGCTAGTCAGTCGGGCTGCCATTTCACCGTGTTTGACATTGAATGAGCCCGCTTTTGACACTTGATGCGGCCAAGGCAGGCTGACCGGGCGAGTTTGTCATTAGGCGGATGGGAACTTCAATTGTTCAGCAGGTTTGCACCGGACCTAGGATACAGATGCACTGAAACCACATCTTAAAAGGCAGGGAAATCGAGTACCATAAATGTTAGGGAAAGTTTCGAGTTGGAAATCCCAGTTTTTAACCACATTTTTATTTAATACTTTAAAACATGGGTGCTCAGTCCTATGGCACACGGGCACATTTGTTTTTGTTTTGGCACATAGCATACGGAGCGGCACATCCCATACTTTCCTAGGGCACACGCAAGTTCTTCTTTGTGTCGCTGTCCGTAACGAGCCAAGCCAACAACAATTTCATTGATCGTTTTTTTCGTCTCAGCTCACAATGCAAATTGTTTTTGTCTTTTTCATGACTGTGTGTGAGTCGTTACTCGCGTGCGTGTGATTTTCTTTTAATTGTGTTTGTAAATGCACTGCCATAAGGCAGCTTTGAGCACCCCTGCTTTAAAAATATTGATTAGTGCATGAAATATAAAAAAAACCTGATTTCCCCTTCCCTTCTTCCCACAGGCGGTCGCTTTTGCTCGTTTTCGCCCTGCATTGAGCAGTCGCAGCGCTGCATCCAGCAGCTGACCAAGCTGGGCTTCAACGAGATCGTCTCCCTGGAGGTGCTGCAGCAGGAGAATGTGGTCAAAACCCGCACGCTGCCCGTCATCGATCTGGAGTTCCTTAAACTGCCCAAAACCGATGAGGCGACAAACAATGCCGACGAAAGCAAGGCGCCCAAGGAGGTGAAGAAGTACCTGACCTCCAGCAATCCCCAAACGCTGCCCGGTCACACGGGCTTCCTCACCTTTGCCACTTTGCCACCGAATATACCCAAGGCTGATGAATAAACTTGAATTTATTTTTATTTGACCCACAAACCACGAGCTTCATCATTCGTCGTAGGAGTAAGAGTAGGAGAATTCCTCGAAGAACTTGCGTTCGCTGGTCCTTACGAAACCGCAGTGGTAGCAGCGCTGCTGCTTCACTTGCTCCTGGGTCTTGCGGTTCCAGGACTTGCGCTCCGGCGCCCAAGGAGTCCGCTGCTCGGGAATGGCCACCTCGGTGCGTTCCGGATTGCCGCTGCAGGTGGGACACCGACCCACCACCGTTGGTTTGGGCAACATGCCGTAGATGAGCGGTCCCGGCGGTTGTTTGCCGTAAATGGTGACGATTTCCGGGAGACTTGAGTACGGGCGGGTGGGAAAGAGCTTCTCGCGATTCAGGAAACTATAATGAAGAATGGAACAGGACTATTGGTAAGTATAATTGAGAAGTATACAGGTTTTACATGTTGGATATTTATTTAGACAGTTTTGCAGTGGGAGCTTCAAAACTCAGCTGAAAAAGAAAATCGAAGAATTCAAAATCCACTATGACTTATTTAAAAAACAATAGATATGTAAACGGAATATCAGAAAAAGGAAGCAATTATATTTCGGTAAGCCAATATAATTTATAATATATTTGAGCTAGTTAAAAAATAATTATTTAAGAGTGGAGTATAGTTTATAGGTTACTAAACTTTAAGATATTCAGAAAACTTTTCTATGGAAATCATTGCTAGCTGAAAACGATCAATAAGTCATTAAAATTGTGGCTGATTAGTTACAATTCAAGATATGTTGCTAGGGTGAAACAAAAACAGGGAGCTTTAAGAATAGTTCGCCTAAAATGGATTTTAATTGAAATCTGTTACTCCTATAAATAATTTAAGAAAAATATATAAATAATTTCTAGGAAAATGCCTTACTAATGTAAAAAAAATCTTAAATGAAAAGGGTTTCTACTTTTTCCTCCCCAGAAGTCGACTCACTTGGGCCTCGGCTCCAGCCAGAGGTTGTTGATGCGCTTGGTGCGCATGATGTCGCCCAGTTTCTGGAGGAGCCGCAGGTTCTCCCGCTCGATCTGCTGCTGGCGCTCCCGCTCGACCTGCTGCTTCTTCCACTTGCGCTGCACGTGCTCGTGGGCACGGGGCGTGTGGGTGTCGATGGCCGGGCGGGCGGACATGACCTTCTCGCGGTGCTGGGCGTACCGCAGTTGCTCCCACGGCTGCTGCAGCAATTTGTCGCGTCGTGAGATCATCTTCGGTGGTTTTTTCGTGCGACAAGTGTTGATGCCTCCGCTGGTTCCTAACTGTTTAATCCATGCGAGGGCCAACACACCACCTGTGTTTGCCACAACAAACAAACAAGCAGCGGCGGTGGTGGTGGTTGGTGTGCGTCCATAACAACCTTGCCAGGACAACGGACACACTCGTCGAATGTTGCACCATCATGCTGGGATTAAGTTCAACAACCAAAGCGAATGAGCAGTCGGGGGGAGCCCAGAATGAAGTCCAGGCGGCGGCGGCCGCTTTGCTTATCTGTCCGCCGAGTTGTCCATCCGCGCAGAGTGACATCTCCAGTGACTCTTGGACTCTTGACTTGCAAATTTGCAGGCCACTGCCAGTGCGATGGTTGTTACATAATTCTGGGCCGGCTTCTTCAGCTTGTTAGGTCTGCAGTTCGCCAAGTTCCTGGCGATTTCTGTGTAGTAGCCGCTCTCTCTTCGACAAAACACCGGACTTTGGTGTGGCGGCAAAAGTTCCTTTCTTCTTTTTCAGCCGCCGCTTGCCGCTGCTGATGTTCCTGCTGCTCATATGTCAACCGGCAACATGTTGCATGTGCAACCGGCAACAACTGGTTGCTGCCGCCGTTCTAAATACTCCTCGTTTAGTGTTTTGATGGATGTTAAGTGCCAGTCCCATATTGAATTCAATCATTTTGCATCGATGGAAATGGGTTCTCGGTAGTCATTCAGTTTGGCTCAATCTTTCCTTTAAAAGCAGGAGTACTTGATCGCTTTGATCTAGAGTTGTGCAATTTGTTTGGTTCCTCATTGTTGATTAGCTAATAATATGGGAGTAATTGTAGGTACTCTTTAAAATTATTTTTAAAATAATTAAAGTTTTTTATATTTAAATTCCTTTCTGTATTCTTTTAAAATATGCTAGCAATGTAAGATTATAACGCATTTTTTATAAATATTCATAGTTTGTCTTATTATCTTGACATTTAACCTCTTGAGTTCTATTGCAGTTTTTTAATGAATGCAAGCTTTGGGGATTTTAGATTAAACTAATCTGTTCTGACACGCAATTTAAAACCTGATTCGATTTAGCCTTTGAATGAATTTGAATTATTTATTATTTTTATTGACTTATATAATATTCTAATGTATTTTCTGGGTTTGATAAAACGTTTTTTATTTTCCTATAAACCTAAAAAATTTAAATAATTTCTTTTGACGTTTCCGTATTTAATAATTTAATGATTTATCTTATAAGCAAATATATGAATACATTAAAAATTTCCTAACAATCGAAGCGAATTTGAATTTTCCGCAGTGATATCCGTTAAGCAATCTAAGCACTGTTTTGTACTTACTATTGGATTCAATCATTTTGCATCGTTTGAGGTGGGTTCCGTTCCCTATATAAGTATTACCCCCTACCAACCAGCCCAACCACTTGCAATTCCCATCGATCCTGTCAAAAAACCGACTCGGCGCAATTGTTCTCGTTTGAAGTTGATTAGCCCCCCGTTGTTGCTTACAAAATGTGTCTATTGTTGGCTTCGGTTGCAATGGCCAATAGAAATTTCCTAGTGGCTAGTGGGCAGTGCGTGAGTTGGCAGTATTCGAAAGAAATTAAAAGGTCCACGCCGCATTATTGGCCAGTTAATTGGAAGATCGGTAATTCGATACCACGGTGTTGCATATCACAGCTCGCCTTGTTATTTCTGTGTTGGACCATCGGGATTATCTTGTTTGATGAATCGACAACTGTAACGAATTTCCACCGTTGAAACTCCGCAGGGGTATCTGCGCTTTTCACCTTTGGCCGAAAATTCAAAATCGAAACCACTGAACCCACCGCTTGACTCGTCACTAAACACCTGCTTATTTGTGCATAAATTTCATTTGGTTGTGATTATTTTTATTGAAAGTTTTTTTTTCTTTAGCAAAATGGCATATAATTGTGCCGGCCTGGCTCTGTGGTCCCATGTTACCTGGGCTACGGGCGTTTGTGTGTGTGTGTGTGTGTGTTACCAGGGTGCAGCCTTACACCCGCCAGCAATATGGCCAGTTTCTCACCTTTAGAAGCCGGCCCCAAAGTCTCCGATAGCGAGGGACGAGCGCAAAATTGATGGCAGTCGGTGCTTTTCATTGAATTCCTACGTGGTGGTAATGTGGATACCCTTTAGAGGTGTATAATTAAATTAAAACGTAAAAAAACAAGGCAATTATCGTTTAATAATATATTTAGTTGCCTAGTTTCTTGAGATTTTAGCTATTAAATGTGAGAAAGCTTACTTGATATTTACTTTATTTTGAAGTCGAACCTTTAGATACATAACCTCAATGTATTTAAATATTTTCATATAATATTAATATGAAATAAATTAAAAAGTCAATTAAATAAATTATTAAAATATTTATAAATTATAGTCTTAATTAATTTTTAGTCAAATAAATAATATTTCGTTGGCTTTTGCTAAAATTTATATTTTGTTTCCTTCGTGGGTATGTTTATAATATTTTGGATTCTATTTTCTCTTTCTCAATACCTTTAATAATTTGTATAATAATTTATTAAGTTTTGTAAACATAGCAATGTGTGAACATCAAGTAAGGACATATATTAATTAGAAAACCATCTTATTCTCAAGTTATAAGTATTTCGCTCAAAGTTTTTAAGGATCCCATTTACCCAACTTCGCAATTGACCCGAAAAAGGTGACTAAATGTAGGGAACCCTTATTTTTTTTTTGGTTCAGCACTCGCATATCATACAAAGTGTATACACAGAGAGTACTGGCACTCAGGTCCTGTCCATTTATTACAACATGAGCCGGCAAACAACTGCAACACAACTGCGGAAAGTCAGTTGAAAACTGAAAACTGCGATTTGCTGTCAGCTAATAATAATAATTTCGATATTGAAAATACGTTTTCTTAGTTAGGTACGACACTAAACGATTTCGCCCAGTCCGCGGCGGTGCTAAAAGTCAGGCAGGCCAGCGAGGGCCAGCACCACCACCACCGCCTGCACCACTGAGTGCTGCCCCACCAGGTTGCAAGTTGACCGTTGGTGGGGGCGTGCTATTTGCTGCCGCTGCTTCTTCCACTCATTTTTCTGGCTTTTTTGATTTTTTTCATACTTTTGTATTTCGCAGACAGGTGGTGTGTGGTGTCGATGTTGCCCGGATCGTCGACTTTTGGCTCAGACTGTCTGTTGCCCGTTGCCCATTGCCCGTTGGTGTTCAATATGAGCCACAATTGAGGCATTTAATCGAGCATCTCTTAACACGCCTTGGAATGTTGACTTATTATTGGCCCAGCCAGCCAGCCAGCCATTCGTACTCCCCTCTATCTGCATCTGTCGGTGGTGCTTGTGGATCCACAATCCCCAGTTGGCCATCCCAGGCCGCAGAGTTGGCTGCGTCGGTGTCAGGAGTCTGTAGTTACCTCACAGTAAAAGCGTTTATCATCATTAGACTCAATCTAAAGACGTTTTCGGCCGGGGTTATCATGTTGATTATGTTGTGTGAAAACAAATTACATTTCTTCTCGCCCTCGCAAGTTTTAGCACCACTTTGCCGGTGGTTTCCAGGTTCTTTTCTTTCGCTGCTGGCTAATTACGTAGATGATCGCTGATTTCAATTGTGCTTATTGACAAACCAATTGGCCAAAGATGATTTTTTTCTCCGTTTGGTGAAAGGAAAGTCTTTTCCTAGAGCCGTGAGAAAACTAAAAGCCACCGCCAATTCGAACAGCAGAAAATATTTCCAATTTGCTAATGGCAATAATTGTTTCTACATTTTTTTCTCTTCAAGTACCAATACTTTGCTATCATTTTTGCTTTTTTTTGTATTATTTTGCTTTGCACAGCTGTGTTCTATATAGTTGCTGTTGTTGCAAGTGGCATTGCCTGCAGCTGCAACAACAACATCGGCGGCACCAGCAACATACAACAGCAACAGCAAGAATAACTGCTTTAGCAAGGTTAAGTTTGGCCCTGACAGCCTTTTAAAACTGGTTAGCAAAAATAATAAAATAATAATAATAAAAAGAATTTTTTAATATACAAAATATGTAAACATTTGGTAAAAAGTACAAGATTTTTAAACCAAAATTTGAAGCGTATAAAAAATCCGGAAAAATGTTAAATTTCGATTTTTGTTTTATTTTAAGCGGAAAAAAACAGTAAAAACTGTTTGACAAAAAAAAAACTAGAAATCATAAAAAATCTAAATTAATTTTAATAAAGCACTGAAATATTGTAATAAATTTAGAATATTTTTTTTATTATTACCTCAAACAAAATGTTTTTTATTTTTTTGTAGACCAGTGTAGTTCATTTGTCGTGGCGTGGAAAACCGAAAACTCCAACTCCAGTAAACATTTTATGCACTTTTAAATGCAATGCATTATTGCAGTTGCACCGATAACGTTATAATTTTTTTTTTGCAGCTTTGTTGTTTTAGATTTGTGCCACACACACCGACAGTCAAAGTCGAGAAACACAAAAGCAGTGGAGCACCAGGGTCAATGTCGCACCTTGACGCCACTGCCACAGCCAATATATAGATTTTGAAACCCATTTTTTTTTGTTTTTTTTTTTGTCACAATTTATTGCATTTGGTTTAGAGCCGAGTGTCTTACCATTTTTATTTGTATTATTTTATTTGCCTGAATCTGTGTGTGGCTCGGCCATTTTATCTTGTCAACGCAATCGCCTATGAGTGTTTCTTTTTAATTAATTAACAACAATCGCATGGGTGTCAATGGCATGGCTTACTAGTGGCATACTTAGCTCATGGCACATGGAATCGGATTTTAATGTCCTCGGAATGTTAAAAGTGAGTGGGGGAAAATGCTCCTTCTATGTGCTTAGCCCGAAAAAATGCACAAAAGTTTCTCCTGCAGCTGGAAAACAACTTTGAGTTATGCAGAAACTACAACTCAACAGGTATGCAATGCCAATCAATAAACTTTCGCACAGAGAAGCCGCGGGGAGTTCAATTCTCGGGGCTCCATGAGAACTAATTGAGCCATTTCGAGGTCTATGATAATCGTTTTTGATGCAAGCCATGCAGTGGAAACCAACTAGCATCCAAACGAAGCCAACGCCTTCACATTATCCAGCAGTCAGACTGTGTCAACTTAAAAGTGCACTGGAAAAAGAAAGTTCCTTAAACAAATTATTTAAAAAAATATTATAGATATTATTAAGTGAAAATAATTTATCACAATGTTCTAAGTTCAAATAAAATAAAAATAATATTATTTTTATCGTATTTTTAAGAAAAGCAATTATTACTTGCAAAGGTGTCCAAAAGTATGCAACGATATATTTTGAATCTGGAAACCTGCATACTTTTAGGGATTTTTAGAAGAGATTTTGAAGAGATTTCTAAGTTTTTCCAATAAATAAACAAATATTATAAACAAATTTTAAAATTAAATTTTGATCTTAAAAAAATAAAGTTAATTGTTCTATAATGTTATCTTATTTTATGAATAAATAACTATTGTACATACCTGTTTTTAACAGTGTGCAATAAAATTAAAGTTTTGTTTATGAATGGAATTACACGACGACATTTAGATGGCCAAAAGAGCAGCTTGGCCGGGCAAGCCAACGCAGCTGGAAATCGAGAGGCCGCCGACTCGGCTCAGATTCACAGACACTTCATCTAAATGTCAGGCCATATCTAGCGACACTCGCAACACTCGGATTCGCACTAGCTCGGGGGATTGGATCGGATTGGTCTGCGGTACTGCGACTCGGACTTGGACATCTCCTGGTTTTGTGGTCTCCGCTTGTCGGCTCTCTTTGGCGGCTGCTTTGGCTTTGGCCAAATCAATTGAGCCGCCTTCCCCCATAAACGAGCCAAAAGAAATGACTCCGAGTTGCGGGGCTCGCGAGAGGCTCTGCTCTTGGGACCCGGGGCAGCTCAAGATCATTAGTATAATTTAAGTAAATTAAACGCAGCGATTAGGTTCGGGATACAGCGGTCTGGTCTGGTTGAAATAAAACCAGGCAGGACCGACAGACGGACGGACAACAAACGGCACCAAGTATTCCCCAATCGCCAATCGTCGTTGTCGGCAAAATGCTTGTGTTTATTTAAATTTATTGTAACATTTTCGTTGGCGATTTCAATTTGTAAAACAAGCGAGCAAACAAGCTGTTAAAATATAATGATTGGCACCAATGGCCGGACGGCGGATGGAGTTTGGGGCAAATCGCACTCCAAGATGTGGGTTAAACTGGCCGCATATGCTTATCCGATTCCCGGGAGATGCTTAAAGTGAATTTATGCGGCGTTTAAGCATTGTCCATTGGCCAAAGTATTTTCGCTTTATGATTGCCATGAGCAGTCGAATGCATAAACCATTTGGCATTGAAAACTATCGGTTAGCATACATTGTGTTTTTGGTTTTCCTTTTCTTTTTTTTTGTTGGCCGGTCTATAGAGTCGCTGGCTTTTTCCCACACAGACAATGGGCCAAAACGGCGACAACTGCGGCTGGTTCTCCGGTTGGTCTGGTCGAGCGTCTGAAGTCTTGTGTCTCGGATCTCTCCGCATCGTGTGCAATATGAGGAGCGATGCAGTATCGACTCCGAGTGCAACTGCAACTGCAGCAGCAGCGATCACAAAAGCTCCCAAGGAGCCAGACAGAATTACAAGAGCAGGGCTGCGGAACAATGCCGAAATGCAGGCAGTTCAATTGAATACAGTGGGTCATTCATTGGGGGTTTTATTTATTATTGAAAAATAATCCCATTTTCAATCACATCTATTTTTTATTGGGCAAAGTAAGAATGAAACAACCAAGAAACCACAACTACAAAATTTGTAAAAAATATTATTTTCATTTTTATTTACAGATTATACAAAATTTTATATCTATAACTTAACAATTTATATATCCTAAACTTTCATTCATCTTTAACGAAAGAGACTTTTTTAAAATAATGGTTCTGTAAATATCCTAAACATATTTTCCTAAAAATATACTTATAGAAACTATTTATAAATCATAAACGTTTACCCATTTTTAACCACAGTACCTTAGCAATTGAAAAAAGGCTCGAGTACTCCAGCACCCAAACTCAAAAAAAAGGAAAACGCAACAACAACCACTGCAGTGAAAAGAACAAAAAGGCGAGTAACAAACAAATAAACAGTCAGTAGAGTCAGACACAAACAGCAATTCATATTTGCTCTGATTTATATGGCGTCTAGAAGTTTTCCATTTTTATTATGTATCATTATTATTATGATTTTTTCCCAGGCCAAAAGGCGGGCTGTGGAGCTGGCTTTTTTGTGCCCCGACCGGCCGGTGTAATCAATCAGCAGGAGGAGCTACGGAATGGTAGTATTCCCGGTCTGGTTTTTAGTTTTCGGCTTGCAGTTCAGGATCTCTACTCTCTTACAGCGCAAGTTGGGCGAAAATTAATGTTCTTTAATTTGCAAGTTTGTGTCCTAAGTCTTTCGTTTCGGCCTGCCACACACAGGCTAAATTGGAGCCGCAAAGGGGGAGGGCTTGGCGGCGGAGGGAGGGGCGCTATTTCTCTTCCCCAGAAATGTCATTAAAGCGCCACACAGATCTTCGTGTGCTGGGTGTGCGAGCCTCTTTGCTTTTTGATCTCCATTGAGCCAATGTCAATTGCTGGCATCGCCCGCGGATCGCTGAGATCCGACAAAAAACAGAGAAAGATCTGCATAGCTTGATATTCTAATTGCTGAAATTGTTTGCCACAGACAAGTGTGCTTGTGTGCGGGCTGGTGGGGCTGCCATGCCCAATGAATAATCATCGAAATCCGTTCGTTGACAAAACCAAGCAACAGCTTAGAGTGCACAGAAAAAAATAAAGTATTTTTTATATTTTTTTTTGGTAAATTACTTTAATCTAGAGTGTTTAGAAACTAGAATTTAATATGTTATAAAACATTTTTTTAATGTTAAAATTTATTTATTTACTTTTTCTTGAATAAGAATTTAGATTTATATAATTTCTTGAATATTTGGTTCCAAATTGAGATCTGTTAATGTCCTAAATGATATGTCAAATGATCTGATTTTTTCTGCGTGCAGGAAAAAAAATGGTGAGCCTGCGCTACATGGCCCTGTGTCTCCTGCCTCTTTTGGTGGTCCCTGCCTCATTGGCCGCCTCATTGTGTCGCACTGATCCAAATCGCATCAAATTTTTGCGCTGCACTCGTTTTCAGCTCAGTTTTCTTGTTCCCCCTGGATTTCTTATTTTTTTCCCTCCGCTCGGATGGCTGTGTCTGCGGGTCTCCATCTCCACCTTGGCTCTTTGGGCTTTTCAATCAGATATGAAAGCTGGAGCGCGTCTTCGCGGTTGTTGTCGCAACGCAGTTTTAGTTCGTTCTCTTTTTTTTTGTTTTGTTTTTTGGGCCTTTGACTTGATTTTCTTAATTAAATTTTTTGCTACGCCGCTTGCCAAGGCTATTCCCGATCCAGATCCTCCAGCTCCTGCCGACGATGATAATGCGGTGGGGGTGGGGATGATGTGTGTGTTTTATAAGTCGAATGTTGTTGGCTCAGTCGCTGATTTTCAGCGCTTGATAGGCTGGCATCGCAGTTAACACACTCCCACAAAAGTGCATTCACAAATTTGGCAAAATAAAAAAAAGAGAAGAAAACCCAAAAAAGCAACAGCCACCAAAATCAGCTTCTTCTGCGGCACAATCTTAGGAGCCATTACGTGCACTTGGCCGCTCAACGCTCAACAAGAACTTGAACCTCATTAACCCATCACAGGCCCCCCGAAAACAATTTGACCCCGGCTCAACTCGAACGTACCGCCAGCCATTCGAGGTTTCCACTTTTGCTCCAAAGCCAGCCAGCATCATTTACATCATCATTCACAATAAAATAAAAGTGCACACGCCCACTTAAAAGGGCCCCATAAATTGTATGGAATAATCAGTTTCAACATAATTTATTGTAATTTACGAGTGTCGGCCAAAGCGGGCCACAACTATATATATATAAAGAGTTTTTTTTATGTGCAGAAGAGGAGTCGCCTGGGCATTTTTTTATAGAGCAGCTAAATGCTACAAATGAAAATCCTAAACGAAACATTGAAAGCATCTTGATAAGAAGTCGAGAAACGGCAGGCGAGCATTTTTACTGAAGGAGAGCCAAAGTTGAACTCCAGCCAAAGTTGAAGTCGAAGTAGTCGATTTGAAGTTGAGCGTGCAAACACCTTGGAAACACCATATTTCATTGCCTAATAATATTTTTGTTGGCCCCCATCTAGATGGGGGTTTTGAACTTCTTTCGGTTTACATATCCAGCTTCTCTACTTGTGCCCTTTGTAATTGAAACTATTGTTTTGTTTTGGCTTTAGCTCACTTATATTTATTCCCCCCTTTGTATCAATCACTCAATAAAAATCCAACGATCAATCAATTTCAGCCATCTGGGGAAGCAGATTCCCATCGAAAGTTGCGGCTTTTGTTTTCGAAGTCCGAACCATCGGTATACCAATTCCAATCAGAATTGAATCGTCAGCGGATAATAAACTTCAAGTGTCAATGCAATCGCAGATTGACAAACTGACAGTCCGAATATCCATATCCTTTTCCTTTTACTCCTTTTATCGCCGTTTTGCAATCATTCAAAGTTTCATCGGTGCTTCGTCAATGGTCCCCGTATCTGTATCTCTATTTTTACTTTTCCGATTTCATTTTCAGATATCATCAGTTGGCTTGGCATACGATTGTTAAGCTCATTATAAAGTGTTGGGGTTTTTTGCAGGGTTAAAAGGGAAATTTTCATTGTCAAGGTGAGACCAATTAAAATATTTTATAAGATCATAATTAAATTAAGCTTTTAACTTGTTTGGCTTTTAGAAAATCCCCTTCCCATGAGCCAGATAAATTAAATTTAAATCTCTTTCAAACTCCATTTAAACATCAAGCAAATAGCTGGTAATTTGTCTAGGCAAAAAGTAACTAACCAAGTTGGCAAACGGTAAAGGTAACATTTTTTTTTTCGTAACTCAGCTGATAGATCACTTTGGTTGAAGTATTGGCAAATATTTGTTTGTTTACTTTGATTAAATTTCGCCGTCTAAAGCGCTTTCATTCTGCAATTACTCAACGGGCGTAATATGTCTGGAAAACCATCCATGTTGGCTGCAATTTCTGCTTTTCTGAGTTCAAAGTGCTTAGTAGGATCTGAAAAGAATTCAAGCTCAGGCTACACAGAGAGAAAAAAATTAGTTTTTAGGGAGACTAAAAGATATAGATTTAAAGATTATTGTATAATGATTATAAAGATTATATATTGAATATAAAAAATATTTAAAATTTATTTATTAAATGAGGATTTTAAAAATATATATTATATAATCAGAGTGTATATCATAAACCGAAGTCTTGCTCAAGAGAATGTTTTATAAGAGTACATACGTACCTTTCAAATCCCTAAGTTTATTTTTCTTGAATATTTAGCGCTTGCAAAACCATTTTTTTCAGTGCAGTTCGAGGAATTTTAGCCTTCACTGGGCTCGCTAATTTGCCACTGAGTGGAGGACTTGGCTGGGGAGTTACCTTTTGCGTTGACCAGGTCGCCGCGCATCTTCCCAGCGTAATTTAAACTAAATCGGTTCGCTGGCCGAACTGCGTAGAGCACCGAAAGAGCCAGTTGATCCCCAAGTTGAGGAGTCTGGCCCAGTGTAATGGCTAACACGGACGGGGAAGCAACCACACACTCACATGCGAATAGAGAGGCTGCTGCGGTGGGAGCAAAAGTTGCATGTGCAAAATGTGGCCCCGTCTTTCGGCTCCGTCCTCTCGTAATAATCAATTATTTCTGTGTAATTTATGGTAATGTTCAGTCATGATGGATTGACTGCTCTAATGTCGCTCTAAATCTTTGTAGCTCGCTTGCCGGTTGCGGTCCTCCATCCTCCACATAGCGATCCTACTGGAGCCCAGTCGAATCCAAAAGCAGAGTCAAAACCAAAACCAAACCAGAGCAGCGGAGATCTGGCCAAGGCAGGTGCAATTGCTCAGCGAGGAGAGATGTTTCTGCGGCGCACGGGTCTCCCACTAAAATGCGCTTACCCGAGTGCCTGCCAAACAGCCAAACTGCAAGCAGCGAGGCAGGTCGTTGAACAATGGGTCATATCTCTAAATATTTGTAGGGTTTTCGTTTTTCCAAAAAAAAAATTAACAAATTAATAAAGATGATTATTTTATTCGAGGAAATTAGGGCTATGATTTGGAAAGAAATATATAAATATAAATAAATTTGTATTATAGGTTTAATAATTTAAAAAATGGTTATTTAAATAATTAACTTTTGTTTCAGGGATTCAAATACCAATTATAAGGTAAATCCTTCACAAAATCTTATTGCTATGAATTTGTTTTATTTTCAGGGTTTTTACTATAGTGTTTTCATTAAGAGTAAAGTCAAAAAAATCAACCTATTTTCAATCCAGTATTTATTAAATGTTTTATTAATGTTCTAAATATTCATGTGAAATTTATTATACTATACATAAGATCTCATCCCATGGTGCAGCTCGCTTCTAAACTTCCGTCACCTCGCCGCATCCCCATTCCTATCCCCAAAATGCCTCACCTTCCCGCAGAGGTAATATGTAGCATATGTTTTCGTAAGTTTTTTCTTGTATTTTGTTTAATGGCAGCTTAGATTACACGAGATCTCGATGGGCAGGTGTGTGGGGTTGGGGGGGCAGAAGCAGAGCTTCGCATGTTGACTGCAGCTTCCAAACGGATCGTCGAATCCCCTGGAAAAATTCAAAGGCCTCCCCCTTCCCTCTAAAAACCCATGTAACTGATGTTTAAAATTGCTCTGTGATTTTCGTGGCGAAATTAATGTTAAATAAGCTTTTAGTTTATGTCCCGCCACAGCGTTGATCAATTTCTCAGTCACCTGGTCGCCTTCTTTTCTAGCTGGTTTTTTATCTTCCCCTTCTAAGCCTTGTTAAGTGCATCGGTGTGTGTGCGTGTGTGCTAGCCGCTGTTGCCGGGATTTCTGCCTTGTTTATGTGTAAATTATGCTTGTACACATTTTACCCACAATTGTGTATAAATTATAGACGAATTATTATGTTTGCCGTGCGGCTTTGGAGTGGCTTACATATTAATATAGCACTAAAAAGCCGCCTCTTAACATTTGAAATTCAAACGAAGGAAAGTGTGTGTAGTGAATGGGTTTTAATCCATGGATTGAAATATTATTTGTAATTGGGGTGGCCTTTTATAATGCATATAATTACTAAGTTTGATATTAATATATCTTACGCTTATATTCCTTGAAATAAAAGTATTTTAGTTCAAGCAAGATAAAATATAAAATTTCCTTAAGAAATAAAAACAAATAAAAACAAATACTTCCAGCAAACTTAGGTATATTTCTTCTTTCTAAACATTACAAATATTTTATTAAAATAAATAAAATGATATTTAAGATTTTTTATTCCCAATATCAACGATGTACCCTGCCACTTCTCTTGTAGGTCATTCTAATGGCCAACTCTCCTCGTTGGCTATTGGTTTTCCTTAGTTACGATATTCAAGCATTGCTCTTGGTGAGGGCGGAGCGGAATATATTTGGCTTTTAAGAGCTGGGGCATTAGTTCCATTGGCAATTGCTGTGAAGTGCATAAAAATGATTTGGCATGCAGTGGCAGAGATCCAGAAATCCAGCTCCTCGAGGGACTGCTTAGTAGGTGGTTGCAAGTTGCTAGTTGCAAGTTGCGAGTGGCGAGTTGCAGGAAGTAAATGGTTAGGGCCTGGGAAAGATCCATAGCAAAAGGGGCTTTTGCTTCGTCTACGGTTTCGGTTTTGGTTTTGGTTTTGGTTTCGGGAATCCTTAAGCTCGCCGTGGTGTTATGCAAATACCTGGGGCAACATCATCGCCACCAGAATCAGCAGCAGCAGCACCACCGGCCTTATAGCACCACCACTCTGGGCAGAATGGCACCACCCTGTGAGCAGCACAATGGCTACCGTGCGCGTGCAAGAGAACACGTACAAAACAGCAGCTGTTTAACATTTATTTGCCTATTTATTAATTTCATGTAACATTTTTTTCCTAGGAAAAGTTCCACAATGCAAAATCAAAGCCAAAAGGCAACAAGCTCAACGCATTCTCTTGACGCCAGGCAGTCGCCTCGGCTTTTGGTTTTGGCTTTTTGGTTTGGGTTCGGGTTCAGTTGCAGGGTCTTCGAAATGTCCAAGCCATCCAGCGGGGCCAACTGTTTTGTGGCCAAGACAATAAGCTGAAAAGGAGGGACTTTTTGCCATACTTCTCCCACTATTTGACTCGGATCGCTGCGGCTCCTGCGACTGTTTATGTTGCTGCTGCTGCGACTGTGGCTGCTGCTGCCACAAAAAGTGTCGTGACCCCGGCCAAGGCATTGCATATGGCCAGGATTGTGGGAGGCTTTAAGCGGAGTAGGAGCTGGGGGAGCAGGAGGAGCCGGGGTACCGGGAGGAGGTCGGACGGTACAAAAATTACATGTTGTTCCTGTTGAAATGTTTGGGTTTGTGCGCCCAGCATTCCCATTGTCGTCGACGTTTATTTATAAATTTCTTTGCGTTGTTTACCTTTTGAAATACGCTGTTAAATGGGATACATTAGCTAATAAATAGGGGAAAGACCTTTCTTAACTGAGTTTTCCTAAAATTTTTTTGTGTTATAGAAGTATTTTTATAGTTGTAAATTTTTATAACCTATCATATTTTACTTTTTTTCATAAATTTTAAATGTATATTTAATATAATTTTTTGTTTGATTTTTATGAAAATCATTTATTTTACGTTTTAAATAAATTAAAAACCTTTTTAAAATATATATTAAAAGCTTCTGGAAACCTTCAGTAGTCTGCAATTTTTTTTTTATCGCTTCAAAAATGTATATTTTTTTTTACAATAAAAATAATAAACTCTGAAATAGGTATTATTACTCCCAACATTTTGAAACGTTATAAATATTTTAAAATATTTGTAAAATATTTTAAGTATTTATTTATATTTGTAAAATATTTTAAGTATTTATATTTTTTTAATAGAGTATTAAGCATTCGTAGACCTCGTTGCCACCTTGATTTTATGTGATTTGGCCTTTGGCTAATATTAAAGGCTATGGGGAAATATGTAACAGTCCTCGTGCTGCTCCTGCAGCCTCAGCCAGGAGTCGTCGTCTGCTCGGTTGTCGCTTACATAAGCATCTCTTGGCTAGGACAAAAACAAAGGAAATGCAAAAATGCCAAAAATCGCACAACTCAAAAAAATCGTAAAAAAATACAAAACAAAAAAAACAAAAACCGGGGAAACAGAAATACAGAAAACGCGAATGCGAATTCGAGTAACTTGCACACAAAACGATTCTGGCACCCATGAAGAGCAGTGGTGGCCGATGGATTTGGATTTGGTTTCGGTTTTGGGGAGGATGGGAGGTTCGGACGGGAGGATCATCGAATGGGCCTGGGCGGGTGGTGATCGTGGCACATTTGCATACAATGAGGCCAGGACTGCGGCACACACCCTCCGCCTTGCCAGATTCCCCTCCTCCCGCCCAAGTACTGTATGTTATCTGCGACTGTGACCTACACCAATATTTCTGAGAATGCTGCTGTTGGCCAACGTCGTCGCCTGTAAGTGTGTCGTCCTCGTCCAGTCCCAAGTCTCCATCTGCAGCCTCAGTTGTGCACAGGGAGAAATTAAGATCTATCTTTATTTATTTATTTTTTTTCGAAAATAAGAAACCTTGTATATAATATGATATTAAATTAAATTTTTTTATCTTAATTTTTAGAAAACTTAAAAAATGCTTTCTTTAAAAAATGATATCTTAACAGAAAAACTTCCTTCGAAAATATATTTAGAGTTTAAAGAGTTCTTAACTATTTTTTACCAATTAGATATTGAACTATAGATATTGGTAATTTGAATATTTGAAGTTGTACCCAAATATTTTGTATTATTAAAGTTAAAGTAATCAAAAAAAATTAATTTAAACAAATTATTTTGTTGTAATATTTTTTTTATATTTTTTCCATGAAGGATTATATATTTATATATTTTAGAACTTCAAAAAAAACGAGCTTATGGGGACTTTTAATTTTTTTTAGAAAAAAGGATATATTAATTTTGATTACCGATTTCGGGTACTATTTCTGCGAGTGCAGTTTTTCCCGACCCAGCTTGCCACAGCCATAGCCAGTCACATAGTCGCATGGCCAGTCAGTATCTCAGACAGCCGACAACGGACGACGACGAGGAGTCATTCAATCGCGCCAGCTGCGGCGTCTACATCGTCAGCGTTCCGTTCCGTTTAGCTTAGGTTTTTCTCTCCTCTCTCTGGGCTTTTTGTTTGCTTTGTTGTTGTTGTCTTTTTGGTTATTTTGTTGGCCATTCTACTTACAATATTTGTTGGATATCACCAAAAGATCTTGGCAACAGCAGCCGTGGCAGCCGAAAAAAGGAGCCAGCCTCCTCATCGCAGCGACTCTCGAGTGGGCCTGTGTGTGAAATCCAACTGTCTGGCGTCTGTTCTGCGTCGTCGCCGAGGTTTCAAAGAGGTTTCATAGAGGTTTTCATCGGTTTCATCGGCGGTTCGTCGTCACCATGAAGTGGTGCCCCCAGTACGAGTACTTTGAAATTGAAAATGTCTATGAATGCTGGCCCAAACTTGGCGTTTTTTTTTTTGGTGTGGGGAGTGGCTTTTGGGGTTTTTCGGTTGGTTAGTTTCTGGGCGAAAGCGAATGATTCGAATTCGGCTGCTGGTTCAGAGTTCAAGGCATTAATGGAGGACCCCAAGAAAATCATGACATTTTCCCATCGCGCTTTTTCTCGTCATTATGGTAATCGTATTATGATCACTGATTAAAAGGCGCATTACTGAGATTTTTGCCCAGTTTATGACATGTGCTGGGATTTGGGTCAAGTTGGTCTCGTTAAAAAAGAGTCTTTGGGTTTTTATTTTGATTGAAAACTAAATAAAGATAAAATATCTATATTGTTAATTTGTTCACTCAAATAAAACGCAAATATTCTAACCATTTCCGACATAAATGGATTTTTTATTAGCTTTAAGAATTTATCGTCCATTCGATTTATATAATTGCCCATTAAAGTTAGGTAAATGCTGTTGAGTTTTTTTTGCAATCATATATCATAATTTATTCAGTCGGACATATTTTGCAGTCCATTCTCTTCCCACACATAAAAACAAGTTAATAAATTTTCTTCAAACGAAAATACTTTACAAGTTTGTTTATTCAATAAGCAAAATACGAAAGCATGGTAATAAATATGTGTATAAATAAACGTTTAATAAATAAAATAAAATAATTAACCTAAATAGTCTATGTAGAAGTATATATATATATAGGTATTTGCAGAGTTGCGAATACGCGATACAGAAATACGAGTAATCGTAAAAAAACTTTAAGCGCGCGCCATAAAAATGCCGCTAATAGAAACGCTACAACTAATAGAGCTCTCTTGGCTTGGCTTGGAATATTATACGTATTATTTGCTTTTGTTTCTATCGCAAAACTAATTTCCAAGCGCTACTCATTCTTATTTTTAAGTGTTTTTTCTTCAAGATTGCACATACGAAATGGGAATTGGAAAACACAAGGGATATATGGAAATCACTTAAATTAGCTGTTGTTTTGAGAAACGAATGTGTTATAGCGTTTTGCGATTTTTTTTCTCTGTTTTCTTTGTTAGATAAAAATAATTTAAACGCTAAGATGACAAGTGGCAATTAATTTAAGTGTGATTATCACCTGGCAGCTCTCCGATCTCTGGGTATTTCCAAGCTTTTTCCAAGCCGCTCACTAATTTTTGGGATCTGAAAGAGAGATATGGATGTGGATATGATATTAGCATTAGCATAAGCGTGGCATGTGCTCGGGCGGAAGCCTATAGCTTATCAATAATTAAGCTGCCTTTTACTAGTTCTCGGCCTTTTTTTTGTTTTGGCGGCCTTAATTACTTAGCAATCGAGTGTAAATTGGCCGCAGCTTTTTGGAAATCGTGCCAGAAGTTAAATAAAAAACAGAGTAAATACTAACCTCTATCCTCAACCGGTTCGCCGGCATCCCCATGGCCCGTGGCCACCGCCGTGGGTATCGGTATCGAAATGGGTATCGATGGTGGTGCCACCACCACCCCTTGACTCTCCCTCTCCAAAGAGTGCTCCCCACGCCCGTGATGGAGTGCTAAGTGATGTGGCTGATGCTGCTGCTGCTGCTGGTGGTGCTGGTGGTGGAGATGTGGCTGTAGAGGATTTCCGAGCAGAAGCTGCTGCTGGAGAGGATTTTGGTGACTCTGACTTTGACTCTGGCTCAAGTGCTGCGAAAGATGCTGATGATGATCCCCAGTTGGTGGCCACTGTTGATAGGTAACCGGCACCAGGGGATCCGACATCCATTCGAAACTGAAGGCAGGTCCTATGGTCTGCGTGGTGCCCAAGCCACTTTGATGCGGCGTGGCACTGGTGGGCGTAGGGGGCGTGGTCGTGATGCAGGGACTCAGCTCGTGGGAGGATCCAAAACTGTCCAGCGAAGCCTTTTGCGCCGATTCCGACCACGGGGGACTGGGATTCCACTGCTCGATGAAATCCGCCGGATCGGGAGGCAGTGATTTATTGGGTAACCTCGGTCTCGTCGGGACTATGGTGGCATATATAACGGAGGCATCGCTACTGACCACCGACGATGAGGTGGCATAGGCAGCAGCTGGGTGCGTATGGATAGCATAGCAATCGGGTTCGGGGGTTATCGCAGCCGCCGGAGAACGTTCGGCGTGAAGATATAGGGGTTCCAGTTTGCGAGCTCGCTTCTTGGGCGGTGGAGGCGTGGCCGACTTGGAGGCGGGCGGATTGGGAGTACTCGCTGGGGGATTCACTTGGCTATTCACCTGGCTGTAGTCCACTGGCTCCTGAAAGCTAAACAGCGGTTGATCCTCCTTAAGTTCGATGGCAGCCTCAGCATGATAGACGCCGCCGTAGGTTCCCATGTGCGGATGATGATGGTAGGCCGTTGCAGGATGATGGTGATGGTGGTGGTGTGGGTGGTGGGAGTGATGAGGATGGTGCGAGTGGCCACCAAAGCTACTGGCTATGCCCAGGGTGGGAGTGGCGCTACCACCCGGAGTGGCCGGTGGATGGGACGAGTGGGGACTGTAGTAGCCACTGGAGGGGGTTCCCGGCGGCACACGGATTCCACTGTCCAGCGGCATGCCGAACTGGATCTTCGACTGGACGGTATAGTAGTGATACAGCCAGGAGTTGGCCAGCATTATCGAGGCTTCGCGATCACTGAAAAGGGAAATTTAAAAATATTTTATAGGTGGGAAATATTTATTGTCACTATTTATAAATATTTAATACTTTTTAAAGGATGAAGAAACTATCTTTATTATTATTGTGAGGAGGTAGTTTTGATAAACTCACTTGAGTACTTGATTGGTGCACACGATAACAGGTTGTTGAGTGGAATCGGGACTATCTCGCACTTGTAAGACCACATGTACCCACGTGTATTCGCCACTAGATCTTTGCATTCGCACTAGCAGGATACAGCTGCGATCCTGTTCCGATTGCGTAACTAAAAAGAGAATAAAAATATATGGTTAAAAATATAAATAATTTATTTCGAACGAGTTTTATTATTTTAATTTTGAATAGAAAATTTAAAAAATCGACTTTAAATGTTTTTTATTTGCGGCTTAACAGGTTTTGAGTCAGATACATTTTAACATTTTTAGTCGACAGTCATTGAAAAAAAACCATTTAATAGAAAAGTTTAACACGAGTGTATTAGCTTTGAATTAGTTTGAATAATTTAAACTGTATTATAAATAAATTTAATATGCGTTAGATATTAATAGGAGACATATTTCTTTTGAAAGCTTTTATGCCGCATAGGCTAGTTTATAGTAGTAGTTTAGTAGTTTCCGGTGTAAATAAAAATACTAAGTGTTATCATAAAGATTAAATACAAAATAAAGTGTTGAGCAATTAACTTAATTAAGTAAACACTTACTTAATCTGTGCTTATTCTGCGCCTCCCTCAGATTTTCGCTGTGAATGAGATTGTACCAAGAAGTGCCCTGCAGCGTGCTCTTATCATATCCCAAATGAAACTCGCCACTGAAAGCAATAAAATAGCAATAAGCATTAAGCATTTATCTTTAATTGCATCTACCAGTTTATCACCGCTACTCACTTCTTGTCGATGTGCGCTATTTTCATGTCCATCGAGTGGATGGTGGTGAAGACGTTGGTGGCACCTTGCACCACACACTCCCTCGTTTCGGGCATTGCAATTGGAGTGCAGGTGGCCAAAAAGACGGGCTCGTTGCGACTGCATAGGGGCAGGAATGACAAATAGTGGCCCTGGACCAGGACAACCTGCAAGAAAAAGAGGAAAAAACGCGTTTAGCTTTGTTCTGAGGATTGGCTCCCACGAAAATTGGCGCCCAACGTGGGGCACTCTGGGGGAGTACCTACTTACTATGGCCATTTTAGGACCGGCATGCCGGCGCACTCTCTCATAGACATTTTACTCTGATTCCATAATTTAAAAAAGGCAATCACAGAAATGTTTGTATGCCAACTCCTCCACAGAGAAGCAGAATAAAATACGAAAAAAGCTGAAAAAACCCACCAGGCAGTCTCAGGCTCGTCGAATCGGAGCCATTGTCTCCCAATTAAAACGTGCCTGCATTTATTTCGTCGTCTTTTCGAACTGCAATTGCATTTTCGAGGCTTATGGGCCGCCGCCGTCGTCGTTGTCGCAGCTTCTTCTGCTTAAATGCAAATGCAGCCAGCCCAACGATCCTGATACCAAAAACCCACCCGATCCCCCAAAAAACCCGTCGGTTGGGGTTTGCTTTTTTTTCCAAGTTTTTCTCGGTTTTTGGTAAATGAGACGACCTTAGACTGGGGACCAGGCGCCACTGCCGGCGCTGTCGCCGTCTCTTCTCTTTTTCCCTGGCTTTTGTTTTTATTTTTTTTCGGATTTTTTATTTTGGGCTTTTGTCTATGGGGTATGGTCGTCGTCTGGCCCACTGGTTACTAGCTCTGAACTATGCCTGACCTCATTCATAATTATTTATTGGTCCATTTTTATTGCATATTAACGAGTGCCAGCCTGGGAGTGAATGTGCTTGCATTTAGCTTGGCTTTGGCTATAAGGCTTGACTTGGCGGGGTTATCGCCGGTTCAGTTCATGTGGGTCTCGAGCGTCGAGTGTGCTTGGGATTAGATTAGGCACTTATGTTCTGAGCAAGGCTGGGAATGGATTGGACATTCCAAAACTCTAGAGTCTTAAAAACATTCTGTTATATAATTTAAGAGGGATTTTTAATTTGTATTGAATTAAATATTTTTATACAATAAAAATATATGACATTAGTTTTGAAAGAGTCATCTCATCTCTTTCATCATTAAAATAAAAACATTACAATAAATATAAACTTTCTTATTGTGCATTGCATTCCCAGAGCTTAAGTCTTACACCTTTATCCATAAAAATCTCTCAGCTCGGCAGTACTTCCTGCACCTCATTAAACTGCCAACACTCAACTTAATTAAAAACGTTTTCAGCCAACTGTCAACGCCTGGGCTTATCTCCATAATTTTGCTCACTGCACATCTGTGGAAAAAAGCGAGTACGGGTACGAAAAAAAAAATGGACTCGTCTCGGATCGTTGGAGATATGAATAAAAGTGAAGCGACCGCCCACCACATCACATGGTGCACAGTAGCACAGATCCAGCGGAGGCAACAGTGCCAACATATTCAACATCCATGACCAAAACGGGTAAAAGCTGCTGCCACAGCCAACGCTTCGCTCAACACGTTGACAGATTTGGTCTTGTCTTGTTCAACCTGCGGCTGCGCTGAGCCGAGTTGAGATGGCTGGGAAGACAACTTCATATGGCCGCCTCGTTTTATTCACATCATCATCATCTCGCCCGAGAGGCGGCCAATCAGAGCAGGTAAACAGCAAAAAAAAAGAAAAAAACCAGGTGGGCTGGGGCACCATCACAACCATCACCCACCCGTTTCCCATCAACTGTCATCGTTTGTCAGCTTATAGAAAACCCGGCTCGTTGGCAAGATGTATGACCAGTTGGCCGCCGCCGGCTCAAACGCATGAGTTCGAAGAGTTCTACTCCAAACTCGCAACTCCATCTCCAACTCCAACTCCATTTCCCTGCCCTCATGCATAATTCATGCCAGAGCAAGATGTCGATGTTGAGCGGCGGAGGATCGGGGAATCGGAGGAGCCTGCAGTGTGGTAAAGTGTTACACGCAACACGCTTCCCAGGTGATTCATTCATCAATTCCTGTCAGAGACTTACACGCGCTTACTCATCCACGCAAACATGCACGGAGAAAAAAAGCTATAAGAGCTATAAACTAGATTTTAATTTAGGGATTTGAATAAATTGGGAAAATTATAAAAAATTATAATTTCTTATAATTCCCAAGTTGTTATTCTGGTTGTAAATATATAAGACAAATGGGTTTAGATTAATAGGTTTAAATAGGTCAAGTTTAGACCTTAGTAAAGATTATAGTTATTTAGCTGAGTAAACATAACTTAAGCATTTTAAACTTAAATGTAGCTATGATAGGTTTTCTTTTCAGTGTATTGACACTCACCTTTTGATCGCCGAAACGCATTTGCCGTCGCGCATTGCGGCTAACATTCATGCGACAGAGGAACATGCGATGCTCGCCCTCGAGACTGGAGGCGCCACCAGCACCACCACCACCGGCACTTCCATTGCTGGACGTTGAGTCGCCGGCACCGCCAGCACCACCGGCACCACCGCCGCCGCTGTTCGCCTGACTCGAGATCGAGCCACCCGGCTGCGGTGGCACGTTCCTATTCAGTTCGGCCTGGATGGTTGCGTGATCCTGTTTGTCAATGATATCGTAAACGGAGTCACCGTGTATCAGCAGATCCTCCTGTAACGAGAACGGCATTGGGGACATGGTTAACACGGGTTTACACTGGTCAGCAAATAGTTGGGCCATGCATTTATGGCGCAAGTCAGCAAATAGTAGGTCATTATCATATTAATGCGAATGGCTAAGATTCAAGGGCCTAGGATTTAAAAGTAAGTGACGGGTTCAATAAAATAGGTTTACAATATTTTATTTTTATCTACATTTTTTATACCTAATTTTCTAATAATATAAAAATCCACAAAAAGCTAGAAATTATTGGTATTATTTAAAAAAGTAATTATAATATTTAGAGAGGTTAAAATTTCAAATAATTTTCCATTATTTCTCTTTATTGTAGCTATTATTAAAATATTTAACTATAAGATAGTTAGATCCTTTTCTTTCTTCCCAAATAAAATTTCAATTAGTCAGTCCATTGTACCTTGTTAATGATGTGTCAACGGATTTCGCTGGCTCATCGCCTTCGATGTTGCTTTGATGTTTGTGGCCAATTGCCTGCTGGCCGTTTATGTCATGAGCTTTTATTATTGTTGACAATTATGGCCACAGCGAAGGAGAGAGCGATCGAATCGGAACGAAGCCAAATGGAACTAAGCGAACCGATCGACCAATTTATAATGGCAAGTCGATGTGGCTGTAATTTATTTATGGCCACTGTCGCTACATGACACATGACAATGGCAACTTGTTATGGGAATATGCAAAAATCGAATTCGAATTATGATGCCCGAACAGCAGCAGAAACATCGGCAATAGTAAAAGCAACTGAGGCAGCAGCAGCGGCAGCGGAACAACAACCACAATGTTGCCAAGATCAATTGACATTTTTGGCAGTTTGTTAATTAACTTGGTTGCTGCTGTTTTGTGGCTCTTTTTTTCTTCTCTCGGTTTTCCGTTTCGACCGCTGCTAACTAACTCCGAGCCTTGCCACACAAATTAAAAGGTTGGGCAAGCCACTTTTGGGCCTGTCCATGTGCACACACCATACCGATTGCGCTTTTTATAGTGCCCGTAATTATGCCAACACATGGCATACGAGTGAATTTATGAACTTCACTGACCGTTTAGTTCGGTTTCGGTGGGTTGGTGGCCTAGTGGGTGTCTCCCTGAGTTCTCCACTCCCTGGAACTCCTCCGAACGCCGCGGAACTCCTGATAAGGCGCTCGGCACAAAGGCCAAAAGGCTGTCAAATGTCATGGTTGCCAATTGGCTTACTTGTTTTTTTGTTTCCTTCTATATTTCTTCTTAACTTTTTTGGGTTCTCCTGTCTTGCCGCTGGCTTGTTCTTGTCTACATTTTTGACTTGCAGCGGGGGTAACATTTAGTTGATATGAAAGGTTGTCTGGTCGGGCTAAGAAAAAATAAAACAAGTGGAGCGTTTCCTTGTGATATGAAGCTGATCAAGTTGGCCATGTAAGCCATTTTTTGGGATCACAGGCCAGTCTGTGATTTATGGCATAATTTTTAGTGTGCCACAGACATTACCCATACGCCCCGTTTGACTTCGAAGAGCCGACAATCACCTGGTCGCCTAATCTCGGGTACCTTTGTCAATGTCGGCTCGGTTATTTCTGTTATATATGTAAAGTTAGAGATATGTCACATGTTCTCGGGTTGGCTAGATTTATTTAGACCGTCAGTTCAAAATGCAAAGTGAAAGGCCAAGTACATATGCCACTCTGTATATATGTATAACCTTGCTATTTAAGCGGCATAAACGTGCAATAAACAAAGCCTGAAACACGGAGCTGTTGGTTTTTAAGGAACCAAATCCAAGCGACTTATATAAGCTCAATGAATCGGGTCTCTTTGGGTCTTTAGACAGTTGCTAACTTGTCAACGGGAGCAGCAACAACATCAGCAACTAGTACAGCACACAAAAAGTGCAACAAATATGTTTGCTGTTGCTGTTGCTGCTGCATCGCTGATGTTGCTGCTGTGCTTATGTTGCTGCTGCTGCTGCTGTTGGGAGACTATGACATGCTCTGACGACGACGACAGGCATCGTCGTTTGCCTGTTGTCGCTTGTCAGAGATTTGTATCACTGGTTGTAACTATTTTGCGACCCCCGAAACAGAAAACCAGCCCAAAAACAATCCGCAACTTTCGCAAAAGCCTTCGAAAAAAAAAACAAAATCTCTTACCATGGAATGGCCCAAGTACTCGGCCGCATTATCCGATATATAGAGTAATTTGCCATTTTGTGTGAGCATCATCAAGAAGCCGGAGAGTGCCTGTAAAACAAATATGTGGGTAAATACAGGGTGATTGTTTTTAAAATAATATATATTAATAAATAAATATTTTGAATTATACAATAAAAGTTTTCAAAGATCCAATATATTGCAAATAAACTTTTATGATAATAAAACTACTCATTTAATATGATTAGAAAAATCAATTTTATATTGCTTGGAGATAAACTGCCTATATCCTTAATGATTTAATAATATCAATGCAATTATTTTTTAGTAAGATGATTATTTAAGCCGTTTAATATTATTATCTTAAAGGCTTTGCTTTTTCTTTAAATTTTTTTCAATAACCCCTTAATAAATGCAATTATTTTTTATAGCCCGCTGACAATTTAAGCCACCTTATCAGGCATAAAAGCTACTACATTTTCAACACCCTCTATTCGAAAAAGCATAAATTGAATCTTGTGTTGGAAATGCAAATTCATTTTCGCGTCTGAGCACTAATAAATTGTTAGCCCAAAAGCCTGGCTAAAAACCCACGTTGACAACCGGCGGAAAAAAAAGCTTCCGAAGAGAACCGAAAGGGGGAGCATGGGCATGGTATATGAGTAGTGCTCGTACTGTGGTTATAGTATTTAATTCAGTCACGAGTGTGCACAGGTATGTAGATCAATCTCGGCCGGATTGGAGCAGTCAGTGCCAGGCAGCTTGACTGACTACTGTCTTCTGTTTTTTTTAGTTTTTTTTCTTTTTTTTTGGTGGCTGCTGCTCCTGTAAATCTGTTGGCTTTTCCCGGGCATTTATTGTTTGGCCCGCTGGCTTTTGGCTGATTTCCTCTTCTCGCTTTTGGCGCAGCAAGTGGCGGCGAGCAAAACGATTTCTGACTTATGATATGGCCAGCTTTTGTGCCATTAATAGAGTTGTTTTCCCGGGAACTTTCGGTTGAGTTGTCACCGCGATGGCTTAAATTGAGTTGTTTCTCTCGGTTCCCTGGGAAGCCTAATCGAAATGTCATCGCAAATGGAAAATTGCCGAGGTTATATGGTAAATGAACGCAGATACGCCAATCGGATTCCTAATTACCCACTGATTGAATATGAATTGTGAGGGGATATTTCCAAGTAAGAAGTCAAATTAAGATTTGTTCGGTTCTAAAGAACTACGAAAGTAGTTAAATTATAGTAAAATTCAATAATATAAATAATTTTTAAATATTTAACATTTTTGTGGAGAATATTTGTTAGAAATTTAGAACCAAACCAAAGAATTTTATAGTAGCAGGAATTAAATAATAAAATATTTAATATTTCAAAATATTATCATAAATTTGTTGGTAAAATTAAGTAAGAATTTAATTTTTATTTTTTTAATTAGTAAAATATTTGTATCTTCCTTACCTTTGAGAAGCCAATATTTGGTGTTGCTGTCTGGTGGTGAAGATGATGTATCGCATTGTGACGCTTAAAAACTGCAATGAGAGGAGCAGAGAAAACGGATTCTTATAGAAATACTGCCAATTAAGTTAATTGACCTTTTGTGTGTCTTGCGCAGGCGCGCCCTGCCGATCAAGACATCCGTATAAAGAATAGTTGGGGGATAAATATCCACTAAGTGGATATGAGTATTTTCCCATGGCGGTAATTTGTATGCAAAAGCCTGGCTAATTAAAAAACTATCTGTTAATAATAGACTCGGATCCCTCTTGCTCACTGTGTGACGGCGATTGTTAGATGCATTTGTGATTGTTAATTCATTGATTATATTCTACATACAATGAGGCAACGATGTTTGTTTGCCGCCTAACAAAAACAAGTGAATCACAAAAAGAAAATGTGTCATTGTCACTAAGAGCCAGCAACAACAACAACAGCAATAGAAATAGCAACAGCAGCAGCAGCAGCAACATCAACGATAGTGGCAACGGCAACATCAGGCTGCGATCGCTGAGTGCAATTGCTGTTTTGCAGCTGCATTGCAGGCAGCATCAAGATCAATTATTTTTAAAACACTACGAGATACTCCCGCACCTGGCAAACAAAACAAAAAACCGAAGAGAAACAGCCACAAAATCAGCATCAGGCCACAATCACCACGGCAACAGCAACAGCAACTGCAGCAGCAGCAGCAGCAACAGCAGCAACTGCAACAGCAGCAACCGCAACTGGTAATTTCATTGAACTTGAACGGAAAGGCCATGAATGCAGTCAGATTTTTCGCTGGGCCTTTAATATTACCCACTATCCAGGCAAAATACTCAGAAATCCGTTTTGCCAAGAAGTCTGTCGTCAGCGGTGCCTGATTCAGCCAAAATAAAAATAAAAGGGGAGTGGCAGCCAGCTCAATGTTTCTTCACTTGGCTACAATGTAATGCACAAGGGCAAGGGAATGTTGCTGGCTTTATTATTTATCTTACTGCACAGAACTCAATGCAGAGTAATGAAAATAAAATGCCTAAAAGGTGCAGGAAGTATTTCAAGAACAAATGTAGTAATAAAATTAATCATATCCCATAAAAGTTTACAATTATACGATTTTAAAGAGTATTTATTTCATTTTTTAATAATTTTTTAGCTTAATTAGACTGGCATTTGGCAGAATTATTTCTGTTTTCCCTATTAATCTAGAGTATTTTATCAACGAACCATCAAATGTTATACAGAAATAACCTGCATAAATCAGACACCTTGAACTACAACCAAAAACTATTTTTAATCTGTGACCACTTCACAGCTTTTTGCCTTTTCTTGTGAGATTCGCTAGCAAACACGACAATACTAAATGCTAGCCAATTATACGGTCTTCGATCTGATCAGATCCAACAGCCAAGCCGCCGGGCTCAAGATCTTGCATATAAACTAAAAAAAAAAACGGAAAGAATCTCATTGTATTGAAAACTCAATTTCGTTTTATAAATATGTATTTCATTAATCGCGACTATCTCGCCCGGCCAGCCACACCCACCCACAGACATATATCAACAAAAAAAACTGAGACGGAGAGCAAACGAATCCATTGAACTTGGATGGAAGATACAAAACGGGGGGAAAAAAGCGATACAAAGCGATTTCGATGGCGTGCCAATATTAACACAATTTGTGATTATAAATGCTTTTAAACGGTGCAATGACAATGAACAACAAAAACAGCAACTACACACCCAAATAGCCCAAAAGATACGAAACCGAGTAGGCACCCATGAAACGCCGACTATTTCTCACACTTACGTTGGGTTGGGAATTTTTTTGCGGAGGAGCGAGAGAGATGAGATGGATGGAGAAAAGAGCAGTACTTAAGTTTAATTTTTTGCAATTTGTAGAACACATAAATCGCACATTTTGATTTATCGCAATATTTATAGCAATGCCAGGCAGACGCTCGTTGTTACCATTGCAATTGTGAAATTGCCCGGCCAAGAGAGGAGACTTGCAGTTTGCGGTTGGAGGAGTTGGTGGTTTTGAGATAGTATGGTGCTATGGTATACGTATAGTACGGATGCCACGGATCTGCAACAGTTTCACATGGGTTTCCTCCAGTTTTTCGTTTCGTTTCTGTTTGCAAACTGAGCACTGAAGCACCGAGCACCGAGAGATGCGAGCCGAGAGTTAAGAGTTCCCCAGTCTGGTGTGTTATCTATGGGCCTATGTACCGCACAACGCTAATTTGAAAAACAATTTTCGTAATTATCCACAAAAAACAAAAAAAAATCAGAAAAAATAGCAGCGCAAATAGGTAAGTAAAGAGCGAACGATCTTGTTCGGTTGCGCGTTGACCTGCGCGCATGCGCATTAAAGGAGGATGGGACCTCTGGGGACCGATCCGAATGGATTCGAGGATCTCTGAATCTGAAGTACTCACTCGAGGGGGCCCCCAGCAATTTTGGCCCGCCTGGAACTCTGGGTGCGTGCCTAGACGCTGCGGCAATTACTTGGCCAAAAACAATTTCAGCCGGGCTTTCGGCTTTTGGGGGCATGATAGAGGGACACTCGACATATGAATGATGTTGGTTTAAACCAAAGCGAAGCCATGCGCCTAGCGGTTTTTCATTCCAGCTTAAACGAAAGTCGGCGGTGCACTAAGCGAAAAAAGGGATTATTTTTAAACATATGTCAGATGGAGTTTAAAAACTTATTACTTTTCTTAAAACATTTATTTAGTTTTAAATTATTTCTCTTGAATTATGTTTTTTTTTTACTAACTTGCAATACTTTTAAATTTTCTAAATAATATTTTTAATTCTTATACGACTTAAAATTTTTTAATTTTCCTATAAAATAGACTTTTTGCTCAATCAAACTGCAAATCGAATATATTTGCAAATTAAAATCATATGAAAAGGTGTAAGCAATGTGTTAATGTGCTAACCAATTGCTTACTACTCGAGTAATAATATTGTAAACATGCTACATCTTCGCCAAACAAAAATAAACCCTCTGAACTTTTTGGCAACTGCATTTTTGAAGTGCAACGGCGGTGGGTCCTGCACTCGGCAGTCTCAATCTTCGCGGCTGCACAGAGTCACAATCACAATCACAGAGCCGCAATCTCCATCTGCTCATGACTCATGCATATTCAATCAGCGTGCAGCCAATTATCAGCATGCATATATGTATTTTGGCTTTTGGTACGGGGATCTTAGCCTGGCTTTTTCCCAGTAGACCCCGGCAGAGACTCACCTTGTTGAAAGTAGTTGGCTTTCCGCACATAGACACAGACCAGAGCCATCAGTTGGAGCTGCGAGAGGCGCTGGCGCGTCGATTGGGGCAAAGGCAGGAGATCCCTCAGATTGGCTATCTCCGCATTTATGAGATCGCGTCGCATCTTCGAGGCGCCCTTCGTCGATTTGTTGGCATCGAATCTGCAATGGGGCAAAATGAATATGGGATATGGTTAAACAATTAGAATATATGGGTCCGTGTTCACAGCTACGGCTTAATAAGTGCCGAGTGGACAGGCTGAAAGCAGCATATCCATGGGGCATGTGTTTTCACAGCCGAACACTCGGGTGTGTTTCCTTGGCTCTTGGGCTTATTAACCCATTGCGAGGTGGTTAAAGCCATTTGGAAAATGGCTTAGGAATTCTAACATTATTTGCCTTTAATGGGATTAATACTAAGGCAAAGGCAACCTCTACTGACACCCACAATTTAGCAAGTTACCTTGAACCATACGATTTTTATTTGACGTTTCATAATAATAAAAGCCCAAAAACGTGGCTATTAAAAGTCTACGGCTTCATTTCAGGCTAATACACATTTTTTAGAAATTGCTTTTAATAAAATCTTTAAAATTTCTATAGATTATAAGAATAACTTAAGCTTCAAATGGCCAATGAAATTATTAATCGATTAAACCAAAATTTTAGTTAAAGAGCATTGTAAATAAATTTTAAAAAATATTTTAGATATAATACATTTTTATATACCTAATATATTTCAATAAATATGGATAGACTTTCATGATTTTTGACTTTAATATTATAATAGTAAATATTTAATAAAAATTTAACTAATTAATTTAAAATGATATTAAAAATGTATAAAAAATTATAAAAGCACAGATAATTCCTTAATTCCGATGGCAATCATATCACTATTTACTGCGTTAAGACCACTTTATTTACCATCCGATCGATCGGCTGACCACAATGGGTTAAGGATGGCTCGCACATACCGCCGCGCGATGCCCGATGCATAAATAACTCATCGCGCATTTAAAAATCATACGAGCAGCGGTATGTGGCTGTGGTTCAGATGGTGGCTCGGATGCAGTGGTTTCGCGGTGGTTTTCAAGCGGTGGTTGATGTGGGGCACACTTGCCACATGCCTTGTGCGGAAAAATTGTGCAAGTAGGTTGGTCAGCAACGATTGTTTATGTTGTTGCTGTTGCTGCTTTTGGGCACAAGCGGCACAAGCGTTTAGCAGAAACTGTCCGTGTGTACTTTTGTGAGCATATTATTTACAAGGTTGAAATCATAAATCATAAATTTGTCTTTTTATGCAGTCGGCGTCGGCGGCGCATGCGGCGTATGAGTATTATTTTTTGTTGTTGCCTGTTCTTTTTTTTTGTTATTTATGCTGACGTTTTGCTTGGCCATTGTTGTTGTTGTTGCTGGCGATTATTTTGCAAGCCTTTTTTCTGTATGATAAATATTGGTAATATTGTTGTAATAACAGCAAGTGCCCGCGCCTTTTTGGCTTTCCTCGTTCGACTGTCTGCCATTTTGCCGCTGTTATTGCCTCTAAATGGCCATGTTAACATTTAAAACAATCTCACTGCGTCCGTGTGACTGTGAGTTGCATGCAACAACCGCTTCAGAGGCATGCAGTAATAAAAAAAGCTATAATACAAATAAAAAGAATAAAGCAGAAAAAGAAACTGAATCTGAATCGGAGACCAAATCGAACGCTTCGTTCGCCTTCTGGCTTTGAAATATATTCATGCATGAGGCCTATTCACTCACTGACCACTTGAAACTTGGATCTTGGATCTTGGCAACGGGCCCCTAATAGAACAGTTTTAGCCCGGTCCCAGCAGAATCGAAAATTGAGTGGTCGAGTGTGGCTCACACTCACTTGCAAGCTGGCGCGCATTTAAGTCAAGGTGATTTGTACAATTAAAATGAATATTGATTTAAATGCTGCGATTGCGAGTCGCTCACTCTTGTGGTCAAGCCGACATATATGTTGGCTTTTCAACTTTTCAGCAGGGCGTTCGGTTTGTGTGGGCTGTGGTGAAGGGTCCACCAAAAAATCTATTTTAAAACGGTCGAAATTCTATAAATTAAATAATTTGGTGGATATATTTCAACGTATGTGTGTGAGCGAAAGTAGGCTTCGATTTTATAGAAAATAAAAAATATTAAATGCAAGTTCTCATTTCAAGCAAATTTAAAATTCTAAAAAATATTAAAATATATACAAGATATAAACTAAATAATTATCCTTATTTAAATGCATTATTAAAAAGTATCATTTATGATATCACTTGAGGAACTATAAATCCCAAGATAATAACTATATTATTTAAGTTCGACTGTGGCTTAGAAAGGGTCAAAGAGCTCTCTGAAATTCCCCCACTCAGCTGTTGCTTTCGGTTGACCCCCGCTCGATTAGTATCTTGTAAAACCCAACTTTGGTCATTCCACCCCGGCCATAACAATCCATAACGATCCTCCCACACATACTCAGCTGGGAACGTTCCTCTCCCAATTAGCTACTTAAAAATGTCAAAGGCTTCTGCGATCTGCTATCTGGCTGGCTATTTGTGGCATAATTAATAAGTTTCTCAAATATTTATCATAAACAAGATGCCAGCGGTGCAGGCGATAATATGATAATGCCATCAGCCTTTCGTAATGCATGGCCGAGAGAATAAGGAAAATAAAAGTCCAAAAAACGTGTTAATGGGCAGCCAGAGATATATCAGATATATGTGGATGTAGCGGGTGGATGGAAGTGGAGGATGGGAGACTGCAAACTGCTGCTGGTCGTAATCTACATCAAAATTTATCTGAGTGAGCGAGACATGTCAACATTTCTTAATATATCTATCGCTACCTTGAAATCTGCACTAAGTAGCACCAACTTGTTGGCCGTTCGCCGTTGTGGCAACTACTGTACAAGTTGTTGTTGCTAATTAAAAGCATAAACACGATTCTTAGCGAGGCGTTGTGGGATCATCCACAGCCAGTGGCCACTGTGTTTGTTGGTGGCTCTCTCTCTGCTGGTGGAGCCACATGTTTAATCTGCGACTGGGGATCCTCTGGCGCAGTGGAAAAGATCTTAATCAAGTCTGGTCCAGCCTGAATTCTGGTCCTTGGCCCTCTGACTAGATAAAGCAGCTGAAAAAAACAGTGAACTGACGATGGAAAACTTAACGTGCTCCACAGAAATTAGGCACAAATCTTGTTCGGCTCAGATTCTTTCGATTCCCGATTTCAGGTTCCAATTCCAATTGCGATTCCAGTGATCTCAATGCCAATCGCCGTCCCTCACTAATTAGCACATAAACCGCCGGGTAACATAATGCCAAACTATTAACTTAAATGGATTTTAAATGCGCATCTATGGGGCTGACTGAGCATCAGATGATCCTTCGTTTACCGACTGACTTTTTATGGAGGGCCCGGTCCCTCAGAGCGCCATCGTAAAAATGTGGGCAGCGAATAAATCACAAGACCACTGAACTCCTCAACCCACCCCAAAGCTGAACTCCACCCGCTAGGGTTACACGGAGGAAAATGGGATCTAAGATTACAACATATCGTATAGTTAAAATTTAAAAAATAATAAAATATTATGAAAATAATGTAAATTAAAATTTAAATAATATTAAAAGAATATGAAAATAATGTAATTAAAATTTTAATTTTAATTTAAGGTATAGATCTAATTGAAAAAGATTAAACGACTATTTTAATTACCATTTTAATAATGGCATATACTACTTTAAAGTAATATTTTATAACCCCACAAAATATCTTTTAAACCTTTTTAGACACATTAAAATAAAGAAACTTAAAGTGAACTGGGTTAAACATAAACTAAACTGATACTCAAGTTCATGTTAACAGATAACAACGAAATAAAAAGGCTCTTAAAGAGAACCATTTAAAGGCATACCATCTAGTTTTTATGATTTATTTCATTTTTTCACCGTGCACGTATCAATCCAAAGCCGAGTTTTAATATGCATCAGGGGCGTCAGTCGGGTTGGAGGATTCCGATCCCGATCCCGATGCTCAGTCCACTCGGCAAAAGGCAGACCATCGAGCGAGTCCCAGAGTCCCAGTCAGTCAGTCAATACCAATTGCAGGCCAAGAGAAACACGAAATTTGCGCAAATTTTTATTGCACTTTTTCCCGAAGCGTCTTGTCTTCTCGTCTCGATTCTCCACTCTTCTCATCTGCAGACTTGACTTGTGCGAATTGTCTGGTCGCAGACTAGATAACTCCCCCTGAAAACCCCACAGATCCCTGATCTTTCTCCATTTCTAGCGCTCTCTGTGTGTGTGTGTGTGTGTGTGTGTGTGTAATTTGGGCGAGTTTATTTGCCATATTCCCACGATATAGTTCGGCCAGGCTATTGGGCTTGCGGGCAGCTCTAATGATTTCTGGCCGCTCCGCTCCGACCCGCCCTTTCGACTTTCGGACTGCATCTTTGGGGCAGGAAAAAAATAGTGCAAAACGGCGTATAATGAATGCCAGACCTCTCAAACTGATGGGCAGTAACCCTAAACCCAAACTGAACCCACACCGTGTTTTTGGGTTCTCCGAGTTCCGAGTTCCAAGTTCCAAGGCAAATTAATTGCCCAGGCGCCGCCACACAATGCTTTCCATTTTTCCTCGTTTTTTTTTCGAGGTTTCCAGGTTGCGAGGATTTCTTGGAATTTTTTATTCAGCCGCCAAACACTTGTTTTTTTGTCTGCCAAGGCGAACTGAACTTCGCGGGTGCCTCGCATTGTGTTCTGCGTAAGTCGGTGGCAGTAATCGATACCTTTTCGCCAAACGCACACCTACAGATTAGCATCGGGGCGACGTTTAGCACAGAAAAAAGAGCTGGACAAAAAAAAATAAGAAAGAGCACAACAAAACCATCTAATAACCATGGGGAGCTCAGCGGCCTTTAGCCAAATTATATGCCAGGCCATAGGTAAAAGTGGCCCCGGGTGGGTATTGAGTGTTATACGCTCTGCAGCCAGTTTTTATGTTTATAATATGGTTAAAAGATTACGACCCAAATAGGTTATCTTACAGATAAAACTTTTTAAGGATAAAATAAAAATTTTTATTTAATTTTATAAAATGTTAGCTTACAATAATATAAGCAACCATTTGAAAAGATTTTAAATTGATAAATACCCTTATTAAGTATTAAAATATACCTTGAAATTAGACAAAAAAAGTTTAAAAAAATTTTATAAAGTGTTTTAAATAGAATAAAATCAGAAATCTCGTTACTTTTCCCATTATGCGATTTATAACTAAAAATCGAAAAAAAAGTAGAAGGAAAATATTGGATTAATTAAAGGGAAATCAAAAAATACATTTATTTTACAAAAATCCTTCTCATAATTAAATTTAAAAAAAATTCAAAAAAAAATATTTAAAAAAAATAATATTCAAAAGCAGATACTGAAAATTGGGTTAATTAAAATACCAGAAATATCTTAACTTTCCCAATAATCCTTCAGCCCGAAGCTGCAACACCGCAATCTGTATCCTACATATATCCTTTCGCCCCATCCTTCAATTATCTCAATCAATTAGCTAACTTATGAGTTTGTGTGTCCGTAAATCGCAGCCATATAATTTACTGCTCTCAAAAGCTCATAAAGAAGTCTGGCGGCCAGCTACTGTGTTTATTTTGACGCATATATTTCAAAAATGCGAGCCACACCACCGTGGACCATGCCCCACCACTCTGAGCCACTAAACCACACCGATACCCCAACCGAAAATGAACCACAGACCGCAGCTGAGATTTCATTGCCTGAAAAGAAATGAAATCAAGCTGATGCCGATGCTACCGTCTGCCTGCTTCGATGCTCTTGTATGTTTGATTGGAATCTTAGCCACAATTTAATGATGGACTGCCAAAAGCACACTTCGATGATTGGCATTGGCTGTTGGACATCGTCATTTGCGGGGAGCGAGATGCTCCGCCAGGTTGGGAGTTGTGAGTCGGAGCTGCGAATCTCCTCCGACGCCGCCGCATAATTTTTCATATTTTTATGATTTGTTGCTACCGGGTACTAAACCCGTTTCTTTTTGCCGATTTTCTTCTTGAGGTTTTTTTTTTTTTTGCTTTTTTTTCAGAGCCTAACCATGGAGAGCGGCTACCGTTGCTGCATTTGCTTTCGATTATCTTAATTTGCGTGCGAAACTGAGTTTTTTCTTCCTCCGCCCGTATGCCAAGCCCCAAATTGTGTGTGTACGGAAATTTTCCCATGACTTGGTTCTTTGGTTTGGTCTCTCCACTCGGGCTCTCTGTATACTTTTGTGCCCGGCGGTGGCTTGGCCAGAAATTACCCCAACTATGGTATATGGGTATATAGTATGGTGTGGTATGGCATGGTATGGTATGGTATTCCATGGCTCATCGGCTCGGTACTGGGACTCCAGTCGGGATTGATGGTTTGGCTGCTGCCGTTGCACTTTACCGTCAGGCAATTAGCACAGGGATGCCGCAACTAAATAATTTGGTAAGCCCCAGGGCAGCTTTATCGATCTGGAAACCCAAACCCGCGGCGGAGGTGGCGCACTTATTTGCTCAGCTTTGCGTAGTCGAACGGTTTCGGTTTCGGCAGATTCCGATTCGGAGACGTCAGATAATGCCCGGTCACATAGGGGAGCATTCCGAAATCGATTTCGACGCGCGTCAACAAATATTGATCTTACAAATTAGATGGAAGCGGAAGTCAACCACAGAAAGAAATTCGGGGAAAATCAGACAATGTTTACATATGGAAAATGGAAATTCATTTATCTATTGAAAATAGTTAATAAATAGTATATGTGAAAAAATATAGGGATTTTTATGGAAATATTTGTATAGTACTAGTAAAATATTTCGATTAATTAATGGAAATATTTTTTTTTTTAAATAATAAGATATATCGATTTTAGGTATATAATATTTTTTAAAAAATAGTTCAATTTAAACGGATTTAAATATGTTGATCAATAAATTAACCATAAAATTATTCTGCAAAAAATAAATATTTTTGATGTGAAAAAAGAATGTAGTATATTTTTTTTTAATATCCCTACATTTGTTTAATTTTTAGGTAAACCTAAAATAGTTTTTATGTTTTAGAGACAATCTTTTGCAGTGCATCGGGGGGCATACTGAGATCTGGTGCAGCATTTACTGCAACCGATAGCCGAGAAAATAGCTTGGTCCGCTCGGCTGATCGCTTTTCTCGTGAAATGTGTTAATGAAATTAGCAGCATAAAATTGCTAGCGAAGCTGGCAGCCCCGTGTGCAGTGTGTTACAGATAGCCGAACGAAATTGTATCTTAGCCGAGTGTCCGCGGCATGCTAATTACCAAAATTAACACCAACGGCGCAGGCCCGAAAGCAAACATAAACTCAAACTCAAACAGAATCCGTACGCAACGGTTTCGGTTAGTTTCACTCAGGAAGCATCGGCCCATACAACAACGAAAAAAGAAGAAGTGCACTCTACATATCTGTATCTTTTGGCTTTGACTCTGAAAGCAGACTTTTCCTTCCCTTACCTTTTCCTTCTGGTGCCTTTTATTTTTGTGGTGGCTCCAGGTTTGTTGACTCTGCCGGCTGGGATGTGTTAAAAACAACAAACGCCGGGTTTTCTTCGGTTTAATTAGTGTCATTTATTATTTAGAGCATATTGATATAGTTTTCGTTGTTTAACGGTTGTTTGTTTCAGTGCGCGAGGCGTGTTGTTGGCACTTCTCGTTCGAGCATGGAAAATATTTATAGAAATCCACCCGATTTTACTATATACCCCCATATAACACACTAATATTACAAACTTTGTGGCTGTGAGAGTGGAGAAGCGCGTGCTTTGGCGCGCGAACAATGTACTTTTTTTGGACTGGAGTGGAGAAAAAAAAGGTTTGAAGCTTATTTTTCGATAGTTCGATGGCTGGGAATTCCAACAATTCCACATGCTAATTGATAGTTTCATGGGACACGTAAAATTCAGATGAATGAACTGAATTAAGTTAGTAAGTTCTTCTTTGGAGAAATCATTTATGTGAAAATTTTTAAAGAATTTCTTGAATTTTGTTTACATATTTCCCGAAATAAATTAATAATAAATCGGGTATTGAAAAGGTAATATTTCATATGTTAATATAATACTTCACTTTGATTTTAAAGTATTATATCCTTAAGAAACCCTTCCCAATAATTATCTCATTTTCCTATCCTAGCTGCTACTACAAAATGCTCTAATTTCAATACTGCATCCGGCAGTCTAGATAATGACACCCACCCAAGAAAAAAAACGAAAAAAGCTTAAGATCAGGGCAACACCTACCCGAGAATCTCCCACACAAAGACAGGATACTTCCCCAGTCCGAACAAAAAAATACAAGGAAAATCCCAACAGACAAAGAACGAGCCATCAACAACATCACACGTGAGTTTTACACATTTCAGAAGCAACGGCAGCCAGGAGATGTGGCTAACTTTACTGGCATCTCCCCGACTTTGTCGTCGATTCCCGAGGTTTCTTTTGGTTTTTTTCTGTGGTGTGGAGACGCCTTTTTTGGTACCCCATCGTTGTCGTCTTCGTGGACGTCCGATTGCCAACGTGGTAATGTCAATCGCATCGCACTGTGCGGGTTTAACTTATGGCAAAACATTTGAAGCACTAATTAATTGGAGCTAAATAAAATGGCACAGCATCTCCGGCGCGGCGCGGCGCAGTTCGGATCGGTTCAGTTTAGCTGGGAGTGAATTTTGCGCGTTTTTCAGTCTCCTCGCGAAAATAAAAATTGGCGCTGGGGGTACGGGTACACTGGGATATTGGGTACTGGATATTGGGTACGCAGACCGACCGGAGAGATTACGAGAGCCAGATAACTGCGAACTACAAGTTGCCAATACAAGAGGCCATTAAAACCGGCAGCAGGAGCAGCAGCATCAGTACACGGAGAGAAAAGCTGATTAATCAAATGCAACTATGTATATTGTAATCTAAGCTCTAATCTATAAGGGGTGGCCAATTAACTCCTTTCTAATATCAAGAAAGTAATTTTTAAGGGATGCTGGAAAATACTTTTACAATAGATGTATTTTCTACTTTATCAACATTTCTTTCTTATGAGTAAGAGATCAATTTAAATATTTTTAAAAATAACCGAAGTTAATAAAAATATGTTTATTTGGATACAATAGATAGATATTTGTAGCCAACTCTTAAAAGAGTTATAATAGTCCTTAAAATATTTATATATTTACAAAATAATTTTATTATGTAGTTTAAAAAATCCAATAAAATATTTTAATTAGCAATGAAGAGCAAAACTCATATAATCCCTTCATTTTTTCTGTGCATCAAGTGAGGAAGAACTAGCCAAAAAAAAAACAAAAGCAGTGAAAATCCAGGAGGCACTGAAGGAAAACGACGACGAAGAAATTGAAAGGAGTCTGGGGATCTTGGGAGCCCAGGGAGCGAATGGGCCGAAAGGAGTTGCGCTGCCGCCAAATGCGAACTTGGCCCCGTATTTCAAATTCGAATTGACAAATATCGAAGCGTGCGAAACAAATTGAAATTAAAAGTTTGCATGTTTGTGCGGTTTGTGATGCGTGGCTGTGTGAAAAGGGAGATAAGCCAGAATGTTGGCGCTAAGAACTTACCTTGTAAACATGCCGGCTGTCTGTTGCTGTTGTTGTTGTTGCTGCTGCTGTTGCTGTTGCTGCTGTGTTGCATGTTGCTGCTGCTGTGTCGTCTGTTGCTGCTGCATGTGTTGCTGTTGCGACAAAGTTGCTGGCGTTTCATGCTGAAAGTTATGATGCGTATGCATTTGGTGCTGCAAATGATGTTGCTGCTGTAGGTGTTGCTGCTGTTGCTGTTGCAGTTGCAGGACATGTTGCAAGTGCTGCTGCTGCTGGTGGGGATGTGACTGCTGCTGCTGCTGGAGGGCGTGGGTGGGCGGGGTCGCTGCCGTCACCTTGTCTAGGCCACGTTTATTATCCGCATACATTTCGTCGATCGCACGTTTGCAAATATTTGTTACCAATTCTAAAAGCAGAAAATGACAGAGCAAATTTTCATCACTCGGACTGTCACGGTTATTTGGCCAAAAATCTTTGGCCAATCACAATGGGAAATATAACGATAATATCAATCAATATGGAGATCTTAATGAAAGTCTGCAGACTCTACCTCTTTCGAATTGCTAATGAAATGAAACAACAATTGTTGATTAGGTTTGTTTTTTCCATAAGCCGAATATAGTTCATGATATTGTTTGAATTGTCTGCGGCACAAAAAGAGCCATATTTTGAGGGAACTGATTTGTATTGTTATATTGCCTATTTGAACAATTGCTACGCTGTATGTTCGGTGTGTATTCCCAATGCCCTCCGATGAGTTGGCGCTTTTGATGGATTTTTTATTTGGCCACTTCGATTGCATAAGGAGGTGGAAATGATTTATAGCATTTATGGCAACGGCGTTTCGGTCCCTCCGATGGCGGATAAGTAACTAGGGGTTAATGAAATGTCTTACAACACAAATACTAAACACTCGTAGGGTTAAGATCTGTGTTGATCGTATTTGAAACTCGTTAAGTTTTAAATAATGATCAATCAATTTAAGATTTGGCTTTCCGAGAAGCGGCTGAGGTTTATAAATGTTTTCGAGAAAACGGAAATCTGAATAGCTTTGGGTAAACAAATTTGTGTCAATCTAAATTCGCTGTAAAAACTATAATTTCCTATTTCTTATTAGCATTACGCTAGTCTGTAATGGATTCAAATAAGTGTGCAATCATTATAAATATTTTTGAAAGTTTAACACTTTCTGTAATATTGTAAAAAAATCAATTTTACAATAAAATAATACCTACCTATTACAAATTACCTAATTAACACCCAATTTCGGGTTTTTATTTGTAATGTCTATGACCTTATAAAAATATTTACAAAATATTATCTAGAATTTTCCAGTCAAATAATACAATTAAATGGATAATTATGCGTGTTTCTATATTTCTAAATCCAGGATTTTATAATACTATTATTTTTAATAATTTTTTTTTCATGTTTAATACACTGACCTACATATTATTTATGAATTTTCCCTGACCAGTTCTCCCCTGCCTAAGACAAAAACCAACCCACTATCACTTTCCTTAAAGCCCCAAAACAAATACGGCACATTTACAGGCCACTTGGGATGGCGCCAAGAAAAATCCTAAAAAATCTCTTCTGGGTTCTACTTGGCCCTCGCGGCCGAAAAGTGCAACAATTGAAATTAGTTTTAAGTGAATTTCAAATTTCCATCTCGAGCACCCAAAGTATTCACTACCGTCTGCTCTGGCTTTTTGGGTCTTTGCTGCAACTCATTGTCAAGTGAACTTATCACCGAGGAGGAAGGCAAGTAAGGCAAAGACGACGACGGAGATAAAAAAAAATTTGTTCGAGTTGACGTTTCGAGTGTCATCGAGTCGATGCTTGAATTTGTTTGGAGTTGTTTGAATAGGGACCACCAAAAGTCATTGAATGAAATGAAGAACTCCACAGATATATCTCTGTGTATTCATTTGATATTTGATTATTTTTTGGGGTTACGGCTTTTGGTTTTGCTCGCTTTTTAAGTATTTTGTTATTTGATTTCTATCAAAAGTTAATAATGAAATTGGTAAATTACGATTTTGGGTGCGGGTGTGGGGAATACAAAGAGACCTTGATCTCAACTTACCTCTCTGCTCGAAAGATTCAATTTGCGATATCCATTTGGTTGCAGAGCTAGCTCCAATTTGGCATAAATGATTATTTCATAATACACTTTCGATCAGCCACAATGTTCGACACTTGAATACAATAACTTGTATTTATTATGATTATTTAGGTATTTACTTAGATTATTAGCTCCAATGTGATGGGGTTTCTATTGCACACTATATTTGCTTTGATTATTATTGGCCATTACATAGGTATTCATAGAATTATTGCATATTCAACACTTTGATTAAATCAAGATTTATGGGTTTTCTTTGCGAGAAAGGCTCAGCTCAGAATTTGCAAATCAAATGGGCCGAATGACGCACAACATATGTAGATAAATCGCGTTAAATAATAGCTTATAGGACCGAAAAGACGAACGAAATGCCGATTTGCGATCACAAGATTAATAAAATACCGACGGCTTTGCGGCTCAGCTGAACCTCTGGGGTCTCTGGGGCTCGAGCGAGGCAAAGCAAATCCGTTCCGTTTCCGATGATCGTATAAATCCACAAAATCACACTAAAGAACCTCGGATCGAGGGCCACACAACCGTGTTGAATGCGCGCGTGCACCTTTCTGTGCGGATCACCGGAGCGACACAGAAGCGGCAAACTTGATTTCGAAACAGGTAAGGTGGCTTTCGTTCAGTTTCAGTCTGTCTGCCGATCGGGCCAACATCCAAAGCCGGGCTCTGCATGTCCCTGTTGCTGGAAATGCCCCTGTGTTGGTGCCGAGCGGAGTGCTCACCCAATGAGGTGGCTGATCACACACTGGCAGAAAAGAGGTGTGAGAAATCTTAAGGATTTTAGATGTGAAGTTATGGATAAAGAAAAGAATTATCAAGAAGTGTTTTAATGTTTGAGACATGTTTTTAAAATCATTTTAAAAATTTTGATATTTATGATTGCTTTAAAACAATTCTTGAGTGATTTTGAAATCTAAAAATCTTATGAATATTTAATATCTTAATCGAGTAGTGCTAAAAAAATTAATATTATAGGATAGTTTAAGTTAAATAATATAAGGTAAACTTATAAAAAGAGTTCTTAAATAATAGAAGTTTTACAACATTGTTTCTCTTTTCCTAAATTAGTTTATGAAGACTGAATATTATTGTATGACTTTTAAAAATTTAAAAATATTTAATCTTTAAATGTAAATTTTTTTGCCCATTTTTATTGATATTTTTACTGAATAGTAATCAGAAAGCCTTAAAGTCTTCATCCTATTTTTTCTCGTATATCATTTGTTAGTACAAAATCTCCCCTACTTTGGCTCAGTGTACCTGGCTTAATCATGCTCCGCTACCCACAAACAAGTCAACACACACTATTACCGCTTTGGCCAATTGACCAATACAAGCAGCGAAGCGATCATTTTGTAGACGCCTCTTTGCACACCAGCAACAACAGGTAAGCACACTCACACACACACAGCTGCCCACTCTTGCCGGTTTTGGTTGCCCACTCAGCTGTAAATCTATTCAAATTAGCCATAAATCAATTAGGGCCGATAAATACTATAATAAAACAATCCAAACTTGAACCGCATGGGGGAAATACAGATATAATCTGTGAATATTTTACATAATTTCTAGTTAACTGAGAGCTTAGTCAGCTTTGGCTTTTCGTCGTAGGCCAACTTTAAGATGTGCTGGCAACTCTGCTCATTTATTTGGCTAACACATACTTGAGTTTGAGTGTGCGAGTGTTGAGCTGATCGTTGATTGGTTGCCAATGGCTATGCTCGTTTAAAAACTATTTACAATTTTTTTTACCCTCTTTCGCTTTGCTTTGCTCTGACTTTCGTAGTTTTGTGGTCAACGGAAAAGGCGGCTTAAACTGTGCGAGCCAATCGCAATCTGATTTTAGACGATTTTTCTTTATTTCTCATTTTTTCTCTTATGTGCGTGTGTGAGTGGATATCGGTGGAACTTAGTCGTAGACTTTTCCCGCTTAATTGCATTCGATTAGCTAAATGACTTTGGGCTGGGGCTTTTAATGTGGGAACGGAGATTGATTATGATTGCGGAAAATGTAGAACATTTTTATCACGATGGGTTTCACCCAGATATAGGATGGTAACTTAATATATTTTACTTTGGTATTAGTATTTATATTATAAATTTTGTAATTCCAACAACGAATTCGATTTAGTTATTGAATTAACTGTTTCATTATAATTAAATCATTTATTTATTAAAAGATTTGGGATTTAGATAGGAATTCGGTACTTTTCGAAAGGATAATTTATTATTTCGACTCGAATGATTTAAAACCTACTTACCTTCTTGATTTATTTTACAATTTAATTTTAATGTATTGGTCTGGCCTAAATAGTCGATTAAATCACGATTTCCGAAAACAGTGGCAGACACACTTAACATCAAATTGCTGTCAATGACTTGGGGACAGGACTCGTGTCTTTCTTTTTTGCTTTTCTTACCTGGTGGCTTAGAATTTCAGCTATGGAACATGAAAGGAAATTACCATTTAACCAACCGAAGCATAAACAAGTCGTGCGTTATATGCAATGAATATTCGATTAGCCAAAAGAGTTTCAGTCCAATCGATTTGTAGAGGTGTAAGACAGCAAGCGTCCAACAATTGAATACAATTTATTATATTAATTGCCAACGCTGCCGAATCGGGAACAGAATATTGACATTTTCGCATATTTTCTTGCTTAAATTTGATCATTAATTTTAATGGAAAATATTTTAATTCAACGGTTTGGTGGGAAAATTATACAGAATTAATTTATAAATATTATAAATTTATCTTTAAATTAAATTAAATAATAGAGACACATATTTTGTATTTTTATGAAGTATAAGAAAAGCAGAGAAAATTCACACTCGACAGATACAACATTCATTTTTTATATAATACATAATTTATACAAATATTGATCATTAAGTTAATTTTTGTGAAATAAATTTTAAAAAGTTTTTCGTAAAGAAGTTTATATTTTACCGAACATAATAATCAAGATTGATGGTTATGCAACTATTTGAATAAATGATAATGGGATGTTAAAAAGGAAAACATATTCCCATAAAATACAAACGATATTTTAAGAGCCCTACTAACCATCAATGATGAGTCATTTGGTATTGGGTTAAGCATATATCAACTCGTAGTCAAGACCTTCGGTTTGCTCTTTGAACTCTTGACGGTCGCGTGGCTCAGGAACGAGTCATTCAGTTGCACTTTTGGTGACTCAAACACGTCGGGACTATCGGCAGACAGCTTGAATATTAACTAGGGGAAAAGGTAACAGAATGTTCTATCCCGCATCGAAATGTTTTGGGTCAGACACTCGAGTTGGCGGAAGTCAGGCAGTCAGTCAGTCAGGCACGCGCTGCTTTCGAGGCTTTTGATTTAACCGATCGGTACTAGATCTGACCATATAATTGCTGGAAGTAGCGGTAATATAGAAAAATAACCCTTTAATTTAACACTTTGGAAAAAATTACTGAAAGTTTAGATAAACATAGGCCAATATAAATGAAACAATAGAATTTACATATATTTTTTTTTAGTTTTATATATTAGGAAACTTTCTTAGTTGAACAATTGAATTGTTCTTATTAATAATTTTTTTTAAATATATAATTATTTCGATTTGGTTTGGCATTAAAATGTTTTTAAAAAATATATTAGCATAAAAAATAATAAAACGTATAGTAGTTTATAGTTTTCTGCATTTTTTTCCTGTGCCCGTTGCTCCACTTTGCTTGAATTCCATTAAAGCCTTCCCTTGTCTTTCCTTATTATTTTGGCCCAGAGCAATCCCACGCCTATAAAACGTAAGCGAGACCCCAGCACGAGTCAAATGTCGTATTTCATTAGACTCAACTCATGTTAACGCAGCGGTGCCTTGGTCCTCTAAAAACCCCCACAGCCGATTCCGATTTCGAAACCAATATCCCAGGCCAGCGCCAATAGAATTGTAAACACATCGGGCCCAATGCGCCCACAAGAAAATAAAAATAAAAAGGTGCGCGAAGCGGGAAAATTCCGAATTGAATTACATGAAAATGCTCGATGCGTTTGCGGAAAGGAAATCGTACAAACTGGTCATGAAAAATGCATCACTTGACCAGGGCGCAGACCATAAAACGTTTGCAGCCAGACGTCTGCGACGGCGACGACGACAACTTGGTAAGAACTTTGGAAAGAACTTGGCCAGATACTTGGCCTTTTTGTGGCTTTGCCTAGGCGACCACGAGACTGATCCTGTTCCCGGCCGGGTGATGAAAATGTACGACTTTGGCTCGAGGCGCTAAGTGAGCGAACAGAAAATATTTCACTTTTTATGGCGATGCGGATGGGATAGGGTATATTATGATATTTAGCTGTTGGGGGTGGTTGTGGGCTTTAGGAAACGATATTGGGCAACACTAAGTTTATTATTAAAATTGATTTTAATTTTATTTTGAGTTAAATTTTTTTTTAAATATAAGTTTCTAGTCTTAATACTTGTGGTACATTTGGAAAGCGATATTAATATTATAAGAAAATGAAGTTAACCAATTTTAGAAATTTGGAAACGGAATCTTAAAAATGTTAAATAATTTTTTAAGCCTAAAATATAATATATAAAGCCTGACAATTACCTATTCATTTTTGAATCAACTACATTTGACTGTTTAAAAATCTTTTCGAATTAATTACATTTTTTAAATCTTTAGGTCAATCATATAATTTTTTATGTTAAAAAAAATTGGTTTGCTTCAATTCTTTATTTCTAGTTAAGGTTCTTTATATCTAAACCTGTAAATATTTATATTTGCAAGCTTAGAGTATTCAGAATATTACTTGACCTTCTGTCATGCCATTCCTCTTATTTAGTTACAGTTCCACACACACCCAAAGAGAGCGAGAACGAGATACCCGAACAGACGCCCCGGGGTCGCCTGGATCTTGGGACTTGGCCAAGACAATCCTCAAATCCTCAGTACTCAGACCTCAATCCTCAATCCTCAGAGCCTGGCTTTCAACGATGGTGGTGACGACGACCAGCCGTCTAGGTGGTGCTAGCCTGTTGCCGCGGTGGTTTTGGTGGCTCTGGTGGTGCTGGCCCCGGCCCACTCTGAAATCAATCGATTCGACATTATTATTAATTTTTCATAACTTCTGCGGCGGCCAGCGCCTGGCGGCCCTCTGTGTGCATTATGGCGCCCCGAAACCCCAGCTCCACGGCCATGTGAAACTAATCTATTTGTGCGGCAAAAAGGGCCGCCTGCCTAGTCGCTCGCCGATCGCGGGGCTCATCCGCATCCTTCAAAAGCGGTTAGTACACTCAAGAAATAAAGTAGATCCTTCTGTAAAGTAAATTCTTGAAATAAAGAATCTGCACTTTGTTGAAAAGAATTTTGGTAATATTTAGGGCCAACTGTACTCCAAAAATAATTTTCAATATTTTATGTTTTAAGAAAACAACACTTTATTTTACCTTTTATTTCTTAAATTTAATTTTTGATATTTCATTGATAAAGATTTTAAGATGGTTTTTGGATACGTTACAATATTTTTTAAATATTTTGGTTTAGCCTTCCAAATTATATGTTTTTATAATGTTTATTTTCCAAAACTTTTGTAAATATGTTTTAAGTACAATACCTTCAATAAACTAGAATTTTATTCCAGTGCAGCCAGGGGCTGCCTTTTGCGGACTGCAGAGCGTGTTATCTGCTATCGCTGCGCTTTGATCTTTCACCGCTTCTGCTTTGCATAATAAATTCGCTATCGATGAAAACTAACTTGCAACCCGATGCGCAGGGCCGGGATTTCCCTGGCAATTTGTTTGCCTTTTGGCCATCGGCCGTTTAATTCGATTGCCAGCGCGATTTCGGCTTCGCCTTAACCATTTTATTACAATAGCATAATTTTTTACTATGCTTAATGAGTTCTGCTTTGATTAGTTTTTCACATTGTTGTTGTCTGGGAGATCTCCTTCTCCTTCTTTTTGGATCCCGCCCTCCTTCGATCTTCGCTGGCGGCAAAATTGATGTTTGTTGGGTGTTCGGACGCGGCTGGATACTAGTTTTTTTTTTCCAACGCGAAGAGCCAGTTTAATGACTTCAGCTGGTCTCAGATTTCATGTTGTTAGCATTACTTATTGAAATGTTTTAATTTAGCAATTGACTTTTATATGGCCCGGCGGCAAACGGCAATCATGTGGCTAAATTGATCTGATAATTAGAATTTAACAAGGCGATAGCAATAGGATTAAATTATAATTTATTAAAAAATAGGTTTCTGTAGTCTGATGTTCTATATAGATGGAAGGGTACAGAATCGTTGAGATCAAGTAAATTAATTTAAATAATTATATTTATTTTGTGGCTTTAAAAATATTGAATATTTTGAATATTGAATATAATTTGATTCGCACACTAAGAAATAATTTGTATTTAAAAGCATTTATTAATTGAAAAGTAAATAGTAACACAAGTTTTTTGCAGCAATAATTTTTTAAATTTGAAATTTTCCGCCCAAAACTGCTTAGCAGTAAAAGAAGCAGTGTTCAGTTTTAAGAGCTTTCTGTCTCAAAGCTCAAACGAAATAATGAGGAAGAACTGCTTATCATTAAAAGCAGGAAACTGCTTGCAAGATACTTAAGCCCGCGAATTTTTAAATAAAATACTTACAATAATTTATGGATTAAAATCATTATTAAAGAAGTTTATTAATTTTTCTTTATAACAACAATTAAGTTTCTTAACAAAATATATTCTGTATCTTAAATATTAAGTGTTCATTTTACCTCCCACTAGTTTTTATATTTACACAAAAAGGTGAAATTATAAGTCGTTCAACAGCATTTTTGCTAAGAAGCTGTTTAGGTTCTTTATTTATAGCTTTCTCTGACGCATTTGCGGCTTTATGTGATCTTGTATAAATATAATCATAATAAAGTCATAAGGCAGAATTCAACAAATTTGGCTTCTTAGTTAGTCATCACAGTCTTACCTCATCTAAGAACCATCAAAGTTTGTTAAACATAAACATTTTAGTCATAAAATAAAAAAACACATGCAAATTAATTAAAAAAAAAAAAATTGCACAAAATGTATTGGTTTCCGGTTACACATTGTTTTGTAATAACAAAAAACATTAAATTAGGCAGTATTTCTGATGAATTTAAATAAAATATGAATGAAAATATATTAAAAGAATTATGAAAAACCTGTTTTGTTGCCAGGTGTTCTGCAGCAGGTGCGTACTTTGTTTTCCACCGACGAAACGCTATCAAATTATCGGTATCAGCGAGTATTATATGTATTTTTGTATGTTGATCCGCTGGGGGCCATTGGCTTTGGCCCACACGCATTGTGTTTCAGCATATTGCTCGCCAAAACGAGGCGCGTGGCTGGCCTTTCCATACATTTCCCCGCCATTTCCCACCCTGCATTTAGAACGGCTATATATGTAAAATGCAAATATTTGTATGCAAATTAACTCACAGGCGTATTTTTGGCGGGTTTTTGCGGTTGTAGCGAGAGACCTTGACATTGGGCATGTGTGTGGGGAAACAACAAAAGTCAACTACGGAGGAAAAGAATAATTATAAAAGGCATAAGAGAGCGAAAAAAATTGGAAGATATGTACCAACAACAAAAGTACACTTTTTATGCACTAAAAATTAAAAAATAAATTATTTTAAAATATTTATTGTCATACGTTTGTTAAAGTTCCCTTTTAAAATTTTTCTTTTTTTTATTCGTATTAAAAGTATTTAATTTTTTACTGAACCTACTTTACAACAAAATATTTTTTTAAATATTTCAATAATTTTAGATTTGATTTTATACAAATACAAAGTTTTATCTATATCACACCTCTAATTTAGATTTTCAACATTCACGATATCTAAAATACCCCTCTAAAGAGTATAAAAAATCTGACACATGCCGGAAAAAAAACCGGCAAAAAATAAAAAACGAGTACCATAAGTTGAGTACCGAGCGATCGGCGCATGTTACTGTTATTGTTATTGTTACCCACACAATCGCACTGGACACGCTTGCACACACACACTCCCACAGACGGTCAAGGCATTTGCAAATTCGATTCTCTGATATTGCTAAAAATAAAACATCTCCCTGCTGACCGCCGTATCAATTGATAACCGCTTTTCTGCCGAGTAATTGTGTTCCTAAGAAATTCCGAGACGAAAACAAAACAAAGCAAATATGTATTATTTTTGGCAAGCACGATCCGCTTACACTAAACAAAAATTGTTGACAAATAAATGTGTTAACGTTACGATTATCAACCACAGAATCGAATTTCAATCTGTGGTTTTGGACTGCTAAGGAAATTATGGTTTATTTTTAACTTGGTGTATTGGTGTTATATGTAGAGTAAGTGGGTGCAAAGAAATTAGAACAGGGATGTAGAAACAATTCTTAATAATAAATTATATCTTTAAATATAAGTTTGTTTTTTCGATTCTTCAGGGGAATTTTTTATTAGGGTAAATTACTTAAATTTTAAGGGGATTTTTGCGTCATAATATTTTTACTTTTATGTGGTCATTAAAATTTGTCTTAGTTTATTATTTTCAATAATCGTGGACTTTTTATCTTTATCTGGGTGTTGTTAACAGGCAATTAAATCAAGCAATGATGTGCAAAATAAAAACCATAAATGGAGCAAAATAACATTGAAAATAAATGTTAATAACATAATTATTTATTATTGTTTTATTTGGTATAATTTTTGTGCAGTTTATTTTTGTTACCATTTATAAGGACCAATATAAAAAGAAAACAAAACGCAATCCACATTTCCTTATCATACAGATCTAAGGAACCAATGTTGAAAACAATTTCTAAAATTAGAGAACAATAGACATAGGTGATAACTGATAAGAACATCCCTGCATAATCTTAACTTTGAATGGGTCTCGTTTTGAATGCCTAGATGATTATTTTGCTACAGGTTATTTTCGTGCCAGGCTAATCAGTGGTTATGCCGTGTGACCGACGCGTGTTCTTTTGGGCTAAATTTGGCATTAGATTTGATTACGCACTCCTATTTTATGGGCGTCTTGATAGGGTGGACAGGCCGATGTTACGATTGTGTTTATGGAAGAACTCTTGCATTGACGCAAAAGCGGTACCACGCCCCTTCGCTTGATGGCAATTAAATGACACTTTCGCCCACCCCGAAAGGGTGGAGAAATTAGGGGGCGGTTGAAAATGCAAATGGCCAGACATGTGCGTGATGCCTTTATGGCCTTGTTCCTTTTGTTTTACGCGGCGGCGTACACGTGTCGGCAATTGAAATAGAAAAGCGACTCTGGCCCAGACACCCACGAGCACATTAAATTCACACATAAAGAACATGGTAAAAACCAGGGCGAAAGGGGTTCCGGAAGGGAGGAAGAACCTCCAACAACCGTCGCGTCGACTCATGTGTTATGCTAATTTCTCTTTTATTGTTCGCTGCTCGCATTTTGCTGCCATTTTCGTCGGCAGCAGACGATTAAAGCCAAACAGGAAATCAGCCATCGCCATCGTCATCCCCGTTTACCGTTAGTGTCGCTGGCAGCGGCGAAAGCAAAAGCCAAAGGCCATTGAATTGCCTTTTCATTACGACAAACGGCAAGAAAGGCCGGGCGAAATATATATCTTCTGAGACAGTAGGTCCTCGAGAGGGGAGAAATATATCAGGTATACACAACTATTTAGTAAAACCTCGAAAAGCCAAAGTATTGCTGATGTAATCTTGCTTTAAGTAAAAAATAAAATGTACGTTTTTATGCACTTTCTGTGAAAAGAAATGAGTTAAAAATCAAATAATTAATTATTACATTTAATGTGTATCCCGTATTAGAATTTCCCTTTTATTTTATTTAAAAAATTATAAACATTTTTATCCTCTAATGTAATTAAAAAATTACAGAATAAAATTTATAAACTTAATTTCGAAACCTTTATTTTAATATCTGATGTTCCTTAACAAAATAATACGTAATTAGTCAACCCTTAAAATAGGTAAACTATTTTAATATTTACCTTTGGTATTTATACATCTTTGAACATATATTTTTTATGCATATAAGTTATAGTCTCAGAATTTCCCCTGTATTTACACATATATATCAACCCGTCGGCGCGAATACAACTCATTGAGAATACAGGCAGCGCTGCAGAAGGAGAGGAAGCAAAAGCAATCGGCCGTAACAAAATTTCCGACACGTGCGACAAAATTGCCTTCCATTGGGGAGGAGAAAGTGCGAGGTGGTGGGGGTGTTGGAGGAGAGGCCCGAGGGTCCGGATTTAGGCAACCAGAAAGGCACGACCAAAACAAACCCGACCCAAGCCCAAAAACCCACCCCCGGGGGTTCCCCATTTTCTGGCAGTGTGCCCCAACAATGTTGCTGAAACATTTTTCGATTGCCTGAGATGCGTTGGCGGCTTTTTAAGCGGAATGTGTGTCAATGGCTTTTCAAAGGTTCCTAAAAATAGTTTTATTTTAATAGATGCTCGAGCATGAGTGATTGCGAATAAATAATTCGTCTGGCCCCATACACGATTGCAACTGTACTCTTGGCGATAAGGTCAGCGATAGTGCTTTAGAGATTAATGTTCGGGCAAAAGTCCAAATTTTTAATTAGTGACTAATCAGCATAGACGTGGAATAATATAATGTTGCTATAAGTTTAATTAAATGTCGAATGTTATTATCATAATTATTTAATAATTATTTATATTATCTTAAAAAGTGATAGAAGAATTAAAATAATTTATTTTAATATTATTATAATTATAATAATTTAATATTATCCTAAGGCATTTATTGAAAAGTTGAAAAACGCTATAAATTTATTGAATTTACATTTAAACAAATATTACATATTGAAAAAATATTTTTATCAAAATTTTTTATGATTCCTGTATGAATTTTAAGATTCTCTTAATTTAAAAATCGAACTCTTTTTTATCAGTACTTTTAAAAATTGTATTAATATTTTCCTGAATTAATTTCAATGCTTGTTGTCAGTACTTTTAAAAATTGTATAAATATTTCCCTCGAATAATTTCGCCACTTTTGTGGGGTGCGCAGCGGCTGCCGGCTGAGCTGCCATTAAAACGTCGCTCGTCCGACGGACCACGTTCATTCAGCGTTGGGCGGTCGAGGTGTTCGCAACTCTCGGGCAAGAAACTGGAAAAGCCACAGTCGAGAGCTTTGAATTTTCACACCGAACACGAGCGTTTACGTATTTCGCAGTCGTATAGGGTCGAGTGTTCGCGTATTCGCATATCCGTGTTTGTTGTTTGCCAGCGCGTGTGTGCCACTGTGTGTGTGTGTGAGTGTGTCAGTGTGGTGGTGCGACAGCCCCACGCGCAACGAAAGCGAAAGTTTTGTTTGGCGCGCGTGTTGCCATTGGCGTCTGCGAATTTGCACACACACGTCCCATTCCCCCCGCCTAGAATAGATTAAAAGCGTGTGAAAACAAATAAAAAAAAATAAAATAAGAAAAGTAAAAAAGATAATGTTCATTATTCCCAATGAGGGTGCATTAAATTAAGGGAATCTAGAGCGGAAGAAACACGACAACAACACGGCAACATCATTCCTGCAAAGACCGGGTAAGTCGGCCGAAAAGGTTGCCCATAAATCTCCCGGCATTAGCATTAGCATTTGTGTGCCACACGTGCGGCGCGAAATAATAATAAATACAACAAAAATGGAGGAGGAAAATTGCACTTGACAGCCGACTTCCGATGCTGAAAGCTCTTCTTCTGCCAACTAGAGAGGCTGTCCTCCCATTTCTCTGTTTTTTTGTGTGCCCCCAACTCACCAGAGACTTTTTTGTGCTCTGCGCCTCACCTTCTGAAGGACGAATTTAGGTCAGGATCCGTGGGCCTTATCACATGACTCACACCACGGCCTTTGGCCTTTCGTTTCGGCGACTCTTGGCTTGCTGCGCTTGCAACTGCAGTACGGCAGGGCCACATGGCGTATGCGCAATATTGATTTCTTAAGCTCACTAAATGTGACTTTTAAAGCTCAAACTTGAAGAGTTAACAAAAAATTATAAAACATGTACTGAAGGGAGCGAAAAACCGAACATATGCTCAACATTTTTAAAAAAAACATATGTACATTTTCTCTGGAAAAAGATTACAAAATATTATTTTCCATGAATTCTTCGTTATAATTTTATAAAGTTTTTAATAAGTACTTTTAAAATAACTAAAAGTAATATTTTTAAAGATTACATTTTCATATTAGTAACTGTTTTAAATTTACACTTTCAAAATCGCCTGGGAATGACTAACATTGTGTGAAATATTCTTAAAATGAACACAAAGTAAACACAGACCTTTGTCTTGTCGACTATAAAGAGTAGACAAGTTGGGGGATTTTTCTGGGCCAGCTTTTGCAGCTGCCATTTTACGGCGTGCTAAAAAGAAGCGATGGCTCAGCTAAAGTGAATCAAGCTGTGACTTCCACAATTGACAGCTGTTTGTTTATTTATTTATTTACTTACTGTGAAACCAATGCATTGGTTTAACTAAGATTTTTGACAGGCCAAGACGTTGGCTGAAATGGGGATTTTTTGTTCGAGTAGATTTTTAAGTAAATAATTTGTAAATATTTCAAAACTACCGCACATAACAATACCATTCAGTGCATAAAAATGTAATAAACCTTTTTACGATTTTTGCAGTCCCATAAATTTGTATATTATGAAATTTAAATAAAAATAAATTCAATTTTAAGATTTAAACAAGGAATAAACTATAGGAAACAAAAAAATAAAATAAAGTAAACTATAAAAATAAATAGTTTAAAATACGCTGTATAATTATTATAAAAGTAAATATTAATTTGATTGCCAGTTTTTGTGACCTAAAAATAATAAACATTCTTAAAAAAAAGTCTGTCATTTTTAAAAATTGTATATAAAAAATCACTCCTTTATACTAAAGAGTTCATTGACCATTGAATGTCCCTATAAATTTCTATCCTAAAACCAACAGGAAGTTGCCATTGGCCGATGTGGACATTAAACAGGTACCGACCGTTTCTATATCTATATCTATGATAGGTAACTCTTGCGCGTGTTTGGGAGGCCGCTCCATTCATGACACCCCATGACGCCCATAATCATAGATTTATCATTTTTGCTCGAACGCGCGCGCGTTCCGCATTACAACAACAAACAAAAGCAGTAAAAAAATTGAAAAAAAATATGAGCCCCATCCGATATGTATAAATATAAACAAACAACAACACGGGCGGAGCACAGTAGAAAAAAAGGCAAAAAAATACGCGAAGCTGATATGCGGATCGCCAGCTTTGGCCCCAAATGCGGAGAAAAGAGAGCGCGCGCAGCTTGGACGGCGCAACACGTGCGTCGTTAATTCAATAAAAAAAAGAAAAATATACAAAAAAAAATAATAAATAATAGCAGCAAAAAAAGAAAAACAAGAGCAACACAAACACACACACACTCATACCCGAGCGTTTTCTCTAGGCCACTGGGCGTGCGGGAGGGAGAGAGATAGAGCTATAGCATAAAAGTTCATTAACGGCATGTGAGCTTTCCTCCGTGTGCTAGTGTGTGTGTGTGTGTTTGTGTGCCTTGTATGTGGCCATTGTTTTTGTGACGCTCTCGCGGCTTGTGTTTTAGATTAACGGGAGAGCGGCTTTTAGCCCTCTCTTTCACAGTAGAACAAATGCACGGCGAGAAAATTCGCTACAATTTACTACTACTTTCTTAAATTGTAAATTTTAAAATTTACACTTTCCTTTACAATTAAAAATGTATTATCTTCTAGATTTCAGTCTAACTTTCCATTTTTGTACTACATATTTTTAATTTTTAGCAAAAGTCTTCCTATTTTCACAATTTCTTTATTTTAATATAGGTAAGGGTTCTGTTACCAAGTAAAAAACAATTCTACAATTATTTTGAACCTTAATTTTTTGATGACTAAATTTTCTTTTGCAAATTGGGGTGTGTCAGATAATAATATAATTTAGTTATTAAATATCATTAAAAAGATATAAAAAATTATATGGAAAAATTGTGCTAGTCAATTTGTAGTAATCCCATTTTTATCCGTGTGGATCCCAAGTTTATTGCTTTCCGTTGGCTTTTATCGCCCTTGTCTAGTCGTGGGGCTCGTGTCTGTGAAATTATCGCCAAGTGGGCTACCGCAGTCGACTGCGATTGAATGACAAAGTCTTCTTTGTTTTTGTGTGTGTGCTTTTTGCCTTTTATTTTGTCGGTTTTAATTTATGCAGGCAAGGCAACTACAAAATTAATTCTCTTTTTCGCTTGGCTTTTGGTCATGTCATTCTGGTATCTGTCTGTGTTTTTTTTTGGTCGCACGTGTGCGGCAATTTTCGACTGCCTCTGTGTGTGGGGGGCATTATTTTAAAGTGTAACATCTGAAAATACTAACGGCTTCTGTGGGTGCCCATGAATGCCAAATGTGAAACACGAGACGCAGATATAACAATAAAAAATTGCCTAATTTCCTACGGTATAATTAATTCGGCTAATGGCTTATTAAGGGGATCACACTGTGGGATCCATTGAGATTTATTCAAATCCCATGGCATAAATTACCCGTTTCCGGTAGGAACTTAATGTTTATTAATAGAGCAAACTGTTTTGTTGGGGATTCTGTGGGGTTATAGATAGAAAAACACCCAAGTTCGTGAGGCTAAGTCCCTTGAAATTTATTTAGCAATTACGTATACGCAATGTTTACCGGATTTTTTTTTGGTTAGCAACGGAATTTCCCATGATTACCATTAGGTGACATAACTCTAGTATTTCCGGTGTTCAGTTATTAAAGTGACAGGCAGTTGTATTAAGTCCCCAACCAAAGTTTAACAAGACAGAATGATGGATGTGTTTTCACACAATTTAGAGTTCTCTACATCGAAACAAAAAATTTGTTTTAACCTTTTTAAAATAGATATTAAATAAAATTATTTGTAATAATTTTTTAAGTCTTTTGTTTTGGAGCTCTTTTTATTTTTAAATAGAAAATAGGAAAATAACATTCCTATAATTTTCGGTAATTTTTTATCTTTACCTAATCACAAAAAAAATAGGTTATTTATTTTAATGAACTATCCATTTTCTGTAGTATATTTTTCGTATTTTTCGAACAGCGTGTGGTAGCTATCAACTGAAGTGCCCTCTTGAACTGCCCTACAACAGCTGTTTGCACTTGGCCAACTCGCTGGCAATCACTTTGGTTCGTTACCGGGCCTTATAGCTAATTGCTGACCCAATAACGAGAGACACACGACGCCTTAATAAATATAAATGTAACCGTAAATGAGTGCACGAGCCATTATTTGTGTGGGGAAATGCTCGTTTCAGGAAAAGTAAACCGACCCTACCTCCAGCCCCGATGAATGTATATATCTATATATGTATATATCCCTCCAATAAACGAGCCACACGTGCGGCTAAGACAAGCAATATGCGCTCAATGGCTGTTCGCATCTATTGTCTTTCCTTCTCCCGTTTCGCTATATATTTTTGCTCGTTTTATGACCACATTAGCGAATTATATTTCACTGCCATTCAAAGCGTAAAGACAGAGACTAGGCAAACATAAATTAAACAAAGGCGGGGCAAAAGGTTCGGGGAGTTGGCCAACACGCGCCGCTTCTGGTTTCTGAATCCCCCCAAACCACCTCTTGTTTTCCTGGTCATTTTCCCTATTTCGTTGTTTTTTGGGGATGCTCCTTGGTCGACTACTGTCAGTGAACTGTTTTGGCCAGTCTTTTGTTAAGCCAACTTGGGGTCAGGCCGGTCGGTTATCTTCAAAAAGAGTTGCTTTCTGGCTGACTCATTGTACAAGAAAGCGCCAGTCCATCTTATAAGGCCACGAGCGCTTAAATCTTCATTGTCTACATATTATTTTAATCATAATCTCTTGCTCGTGGGATTCCGGTTTCCTGGAAAGAGTAACCACCACTCATTTCTTGGGAAAAATATTTGTGCTTATGGCTCAATCGACTCTTATCTACATTCGTAGAAACAAATGGCACCTTGACCTAGTCATAAAATTTATGAGCTAAATAATATGTTATCTCGTATTTGCATTTTCTGATAAATCTTTCTTAAATTGTTATTATCAAGAAGGTCATGTTTCTGTTATCTAACCAGTTAGATAATATCTTAAAATTACCTCATTGCTAAATGATTTTGGGATATTTCATAACTGGTCGTTTACCGGTCGAAGATCCAGAATAATTTATTATCACACTTATTCTGCGGTTAATAACCGATAATGATTTATCGCAATCAATATCGGCATGATATTTAATTGGTTTTATTTTATTGCCAGAAATACAGAGTCCGCGATAATTGCTTAGCTTACCTCCGAAAAACGATTTGGAATTAATAAAGTTAATTGAGTTTTGTTAATATATCATTTTGAGGGCTTGTCTTTTTGAAAAGAGAGTGACTAAGCTAAAATATATAATTGATTTGTATAGATATTGTTAGAGCTTTTAATAAATATCTATAAAAATAAGCTTATTATCTAAGTTTCTATTGTTATCACACAAATTGATATGTATTGAGCTTAGCTTGGCGACATTAAGTATACGTCCTGTTGGCCGGCAAAACGAGGCACACGTGCCCGCCAAAGTCATTAATTAATGTTAATTGTTGCGCTTAACATTTTTATGACGTGCCAATGAAACGAGCCAAACAGAATTATTGCTGACAAAATGTCAAACACTCAAACAGTCTTGAAAGCCAAAATTTATGTTCGCGTATCATTAAATTCATGCAAAATCGAAGAGAACAATGAACAGGCTTTGTATCAATTCTCTACCCACGATCCAATTAGCCGTCACAATGGAATGATATATAAAAAGGTGAACAATAAAATCGGAAATATTCCGTCAGACAGCTGAAGTTTGAAACACTATCCCGGCTTTTTCGATATGCATAAATCCATGGCGGTCTATTAATTAGTGACGCACGACCTGTATCAATCACATTCGTGTTTTATGTCTTCGGGAGATCTGGTTTCGCCTTGTGGGCTTAACAATCAAATTTTTATTAATGCTTTAGGCATTCAGACGTTTAGCTAATTAGACTGTTGATTAATTTCAGTTTAGCTGGGGAGCGGAACAGAAAACAAAGGATTTTATGTCAATTCTGCAGTAAAATAGTTCCCAAATGCGATCAGTTGATTTAAATATTTTTTATGGCCCATTGTTTATATATTTATTTAGAGTTTATGTTCTGGATTTGGCTTAGAAAAACTATAAAATATATTCTCCCTTGGAATATTTTAATAAATTAAATTTAATCCATTAAACGTAAATCTTAAAATTTATAAAAAATTAGTTGTTTATTTTAAAGTTTCTGGATACATATATGGCCAGCAAATTGTTTTAAAAATTCCAATACGATTTCATCACTCGCCAGTATTTGCAAAAATAAACATCATCCTCTGATGGATGCTTCTTGGAATAAATCCGCTGAGATTAGCTGAAGATTCGGGGAAGATTATTTACTCGTCTTGCCTAGAAATCAAATGGAAGCCAGACATTGTCTGTCTCTAAGTCTGGGTCGTTCAATGTGCTTGTGTGGTTCCGGGTCGTTGTTTTATGTCTGCCATTTCTTGCTTGCTATTGAATTCCTGTTATCGAGAAGTCATAATTTATCACACGTGTGCCTCATTTAATGTTTTCGGCTTTTATTTGCTTTCTCCGCTTGCCATCGTCAATTTTTATCGTCTTTTTTCGTATTCTTCTTCAATTGGGTTACCGAAATTTCATCATCTATTTATCGAGAATGCTAATTTTTGTTTTTCGTCTAGACCCCGTTTACCAAGTGCGAAAAAGATGTCGGGTAAAAAGCTGTCACTTTATTTCTCTGCTCCAATTTGCCCCCCCTGCGAGTTGGCCATCCCACTTTTGGCACGTTTTTTCGCCCAACCCTTACCGTATCTAAACACAATTATGACGCATTTTGATAGCCTTTTTGGCTGATTTTTAGTTTGTTTAGTTTCTGTTGTCACTGTTGCTGTCTGACTTTTAGGCGCATGTGCTGAGATAAGAAGGAAAATTAGCACTTTGATGACTTGCCTATGGGGCAACATGAGCACTTGTGCACAGGCAATAAAAATGTAATTACCGAACGGAAAATACCCTTAAAATATTTGTTTTTTTAAGAATTTGTTCTTCTGGTTTATAGACAATTTTAAATGCATAAATGTAGTATTTAAATATACAAAATAGTTATGAGAATTATTGTAAATATTTTATTTTAAAATTTTTAAAAATTGTTTTTTATTTATATTTAATGTAGTTATAATTAAGTTACGGTTAATACCTAAATCAATATTAATTTAGCTTAGATTAAATAGTGATCGTACCCCTTTTCGCAAAATAGAGAAAGAGAAACAAGCTAATAAATACGCAAATCTTAAGCAAACATAGTCCGTGTAAACAGTAAATGTAAGAAACAGTCATAAAGTAAACATGCTGCGGAAAGTTTTATTCGTGTATATAGATGAGAATTCTGTTTGCTCGCGGCGGCGTCTTTAAAATGCGCGGCGCGTGTAAAGTTGTGAGATAAGGTCAAAAATGAACGGAATTCCCCATTGAGATTAGACCAGAACAGAAGGCCAGGGCCACGGGCGTGACTGCAATTAGAAAGGAAAGGGAAATTTAATACACTGTATTAGGCTGGCAAAATATCAAGTATACGCCCCGAGGGACAGCGAATATTATTACCTGTAGTCACACGCGTTTGGAAGCCGAGTTGTTGAAAAGTCGAATCATTTGGGTTATGAATATTTCAAGTACTCTTTCGGCTAATGCCGCAACTGAAAGATGATGGAAGTAAACATTTAGAGAAACGAGACCCCAGTGCAATTTAAAACGCTTCCCGAACATACAGACACACAAAGGACAGACACGTCGGCCATAATTCAGACATATTAGTGTTGTTATGGTCTTAGGCACTCAGAAAAAAACATTAGTTCCATTTTATAGGGTTTTATTATTCAAAATGTGGTTATGATAAGAAAATAAATTTTTTTAGTTGCAGAACTCTTGTAGACCATTTCTTCAATATGAGAATGGGAATATTTCCAGAAAATTTCGGAATGATTTTTCTAATATTTTTTCTGTGTGTTCCCTTGTTTGCTCTGATGTCTGAGGGTGTGCTGTTTCTCATGTGAACAATGGGGGCATTGTAAGGCCCGCAGCGTTTAGCGTAACGCATGACAAATAAATTTCAAAATGGCAACGCCTTTCTGCAGACGGGCACACACGTTCCTGTAAAACAAGCGAGTTCCTTGAACTCTAATTTCATGTCGGATACACGTTGACAATATTTGGCTGGCTCTTGTCTCTCTGATGTAGCCGCCGGTCACAACAGTCTGCCTCAACAATGCCCCAACAATTTCCAACAAAAAGCAGAAAAGAATCCCCCCCCCCCAAAAAAAAAGAGAAAATCAAATTTCCCTTCCGTTCTGGTGGCGTGTGAAAAGTCATTGGCATAAGCAGATTCCTTTGTTTTGTTTTTACTTCTTGCTTTGACAGCTGACAACTGTGCGTGTGTTTTGTTTTTTTTTCTTTGGGTTTTTTTGTGGCGTGTCATGTTGAGCAATTATTGGCTAATTTGTAGGCACGCAGCGGGAAATCTCATCAAAGTTGCTTGATTGACTTGACCTCCAAGTTGCAGGTGGCAGTGAGCTACAGGTGTCTGTGGTGAAACGTGTCTGAAATTGTTGCCCAATCTCCGTTTGAGCCTTAAATCTTCTCTATGCTTTAAGCGCTGTACATTTCCCTGGCTTTTATCTGGTGTCTTTTTCGCCCAGGAAGATGTCCTTTTCCCCCCCTGGAAGCTTCCTTACTTACCACTTCTCATGCCCGTTTTTCGCTTTAGGCCCGCACGCGCCGCATTAAATTTGCCACTGGGGCAATTCGTTGAGGCTTAGTGTTTGTTACGCACATTTCGGTCTTTTGTTACAGACATTTCCCGGTCGCCGCTTAAGGGACAAATGGGCTCGATAGGTGCACTGAGGCAATATATCTATTATTTGTACGTCGGAATTGAGTTTTAAATTTTTTTAAATATTAAATTTATTTACATACAAGTTAAAGCGCATCTCAGAATCATTTTTTTTAATTTTTGTTTAATTCAATAATGTAGAATTCACTTTATTGTCTTAAAAACCTGTTAAATATAAATAAATAAAATTATATTTCAAAATCATAAAGAATTTTCTTTTATTTTTCACATTTTACATAAATCATTGCATACTTCTAGGCGCATTTTAAATTGCTTTGAAATCACAAAAATTCTTATTTTTATTCGTAATTTTTTTCTCAGTGAGCTGAACAATCGCCTCGTCTCGGATCAGCCCTCTTCAGCTTTAACTATCAAATGACGGATAAGGCATAAATAATGAAAAGTAATTTCAGCGCATATTGGCGCATTGACATCGACCTGAAACCGACAGACTGGGGGGTTTTTAGGGGCTAAGGAGCTGGGGAGGGTCTGGAAAGCGTCTTAACCGCCCACAAGTATTTTAAATATTGCGGCTAGGGGGGTGCTGGGGACACAGGTTGGTTGGTGGGTAAAATGCCGTCAAGGGCCCCAAACATTTCATCATCGTCGCGAGCGCTTTTACCAAATGTAATTACACTCAAGAGATACACGTGCCGCCAACAGCCGGTCGTTTTTGGGGCGTTTTTCAATTTGAATTTGACTGCCGACAGGCGGGGCTCGTCTCCTCATCGCCTCTCATCTCCTGACAGCCCAAAAAAGCACTTGAGCAATTTCGCCTGCCTTGCCATCAATATTGCGGCCACCCCCGCAGCAAAAACTCACTTTAAGTTTGTTTACCTTTGCCGATGGAATGTGGATGGTCGTTAGCCAGGATTTGGAGCCCACCTAATGAGCTTCGGCTGGCGGGTGCGTCATCTTAAGTTCTCCTCCAAAATGTCAACTCGGCGATTGGAAACGAGACTTGGACTTGGGACTCTGAACTTTGGACTCGGGCAAGCCAGACGTTTATTGTTTGGATCGGGTGATTTATGTAGTTTTAATGTACTAAGTCTGGCTGATTTGGAAGAAAACGATTATTTTCCGAAGTGGATTTGGCGGGGATTGAATAAACAATTATATGGGATTAAGATCAATGTGGAAAAATGTCCAATGCTTTAAATGTAGTTAAGGGACCTCTCAAGTTTTAAGACCATAAAATTGTATTTTTTGAACTCCTTATCTTTCGGAATTTCCTACGCATCCATTGTTGAAATGCGAACATTGCGATGCTAGCAAACTTCCTGTTCCAGTTCTTATCGCCATCGAAATAAAAACAAAATTAACGACCCCGTCATATCCTGCCTTCGCTTAATGCCCCCCAAAAATGTGTAAATGTATTTTGCAAGAGAATCACTGCAAGCGGCCGGCCACAATCAAATTGCTTAAAGTTAAACGAACTCGAAAGAATTCGTTTTCGATTACTTATTTTTATGTTCTTTGCTGTCTGGCGCGTGCAGTTCGGCAGCTAAAACGTTTAATCAATTAATCAATGCGACGGCTAATTAATTTGTGCTTTTATTTACATTTGCTTTCAGTGTGAATAGACGCTGCCAGAAGGGAAAAAAAGACTCACCAAAAGATGGCGCCCACCATATGTTCGGAGAAGAAGCAGCTGCGCGAAACGCGGCGACATCATGGCGTGGCCACAGCCGCCATTTCGTCCTCCTCATCCTCAGCCGCAGCCACCGCATCCTTGTCCTCGTCCTCATCCTCATCCGCGGGATCCACATCTGCAGCTGCCGCCACACAAGCCAGCTCGGTGCTCAACTATGGTGAGTAAACATTGGGAATGCGCAGTCAAGTGCAGATAGGAATATAGTTTAGTTTAGTTTTCTTGAAAAAATCTACATTACATAATTTTTAATTTCTCGAAACCAGCTGGGTTTTAAAATCACTTATAAAAGTGTCTAAAAGTATGCTATAATATATTTTTGAGCTAAAAGATCTGTTAGAAATTATACATAACTTTTTCCTTGCATACTTCTAGATACCTTTAAAAAATATTTTATATTTCTCCACTTGAATCGATCTTAATAATATTTTATAAATATTAATATAATTTTTTTTTATAATATTTCCTAAATCCCCCGATTATATAGGCTGATAGAGAAATTTTTAGGGTTAGAAAGGTACTAGGAGAGGTTTTTTAAAAGTAAACTGATATATATTAGTATTCCAAAAGATCTAGAAATAAAACTGTATTTCTTACTGCATACTTAGAGAAACCTTTTAAATAGATTTGAAAATCATTGCAATTTCTTTGATAAATTTGGCTCAGTGCCAGTTGAATGTGGTGGGCGCACGCGGCGTATACGTAACATTGCCTTACATATGCATTGCAATCTCCGCCTTGTCTCTCATTTTTTGTTGATACCTCCCTTGTAGTCGGAATCCCCTGCTGATTTGCTGATGTCGCTGCTGTTGTTACTAGTCCGTTTGCCATTTCCCAGTTGCCGAGTCGCCCAGTTGCTCACGTTACTCGGTCATGTTTAATTAATTTATGTAAACTCGGCCACCCACCTCTGTTCTCTGTTCTGTGTTCTGTGTTCTCTGAGCTCTGTCCTCGTTTCCCATTTCCCACTTCCTCATTGCCATATAACATATATATCGTATGTGCGGTTCGACTAGAGAATGTTCGAATGCTCGAATGCACGTGCCCCGGGGCGATGGGTTCGCATCGGGTTCTTCACGTGTTGGCCTCCGGTGTTTTATGTGTTTTATTGCTGCTAATGCTGCCGATGTTGCTCCATGGAAATGGAAGGCACGCGAGTTTGGGGTTATGCCACAACAATTTGCGTCAGCAATTGGCTCCAGCTGCTCTTCCGCCTGCGTTGCCTGTTGGGTAAGACACAGAGACTCGGCTCGCAAATCTGGCTGGCACATTTATATAAGCGATCTAATGCCGCATGACTGCCACCGAAAAGGATATGGGCGGAGATGGGGGCTGGTATCGAGTGGCAATCGCAGTAAGGAAGTCAATTTGTCAAGTATCTGAATGTAGAATATTCCCTATTTAGTTGGTTATATAAGAATGACTGAAAATATTTTAATAAAAGTTAAATTCTTCAGAAATTTGTATAAAATAAAAATCGAAATAAATTATTTAATTCAGTCTGCGTTTTTTCTTAATAAAGATTAAATCCTGCATGCCGAGAATAAAATGCATTACATTAAAGGTAATTCATTAATTTACCTACGTGACAAAATAAAATTTAAAATAAGTTGTTCAGAGATGGTATCGAATTTCCTATTCAAAATTAAATGAATTTGTGGTAAAAATATGCATAGTTTACACTTCTTAAAGAGCTCTCTGCTTAGAAATTTCCACACAGCCCAGTCAAATGATGCTCAATGATTACTCATTAGCCAAGTGAAATTGTACGAGCATTTACCTAGATTTTTTCCAAGAAATATTTCACAAGCACACGAAGGCAGGGGCGTCGCTCGCAAGGGGGGCTTCCACATAAGTGTGTGTCATAACCTCCAGCGTTGTTTTCGCTGCTGTGCCACTTTTGCCGGGGCTTTATTTACATGTTTTGCACATTTGCTCCGTTTGCTTTTAGCCAAGTTTGCTGTTTTTTTTCTTCTTGCTGACTTTATTGGTGCCATTTTCAATGTGAATTCATTGAAAGCACCGCTGTTGCTGTTGTTGGTGTCGTTGTAGCCTTTTTATTTGTGCTCGTTGCTGCCTGCTAATTTGCAGCAACACATAAAAATAAACCGAAAGAAATACACCGACACACGTCTAAAATAAAAATGGGTGTGACGAGGCCACGTGCAAAAGCCTCTTGACTTGATTTCCCCAACCCCCCTGGCCAACCCCCTTTTGTCAGCTTTCTCTGGGGAGGAGGCCCTTGGAAATGGGCGTGGCCCTGGGGGGGTTGGAATGTTGGCCAATGCCCTCGCCCTCTGCCTTCATTTTAAGGTATTTAAAATTTTATTTTCAAGCATCACCGGTGACTAATTCACCGACAACGAAACGAGGCACGTGCAATCTCACTGCGATGACGAGGCCATAAACGGCACAGCGAAAAAAATCAGCCTGATTCGCAAGAACACTTGAGAAAAATCCAGTACTTAAATAAATGAAATCTATACATTCCAAGCTTAATAGAAAAAAAATTAAAATTACAAGTAAAATGAAAAGATATTTCTAAAATGTATAAAGTAGTTTATTTATTTACTTTGTAACTTATAATTACAAATTGTTGTAAGTCACAAGTTATTTAAAGAATTATTATTGGTTATTTTAGGAAATCGTGTACAAGTTTTGTTTTAAAAACTTTCAACTCACATACTTGCTTCTGTGTAGCAACTGCGAAGTGCAATTCCAAGTCAAAACAACAGTCACCAAGTTAGATAAGCGAAGGGGAATGAATGTGCTTTATATTTAACATGTATTCCATATAATATAGGGATTGCATAATGACCGGAATTAGGAAGGGGAACTTTCTTGTGTAAGATGAATGCACATTTAAGGAACATGCGTTTTAGGAAAGATTTTTTTTAAGCACAAAGGGTGAATGCATAACATGGTAAATAAACACAAAATAAAATGTATTTAACTTGTTTTTATTTTGATTGTTAAAAGTAAATATTAGTGAAAGTAAATTTCCTAAAGATGAAATCAATGTTTCACTGCAAATACAATCTTAGGTTTATTTATCTTTCAAGTTATGCACATGAAAATTAATGTACAAAACAGATTTAAATTTCATACTCGAGAATGGAATTGGAATTAGAAAACGTAAAGAGTTTGGATGGATTGCCCGAATGTGCCAAGCTGCCATTAAGGGATATTGATCACATATCACGGACCTCAAAATGCGATAAAACCATTCAAGAGATTTTCCATGTCGACGAGGAGGTCAGCTTTTCAGATGTTGAAGAGGAGGAGGAAATGGAAACAGATCTTACTGAAGATGTAACTGACGATGAGGAACGCGTTGGAAAGGCGGTGTACGAAATTGATTGCATGATTCGTCAGATCGAGCTAATGCAGGCGGTGATTAGAAGTCGTCAGGTGAAGGAAAGTAGCGAAAAAGTTAGTGAAGAATCGGCAGAACCTTCAATGGAACAGTTAACCAAGGCCCAAGTAAAGTGCAGGGAAATGGAAACCCAGAAAAATGAGCTTCAAACGAAGGAAAAGTCTGCGATGAAAGAATCCAGAGTCCAACCTTTCACTGACCAGGAAGTTCTGGAAGCCAGAAGTCTTCGTCAAGCCCATCATCGCCTTCAACAAGAAATAGACGAAATGATCTGCAGATATCGAAAGCTCCGGGAAATCATCGAACAATTACGTGGAAATATTAACTGCTTGGAAAACCATTTAAAGAATATGAGTTCTAAGACCGAAGATTACCTCGCTTGGGCACATGAATTTGCCAAGGAGATGAATGTCTGCAAAGAGCGATACATCCACTTAATCCACGCCAAAATGTCCAAAAGGGAGGCCATTAAAACTGAAAAAGTTCATGCTGCCCGTTTAGCCAGATTTAATTTAGCCTTTTTGAAAAAAAGTCGCCTCAAATGTGAAATACTCGAGTTCTGTGAAGAAGTAAACGATCTTGTGGTTCTAATGACTGAACTGCACCAAGAACTGGAGCGAAATATGAGTATATTCGAAGCAGAACGTATTAGGAAGTCGAATCCAGCTGAATTTTTTATGACCATTGACGTGGCTTCTAAACTAAATAAGAAGTTTCTGGATTCTGGAATGAAGGTTGGAGATGCTGAAACATGAAATAAATAAACATCTGTCAAGAATATCAATAACGCACCTTAAAATATGTATGCAAAAAATGAAAACAACTTACACAATCGAAAAATAAAAATGTATTATATTTTACCAAAACAAAGCATTACTAGTTACTTTTTAATAAAATTGCCATTATATTCATACATTAATTCATTAATTACTGTTAGTAAATCCAATTCTATAAAACGTCACTGTTTTTCCCCATTTCCCCTTGCTTTCCTCGAGTGGCGTCATCAATTAGCCGCCGCCTTCGTGGAGCCACTCTCACGTTTCCCTGCACTGGGTTCGGGTATCGCGTAAGCTCTATTTGCCCAACTGGTGAATGATTCCATTTTGTTCCGTTCCATTTCGAGCGATTCCAGGGTGTGCAGTGCCATGTGCAGCGCTTACTTCCAGGCGACGCGTCATGACCCTGACCATAGACACAGTTGATTCCAAATTGTTTTCTTTGCGGGAAATGTGAGCTTGTATATATGGGTGCACTCGAAAAAACAATCAGAGGGCTAGAAGAGCTTTAACAAAATTTTATTCTTCATTCTTTTTTTTTTACAAAAAATTTTGCAAAAAAGAAATAAATTCAAATTAGAATTTAATTTAATTATTTAAAAATATAATAAATGTTATTTTCATTGTTAGGAATTTTTAGAAAAATATTCCTCAAAACGTTCCTAATTTCCTTTGTGAAAATTTGTTTTCCAAATGCATAGCCCATTTAGCTTTATATTTTTTAAATGTGTTTTGCTTTTCGTGACTCCCAACAGCTGATGATTGCAAATGAGCGTAGTGAAAAGCGTTGCGACTGCGAATTGATGCGAAACGCTTAACCCTGGTGCTGGTCACGTTTTTTGCCCACACGCGATGACCACATTTACATACCAGAAACCCACACAGAGGCTCTCAGCTCACACTCACTGAGATATTGCTATATAGATTGAGAAATCGGTTGACAACCGACTGATAAGCTGAGCACTTGACCACACAACTGCACTGTGGGCTTTGAAAAATGCTTGCCTTTCTTTTTTTTTTCGTTTTAGATCAGGAAACGTATATTTTTAGACCTCATTTTTTATAGTCATAATTGGGTCTCACTCATTTTAATCCGCTTACTTGCATTAATTCTTATACAATGTATCACAATGAGTTCATGATTTTTTTTTAATTTTATGCAGGTTTCTAATTACACTTTCCACTATGTAATTGTTATGTAAAATTAATAATGGGGCGATAATATTTCTTTAAAGCATTATATATTCTCTGATAGTTGATCACACTTTAACTTATTTATTAGGTTTTTTGCGTCACTGTAAAAATGCCACCAACTTTTCCTTTGTTCTCTACTAAATTGTGCTGTTTTCTTACTCCTTTACAGTGGCCAAAGGTTCAATGAACTCGTCGAGTCGCCGTCGCCCGGTAAGATTGCAACGCAGGATGCCGCACATCCTGGCTCGCGTGGCCTCCTTCTCCACGGACACGAGCAGCGGCGTGGAGACGGAGGTGGAGGTGGACTCCGATCAGCGGATGCAGGTGGACGAGGACAGCTACTCGGATGCCAGGATCCAAATGCTGCAGCAGCAACAACAGCCACATTCCAGCAGCAGCGACAACAACAACATCAAGACAGTATTACAGCCGACGATGGCCAGTGGATATAGCAGCAAACACAACCGGTCGGCTGGGCAGCAGGCCAAAAACTGTGATCAGGAGGTGCCAATCCAGGTGGTGGTGGACGACGATGACGATGGCGACAGTGGGTACGAGTACAGTCAGGATCCGATCAAGGAGCAGCATATGTACCACCAAAATAGCGAAGGCCTGCTGTCCATTGCCATTAAGACCATTAAGCTGGTGCAACGCAACAAGCTGCTGCAGAAGCGACTGGCCCAACTGCAGCTGGAGACCTCGGAGTTTATTGCCTCGGTGCTGGCCAATCCGGAGAACCGCCAATTCCGGGAGAAAATCTCGCCCAAGGCCGAGGCCAAGGTCAGCAACATGCTGCTGCGCCACTAAAATGGCGCTATTCTTTTGATCTGGAAAAATCGAAACATTTTAGCCCCATTTCTGGACGTGGCAGAGAAGGTTTAGTTTGAAAAACTTGCTTACAATTCAAGGGAATTTCATTTTATTCATTAAAATAGAAAAAAAAGAAAGAAAAGTTATCTTGGCAACATGTTGCTGCAACATTGTAGAGAACACAAAAAATATTGCCTACTTCTGGGCAGCGTATGTAAAATTCGAAGCTACATGGAAAATGAATGTAAAATAATGTAGAATCTGAGTAATTATATTCCCAACCTTTTCACATGTCCAAGAAACCCATTTTAGGGGCTTAGTTTTGAAGAATTCGTACTGATTAAATTTACAACAAAAATGCATCAAAGTTTAACAATATAAATATACAACATAGAAAATCGCTATGCTAACATTTACAAAAACGAAAAATTATTTATATGAATCCAAAAAGTCCAAAAGTGTATCTGTAGTCGTTAAGTACATTTTATGTTTTACAGTTTTTACACTCAAGAATTAATTTATAATAAATCTACCTAATACATATATCTAGAAAAAACCCAGGCATAATCAATGGAACCCTACGACGCTTTTCGCTTTATACAACAAAATAGTTATAGTGAAAATTAATTGACATGCAAAGCAATTGGTTTAAACAAAAAATACGTAAAACATTTTCGGTATTACTAAACTAACCGATATATTTCAATGAATATGCCTAAGTGTATGGGGAAACTATCAAAATGCTACCAAGCAACGCAAATCAAAGCAAAACCAAAACAAAAGCTAACTAAAAGCAAATCTTTCCAATTCTAAAACTTGTAATCAACTCAACTTATCTGGCATTTTCCACATACATACTTAAAAGGATATATCAAATCATCAAAACTCACCGCAAAAGATTTCATCAATAAAATTAGTGAGAAATTAAACATACTTTGGGCTTCTTTCTTTGGGGTTTCTTGACTCGTACGCAACCCGTCATAAAGTAAACAAGTCATGGCTAAGTGAGTACTTTGGTCGTGTCAATAACACCCAATCAAAGCGTTCAAAGACCGTCTCGGTCTGAACAGATTTGACATGGAGTCTGTCATCGAGTCTCGGTCACGATATTGGATGTTCTGAAAAACGCCAATCAAGTGGTAGGTAAAATGTAAAATATATTTAAAGAAATTTGAAAATTATTAGGGTTTGAAGTATAGATACAAAAATAGTAAAAAAACCAAATTTTGAAAAAATTCGAAAATGATTTTTTGATTTTATCAGCACACACAAAAATTTTTAAAATCACTTAACTCATTAAATCAAGCCATTAAATATGAAATGAAAATAAAATAGTATAAAGATATTTTTTCTATTTTAAACTAACTCACATTTAACAAAAAATCATTTTTTGGGGTTTCATGATAAATTTGTTGTAACGATTTTAAAAGCTTTTCGGAACGCCCCACTGATTGTCGGCGGCTGTAATGCATATCCATCGAAAGCCCAGAAAATTATTCAGCAATTGTTTCAAGTTCATTCAATTAAGTCGCTCCTCCTTAGCCTGGCTTAGACCTTTTGAGTGTCATTTGGCGATTGGATTTTGGGTTTGATGATGATGGTGGCAAGGTACCTGGTACACCCTTGTCTGCACGTCGGCCAAGTCTCCACTTGGCTTTTATTTTATATTTTTGGCCACACACTTGACACTCGAAGCACTCGGTTTGATTTCAGCCCTCCCCTCGGATGCGTAATCATAATTTTACCAAAGCGCTTGTGACGTTGGTCAATCATCGTGCTGCGTTTACGGCTTTGTGGGCAAGGGGGCTATTATTATTGTTAGTTTACAGGCATTATATTGTTTTATTGGGTTTTTTACGCACTCTGGTCACGTCTTCATCTGTTTGAGACACGTGAATTATGGGCTATGGGATATGGCCACAAGTACTCATCATGGGCGACCCGGCCCACTTGACACTGAAGAGTTTTTATTACCCACCCGGCAAACGGTGCAGAAACCGTTGATTTGTGTTTATTTTGATGCCGTGATTTGGCTTTGTATTTGGTAATTTGTATTATTTGATATATCATCCGTCTGAGCGGCCACCGTTTGTTTTCTTTGGCTGCCGAGCGTTAAATCGCCAACATTTGTGTATCAAATCAGATCGCTGAGCTGGTTACCTTGGCAAGGTCGTCTATCAAGTGCTTTCGGGGAGTGTTTGTCCAAGCGATTAAAATTGTTAATATTAGGAGTGAGTCACATGAAGTGGCTGGCCTATAAATAACATTCGCTAAAATGCACTTGAGTTATTTGTTAGCTTGAGCCAATTTTTACACTAAACGCCTGGCATTGGCAACTACTTGAGTTTGCTAATTTGCAAATCGAGTATGTAGAATGTAAATTCGTTAGCAAATACTTTTTATGTTTAACTGTGCTAATTGGGAGAAGGTTTTTTAATATTTAGAATATTGATATATTTATCAGTCAACTTTGTCAGTTCCCGTTTTACAAGTTTAAGGAATTTCATCCATTCTCTAACTTCACGTAGCTGCATAAATTTTGCAGTATCACAGCTATCACTTTTGGGAAAAACCCGACAAGCGGTAATCCATTTTTGGCTTTTGTTAGGCAGTTAAAATTTAATTAGCAAGCCTCATTGTCTCCAGCCTTTGATCTCGAATTGAGTGGATTGAGCACTTTGTGGAGTATGTGCTTTTTACTACTCCATAGGCTACTTTACTTTTGGTTGCCCAGTCATGCCAAATGAGTATGCATAAAATCCAAGCAAATATCAAATAAAGCAATGCAAAATGCATTCAAATCGATAGTGTGGCTATAAAAAGAAACACATGTTTGTTGTACTCAAGGTCACTTCTTTTTTATTTTTGCGATTCACCGAAATCGCCAAAAATTAGAGAAAAAATGTGTGTGTTGTGAAAGTATCTGCGAAATCGGGCGAGCTAGAGCCAAAAAGAAAAAAAAATGTGTTCAGTTGCCCATTAAAGAAACCATTTGGCTGTTGTTCGTATGCAAATGAGTCTGGGTCAAGCGTTTGTAAGCCGCTGAATGCCATCTTAATGATCAGCGAAGCGGGCTCATCATGATCATGTAACCCAAACGATCTGCTAAGGTCATCTGCGAAGCCGGAAAAGCGCCAGACCAACATGTGACATTGACATTGACTTCGCCAGCAGTCCAGTCCAATGACTCGATTTGTAGTTCAAATAGCAATTCCAAAAAATCGAAAACAGTAAACAGCGGAAGCACTTTAATTCACCTACTTGATCTTTCGCACCTCGGCGCTAATATGTCGGCGACAAATCGCTGATCACCGACTTGTCTGGCATGATTAGCTTTACAATCTGCGATTTTGCCTGGTGCTAATCAACATGCAGCAAATTCCCCAAAAATAGCTCGTAAAAATGGCCAAACAAAATTTGCAAGTTCACCCGATGAACTTGAAAAAAGATGGTCCATAGTGGAGCTTCGCACAAATGTATCTTGTATCTCGTATGTTGTATCTTTCTTTCGTGATCGCTCGAACGTAGTCAGGCAGCTACCTGTGTTGTTAACTGAGTTTTTTTTTCACTAGGTTTACTTTTTGTGATCTCGCATAGGCTTCAACGTTGCAGGCCGGGCAGCACAGTTTCATTTAAGCGCCGGACATCAGCGGGCGCGCATGCGCATTCGTTATTCGTTATTCGCAAGATAAATCGGTGATTCGATATTCGATCTGGAGTATCTGTCCAATATTCGTGGCCCATTTTTATTCGGAGCATTTCGTAAGTGCATTCTACGGGCCATCATTTTGAATAGATTTTGCATTGGCAAACGTGTTTGGAATTTCTCAACAGAATTTGTGACAATTTGTGCTACTACGTGTGCGTGTGACTGTGTTCAAATCTGGTCTGCTGACGTAAAGTCTAAATACATTTAACAAGTAGTTGCTCTTGCTGAGAACTAGTCAAGTTGCAGTTCTGCGGTTTTTTGGCTAATGAAATGCAACTGTGTTGCTGCTTTAAGTGGAATGTACTGTGCAGCTCTGGAATTTGAAAAGAACATATAATAAATTAAATATTTTATTGATTTGACGCATATAGATAAAAAAAGAACTTCAGAGTTTTAAATATTATAACTATTTGACTTTGAACAATTTTCCATTTATTTTCCTCATTTTCAACTATTTTTTTATTTATAAATATTTTTTTATATTTATTTTTAATTTTTTTACGAATACCAGAATACATTTACCTCATTTGTAAGGTCTTAACTATTGATACAGTTTGTTCTTTCCCATTTTAAAGTTTATATTAACGTATTTTATATTATTTGTTATTATTTAGTTACTTTCATATTATTTGTAATTTTTTTAAATTTATTATTTTGAGAAAGATATATTTATTAGAATTAAATTAAATTTTTTTTATAAGCTTGAAGTTAATTAACACATTTTTAAAGCTTCAAAGTGAATTAGTTAACAGTGATATACAAATTTATTGCATTATTATCACTTTAATTAGCTTGATGATTTTGTTGAAGATATTTTTTTAACCAAAGCCCAACCGCAATTTGTTAATCCCTGTTAATGGGCCACTCTATTGCTCATAAGCACAATTAAGTTTGAAATCAGATTTAACAAATTTCATGTTATAGTTATCGAGATCTTTAGGCGGCACGTCTCAGCCAATTAAGCTCGGTTTAATGACCCGCATTGATAGAGTTGGCATGGAGTTGATAACCAGAACCCCAATGAATACAACGCCCTTCGGTGGGCGGGGGCCTGAAAAGTGAAACCGGCTTTAAGTAGTTCTGTAATCGTCGTAACCGATCGAGTGAATCCAATTCTCAAGGCCAAGGCCAACTTATAGAACTTAACTAAAGCCGAGACAAAGACTTGGGTATTTCTTTCTTATAGAGTGAATTTCTTACAGGTGTATCGATCGTTGAACCAGTTTTTTTTTATACTTGGCTACTGTATCGACTCAATTCAACTACTCGCCGGCTTTATTGAGGTTAATTGAAATGATTTATTAACATTTGTGCAATTTTTTGGTTGGCGCTGCGAAAAAACCCCAAATTGAGATAATTTGCATAAAAAAACATTTGGCGCCCACAACTTAAAGTAATTTAATTTCAACTTTTATTTTTTTCGAGGATTTCTTTATTTTGGGCCATATTGTTGCTGCCTTATGGACATCCGCGTGCGGTTTATGGGTCAACGCTTAAATATTTGCTGCGTCTCCGCGATCGATTTATTTTGATTTTATTTGCAATGTTTGCTTTGATTTGGTTTCTTCTTCATTTTGGTTTTGTTTTGACCACCGAACCGGTTGGCTAGCATTAACTTAATTTCGCTCCTTTTGCCAAGTCATTATTTTTATTGGCACTTTTGATTTTCGCAGTTTCTTGTAACCCCAAAACCCGTTGAACTTGAGCTCAAAACGCGTTTGGGATGATGCGATGCCGATATGCGCTCAGAACCTAAAAAAAATGGGGAAAAATGTGAAATCGTTCTCAAGGTCGATGCAATTTACGTGCAGCTGCTAATTGAGAATTCTTGACTCCATAAGATTTTTGTAGCTTTCTTTTTTTGTTGGAACAGCAAACATAAATAATGGACATAAATATCTAGAAACATAAATTAAAACGTAACAAGTGTTTAAAAAACTTGACTTTGACATTTTAACAACCCGCAAAACTAACAACGGGTTAATTTATTTAAATTTCTACTTTTATTAAGTATTTTTACATATTTATTTGTAAGTGATTTTTATAATTTTTTAATATTTATATTTTTAACACCTTAGTTAACAATACAGATTAAGCCAAGATGAGATTCTGTGGAGTGTTGTTTCTCTGCTTGTGTTCCTTTCAACCCTCCTGGTCGCAACTCTTGGTGGATTTGGCTCGGGACTTCGAAACTTCACTGCTGAACAACCGGATTCCGGACACCACTCGCTTTCTGGCGCAATATGACTTTATTATCGTGGGAGCCGGAAGTGCTGGTTGTGTCCTGGCCAATCGACTGAGTGAGATTTCCTCGGCGAGCGTTCTGCTTTTGGAGGCCGGTGATCAGGAGACCTTCATCAGCGATGTCCCACTGACGGCGGCTCTCACACAAATGACTCGCTACAATTGGGGCTACAAAGCGGAGCCCACGGAAAATGCCTGTCAGGGATTAAAGGACGGCGTTTGCAATTGGCCCAAGGGGCGCGGTGTGGGTGGCACCAGTCTGATTAACTTTATGCTCTATACCCGTGGTCATCGCAGGGATTACGACGATTGGGCGGCGGCCAACAACTCGGGCTGGACCTACGATGAGGTACTACCATACTTCCGGAAATCCGAAAGGATTGGCATTCCAGAGCTGTATAAATCACCCTACCATGGTCGCAATGGGCAGCTGGATGTGCAGTATACGGACTATAGATCACAGTTGCTAAAGGCCTTCCTAAAGTCTGGCAGGGAAATGGGCTATGACATAACGGATCCAAATGGGGAGCACCTCATGGGATTTGCGAGATCCCAAGCCACCATTCGAAATGGCAGAAGGTGCAGTACCAGTAAGGCTTTTATTCAACCCGTGGTTCAACGAAAGAATCTGCACATCTCCATGAAGAGTTGGGTTACGCGGATAGTCATAGATCCCCTTACCAAAATTGCCACTGGGGTAGAGTTTGTAAAGAACCGGCAGCGTTTTACAGTTCGAGCTAGAAAGGAGGTGATCCTTTCCGCTGGAACCATTGCCAGTCCCCAGATCCTCATGTTATCCGGAGTTGGTCCGGAAGCTCATCTCAAGGAACATAAAATCTCAGTGATTCAGGATCTGCCAGTGGGTTACAATCTTCAGGATCACATAACCCTGAATGGTCTAGTATTTGTTGTAAATGATTCTACAGTGAATGATGCCCGCTTGCTGAATCCTTCAGACATTTTGCGGTACATCTTAGCAGGACAAGGTCCCTATACCATCCCAGGCGGAGCTGAGGCCTTCGCTTTTGTGAGAACTCCCGGCTCCAGTTTTGGTAAGAATTATTCTATTGAATTCAATATATTAAGGAACTCTTTTTAATTTATTCTTTGATTTGCCCCAATAGCTAAGGACTATCCGGATATGGAAATAGTTTTGGGCGCGGGCTCCCTGAGTGGCGATCGCTTTGGCACCATGCGAAACTTACTGGGCATCACGGATGAGTTTTATGACTACATGTTTGGGGATCTGCAGAACAAGGAGACTTTCGGTCTAGTTCCGGTGCTCCTGCGTCCCAAAAGTCGGGGTAGAATATCGCTGAGGAGCAGAAATCCATTCCACTGGCCGCGAATGGAGCCCAATTTCATGCAGGATCCCGACGATGTGAGGGCTATGATCGAGGGAATCGAAATGGTACTTATATTTTTACTTAAAATTTTATTTAATTTATACATTTTCTATCTATTAACTACAGAAGATTATGTATTTTTTTTATCTTACTTATTTTATTAATTATTTTCAGATTCTAAAGCTGTCCCGCTCAAAACCCATGGTAAAGATGGGCACTCGTTTCCATGATCGTCCCTTTCCTGGTTGCCAGCATCTAAAGTTCGCAAGCGACGAGTACTGGAAGTGCTGTCTGCGAAGATATGGTTCCAGTTTGCAGCATCAATCGGGAACCTGCAAGATGGGACCAGAAACAGATAATTCAACGGTGGTGGATGCTCAACTGAGAGTCCATGGCATCCGGGGATTAAGAGTGGTGGATGCTTCGGTTCTACCCAACGTTCCAGCTGGTCACACGAATGCCATTGTGATTATGGTGGCAGAAAAGGCCTCTGATATGGTCAAAAATGCCTGGCGTATGAGAACCACTCCCTTAAATTCCTAAATCTATTCTTAAGCTCGTTATTTATTATTTAGTTGTCGCACCAGTCATTAGATTAAGTTTTCATGTGATAGTTAAGATAGCTGTTAAGTTGTTCTTCGGCTTGTAAATGGGGTATCTTAAAAATATTTTCAGAAATGAATATTTATTCAATGCACTGAGTTATAACTTCAAAGAAACGTAGCTTTTCCTGCTTCACAATAAATTATATATAATGAACTAAAGTTAAGTTTTTAATTTCATGGGGAATTGGTTTTTATTTTTTTAATTAGAGTCGAATTTTTAAATAGCGCACCAAGCCAGAAAGCTTTTAAAAGCATTGTCCTTACATTTATTTATACCAATCAGCTTTTGTTCATTGGTCCTTAAAGCTTTTTAGAACAAAAGTTGCAAATTTACTAGCAATTTTGTTAAATTTTTTTCTTTAGCTAATTTTTTAAGCAATATATTTAAAATATGTAAAAATACATTATATTTAATAATTAAGTTTAATTACATGACATTACAGTGATGGCGCTATTTTACATGCCAAGAAAAATGGCGCCACTTCACGGAAACGTTAAAGATGGCGTGTTTTACGTTTTTGAGCTTTACGTTTCGTAACGGCTTCCGTAAGGTAAACCTGAAAAACACAAAGACTTCCGAAAAACTTCTAATATCATATTCTTGAAAAATTGCTTGAATACTTACTAGCTAAGGCTAACCCTAAATTTAGCTTCTTCTGTTACCAAAATAAGCAATGTCACGCACAGGCATATTGGAGTTCACATGGGACCCAGAGCTAGAGGCTAATACCAATGGCTTTGCGTGCCCCATTGAGGATTGTTTTTAATGACCGCTCGCCGGGTAATTGCTGACCTCCCCCTTGGAAACTCAAACTCAGAAGCTCAGAAGCAGAGGAACAGAGACAAAGCTCCTGCCTAGCAACCGTTGCGTTTTAGAGGTTCCTTAACCCGGCCATAAAGTTAACCCACTTTGTCTGGCCACCCGCATACGTATTTTCTATGTGAGCCCCGGGCCACGTGGCGTATGTGGAATATGCTTAATTAAATATTAAAATCGTAGGCGGGAGTTAATGTACTTAGTTGTTTCTTAGCATTTTGGTATTCCAGTAATGTAAAATAATATAAGGTATTTAAGTGTATCATTAATTAAACAATCGATGAATATTTATAATTTTTAAGGTAATTTAATTTACAATTTTTTAACTTTACCATTTTTTTTTCTGAAAAATATTTGTATATTAAATACTTTAGCAAAGAAATATTTCAAAGGGCTGACAAAGCGAAAAGTTCACGGATTGGCATTTTATAAATGGCTTAAATATTAAAGCCCACCTTAGCAGACTGGAATTATCGAGCTGGTTGGTGTGGGCAAGATTTGGCGTATTTGCGGTGAAATATTTCTGCGGGTTGTGGACCGGGATGTCTGTTGCTGCCATTCAGCCGCCGGCCTCCCAAATTCAAATTACGGCGGTGCCCGTGCCTGTGGTCATAGGTCAACAATGCGACATTTTGAAGCTCAGATTCCCCAATACAACGCAATACGCTGTCAGCCACAAAGCAATCCAATTACGCCCTCGGTTCGCTGCAATTTTCGAGCTAATTGATTTCGTAAATACTGGGGTCCATAATGAAATGGAACCCAAATGAAAAAGCGCAGGTGATTGGGTAATTGGTAAATCAGTAAAGGTATTAAAACAAAACCAATTTAAAGTGCTACGCTCTTGTAATTTTCCCATTTCACCTGGTGACGTTTGAAGATTTTTTCCTCAGGGCATTGCAAAGCCAATGTTTCTTATCTGTTTTTCCAGCTGTTGCTGCATAAAAAAGAGGGTAAAACGGATGTCACTCAAGTGGAGCAACTTAAAGATAAGACTGGAAAATGTTGCACTTAAAAGCAGCGGGGCAAATGGGTCTGCTCTTTTCATTGCATGCAAAGCAGCTCACTGGGTTTTTGCCCTATCTTCCGTGGCTGATCTAATTAGGAATCTTATGACGTGAGAAGGCGACTGAATGGGTCGTAGAATGCCATGCTCCACGAACTGTGCAATCAGGGGCAGCTATATCTATATTCACTTGCCAGCATTTTCTATGAAGTGGAATTATTTTATTTTCCTCGCATGCTTCGTTGACCTCCAGATGAAGCAATATTTTAAAGCTGATTTGGGGGACTTTACTAAGTAAAATATAAAAATGTAACATTTACAATCTATAAATATGTTTTAAAATATTTATTTTAATTATTTATTATTACTTATTCAATTAGACCGCTTTAAATATTTTTCTTATAAGAAAACCCCACTAACAAAACCATTCCCGTAATAGTTTTTAAACTTTGTTTGCCAACATTTTGTGTTTTTTTTTTAGTTTATGCACGGCTTATTTGCAAAAGTGCTCGAAGCCCTCGAAGAATGCAACAACGGAAACTGAGAAGAGTTGTAAAGTTGGCGAAAAAAATTAAAAGCGGCCAGTGAGGTTCGAGGAACTGACCAGTCAAAGGGCTTAATGAAAGGGGATACAACGTTCCGGCTTAGTAGTTACTTTAAAAATGTTTCGCTTGCAGGAAAGGAAAAACTTGGGCCACTATAAAAAACCAAGAGCAAAAAAGAAAAGTTGGATAAAAGTTTCCTGCTTTTGTGTGCAAATATTTAGCACGGAAATTGCACTTGCAACAGGAGAAGTCCTTGAGGGGAAGCCCAAAAGGATGCCTGGTGTGATAATTAAATGTGCACAAGAAGCGAAGAACGAAACTTTTGTAACCGAGCTGCGGTATGTATACGACTAATTGCATTAAAGCATAATGAACGAAGAAAGACTTTTCAATTTGTCACTGCGACTAAATGGTTGAATTACATCAAAGTGCTGTCGCATAACCAAATCACAGCCAGACCTACGTTGTATTATAATAAATGTGAAACTTGGAACACTTTCGTAGAAAGTTTTTCCCGATTTACCGGGGAAATTGGGCCAACATATGTTGGTGGTGTCAATGCCTGCGGAATTTTGTCGAGTTTACGAGGCCTTTCAAGTCGAAGTCATTTCGCAAAGTACACGTCAAGGCGGTAAGTGCTGGCGAAAATATGGCCTCGTAGGCCAGGAGGGCGTTATAATTTATGATAAGCCAATAAAAATAATTGAAAAACATTAATGCCATGCCGCCTGAGACTGGCAGTGGTTAATGGCGAGCATTGAACCTAGAGGCCCGAGAGCCGGGCCCACAAAAATGTCCCTGTCTGGCTGAAACAAAGGCTCCTTCATCGATTTCTTGGCCCAAAGAATCGGAGTGAAATCGGAGCCGGCACTAACCAGGCTACCGGAATATTCAAGTAATGGCTGGCAATAAAAAACGGAGCCATAAAATGGCAAACAGAGAGCGAGGAGTGCCAGAAAGAGTCAAAGTTGAAGGAGGCCTCCTTGAGTCACGAGGCTGGGCGAAGGGTTTGAAATAAATAAAATATTAGATGCGGAAACTGCTGCCTGTATTGATTTCAAATAAAGTTGGTGAAATGGTTAAACAAATTGTGTTGATAAGAAAAGCGTAAAAATGTTTATAAATATTAATGTCTTTAGATCTAATAGCTTTTAATTCGTATTAAATTTAGATCGAACTCCCGAAATAAACCAAAATTCTCGGGTTCACCCTCTCTTTAAGAACCATACCCTTTAGCTGTCAAAATGACAGCCACCTGACAGGAGGTCGAAAAGAATGACAAACATCCTAGCGATGCGTTGGCAGAAAGTTTTTGCTCCTGACGGCCACATCAAAGAACATTCTGTTGGACAAAAACTTTGATTGAAGGTTCAACAAAAAGAAGCGTATTGTTTGGCCAAGACAAACTGGCTGATTGAGTGATTGGCATAAAATTGGTACTCTCAAATTTCTCAGCCAAAAAACCTTTTTACACATTAAAGTTGAAATCTTTTAGAACAGCCCACCAAAAAACCTCAAAAACAGCAATTAACTAATTAAAATTGTGTGAAAATTGGGAAAGAGCAAAAAGGGAAAATCGCACAATTTAATCTAATTTATGAAAGAAAATCCTTTTAGGACTTAACCCATTCTACGCAAAGCTTGTAGCTTTTATCTTTTTTGGCTAAACACAAAACAAAAGCTCTTAAAGAATCGCATTTAAGCAGCGTTGGCAAATTGCGGCATCGGATTCCAAGTCATAAATCAAAACCCGAAACATTTTGATATCCTCTGCGGATATGGTTTTATTTTATTGTTCAGTTTTTTTCTTTTTTAACTTAGCTAATGCAGCGATTCCCTTGAGTATTTTTGCCACCCTGCGAAAGGGGATTTTCCGCAGACACGTACGCATATTTTCGGTGCTTTTAATGGCAAAATTTATTAACTTCGTAAAAAAATGTGTGTCTGGGATTACTTTTGAATTATTTATGACTGCCTTCGGTGGCTAATAAATGCCAAAGCCCAGTGAGCACATGATAATAAACATATGATTTGCTTGACGAGATTTTAGGGTGATTAACACTGCGTATCCAATCTCGCTCGTTTGGCCAATTAGCGAACATTTGACTGAATTAATAGGCCAACATGTGGAAAATTGATCAATATCATCTCGTCGGACTCTGGGGCAATCTGCAAATTTGCTATCCATTTGGACGCTCTTCGGTGTGGACTTAATGCCATATAAATGGTAATTTCCTGTTTTAATTCGTCCCGGGTGTCCGTATTTGCAATTTGGACTGTTGCCATTTGGTCATGGGAGATGGTCATCGAAATAATTTATGGCTAATTCTTGATTATTGTTGGCTTTAATTGGGAAGTGCTGGGACAACAGCCTGTTGCTTATAAATAGAGTTTGAAAATAAATCACATGATTATTAAAATTAAATAATTAAATAAAAATACATCAAGTTACGAGCTCTTTAAAGTAAAATCTCTATAAAGCCATCGAATTACCTTAATTAAATATTCATCTTGGGCTTAAAAAACATTTAAATCCCAAATTTCCTTCCCATTTTTCGACTCCCGATTCCAGCTGCTGACATGGGAGGCCAAAGCTAATATTTACTTGCCGTATTTTAAATTAGGGATTTCGGCTGCATGTTTACGGTAGCCACAACTCACGAACACGTGCCCGAATTCGTCCTGGTTTCATTTTTGGGCCCAGGTGGCGTTAACCCTTGTAGGTCCTTTGTTGACTCTTCGCTCGGCGCCTTTTCATTAATTTCCCGATGCAAATGCAGCTTTTTTTTGTGTTGAGGCTGTGCCCGAAATGGGACCAACATCCATACCTTTTTCACCTTTCATCAGCGAACAGCGGTTGCTGACAGTTCTCAAAGGTGGATAAGAGATTTAAGGATATTCTGTAAAATGTATTTACCTAACACTCTAGTTGGGAAAATCTTTAATTAATTTTTTCCAAAAAAAGGAGAGATAAAGTTTAAGCTTGAATGATATAATATTATTAACTTTGTTTAATCTCATTCAATGAGTTTCTGTCTGAATCAATGGCTTTTCTTTTTCAGCTAAATAAACAGCCATTGAAAATGTGAAATTCGATTTCCCAACTAACACTTTGTACTGTCATTACCACCTGTTCAGTGGTCAATAGGCTTAGTGTCTGTTTTAGGCGCTTTTATTGCTGGCTTTGGCTATTGACTTTGCCACGCAAAATTAGACAGCCGAAAAGCGCATTCAGGAAATTAGCAACGAGCGTTAAAGGAAATGGAAAATCAGGAAAATCGACCAGCCGAAAAGTAGATCGTGTGAAAATCAAATTGGCCAATACAAAGGTAAACAAACTAGCTGCGGAAACTAGCTTGTTTGTGAAAAGGGTTGTGCTTCTCCCAAAACTGATGATTAGAATTTGGCAAATAAACATTTTAATTAAGGAAAAAATAATTAACCAACTTTTCTAAGGACTCAGCTGCTTCTAAGTGCTCGCAGCTAATGATTTAGTGTTTCAATTATGAGCGTTTAACTGTTTCAATATTTAATTTAGCCAATTAGTCAGTCAGGAGCAGTTGCTCTCGACAGGTAAATGCGACAATAACTGCCTGCTGCTAAGTGAGGCAGCTTATGTGGTCGTAAATAATCGCCGCAGAGAGGGGATATTTCACCTCCAGTTTCCTGAACCCTTGAGCCTGCTCCAAACATGCATTGGCCATAAATATTTTGACGCACTTACTGCCATTTAATGGTTCTGCCGGCATCCTAATTACATTTTAATGCCCCTACATTTGGCAGATTTTATGCGAAACGGTAACGAGGTCCTGACAGCCGCTTACGATGATGATGTGTTACCTCAAAAACTTCGAGAAAGCTAATGTACCTATTGGCATGTTCAAAGTGTCAACGGTATTTTAAAATATTTTACACTTAACATTCAATAACTGAAAGCGAGTCCTGACTCAAGGATTAAATCGATCATTTAAGAGTGCGATTGCCCGCAGCCTTCCAATCAGCGAAAGTAAAAGCAAAGTGCTGTTAAATTATGAAACTTTATTCGCCTCGCATACAAATGAGGTGCAAATATAAATCCCCCCAGATGAAAGAGGATTTTCCGGAATTAGTAGCGAGTGCTTGACACAGTATCACCACTGAAAGACTGAAAGTGATTCTGTGTTCAAATTTGTTAAGTTTCAGCGCGAACAAATGGAAATCATTTACCTGAAGGCTGTAATTAAATATGCAAAATAAAGTTGAAGCATTACGCGAAAAGGCTGTCGCTGAATGCCAATTGGCTACCATAAGTTGAAAGCGACCGTGAGGCATGTCAACATTTTCATCAAAGAGGCAGCATTTCCATTTAGTTGAGTGGAAAATATATTTTAATACTCTTTACCAAGCGAGAACTTAAGAATAAATAAGGCCAAGCGATGTATGACCTATTAAAGAAAATTATTTTACCTTAGTACTTAAAGTTTTCACTAAGAAAACGTATGAAAGAAATAAGAAGGTATTTTTGCCTTCAAGAAGTAAATAATTTAAATTAACAGTCTTTTTATTTATTTGCTTCTTTCCTGTTTTTATGAATACGTTTTTCCTGTTTAAGTAACAATTTGTCTAAGCTTGGGGCATTTGAAAATTGGAGCAGGGAGAGTTGTCAGTTATTTAAATATTTGACATTGGGATCTACACGTTGTCTTTTAATAAGATTTTTAATCGTATTTTTATTCCCTTATATTCGTTCAATTTAAAAATATTTTATTTATAATGGTCAAATAAAAATTATAATTTTATGCAAGTATTACAGAATTTAAGTTCAAATTTAATACACCTAGTAGCAAAGCCAAGTCCGACCCAAATACGTTTGGTTCTGCGTTTTCAACATTTTTTATTTGGCCCAACTGTGGAAGCCTTTGGAGTCCGTTGTCTGACCCACTCCACTCGGATGTTCAAACAGACGCCGCTGTCAACAGCCCAGAGCCTCGGGTCTCCAAAGGAAAAGGAAAACTGGCGCACTGCGGGTGCGGGAATTTCAGGCCGGGAGAACTTAGAGCTATGCGGGATTGGACTCCTAATATGGATGGAGAATATTCCACTAAAAGGTCGCATAAATATTTGTCAAAATCAGAAACATAATTGAAAAGCTTTCCTCTCCCTGCGGATATGTTTGGGTTTTTGGTGTTGCAGAAAATTAAAAAACCTCTTCAAGGTAATTTAAATAAAATTATAATGTTTCTATAAGATTGTTTCAAGTGCATATGTTTACATTGACTGTCAATGAGGCTCTTTTTCACTGACTTGAATTGATTTATTAGTGACTAAGCTTTAGCTGAGACAATGATAATCTGCACATTATACGAAATTTCCCTCCCAACAAGAGGCACAATGATTAAGCACTAAACAATTGATGGTATCAGCTGAGTCGCCCTCCATCGCCCTTTCACATTCCTGACAAGGGTTCACGATGTCAGAGTCAAGGGCAAATCTATTGGGTTTTTATAGGTTTTGTGTTCTAAAAAAAGCATTCGCATAAATTAATGGATTAAATTGTATAACTTAATTTATAAATGCAAAGTAATGTGATCCGAATGCTGGTATTATTTTTTTTAATAAAAATAAACCCACCATAAACTTTGGAAAATCGTAGAGGTATTTCTATGGTAAACCTTCTACGATTGGAGGATGGGACACTAATTGCTTAGGATTTATTTGGTTTTACCTAAAAGTAAATCCAATGTTTTTATTGGGATGCCTTGCTAATCATGATTGGAATTTTATGTGTGGGTAGAAAAAATGCAAACATTGCGGAAAATGTACACATGCTTCCTGTCAGTTTATCTGAAAGCTGTCTTGTTTGGATTTTATTTTGCGGTTGGCTTTGTTTATAAAGGTTGAAAACGCTATTTAAGAAAATCAGAATCCATTTAACAAATTTCGTAATATATATAGAAAAATTTAATGCATTAAAATATATGTAAAAAGACAAGAAGCAAACATTATTTTCGAACTTTTACATTGAATATTCATTATTTGTATCCTAGGAGAGGGCATGAATTGATTTAAATCAGATGCGAACATACTTGAGCCTGATTTTCCGGGGAATTGTCAAACTTCTGGCTGTCTGGAATACAAATGAAGCGCCAAACAGCGTCCTTCAGCAAATGTCCTGTTGGCAGCCAATAAGGCGAAGCCCTTCAAAAAAAGCGAATCCATTGTAATGCCTCATTATTCCGAGTAGTACAGTCTGGCCGGGACTTTTATTGTGCCTCGTGATTGTGGCAACATCTGGCCAAAAGACACCGCACAATGTGCCTGTAATTGTGGCAGAAACGGTTGAATGGAAATGGGAATATGCCCTGTCGCTCTTGGCTTAAATCCAGCTGGCAGTTGGTAACAGCCAAAAAATGGGTGGGGGGCTTTTGATTGGAACTAGCATCAAACCATTTTAATATTTAAAATATCGTTTACCTTTTTGAAATGGCCAGTTGGATGCTTCTGTTTGGAGTTGCTCAACTGAATTATTTAACAGTCGGCAAATGGAATCTAAAATCCTTATTAGAACATTTTTTAAAGTAAAAGAAAAGTTTCACATTTTCAAAATCTAATTTATAAATTCCTGCTCAACGAATAATGATAGCATTATCATTCAAGCATTGGTTATTTGATCACAACTTCATTAATTATTCATTCAATTTATGTACTCATTGTCCCGGGACTACAATAAAAACCCAGCTCGGAGCCAAAAGACAAGCGGGAGCGGCATGAAAATAAGCTAAATTAATTCTCACGTTGTTAACCTCCGCGAAGGAATAAGAACAAACTTGAGATTGCCGTCGAGCATAAAGCAGATTAGGGTCCCTGACCTCAAGGAGCAAGGACGTGCTCGTTAACTCCCACGAGCCTGATGACAAAGAGCCCATCCAGACAGCAAGGACATTCCATTCCGACCCACTCCATTCTACACTCCAGCCATCATTTTTCGGGCATTGTGATTTTGATTTGTAATGGACTGGCTGTCATCCTCTTCAGATTTTATTTAATCGCCAGCTAATGCCGCTTACATCTTCAGCCACTTAATTGCGGATAATAGGGGGACTTTTGAAACGTTGAAATATCTCCATATTAAAGACAACAGGGATGTTAAATCACTTGTAGGTTAAAGTGAAACCCAATTTGTTATGTGTCGAAACCGAAAGGTTCTCATATTCAATCTGACACTGATCAATGATGACGATTTCTCACCTGCACAAGAAAAGCGATGTGAAAACACGCATTTCTCATTCGAGTTTGTTGGCTGAAATAACTCGTGAAAATGGGAAAAATATGGGGACAATGAACTGAAACACCTAGCAATCTAAACTTATTTTGGGGGATAATAAAAATTAAATCAAGTTCTTTCTAATTTATTTTTAGGTTTTTAATCAAGATTTCTCTGCTAAGATACTTTGACTTTAATTTTTGATTTAAAATTTTTGTAGCGATATAAATGAAGTTCGTTAAAGTTTAGTAAATGCAAATATTAACGTTAGATGTTATGTAACATGACTCAATCTCATTTGTTTGCTTTCTCCTCGGCAAGGATAACTCAGTTGCCAGTTGTTCAAATGTTGTTACATTACACGATGTTTTGGACAATTAACAGCAATAACATTTGTGAAGGCTGAAAGCCAAGTTTGTTAAAATTTCAGTACAAGCTGGCATAAATTTAAGGACTCGGTCGACGGTCGCAGAGCGCAGCGAACAGCCCCCGACTTGTATACGATGTACAATGTGCATTCCTTCGAGCTGTCTTGACACTGAGCAATGTGAGCAAGTGTCGGGCCAAGGAACAAGGACATCATCCTTGGGGGAAACAGGACGGGAGTCCTTGGAGCATTTGCCATTCAGGCAACACCCGCAGCAAAGCAGCAGCACCAGATGTTATGGATCGGGGCGATAGACATTCCAGGACACTATCGCCCGAAATCTGTGTGCGGCTCCCAGCAGAAAGCCCCACCTTTGTTGGGTTGTCGGTTCTCGGTGCTCGCTTGTTGTTAATGATGATGACAACCAAAGTTGGTTGTGCTCCTGTCACCATCCACTTGACATGTCTGTAGAGCCCGCTTTGTCCCCAACTGTCCGTGGTCATAACGCCACAGACATATGTCAGTCCAAGTCTGAAGTCACACATGTCCTTGGATGCGGAAGTGGATGTGGATGTGGCGACACATGCCTGTCACGGAATCGTAGGGAATAACATATTCCTGTGGCCACACAAACATTTATTTTTAATCCAAAGTTGAATTGGGTAAGTCTAAAAATAAGAGAAAGTAAGGGGAACCAAATAAACATGTGCCACAATTGAACTGACATTTTGAAACTTAATTAAAACTTTATTTTACACTGCAATTATTCCCATAAATTTATAAATCTTTCAATAACTGTTAAGATTTGAAAAAAGATTTGACCGTTACAAAAATATATAAGAAAAACGTTGTAGTTATTATTTTCTTTACTAGATGTTCCTTGGTAAATTTTGAGGCACCGTAACTGGGTTAAATGTGTTTTTATTTATTTCTGATATTTCCTGCGCAGACTCGGTATCCGATTCTGTCGGCAGCGCTGCCTCAATCGCTAGTCCTATATATTTCGTGGGCCTTATAAGACATTAGTAGAAAGGCGGCTTTCAAAGGCAACGCAACCAGGCGAATCTATACAAAAAGCACACAGAAATATATGCCAAGTTTTTTTGACACGTGGCTGTGGCTCTTCCATTTAATGGGAAGACAAATTTCTGTCTACACACGACCTTTTTATTACAATTAAATTGTAACAAGTAATCATTTGAATATTTTATTAAGTATTATATAAAAAAGAATACAAATTTTTTTTAATAAAATAAAATAGGATTTCGAATAGAAAAATGAAAACCTAGAGATATAAGAAATTTAATTCATTTACGTATGAGAAATAACTAAAATATATGGTTTTTGAATAATTTAAAAAAATAGTGAGGAAGATTTATTTATAAAAATAATTTCTCGCAAATTAAACTGTCATAAAAGGCAAATTTGTTGAAATGTTTACTAAATAACAAAATTTTGAACATTTGTTGCATTTTGATGGCCCTCTTCTCACGTTCCAGCTGTCGCATTATTTTGCTCTGGTTTCTATTTGCCATTAAATTTGCATGCTTTCAGCTTAACACCGTATCGTTATTTGCCATGCATATTTTATGCAACTAAATGTAGCAAAAAATGTTTCCACAAACCACGGCATGACAAGGCGGAAAGGATTTTCTAAAAAATATATATTTTTGACAGCATTACGAACTTAATTTATTTTTTGTTCGTTCATCACAGCTGGTTAAACAATACAACTCTTCCAAAAAATAATATATAAATCAGATTTTTCCAAGTGACTGAGTAGATGATTGTAGCAATCAATTAATGATTTTTAATATTTAAATACAATTTTACAAACTTACTTTTAAAAAAATAAGTTAGTAAAGTAAGTTATTTCCTTTATTTTGCTTCCACTCCAAGAATGACTCGACGACTTTTGTCACTCGCGACCCCAGATATTTGATAGCTCGGAAAATGCCAACTAGATGGTGACAACCCGACAAACATTAACATCAGCACCCCCACCTGTCGCCCTCATCATCATTAACCACGGGAACCAGAACCTCATGAAGGTGTGGCAAGGACCAACGCTGATTTGCCACATTTCAGCTCAATCGCGCCGGCACAAGGAGCTCCAGTTCCTTGTGGCTCTTGGCCCGAGGATCCTGGCTCCGGGAACAGCTGCTGCCTTTTTCTGGGCCATAATGATGATGTTGCTTGGCTGGCACAGAAAAGCAACGAGTCACGCGGGCTGGGCAAGAAAAAATAAGCGCGGAGCACCCACAATGCCACATTTCTCAGTGTCAAGATGGCTTGAAGGAATGCAGAGAACGTTTGTTGTTCCGTGCCGCTGTCATTGCGTCAGTTTGTCCGTTTGTCATTCACCCAGTCCGTCTGGCTAGCTTCTTTGGGCCGGGCTATGTCTCTGTCGCATTTGTTTTACGCATCCTGTGTGTGTTTTGCCATGTCATCTGATTTGAGTTCTCTTTATCTTTGACTTGACTGCAGTGCCATGTGCTGCAAAGTACAATATAAATGATGAAATTTAGTTCCTGAATTATTTTGGTTTACAGAAAAATTAAGAGAGAGTCTGAATTTGACAGAATCATTATTTATATTTATTATACATTTTTATTTTATTTATTATTTAATTTTTAAAAATGTTTTTTTATTTTATATATTTAATTTTTCCTTTTTGACTAGGTAAGATGCTCTATAACATGTGTGTAGCGTCAAGCCAAATTCGATTTTTCAATTAAATGGGTTAATTTGAAAACAGACACATTGCAGCCCATTTAACCGCAAAAACCCCTACCGCATTTGCCAATTTTCGTTCGCCTTGCCAGGTATTACCGACTAGACCAAAAACGTGTTTATCATTTTAACAGCCAGCAATTTGAGGATTGATGGCAAGCACTTCAAAGTGCAAAACAATTTCCCAGCTTTTCCGTTTTCCCCGTCTCCCTTTCCTATTCAATTCTCCCGCCGCAGAAAATAGATTTCGAAATTGAAACGAAAGGCAAAGAAAAACCAGGCTGAGGGCAAATGGCAGGTGAGGCTGACGGATTCCGAATTCCGATTCCCCAGTTTGCCCGCCTCGTCCTTAAAAAGGATTTTCATGCTGAATGTGCGAGTTTGTTCCTTGGCAGCAATTGGATTTCCATGTTTCCACATTGTTTGCGCCACTCAGGTGAGAAATTGACATCATTGATCGGCGTCAGATTGAATATGAAAGCCTTTTGGGGCTGCCACATAACAAATTGAATTGCATAGATGGGATTCTAGTGGTTTTCTTTCCGCTAAGCACTTCAATTGATTTATTTGTGCCGATTTTATATATTTGGAATGACAGATGTTCAGGCAAATGGAGACAACAGGTTGTGACGGCCACGTATTTTTGTACAATATATATTTCAACTAAATCAAGTTGTGGATTAAAGCAAAAACCTTTCTTTAAACCTTTCAGACTAAAAATGGAACGTAAAATTAAGATAGGCTTTATTAATAATTAAATCAGCTATTATTTAATTAAAAATGGTTAGCATATTTTAATTACCATGGGTTTTTTAGGTTTAATAAATTCATATGATTTTTACTCGCTTAATGCTATTTCCCTCTATTAAATTTTATTTATTTTTCTGTTCATAAACCAAATTTGAATTTCCTCAAAACAGCAACAGTCAGTGGAATGCGGCTGCTTTCATTTTCTTCAGCTATTTTCCTTCAAAGGTTTTCCTTGCTCCATTTCACTTTGGCTCACGATTTCTTTTTGCGAAGGAAGTAAATTAGAATTTCGCTGTGCTTGGCTAGGGAAATTTATGTCTTTTGGCCTCAGAAGCACACACACACCTCGTATGAGAAGCCGCGGTCGGCGGCTTACGCTTTTCGCTGGGACCACGCGGCGTATGCGCAACAAACGCGATTTTTCCGTTTGATGAAAATGTGTGTGGCGTACATTGCGACGCCTTAAGCCAGAACCGAAAATTAGCATTCACTGGCTGCCCGAATCCGCCCAGCTGCACTTTAATTTACATACTTGATGGCGCCTTATAGTGATCCGGGAACATCTCCGCTCGCAATATTCCTGCGCTCCTTGGTCCCGGGCTTAGGACCCTGCCTTCGATATGTTCGCCGCTCAAGGAATATGCAAAGCACTTTGGCTGACAGGATACCCGGGCCCAGGATACATATCCCTGCCATTGTTATTGTCGCATGATGAATTATTCAGACGCCTTTGGCTCGTGTGCTCCCCATGGTAAATGGTATTTTAAATATTAAAATAGATCCACGTTAATGGGGACGCCACGAAGTAGGCCACAACTATTTTATGGCCCACAACTTAAAGTCTCAATAGTTGGAGAGTATTGCTTGGAATTTTAAAGTATTAGACCTTGCAAGAACACCTGTAGTTCTTTAAGGTTTTAAAGATTTTCAGTGCAGTTCAATGTAATTTACAAGCCAAAAAATCCATTTACATTGACCAGTTCGAGTTCCATTCGAGTTCATTGTCTGCAAATCTTTCGGTAGTCAATATGTGCTAGCCATTACTCAAAGGCTTGGACAGTCGGCAATAGGAATCCTGTCTTCTTGTCCGTCACGCATAGTAATATATGACCAGAGACAAGGCCTCGAAATTCCAGCTGCTGGTCATCAAGTGGGCCAGATGCCAGATGCTCGGATGTCCATCTGGCGCATTGCCATTATTAATGACGCAATTGACATGGCCAGCATGCAATGGCCAACGGCCAAGAAATATGGCATCACTTCAAAGACCACTACAGAGTTACGAATCGTTTGTCAATCCGCGAAGGCAGTAAATAGTTCGAAATTCCATTTGTTAATGCCACCAGTGAAATAACAGTTCATTTCGCAAGTGACCTTTTATAGAGGGAAAGAAACCAGGATATCCTCAATTAATACAATTTTTAAAATTATTATTATTTATTTAAAAAAAAAAAAATTAATTATGTGAAATTAATTATAATTAATTATCATGTAAGAAATTCATATTCCTTACATTCTCTAATACCTTTTTTTTTGCACTTCCCCTATTTCTTTGTGTGTGCATCCACAGGTTTCCCATCTAAACTTTTTCTTTGACACTATTTGCTTTGTTAATAGATTTTCTTCTTTTTCCTGTTTCCCCTCAAGGTCTTTTGTCCCTTTGTGTGACTTTTCTCTCGGGCGTCCAATTCAATAAAAACTTAGTACGTGTTGTTTGGGTTAATCGATGGTTGTTGCTGCCTCGAATGTCTATTCCATTGTTTTCCACCAGGTTAATACAACTTGTGTCGCAAGATTTGGTCAGGTCATTTGTGTTTGCTTTGGTAATATGTTTGCCTAATGGAAACACTCGGGGAACGGCTAATAAGGATCGCATGTGACTATTAAGTGGTTCTTCGATGGAAGTATGCTAATTTCAGGGCAGTCAATATTTGCTCCTTTTCGGCCAGTAACAGAGATACATATATCTCTAGAGCAATATCCTTTTTTGTTATCTCTGCGATATGAAGCGAACCATTTTTCTGGGTCATAGATTCGCCGGAGGGCGTAAAATTGTACATGCAGGACATCAATTCAATATGTCCGAGAAAGAGAAAGGGGACAAAGCGGGCAAGTCGAAAATGGAGCAAAGTAATAAATTTACAAAGAGGTGCTGATGAAGGGAAAGCGAGGAAAAGCGGCACGAGCAAGTGGAAAATGAGCTGCAGCTTAGATAAGTGAGGCTGTTAACACTTATTCAGGGCGATGGGGTTAGCCTCGCCTCGCCTCGCATAAAATGTAACAGGATTACAACGGTGTCGATGCTGCTGCAATGTTGGTCCTGCTGAAAAAACCCTAACTTTGCTCGGCGAAAGGCAAACATAAACAAGCCAGGCAGAAGGCCAAAGTTGTTGCTCAGTTGGCAGGAGACTTTTCCTATGATCCTCTCATCCTTTTTTCCCAGGAAAACTCAACAGCAACAGCAGCCGTGGCAGAGCAAACAAACAGGAAAAGAGGAAAAACCAAGATATTTATCTCTGATAAGATGGTTCTGCCTTTTCCAACGATGTATAGCAAGGTGTGCTGGCTTGACATTGTGTTTTTTCTAGCAAAATCAATATCATGGTGTTTCAAAAGAGCAAAAGCTTGTGATTTTTATTTCCAATTTTCTAGTGTGCATTTCTATAGCTTCTTTGAGGTATTTTAAAGTTTTTTCAGCAGGCTAATCGCTTAAAAATATTTTTACATATTTTATAAAAGCAAGAGATTATGATTTTTTTTAGAATTTCAGAGTATTTATTATGTTTTGTTTCTTCACTTTTTCTAAACTATTTTTTTAGCAAGAAATCCATTCTTAAATATTTATAATTTTTCATATTCTCATATTTTTATATATTTTTTCACTAAGAAAGAATTTATTAGAACTAAAACTAGTTAAGATAAAATCGATATAATGAGCCTGGAAGCAAAGTCCTTCACTTAGCTGGACACTAATTGCCTGCCATTATCTTTTTGCCAGGTTTGTCAAGCAGCCACTTCCGCTTGTCGCCAATTCCCGTCACGTTCTGGCCATAAAGCTTAAGTCAGTAAGCCAATTGCAGAGTGTTTATAATTGAAATTGAAGGAGTGAGGCAACGGAAGTGGAGCCAGGTTGAGAAAGTAGGGGCTTCGGAGCGAAAGCGGATATAAAGCGATTTGACTTGGTGACAACTTAATTTCCTACTCTGCGCTTTATCCGGGAATTTTCTGAAGGGACAAGGTGAAACCAGAGCTAAATTGCCAGCATTAATACAGCCATGAACAATGTTCAAGACCTGGCAACGAATTTTAAAATGTACTCTCCTAGACTTATCTCATTTGTGTGCCAAGAGCGTGAGAAACTCATTAGATATGATAAATTGTTGACAAATAAAGACTCGGGAAGGTACTTGTAGAAGAAATGGAATCTTCTGCTGACCTGTGGTCTCCATAAATATTTTCCATTTAAGGTAGGGAAATTTATCGCAAGAACCCAACAAAAAAGGAAGAAAATTCTACATAAAAGGGTTGAAGATATATGTACGGCGGCAACTTTCGCATAATTTGTTGGGCTTGGAAAATTGGGCAAATGGGGGCGGAAAAAGGAAGTTTGGAGCTGACTTACAAATTTGCATTGTGCAGATTGCTTCCGTCGGTGGATGTGTTTTGTTGATCATCAGTAATATACACACGAAGTCGTCATTTTTCATGACACTCCTCGTTGATTTTCACAGCCCTCATAAAAGGATTTGAATATATTTTCTGAAATTAAATGAAACAAAAATAAAGACAAACGATTGGCATACCACCCACCTAATTTAAATGGATATTAAAGGAATGTAAATTTTAGACAAACATAAATTCACACTGAATACAAATTATGTTCTTAAATTTAAGACGTGTTTACTTTTCTTAAATAAGAAAATTGAGCCAATTTTAATTTATTTTCTGTTTATTCTTACATTGTTTGCTTTCTCTGTTGAGGTACTTTAAAGGCATTTTCTAGTCTCGGTAAATATACTTTTTCGCATTGGTAACATGTAAACACATGGTATTTACTTCTTTCTAAAATTGTGTATGCTTATCAACAAATTTTTATATATTTAAAAGACCCTGAAGAGGTCCTTTCATTGAAATACCATAATCTTCCTATTGCAAATTCCGAGTACATCTTCTGAAAATAATTAAGTTAACCGGCAGAAAATTGTCTATTTACAGTGGAATGACCATAAATCTGGTTTCATGCCAATGCAAAATATGACTGGGCAATTATTTAAATTTCAAATGGCTTAGAGAGATTGCAGGGCAAAATCCGTACCATTCTGGCCACAAAATCTCGGTCGGAAGTGCAGCTGCTTGCCACTTTCCACTTCATTGGCTGAACTGCAGACCGTGCAGCCAGGGCAATATTGTGGCTGCTAAATATAATATACAGTTGCCGGGGCCAAAGAATGACTGTGTCGTAAATTGTCCTTCCTAAGTATAAATTGCCGTGCATAAATTTCCGTACCCATTCCACAGATATCCTGCTGAAAAGCATTTAATTTCTGGCAATTTCACAGTCCTTTTCCCGGTGCATCTGCATCTTTTGGCTTCTGCTCGCCCGAGTGCACGGCAACTATTACTATTGGATTTGCATTCTGCCAGGCGGCTGTCAAAATGCCATGAAATTGCTACAAAGCTTGGCTTAAACCAATTCTATTTGCTTAGCATGAAAAATGTTTGTTGGCAACATTCGAGCTGACAGCTGCACTTATTGGCTCAGATGAATTGAGCTGGAAGCAGTTAAGTAACTTCAATATTTGCTTTCTTGTAAGGAATTTATTTCCTTATATATTTTAAGCCTGTGAAAAATTGCTGTTTTATATTCTTTGCATTATTTACTTTTTCTCTATGATTAAAAGTACTTGTTTACGCCTACCAAAATATTTTTTTTAGTTTTGTAAATTCTTAAATATCATATTTTTCTTCCATGCTTGCTCGTTTGAGATTAGTTTGATTTTCCAGCTCCTTTAACTTAAGTGACAAAAGTCTCTTAAGCAGAAGGCACAAATATTTCTCGACATCATTTAATTAATTAAAAGGAAAGTTCCAAAGCAACATCCACTCCGCACATCCTCCGATGGTTTTATACTTTTTGTCAATTAGCTGAAAACCGCAGCTGTGCCAAGGCAACAAAGTGGGCGAAACAAACACCAACAAGGCATCCTGTTTCCCATCGCGATGGGAGAAGTGCAGGGAATGAGAGGGCCCAATCCATTAATTTACTTGACCAACAGGCAGAAGAGCAAAGTAAACCACCCAGGAAAACATAACAATTAAATGTGCTTTCTAAGCCATGGATTCAACGAGGTGAAAAGGTGAGTGAGCTCACCTTGAAGTTCGCCTGCTTGCAGTTTTTCTCGTTGCCTGAAGCGTGGGAGCAATGAAGGCAGTTAAATTATCATTAAATACTGGAAAAATGAGGGAAACTTAATTCTAATGCTTACTAAATTTTATTCAATAAAAAATAATTCGAATTTAAGATGGTATTTCTTTGTATTAGGACAAAAATTTGTTTGTAAAATGATTCCTGCAAAATCAAATTAAATATCTTAAGTACAATGGGTACACAAAACAGGATACATCCTTAGAGCTCAATAGACACGTTCAACATTATACTTTTTTGGCAAGGGTAAACTTTGTAAGAAGAAGCAATAAAAAAGGACACGAACGAAAGTTCTTCGCTTTTGTTGGCAGAAATTTAGAACGGAAATTGCACTTGCAACAGGAGGGCTCACAATGTTCGTGGTGTGATAATTAAATTGCCATAAAAAGCAAGAGCTGTGCGAAAGTTTCGTAATCGAGTTTGAGAATGCAATGCGGCATGCGAAAATTTGTAAAAGCAAAAAGTAATTACGACATTGAATAACAATTCAGTTTAAATGGGTAAAAAATTGTTGCGTGTCTTTGCAAAAATTCATTTTAAGTTTCGGCTACCCAAAAAATATTCTAAGAAACTATTCAAGTAGCTTGTTGCAATGTGAAAACTTTTCTTGTAAAGTTTTTTAATAAGCACACTTAGAATTTTTTGCGTAAGCCCAAGAAAGCGCTGGAGGATAAGGGAAGTTTTTCAAGAAAATTCAAAGAAAAGTAGAATTTTTCAAATGAATATTGGGAAAATTTGAAGTTTATTGTTATTGAAGCTCTCAATCTGCAATCATTTCAAGCATACAAGTTATTTGTCATTTTGACGTTCGGATAATCCTACAATTCCCTGAAGAACCCTTACCTTTACCAAAAAAAAACCTAGGGTACTCAGAGCTTTGAACAGAGCTGCCATTTATTAACCCAGTTAAATTTTGTGAGCTGGGAATTCCATTTGAATTATTTATGTAGGAAGTCAGTGGATAATAAATGCCAAATTATCCTCACCTGGGAATCAACACATCAAATGCGAATGTGTTCGTATGGGGATGTCCATTTACTTTACTTCATTGATCTAATTATTGAGGGAAGATTTGGCGGAATGAGAGCAAATAATTACCGCTAAGCCCTTTTGAATAACAATCAAATTTCTTTGGCTTGGTGCAAATCCTTTTCATCTTACCTTTGGTGCTTTGAAGGGCATAAGTAAATATTTGAATACCTGCCGGGTTTAAAATTAATTTTGGGTTCCGGTTTGATGTGGTAAAACTTTTTTAGGTTTAATTTGGGACCAGGTAGACTTAAATATCTGGGTTGATTGTTAGCTTAGTCCATTTTTTACTAAACATTTTAGATACTTTTGTAAGACAAGTTATTTTATATATTTAACTGCCTTAAAATGCTAACCCGTTTTTAGGTACTTTCGGGCCACAATCCTCACAGAGAAAATAAAAAGCAAAAAGCTTTGACACTTGACATTAATGGCTTCCATTTTCAATCGGACATTGATCAATAATGTCAATTTGCCACATCACTAAGAAAGGCAAGGTAAAATCACACAAATTCAATTGTTGCCAGAGGGGAAACTAAAGGAAAAGGACAATAAACTCGTTTGCTGCCACAGCGAGGAAATCTTTTTTAAAATAAGCCAACCTTTTCTTGCTCAGCCAGCAACAGCATGAAATGCTATATCTATTATATCTCAGTCTTGGGTTACTTTTTGTTAAAAGGACAAAATAATTTTATCAGTTTCCGTTTCCATTTCACTTAATTTTTTGTTCGATGCGATCTCTGGGTTGCTGGGTGTTTTTCTTTGTTGCTAATATCAGATTTCCCTTTAAGGATATAATGATTCATATGACACTTTATCGACTAATGATATTGCAATCAAGTTGATATCTGTTGATTTCAATCGGATTATTTTGCCAAACGTTAACTTGTTAAAGCCAAGCACATATTTGAGTTGGTTGTTATGCAGACTCAAGTTTGTTTTGTTATCACATCAGCAAATTGATTATACGCCCTGTCGGCCCTGTGACATTGTGCACTCAGTCTCCCACTGCTCATCGTGTTTGTCTGACAATTTGACATTGCCCGCAGCAGCAAGTTGGAAAATGGGTAATGGAAAGCTGGGAGGAAAGTGTCAGTTGCGCAAATGTTTGCCATTTAATGCTGCGGGATGTTTGCTCACTTTGTTTAATTTGGCCAAGGAGAAACCAAAATTACAATAATATAGTGATCTTTCAGCTAATAAAGCTAAATTTAAATTAATTAATAAACTGGCCAAGGGAAAGTAACTTATAAAGTATCACATCTGCAAGAGGAACTCAAACTTTCTTGTCTCTTCTCAACTTTTGCAGACATTAATTAACTTTTCCCCCTCATGTTCCTGACATATTTTCATGTCCCTGCATATTTCATCCCCCGTAAATATATAAAACTGAAGAAGCTTTTCTGACAGGTAAGCAAAAATGGTTTACATTGTTCTCTGCCTCTTCAAAATCTTGCATTCTCAGTTGAAGTGAAACTTCTGTTCTACTTATTTAATTTTCTGGCTTCGTTTTATTATCGGATAAGGGGAAGTCGAGTGGGATGGCTTCCCTTTCCTCCTCTCTATTGTCAAGACAACAGCAATTACAAAGCAAAAAATGTGATAATAAAATGCTTCCTCACAGAAGCATTGTTTTATTCTTAAAATGGTATGAAAAGCACAATTAAATGCTTGTGACATTGCAGCCAGGATTCTCTGACCAAACATAATCCCTAGAGATTATCTGAAATTCTCGCATTACTCAACAGAGCCTCCAGTGCACATTAAAATGAAAGAGAACTCACTTTTCAGAAACTTTCCATATTTGCCAGCTCACCTAATGGCTGACCATAATTTGTCTGTCTTTATTCTGCAATCTGCCTTTGGGGACAGAAAGATTTAGAGCTTAGAAATTTGTAAATTCCAAAAAATATATATATTTCTTCCTAAAAAACACAAAAAACTTTCTCTTGCGTTCTTTACAGATCCCAACAATTTTGCCAAGCAGATAAAACGAAAAACAAAATTCTAAAATTAAAGGTGAGAGCACCGCACACCTCGTGTTAACCAAACAATCCAATTAATTTTATGTACTCCCCACATGTGGATTTCTCGGGCTCCTGGATTCCCAAACGGCTTCGTGTAAACTTAAGCTAATTAATGCTCATGCTCGAATATTCTCAGCCACGTCTGTGCGTGAGGAAATTAAAATTTCACAAAGAATTTTCGAAAATTATGTCTAAGCACTTAAGTAGGTGTTTAGAGCCCCAAAAAGCTGGGGGACAACTTGGAAGTTAATGCTGATGTTTCGCCGAGTCTGCTGAGTGTTATGCGAGCGTGTTAGGACAAAGTTTGGCTCGTGTTCCCTGGGAGCCTGTGGTTGAGATACGCCGTTTCCTGTGGTCCCGGTTATCATTTTGCATATTTACATCTCACATTGTGTATCCCTTTTACACTCGCTTTCAGTTTCAGCCGGCTTATCTGAAAAGTGTTGTCAAGCTTTCAGTTTGGAAATTGTTTTAGGTCTGAAAGAGCTTATCCAATTATGTTAAGCATCTCCCGTTTACTCGCTGCGATAAGTTGTGTGCTTTAAAATTAGGTTTAATATTACCAGTTCTTAGTAGGAATTTCTGTTGCCTTACATTGGTTACATTAGATTTTTTTGAGTGATACGATTAGCTAGTGTGGCCGCAAAAATAATAAAATAAAACAACAATACCTGAAAACCCCAATGATACCACGCAAACTGGTGGGTGCTTTGCATAAGCCATCTATAATAAAAAACTAACAAAACCACAAATCAAAATGCTGATATGAATTAATCTCACCTTGCCACCTTCCACATAAACCAAAATCGATATTTATTAATTATTCATATTTGACTCTACAGTGGTTTAAAAAATCCCAAAGGCTGTAAAAATATTCACATATCAAAAGCAAAAATATGTATGTACATTGCATTGCAAAGGATTTTCTGTTGGGAATATGATGTTAATAAAACTGAATCGCATACAAGAATATCATATTTTTTCTTAATTACTTTGCAAAGTCTAATGGCTTTTCTAATGCACAGAAAAATTATTTTCAACTATCCTGGAAAGTAAACTTTTAAAACCCAAAGTGGTCCAATCCAAACTTGCAAACTGCAACTCTTAATTTGTTGAAATCTTTTTGGGAGGAGGTTGCCTCCTTGTTACGGTCAACTTCAAAGCATTTCAAAGGCTAGCAATTAGGGAAGCAAGATTCAAGTTTCAAGTGAGCAAACCAACTATACCAACCTATAGTTACACTCAACAATTGCTTCTTGATTGCTCGCAAGTTTTACCCATTCAAACATTTTTCCGTTAGCACCCGATTTATCATGGCCTCACATAAAATATCCATTGTGATGTCTCATTATTCCAAGCTGAGACGCAAGTGCATTCAGACCCAGACCTTTATTACTCGTTATGATTGTGCCAACATCTGGCAAAGGGATACCGCATATAGCAGCTGAAATTGTGGATTTTGGTGAAGGAAATTGTTATTTGGCTGCAATCCAACTGACACAGCTTAGAAATGGTGAAGCAATTTTCCGCCACATTCAAAAAAGAGATGTCCTTTAAAAAACAGATAGAAGAATATTAAAATTTAAATTGGAGAAATGTTTGTTGATCCGAAGAGCTTTCGAAGTAACGTTACAAATTTTACTTAAGTTTCTCCTTCACTTTTCAATTAGATGGAATATTTTGACTAACGGAACATTTCATAAGTGCGCTCTTTTAAGCGCTATCAGTGATATTTTAATAAAGCTCGAGAAAGTATTTCCGCCAATTGAAACCGTGCAATATTCATGCTCCAGTTGCTTCACATGTCTCCCATATTGCCGACATCCACATGCCAAATGACCATGTGCACAGTTTCACACTTTTCCTCGCCCCCAGCCATTTTATATATTTTATATTCGCAGACATCTGTCGGTCGCTGGAATGGCATCTGATAGTCGGGGACGCGGAAAATGTCAAGTGTAAGTTAACACACAAGCCAGACGGGAACACACATTCCGTGACATCATCATTTGCCAGTGCGATTCAGAGAAGGTGTGGCAGGGAATCTAGCTGATTTCCACACTACTTGCAACATCTTTTCCACCTTTTTTTCTAGCTCCACTTGTACCTGAAAGGAGCAGGAAAAATGGCTCGAGTCCGTAATGATGACGTTGCATTTTGTTGGTGGCATGTTACATATTTTTTGGTGGTGTGAACCAATTAAATGGGGAGTATTTCCTCGCTTTTCCTGCCACTCGGTGTGAAAAGCGCTTGAAGGAATATGAAACGTTGCTGTCGTTATGTCAGTTTGTCTACCTGAGTTCCAGACATTTTATAAATTTATTTATAAGATAAAACAGGTAAAATTTAAGCAATCTTCTGAAGACAAAGAAGTTTAAGATTTATTTTAAAACTACATATTCTTCTAAAATTTATTTGCCGTAATAAAATTTGAATTTCATTTAAGCAAGGACTTTCTGTCATTCTACGGAGAATCGAATCCTTTTCATTCCGCCAAACTCCTTTTTCTTGCTCACACACTTCCTGCAGTCTGTTTCTCAGGAGGAAGTAAATTAGAATTTCGACATGCTGACTAGGCTAATTTATGGCTTCGGCCGCACACAAAGCATGCATGAGTTGGCGGAGTTTGGTGCTGTCCTTGCGACCACGTGGCGTATGCGCAACAAACGCGAGTTTTCCGTTTGATGAAAACGTTTGCATACATTTCGCTGCCTTTCGCAGGCGGGCGAAATGAAATTAGCATTCACCGTATGAATTTTCGCAGCTGCACTTCAATTTACATTCTAGGTAGCATTCCACCATAATCCGGAAAAATTCACTCACTTTGTACGACATTAAACGATTGTACTATTTACAAAGTATGTTGTAAAAAATCGTTTAAATTTTATCCAAGTTTTTATATTTTCTTGTTATATTTTTCCAGATGTTGAGACAATCACGTATAGTAATAATAGTTGCAGCCACATGGGACACATTTTTAATGTTTATTACAACTACGCCTAGTGAACTACTAAGTACCTTACAAAACCATATAAGTTATTGCTTTAAGTTACATTTTTGTAAACTCCATCCCAAATGGTCAGTGTCAACTAGACAGTAAAAGTACAATTATTTTAGCAAAACACCATTTTCCACTTTGCCACACAAATATCAGGGAGTTTCCATTTCCCACTCGAAAGACTTTCAAGCTGCATGTTCCGACCATTACTCAAAGATGTACACACAGTGGATCCCTGGAGCAAGGACCCAGGACCCAGGACCCTTGGACACGTACCGTAATATATGAGCGCACATCAGGATACGGAATGGGCAGTGGCCATCTGCCGCATTGTCATTATTAATGATGCAATTGACATGCTCCACATGAAGGGTCTCCGGTCACTCCGGTCAACTCAAGACGTATGGCAGTCCGTTTAGGGGATCTTTTGACGATTTGCTTGTAAGGCACTCGAAAAGCATTCAATCAATTCCATGTGACGCGCTTTTAAATTCGAGAATTATTGTGATGCGAAGATTAGAAAACGTAGTTACACAATATATTTTTATTAAAATTATAAGCAAAGTACTTGGTTTCTACCCTTCAGCAAAATATTCAGTTGTCCTTTTTGTTATGCGTTTATTGCCCGCGAAATCGGGCGTGTCCGCGACAACAAAGGCGTAGTTTACATAGCATATATACCCGATTTATTAACCAGGGCCCATAAATTGGTCGACGGCTTCTGTGTGGGTTGAACAACCTCGACTTGTAACAGTCGCAAATGAATGGCTAAAAGTGGCATCAACTTTTCTTTGCTGTCTGGCTTTTCCGTTCGTTTGCTCATCGTGACCCAGTTTTCCCCTGACACCGATATCGATTTGCAGCCAATCAATGACGGGGGCTTGACCCCTTCGATTCCCTTAAAATCCTGTTATGGCCATTACTTTGTTTGCATTTCATTCAATTATCCCCTGTGTTCCCGGGGTAAACTAATATTCCAGTTGCCCCCCCGTTAGTCGAGCTCAATTTAAGGTCAACTAACGAGTTCATTCCGTCTGAGCACTTCAGAACGAGCAGCAGCTACTCCAGTTTTGGCCAGCTCATTAATTTTACTCAACCGAAAATGAATAATGATGCTGTCGGTAAGGGAGGGGGGGCGCTTACGATGAGTCAAAAGTCTCCATCCGAAACTAGTGGTAGCAATACCGAAACTGGGCAAAGTGTCTGGGAAGCAATTTCACAGGATATTTTAGTGGCCCAGCTCTCTTCTGGGCTTGATTGTTTCCCATTTGGCAGCTGTTGCTTGTTGTTCCGGCTAGTTTGCTGTAGTTTGCCGTAGTTTGTTGCTATGTTTGCTCAGTGCAAAACTACAAGTAAAATATTTATATTTTTGTTTATTTTTTCTGGTGGCCCTGCTGCAGCAGCCTCGCAAGCTTTAGCGTCCTGTCACCATCAAGGGGTCTCGATTACAAAAGTTGGAAATTTCGTTGTTGTTGCTCGTTGTTCTTGTATGCTTTATGCTTTTGCGCTCTGTTTGTTTATGCCTCTTGCTGTGCTTTATGCTTTTTTGCCACAGTTTTGTTTTGCTTTGCCTTCAGCAGAAAGTTTTTACGGTCAGCCTGGGATTGGGATGGTCAGACGGTTTTTGAGCTTGCTTTATGAATTTGGGTTGGTTTGGTTTGGTTTGGTTCCCTCTGCACTCGCTTTTCCACTTGACCTGCCTCGAATTTTATCAGGTTCCTTGAATTGGTAAACGAAATTCTGACACAGTATTTAGGTTGGACTTGAATTTTCCACCAGGTTCAATATATATTTAAGGTTTTTTTCCGAGTGTTTGGAATGAAATAATTTACAAAAGATGAAAAGAAACAGAGTTTTCTTTAAGGACAATGAAATTTGTTGGCTATTTAGAAGGGGAATACAAAAAAGGGTTAAAGTAATAATGCATTCAATTCAACAAAGTTATTATTGTATTTCACTTTAATTTATTTTTTTATTAGCTTCATTAAAAGTGAAGTTAAGGTCTCAACATTTTTATGATTTTCGTGGCACATGGCAGCCATAAAGGAAAATTCTCAGCTAATTAAAGTCGTATTTTAGCAATGGCACAACATTTAACACACATGGCGCAGAATTATTAAGATGGAATGAATTAAAATGTTCACACAGCAGCTATTATTAAAATTTTTTTTATAATTAAGAAAATACCTTCATTTTGAAAGCACACCCTTTAACGCCTGTGAATACTTTAACACAACTTAATCAGGAAAATGTCGATTTCAATTTAATTAACCAAACATCACACGTGAAACACCCAAAGGGCGACATGAGCTACACGATTTTACTTTTCATTCCTGTTTTTCCTATCTCGCATTTTATTACAGGAAAAACAGCGTGGCCCTTTGGGCAAATGACGCTTCACGAATACATTCCATTAATTTAATGAAAGTGAATACTTCCAAAAAAATTGGTTTTAAAATTTGCAACAAATTTGGCGGTGTAGAAAAACCTGTTAAAATAAATCGAACTTATCCATTAGCTTGTCCAAGTATTCAAATTGGAAATTGACTAGCGAAAGTCCGTATTGAAAGCCTTAAATTACCTCGAACCCATCAAACTCCCGGTGCAAAGCGCATTTACATTCCATTCACCTGCAGTTGAATCAGCCACTGCACTCAAATTGCAAATTCCCCCATCCGGCTACGTGCCCGAAATAAACCCCGTCACCAGCCCAACTTCTAGATTGGGTTTTTACCCACTCCACCGAGCTCCGGTGCAACTTGAGCTGCTCTGTTGGCCTTTTAATCAAACTTGGCCAGGAGTGCCAGCAGCCAGGAAGCCGGGTATTGAGGGCCAGGACGAAAAAGTCAGGCAGGCTTCACTTTTGCTGTGGTCGCAAACTTTATGCCACAAGTCGAAGCCCCTAGAGAAAGGTGCTCCATGGCTGAAAGTTGCACTGTCGGCTAGAAATGACAGCAGATTCGGTCAACTACGGAGAAGAATATCTGCACGGAGAAAAATCCAAAAAAGGATTTTTTAATGTTTATTATTATAATTTTTGTTTATATTATATTTTAAAATATTTATAATAATATACAACAATATTTTTTAAAATATATTGCTAATTTTAAACCATTCAGAAAATTAGTAAATTTTTTTGAACATTTTTAATATATTTTTGCTGTTTTAGGTTTAAAGTAATTCCCTTAAAATTAAAGCTATCTCGTTACAGTTTCCTTGTTTTTTCGCGTTCGCTCCTGTTAATAACAATGTCAATCATCGGTTGTTGTTTCGCTACCCTCCCATTTTCAGTTTTTTTCACTTTATGCATAACAAAATGAATATTTTGCGTCCATGCGGTAGCTTTTATTAACTAAAATGTGTTCTTGCCCCAAATGGGTTTTACATTATGCGTACACAAAAGCCAAACAATGATCCTGCCTTTGTTCAGCTGGCAATTTTTAAACACTTTTATGGTGAGCCACAAAAGCATTGTAAATTGAATTTATGCGAAATTTATTAATTTGCCGCATTTTTGATTATGTGGCTGAAATAATGTAGATGCCTGCGTGTAACCGCTGGCAATGTAGCAACTTCACTAAGGGAAATCAATAAATTCGGTGCAAATTAAGTGAATTTTAAAGTGAGCCAACATATATTTAAAACTGCTCGTCGAGGCGTGAATTTAGCATCAAACCTCACAAGCTTCAAAGTAGCGAAGCTGTGAAATTTTACGCGCTTAACTTTTTGTGGTTGCCAAAATGAGACTCAAGTGGTTTTCAGTTGAGGCAGACCGAAATGCGTAAAAGTTTAACATCCTTGTCCTTAAAGATGCCGAAGTGCTCGAAATACTGAAGGGGAGCGGGAAAACGACAATACAGGCATTTGTACTTCTCTTAACAAGTAATAAATTACGAGCTTTATGAAGGGCACTTTACAACCGACATAAAAAGACTGAAGTAATGCAGGTTAATGTAAGTAAAATTATTTGGTGTACTACACCTTGAGTGACATAACTCATCTTTCTGGCAACTCAATACTTTTCATAATTTTAGGAAAAGGTTCAAACATCAAAACACCCATCGAATATGCTATATTTATTCGAAATCCAGCCCACATAGGGGTCCCGCCCTTTCAGCACCCTTCTTGTATTATTTATTTCGAACCCTTCGCACATCGGCTGGTTTCATCACCGATGACTTCCGGTCTCTTTTTTATACGCTTCCGAGGCTTTTTATTTCCCCATCCTCGGCTTTTATTGCGTTTTGCCAACGTTTCAGTAAGCATCTGTTTGGTACATTTGTTTTTTGTGCACAGAACAAAATAAATGAACGTTTTACCATAATAAAACATTATTTACAAAGATTTCAAACTGGGTTACTGACTTTAACGTTTAATTTATTTATTTACTTGTCATAAATAGCATTTTTTGTGGTCTTGACAACCATTTTTCAAGAATTTTCTTATCTTTTCAATTACTTTGCCAACTTCTGCTTCCTAGTTCCTCTTAATTTTCCTCATCAAGTGCTTGATTCTCGCTGGATTTTCACTGGCTTGTTTTTGACATGGCCGCTTATTGAAAAACTTTCCACCGCCAAGGTCCTTGGAACGTCTTTGGGCGGAAGCCTTACTTAATGGCAACCACTTTTTGCGTTTTAAATAGCAATTTCACAGAAATTTAGTTCAGCACACTTTTTTGATAAAGAAAAGTTTAGAAAAAAAGTTTAGCAAGACATCATTATTTTATCATTTCCGTCACAAATTGAGTCGTTATCTGCTTTTATTAATTTGATTATGAATATTTTAAATCCTCATGCCAATATATAAATAAATTTGTTAAAAAATGTTTTAGCCTTCAAATAATTAGATGAGTTACTTTTTGACTTGCTCTCACAGGCTTAAGTTAATTAACATAAGCTCTTTACGAGAAAAATGCGAATAGAATTAAATTAATTACAAAGTGACTTTCAGGAAGAGCTTTCTTAGCACGAATAAGGCTTTGTTTTGTCAATTAGCTAAAAAGCCCATCTAAAGAAGACAAACAATAGAAAAGTCCATTAATGTGGTGACTATTGGTCTGAAGAGGAAATTAAAATAGAAAAAAAATAAAAGCCATTAAAAGTACTTCCAAGAAAAGCATTTCACTTAGACTTTGACTTCTGATAACATTAAAAGCAAAACGAACATAAAATCATCAAGGAAAAATAGAAATATTTCACAAATTTGATTGTATTCATTCCCATGACATTTAATCCGATTTTTAGTTTATATGGTTACTGGTCATTAAAATTGACTGAATAGCTGCCTTTCTATGTGCCCCATCGATTCGAAAGCTAAAACCATCAACGGTAGCAGCAGGAAAATGGCTTAAATTCTTAACTGACAGTAAGCATGGTAATAAGTCCTTTTTGCCAACTTGACCACTTGTGGAAAGGGATCCATGCCTAAGGACATAAATCGACGTGTTTCCCGGTGACCCATACCCCGTGGTGTTGCGTGCGTTTGCAACATTTTAACCGAGTTTGGAAAAAGGTCTGAAAAAAGTCCAAGGGATGGCCAATAAATAGTGGTGGTCGTTGGGGCCTAATTGACCTTGAAAGCACCCATCCAGGATGCATGAAATTAAAATGTGATGGGAAGCTAATAAATAAATATATTTTTCGGCTTTGCTTCTCCAACTCTCTAAAAGAAAAGATTTTTAAGCCCTATTAAAATCAAAAGCAAAAGCAAGTTTGAACTTTTTCTAAAATCTTCTTTATTATCCTGCCGAAAGACAATAGAAATCCTTGATGGCTTTTAATAAACATTGCTCTTCATTAGCTGCCTTTGTCCGTGGGCCAAAAGTTTTGAGAAAGTGGTTGGCACGGGGAGATGGCTTTGTCTACGTCTTCGCTGATTCCATTGAAGCCTTGGCCAAGATCTAAAAGCCACAGTAAAGCCACAAAGTTAAGTAACCACTGACAAAGAGCGAAAGCCACAACTGCACATCGATGGTCGTTATACGGGGACAATGGCTTGCTTCTCTACTCCTGTTGGGAATTTAAGCGCAGAGGCTAAATATAATGGGACAATACTGCATATTGTGAGCTGGCAAACAGATGGAACAAAAGGTGAGCATCACGGGCTGAAGATGGCGTCAACTTCCGTTTCCGTCACCAGTGGAATTGAATGGCATTTCCGGTCTTTGGCTGATAGCCAAGGATACAGAGTAGGAGGTCCTAGATGTGATTGACGGGACCTCTAAGTTAAGAAAAGAGAACAGGAACGATAGTAGTAACAGCATACACAACAAAAATATTTTATTTGATTTAACTACTTATTTAGAAATATTTTTGCTCTTATCTTGACAAAAAGCAATATTCATTATCAAAATTCCCATACTTAAAGTTACTTATATTTTTATTTTACAAAGGCATTGTTGTTTTTTGGTATCTTAAAGAAATCTTAACTTCAAGGAACATAAACAAGTATCTTCCATTCTTGCCAAAAAACTCCTCTGCACACTTTTCACTTTCTTACAGTTAACTTTCCTGCGCTAAATGCACCAATGAGTTGGAAGAAAGTTTTCCCCTTTTTGTGTGCAAATATTTAGCAAGGAAATTGCATTCGCAGCAGCGAAGCCTCCGAAAAAACATTTTGATGTTCATGTTGCGATAATTAAATTGCCACAAAAAGCAAAACTTTCGGAATCGCGTTGCGGATGCAATGCGGCATGCCAAAGTATGTATAACGATAAATTGCACTAAATGGTTATGAAAAGAGGGATTGCTGATAGCATTTTTCGTGGAAATTCAACTACCAGCTAGAATTAAATTTGTCTCAAAAATCACGGCAACTAAACAATTTAACAGATTTATTGCATATTACAGAGGTAAGTATAAAGTATGTAATGTTTATGCAAATAAATTTAATCTGGCAATGTATTTAAAATAAAATTTATTTTTTAATGGCCTGCAGGTTTTCATCTTTATGAATAAAGATAAAAATGCTCTGCGTATCTGATGATGACGGCGTAAAGGCAAGGTCATAAATCAAATTTCATGTATTTTAATATGCTTTGAAATATATTGTGTTTACCACTGGGTTTAGCTGGCATATTCCTCGAGCTCTCCTTTTTTCCCATCTCATCTCACGTCCATAAATCCCTGAAGGCACTCAAATTCCCACACGCGTAACATATCTGCACTGATTTAAATGGCTGAGGTTATTAACTAGATTAAGAAAGCGAAACTGGAATTATTATTCAATTATTTATGACAACAGCCGTTAGGTATAATAATGTTTAGATAATAAATGTCAAATTTAGTGTCCAATTACCAGCAGATTTAGTCTTATTCAACCATTAAGTTATTGAATCAAATAAAATATTGAATTTCTTAGTTAAAGATTGACTTATATCTTTGAATTTAAACAAAAGCCATCACGTTCTTTATTAAAAATTCGGTTCATCCCCGTACATTTACTGCCGCTGGAGACTTTCAATTATAAACACTCTGAAATTGGCTTAGTGAGTCCTGCACTTTATGGACAGGACGTGCGTGGGATTGGCCGTCAGCGGAAAAAGTGCAGTGGCAGTAGAGAAGTGTGGAAACGACAGGGCTTTTGCCTGAAATCGAATGGCTTCAGTGAAACGCAATCAAGTGGGATTCTGAAAGTGATGTATGATGGATCTGCGAGTTGATTAAGAACACGAATAAATGTCGAAATTGGTTGGGATGTGATTTGAACTATATAAAATTTAATGGAAAATCTATGGCAGATCACTAACCAGGATACCAATTTAATTGGTAACTATTAAAACATTTATAAAAATATCTGAAATATTTTCTTTATAAATTTATGGTATTTTAACCCTTAAAACATTTAAGCTTCGATTAAAGCAAAGCCCACGGGTCATTTGTCTGTCAATTGCGCCACAACTTGTCGCCGGGGAAACAGCCAATTAAGTGATGTGCGGTGCCGAGGAAGTGTGCAAATAGCACGGCCTGTGAAATGCATACAGAGGCTCTTTTAGGCCGACTTAGAGCCGGTTTTAGCCATTGTCGTTGGCACGCACAATTACGTGGGCGAAAAGCGCATCACGGAAATGGGAGACAAGTCCGCCGGATGGGGAAATTGCAATAGGGAAGCAGTCCGGGAAAACTGACAAGCGGCTAAATGGACCGACGGCCGAACAAACAGATAGACGGTCACATGGCACACGGGCACACACTGCGTATGAGCGATGCCGCATTGGCAGTGCGGGTGGAAAAACCCACTCAGCCGGGGGCTTTGATATAACGTGCTAAGCATTTTGGCGTTTGTCCAACGGAATTGCTTTGGCAAAGGGAAGTCAATAAAGCTACGCAGAGGAATTCACTGGCATTTTCTTCAGAAAAAAACTTAGGAAATCAAGCGCAGCGATTTATCTACACAAAATGTATACAAAGTGCATGATGCAAGCAACAGATTTACCGAATTAGATTTACTTCAACGCGCCAATCCACAAGTTAACATTGAATTTTTCACGCCATTTGTTTCATATTGCAAATCGAACTAAATTTATTACTTAGGATTTTCTTGAATTTTCAAAAAATATGATTTAATGTAGAGACCTTAGAGTCCTTATGTAAAATTTGAAAGTAAATTAAAAATGTAAATGGTATTTTTTTCCCCATATGCATTCAACCGATTATCTGCTGGCAACCTGTTGTGTAGGCAAACAAAGCAAAAGGACCTTTGCTTTCCTTTCCTTGCCTCTCATAATCCAATATGAAATCCTGAGGCCAAATCAAAGGCTGGCTGTCAGTCTGTAAAGCCCCAATCCTGCCATTCATCGGTTAGAAAAGGAAGCGAAGGAGAAAGGAATCTCGACAATAAGCATAAAGCCATCAGACGATTCGATTTGTGACTGCCGTGAAAGGTTTTCGCATCCAATCTGCCACAGATCAATAATGTCAATTTGTCACCTGGAAATCTGGATGAAGACTTACAAATGAAATAAAGGAAATATATGCTTAATTTTAATCCGTATAACTTTAGAATATTTTAATGGGAAATACTTTGTAACATACCTAAAATGTCATATTCATTTTTAAACTCAGCTGCGACTTGTCACAAGTAATTTTCCGCGGCTAATTCATCTGGTTATCCTCTGTGTGCTACCAGATGTAATTCGTAATGGAAAAAAAGAGTGTGTTTGTGCTGGGGAGCACAAAAACAAAGAAATAATAAAAAGCATAATAATGAATATGAGAATGCGAAAAGGGCCCCAAGAACAGACGGGTGACATTAGCATACAAGGAGTGACAATGGAGGGGAGATTCGGGAAGAGGGGGGATGAAAATCTACGGGGTAAAGGACGTTTTCCAAGGGGCCAAGGCAGTTGCAAATGCCATGGGTTAGTTCGCCTCGCATTACGTATACGCAGCGTGCACAGAAAAAATTACGAATAGTCACGTAGCAAAAGTAAATTCAACCCTCCTCACTTTGCGGCGTTCGTCAGTGTGTGTACATGTTACCGAATATTCAGCATGCTCTGCGGTGTGTGCATATGGGCGACTCCTGTCAGCCATTTTAATAATTGTTGGGGCAATTCACTGGTACTAAACTCCCCTCATTTGCCCGCAGTCAGCTGAAATGTCGCCCCTGGCAGTGGTAAAACAAAAAGAAAGGACCTCCACACTGACCATAAACTTTGCACTCGTCGAGATGTATGAATACCGGAGTAGAGTGAATATTAGAATTCAACAGTTGCACATGCAAATAGCACACAAAGCTCAGATATTTGCTTTTAATTTCCATGTCATGCATATTTTGTGCACCATTTAAATGCAGCTCGGATTGCAGAAGTTCTTGGCCATTTTCTGATGACTCACTTAGTTGGCTGGCTCAGCAATTAAGTCGATACATTCAGTTGCCTGAGCCTAAAAAATATTTATATTATGTACAAGTCGGTATATGAAATTCATTATGTGAAAAAAATAAATAAAACTTTTTATGGCTGTGCAAAAAATGGGGACACTGAAGATGATTATCGGTCTGTTTGTCTGCGCCGCTTTTCCAGTTTTTTATGCCCAACTCTGGGCCGTAGCAAAACAATTTCGCTTACCCTCTGTTGTCTGACCCACTCCACTTGGATACTCAAACAGACGACGCTGAAAACAACCAGAAGCCTGGGGGAAATCTCTGGGAAACTAGCAAAATGTCGGAACGGGATTTAAGGGCTGGCTGGGCTCAAAACTAGTCTCAACTGCAACTGGGAATGAGTTTGAATATGGCTCGACCATATTTCATTACAGATTCGTTTGTTTTGTCAGCAGATTTTTTGATATAGGTAAAGTAAACGCTATGAATATTTATCGAACTTTTAATAAAATTATTATTTGCTAGGGCCAAAAATCACACAGTGCTATTAAAAAAATAAGGAAAGCCAAATTTTATTGAATATTTGATATTAAAAGATCTAGATTAAATCTGTCGTTATTCGTATTAATTTTCCTCTTTCAGTGTAGTGACTGTTATTTATTGGTAACAGCAAAACTCCTCAGTAAAATGGCAGCTTTCAACTTTACCGCCAGGACAACGTTTATGACATTTCTGAAAATGCGATAATAAAATTTTACTTCACTAAAAGTTAAGGTGATAATATTACGAAGGATCTTCTTATTTCCATAAAACACTTCAATAGGGGTTTTAAAATATGGTTAGACGTTTTTTCCATTATTCGTTTAATAGCTATTGACATTACTTGGAATGGGCAACCAAGACAATTTTAAACAAAAGCTCATGGATCCACTAGAAGAGCATTGTCCAAAGAATAACTTATTCTGTTACAATTCAATTACTTAAACTTAGTTTTCGGGAATAGAAGTTCAAAAGTTTGTTTTTGCTTGAACGACTCCTCCCGTTTGAACTTGAATGATTGCAAAATTAGTTTGAATAAAAAGTGAACAAAAGAGCAGCGAGACCATTAGTTCAATTGGAAAAGTTTCTAATTTTTTTATTGGTAGTTGGTATTTATTGGCTTTTCAAGCAGTATTTATTAAATAGCTGAAAAGTCAAAATTGATTTTGAATTTTTACTTTAAAATTTTAAATATTCTAAATAATAAATAAATGCTGTATGTAAACCATTTAAGTCTCAGCATTAATATAAAAACCAGATACCAGATAATTAAACATTAAAACCCAAGAAACCCATAAGCTTTAATTGGAAACATGCTAACTTAAGACCTGCATATGCGTGAGGAAATTAAAATTTCACCGGGAATTTGTGAAAATTTTGTCTGAGCTCTTAAGTAGGTGTTTAAGTGCCCAGGGGGGAAAACCCGACACCGAAAGTTGATGCTAATGTTTAAGCCTGATGTGTGTGGCTGCTAAGACAAAGTTTGTCCCCTGTCACCTGTGGGAGATTTCAACGGTTACGGGGCGGGTGGGATTATGGTTTCTGTGGGCATCTCTTTCATTGTGCAAATATTTAAACATTGTGGAAATCCCCGGCACACACTTCCGTTAGCTTATCTGAAAGGTGTTGTGCCGAGCGTTGAGTTTTGAATTTTTCAGCACTGAGTAGGATCATCTAATTATGTTAATCGCCTCACGTACACGCAAAGGATGCTCAAGGATTTAACGGGTTGAATGTTCAAAGCTGCAGGTTTGTGTTTGTTATTATCAAAATAAGTGACATAGAGCTGATTTATGTTATACTCCTGCTCACACGGACACTTTACGAGGACACTCGCACACCCAAGGCGCAGTGCGCCAATAATTTCTCTTTATTATTTCAAGAATCGGTTGTGCACCGAATGGGGTAAATCTGAAGAAACAAAAAAGTGAACGTATATATGTCAGCGGGCATTATGCTTTACGGTTCTCTCGTTGCGGCAGACTTGGCCTCGTCCGCAGAAAATGGCAGACGACAGGGAATAAATGTTGGTTGCAGTCTGGCAGGGATTACTCATCAAACCAAGTGCAGTCAGTCAAACGTGGCGGAAAACCGCAGAGAAAGCCACTAGAGACCTGCATTTAATTTTCTTTATTTTTAATTTCCCCAAAAGGACGCTTCCTTTTATCTTTACGCAGCCAAGACTCGCATAATTGTGCTCTTTCTTTATTTAAAGGCGATTTAAACCGCCTTGTGGAATGTTTAAATAAATGTTTTAATTTTTTAAACAGACGTAAAATTTTTAAAATTGAAAGCAGGGAGCTTACAAAAGAATTAATAACTTTCAAAATCGAATTTAATATTTTATGGCAAAGAAAATCGTGCAGCTGTCACTCAATCCTACTTCCTCATCCTTAGCACCAGCCTTCATAAATATTTCCAGTCCTAAACAAATTAATTGTGAATTAATGGCATATTATTTTCAGATGTCGTTCCTTTTGTGCATTTTGTCTCACATAAATAAGGTAATTAAAAATTGAAGGATGGATCGGATAACATCCGATTTAAGAATGTCTCACTAATGAGTTTTTCAAATAATATGGTAGGCGTCATCTCTTTAATCTGGTCTAAGACTATGGAAATCTTTTTGGTTTCATAAAAAAACACTTTTAATTAATGGATCTACAAAACTGGAAACGTAAACATTTTGTGTACAAAACAGAAGTGAATGGTCTATAACCAAACAAGAGCCACTCAAAGCACACAAAAAATAGACACAATGGAATCTCAGGCCAAACAATTAAAATCGAAATCGAATTGCTTTTGCTGATTTGGCAATATGATTCACCCAATATACACAGCTAAAAACGAAACCATGAAAACAAAATATTTGATTTTTGATTAAAGAGAAATCAAAAATTCTGTAAAAAATTGTAAAATTAATTAAGAGCTTGTCGTATGCTAAAACTTCAATATATATTTTATTCCAAATATTCTGCCATTATTTTAACAGTCTTTTAAAAACTTGCTATAGAAAAAAGTTCTTGCCATGAATAAATTTTCCTGGTCTAAAAGAAAACAACACAACACACTCTCGGTCAACTAAAATTCTGCCGTGAAAAGTTGAAGTTCCAAACGGAAGCCAATATGGTCGGGGGTAAAAAAAAATAGGTACATATAAAATGCACCAGGAGACATAAACAAACAAACAACAACAACGAGAGCAGCAACAATTTGCCAACTTTTGTAATTGGCTAGAGACGAGAGAGACAGCTGCCGAGACGCAGAAAGAGACAGAAACACTGTGGCGAAAGTCACCCAGACAATTTAAAATGAAAAATTCTAGCAGTTTTCTTCTTATTTTGGGTGCACCAAAAAAAAATGACAAGAAAATGCAGCAGCCAGAAGGCAGCAATCAGGAAAAGGCGACAAGGACAACACAAGCAACTCAAAATGTCCTGCCACATTTTCGCACACACGGGAAAATTTGAGCTTTTGCGGCTTAAAATGCAGATTGCTGGCTTGACCACGTACGAGTTTTATATTTTATGTGCGAGCAGCCCCCTAAAACCCAACTCATTATTCATCTCCGGTTGAGTAAAATTAATGAGACTGGCAAACCACTTTACCACTTCACACTGCTTTACAGTTGGCCGTAAAGGACTATTTCTTTGTTTGCATTTAAGTAGCCGGATTAAATGAGCTCGTTGGAAACCCAAGTGAGCCAAATAAACTGCAGAGTTCAGCTTGCATTAATGTGTCAAAATAAGAGAACAAATATTTAAATAGAATAGGATAGAGAAGCGAGTACTTTTATTATATGATTTCCAAATATTATTTTAAAATTTTGGAACGTAAAATTTACCCAGAAAATTTTTCACCATAATCACATTAATTTTACAATATTATAAATTTCCTAATCTCGCTAAATTTATTTACGTTCCAAGGCACTCTTAGACCCAATTAGTCAAAGCAAATTAGATTTCTACTAAATCTTTTCTAGAGCCTCCAAGAAAATTACCCACCCAACGCCAATCGTGATTTATAGAGTAATTGATAACAGATAATGGGTTTTCCTGCGCTCTTGAGGTTGCTCTAAGTTCATGATCATAGATAAATAAATAACAATGATAAAGATACCTTTTGTTATTTATTCTTAAAAATTACAAAGAGCTGGGCGAGCAAAGCCCTTTGAGCTGAAGTGTTTTGCATGCAAAGCTAAATGGCAGCAGGTTATTTTAAAATTTTTTTAAGTAAAATGTTTGTAGAATTCAGCTTTTGAAGTATAATATTGCCTTTTTGGATCAGTAGATGCTTCTTTGCATTGCAATTGTTCTGGTTTTCCCCACCACAATGTAAACAGCCAAATTTAAAAATAGAAGAGCGAAAACAAAGCGAACAATGAACAAATTCCAGGCCAAACAATGCACGAAAAATAAAAATGTAAACAGAGCACTCAATTAAGTTCGAAAATATAGTCTATAGAATTGAATATTTTGCGGCTGTACTTCTCAGAAGTGGCTAAGATTGTATTAAAAGCGCAATGGGGCACGAAGTGTGTGAATCTAAACTTTCAGCACCTGGACTACAGATACATTTTAAAAGAATCGTATTACTTAAGTAGTTTTAATATTTTTACTTCATATTTTGAAAATTTAAAAAAAAAAATGTTGAGTTTTGTTTCTATTTTCTTTTTTTAAAGATTGTGTTAAAATATTTTTTAACACCAAAATTTTTCCGTTTAACTGGCAATGTAATTTAGGCACGTCACCTTTCTACGGGTTAAGTTTGTTTTCATATTCACGGCGTATATTCTGCGCAGACTCCGCGATTGCCCGACTTATTCGGCAGCGCAGTCGACGCTATCCGTCCGATAAAAATTTCAGTTCTCATGCGGCTTTCATCCGAACCGCAACGTAACAAATCGGTACGGAATATCGCCAAACAGATATATAGAAAACTACGCAACGGACTTAAAAGCGACACGTGGGTGTAAAAAACGGAATAATAAATTACAACTTAAACATTAAAATTGTTGTTAAAATACAACATTTCGGAATAAAATATAAATAAATGGTATGAAGGCCAGGAAAAAATATTTATAAATTTAGTGAATTTCCTTTTTTGCTTATGTTTTGGAATTATTTATTAAGTTAACCGAAACTGCTCCTATTAAAAAACGTAGTTTTAAATCTCTTATGGATTATACAAAATTACGGTCCTGTGAACATAACCCAGTTTAATGATAAAAATAATTTGAAAAAATCTATATTAAAAAGAGAAACAATTTTAATGAGATGCTCGGGAAAGAAATAAGTCAAGTGGCTTCTCTCCAATTATAATCAACAGTTTTTTTCGTGCATTTCCGTTTCACGCTGCTTTATGTGATTTAAAGGCGGAGTGGATCCAAACTCTTAGTATTGTATTCATCTGAAATAAACCATCTGGCGAGCAAGAAATTGAAGCATGCCCATCAATTATTTGATTTAATCTCCATAAACGAAAGATTCAAGTGAGTATTTATGCTCATCCGGCTAAGATGATTGGGAAATTGATGGAGCTCAGTGCGAAAAATATGTGAAGCATTCCCTGAGATTGCACAGAAAGTGTGTAATTGAATAAAACAGATTTCGATTTGAGACGTGCCGGGAATTATTTAATTAGCTGAAGCCGAGCCACAGTAGAATTAAAGGAAAATATATTCTTGTCAAGGAAGTAATTATTTTACGCCTCCAAGGAAACTTTCTGGATTCCATTAAAAGATTTTCTGGTTATTGCTTGTAATTTTGTTTACAAACTTTTCCCCAAATCAATTAACCCAAGTTCGGCGGATTAGCTTGGCTTTCATTCATTCAATATGAACGCCTTTCTTTCGTCCCGATGGCATATTTCATTAGCTGAAAATTCATCAGGGAATTTACTCAGGTCTTGTTTACCTTTGACAGTGCAATTCGTGCCGAAAAAATAAGGGAAAGTGCATGAGCGCACACGAGAAAAAGAAATAATGCGGTAATAAACAATAAAAATAAAACAATAAAAGAAACCGAAAGACTCAACAAAATTGCGTGGAAAAGCAGGCAACATTATCGTACCAGTGAAAAAAGGCTGAGGCGAAAAGGTAGTCGCATAAATGGCGAAATAACGAGGGCAAAGGCGACAATAAGCGGGGGTTGGGATGAAAGCACACAAAAAATCCATACACAGAAAGAAATGTTTTGGAATATTTTGAGACTTAATAATCAAAAAGAAATTAATAATTTATTAGTACATTTTTTATGATTTTTGTTGAATTTAAAGGCGTTATTCTACATTTTAAAATATTAAAATAATATATTTAAGAACCATTTTCATAACGTCCTATTGATTTACATAAAAATTAAATGTACTTTATTTGAAAATTGAAGTCATAATTTTTTTTGGGTTTTTTATTGTCAAATGCAAGTAGACTTGGAAACTCTGAGGTTTTTCGCAGGAAAAAAAAGAGTTAATATTTGTTTTCAGTGTATGAAACCTGAACGGGCACCAAAGCCCTCGCAAATGTCGTGCGTTAGTGCTGCAGCAGGGCCATTTAGTTGGGACCGGCGTCACATTACGTATACGCAATGTGCACGAAAATTACCAGCAGTCACGTAGCAAAGCAAATTCCAACTCCACACTTTTACTACACACACGACTGAGTGCACGTGTGCTTGTGGGCGTGCGAGTGTAAGTGTGTGTGCGAGTGCGAGTGCGGGTCCGAGTGTGCGTGAGGCTTATCAACCATCATAATAATTGTTCGGGGCAATTTTCCTGCCAAGTCTGGCCAAGGTCCCTTCGCGTCCATTCCGACATTCGACAGGAATAATTACACACACATTTGGCTGTCATAAAAACCAAATTTGTTGAAATGTTCAACTGAAATGACAGCACAAAACATTTACAACATTCTGTGTACTTTGTATTTTGGTCCCTGCCAAATGCGCTTGTTTTTCGTTGTCAGTTTTCATTTCGCTCTTTGAAACAAGAAAAGTTTGGCTTTTTATTTAGATTTCAATTTGCATTGTCAATTGCGAACATTGATCTATCAATGTTGTCAAAATAAGCAATGAAAAATTCGTAATATAATGAAAAATCCTTTAAAAGTGCCCAGTATTTTGCTAAGTTTTTAAGCTGCACTCCAAAAATTCCATTAAATAAATTTTGAAGCTGAATCAAAAGTCAGACAGAAGACAAGTGACAGGTGTGGGATTGTAGAACTCTCTTCTTTTTTGTACCTTAAATATCCCCCACAGGGATTATGCAAAATGTGTGACTTTGGGAAGTGCCAGCAATTGAATTTCCATTTTTCAGATTGTTTCCGAATTTCAGGAAATTGACATCATTGATCCTTGTCAGTCCGCAAATAAAAACTTGCCAGAATTCCAGTTGTTGTCTGTAAGTCACTTTCAAAGAAATAAAAGAAAAATTTCACATACAAAATGGGTCATAATTTTCAGGACCTGTAAACCACATTTCGGTTGTTTTCAACTTTAGGTCGAGTCAACTTAATCAAATCGAAAGCTGTCGTTCTGCTCTCAAGTTTTCTATTCATTTTCGTATGAAAACCCATGTTTCAAAAGGCCGGCGGCTAAGGAGCAAAACTTGTTTGCATATTCCTGGGGAAAAACTCATGCATATAATTTCGTTTTGTTATATTTCATTCTAAAACTCAATTCAAGTTTTCATCTTGGCCATAATAAAATTTGAATTTCATAAAGCCGGCTAAAAACAAACAGTCGGTGGAGTTTGGAGCCTTCCATCTCTTTTCTTTCACTTTTCTCTGCCTCTTTTTTTCTGTGTAGAGAAAGTAAATAGGAATTTCGTGCTTGGCTAGGAAAATTTATGGCTATTGGTTTCACACAAAACAAAAAAACATGCATGAGACTCTGAAGTCGACGGCTTATGTTGTTTCGTCCTTGGGCACACGCGACGTATGCGCAACAAACGTGTTTTTTCTCCTTTGATGAAAGTGTTTTCATACAAATTTAATTCGTAGAAAAAAGAGAATTAGCAATGCCCTAATCTTGACTGCTATGACGTTAATGACTTTTGCTGAAGTGATATCAAGATTTGTATTTGAAAAGCTGAAAAAAATATGCAAAATAGTTGAGCTACCTTTATATTATTTTCTTGACCTGATTTTTTGAAATTTTTTTTTAAATATTAAAACGGTTTCAGGCCATGACTTTTGTATCCCTTTTGGAAGCTTACTCTAGCCAAGAAAAAGTGGGCCAAACATATTCACTTTTACAATCGGACTTTGCTATTTTCACCACAATTACTGTTCCAGGTTGCCAAACAAGCTGTTGCAACAATCACGAAATGCAATAAAAGTCCCCAGTCTGCAACATACAGTTACTGCCCCATACATACGCTATGGTACTCGAGGTTCGCTTTATTGCCTGCTAAAGGGACAATTTCTGGTCAACAGGAGAGCAATCCAAAGCACAAAGAACTAGAATCTAATGGTATACTGTGGGATAAACCATTTCATTTAAAATTAAACAGTTGCTTTAAGAAAAATATTTGCTTGCTAAGATCATTTTATAACATCTAAATATACAAATCTTTAAGAAAAGAGTCTATAAATCTTGTTTTTCCGCTATTTAGTCATGCAAAACACGCTTTCACTTCAACATTGCCACGAATAGAAAACCAAATAAACAGTCATCCCTTAGCCAGCCAAATATTTTGTGGTCAGTCTATGCCGCATTTATTTTTTCTTCTTTGGTTTATTGTCTGTAAATCTCTGGCTGTGAGTACGACCTATTACTCAAAAAACCAACACGCACTTGGAATGCTTGTTTTCTCGTTAGAGACATTTGGTACGTGATATGAGCAGACATCAGGCATCGGAATGGCAGGATACCATCTGGCGCATTGCCATTATTAATGATGCAATTGACACGACCTTTAAATCGAAAAAAAATGTTGCAATTGTTTCCCAAAAATGCTGTACATGTTTGCCTGAATCGAAGCAGAGTCTATTTTCTGCAGACGAAATGTCATTTCATTACCATAAATCGTAAACGAATTTTTGAATTTTTTAGGGACCTTCCTCTAATTTTTCCCTTAGCCATTAGTACTTAATGTTTCTTGTTTTGTCTACTCTGCTGATGATTTTCTTCAAAGCGTTTTCCATTGTTTTTCCTCGCTTTTTTTTTTTTTAGCTTTGACAATAGTTATTTGAGACAGATTTTTACATTGCCATCTTATGCGGCTTTTCTTTGAGACTTTCCATTTAATAAAGTAAAGTTCTCTCGACATAAACCAGTTCCTTTATGAATATTGTAGTATAAAGTGTCGAGGATAAACCACTTTTTTACAGTTCCTACTAGATGTATTCTCTCTGTGTTGAAATCAGTTGGGAGCATGGAATTCGTGGGAATTCAGTGACTGACCTGCAACCGATAAAGCTCTCATCTGCAAATCCTCGATTTCGCCGGCTTTTGGCCCCCAAAGGCAAACATCACGTATACGCCCTGCCATTTTCCCGCTGCTCCTTCTCGCTCTCGCTCACTCCACCATCCGATTCGCCATTTTCCGCGTAATTGTGCGTGCCAGCGACAACAAAGAGGCCAAAAGCAGACAGCGGCACCAACTGCCCTCCAGAAACCCGTTCCTTCACTCTTTTTCGCCTGTCTAGCATTCAGAATCAGGCGGAGGGAGAAATTGGCCAACTGCGTGGGTGGGTGGAAGGACCTTTAACAGGACACTGGTAATTGAATATTGAGAATGTGGTATAAGCTTTTCGATTACAAGCTGGGACTGCTCGCCGACGACCCAGTTCCTATGTAATGCTATCGATTTTCACCCAATCAATGTCCACAAGTGCGACCCAATCGACGATTTCAGACCCTTTTATTCTGCGCCTGATCCTTTCAGTGTTTGTTTGACTGCCAATGATGGCTTCTTAGGAGGAATAATCACGTTTGTATTTCATTCAATCATTGGCTATTTACAGCTTTAAGTTCTTTTGCTTGTTAAAAAATGATTTTAAGTCTGTCTCTGTTAATGCTGAAATGGTAGAAAATGGACTTTATTTAGCTTATTTAAAATACTTTTCTTCTACTCTATTTTCTGTTGAGATTCTGTTGCACATCAATTTAACTTGGTGACAACCTAATTTCCACTCCCTCGACAAGGAATGTTTGCAAAAGACAAGAAAAAATGGGGCCTTAAGTTGCGAACATTAATGTCGCTGCGAACACGGTTGTCCGTCATTCAAATAAAGTATTTGACATTCATTTTCCCCCTCTCATTTGCGTGTGGGCAGTGGAAGTGGCTCATTAGAGATGAAAAATTGTTGACAAATGAAGAGTTTACAGGAAAATCAAGTGCCAAGGCATGAGCGTTCGGCAAATAAGTAGCGAGGCTCGTCGTTCACGGCCGAGCATTATGCAAATTAACTGGCAGGTAAACAGTAGCGAAGGCTTTCACTTGAAGCTCTGTCTCCTTACTAGCAAAGTTGGCTTTAAAGTGGAGAAAAATTCCATTAGACAAAGATAACTAGAGCCAATTTCCCACAGAAAGAAATGAAATATGGCTACTGCCCTTCAGTTTTCTGCTCCGTAAGCCAAAGGTCAAGAAAAGCTTTCAGCAGAAAGGGCAAACAGGAAGTTGATTTACAAATTTGCACTATGCAGATTACTTCCGTTTTGAGGGGATTTGATTTGTGTTTCAGTATAAACGGGTATTTGCGCTTTCTTGCTAAATTTTGCATGAAGACATAAATTTTCTGTGGAATTAAAGGGATAACAAATATTTATGAGAAGAAAACAGGCTACGTGTTTCAAGTGAACAGTCAGCGCTTTAATTAATTTAAGCTTGAATAATTATGCAAAATTCTGTTTTTATTGGCTGCCTGCTTAATTTATTCCGCTTACATTTTGTTGTAGCCACCATTGTATTTTCCGCTGTCCGTTTCTGTTTAGTATTTGCAGTTTTCCTTTTTGTTTTATTTTTCCGGGTGCTTGCTTGCTTGTTTTTACAACCCATTTTTGTACTAATTACTTTTAGTTATGTAAAGTGTTTTGAATATGAAAATAAAATGTATTGTTTTCAGTAGAAAACGTTACTTATAAAAATTTAAATGTGTTTGATTTATCCCTTATTAGATTTAAATATATAACCTGCAGATTTGAGGAAATGGGAAGACTAATTCCAGTGCAGATTTGTCTTGTTTGGCTCATATATCAGTTCCTCTTGGCCAAAAACAAACCCAATTTCCTACCTGTCTCAAATCTGCAGTCTGCAGTTTGAGCTTTTCTCCGTTGGGGCCTTTTCATCAAACTTTGTCGAGAATGGGTTGGTTGAAAAAAGTCTCGGATTTTGCTAAAGAAGCAAACTTTTGCCACAAGTTGCCTTGTCTGTGGCAGGACTCTCCCTTCCAAGGACGAAGGGTGCACAATCAGCCGAAAATGACAGCCGGTCAGGCCGACTTCCGGGCAAAAAACGGAGATGAAGAGGCTACTCTGCAACGATTAAAGCCATATTTTTATGGAAACGTTTAACAACAATGCCAATCATCCGATGGCTCCTCCTCTTCCCGGCCTTTGTTCACTCTGCATAACGAGAATTAAATATCCGTGCGGTGGCTTTTATTAACTAAAGTATGCGCTTCGCCTCTGATGGGTTTTGCATAATGCAGACACAAAAGAGGAGAAAAAATCATCCAGCCTTTTGTTCGAATCGCTTTTTATACATGTGGCAGGATATGGAAATTATTCAGTAAACAGCTTTGTGTATGAAAATGATGAGGAATTTATTAATTTAACACATTTTTGATGATGCGGCTGAAATATTTAGTTGTTTGCATTAAATCGCCTGTAATGTGGTTAATTTCTGCATGACAATCAATACTGCCATTAATTGAATTTCATCCTATACACATTACGTGGAGAGAGAACCTATCGACACTCAGAAAATCCATATATCGAAGCTGCGGAAAAACAAATTCGAAGTCGTAACCCCTTAGGTATCGGAAGTCAAAACATCAATCGGCTGAACCACACTTACTTTTTTATTTCAGCCGCAAAGCTGACAACGCCAACTGATGTTTTATTTATTTCAAACCTTTCCCTCAGCCAAAGGCCTCAAGTTTCCGCCACCAACGACAACTTCCGGTTTTTCCTTGCGTTTTCCGTTGCGTTTTTTTTATGCCTCGACCCGGTTTTTATTGCGTGCCGTCAATCCGTCAATAAACTCCAACTCATACCTTTTGTTTGCGGTGACTTCGATTTTATTTCGATTTTGTGGACTTTCCCTTCACTTCCATCGGGAAAAGAACGTCGACTTGGCTGCGATGTTCATTACTCCGAGTTCCGCTGCTGTTGATTTTCAATTATTTTTATTGACTTAAGTTATAATGTATGGTGGTGGTGGTGGTGGTGGGGCCTCGGCAGCCATTTTTCGTGATTACTTGCTTGAGGGAGCTCTATATGTATTTTTTTATATTTTTCCCTCCACCCGCCTAAGCTGGCCACATTTGTGTAGTTTTTCCACTTGTTCCGCGTGCGTCTGACTGAATTCACTTTGGCTTGTTTTTGGCAAGACCGCTTATTGAAAAACTTTGCCCGAACAAGTTCTTAAGTCAAAACTTCTTCTTAAATGGCAACAACTTTTTGCATTTTCAGCGGCGTTTCGTAATTTCATGCTGTTTTCACCTTGTCTTTTCTGAGCCAAAGGAAAAAACGTTGAGCAAGTTCATTATTTGCAAGGAGCGTGTCTTAATTATTATTGCATTTTCGCACGAAGACTAATTAAATTGTGTTGTTCTGTTTGCAAGTTCATTATGAATTTATTCAGAACGAAGATTTTCCGGTTGCTCACCTTTCTGAAAATGATAGTTAAAAGTTTAAATGAGGAATGTTAATTGTTATTATTTTTAAGAGGGTTATTGATAGCTACGTTACTTGCGGAAAATATTTTATTTAATAAATTTCTTATAAAAAAAATCAAAACTCAGACTCCATAACTTGAAAAAGACGCCTTCAGAGCGAAAGATTCCACTTTCATGAAGAGCATTCGCAACTAACAGAGTTTCCAGTTGCATACTTTGCGGCATTCCTTAAAGTTTTATTTGCAAAAAAATGGAGGGAAAAATAAGGAATTTGTTGCGCCGCTTGGCTGGTTCAAATTAAAATAAATATGCATTCAAATAAAATAGAAAAAATCCTAAAGGCAGCAGAAAAACTGAACTCTTGCGGCTTACTTTGTGGTTTTGCTTGTTTTTCTGCTCCTCAAACTCGCAGCCACAAAATGTTTGCAGTTTCCAGTTTAGTTGCACTGAATGCACTTTGTCTGATGAGAAAGCCCTTTATGCGATAGTTACGTTTTCCCTTCAAGGCACATTGGCTTGTATCCGTTCTTAAATTCATGCATTAAACATGAGCAATTACAGAGCTTGTTAGATATTATTACGCAGAAAATTAAACTTTACTGAAATAAAAATAAATGCATTTTCTCAACAAACAAAAGGTTCAGAGATCTAGTTGCATATTGTTATTATTTTCAGGAAAATAGCTGAGGTAAATTGCATCAAAGGGAAAATTAAGACTTTTCTGGAATTGCCATGTTAGCCACAAAGCCTCGGTCTCAATTGGCTTTAGCCACTTGTTTACAAAGGACACGTTGTGGCTATTCACATGAAATACAAATATACCTCTCTTATAAACTGGCAACTTAATCTTTAAATTACATTTCTTTTTTTACATGATTTTAATTAGTTTTGGGAATTTACAGAAGGCTATGGAATTTTAAAAGGTACTTATTTGTTTATTTTATTTATTATCTTTTTTAAAGTGTTAATTATAATTTTTAAAAACTAAAAGTCATTTAAAGCAAAAGGAATCTCAGATACTTTGAGGTATAAAAGCCTGAAAATATTCGTATAATGCCCATTAACTTTAACCCAAAAACCACAAAACTGCCTAGCCCACAAGCCAATTTAATGCCTTTGTAGAAAATTTAAATTCACCCATTTGCAGAATTGTTTTTTCCGGTTAGGGGCGCATTAATTAACCGAACTTAACACGATGGTATTCGGTATGTGGGCATCCCGTCGGGAGTGGCTGAAAACCCAGAGGTGACTGCATAAAACGAATTGCCTGGTTGGTTAGCACGAATTACTTTCTGTTTTTCGCTCTGAAAGTTTTCCCTTTCGCCGGGAGTTTTCCCCTCGTGAGACAGCTCACTCAGTTATTCAATATGTCATTCAGTCATGCCAGTGCAAACACAACGCCCAACTTTAAATTGAGTTCCTTGAGCACAAGTTTTCATGAGAAACCGAAGAGCAGAAGATACAAATAGAGAGAACTTTTCCCTTTGCCCTTGGTCGCTTTTGCACAATGTGTTGATTGCTATTTTGTTATTCATGGAATTGCTTAAAAATTTAGATTGCCTGGCAACTTATAAACTCCGATTCAGCTATTTGTTTCGACTTTAAAGAGATTATGAGTGTGGTCAATTGAAAAGTTTGCCTTAGTTGTTACTTTAAAGCTGAAAATCTTAAATGATGACCCTAAAACTCATGAAACCATTCACGATAGCACCACAATTAACTACGAAAAGGTCAACTGAGTTAGGTTCCGAGAAACCTCAACCAACTGGACGGGATTTGCACCTGTTGACTGCTCCCTTTGACCACCGGAGCGTGTGAGCATCGGAATCATCGAGAGCCAAACAAAAAAGTGTCGGATAACAGAGGACATAGAAGAGCATCGCATCGTTGTGCTGGCTGCTCAATCAATTGCGGTCGAGAGTCATTGAACACTGCATAGACACACACTTTCCGCCACGAGTATATATTCCTCAAATCGATGTCAACGACTTGGGAAGGTGGCACACATTTCGTATGACAACACCATCGCACCACAATTTGCCAAGGAAAAACAGAAGAGGGAAAAACGGAGGGAGGTGTGCACAATATTGGCACTGAGTTCAGCTATTTTGCATGAAATTCAAAAAGTTCGCAATCTAAGAAAGCCTCTTGAATGCAGTCGGTGGCCTTTTCCTCTTATCTTGAGTTTTTGCCTTTAAAGTGGCCATTGCCCTCAAGTCGCAGGCTTGAAAATCTGAAAACGGGGACAAGTCTCGCTTAAATGTCTTAAAAAGCAACAGTTCTTGAAAAATATTCAAAATATTCCGGGAAAATATATTTATTTCCCTAAATTCTCTGCAGATTTAAGATGTTTTTCGGTTATTTGTGAAATAAATTTAGATCCCATTTAAAAAAAAATATTTTGTTGCATACTTTTTGTCTCATTTTTGAGTGATTTCTAAACTCTCTAATTTAAAATTAAAATATAAGCTCCAATTAATTTAAAACCCAAGCTGGGTATTAAAACCATTTCTCAAATAAAAGCATATTGATAGAGCTGATTGCTGTCATCCCCTTGGTAATTGATTCGATCCGCATTTGTGGTTTTCGCATTCCGACTTCCTGCTGCCGTGGATTTTATATATGTGCTTCTCATGCCCACGTGTAACAGGATTACACGATTTAATGCCCAAAATTGGCACCGTAAAAAATATTTAAATTGGCTGGGGCTACCCGGAATTTCATTGATTGAATAGCTTAAAACAGGGAAAATGCTTAAACACTTAACCAACAGCGGGAATGGCCATAAGCCCCACTACAAATGTCTCCACATTGGCCGATAGCCACACTCTCTGTCACACATGTGGGACCCATATCATGGTAAGCTCCTTTTGACCCGGACATAAATCGACCTTCATTCCGGTGACCAATTTCCCATCGCTTTGCGTGCTTCCAGGACATTTTGGCTGCTTTGTTAAAAGGTTCTTCCCCGAAAAGAGAGAGAGAGAGAGAAAGAAAGCGAGAGTTTCGGCCCATAAATAGTGGAGGTCGTTGGGAGTTAATTGGCCTTGAAGGCACGTTCCCTGGAATTATGAGTTACAAGCTGCATAAAACTTAAATGCTGCCATCATCTTGGTCAGCGCCTGCAAATATTTGCCCCACTTAATTGATTCAATTTGCATGCTGAGTAGTTTCTGGCCATGGCTATTATAAAGCCAAAAACGCCATCAAGCCAACAAGTCAACAAATGTTAATGAAATTTCCTGAGGGGAAGCAACAGAATGTTGTACCCTCTGATGAGCTTTCACTCTTGGTCGTTAGAATTTATTGGTGGTATTTTATTTTTTAGCTGATTAGGTTTTCATAGATATCTTTTTTAGCATATAACATGGCCTTATACTCATGGTTACAACATGCAGTGGCAGTATAGAACATAATTCCAGCTAACTGCAGTTGTGAATTTTAAATGCGATTCGCAGTTTTCCATTCCCGCGAAAATTGCTCTAACGCTGCAGTTATGCAAATTCAACTGAAATGAGACTTCGTGTGCGAGTGCATGTGTGTATGCTAGCGAGTGCACGTGTGTGTGTGTAGTCTCACATGCGTGAAATTAATTTCTCCCACGAGAGAACCAGGTGCAAGCAAATTAAAGGTAAGCCACCTTTTAGGTGGGTGTGTGTGTGTGTTTAGTTCGGGGGCGCCGTAAAGTATGCAACTGCAATACAAAGTCATTTTCAGGAAAATGAAAATTTCGGGCTGGCATTTTAACGGAAGTTGGAAGCCAGGATTTTACACGGAATTTTCAATGGTAATTTTCAGGGAACTCTAGAATGCAATGTTGTAGTTAAACACTTTAAAACTATATTAAATTTAAAAATCCTAATAAATTTATTTTGAGAGATAAGCAGGGAACCCAAAAAAATAAGGTCATGATTTAGCCTTTCCCAATCTAATGACATGACATTATCTGCAAAATATTAAATCACCGAGCCCTTAAAAAAAATCTGCATAAATTCCGCACCCTCATCAGCTTCAGAGGGCGGAACATGTTGGACCCCTACATCGATTGATTATGGTCTAATCGCAAATGGCAAGCTCTTACTCAAAGCCGAAATCATAATAAATCACCTCGAGTTGAGACAAAAAGTGGACCATACGCAATGCAGAGAGCCCCCAAAATAAGTGGAGGGTATTTTCCTGGGCCCCCAAAAATTCACCCCTAGGTGTTTGTCGCTCAATCAAAGCTGACCCAGAGAGCCTAATGAGCCAACCATTCGCCCTGGGTTGCCATTTACAGGCAGATTATGAAATTAATGGCCTACAATTGAGCGGGCTACTTTGTCAAGGGAGAAAAAGAAGATTTTTGGGGGGGATAACTTTGCCTTCATTTTTCATTTTTAATGCTCGCCACGGGCCAAGTTGGGTCCATGAATACGCGATTAGCTTGCACAAACTTTATTAAAAATTCCCCGACAATCCGAGAGCACATTCAATTTCGCCGGGCAGGACTAATTTAATGTCCTGCCAGGCAGAATGGCCACGTTGAAGGCTTTTAATTGCTCGCCAGGCATAGCTCTTCATTGGCCTTCGGCCCTTCGGCAGTGTCATAAAAGTTTTGCGGCAGCAGCTGGCACCGGAAGTTGACGGGCTGTCCGCTTGGCTGCCTTCGTGGCTGATTCGATTGTGGCCCAGTCGAAGCGACAAAATTAAGTAAGTACGGCCAAAGAGTAGAGGCCACAAAGGCGGCTTCTCCTGCTCCTGTTTTCACCTCCACCCACCAAGCGATGGTCGTTAAACGGGCACAATGGCCACTTTGACTTCTGGCTGGAAGTGAGAGACATTGCTCTATCTGCACAGAAAACAATAAAAGAAACAGAAACTAGCCAGTTATTTTTTATGGCGTGTTTATCAATATAATGTGACACAATCAATAACTCATAAGTATGGCAGTTGGTATTGGGATTATGATAGCTTAAAGAGTAACAACTAGGAATTATTATTTCAGAATGTTCCAAAATAAATGAATGAATATTTGGTTAGTATGGTAGGCAGCTATAAAAATTTAGAAATTGTTTGCTTATTTTCTCCCAGTGCAGTAGAGTTTATGGGACACCGACCGGCAGTATAGTGATGCATATTGAAAGCTGGCAAACACAATGAACAAAAGGTAAACTTCATTTGGCCAAGACAAGAAGAGTGGGGGAGAAAGGGGAGTAGAGCAGGGGGCGGGGGCATGAGGAAGCAGCATCCGTTTCCGTCAGCACTGGCACACAATGCCGTTTCCGGCCAACTTGGCTTCCAGCCAGAGAGGAAAATTGGTTGCTGGATGGGCTGGGATGGGATGGGGAAATGTGTTTGGCAGCTCGTTCGACTGCTTAGTGGCTAATTTGCAAATAGATGAAAATGCGCCACACAATTATAGCTCTGGCAGACTCGACTTCTCGATGTGTCGATGGGAACCCTTGGGATTTAATTATAAATTTCCTCACCTCTACCTCACTGGGTAGGTAACTCACCTAATTGTGCTTTTCTTGGCGTACGCAATTTCAGTCATTTTAATCAGGCAACTTAATTACATTAGCTGGGAACAGTTGAGCGACTCAACGTTCGACAGCTTCGACCGCAAATCAAACACCCAGAGAGACTCAAACACTCGCAACCCATCCCGAATCCAAAATCCAGAAACACTCAAAATCGCATAATTAATGCACAGCACTTGCGGCTAACCGGAATGTTGCACATACGCCCCGTGGGCCACACGGAAAGTGTGCGGTGGCCGGGCCATAATTTGCAATAAATATTGATCCACAGACACACGACCTCTGCACCGCCGAAAGCTGCCAGCTGATAGATGGCTATATCTATTTGGCCTGGCCAACACAGCCACGAGCCATGCAATGATAATATTTATCTGTCACGATGACAGATTCGCTTGAATTGATTGCCAGCCAGTGAAAGAGACAAGTGTAGAAATATATAAATAGGGGGTGGTGGTTGGTGAGCTGTCAGAGATATTTTCCATTTTGACTTGACCACTTTGTGTACTTTTAAGTCACGCCCAAAATCGCTTTAAGCCACGCGCTCACTCATAAATTGTGTTCTCCAGCTTAGCTACAGTTTCGGCCCGTAAGTCAGAATCATTTGTCATAATTCGAGGGAGCTCGAAAAAAACAAAAACCCAAGAAAAACACAGCCCCGAAAAGTTGACCCAACAGCACCTTGGGCCATCGAAGTGGCCATTAAAAGTGCCAACAACAAACAGGCAACCGAAAAAAAGTGGGGGTGATTCCCCGAAAAAAAAAAAAACATGGCCAACACTCGACACGAAAATCGACTGAAAAGCAATTATTTACACTTCGGCAATAAAAATATGGAACAGAAAACAAAAACCCAAACAGACAAGAGGGGGCGTTGGTATTGTGTCAAAAATGCGTTGTGCAATTTATTACCTTTAATTTTTCTTGCCTCCTTCGAGGGAAATTGCATTTCTGCGGATTGTGGATAATAATTTTTATGACCATTGCCTTCGCTTATACTCTTCGTTTTGTTTCGTCTCGTTTCGAACTTTTTTATGACTTCTCGAGCGCTGAGCCAGAGATTTCAGCGGAAAATCGAAAAAGTTTTAAGAGCCTTCAATTCGCTTGTTAATTTTAATCCCTTTGGATGCTTCGCATCTCCCATTGCAGTGGCAGCCGTGGAAGTCGAAGTGAAATGAATCCCGAGGAATGTCCGCAAGTGGTCAACCTGTGAGTCCTGCGAGTCCTGTGTGAGTGTCGTAAGAGCTCCGAAGATGGCGGTGTCCAGTTCAATTATGGAAACCGTCGCCATTTTGGCCCTGCTGCTTGGCCTTTTCATTCGAAGTGGTAAGTGATATGCGAGGGAATTCGTTAATTAACGTAATAAAGGTCAATTTAAATGTGGGAAATAAAATGAAGGATTTATTTAACTTGAGATTGAAATTTCTTATACTTTATATCACTCATTCAGGCTACTGCATAGACTGTTTCAAGTGCGTCTCCTACAATGGAGCCAACAAAGCCTGCGATGATCCCTTCCACAACAACTACTCGACGGCCATTCTGGAGTCACCCTGCATGGGCGGCCGAAAGGGGCGTGACGGCCTGTTTCCGGCCACCGCCTGCATCAAGATTGCCGGCTACTACGGTAAGTGAATGCCCCTTATCAACGCAAGATGGGTGACCTACTAAATAGATTTCTTTCCATTTAAAGATGGAACCGGGGAGACGATAACGGTGAGAGGCTGCGCCCTGGACAGCGGCACCTTGACCACCGACACCGAGATTATAAGAATGTCGCACTGCGGAAAGTTCTATTACGATGACAAGTAAGTATAAGAAAGGATATTATTTCCATTTTATAAATATCTGTAAAGTAAAATGTGTCAAATAATGGTTATGGATAATATATTAAAAGTGTTTTGGATACCTTAACCTTTAGTAAATAAATGAAAACCCTTTTTTGTTTAATCGTCAAAAACATGGTTATACAGATTCAAATTTTTCCACTACAAAAAGACATCATATTCAAACCAGATCTAGTTGATATTCTATTTTTAAAGAGGTTATTGATTTTTAAGCATATTTTTCTTAGCTTGGCATTATCTAATGCACTGTCTTGTGATAACCTTGCAGGTACGTGCACGGCTGTCTGCAGAGCTGCAGCGATGCGGATGCCTGCAACGCGGCCAGGAGGCAGGGAGCGAATCCCGCGGACCTGGAGTCGCTGATGAGGCACCTGCTCAGCCTGGTGGTATTCCTGGTGGCAGCCACCAGGTAGCAGCATCGATACCCGTAACTGAAGTATCCCGGGCAGGAGAAGCGGGCGGAAATATCGCAGGAAACGAAGTGAGGCAGCGGGAAATCCTTTTTTGGCTGCGCGTGGAAATCCTTTTCTTTTCCTTCGAATCTCTCTGTGTGTCTAGGATCGCACCCAAATGTAAACGCACTGGAGCAGCTGCAACAACACTCTCTTACACCCAACAACATTATGGAATTCATCAAGCAATTATGTGATTTATAAGCGAATACTTAACAACTATCAAACAATAATTGATGAACTCGAACGGAAACGGAAACTATTTAGATGCTAAGCATTCGAGTGGCGAAAATCAAAGGAACACTGCAACCTAAATTCAAATTCTAATTGCAATTATTTATAGCTCCTAGGAAAGGAAACTAGACTCTAAATTTGAATGCTGTCGCTGCTAAGTTTCTACGGAAGGCAGGAATGGTTTACGATTTATATACGATGTGTTTTACCTTGGCGTAAATAGGTATTTTTCACCTCTCTAGATGAGTATTGTACATAAACAGAACAAAAATTTAACTATTTGTTAAACGAATGCTGAATTTTAGGCAAATTAAAAGTAATTAATTATGTGTAAATGAATTAGTGGGTAAATTAGCAACGAAAACTGCGAAGTACAAAGTGGAAGGCAATAATCTATTTATTTTAATCTATAACATCAGCTTTATTTATATTTTTCTACTCATTATCAAACTACAAATAGATTAATCAGTTTACTTGTAATTGGGTAAACTATTTTCTAAAGTGTTTTCGATGTACACAAAGCTGTTCCCCCAAGAAACATTATTCATTTCAAACATCCAGCCATTCCGGCCCTGCCTAAGTCTTAAATCAAGCCATAAATATCGGTCATAAATGACACAATTCGTTGCTATATAGACTTCTGAATGCAGACACCCAACTACTAACACTTACCGCCAGTCTGGTTCGGTTGATTCACCGGCAGATTGGTTATCTCACCCGGATAACCCGATAAGGTATCGCCATGGGTATCACCTAGCAGCAGAGAAAAGAAATACCGTCTTCGATTAGAATTGTTTAGTACATTCTAGCAGCTCAATCGAAATGGACGGTAAGAAAGGGAGCCCACTGCTCAATCCTCCGGTAATGTGGCACAATTCCCGCGACTTTCAGGTCACAACTGGCTTCACTTCAGCCACGGAGCAATCCCCCAGGCAGCCGTAGTCGCTGGCCACGATTCCGATGGCGATACCATCTTCATTGGCCGCGCTTTCTACTGCAACGACATGCTGCCGGCCAAGATTATTCCCAACAAGGGCAAGGCCTATGTGGCCTATGCCAAGCAGGAGGTGGAGCTGGAGAACTACGAGGTGCTGAGCGGAGCCAACTACGAGTGGCTGCCGGCTGAGAACGGAGAAGTTCCCTTTGGCGCCGTCAAAGTGGGCCAGAATGTCGATGGAGAGACCCTGTACGCGGGAAGGGGCTATCACGCCGGCAGCTTGACGGTGGGCAAGGTGCATCCCTCGCACGGCTGCCTGTACATTCCCTACGATTCCGATGAGGTCAAGATCTTCGCCTACGAGGTGCTGTCGCGTCGCATGGAGGCGAGATAGGTGCTGCAGATCCACTTATTGCCTGTTAATCACAAATAAATTCTACACTTTTTGTAGACGCTCGTGGGTTGTAATCTGTTTTAGCTGGCCATAAAACTTCCTTATCGCAGTGGTTATTTTTAATCATTACTCAAGTCGACAGAGTCGATGGCTGAAAAATAAGTTTAATTTATTATTTAAAACTAAAGCCCTTGCACTTGTACTCGCAGTTTTCGACCCTCGCCCTTTTATGCAGGAAAGAGTTCTAAGTTAACAAAACCAAATATTATCAAAGTTAAGCCACTCATTAACAACTAAGTTGAAAGCTCTCTAAATTACGCGTAGCCTAATCACTTAATTGTAAAGTCGAAACTAAATTTCAAATGGATACGGAGAACCAATAGGACCAAACTAAATGAAACAAATACTAAATGCTAGGGTCGAAGTAATGGCAACATGAACTACTCGTGTTTGCATCGATTTTCAGTTGGAATTGTTTTGAATTTCGTATTGTTGGTACTTGAGTTTTTCGGACTAAGCGAGCTTGCAATGGTTTCCGCAAATGAAAAATCAACAACTATGTATAAACAAGTGGATAGGTTTTGATAGAACGATACGGTTTTTGATCGAAAGCAGATGGGAAACACATCAAATTCAGATAATTCGCATTTTTCTCTCTGCTGAAATCGCTTGCTTGCCACGCAACTAAACGCAAACTAATCAAAAGCAACACACAATACGCACCTTATTGGCTATAGGGGCCCTTGAATCCTTCAACTCTTCGACACACAATGAACGACCAAGCAAAGTTTGTAAAAATAACACAAGAGTACATTAAACGTTTCATGGCAAGGCAGTTGCCAAACATTTTTGAATGCAAATGTATCTAGCACTTAAGGAGAACTTTATACATATACAATTGTGGTGGCGGCGAGGTGGTTTAACGATAATTAGATAAACTAGATAACGACGCTACTCGAACTAATCAAATTGAAAATTAAAAATCGAAATTGAAATTGTTTCCCTTGCATTTGAATGCGCGTGCGTACAACTTTTTCTAGAGCAACATTTTTGGGCAACTGAAGCATTACCAACTAAACTATCAGCATTTCTGAATAAAAAACTGCATACATATATTGAAAGTTCGATATCGTCTAGGAGTTTCACTAACACTACACACATATTTACAAGCGGCGGGGAGTTTGGTTGATTTAGTCCAGCAAACTCTTCACATAGGCGGCATCTTCCTGGACGAACTTCTCGGCCTGCTCGGAGGGCACTTCCACCTCGGTTTTGTAGTTGTCCAGACCAATCTCCTCCTCTTTTCTGGAATGGAAGAAGTGCTTTGTTAGGAAGTGCTTATTTCATGGCTGTATCTCATCACAAACTTGATCAGGATATCCACTACGTTTTCGCAGGCCAGCAGACAGTCACTGTCCTTGGCCACCTTGGCCTCCCACTTGTGGTATTCCCTGAGGATCTCGTAAACGCCCCTCGAACGCAGGATCTCGCGGCTGCGACGTGTGGAGCACAGTTGCAGCAGGCACTCTAGCAGCATTTTTCGCAGATCCGGATCCTCTTCGCGCGTTTTACTTTCAGGAAGGTACTGGAAAAGAAGGGCATTAAAATATAGTCAAACAGTTGGAATATATAGACTCCACCTGCAGTTCAATGGGCAGTAGTTCGTTGTCCTCGTCGCTGAACTCCTCGGGACCGCACAGCGGCTGCAGAATGGCCACCAGGATGTTGCTCTGATCGTTGAGGATCACCTCGTGGTAGACAGTGTCGAAGCAGACGTTCTTGAGGATGCCAATGGTGCCGCCACGCCTCACCACACTGCCCTCGAAGGAGGCGAAGGGCAGCAGCTTCTCCAGCAGCTGGTATTTCCGGTGGCAGCACAGCTCCCTGCCCCGTGGCACCTGGGTCAGATTGCAGAAGATGGGCGCCAGGTAGTGGAGCTTGGCCTTCTTCTTGTTGTAGTCCAGCTGGGCAAAGGCCTTCGCCAGCCGGGGCAGGGTCTTATCGTCTTTTTCCAGTGTGTCTAGAATCTCGTGGACCAGCGATTCCACCCGCGTGAGGTTACTCAAGACCATGCTCCAGGGATCGGCCAGATCGGATTGCTCGTCGGTTATGTGCTTAGCAGCCACCTCCACGATGGCAAAGGTCTGGGGACGCAAAAGCCATAGCTTAGTTGAGTGTTTTGCATATTGTAGAACCACTTACAGGCTGCAATTGCTTAGCCAGCTGGAAAACTTTAACGGCAGCCTCCTCCTCGGCCGTCAGGTTAATCAAACTCAGGACCGCATCCTTGGCCACCGTTTGGTTTTCATCGTAGGTCAGTCCGAAAATGGCCATTAGCATTTCGTCCAGCGAAAGAATGGCTGATTTGCCCTCCGAACTGCCAGTTAGGCCTGAAAAACAAGAAATATTTAAAAAGTAAATAAAATCAGCCACCGCGTGACGTCACAGTTGCCCAAAACAAACGCACGTGTAGGCAAGGAATTTGGATTTCCCCCGAAACTCACCTAGAACATGGGTTAAGGCCACTGCCTTCAGGTCCAGTCGTTGATTGGGCTGCATGAATTGCACCAGTTCTTTTACAGTGTCCATTTTAGCTGTCTTTATTTATTTAAATCGAATTTAGGGGGAAAATAATTTTTGTGTCTGGGAGAGTGTGACCGTTTCTAAAATTTGTATATAATACCACCTGCCCAGATAAATATACCATTTGTATTTAATAAAATATACCAAAAATGTTCCCAACGGTCATACTGAGCATACCACCGGTAGTGTTTTGAAAGTTTAGTACTTTTAACGGTTTTTTTTAACTAATTTAGATTATTTAAATTATTTAAATATAACAATAATAAAAAAGAAAAATATAAATTATGTTTTGGTATCGGTACCGGTTCTCTATTAGGAATCGTTATATTTCGGCTTTCGAACTGTGTAACTCACTTATCGTTAGTGCAATAAAGTACAATCTATTCAGATAAGATTAAAATTACTGCAATCAGTGAACATAAGCTATAATGTTTTTTGTTGAAAATTGATTCAATTGGAAAAGAATTGCCAGTATGAGCAGAACTACGATACTAGACCTGAATGATGATTGTTTGTACGAGATATTTCAACATATTAAAACTAATTGCGAGCTGGAGAACAGTTTACAGAATAGTCGTTCCCCAGTGAATTATTGTGATCTTATTTATTTTGCAATCATCTGTGAAAGATTCGTCGAAACGTTTGAGGATTGGAATCGTGTACTTTACAAACAACTTCAGCTCGAGTTTGTCTTTTTACAAGAGTCTAGCAGAATTGAAATCGATTTGGTGAAGAAGTACGATTTGTTGCGAACCTTTCGCGAAAGAGATAAGAAAATATATTGGACCCTATATGTGAATGCGATCAAGGAGAATGAATACCTGTATAGTTTCACATTAAAGTACCAACCAAACAACTACTACTCTGAACACTTGGATAGGTTTCAGGACCTGATGAATGCCATTAGTCACAAGCAAACTCTTAGATACCTGATTATTGAATTTAATGGTGAGTTTCTCTGCAAACTTCAGTTTACAGGATATAGTTTTGAAAGTGTGCCGCAGCTGGGACACCTAATTGTTCTCGAACTCAATGCTCGAATAAACGCCGAAGATTTAGTGCAGTTGTGCCGATCAAATCCCAATTTAGAAAGTCTTAAATTCACCAACAATGAATATTATGGGCGGTTGGCGGATATTGTACCATACTGTTATCAACTAGAAAGTTTAGTACTGAACATGAAGACCGACATAGATGCATCGAAGGAGTATGCTGGATTGGCAAAAATGCCTCAACTTCAGTACCTAACACTTCATGGATATCATCGACAGGGAACTCTGAAAAAGTTGTTTCAAAGTCTCAAAAGTACGGGCCTTCGGGGTCTAAATATACCCGAAACTCTGCTCACTAAAGAAGAAACGCAGGCGGTTATGGAAATTAAATCATTGTCAGAGATAAAGAGTGGTTTTAGTGACACGACTAATTTGGCAAATCTAAGGACTCCCAGAGAGGTCCTAATATATTCTAAGCCAGGTCAATTAATTTTAATGGATCATTTGATCGACGTGATAAAGAATTCTAAATTACATATAAAACAGAAGAATGGCCCCATCTTGAAAATACATTTTATCGAGGAACGTGGGACACTGCTTTTGGATCTTCTAAGGGATTATGAAGAAGAACTAGATGAAGAAGTCCTTTTCAATATAACTAATTGTATAACTCGCACGGTACAGCTTTTAAATATTCTTCAGATCGAGTTAGTTGGTTACTATAATGCCGGCATGTTGCAAACCATATTTCAATGCTTAGCAAGAAAACAATCACAGATCCTTAGAAATTTAGAAGTGGAAAGATGGCCACTCCGACGACTACGATTTACCTTAGAACACGCTAGAGCTCTTGCTTCCATTCAATTCTTAACTACCATTGTCTGTAGTTTTGACAACTTAAGAACAATAATCGTAATGAAAGTAATGCAACTCAATGGTATGACGGAGACTGCAAATCGAGTGCATCGAATAGAAACTGAAGAGTGTAAGATTCGTCTGATTCATAAAAATAATAATGTGACATTCATTTTGGAAGGCAAATTGAACCATTTAAATTTTATCGCTCATTTAGAAAATTTAAATAATTTAACTGCTCTTGTGAAAAAGAACACGGACACCCCTCGCACTCCTAAAATTCCTAATATTAACTTAATAATGTTGGTGAAGAACCTGCAGGAATTGGAGATCCAATATCTTGATCCCGTAGAGCTCATAGAAGTGTCCCAAGTTCGCGGCCTGAAGGTTCTCAAATTTGGAGTCTCTGCTTCCAACAGTATTAATATTCATCACCTGGCCTTCTTTAGTGACCTAGAGTCTTTAACCATCACCAAACATCCAGAGGGATCCTTAAGAATTCTTTTAAACGCCCTAGCCTCAAAAGAAGATCAAGTACTTCGAAGCCTCAGTATTGAGCAAGAAAGCCTTACTTCTGAAGAAATATTCAACCTTGCTGGCATAAAATCCTTGGAAAGATTAAAATTAGGGGTACCCATCCGTGTTTATGAAGTAAACGCCCCATTAAACTTGGAACTCATTGCCAATTTGCCAAGGCTGAAAGAACTGAGAATTTACTTTGATTATGAAACCGAAGCTGTCGATACTTTGTTAAGGGCCTTAGCCGTGAAATCTTCTCAAAGAATTCTTTCACTTTCACTTCCATCTCGGGGTATAACGAAAATATCCCAACTTCAAGAGTTGCAGTCCCTCGAATGCTATGTGGACCAAATGGAAGATGTAAAATACATAACAACTCTCAGAAATTTGACAGAATTACAGATACACAATACCCAAAAAAATGAAATGTGGGAGCTTCTCAAGGAGCTCAACGTTTTATCAAGTCTTCAGAGTCTTCTTTTGGATGACACAAGACTGGAATTTTTAGATGTTGTGGAAGTAACGAAAATAAATTGGCTAAAACGATTACGACTGGGACTGACCGAAAAACAATTCATCACTATGCTGACCCAGGTAGAAAATCTGGAAGATCTGGAAATCACATCACAACATTTCGCAGAGAAAGAGGATAGCCACTTTTGGGTTTTACTTATTGAATCGTGCAAAAACCTTAAATCAATTACTCTTCATCGATACGAGGAGATATTTACAAAGGAGTTTATCGATGCCATCTTCAAAAGTTTAAAAAGCTTACGAAATTCTAAAATGCATCCGCCGTTTAAGTTACGTGGAAGACGGGAATGCTTCAGTGTCATGGATCACATGATGGTCAGTAACCTTCTACATAAACCCTTGCAGAGAATATTATAATTTCAGGCAACACAGTGAAGAAGACGCTTCCCATTGAGGCTATCGCGATACAACTGAAAAAACGAAGATATTGTGCTCGATCATTGAACATTAAATATTTATTTTGACTTTTTATTATTTTAAATCTTATTTTAGTTTCGTTATTTCCCCTATCTTCAACTGGAATTAATGGATGAAATGGGAATTGAACTCGCTTTCCCAACTCAGTTACTCAAACCACTCGAAGTAATTAGACTTCGGCGTCTAGTTGCGTGAAACGAACTGAAGACCTAATATTGGAGGTAAATATAATTGGTTATTTTAAATTTGATAATTTTTTTATTTTTAACTAGTAGCAAAAAATAATTACTTCTGAAAAAAAACACTTGGAAAGGCGCTCAACAAATTGTGTTTGAATGTTAACACTCTGGTTTGAGCATTCGCTAGATGAGCTGAGTGAACTAAATTTTAAGACGAGACTCAAACCGTTAATAATTTTGCCACGAACCAAATTATCAAGCGATATTTCGCTTTTTACACTAAGCACTTTTTTAACCCAGCAAACAATTTTACGGATGCATATCTCTTAATTTCCTTAATTTTAATATTACAAAAGTATATTAATAAAATATATTCATAATTAACAAAATGCCACGTTACCAGAAAGACAGCAACAATTTTAATTAAAAATCACAAAGACGAACAATTTTTAAAAAATTTGAAAAATATTGAAATATACTTAGATTTTATGAAAAAGATAGGAAAAAGTTGTGTATATTTTGAAAAGACAGATATTTTATTTAAGAAACAAAAGCTTATCGGCTCAACCAGAAGCCCGAGTGCCAGTCGGGGATGTCCTCCGATTCGGATTTGCGGTGGCCACCACTGACCCTGCCCTTGCCACTGATCGCTCTCAGGATGAACTGGCGCACCTGATGGATGTCGGTGAAGATGCCCGGCATCCCGGGTCTCTTGCACGCAGGACCCCAAGCTACGATGCCGCAGAGGCGATCTCCTGAGGTCACCGGGCAACCGGGACTAAACATGCAGCCGGGCTTCTGCTTCGATTCCTTGGCACACGCGATTGTTTCGCCCAGGATGACGCCGCCGTACTGCGATTCACAGTCCATGCGATTCAGCACGGTCACTCCTTCGGTTCCCACACTTTCAGTAGGTCCTGCGCCACAGGAAACCACCGATAGCAGATTGTACGAACTCAGCGGCTTGCTGCAGAGCGTCACAAAGTCTTTTAGATTGCCACGCAGGCGGTGGCTAAGTCTTAGAACAGCCACATCCATGTAGGTTTCCGGCCAGCGCCAGTCCTTAGGTGTGAAAACAGTGCGGATGAGGGCGAAGGAGGCATCACCCGAATCCTGCTGATTATCCGGTGTTAGGAACTCCACACTGAGGGACCTCAACTTCGACCTATGGCTGTGCATGCAGTTCGCCGAGGTGAGAGCGTATAGAGCACTGTAATAGGAGGCTCCGCAGGCAAACTTATTCCCATCCATGATCCGCAGCAGCCAGGGACCGACATGTCCACCCTCGGTCACCCGCAATCCATTGTTGTTCACCGTACTCACTGGCGGCCTGGCATGCAGATAAGTGGCAGAGGAATTCCACCATCTAGAGGCTGCTATATCCACATTTGCCAGGATTAGTGGTATCAAAAGGATTTCCTGGAGAAAATTCATCACCACAAGTGGTTTTACTCGGTGCTATATACTCACTGGATATAGTTGGAAAAGCAGAACTCTTACCAAAGCATCGGTGATTTAATTTCACACCCAATCGAAAAAGTAATACGCATTACAAATTTGTTTACTATATTTTGTATGGAAAAAGCAGAAATTTGCGAGATTAAAAAAATATACTCAATTGGAGAATTCGTCTGAGGGGAAATGTTGCTTATATCAATGCAAAAGTACCCGCTCTCAAGATTATGGTATCGAGATGAAGCTATCTTGAAAGAGAGATAAAAGTGTCTTTTTTTCCAAGGCGAAAGTAGTCTTCAGAGAGATAGAAAGGTTTCTGGCTATTGAATTAAAAACCATTTATTCAGCACACCATTGCTTCTAACGAGTCCATCGTGGTTGTCCTTCTTGTTACTCGGGTTATGTCTTTTGGCGGTTCTTCATCCTTTATTATATAAGGTTCGTCGTTCTTGACTTTTAGAAGTTTATTTTCCTTGACTTTTGGAAGTCCTTCATTTCTATATTCTATGATTTCTGGAGGTTTTTCGTCCATGACTTTTGGATGTTCATTTTCCTCGACTTTTAGAGGTTCTTCTTCCTTGACTTCTGAAGGTTCCTGCTTGGCGGTCCTGAATATGTAGCCGGCATTTATGCCCTCCTCGGTTTCCGTGATGAACCTCTTCACCTTTCCGATGTTCGTGAACATGCCCGCCTTGAAGTTTTCCTGGCAGCTCGATCCGAAGGACACGATGCCGCAGAGTTCCCTGTTGTAGATCATCGGACTGCCGCCGTCATAGAGGCATTGCCTGGGATTCGGGTGTTGTCTTACACAAAGCGAAGTGCTCGAAAGTTTCAGGTCATTTCTGAAACTCTTCCGGCACTGCTTTGTCGATAAAGTCGTGACTGTGGAGTTGCGGGGATCCGCAGAGGGCTTCTGGATTATTTCACTATCGTAGCCCCAGCCAAAGACCACCATTCGCATGCCGGGCCAAACTTTCCTATTGCACAGCCTTATAAACTCCGTGAGTCGACCCTTGACTGGTTCAATAAGCCGCAGAAGGGCCACGTCCATGTAGAGTTTTTGGTAGACAAATCTCTCGGGAAAATGAATCGACTGAATCTCAGCAATGTTCTCCCTATCGCACTTGGAAAACGCCGTGCCCTCCACCGTAAGTCCATCGAGACTATGTTGATACGGATATATGCAGTTGGCCGAGGTGATCACGATTAGCGGAGAGTAGTAGGCTCCCCCGCAGGCAAAGTTCCCATCACTATTTATGATATACAGCAGCCAGCCTCCAAAGTTAGGACCTGTATTCGAGGAAACTCCACCCCAGAGTCTTCGGGACTTGGGAGTCTTTCGAGAGATTTCCCTCCGATAGATTTTACCCAGTGATAATTCCGAAATGCCCAGCAGAAGGCACAGCAACAGCCAGCACTGCGATAATCCCATTATACTGTAGTGAACGCAGAGAGCCACTCGTGCATAGTTAAGGTTGCTCTATGAAATGGGCGTATTAAATGTTCTAATTAAATCAGTGTGGAAAATTGCTCACTTTATGTCTGAAACTATGCCGAATTGTATATACCCTTTTCTGATCTTCATAATTAAAATACCTATTAAATATGGTCTCACTTTTATTAAGCCCTAAATATACATAAAGACAAAAGATAGTAAGTGTTGAAAAATATATATATTCCCACAAGGCTATTAATAATATTTTTTATGGAAACTATTGTAACTTTAAAACATTTCCTATTATCGGTTCCAGTTGATAATGTAGACTACACTGTAGAATTCATAAATGAGGAAATGGTAATAAGATTGGGCACATTTAACCTTTATGGTCATGCGAATTTTTCATACTTTGTCATGCTAATCCTGAAATACGAAAGCAACTAGTTTGAAATAAAAGAGCAAATGACGAAAATCGTTCTGTTTGTTCTGTTACTTTCGGAGTTGAGTCCTCTGCCCACGTGGAGCTACGTTTACCCACACTTCATAAACAGCTTTACGCCGCGCGAGAAGCGATGGTGGAAGGGAAAGAAATTTAACACTGGCCAGAACTTTGGCGGCTGGTTGTATCGAATTCATCATGGGTCGGAGGTGGGTCCCATTTGCGGAGCGGCCTACTATTCGCCTTACCTCATGATTACCTCGGCGAACTGCATCGAACCGTATCGCTACGATCTGCAAGGGTCCAGTGTCGAGCCCACCTTCACCGATGCTAATATCTATGGCACCATCGACATCGTGTACACTCCCAAGCACTTCATACTATTCAAAACCTACCTGGATATAGCAATCATTCGTCTGGAGAAACCCATTGTGTCAAAAGTGGCCGAGTTTATAAAGCTCTGCAACACGACCATCAAGGATAAAATGCGGATGACGGCCTACGCCTGGGGCTTTGACTCACTCCTCGTGGGATTGGAGAGTTCGGACACGAAAACGGGCATCGTTCCCGTCGAAAACAGCAAAAAGTGTCAAACGAAGTACCGAGACTCTGGCATTAGCGTATCGAGCACTGCCTTCTGTGTAACCCATCCGCAGGACCCGAGAAAGTGTCGCTATGACGGAGGATCTCCACTAACCCATGGCACAGAACTCTGCGGCGTGGTCTCTTTTGGACCTCTTTGCAACCACCCCAATCAGCCAGGGATCTACACGGATATCAACAAGGTGGCCTGGTTCATCAGGAATATTGAACATAAAGTCGAAAGAGTACATCATCTAAAGGAAAACGTTGGAAAAAATCGTAGAACATTTTACAATCAATATAAAACTCGTCGGAGGCTGAAAAGAAAAAATAAAAAATTCTGAACCTTTTAAAAATGATGATGATTAAAACTAATAATCGATTTTATCTAACAGATAATATGGCCCAATAAATTTTCTTACATTTCACATACTTAGGAGTCGCCCAATGAAATAATTTAATCGTAGTGCGAGTCTTGGAAATATTTTCGAATTTTTTAATTTTGGATTTCTATAATGAACCATTTTTGGTGCCGCTTGATCTTCCCATTTCAAATGTATCGCTTTTTATAGTTTGATTAGGGCAGAATTAAGCTGTTGGACACGGGAATTCGTTCCAGGTAAATCTAAAATCCACAAAGCTCTTAGTTCGAAATAAAAGAGCGATGTTGAGGGTGTTTCTTTGGGCGTTATTAGTAATTCCATCGGGAAGCAAGATCTACAAATACCACATCAATAGCAAAACCCAGAAGTGGCGGCGTTGGTGGGAAGGTCCGGGATCGAATACGGGCAATAACTTCGGCGGCTGGCTGTTCTACATATCCCATGCTCAAGGAGGTATAGGACCAATCTGCGGTGCATCTTACTACGCTCCCTATTTGATGATTGCCTCGGCGAACTGTATCCACCCGTATCGCTATGACCTGGATGGCACCAGTGTGGAGCCCTCGTTCAATGAAGATGAAATTTATGCACCGGTCGAAAACGTGTTTACCCCACCTCGATTCAGGGAAAATAGGCCATACATGGACATTGCCGTGATCTGGCTGACAAACTACATAAAGGGCAAAACCACCGAGTTCATAAGGCTCTGCAACAAGACCATCGAACCAGGAATGTGGATGACGTCCTACGGCTGGGGCTTCGACTCCATAGACGTAGGACCGCAGACCACGGACGTAAAGAATGGTTCCGTGCGCGTCGAGGAGACGAAGTCGTGCCGCAAGAAGTACTCAGATACCCCCATCCGCTTCTCGAGCACCTCCTTCTGTGTGACCCATCCGCGGGATCCGATGAAGTGCCGCTATGATGGAGGAGCACCTCTAACCTACGGCACCGAACTCTGCGGCGTGGTCTCTATTGGACCTCGTTGCAGGCACTACAATCAGCCGGGGCTCTACACGGACATCAACAAGGTGACCTGGTTCATCGAGGATATTGAGAAAAAAATTAAAGACAAAGTATTTACAAGGAATACACGAAGGCGAAGGAGGCGATTACAAAGAAACAGGAACAAAAGAAGTTACAGGAAGAAAAGAGAATAGATCTAGTTATATTTGCAAGAAAAATTGAAAAACTTGTAGTTTTTTTCTAATTCACATTTTGTTTTAAAAACTTCTTGTATACAGGAGAAAGAAAAATGCAGAGGATGATACTAGATGATGATAATGGATGATCTCCAGAATGGTTATAAGAAAAGTACTAAAATAAAGTCTTTAGAGTTAGTAAAAAATATGTATATTTTCAATTGTCCGAACTAATTTAAGATGACTAATAAATATTGAACGCATGAAGTAATAAATCCAAGTATAGCATTTCAAACCTGTGATGTATTTTAAGGGCTGATGAATGAAGTTCATTCCAAATATAATTGACACTCATCAAGTCCCGTACACTTGATCGATCTGATATTTTAAGAAAACAGAGGGAAAACCGGAATGTCCAAAAACTGTATTACCCGAATTATTTTTAGGCTCAAGCCCCTCAGACGATCGAGTGCGTAAGTGCGCGAAGTAAGTCAGAGATGCCGTGTGATGTCATTCGAAGGGGCAGTCATTGTCTCTTCACGAATCGTGTTTTCGCACAATAAAATGCGAGCTTTATTGATTTTTAAATGCCGATCGAAGATGATTAACGAGCATAATTTAAACGAAACTGGTTCGGGTAAGTAGCTCCTTCTCCTCTGGGAACTTTCCGCGAGCAACTGTCCCTTATTTGGAAACAGTTTGCTAATGTGCACATTGATTTTGCTAATTAATTTTTGTGAATATGTAAGGTCATCGGAGCTTAATAACAATTTTTCAAATTTGTAAAATTATTTTCAAAGTGTTGAGAATGTCTCAAAATTATAAACTTTTATATTGAAAACGTTCCCATATCAACAAAATATTTATTATTTTTATTAAAATGCACAAAACAGGTCTGCATTCAACAGGGCTCCAAAGCGTTAATATAGCGCAATAAAAATGAGTAAAAACAATGTCTGCGGCTAATGATTTTTTTATGACCTTATCGGCGCATGTCCAAAATCTTGGCCAGATCTGTGAATAATTTAAAAACTGAGACCAATCGGTCAGAGAGGGTCAATCAACGGTGTCCTGGTCTTATGCAACACCTCTTGACGTGAGCACTTCGAAGTTCAAACTCTCAGCGTTAATCATCAGATTTCAAGGGGCTACCCAAAAGTCAACAAAAGTGCACTTAGAGAATACAATGATTTTGTAAAGCTTGTTTTATAAAATAATATTGAAAGTTTTTAAAGTCCAAGAATATTTTTTTAAGCAAATATAGCAAATATTAAATTTTTTGAAAGTTTAAGATGACAAATTTGACTTCATATATTATTTCTCTCTGTTTATTCCAAAACCAGCTGAACCGGCAGTGACATCACGGGCGGGTTTTCGGGATTTTCGGCCCACTTGCGTACTTGTCGTAAGACCGCCTAGCGGTACTTTCGCTGGAAGCCAAAAATAACCCAAAGACATCCCGAAAACAGCCCACTGTGGGAGGCTGGGCGGTATTATTTCGGGAACTGCGTAATTTGGGTTTCAAGTACAAAAACCGGACACTGAACCCGCGGTTGACGACATCGATCGGTGGACTTCCTGATCGTAGGGCTCGCTGGAACTGGGCGTAGTCGGTTCTTCCTCTTCCGGCTAATGGTGAATGTGAATGTGAATGCCCGGCGGATCACGTAGGCCCTGGACAAATGGTCTCCCCCGGGAGCCAGAAAAAACAGACTCTAAAAAATTGGCAACCTGACCACGAAATTGTCGCTAAAAAGTGCGCACCCACTGAAGCGATTGTAATGCCCAACATATGGATATGGTAAGACGGTTCGCACGCCCAGTTCCAGCGACTTAGTCACATACTCGCCCGGTACCCGTAGCCTCATAAACATAATGTCTTATCGCGTTATCTGGTCCGCATGCCAAATGAGGCCAAAGCGCGTGCGCGGCCCGCTTCTGACGTTATTGCCTATTTATCCACTTGCCTATTTAGCCAAGTCAAAAACGTATAGCCCTCTAAAGACCCAGGGGATAGGAAATGTAGTTTTAAAACTGAATAAATATAAAATCACGAAAATAATTAGATTTTTCAGGAAATTAATATAAATTAATTACCATTTTAATACATTAAACACTGTCAAAATTTATAAAATGTGTTCTTTTATTTTCTGAAATTTTTTTATTAGTAAAGGGATTTTCTTAATCATTGTTTTTAAACGTCAGAAATCAGATGATGGTCTTAAAAAGCACTGTTGGTTAATTAGAAACACGTGGACACTTGACATCACTTAACAAATGCTCTTGATGCATTGTTCCAAGAATTGATTTGCTATTAATGCTTATTATTAAGTTGAACTGCTTTCCAGGAAAACACATTTTAATTGCTTCATTGTACTTAATTGGCACTTATTAGCCATACTAAAATTAACAGGGGTTCCATCAAAAAAGTAAGCTTAAAACCTTTTTTAATAGTCGTATATATATTCATAAAAACTATCTCAAACCTCAGTCATTATGGTGTTAAAATGTCTGCCAAAAAATCGCTATGCAGTCTGCATACAAATCACTTGGGATTTTATTCCAAACATAAGCTCTTACTGTTTCATTTGATTTCAATTGGCAACAACTTCCTTCTTAAAGCGGGATTTTCGCTTCTTTTGTGATGGCAAACGACAGTAGTTTGTCAGTGAAACCGAAAACTGCCGCATTTTAAATGATTTCCATAGAAATGGCATTTTACATTTTGCCAGCAGCATCAACAACAATAAGAGGGACTTTTGCCCCCAGCAAAGTGAGCAATAATTCTTGCTTATCTCCATGGGGAGTTTGAAGCAAGGATGTGGCGGGTGGCTAGGATGTGTTTCATCCGATATCCTTGCGGATGGCATTAACATTGTACTGCAATTTTATTCCACAAACTGCAGCACCCACACGAAAAAAAGGGAGAGGAAAGAAAAAATAAATAGAGGAACTCTGTCTGGGGAAACCCGAGATGGTTAGTGATCTGCCAGAGGGACATCTGTTGCTCTCGGGAGATACCGAAGATACGCTGTGTAATTGACGCCTCAGGAAGCCAAAAAAACCTGTCATCCAGTGATCCCATGGTTCCAGGATCCCAGGATCTCGGGGCAGACAGATCGGAAGCAGAGATGACGTTGATGTCTGGATCCGGAACTGGCGACGGGACTCTGGGTTCATTGATCAGTGTAATGATCTTCCTTCCATCTTGAGTTTCACTGTACAGGTTCTTCCCTTCGAGATGTTTTCTTCCGTTCTCGTTTGAATCCCCCTTTTGGTTTCAGCCAGAGATGACTCCCAAATAATCTACTTTAAAGTCGAGCTATGAAATGCCCGAAATGCAGGTTAATAACTCAACTGGGCTGCTGGGTAACTCGATACTTTCATCTCCCGCAAAGAGGTGCTTGACCCAGCTTCGTTAGGATAAAAAGTTGAGATACTTTTATGCCAGGGGGAAGCACCGGTTGAAATCGAGACTTTTATGCCATCCCGATGCTGTTGCGCTGCGAATGCGAATGTGACCAACTGACCTTTTTTAGGGTCTCTAAAACCCCGATGCTAATGACCGCCATGAACTCTGACATGCGATGGCAACCGATTGTGCCACAAACCGAGTTGCACTTCCAGGGCCCCGCAAACCCAATTAGGACCTGCGTTACCTAACTCCCACTTTTCTACCCAAATACTCTACTCCCAAGCGAAACCTAGAATATATATTTGCAACATCCAACCCGTTGCAAGTCGACTCGAACGTGTCGTTAAGGGATATTTGTGGGATGGGGTGCATGTTTCTAGGGGTTGTGTTTTGCTTTATTGTTGCGGTAGTCTTCTCCACGTGTAAATGAAATATGAGAGAGGGTTAGGCTTTTAATGACACCAAAAGTCCTGTAGGAAACCCCTTTGTTTTTCCCCTTCGAAATCTAGCCAAGAAATCAATGCGTTTTAAAAGTTTTCCTTACCAAATGTCCTTCGAGCAAGTTTGCACTTTCATTAGCTTGTTCCGGCCGGGAAAAGTTTTCTTTAGAGCACAGATACAAACAACAAGTGTCGAAAACTTACATCACACGGAAGGGAAAGTGCCCAAAAAGCGAGTCATTTATGTTGTGTTTACCACCCAACTTTCGGTGGCCAGCGGAAGGAGCATCCAACTCGAACGTGTGTGCAGGAAGTTGGCCAGGCCAAGAGGCGAAAAAAAGTGGCCCAAACGAGACAGTTTCGCAACGAACTCTGAACGCAGCAGAACGCTCGAGTCCCTGAGAGTCTGACAAACTGGGCTGCCGATTCCCGATTCTCGAGTTCTGAGTCCCGAGGCGTCGTCGATATGGCAACCAGGCCAACAGCACAGGCGGCGCTGGCCAAAAGGGAGAGCAGAGGGAGTGTCCTCGTTCCAGGACCTCGTGTCGATCCGATGCGATTCGGCTGCGCTTTCGGTTCGGTTCTGGTATCGGTATCGCCTGTTTCGGCTTTCGACGCGCTGCACTCGCTGCCAGCAGAGTTTTGAAGTTTCCGCTGGCCATGTTTCGAATCAGTTGCCGCCGACTTGTTGGCTCATTTGCATATAAATCGATCGGTGCTCGAGTAATCGGTTAACTGCATACAAAAACATCTCAATTAAACTAACGATCAATTAGCAAGTGCTGCAATATCAATGAGAAATTTCTTTAATAATAAATAATCAACTAAATAACTGAGTGAGTAAAAATTTGAGAACTGCAACTATTTCGCTTGTTAGCTTCGAGAACTTTGTCGGAATTATTTATCACGGTTTGCGAAAGTTTTCGGTGCCGCAGGAAATTTTAATTTAGTTCAGAAAAACTGTGCCACCTGGTCGCCCGTGAAATTTGCAAATTTGTACTTTTGTGTCAAGTTTAATTTGTGAAGAGTTAACTATGCATACAAAGCAGCAGGGATTTGTTGCTGCTCATTAATTAATATTGGCTTAGTGATTCTGTTTGAAAGTGAGCAACTCTTGCATTGAATTTTAATCGCAGTCGATCGATAATGTTTTAAATTTTTTAATTAATGTGATTATGGGAATTTTGTTCGATTGGATTAAGAGGGTTTGATTAAATTATAATTTATTAATCCGATTTTTTCTTGAATAGAATGCAATAAAAAAAATGTTTAACATAAAACAAAAGTGGGCAGTTTAGAATTAATTTAGTTAATTTTCTCAAACCTTTTATGGAATAAAAAACGAAAAGTTATAAAGAAATACAACATAGGAAGTAAGGAATCACCTGTATAAACAAAGTAATCCAGCGCCTTCTTAAGAATACTCATTAAATGTCATCTGCATATAAAATGGCAATAAATAAACGTTTCTGTTTACTCTGACAATTCGGCTTTCAATTTCCGGCACTCATCAATAATTCATCGAACCAACGCTTTTCTTTGGCTTAGCTAATGCGTTTTCCCCGCGCTAGTAATTGTTTTACGCAAGTGAAATGGCTGCAATAAAATTTAAATGAGTTCAATTACCACGGTGGGGAAATTTGCTCACTTGATAATCCGATCTACCTTGCATTAAGCTGAAAATGCCTGGGAAAGCAGACAATCTGCTTAAGCAGATTTATTCGCCCGGATTCCATTCCATTCCGTGGCATTCCCTTTGCACGCGAAACTGTCGGTGATTTGATTACCAAAGAGCAGCAGGAGCAAATGAGATGAAAGTGAGACTCCGCGGGAAGGCATGAAATTTTAATTTAACTTACTGCCTTCTACGCATTCCGGTGTTTTTATGTCTGTCCTTTTTTCGGGGGGACAAGCAAACAAACATCAGGAGACATCAACGTGCTACGTGCTGTGGCATCAAACTAAAACCGGGGACATTGCAGTTTTATAGCGCCATTGTGGGTAATTCGACTGATTTGCCAGGATCCGTGGATCAGCAAAGCCAGACGGCTGTTTTTTTATTGTCCCTGCTTGTTGCTTACATTCAATTAGGCGTTGGCACGAACTGAGAAAACGGGGGAATCCCTCGCGGATATACATACATAGTCCTTTCGCTCATTTTTACTGCGCTTGCCTTTAATTGTACATTACGTATACGCCACATTTGACACATTGTGGCTGCTGCTTTGTGTTCTGTGTGCGGCTTGTATATTTTAATTAGCGCCTGAGAAAATACACCCATCTGTTTGTTTCTCGGCGGCTGTTTATTTTCGGTCCGCCTCGCTTTTACGGCAAACATTAGTCGAAAATTGTCGCATGTATTTTTATTGGCCCATTACTGGGTGCCCGTTTAATGGCAGAAAGTGAACACATTATAAACCAGAGACGGAGAGAAATTATCCAAGCGGGAAGGTGATAAGCTGGCATCGGTTGGAATAATAGTAATTAAAGCTGCAGTTAATGGCCCTAAAAGTTGCGCATTTGTATTACAGGGCGGCATGCAAATATATCCATTACATCAGCCGCAAACAGACACAATGGAGACTGCGGAATCCGGCAATTAAATGATTTATCTATAAACGAGATCATCCACAGAGTGGGTGAAAGGCCATTCATCAATTAAATCAATGTGGCTCTTTGGTTCGTTAATAATAATTCGAATAATATACACACATATTTGTGTGCTTTGTTGCCCGCATAATTACATTAAAACATTCTTCTGCCTGGAATAACTTGAAAGTCCAAGGGACGCAGACAAAGAAAAGGACAAACCGACCAGATGAACTTGTGCATAATAAGGCAGACCTACTTTATACGGCCAAATCCGAAGGCCCAACTCAAATTTGAGGGCTTTCAGTCAGTTTTGGCTTTGTGTCAAACTGTCACTTCGCCACAATTATGACTCTGAACTTCTTTGTACCTTTTTTGGCCCGACTGACTTTTAATGAGCCAAAAATATGAAAAAGAAATGCGAAGATGATGGGCCAAAGCCAAAGCCAAAGCCTCCTGGACAAACATTGCATTGGTTGTTGCTGCTGCGATTTTCACGCTTGTATGGCTCTTTTTTTGGAGGCCCTTCTCCTTTCCTTTTGACTTTCGTGCGCCCCTTGTTTTCGGGGCCTTCACCTTCACCGGTTGCGTTTGGGCCATAAAATATTTAAGGACCTCTGAATGCACTCACACATTTATGAAAGTGTAAATATTTAATGACGAATGCCCTCTGCTTTATAGTCAGATTTCACCGACGGTTCTCCATGGCTGCGTTGCTCTAGGCTCTCTCGGTTCTCTGTTCTAGCCGGAAATGTTTTACACATCAGTACATCTTGTACCACATATGTGCAGGTTGAAAAACTCCAGGGCCAAGTTAATTTGTAGACTAATAACCACTTTACCCTGAGAAATATTCAATTTCTTGTGAACTTGAAATTCACGTAATTTCTTTGACATTTTAAAGTGAACTTTATGTTTTTTCAAAGCGAGGAAGTTGTAAAAATTTGTAGAAAATTGTTTATAATGTAAGGACTGTGATTTTTCTCAGTGCATCTGGAGAACGGGGCAATGGCTGCTGTGGTTCCACCGGTCTTTTGTGGCCCGTTAGCGGTTTAACGTTACATGTGGCGTATGCGTAATGTCTGAGTTTTACTTCCCTGCCAGCCAAACGGGCAAACGGCCAAATGGCCAGCATGCATTATTAAGTCGCCTTTGTCCGGTAATTTCCACTTCCCCGCCCCCTGCGAAACTCCATTAGTGGGTGCATGTGAACGTGACACATTTATTAACTTTATTATGAGGCGCGTAATTAAATTGGGTGATGAATGAAGGTCGCGAAAAATACATAGAGCGCCATCTAGCTTCTCAATCAACTCACGCAGCGAAAGGCGGCGTCGGGATAACAAAGGCGGAAACGGAAATGAAGGGGCGTGGAGTTAAAGAAAAGGGGACAGGACGGGACAGGACAAGACAAGCGCAAGTAATGAAAGCCATTAAAAATGGCGGCGGTTTAACTGGAAAATCGATAGCCGAGTCACAGGAGCAGAAGGCGTGAATAGCGAAATGGAAAAGAATGCAGGTGAACCATATAACTATATATGTTTGTGTGCCAGGACTCCACCCAGTTTTATTCAATTTTTATAGTTATCAAGCACACACACACACACGAGCAGACGGAATAACCGAGAATCACCTTGAGGATACTAAGGATACCGGGGAAAAACATCCGCATTTAGAAAACGGGGTATGGCCACCTGCACATATTATTATTGATATTATACCCGTGTGTGCCAACGGGGTATATTTAACCCGTTGGGATGATATAACCAGCGCATCGTATGCGGAAATTAAGACATGAAGACCCAACTGCACGAGGATTAAAGAAACCAACCCGACAATTTCCTACGATTAGCTGGCACGCCAGAAGAGCCGACTCAAACTAAAGTCCGGGGGGGTAGGTCATCGGAGCAGGCGCACAAGATATATTTATGGCCATAACTCATGCAGGCCGGGCTGTTGATTTCGCTCAGTCATCGGGCATGAATAATGCCGGCTAATGTGTCGCCAGGGAATGGCTAATGAAAGTGCTCGGATAGATCACGTTCCGTGCGAAACAAATGGCCAACTACCCGTTCTCAAACTTGCTAATCAATTAAGTTAGATTATCTAAATATTCGTTTATATTATGTGAGAGGAAAGGGAATTCAAAGGCAAGCTTAGAAAAAATAAAGCTCTAAAATATTAAATAAATTACCCAAGGACATAATGACATCATAGATGCTTATTTTCAAAAAATACCATTTGGAAAAGTCCGTCATAAATTGCTCAACCTGATTGTTATTTGTATTTATTACAAATGATTGGCTTACATACATCCCTTTGTTGGCCTTTCGTTATCCTTTCTATACAATCAATTCCTGCCAGGTTATCCCTTTTTTTCCGCACTGACAGCACAGTTATTTTTCAATGCTAATCCTGGCAGCACCTGCGACATGTCCACGCGCATTCCAATTGTGTCACTTTGGCTTACACAACAACCCTATCACAGCGACCCTCCGCTTAACCCCCGACAGCACCGCAACCCCGCAGCCCTTAACCCCTGAAAGCCAGCCACCTCTGGCAACATCAATCGAACGCGACAACTAAGCAAACACGGTGCGCTGCGAAGCGATGGAAAGTGCAAGGCGAGAGTGCATTAAAAATTCATTAGATGTATATGTACGCGGGGCACCCAACATCCAATAGGTACACGGAAAATAAAATGTCCAAATAATAGATTCAAGCAAAAATGAGCAAAGTAAAATAAAGATATTTCGAATTAAAATATATACCATTTTTAAAAATGAAAGAACTTCAGAAAACCTTGTAAGACCTCCTTAAAAATATTATGGAAATCTAGGAAAATATTTTAAGAATTTTAAATCAAAAGAAATTATTTCATAAAACAGAAGCATAAAAATACTTTTTTATCTGAACTTTGAAGGGTGATATTTCATATTTAAATCCATTTCTCCGAGTGCACTATCTCCGTGCTGCAAAAAAAGTGTCCGAGGAAACAAAAACATTTGATTTACTGAGCGCTCCGCCGTCTGGCGATGTCACGACGCCCCACGGAGCCTGTAGACCAGAAACAAGGCGCCTCTAATTGGCACAAATTTTCAATACGCCCCGTGCCGACTGCGTGATCAGGCCCTGTCCACGGTCAGTGGGTGGTGGGCGCTCCGAATGCAAAAAAAAGAAAAACAAGTGAAAAGAATGCCCCACCCCACGGGCATTGGCCGCTGTGCGGTATTTTAATGCCGGGCACGTAGACGTTCGCACTAATGGAATTAAACAAATTACTTTATGGTCTGGGCCAGCGGCACAGGAAATGTAAATTTCAGCGCGGACACGACCACTTCGGATAAGGGGGCAGTACTCCATACCACACTATACAATCCTATTCCGACCTGATCTGAAGCCAAAGCACCTGCAAGTCCGGCTTAGCCGAAGATCTGGGCCTGCAGTCCCCAGATGGGCATGCAATTTTCAAAACTAAACTAGTTTGCACCCCCGAGCACTCGGTACGTGATGTTGTCCTGTTGGTTTTTCGCTCTGTTTTTCCTCGGCTTTTCCATTTCCTTTTTATGGCGCAGCGCAGGCGAATGTCCTGACAATCGCCAAGTTCATGCCGAGCAGTTCTGTTCTTGAACCTTGCGCTTATGCCAACTGTGCGGACAACTGTGGCAAATAATTGCAGGGCCAACACTTCAACAGCTCCTCAAGGTTCACTGACATTTGTTGGAGTGAAGCTCTCAATTTGATTAAGTGCACGGGGATTGGGGAGTGGATGGGTGGATGTGTGGCTCCCCGGTTGCCCAAGGCTGGGAATGGGACTCGAGGCGACGCGACTCGCAATGAAATGCAATTATGTGCAAGCTCATGACACCCGCCAAACACCCGCCCAATGCCAGGAGAAATTGCATTAGACCTCGCCCGCACAAATTGTTTATTACTCACGCAAGGCGAGTTGTCCTCAGTCTATCAGCGAGATTTGCATGGCTAAAGATCCGCGACACGGAGGGAAAATATGAGTTTTTTTGGTGGAGAATATATCTAAGTTTTAATTAGTGTTTTTAAAAAATATTGTAAACGTTAAAAAAACAATTTCGAAATTTTTTTTTGTAAAAATATAAATTTTTGGTAAAATTTTAATTTTTTTTTAGTTTTTTTTTGCTATTTCAAAAATTAAAGGATTTTTTTTAGTGTTTTATTTGTGTAACCTGGCCACAATCTGTCAAAAATTGAAGATCAAAATATTATTTATTTCTATTATATAAACCTATTTGTTAAATATTACATTTTTAATTTCAAATCGAGTTAAAGGTCCTTGGCACTCCTACCGCTTACGAGTTATCCTTAAAGCCAAAAAGAAAGGATTCCGAGCGCTCAGCTCGGACACGTCTGGCATTTATGCCAGCGCATACATTCCGGCGAAGGTAAACTACTGCTGAGCAGACCTTTACTTCTCCGCTTTAATATCCCAGCTCGGGTGATTTCAGGGCGATGATGAAGGGAAGAATATGCCACTGTCACACTCGGCCAAAACGCTTTTGTCCCTGCACAAAGATGGCAACAGAATAGAAACTGAAACAGCAACAGCAGCTGAAACAAGTGCGTTGAGGGCAAACTCTGAAGGTTTCCGAGGTTGGGGTTTCGAGTGCCAGAAGGTGACAGCTGCAAGGTGGGTCACTCAAAGGGAAGGGCCGCCGAGAGGCGGAGGAGGTGGAGGTCCTGTGAGAAAGGCCAGCTTCTAACAGCATTACACAGACACTTTGTCGGTGGTAAATGCTTTTACTCTTCTTTTTGGCCACGATTTCCACGCTGCACTGCACAAAAGACAAATAAATGCAGGCATGTGGGAGCGAGTCCCTCTATTTGAATCTGAATTTGTGTGAATACGTGCTTCTTCAACGTCCCAGGGGTCACTGGTTACTGGCAGCTTTATTTGCCCATAAAAAATGGAGCACGATCGACAGAGTGGTTACATATTTTTCTATTAAAATAAAAAGGTTTGTACAATAAAAAACATATAACAAGTTTTGCTAGTTTACAGATGCTATTGTCATTTTACAAAGTGAATAATTTTGGGTTTAAGTTTTAATGCATTTAATCAGTAAGTTATCCCTTGAACAATTTTTTCAAAGAGGTTTCTATAAAAAAGTATACGATTTTCAACTTAAATAACTAAGATTAAATATTTTTTTTAAGTTACATTAAATATTTTATTTAAATTTACTTAAAAAGGACTTAACTTTAAATAATGTTCGTAAAAAATACCCATTTTTTTTATTTAATGGTTAGATAATGGCATATCCTCATCACCATTAGGTCCTGCTAAAAGCAGCCAAGGCCGCAGCACTGTGGGCCAACAAACAAACACTTAAGAACCCCTTACCCGCACATCCATAAACACCTGCACTCTTACACACACTCATGCACGAGCTGTCTGAGGTACCGGCAACAAAGGTAAAACACATTTCCGTGTCTTGTTTTCCCAGGACTCAGTTTTTATCTATGCATAATTACTTAAATAAAATGCTTGTCTCGCTTGTGTTCGAGGACGTGGCCACTTTAGGGCGCAAGTGTGGTATATTTTTATTATTTTTTCGAGAGTGTAACGTTGGAATTTCGGAGTTTGTGCCCTGTCAAGCGCGAGAGAACAGAAAATGATTCAACAGAAATGCAAAACTAAAATCTGGACGGGATGCGGTGTGGTTTGACTGTTCTCTTTTTTTTTATGGCCAAAAGCCAGAGCTCCTTGTTATGGCGAACTTGGCTTGTTTGTTGCTCTTGCCTGATGCCGAATAAACAAAGTTTCCCCGCTGAAAAGTGGGCTCTTTGGAGAACCCTAACTCGGCCACCCCACTTAGCACAAAGGCAATAAAATTTTTGCATGACTGCGGGCATTATTTTTGTTTTTAACTGTTTTGTGTTTCCACAGGAAACTGTTGTGTTTTTCTCTGCCTTAGCTCAACATTTTGTGGTTTTGGCTTTTTACGGTCTCTACCCAAAAGATGATGAGAATCAGAAAGGAGAGCTCACAATCATATTTAATTTATGCGCTATTTACTTTTCATTCACAACTCGATTAGAGTTTGGCTTTTTTTGGCCGGCCGAAAGGAAAAGTTTGTCGCCCGGTTCTAAGAATCACAATCAGCACTCATATGCATATATGAAAAACAATAAAACATTTTGAATATTTTTTTGTGTAAAACGAGAACGCACTCGATGTGACATTTTTCCTTTTTCCTCTTTATGTAGAAGCAGCCGACTGCTGATGGCACTTGATATGCAAATTGCTGGCTGTCATGAAAATATGCACATTAATTTTCATTGCCTTGCTTCGTTTTTATTTTATTTATTTTCCCACCGCGTCGGCCGAAACGCAAGTGTATAAACAATTTATTTGCGAGTGTACGTACGTCAACGGCGCTAAGCGTGTTATTCCCTCTCACGTGTTTGGGGGTAGCGCTTTTTTAAAAAGCCCGGTTAAAAATGAGAGGAAGCCGCGGCACGTGGGTGAATACTTTTTACCCTGCCGCAGGCAACTGCATAATCACATGGAAAACGCTCGTCAGAGCTTGAGAACTCTGCACTCCGCACGTGCTAACTAATCGTCATGGGGTCGTTCTACTGATGGCTGACTGCCAATGACAGATAGCAGGGACCACGCGGCGCATGGGTGTTATAATTTACAATGTGCCACAAATAATAACAGGCCAGCGGCGCAAAGTGATGAGCAGTGTGTGTCTAGGTACCTAATTTCAGTCGTTTCTAAGGAAAAGTTCCCAAAAGGTCGTACTCTCAATCCGTAATTATTCGCGGTTTTATAATCAAAACGATTTTATATCATTCTCGATCACGTTTTAGGATTTATCTCTGATTTCACCGTATGATTAATCTTCGGATTGACGTATTTGAACTTGAACTCGGAGTTGTTTGGTTATTATACAATTTTCAATTGCATTTTTGATATAATCAGAGATTAATAATTAAGAGTTATTATCTTAAACCTAAACTTTTCTTTTGAAATACCCTTTTAATTTTCCTTTACTTTTCCCTGGCAAGTTCTTTAATATTGTACCTTTACCATCACTGCGCACACAGCTATTGGCAAGACAAATAAACGAGGTGTTTATCCCAGCCAAGTAATATGTAAACACACCTGAATAGAACCATTTCCAAGTCTAGACACCGGTGAGAGTTACTCCTATTAGCGTTAATAAGGGCTAATTCGTGTAAGACTTGGCCTGGGAATGGTTTTCTCGATGCTTGGCGCGTTGTTAACCTCACCACAATAATGCAATTACAAACGCAATTCATTCTCTGCGGCGACATTTTAATCAGTTGCCTGGCACAAGGCAAACAAACCACTCTGAACTTATCTCACAGATTCCTGCTGCTCAGTTGTCTGTGCCAAACAGCTATTTTCCACAACATTAACAAAAGCCAAAAGTTTGTTTCCTGATATGTGCATTTCCTGTCGACTTTCGGCAAACATATTTCCCAGAAAATGCTAAAAAATGAGGAGAATACTTTGCGAAAATGTTCCACGCTGCCTGTGGATGGCGTTGGGAGAGTGCAGCGTGGCGTATGAGTGACACATAAAACTTTAACGCACACACACTTTGCTGAGTAATTTTTGGCCAGGCAGCCAGATTCAGCTTCAGATGCCGCCGCAGATTGTGGGCCCATAAATTATATGGCCAAGCAGCCGCAGCCTGTCATCCTGCAGCTCCTTCTCCTCGGTGACTCTAGTGTAAACAAAGCCGTAAACTGGGGGAAAGGCATCTTGAGCAGCTGCCAAGGGGAAAAGTACCAGCCTAATTGCATTCATTTGCCAGCGGCAAAGGAAATGCAGTTTCCGCCACTTCTTCGCCAGTCATTAATCCATAGTTGTAAGCCGGAAATCCGTGCGCACTTTCGAGTGCATTTCCGCTTGGAAAAATCTAACGAACAGCCGTGAGCGTGATGAAAATTGTCATTTTTACTGAATCGAAATCGGAATCGGAAAATCGCAACGGAAATGGCAGTGAGTGGCTGACTTTTTTCTATCTTCCACGATTTGGCCAGGGGGGCGCTCAAGTGTATGCTATAGATTTAGGTTGACAGAATGCCAGATTCAACTTATTGACACAGAAACTTAAAGCCCAGCTTTTCGATTCGCTTTGACAGCCAACACTCTAGTTGCAGCTGGAATGTCTCCGATACTCTTGCCCATTTCCCCGGCTCGTTAATAACGATGAAGCGTGTCAAATGCGCACAAATATTTCGCAGAGCAGCCGATTGGGTCGGGGTGATAAAAGTTGAACTAATCAATTTTGCGCATGATTGATGCCCAATTGCGCTGCATTCTTTGTTTGCCCCCGAGCCGAAGCTTGGCATTTGTCATCAACGGCTTCGGATAAACACATTGTCACACAGGGAAAAATGTAAAATTTTATGCAGGATCAACCAGGAAAAATCAGGTGCTTGTAATAGTATAATTTGATACCTTTTTATAATTTACAAAAAAATTGTAAGTAAAGTATATTTACGAGTTTAATTTTTAGAATTATACAAATAAGTTTTTCTAGAGAAAAATTAATGCCTTTTATTTATTTTAATATAAAGTACATGGAAATGTGTTCATTAACCTATTAAAATCGAAATAAAAATTCCCAAAAAATTGAAAACCCACTACAGATGTAAAATTTGTATTCCAAATACCCCTATGATATGTTTACTTTGAATTCCACTGGCTACCAACCGCATTGGGTGACATTTTTCCTCTGTGCCGGACAACTTTGTTGTGTCAGTCAGGATGGCCAAGGCGAAAGTTGAAAGCTTTCCCAATCCCCGGTCCCCAGTTCCCAGAACCCCAGAACCCCAGAACTCCTGACCCCATATAATCGCATCAACGAGTCCTGCGGCTTCATGTCAGCCCTTTTTCCAGTTTCCAGTTGATGCGACGTCGGCGGCAGCCATTGTTGGTCGCTCCTCTTGATTGGCTTTTCGCCGGGGAAATTGTCATATTAAAACTGCGCCGTAAATCAAGTTTCTCGCCCCAGCGAACCGAGCTAATCAAATATGAAAATGTGCACATTTGAAATTTTGAAATGGCATTAGTTCGTTGGTCTAAATGTGTGGGCTCACCTTTTGACATTCGGATGCGGCCACACAGAAACTCATCTCTGAATCCGCCAGCATTTTCGAGTGTCGGGCAGACAAATACGTAAATGGCTCAAGGCCAAAAGCCACTCACTTTTCAGGATATCCAGCTGAAGGATATGCAAAATAAGGGGACTAAGGGGACAAATCAATTGGCCGGCTGGCACCACACAGCCAAGCAATAAAGTTGAGCTGTTTGTGGGCGCAACAGTGCGTATACGTATTTATTCCAGGGCCAGCGCCATCAATCAAAGAAAAAAGTGTTTGTGGCAGCGATCTTTGAAGAGAAATGTTTCTCATTTCATTCTCTGTACATATTGCAGCTCAAATGCCTGATAAATTTCGACCAATCTCGTGTGCCTGCAATTAAATCAGGATGGGGGTGGCGCAAAGCGCTATTTACGCATTTAATTGACGCCTTCTATTTTTGGCCGCAAATCAAACAATAAAAAATACTGCCATATTTCTCACACCAGCAGAAAGCCCACAGAGAGAGTAGCTCAAAATGTGGCAACATGGGTAGTGACAACAATAAATGCTGCTCTGCTAAATGGCTGGGCAAACATTTTTACAGCCCCGCTGCCTGTTTTCTTGGCCTCTATGAATATTTATAGCTAATATTGGTTATATTGCCGGCACAATAACAAACCGCGGCCACAATAATCACATGTCAGAGCCCATTTAATTATTTTGCGCGAATTTTCATCAATAAGGCAAACTTTGACGCGTGGCTGAAATCAGGTTGGGTTTTGGGACTGGAATTCGAATCGGTTTAGTTCGGTTTTATATATGTGGGGCATTAGCCTACTAACCAATTTCACCTTGAAGCTTAACACATTTTGCCGGCAACTGTACGCAGACTCTTTGGAGTGCTGAGCAAAGGGTAAATGTTGACTTTTCTAGAGGGACTTGGTTAAAGTGGTTACCACAAATTAGTTCTTTTGGCTGCAAGTGTTTACACTCGTTAATGGTTGTTTTCGGTAAATAAAATAATTATGAAAATGTTGTATGGCGGAAAAGAGCATTAATTTAATTTTCATTGAATTTTTCCACCTGCCAATCAGTTTGGGAAAATTATCTCAGCGGAAAAGCCCCATCTGTGAATATGTCGTGGGGAATATTGAACATTCTCGGCCGGCTTTTTCATTGGCATGTGCACCTTGAACCCGTGAAGTCGCCTCCATTGTCGCCAGACAATAACAAAAATCAGACCGCGGAGAGGAAAATAAGTGGAGGGAAAAGAAAATCATGTCCGAACTCAAGTGAGCGCCCTTCAACCCGAAATTCCCAAAAGCCAATGCACCGGAGGTTCCAGAAAATGCGAAAAAAAAATAACTGGAGGGAGACTGCAATTCTTGGCGTGATATTTGCAAGATTTTAAAATTGCTTGCACTTATCGCATACATTATGAACGCTATTTGCATATTATTTATTTGCACGAGTTTAACGAACTGCACTCAACCCCTTGTTTCCTCTTTGGCAAGGGAGGCAAATAGTCGGAGAGCTTTCGCTGTTTACCCGCAAAGTTTATACAATTTTTTTTGATAAAAGTAAATTAAGCGAGCCGAAATAAATGCAATTTCCCAGCGAGCGAAAGTTAATGTAATATGTAAATGAGTGGCTACACATCAATTGAATTTGGCGCTGGGCAATAATTGCATTTTAAATGCTTTTAAGGCCAGAGAATGCAGCTGCCTTTTTGGCCGGTGGGCAATCAATCAGCCAGCCTTGTATGCATATCATTTTCGCCGTGTGTGGGGCTGGCCAACGCGGCGTATGATGGATGTACGAAAAGTGCATAATTGGATTTGTAATCAATAATGTGTCGGTCTGAAACAGCAATAAAAAGGAGAACAGGCAGAAAACAGCTAAAAGGCCAGACACAAAACCAGCGCCAATGATCGATAGACAAAAGAAGGCTTTGGCAACGCAATCTGAATAGTTTTGTGCCACTAACCCAGTTTATTTTTGGCCGAGGACTGGGGACTGAGGGACTAAAACTTGTTCGTGCTGAGGTTAAAGTACGGCAGGACATTAACCCTCTGCTGACCTGCCGGCCGAGAGTAATTCAATCCTTTTGCTGGGCAGCATCCTCGGCGGAGATCGCCTTGAGGTATTAAGTTCCTTTTAGCCACGTGCCAGCATCCCTTGGCCCCTCGTCACCCCCCGCCGCCCACGATCGCAGGTAAATATCGATGAGGTGCTGTTTTTTTCGGCTCCTCGGCTCTTCGAGCTGATTTATTTGGCCGGCTTGTTTGTCCACTTGACGCTCATCACGTTTGGCTATTAAGGCCATTAACACCTCCAATCATCTCCTGCCCCCGAATCTCTTTTCGCCAGCCTTTTGACTTGGTTTCGTTTTTATGGCTATTCTGTTTTCTCAGGTTTTTTCTTGGAGCCGGGTGATTTGGGCTTATGGAAATATGACTGCTTTGTTTGGCCTAAAAGGTTGCTCAGAAAAATGAAACGAGAGGAGCTTAGATTGTTTTTTGTTTTCCGAATGTCTGAGGATATTTTTTATGATTTTAAGGATGTGCTTTTTCTTCTTTCTTTCTTTGGAATTTTATTTAACTCTGTATTGCTGGAATATTTATACAAATTTTTCAAGTTAACTAAAAACTATCAAAGGTGTCAGAAATTATTTTTCTCAGCTTGTTACCTTGCAACTTGTTGACGGATGGAAAATTTGTAATTTAAAATGTTTGAAACTGTCAAACTTGTCATGTTTTCGAAGCAATATTGGCGTTTAGTAAGTGCTCAAACGTCAATCACACTTTGCTAGCTATTTGCAGCACAAATATTTCACCTATTCTTCAAATGGACTATAATTTCACTTGGCACTATCTATGCGGCTAATCAGTGGATTTCCTAAAAATATCATACCCACACATTACTCACTACTGAACTCAATAGATAGCGTGAATTCATATATAATATGTATGAATATTTATCAATTTGCTAATGAAGGCTTTTATGAAATTGGTATATATTGCATACATACAATACTGTGCAAACAGCTTAAGTTGGTCTTCAATGATGATAAAAATGACGCACAAAAGTTATACAACTAGAGAAAACTCAAACTATTTTCAATTACTTTTATCATATAGGTTAATTATAAAGTTAATTAAAAAAAAGGCTTAGAATATTTTAAAAATGTCTTTTTAAATGCACAAACTTAGTACCTAATCTTATCCACCTTGAAGGGTCAATGTCGACCAGTCTTGTCTGTAGTTGAAGTATATCAGCGCAAATTCGAGTGATTTCACTCTTGCGCCACTTTTATTGGACCTCGCAGTTTCGCACATCGTAAAGCCAAGAAATATAAACATCATTTGACATGCGTGACTGGGGTTTAAGCTCGTGTTGAACTTTTAAGTCATGCCTCGGCGGCGTGCTCATAAAAATGATTTCAGAACATCCCGAAATTTAATCAATTTCGCAATCGACTGACCGCCTACTGAATTCCCCAATTGACTTACTTGAAATTTATTGCATCCGCTGGTCCGACAACACAGCCCTGTGACATTCGTAAATCAATGGAACCAAAGGCCTTAACTATTCTCAATTAAAAATTATATCAGTCGATTTGATTTGTCACTTGAAAGAAGGGTAATAGAAGTTGTCAATGGAAAAGTTTAGCCAGCCGGGGAATTAAGTAATGCCAATCGATTTGAGTTGTCTTTCTGGGTGGAAAAATTACAATTGTAGTTGGATTTTTCATGCAAAGTGAAGTTGAGAGTATTTTATTCCGCATTTTATTACTTTTCCATTTAAGAATTGGCCCTTCGGACAAGCGCAACTTTTCTTAATTGACTTTCAATGTCACGAAAAAAGGCACAGAAAGTTTAGAGAGTGTGAGCTGCGAGCTGCGAGCTGCGAGCCAAGCTCATGCGAAAGTTGTTATTTAATTTGCTAATTGTTGCACTTAAGGCCGAGAAATGCGAAATTTGCGTGCCTCCGACGGGAAATTAGTCAACAAAAGACGAATGCGAATGCTCAGCGGCAGTGTTTGAGATCTTATAAGCGCGAAAATACATTAAGCTGTCAATCTTCATTCTGCACACAGAAGAAACTCACACAAGTCAGGCGACTAAAAATATTTTGGCAACGCTGAATGGCCGCAGGGCCAAAGGGCACGAGGCGGGGGGAACTTTGAGTGGCACTTTTTGAACTTTGGCATCGTTGGCATCGAAGTTCGCCTCAATCGAGTTGCCATCTGATGCAGACAGACACATCCACATCCACGTCCAGAAATTCAGTCAGCTGCCAAAGGGCAACAAACAATTTCACTAATCGACTTAAATGGAGGCACTCAAAATGCTTTCTCAAAAGTCGACAGGTAAGAAATTCGAACTTCACAATTTGCCATTGACAAATAAAGGCAGAAAGCCGAGCGAGAGGGGGGAGGGGGAAACTGATCATCCACGGGGTTCAATGGGTCGATTGCTGGAAATTAGCTGACATAACTTGAACTTCGCCCTCCAGGGGCTCCAGGGGTTCAAGTAATCAGTGTCCTTTTCAGGACGAAAAATCATTGATTTATGGCCCGCAACCTTTGTGACGTTGGCCAACTTCTTTTGTCACTCGAGTCCCGAGAGTTCGCAGAGCCTGCCACCTTTCGACCTTCATTATGCCAACAAAATATTGAGTTAGGTCCGACCAAGACACGCCCCAAAAAGTATATATATCCACGCTGCAACTGACAATAAAGCTACTATTATTGTTTGCCTGTGGCCAGGGGACATGAAAATATTTTCCCCCACTTTATTGACACAACTATTTAGCAAAACGATTGCTTATTGTTATTTTCCATTGTCTGTGGATCGCATAAAATGTTAATAAGTCAAGACCAGGCACAAGACGACGCCCGCCCCGTATTTTCAATATTTTCCCCTGCATATTAAATAGTTATTTTCCCGTGTTTATTTTGCAGTTTTCCTGCCCGCAATGTCAAGGACGTTGTCGCATTGTCGTTGCCATCCACATCCACGTCCACTCGGCCGAAGCTAATTTCATTGAGGAGGCAAACGAGGGGATCCAGCCAGAAGGGTAAGCAATTGCCAACAATTCCCAATAGAATACGAAAATAGTAGGTATAGAGCAGCGCAAAAGGGCAATAGGCCAATGGATACTCTAATTTAAAGCCGAGAAGTGCTCAATTTAAATCTGAAATGCACTTGAATTATTTAATCTAGTTGGTTTTACTTTAGGCTATTGTGTTCGGAAAGTATCCTTGAACGAATTTCCATACTCAAAGAAATGGAATATATGAATTTTAATCCCATTGAAGTCTGAGTGAGGTAAATGATATTATTGGTAAAAAAAGCCAATATGGCACTACTTTATTATTAGTTTTGGTGAATATTTCAAATGTTTTGGATACTCTTTATTAAAAAAATATAAATATATTTAAACTATAAATTTTATATATATTTTTTCAATATAATTAAATATATTTCCTTAGGAATTTATTATAATTTTGTATTATTTTTGGTTCCCTAAAGAGTATCTAACTTTTGTCTCAGCTCATTCTCCCACCCATCAGTGCTAAAATAACAGCTTCCAGCTTTGTTCTGCCCGAAATTTCAATCAGTTTTCCTCACACATGTGCTCCGCCAACAATATTGGTTGATTTGTTTGTGCGAGTGGCTGTCGGAAATCATAGTTATTTTTTGGGGCCACGTGCACACACACTCCCCACTTCCTTTCTGCCTTCCAAAATTTTATGAATTTCTCTCCTGACAGCTCTGAATCCGAAAAAGTTACATAAAGCCTCATTGTTTCGCCCGGAATTGCAACTTTTGATTAGCACTCTGATGTAATAATCAAGTTTGGGCCATATGTGTGTGTGCTTACAGCCCACCCGTGGAATTTCCTGTAAGCCTGGCATTGTGAGGGGCTTACATAAATACATATTATTGACTGATTGAAGGGTTCCCCTGCTTCCCTGGGCCGGAGCACTATTATTATTGGCCTGCCAGACTCTGGAGATGCCATCGAGCACTTGAGCTTATTTATTGACCCCCTTCCTACATTCCAACGAGCACTATTGTCGAGTGGCGCCTATTGAGCGAGTGTCTTCGGTTTAAATGGCTAAACATTCTCAGCGTCTCTGATCTGAAGTTTTTCCGCAAGTCGAGCGTTTTCCGTGCGATTTTCGCTGGTGTTGCCAGGCGGATTGGAGACTCGAGGGTCTAAGGAACAACATCGCTAAGTAATTGCTAAGAGTGCTCCACTTCGACTGAAGCGGTAAAGGTCGCACAGCTAATAAAGAAATATGTCTGGATTCATTTTGTTCATTGGCCACTGGGGAATTCCCTGCTGTAAATTAAAGATAAGTAAAAGACGCGATAGTTCGTCATTTGGGGTTTTGAAATTTTCAAAGTATTTTCGGAATTAAAAATTAACTAAATAGGGTAGATTGAAAATATATTTATTTTTAATTTAAATTTATATTATATATTATTTTATAATATATAAAATAGAGATTTTTTCTTTTATTTTAATATTTAAAAATTTCTTATAAATTCGAAACTCATTTCCTCATAAATTCTTGGATTTTCTAAGATGTGTATCTTGTGAAAACCATTATAATAAAATCAAAAATTCAACTCCGTGATGAATTTCTCGACCATTGTTCAGCAGAGGGTTAAAAGATAAACGCTCTGTCGATTGCGACTTGGCGGATGATGAGTAACGCTGCCTGCTTATCAAAGGCCAACAGTTTCTACCACATGTAATAGTCCGCAGATAGACACTCCCCCATTTCATGGTCCCTCGCTGCTCGCTGCTCATAAATGTCAAAATAACAATTGCAGCGCCTTTTGAAGTGCAATCTTTTTCGCTCAGCTTGCACATTTTATGGCGACTCACTCTCACTGTACTTTAGCTTCGCCTTTTGCCTTAGCTTTGCCCCAACTGAGTGCAGAACTGGAGACGCCAATGGCTCATATTTCCTAGCTGGACTCTGTTTATGATGATATATTAATGCGCCAGCCAAGAGGTGCCATAAAGCGAAGCCACTTGAAGCCACACCAGCCACTCGATTGCGGTGTTCGGGGGGATCCATCGAGATTGCGGCTCTCGGGATCCACATGCCAAACATATATTAAACGCTTAGTTATATGCTACTTAACACTTCCCCCCATTTATTTTTGCTCGCGAGGGAAAATTGTTTATTTTCATTGCCATAAATTTTGATGGTCAAGCTGGCCAAGTCATAAATCTTCCCGTTTAATCCCGCTGCCTTTTTGCATTGCAATGCCCCGCCCTCCCTTTCGAATGGCTTCAGTTCTAATTGCTTTTCCAATCAGCAGCACTGACTATCTATACGGTCTCTGGACCCCGGGTTATGTGGAAAAACCGGAGAAGGAGGCGCCTCATGCGTCAGCTAAGTGTCAACTTTTTGAAATTGCTAATCATGCGAGGAGGAGCACACAAAGTCAGCCATTCAGATCTCCGCAGCAAAGGAAGGGGCCAAATGACGTTATGTGTTTGTTCGATAAACAAAATGTTGTGGCTATAGAGACGTTTTAGTACGCACACACAATATGCGATATATGGGCAATATATATTTTTTTTTCGTATATTTTGCTTTATGGCTAGGCCAACACACTTACCCGCATGTTCGCTGGCTTTCCACACAAAAAAAAGGGGAAAAGCGGAAATACGAGCTGGAAAATGGGTCAACGGGAGTGAGTTCGTTTTTCATCATAAAGTTCAAGCAAAATGTTCTCCCGTTTCTTAAAGCACGAATTTAATTTTAGGAAATGTGGCGGAATTTTTCTAGGTACTTCGGATCTCGGGTTCATTTCACCTTATGTAACTGAAAGAGAAGTAAAATAGCCTTGAGTTGTAACACTTTAAGAGTTGTAATATTTTCTTTAAAGACTTTACATTTAAATGTTATATTTTTCTATAGCTTTTTTAATCTATTTCTAGTCTATCAATAAGTATCATATTTTCATACATAATATTTTTTAAGAATTTCCTATACAATATGAAGACGTCACTTCCCAGCTATTCTTAGCCTGTGTGATTTACGACAAATAAATGAATGAAAATGTGTGTGCGGGCGCAATGAAACTTTTTCTATACACAAATTACGTATACGCCGTGCGGTGCGTCCGCGTACTAAGTCACGCTGTGCGTAGGCAATATTTCCTCCTTTGCCAGCGAGAACTCATTCACTTGCCATTGTAGCCGTTCATTCATTAGAAAAAATAAATTGGGTTTTCGTTTTTTTGGCCGCCCGCCAAATGGCCAACGAAGCGGGAAGAAAAACTTATCGCACGTTTTTGCCTGATTTTTTTTTTGGTCGTTTGTATTTAACGCTAGATAAGCCACTGGCCACTTTCTAATCACGGCCAAGTGATTTGGCACTACCTTTGGGGCTTTCGGTGTGTCAAAGTTGGCCTCATCTATCACGGATGCGGATGTTTCTGGTACCGCACTCACTCGTCCCTGATACTTCATTCCTTGATGTCATATCGATTTACACCAGGCCACATGCCACCATAACCCCACCGCCCTTCCTCTGAGGTTCTTTCTCACCCCCTTTGAATTGGACACGAAAAAGTGTCAGTTGACTGACGGAACTCGTGTTTGCGAAATTGTTCGATTATCTTGTCTGCGAATTGTTTTTTCCATTTATTTTTTCAATTTTTTCACTTTTTCATGTACTTTTCTTTCTTGTTGGTTTTGGTTTTCGCCTTTGGCTTAAAGGTGTTAACTTTATCGGGCCCACTGGTCAGCATTTGTCCGTGTTTTGTTCATTTACAATGCAAACACTTGTTCGCCGGAATGAAAAGCCATTTGATATTCATCGCTCCTCGGTCGGTTGGCATTTGGCTTGAACCATTTTATATAATTTGTTTTTCATTGAAAAATATGAAATATAAATTCCCCTGCGATATGCTTTGGCACGTACCATTACCATTGGGCCAGCAAACAAAAAGAAAGGAAAATAAATAAATAAGCGAAAACAAAGTATCGAAAACAATTGAAGTGAATAATTCGCTTGAATTCAAGTAATTGGAGACTTAAAGTCGTTTTGGCGCTTGGGATTGCGACTAATGCGTTACAAATTTGATTTCTTTTAAAACAATTTCGAAACTTGCTGAAAAGAAAACAAGTAACAAATTGAGTTTGTTGAAGAAGTGAGGAATTTTTGAAGGCTTTTAGTTGGAATTAACTATATCTTAGGCTCTTAATACAATTCAATAAATTCCAGGCATGTTATCATCTTAAGGCCTCTAACTATCATCAGGTATTGTGTAATCCATATAGAAAAACTATTTACTTAGCCCCGTTCGCTGGTTTGCACTTCATTTTCTATGGTTGTTCCCCCTTTCATTGAAACTGGTTAATAAATACCTAATGATAGGTTCAATTTGGAATGTTCTGGTCTGGAATCAGATCCGCCTTGCCAATATCCGGAGTAAATAGCACCCATTAGGGTCCATTAGAATCGCAGAACCTATATGAATATGCATGGATCTCAAGCGATTATATTTGATCTGGGGGTACTATTAAGAAATAGCTACCTACGTCACGGGTCAAAGTCTGCGAACTTTATTCAAGCCGTTTAAGATAATTTTGTTGTTTTCTATGGCGTTTCAGTGGCTGCTTGGATTTTTTCTTCGAGTTTTTCGCTTTTTGCAACCTTGCAATTTTCAACACGATTGCATTTTGTGACCGCAACAATAGCAATTATCGGGGGGAAGGGAAGGGGGGTCGCCAGGTGGGCAACCTGAAGCCAAACTGGCAACCAGTTCGCTTAGAACCCGGTTCAATGAACCCTCAACTTTCGTTAGAAGCGCTGGCAACCGCAAAAAGCGATTACATTAACCACCGGCCATAATTAAGGCAATTATTACGTTCGATTTTTTGTGCAACATGGTATTTGGTATTTTGCAGCTTGGCATTGCCGCCAAGGAGCCAACGTTTTACAGGCGATGTAAACGAAGTGGCAAGACCGCACGTGTAAATAAGTTACTTTGGCTTAACGATGCACAAGCCAAAACACCCGAAACTATAAATAACAGCAAGTACAGCGAGTTAACTACCTGTAAACAAGTTCAACTCACTAACGACTTGCAAGTTCAACTTCTATTTTCGGTTTTATACAGCTTGTGGGCAGCTTAATGGACACATTCAGTGCATTACTATTGAAAACTTGAAAGCTACGAAGTTCAAATGTGGAATGGAAGTTACTTTGAATTTCTTAAAATATTTGTTTAAAAGTTTGGGATTAGAATTTAGTGAAAATTGGTTTTGTATTTATTTTTATTTATTTAAAAAGGCGCAAAATATTTTGCAAACTTCATAAAATAAATGATTTGGCACTGCTGGTGAACTGCACTCCATTTTAATGATGTGTCCGAAAATTCCAATTAAAATCCACTTTTATTAGTTTTAATTAGACATTGGCCAATAAAATCAAAATTTAAAGCGAAAAACATTAAACTGATTTGTGCAAACAGTTCACAAAATTCTAAAAACCAATTATTTTAGCATTCTGCACGTCCCTGAATTATTGAAAAATGTATATCACCCCATGAATATGCATGTGACAGGCAATTTCTTGGCCAATAGGTTGTTGGCCATTTCCAGAACATTTAGCTTTGGACCAATGACAAGTTTTTATTGACTTGGTTGTAATTAATGTTCATTAACAAAATGCAATTCATATTCCAATTACCGTTTCCAGCCATCTGGGCTGTGGGGGAAACTTGGTATATGTAATTCCTATGGTTAGCCGGCTGATATCGGACTGAGTTGGTTATTACGAAACCGATTTGCATGTGTAATGCATGAGTTTCTAGGAACGACAATCTCGCGTAGAGCATTAACCTGCTTATCTGGCTGGAACTTTTCTTTTACACGATTTCCATGCGAGATTTACGCCACTCGATGGCCTTGAGGTGGTGCTGGTTTTTTTTCTTCATCGTTCGGCGGAATCGAGAGGGGCAGCTATTAATAGCTGAGGTAAAACCGCCAAGAGGTCGCACCAACTGCAGGCCGAGCAATTATAAAATCATAAAATATAGACATACTTTTTGTTCAACTGTTTTACCCAGTCCGCTTGAAGTCTGTTTAAACAAATGTATTTATTTATTTACACCGCAGGAAATGGGATTTATTTTTTTCGTATTTCAAGAATGAAAATGGAAATAAAATCTACTTGAATATTAAATATCCTCGAATATTCTAATACAATATCTGTAAAATAAAAATATATTGCTTACTTTAATGGTTACATTTTGGGATAAATTCATAATAATACCCTATTTTCATATATTTCTCCCTGTGCACCTTTTTGTATGAAGTTCGTTGAACAAAAGGCCTTTTGCCAGCTGTGCTGCCCTACTGTAAGTAAGTATACGTATTAAATCAGGGGCTTGGGGAAGTGGACGGCCTAGCGTGCCGCTTGTGCGTTAAACTGAACGATATTATTTAGGCCAATAAAACTAAACGGTTCGGTTAGCCGAACACACTCGTTAATGTAAATGAGTTTTAATTAAGAAAAGACCGCACAGCCCAATCCAGGGACACTTACCCACACTTGGCTCCAAAATGGGCTTACTTTGAGTGCAACAATTGTAAGTTTAATTAATCACTTTGCCTGCCACGCCCTCTACTCAGATAGGCCCCCTACCCAGAAATGAGTCGACAATTCTATTCCGATAAAGAAAAAACCCAAGTGGTAATCTCTGCCCGATTTAGCGCCAGACATCTAGGTCATTATGTGTGGACTTGGCGAAGGGCGGAACCCCAAAGCCTCCGACTAGACGAGTAGCAACCAAATATTTGCTTAAAGTTCAGAATTCTACTGTCTATTTCACCAGCCCTTTTGACTTTATCACTTGACTGATAAGCTCTTGAATCGCTCGTATTTGTATCTAGATAAAGCAATCAGACAAGTCAAATGCACCGAACGCCAAAATACTGTCAGCCTTCGGCTATCAGTTCCTGAATGATCCAAGGTGACTGGCAAATGGAAACAGACAATATTCGGGTTTGTGGGTTATTAAGGTGTCCTAAACTTTTTATTACTTTATGATGGAAAGTCTCCAGCAAACCGAGGTATCAGACAAAAACATTTTCATCGAGAGGGTCATAAACAAAGTGGTTGCTAAAGATATAAAGTAATCATATGCACTGATTTTGATAAAAAAAATTCCATTTCCATCTACTTAACCTGGGCTAAGAAATTAAATTTATGTAAAATACCAAGATGATATCATTGGCAAGATGCTTGCACATAGAAAAAGTTACTTATCAGCTGCGTGACCAGATATAAAAGCGATAATAAGAAGATAAGATTTATAAGAGACTCTCTTTGTGAAAGAAAAAGCTTACAAGATTTCACCATAGAGCTACATTAAAATATGCTGATTTCCAGAAGAGTTCTTTAAACTATTAATCATGAAAGTTCAGAAGTTTATGTCAACAACTTGGCATTAGGGGATTTTTTTTGGAAAGCAGTAAAATTTGAATTTCTGCATAATTTTGACATAACGCCCCTCTATAATCATCAATCAAAAACTTTAACTAGCTAATGGAAATTTGAATATGATAACACACGGCCACGTGAACCGGAGAACTCGTCTTATCTAAGGTGAACCGCCTCCGCAGATTGGCAAGGACGTTTTCTTTCGTTAGTTTCCGCACATATCGATGGTATTGGAATTTATAATTAACGTTCAATAACTCTTTTCGATTTCGATTTCGACACATTTGCATGAAAACTACATGGCACTGCGAAATGCTTTTTTCCGCCTCTAGATCGCTTGTTTGTGCGTTCAATACGCAAAAGGTGTCAATCATGGCGATTTCTTGACATGGTCGCGGGTCTTGGCTAAGGCCAAACACAAAAATCCAATGGAAACTATGTGTCTCGCGTTGAATTTTCCACATGTCTATGCCTCCCAATAAATTATCAACTAGACCCAAATACTTTTCCCTGTCCGCTGGGAAACGAAAAAAGGCCATGTCAGTGCGATGTTTTCCATCGTAGGCCTCATTCTGAATAAAAGGCGACCTCGCCTTCGGAAAGAAAGAAATTGGGTCATGATAAGACAAATAAAACTGCCAATTAGTTGGGGAACCATCATCCATTAACTTGTGTGACAAAGGCAAACCTCAAAACTCAATTTAAGTTCGAGGACCACTAAAATGTCAACAGCCAGGACGAAACGAAACGAAAGCGAGCCAAGAGCTCTATATGTATACTATATAGGGGATATATATAGTTAATGGTGGTCAAAGCGGTGGATCACATGCATGTGATGAATTCAGTGGCTTTTTGGACCCAACAGTAAAATCCCAATACAAGGCAGTATATATCAAAACTAAAAACAAATACTTATAAACTTATAGATAAATTCGAAACATTTTTTAAAGTTTGTGAAATTTATTTAAAATATTTAATGGTATTTACTAAATTAATTCTTTAATGGTTTCAATAAAAATCATATCTAAAATATATAAATTTAATTTAAAAAGAAGATAACATTTTTTCCATCACCCTACTAGTTCACCATAGCCAGCCATCACTGTGCTCTTGTTATGATGAACTGTTCGCCGGGTAATTTGATGTTCGAGGGGCTATGAATCTGAAATGTGAGGACAGGGCGCCGAGTGCATTGAACTGTCCCAGCTTTTGCATATGAATTCGAGTCCCATGCAGGGGCATTACCACATCGGAATTATCGGAACCAGCGGTGTTAACACCCAAAAGGCAGCCCACTAATAATTATAATCGCCTGGATGAAGGGGCTCGTTTGGAGTGAGCTCCTCGATTATTCAGGCATGCCTCCGCCGCAAGAGAGGATTATTAATGCCGACAGATTGGCTGGGCTGCATCATCATCCACCTTTCGGGGCTACGGAGTTTACAACTTTACGAGCTGTAATTGAGACGAGCCCCAGCAAGTTAACTAATTACGCTGTCTACGGGCACACAACTTGGTAATTGATTATATTAGTCGGAGGTCACGGGTAGAAGGGTTTTCGCATCTCCGTTTATTTTCCACAACATGCAGTAGTGACTGGAGAGCGCCCTCCAATTCATAAGTTTTTAATTGAATTCAACGCAATTTGTCTGCTCTTTGTTCTGGTTTTTGATGCCGTTGCAGCGACTGCTTCTGCTGGGAAATCGATACTGATTGAGTTCTGCACTCGATTTGACATCGGACAAACGCTTTCGATTCGAGGTCAGGATTAGCCAAGCATCTAAACCGTTACGCTGCGCAGTTACTACTTATATTTCGCGTCGAATTAACCACACGCGACTATTTCATACTGCTTTGCATACCTAATGTATGTGGACTTTAGCTAGACGGCATCCAGATTTTTTCCACTCGAGGAAAACGTCACCAGACGCCGCTGAATTGATGACAGCCAGACGACATCGACAGCGGTGGAGAAAACGATGTTAACTTGTTTTGCCATCGGCCTATTGTTGTTACCCAGAGAGTCAACGTTAACGAGTTAATGGAAAAGTTTCCTAGTAGAACTTGCGAAGAGAGTGACTGAGTTGGCTATAATGGTTTGTTTGTTTGCCTTCTGTATTTTCCCCATTTTTTGCGCTGGTCATGTTCACAATTAAATCGCATTCTTCTTTCATTTGCATTTCGTCAAGCCAACCGCAAAAACAATATATTTATATGGTCAGCGAGATACAAAACATGAAAAAGTTTCCCGCTTTGCGAGCTACTTCAATTTGTTATGGAAACTGTGTTTTTGCGGTGGAAAGTTTATCGTACTTATAGGCATTGATACGCTGGGTAATGCTGGGATTCAAAGCCTCGGAAAACTCGGGGGGGAAAACTCAGTTACATCCCGCAGATAAAAAGTTCTGCCAATATTTGCTTTTTTGCTTTCGCTTTCGCCATAGCCATATTCCCTTTTGCCGCATTTGATTCAATTATAAGCGGATAAAAGAAGGCGAATATCTATATGCACACATACTCGTGCTGCCACTGCCATATTGGCATAATCGCATCAGGACGAGGGAAATCAGGATCTGCTGGTCAAAGCTAATTGAATTGGATTTACCGGAGCCGAGCTTGAGCCCCCTGATTGTCTATTAAAACTGTTTGCCCGGAACGTAATCTTATCAGGCAACGGAAACTGTCAATATTTCGCTGCATTACTCAATAAATAATATATATTTAAGCGGGATTCGTCATGCCGCCCGTCTCACCTGTTCGCCTATTTAAAGGGTTGCCGTCAATTAGCAGATCTACCAGGGCTAAAAATCATTATAAAACTGTCTACTTAGGGGAGAAGGCAGCCACTCAAAACTTTGGCTAAGTGTGAAACAAATTAGCGCCTTTGCGCGGGCCCATTATGGCGGAAATCACAAAATAAATATATGAGTGTAAAAATAGCTAATGTTTTTTCAATGTGCCAGAAAAGCGATCAGTGGATTGTGTAAGCGAGCAGAAAATATAGGAAGTTGATTGAGTCAATAGTTAGGAATTTAAGAAAGGAAATTAAGGGAGTTCTTACACTTTGCACCCAGAAATCCTGAATAAATAAAAGTATTTTCAAGTCTGCAACAAACTTACATTTTTATTTGATAACCCAGGAAGTTATAAAATAATATCGTACGTTTATAAAGTCAGCTATCAGTCATTTTGACAAAGTATAAGACAGCATTACTTGCATTGCTGCACTTGCATTCCACCTTAAAGCCCCGAAAATGTGCTTAAAATGCTGCTGACATTGGCCCAAAGTTCTTATCAAGTCTTCACCTCGCCCAAAAGCCCCATAGCTCAACTGAAATTGGTTCGAGATAATTTCCCCATACGGGCAATGCAATCAAATGACTCGATGGGCCCGTCGAGGCAATATGGCAACTCATTATTAGCCGGACTTGATGGTTTGCCTGGTTGCCTTTAACCAGCTCAAGGACATTCGGCTTCACGATGATGACCAAAAGTATTCGAGTCGACTGCATATGGTCTTGGAAATTAATGGCTTTGCCGCAGCCAGGGCCCGTCCCTATCGAATAAGTCTTCCATTTTTGGGTTTAAGGGGAATGCACACACGTGTAGGCGCGACACCGAAAAAAAGCGATAATTTCCAGCTCATAAGTGGAGATCAAAAATGCATATCGCATTTTGTATTCATTTTGTAATTAAGTATTCACAAATTTGTTAAATTGACTAATTGCCAATATTCTGATGATAATATCGCAGCCCTTCTGAATTTTTGATCGATTAATACGTTTTGTTTTATAAGAAATAGTTTTCTGTGCGTTGCACATATAGAAAATCGCACCCAATTTGGAGTGGACATGTGAAATTATCGCCCCGGCAACAAATATGGGTTAAATATCGTTTATATGAACTTTTTATGGGCTTATGGGGCTTAAGTGCTTTAATTTCACCGATAAACACGTGCATTGTCTTGGTCTGAAGTCTGAAGTCCGTGAGTGAGTGCAAAAACTGTGTTTAAATTTATTTTCAGAGCCGAGCATTCGAGTGCTCGAAGAGCCAACGTCAAGAGTGACGTCACAGTCGAGACTTAAAGTCCGAGATGCGGAGACAAAAGCGGTACAAAAAAACCGGCTTTAACATAGACTGGCTGGCTTACTGCGATCATTGGAATCGACTCTTTGTGCTCACCTGGGAATCACGCTGTTTTGGCTTTATCTCCGACTTATTCATGCTATACGATTAATCCAGATCACGTGCCCTGTGAGTCCCCCAGTCGATGGTCGAAAGACCAGCCTCCTCAGTTGGTCAGCAGAGTGAATAAGTTCGTTGGGACATTAACATATAAATATCTCTGGCACTGGCACTTTGTTCCCGGGTATTTTTTGCGAATTTACAGAGGAGCGATCTAACACCCCGCGTTCGCGTTTACTCATGCTTTAAGTTTATCTTTCCGCCGAGTCATGCTAATGAGCGCATATTATCCAGTCGGTGCAAATTCTTAACCCGATCATCAGACGCCGTGCAAACAGTGCAGCTTCGATACTCGGAACTCTGCCTTATAGATACTTACAATCAGATATATAGATATGTATAAGTTACACCCACCCCCAGACGGAATGCAAACACCTGTCTAAAGAAATCTCGATGCAATTGACGCTGACCATAAAAAAAAGTGCCAAGCAAGGCGAAGTCTTAAGTACTCTTACTAAAAAAACACTATATTTATTTAAGATTTTGCTAACTTGTCATAGTTGCATTTCCATTAGGCACAATTAATATTAGGTTTGTCAAGATAACGAATTCAGTGAATAGAATAAATTGCAGTGGACATGCACATTCAAAGTGACAATTAAACTCAAGAAACCAGACAAAAAAGCAACAAGTAACTGTTCGGCTTTACGACTTTGATCTCAACTCTCGAGTATTATCATCCCCATAAAATAAATCAAATTCTTAGAATCTGAGAGTCTGGACGCGTGCGGAAACTCTCAATTTGAGAACAAAGTGAGCTCAACTGCGTTTCCCTTTGAAAAGCGAACAATCATTGTCTATATAGGGGTACTATCAGCTCAAACAGTCTTATTTGATCAACTGCGAATTGCCTTTTGTGTTCCACTATCAATAAATAATCAAAGACTATCAAAGCCGTGCTTCCTTCCTTAGATAACCGCTTGGAAAATGAGATCTCTGCTACCTTGATATCAATTTGAATTCATATTTCGTTTTTCCCCCAACCCGCTCTATCAACCGTCGAGCAAAGCGTTAAAACGAGCGTTAAATTCACACCCCTAAAATGCCGCTAAAAGATCGCTTTCGCACTTTAAAATGCCATAGATAATGTCCACAGAGAGATCTTTAGATCGGCCCAAAGTAAATATGAATTAGTCGGGGGCCTTATTGACTCAACGTCACACGCCGTAGATGAATGGATGTTCCGCTCGGATGGGTTTTAGTTTCAGTTAAATGTAAATGTTCGGGGAATGTTGCCATATGATCGATGGCCGGCGGACATTGATCGAGCTCCAAATTGATAAGACTTTGAGCTGCGGGGCGGATGTTTGAGTTTGCAGGGGATTAGTTTGCGATAAAATTCTTTGTGGTTAGAAAATAACAGTTCAATAATAGTTTATTTTTTTATACTTAAAACAAAGCCCATGAATATTTACAAAAATTGTTTCATCATTATGGCACTTTAATAAATGTAAATTAAAACAATTCGTGTATCTGTAACCCATAATTCAATTCTTGCTGCACAGCAACAGTCTCTCAGAATTATTTAATTAATCATTATGTTCTGAATAAATTATTTGTGATCTTTAAAGGCACTTTAAATAATGGAAATAAATATGCAAACATCCAGACAAAAGACCGCAATCTATAATTAAATATTAATAAAGTCATTGCATAATTAAATTGCACAAATCTTCTCGTGACAATCGCCATAATTCACCCCCAGTTGATTCTGTGGCCAAATCAGCAATTAAATGCGCCATCTTTATCGGTAATCATTCATTTCGCATCTTCTGGCAGTTTCACGACTCGTTTGCGGGAATCGCGGCTATTAATAAATATATATCTCTGAACGCAAAGTAGGGCATGCAAACGCCGCTCAGACCTGACACCAAAAAAAATTGCCCAGAAGAAAATGCTTTTCTGTTGATTTTTCACAGTCTCCGGTCGCGTGTTCACAAAAAAAATATTCCGTACGGCTCGTGCGTTCCATAGAATTGTCATGATGATGAAATGCACCGCTAAAAATAAAGTTATTGTAGAGCAAATATTTTAAAATAGTTTCTCAAGATTTTTAAAAATATTTTAGGAATTAAAAAATATTACTTCTTTAGTTCAAATATTCATATTATACTTTAAAATCTCTATATATTTATAAAACAATTTCATAATATCTTCCGAGAAAATCCCATAAAGTACTCGAAATTTTTTCCATGTGCCAATGACTTTTGGCTAGATGCCTCAAACTTTTTTATGACTACTGGGAACCGAAGAGAATTTGCGATGAGCTCATTAAAGTCGATTGCCCGGTCATGTTGTAAGCGGCTGATCGTCCGATTTGTGTACCGACTTCGGGGGATAATGCGTAGTTATAAAAAAAAGGCAGAAACACAGTTACCTATAATCAAGGGGGCTCATGTGATGAGTGGGTGTGGTGATTTTAGGTAATGGTAATTGACTACAAGTATCTATGACGGACTTCTGGACAGTTCCCCCGGCCGAATAGCTGGATTAAGGCCTTATCACCGCAACCACCGATAACAAGTTCCCATATGTGCATAACGGGAGCGTGCCGTTCTTTCAAGTAAATGAAATGGAATTATTATATTTTCTGAGTCATTGGCGGGCGGGTTTTCGGTGGCTTCGACGGCTGAAACTGCTGTATCATCTTGGTCCAGCATGTATTTGTATTTGCTTTTAATTTCACAATCAAAACAACAATAATAACGTTAAGAGTCGCCTTATCTCACGGACATATCTCTTGCCCTCTGTCTCGCTCTAGTTCTCATTGTCCCTCTCTTTCTCTCTCTCCTTTTTGCAGCTGGCGCCCAACGCTGGGAATTTCATCAGCTGTTGTTGTTTATTCTGCAGCAGCAACAGCAGCAGCAACAGTCGGCCTAATAAAAATGCAATTTTTATGGTTAAGAAAATAGAGCGCGGCCGCCGTTTTGTTGTGCATTGCACATTGGAAATTGTGCAGAAGCCAGAAAAAAATGTGTCTTGGAAAATGGAAAAGCACGAGTAGCAACAGCAGCAATAACATTGAGCAAGTGATGTAATACAGAGCAAAAGTGAAGCGGCAATTGGCATTGCAAAAAAAGAAACAGATTATACAATTTGCTGGAGTGAACTAGGACAACAGCTACAGCAACAACAAGAGCAATTGCAGCAGCAACACTTGAAGCGGCAGCAGCAACAACAGCAACACTGGGAGCAACAACAGCAACAACTGTGGAGGCAGCAACAGCAACACTGTGAGCAGCAACAACAGCAACACCAGCAGCAACAACTACTGATAAAGACCGGCTAGCAACAGCAACACCAACACCAACAGCGACAGCAACAGAGAAGCGGCCACTTGCAGCAACATAATTTCAAAGTCGGAGCGTGGGAATCGCAAATCACGACGGCAGCAGCAGCAGCAACAGCAACAATCATCGCAGCACGGCAGCAACATCGCCGCTCTCGTAGCTCTCCCAGTCGCTCTTCTCGCTCGCCGTTCTCCCGCTGGCGTTGCTCCGTCTCCCTCGCACCCGGGGACACCCTCTCGCTCGCACTTGGGGCCGAGCGGTCGCGTATATTTGGAGGCGTTGCGGCGACCGCTCACGACAGTTGTGCTTGGAACGCTTCGGAGTGAAGATCGTGCTCGTCCGATCGGTGCGCGTGAAAAAATACACGGCAAAAAATAGAAATACAAAAATCGAGTATCAGTCCCCCCAAAAACAATTGACACAAGTCACGAAAAATAAACACAAGTGAAACGGAAAAAAATCAACTGCTTGAGAGGAAAAAAGAAATTGTTTTTTATACCACAAAAATCTCGCACGTAAATTAGCAAGCGTTCGCAAGAAACAAACCAAACACATAATAATACAAAAAACGATATTAAACACAGTAAAAAATCCCAAAAAAAATTGTTGGCTGCAAATGTGAAGAGACGAGAGACAGCGGATATACCGAGTGAAATTTGTGTCATAAGCAAAGCCAAAACAAAACAAAAAGCCAAGAGCCAAAAGCCGAAAAAGTAGTGGCCATAAAGTGACTGTGAAACTGTAAAGTGATGTGTGGTAATCGAAAAACAGCATAAAGAATGGCCATAGACCTCCTGATTTTGGCCTTGCTGCTCGTCTCGTTCCTGATCAACCTGCTGGCGCTGTGTGCCTTCTGGATAACGCCGGGCCTGAGGACCACCGCCAATCGCTTCACGATCAACCTGCTGGCCATCAATCTGATTGGCTGCTGCATCTTGGCCCCCACTCTGTTCCTGGGACTGCCCGGGAAATCTGCGGAGAAATCTTCGGCTGGAGAGACCCTGGAATTCTTTTCGAAGCCGGGCAATCATCAGGTCATCTTCCGTCGCAATGGCCAGCTGGTGGAGCAGGAGGGCGTGGTGTCGCGCAAGAATATCAGCGAGAACGGCGATCTGGTGGAGACCTTCTTCAAGTGCAATGCCACCTACTGCCGCGAGTTGACCATCGACGAGCGGGGCGATGGTGGTTTTGTCATCACGGAGACGGAGACGCACGAGGAGAATCTCTCGGCCTTCGAGAGTGCGCCCACAGAGGCTCCCTTCCAGCCGCCGGTGCAGCTAAGATGTTGGTCCATCGACATGACGGCTGCCCTGGGAGCTCTGGCTGTTCTCCTCGTAGTGGGAGATACCTGGTGTGCGGTTACGGATCCCCTGCGTTATCACAGTCGCATTTCGGGCGTGAAAACCTGGATCTTCATCGCCCTCACCTGGGTGGTGGGCATACTCTTTGGAGCCCTGTCCGCCTTTCGCGTCCTGGACTTCGACGCAGATGCCTTGTTCAGCAGGCAGCGAAGACTGGCAGTTAACTACTTCAACATTGGCAGCACCAACAGTATTTTCGGAGTGATCTACGCCAGTGTGTACTTCATCGTGATCATTCTGCTGCCCTTTGGCTTTGTGTGCGGCATGTACTGGAGGATCTTCAGCGAGGCGCGGGGCAATGGGCTGCGCATGCGCCAGAATGGCTCCTCGCCGCTGCTGCAGAGCGCCTTGAATCTGACGGCTGGCCAGCAGGCGGCGCAAACGAACCAGTTCTCCAACAGCCTGTGTGTCCACAGGCATTCCATATCCTCGGCCAGTTCGCATGGCGGAAATAGCAGTCTGGGCATGGGAATTGGCGGTCTGCAGATGCAAATCGATCAGAGGTCGCAGCCCAGGAGTTCACCTAGCTGTTTGCGCAGGGATTCGGCGGCCAAAGTCCTGCTGCCCACCATCTCCGATGATGGTGGTTCGGATGCGGAGAGTGGTGCCGGTGTCCAACTGATGCCGGTGCAGGAGCACTCCCTGTCCGACAGGAATCAGAATATAATGCTGACCCTGCAAACGGCCAGTGGTGAGATCAAGAGGAACTATTCCGCCAGGCAACTACCACTCCTGGGAACCTCTTCGCAGGATCTGCGGGAGGCTCATCGCCTGCAGGGCATTCGCCAGGTGCACAGCTCACCGAATCTGCACAAGTACACCGAACTGCGGCAGGATTCGTTGAGTGAGGAGTGTGGATCGCCGCACCTTTTGGGCCACGCCCAGCGGCAGCAGCAGCAGCAATCGCAGCAGTTGCACCTGCAACACCAGCAGCAGCAACACCATCACCACCAGCAGCATCACCCGCACTTCAGTTCGCCGCGTCACCAGCAGCACGGCCACGCCCTCCAAATACCCGCCATCCACGCCTCCCCCAAGGCCCTGAGCTACATGAGCTCCCTGCGACATCGCTTGAGCAACGCGAGTTCGCTTTTCAAGTACAGGGAAGAGTCGAGAGCTGCCCGGATCAGCATCCTGGTGGTGGTGATGTTTGTGGTCTCCTATCTGCCCTTTGGACTCCTGGTACTCCTGCAATCGCGTCTGTCGGCGGCCAACTTTGGAGGATCTTCGCAACTGGCCATCTTCATGATCCTGTTGGCCAACCTGAGTTCACCCTTCATCTTTGCCTACAGGAACAAGAGGGTGCGACGAGGGGTCAAACGCCTGTTTGGCCTGGAATCTTCGGCTGGACTGCAGCGCCATTGCAGCAGCAGTGTGAAAACGAATGGCACAGCAGGTCCTGCTGCATCGGGAGGAGCCCAGTTGCAGCGCAACAGCAGCAAGTTGTCGCAGTACAGCAGCAACAGTTGCCGCTACTTGACGCCGCAGACCTCGCTGGTCGGTCAGGTCCCGGTGCACACGACCTTGACTCTGCGGCCCAACAGCAGTTGCAGCACCATCATTAACTTCGGTGGAGGTGGAACTAGAGGCTCTGCTGAATCCGATGAGCCACCGCCGGCCACACCACCACCTGCGGTGACTGCACCACCCGCTGCACCGCCCACTCGCCCGCTGCGACCCAAACTGCAGCGGGGCATCACCATAGTGGAGCACATAGCTATAACACCAACTACGCCCCAGAAGTTCCAGAATCGCGGGGCCAGACTCTTCGACATGTTCTTCCGCAGCTCCAAGAAACTGCAGTCGGGCTGCCAAAGCCAGAGTTTGCCCACAGAAGTCTAAGGAAAACACACAAGGGGTTCTTAACTATACATTAAAGATATATTCTAGATCTTAGACAAACACTAAACTCGCGCTTGCTGAAGAATTCTAAAAACAGTATTCGTAATTTGTAAGTTTAGCAATTAGCAAAGACAACTGTTTGAATTTGAGTTTTAAGACCAGATCATGCTGTCCTAGAAGCTTCTCATGCCAAAAAACACTAAAAACACACAAAGAAAGTCAAACTTACGAGTTTGAGATGCTTTATAAAGTAATATATAAAACATAGATAAACAAAGTACCTTTAAACAAATACAAAAAACTGTGTACAAGTCAAATTAACAAAGTTAGAGAGAAGAACAGGAGTTATAATCTTAGGGTGGATATCAAACTGAAAAGTGGAACCAAGCCAAGCCAAGTCGAGATCGTAATCAATGTACCTAAGCAACAAGCATATGAACATTTAATGTTTTTACTCAACAATGAAACCACAAACAAGAGATGAAATATCAAAGACAGCACAGTTTTTTCGAGCTCCCTACCACTAATTTATTATTTATTATAACGATGATTGTAAATATTTATTAGACATCCACACCGCAAAGCTTTAACTCCAACCAACATTCTGGCTAAAGAAAACAAGAAGAGACGCAAACATTCAATTCATAAGTTAATTAAGTCAATGTGCAAAGCATATGTGTATTGTAGCGTTTAAGTTCGTAGAGCCGAGTAGTCTTAGACCGAGCACCTAGTGCCGAGCAGTGCTTTTTCTAAATATTGTATCGTACGCCTGGCTAATTGGAGGGAGTAATTTTGCAGGCAGCATTTTCATATTGAAAATGCCTTTTGGCCGGTGCAAAGTTAGTCTCCCACTTGGCCAGACTGTCAGTCAGTCAGTCAGTTAGTCAGCAGTTAGTTAGCTAGCCCTTGGTTAGCCAACGACGGCTAGCGAGCCATTAAGTCAATTTGCTTTTTCTAGAACTCCGCGGGCATTGCGTGCAGCTAAATACCTCATTAGATTTAATTTAAAGTGCGAGATGGACAGCGGCAATAGGTCAAAGGTCGGAGCCATCGACTCGATTCTCAATTCGTAATGCATAATGCATGGGAAAATGGGCTCGATTGGCCCTGGCATTTGTATCTCCAGGCCCGAAAGCTTTATACCTTAAGTTCTCCCGCTTCGATTTCCCCCGGCTGCACACAAAATCCAAAATCCAGAGAAACCAACATACACACACACAACACTAAACAACCTCGAATTTATATATTTCTAAAGTTTATATTTTATATAGAGTGTGTGCATAGGAAATATCTATAAATATTCATGCATGTGTGTCGGACAAAGAAAATATTTCAAAACCAATTATTGTGATGTTGAGCAAGGGGGCAACCAAGAATGTAATTTCGAAATGCATTAAAAATAACTTAAAACATGTATTAATAGTTATACTATATACAAGCTTATGTGTGTGCGTCTGTATACATACCTTTACTAAATAGTGATATTTTTTCAAATTTATTCAACTGTCATTCGCTAAACCATTCGATGTAAGCAAAAAGCAAATGTAAAACGAAACAAAAGTTCAATGTGACAAATTAGCTTTTAATCCGAAAAGAAAACGAACTAATACACAGCAACAATTGGTGGCTGATGCAAGTCTAATCCGGTATTTTCCAGCCAAGCTGCTAATAATTAAAAAAAAAAACAAAAAACAGCAAATGAAATTGAAACACAGCAAACCATACCAAACCACAAAAAGAGCAAGAAACTATTCAAATAAAAGATTATGTGTCTTAAAAGAATTAATTATTATGACTTTTTCACTTAGGGCAGTTCAATTGGGGGCTTCAAAAGCGGTTCAAATTTACCCACGCAGATCTTGCTTCTATCTTCAGATCTGCAGACCCAGAGAGGTTGGCCCAAAGAGTTCTGAGCCACCAATTAATGGAGACCCACAGCGATTCGAGTGAATTTATCGATCCAACTTCGCCGACAAGAGCTCTAGAACACGAACAAACACTTAACCATTTCATTCAGCATTTCAGCAGTCACATTCACCCATGCCTGTATTAATTGATTCATAAACCGAAAAGAAACAGCACAATAAATATTTAATTCATTATTTTTTTCATTTCAATCTGATTGCGGCAAACGCGTGTTTCATTTCAAAACGAAAGCGATTGGTACACGGTAAAAAACATTTATGTATATAAAATATTTGGATAAAATAAAGAAATAAATCGGAAAAATAATAATATTTATTTGGATTTCTCTATGAAAATTAATTTGAACTTCTATCCATCACTGTGCTACATTTTCTTTAAACACTTTTAGTACTCAGAATTCATTTAACAGCATTTTTCTCTTTGTACCCAATCCGTGAATCGAACAACCCATTTGATTGTCACATTTGAAGGAAAGGAGACAGCGACTGGGGAGGTGTCATGATGTCTTCTGTATATGGGAGTCGGTGATTGGTACGAGTACGGGTTTGCTACTTAGAACCCGACCACGGAGATCAAACACACTTGGTCAAACCAATCGAATGGTGGGGCATTAGGGGATTAGAGGAGGGCCGACATGGGCGGTGCAGTGACTAATCGTTTGGCAACGGTCTCAACGAAATATCAAAGAGCCATGCCATGGCTTACCTCAACACCTGACTCACCCTGCCGCCCTGGGCGAGTCCAAGTCAAGAAACGTGATAAGTACGACTGATATTCCATATAGGCACGCTAATTTTTGCAGCAATGCGGTGACAACGGAACGTCTCTGTTTGGTCTTTCAACAGAAAAATGCGGCACATAAACAAAATCAAAAGCGAGGCAGTAGGAATTCGGATCAGAGGCGCAGAGACCAAACTCTCGGACACCCCCCAGTGCACAGTATCTAGCGGATGCGTTGCTGTCCCTCAACAAATCGGTCACCGAGAGCGTCGCACTTATTTATTTATTTTATGATTCACTGCGCGTCTCGCTCTATGGTGCGTTTAATATGCCTCGCTGAGGCCTCTGACATTTCTGCCCATCACTCGGCGTAAAAAAGACTTCTGTTGTTTGCCAATTGTGGTCTGAAAATAGAATTTCCAGTTTCGAACATGACAGGCGGTGTGAACAAATTGACTAAAATATCGCAGATTAAATTAGCATTCAGATTAGCTTTTTTTAATTAGGTACACGGTCTTTCTTGTGTGAAACATGAAACATGAAACCTGAAACGTTTACACGAGCGAGAAGCAAAAAAGAAGCGCAAACTAGCCGCTTAACTAAAATAATTGAGAAGCGCCGAGAAGGGCCCTTGACTTGGATTGATGAGAAGCGCGTAGAAGAGCCATCGAAACACTCAAACGCAGCTAAACACCAACGCTCAATGGCAATACTTGTAATTAAAGGCAAAGCTCTACAAATTAAAACTGCATAAATTAAAAAACACTTTTCTAGATGTGCGCTAAAAATAAGCCGCTCGTAAAATCAACTAAGTTCTTCCGATATGGCTAAGCCCAAGCAAACATTACCCAAAATGTCAACCTGCTTCCGTGGTGTGAGGCCATAAAAATATTAATTTGAATAGCTGCATAATTAAATAAAACTTAAACAACATTAAAAAACCATTTTTGTAAACCCGCTGAGTAACAAGACAAGAAAAGGAAAAGAATGCCAAATGTCATTAGAACGGATTTTTGGCAGTTGGCACAGAGGCACAGATTTCGATATATTTTCTTGTTTTATCCCCAACAGCAACGAACGAGCAACGAATAAATTGGATTTAAATGCTAAAAACTGTCGAAAGTCAGGTGAGGAGCAAAGAAGAACGTGTGGGTGGACAAGCTGCTGTCATCTTAAGCAAATTTGTCGATTAGGCAAGAGGAAATAAACTTTTCGGCGGCGACATATTGTGCTGATCCCCCAGATATGACACATTAGTGCGGCGCATGATGTCAAAGAGCGGAAAACTAACGACTGAGCTGAGTTGAGATAATCTGAATGCGGTGATGTCAATGAACCTCGCGGAAGTCTGGGCTTAATCTATCATAGGTGCTCGCCAAGAATTAAATACCAATACGCCCATAAATCTAAACGATTTCGGATTTATCCAATTTGCATGTGAACTTGAATCATCCGAGTGCAATGACTCCCGGCTGCACACCCTTGAGAGAGCGCGGGGCAGAAAAATCCACACGGGTATCTGATTTTGAGATACGGCAGTGGATTTATGTTATGTTCAATATTTTTTGGGGATCGCCGTTTTCCGCGTAGAGTGGGCCGGCTGTGTATTCGCGACAGCTGCAGTCTGAGTGCTTTGTTTTTCACGAAACTACTGCTCGAATTCAATCTGCAGACTTAGTCAAAGTCAGGCCATGTTACTCGTATAATATGCAAATATACGACAGGCCTTATCAGTCCGCTGCGTTATCGCTGATGGGCCACTAGAACATCTAACAGCATAATCAAAATGATTTAATATATTTGCCTGTGCACAGAGCAACAGAGAAATACACGCGAGTTGTGTTTTTCTCGAATTTCCAGCAGTAAGTTTAAAGGCAGAGTCAAGTTTTGGGCCAAGAATCTCGGGAACTGTGCCTTTCTCACGCAGCTTACACACTGGTTTTATCTCCCGTATATATATATTATATATATATTCTGGCCGGGATTTGTTTGGGGAAATGGGCCCATAAATATGCCGTCGAGCTGGCTGTCTCTGTTTTTGCCTCCGACTTATCGCTGACAGTTAACCCGCTCGCGACTCACTGATTCCCGGTGACGTCACAGTGGCAATAGAAACATATGTAGGCACTTCGACTGTAGTATAGCCCACAGTAACTTCTCCACCCCCCGCCCGGAATATTTGAACTCATATGGAGCCGAGGCCAAGGGATGTGTCGCCGGGGCTGTGTTATTGTGGCCCGGGCCCGTCAACATTCAGCCAAGTTCTCAACACAGATTCATGGAATATTCCATGACACGATTCAAATATTGTCGCACAGCAAGCAGAAATCTTGGAGCTGGGGGCTGTCCTCCCCGTAGTTGTTTGTAAGTTTCATATTCTTTATTCCAGCTTATCAGGCGCCTCCTCACTTGGCAGACCGTCTTCAAAAAAAAAGCAAAGGAAAGCGAAACAAATTCAAATTAATTTCCACACTTACCAATAATTTCGGTAGCTCTTCGCCATTTGCATATAAATTATTTTTAGTTCTGTTTTGGCACGTGCAACTACTAAGTACTGTGAAATAAATGGCCAAGTGCATTTCTGGGGGGCTGACAAAAATGAATTTATTAGTGAGTGCGCAGGCGAAAAGGGAAATGGGGAATATTTTATTGCGTTTCGCAGAAACTGTCAAGTGTGAATTCGTGTTCAAGCAGGAGCATCCAGCTGACACTCACTAAATATTAGACTATGCTGTTGATATTATTTGCAATTCCAAGGAGGCAATGCCAAATGATTCCTGGAAATGCTGGTCCGCAATTCGAAGGGGTATTTTATTGACAACCGTCAGCCGGTTGAACTATGGAGTATTGCCGGGAATAAAGTGAAAAAGGTTGGCCTCACATTTGGGCATTCCGATTGAATGTGTTTCTGTTTTCGCTTCCCTGAAAATATGAATATTTTTATATACTTCAAATAAATGCTTTCCTATGAAGAGAAATTTATTTTTCAAGCCAGTAAGCAAATCCCCAACAGTTGATAAAATCCTCTTTGACAGAAATATATATTCTGACAATGGAAGAAAATTATTTTAAACTGTTGAAAATTAAAATTTACTTTTTTACGACACAAATAACAATACCAGATTTTCCCGAATTATTTTTGCAGCTGCATAGCTGAATATGAAAATTTAATGCCAAAAATCGGATTGTTAACCGTTGACGGGATGGGATAGGGTGCCCTATAACAAATTCATCGCTAATAAGCCGTGCACGCTCTGCAATTGTCGCCGTACTCTGTGTGTACAATTTTTCAATTAAATTAAATTTATGTCTGCATCGACAGACGAAGGTTCTGCGGGGGCGGCAGCTGGGCGGTGACATGTGTCTCGTTTTCATTATTGCTGCCAAATTGCGAACCCGTCTATGAGTAAGCGGAGACAAAGAGTCGCACCAGAGAAGACGACGACGACGACGGGCTGCTTTCTATGCGATGCACACGGGTTCCCATGCTAGATTCAGATTCAGATTTAGCCACACAGCTGTGGCACCCCCATGTTCGCAAATAAATTCATTTCCGCATGGCTGTGCCTTCAGCCTGTGCTGCCGTTTAAATATTTATTAACAAGAGGGTCGGACAAAAAGGTTTATGGTTAAATAAACAGTTAGCTGGCGAACAGAAAAACGGTTGGGCAATAATATTTGATTTGTGGCAGTTTAGCCGCCAGTGGCTCGAGCGCTTTTTCGCCGTCGACATTTTCGGTTTATTGCCAAACAGTTGACTGCACTTTTCCGTGCACTTTGGCAGATGGCCAACAAAACTGGAGCCAGAAGGAATACAGAAAAAAAAGGGAGAAAACTTTGCCGAAACATGGCCAGAATACTTGTATCATAACTGTGGCTCTCAAACTGCTGTTTGATCTGCCTGTTTGCACAAAAGCGAGCCGAGTCGAACCAAACTTGAACACAGCTAAGCAAATATTAGCCCGGCTCAGAGCAGCTCAGCCAGCTACCGAACTTCGCCAGCATCGGCAGCAGCCATAAAAAACATATTATCACTCGTATACCAAAACATTTTTATTTGTACAAGTTGCTAAAAGTTTGTTTTCATATTTCTTTTTTTTTCTTCTTGCCTCAGCTTCTTTTTTGGGCGCCACTACGACGGCATTGTAAGTAGAGTTCTTTTTTTAGCAGGGGGAAGTACGCTTGGCAGAAAAAGAGCGAGAGTGCGGATTTTCATTCAAGAAAGTTTGTGGCGAAACTGATTTAAAATAAATGGAAATACACATTGGCAGTACGTGCCTAGCTGCCGTGGCCCAGGTGGCGTATACGTAATGCGCAACCACTGACTTTATCTGAATCTCACTGCGAAGGAAACTTAAGGCGAGTGGATTGAGTGGCGCTTTATTTTTATATACTTGCAATACGAAGTAACCAAAAGGAATGTAACCCTGTCCCTTTAACACAAAAACCTTAAATGGATCAATAAAGTCATGACATCTAAATTGTAGTTCCATGTTCTCTCTGCCCGCCGCTAAAATATTGACTGACATTTTCTCTTTACTCGTAATTCAGTTTTCCCCGGTTCTATGGAGCATGTTTGTTTGCTGACTTCATTTCCCGAGCCGAGTGCAGCAAATCGTGAATTTTGTATGCCTTCTTGGGGCAGAGGAGAGTGAAACAAGAAGCGAGAAAAAGAGCTAAAAAAGCAAAAAACAATGGAAGTGGCGCCCGGATGAACTTGCATTTACATGCAATTCCAAGTCTATTGGGGCAACAACTGGTTGAATTGTTTATTAAAGTTGCACAAGAGTGTGGACTGAAGCGAACTCGATTTGCGGCGCCCAGAAGTGCATAGATGGTACCTAAAAATTTGGTATCTAAAAAGGGAGAAAATTTGGGAATTTGTACAATAATTTGAATCTTTTAAATTAAATTACTTAATTGTAAAATGTGTATAAATATTTAAATGTGAAATTATTATTTGATTTGTTTTTAAAACGAAACATACTTAAAAATATTTTTGGATGTGACATAATAAATAATTTGAAACTGTTAGACTTTATTTTTGTATATTTTTAATTAGTTATTTATTCTTCATTTTAGAATAATTTTCATTTTGTATATTACTAGCGAGTGGGTATCCTTTTTTATTTAAACCTATAAAAATACGAAAAGAAAATACTTTTCCTTACCCTATCCTTCTCACATGCCGAGCCCACTATTAAACATTTCGAGCCCGGCAGCTGACGTCCTTGCTATTGAAAATTACTGGGTTTTTGCCGTTCACGCCAGAAAACCGGAAAGTGGCAGTAGTGTTGGTGTTGCAGGGTGTGGTGCGGAGTGCAGTGGTGTGACAACACTTAGGGTTAACCGCCAGCCGCCGTTCGACCCAGCCATCCAGCCACCGCACCACCAGAACCACCCACTTTGGCCCGGCCCAAAACACTCTGGCCCAGAATGTTCTTTGCCATTGCTTTATGCTTCATGGCGTTTTTGCCTGCCTGCCTGCATGCCAGTTTTCCATCTAGCCATCCTGCCGGCTTGTTTGCCATCCTGCCCAGAAATGCCAGAGTGCCAGGCATCGTCAGCGTCAACTTCATCGGCGAAATGGGGCAAAACTCAAGGAGTGACTAAACTGCGCTGCTCCACTGTGATTAGGTGAAGAGTTGTTCGCCAAACTGCTACTAAGTGAGTATTTCTTTGAGGACCCCAAGGACTCTCCCCAGCTACATTCTAATTGAAATAGTTTCTAGGGTGAGTGGAATTCCAGCTGAGCAATAGGCCGACGAAATTGGTTTGCAAATTTAATTAGTTTCTTAGATTTTCGTTCTTTAGTCAGTCATTAAATTCGGGTAGTTGCTACATCTAAAATATGAATAAAAGGCGTTCATAATGGGAGCTAACTATTATATTATGATTCATTGAGATTTCGTTCTTTAAATTAACTTGTTTGCGGGTAAATATTTATCGTTTTTGTGAGTCACAAGTAGGCCTTAGTGATCAGACCTTCAAAATATTTCCGGAAACAGAAAAATTAGAGTGTCTAACTTAATTAGAACGAAATATGTGGGTTATTAGTAATATCTTATAAGACATTTTTTAAGTTCTAATATTTTTAAAAGTATTTTTCTCTATCTGTACTTTTTATATATTTTTAATGTTCCATGTAAATCATTTCTAGTATGCTATTTATCGCAAAATACATGGAGTCTCTTTACTGCCAACCGTTGCCATCGAAGTGAGGCGAAAATTTCAAAGTGTTGACACTTTTTCTTCTGCCATCCGCAGCTGCGTGGTGTCGTGGGGAAATGAAAACCGACAACGATTATGCAATGGCGCTTTCCATCTCCTTGCGGGGCACCGAGCTCCCACTTTCCACTTCCCATCTCCCATTTCCCGCATTTCCCCGCACAGTGGATGTGATGAGGCGGTGGCAGTGGCAGTGGCAGTGGCAGTGGAATATTGTTTTAAAAATGGCACCAACCGAGATGGCAACTGTGTAAGCGTGCACCTGTGATTGAAAGCGAAATCGAAATGACACCCCCAACCGCAACTCGACTGGCAATCGATACGGAAGTGCAGCTGTGGTTCTGCTTTCGACTTATTATTTTTGGCCATTTGCACACAGGGGATCGCGGGTAACAGCGGTGGTAACAATAACGTGCCACAGACCTACTGATAAATTTGAGCGAATACATTGGGAAAATTAGGTTATTGAGTTTATTGTTAGAAATTTAAAAAGTATTTAGAAATAATAAAGAAAATATTAATTGGAAATTTTATATATGAAACCTAGTCTGTTTAACTACAAAAATATAAAAAAAATTATATTTCTTAAATTTAAAATCATGTAATTATTTTTATCCCCTTTGTTCATAAATAAATATGAATATTTTACAGAAAATATATATAAATTCCCAACATATTTTGAAAACAGATAAAAAATGGTTTAAACGTTCCCACATAATTTTTAGGTTTCTTGTAAAAAATGTTTTATTTAAATATTCTTTTTAATAAATGAGTTTTCGTTTTCCGTGTACCCACTTAATTTCCGACTGACATTTTCCGTCGAGTGTAGGGCATTTTCCGCAAAGTGCTGGCAGCGGACCAGGCAAAGTCAAGGTCGGACCACGGGCAACTTTGGCAGCTGTTTGCGTGCGGTTGCATTTGAGTCGGAGGCCGTTGTTTTATTGCATTGTCATGTGGCAACAATTGAATTTACTGGTGCAGCTGGAAAAACATGCAACATTTTGCGGTCAAGCGCACGACACGTGCTCACATTTGTTGCCCATGTTGTTCATGTTCGCCGGCGGTCCAACGGGGCGGATGGGTGATCTGTTCAGGCCGCATTCTGACAAATCGCCGACAGAAATTTCCGCTGGATATTTTCCTAATGGTAATTCTTCCATAAAGCTGTCAAACTTCTGACACTCTGCATTCACTCACTGACTGACACTTTGCTCTTGATTTGAAAATATTCGGCCAATTGCCAAACATTTTTGTGTACCTTTTGCGGCCGCTAGTCATTGGAGTTTTTCCACGTATTTAAAGAGCGCCTGTTTTATTTACGCAAAGTTCACAGTCGAAAAGCCGATTGTTGTTGTGCTGATTTTTTTTTTGGGTATTTCCAATTGACGCTGCGTTTTGTTTATGTTCATGCTGTCGGCTTGGGTTTTTTATTTTTCATCTTATTTTAGTATGCTAGAAATACCAGTGTGGAGGTAATATTTAGCATAACGAATTAAAAAATACTCTAATTTTATGTCTTAAAATAAAACAATTTTTTTTTGATACCTGAAAAAAATGTATTTAAAAATCATATTTATTTCGAACATGTTTACGTAAAAATAATATTAACATTTTATTTTAAAGTTTGCTGTTTGTATTAAGTTTTTAATTTGTACTCCCTGTAACCAAAAATTCAACAAAATCCAATCTGCATTAAACATTTTAAAAACGAAAAATAAGTTGTATAAATTAATGTTATCAAACTAGTTAAAGAGTATCGGAACTATGAAAGAAATATTACAGTGCGCTGAATGGACAACATTTGGAAGACCGCTCTTATGTGAATTGCTACTACAGTGGGTCAGGCATTGGTTTTGTTTTAAAATTATAAAATATTTAAAAGGTTTCACTATGCTCCTACATTTTTTTTGGGTTGGATAATATGCAAAATTTATAATTATTTTTTACCAGTTATCTTTAGTACTTTTTCTTTGTCCCACGGTAATTTGCCCTCTAGGTCAAAGCACCGCATGCATTCAGAGCTGAAAAAAACGGAAAAATGAAAACAATAATCCACCAATAACAATAATTTCTTGTGTTGAATTAATAAATGTGTATAAAAAGCCCGTTGTTGGTAGCAGCAACAAAAGCCAGCTCATAATAAATTTGTAGTGGCATAGCTCATGATTAAATCAAATAGATTTCCATACCGCCATTGTGGGTTTTCCAGCCAAACTCGCTGCGATTGCATCGGCCTTTGGCTTTTTGGGAACGCCAAATGCGTGTAGTGGGTGTGGATTTTGGTCTAAGCCAAATTGGCTCCACTTCGATCGATTAAAGTAACAAAGCGATAGCCTCTTTGGACAGCAAAGAAATAAAAATTCGACGGGCTGTAAATCGTTCAGCGAATTGTCGATGGCAACTTAGTTTTGTTTGTTTCTCGCTCCCCGGCGAGAAAAGTTTAAACAATTGGCGAATTTTGCACAGCAATAGAAGAAAAGAAAGGAAAACAGAGAAAAGAACAAGAACAGCTAACGAATCCCAAACAAATAATCGTGCCAAATGGGACCGAACTAAACGCAAGTGTAGACTTCCACTTCCGGCGGCGATGCACTGGCCATTGAGGGTCACTCAGCGGCGACCTTTGCTCTTTGACCGGGCGAACTGTCGCCAAAGCGGGCTGGTTGAGCTGCTTCATGTGGGTGGGACAGGATCTCGAACTCACGTTCGCAGTTGAAAATAGATTTTAATTACGGCCAGAACCCAAATAAATTTCAGTTAAAACAAATTGGCCTGCGATTACCTTTTTATAGGCTAACCAACGTCCGGTGGGCTGAACAGAGAAAAAAATTCCACCGAAAATTGATGTCGTTTAATATTTATTTGAGTTTAAAATTATTCGTTAATTAAATTAAATATTTTAACACCGAAAATTGAATTTTTAGTTGACATTTATTTTTTAAGGGGAATATTATAAAAAATTATTAAAGATAAAATAAATGTTAGGAAATAAGTTTATGGTATTAATTCGAGAATATTCTTAGGGTGTTTAGATTAGGCATTTATTTTACTTGGAATATATTTATCCCCTAGTATTTTTCCAGTGCATGAGCAAATTCTTTGGGAGATGATCTAACCGGGCAGGGTTCAGTGCACTTGACAGTGCATCTCGGTACTGTCTTTCGCCTGGCCCTTAAACTCGAGTGCCTTTCGTGCTTGACGTCTGGCAGATGTCTCTATCGTCATCAGTGGGTTGAACTTTGGCCAATTGCTACTGCTGAGTGGCGATGACTGCTGGTTTTGTTTGCCCAGCTCTGAATGGGCTCGGCGACCAGGTGTCTCGCTCTTGACCACACTGGACTCTGGCCGGCCCGAAGCGATGGAGACCGATAGTTCATTGTTTATAGCGGTGTCTTTTTTCCATCGCCGAGCGTTTAATGTGGTTCCGACTGCCGCTGGCTTTAAAAAAAAACCCAAAAATTGTCTACTCATTTGGAGATTTGAAACTGGGTAAAGGGCAAGCCGCAAATAAATTTCGTACAACATTTGACATTTTAATATTAATGACTGCGCTTTCCGTAACGGCCGTAAAGGATGATTCTGTTGGGCATTTAGCGTCGTTAATATTAAGATAATTGTGGCAGTTAAAGCAATCATAACTCACGGCGCATGAGTAATAGACGCGCCAGCCTCATTGAAAAACAATTTCACATTAATGTTTTGAATGATTTGTGGGCTCGTTGGGGGTATTAATGAATAACTTTCCTTTCGCGGCGCCCGTTTTCCGCTCTTTTTTAATGAATTCCGAAACTGCCTTTACAATTCTTGCCTTTCTTTGGACCATTTACGCTTTTTTTTTCATTTCCAGATGTGACGCAAGGTTTTGCTTCCGCATTTTACTCATTGCAATGCAAAAGAGGTGCCACATCTCCATTGCAGCCGGCCGCAAATGAAAATAAAAGAGAGCAGTTCAATGCGAACAATAGAGACCGGCACACGAATGCCGTGCAGAATGCCAAGGCGCCCTAAAAACCACTTCCGCTGTTACTGCTGCACGTAATGCTCTGCTCTGCTCTGATCCATTTCCGAATCGGGGAAGTCGGGGAGTCGCAGAATCGGGGAATCATGAACGGGGATGCCAATAAACGCGACCACTGATTGGCATTCCAAATGAGGCGACGCGCGTGCTGGGAGCATTGAGCCCTTTTGGCCCTCTATAAGCGTCGATATCATTTGATTTTACAAATCCCACGGAAAGTGGAAGTGTGCGTATAGATTAACGCACTGTTTGCAAAATGAATGGCCATTGTTAGGCGTGTCTATTTATGCGGATTTGGGATTTCATTTCAATTTTCATGCCGCTGGTCACGCATCGGCTGTATTTACAGGTCAATGAGCACAGAACACGTTTCTAAGGGGGTATAGTTCGGTTGAGATGAGTTTAAATTACAATACATATTTTTAAAACTTTTTTTAAAAACCTAAAAATATTAAAAAAATTGTTCACAATGTATAATTTTTTTAAAAATTTAGTGCGCATATTTATACAAATTTACATTTCATTTTCCACTCCAACTTAAATAAATATATTTGTTCTCTTTAATTTTTAGTTCAGGTAAGTGTATTTAGAAACCAACTTGATCCCGAGTTTGTAGATCTTTTTAAACATTGCCATTTTGGGGGCAGGTTGTATGCGGTTTTTAATTATTTAAAATGCTAATTCATTTACGATTCATAGCCACAGTAACTGATTGTGTTTTTTATGTATTCGGTTAAGAAACAGCAATAAGCCGAAACATGTTTGCGGGTCTTTTAACGCCTGATCCATGTGCCGGCTATTTATCTCTGACCTGTCTTTATCTTGAAGAAATTAGCCTATCGACAGGGCTGGAAAATGTTGAATTGTTTAGAAGCATTTAAATAAACATTATAGAATTCCGCCCAAGGAAGCTAGAATATACATAAGTTATATTATTTCACCATGACTTGGCGGGAACTACCAAAATTTCCAGACTAAATTAAGTGGAATTTTCCCTTCGGGAGTGGATTTCCATAAAAACCAGCCAATTAAGATGAAACGAAAGAACAAACACGGGAGAGGCGATAAAGTGTCCGAGAGTTGGACACTTCTTCGAAGTTGTGAAATCGCGAATTTGGGGCCTTTGTGTTTTGAGGCATCCCTCGTCGAAGGAAACATGTGTTTGCATAAAATAAGACCAAACGACATAATAAATATTTATGAAATCGAACGATGGAGTGACGCGGGGCAAGCGGACAGAGAAACTTGTATAATGAGATTTGCTAAAAATAAAGCCTCGAATCAAATTAAAAGCCACCGGGGCGTAAAGTGGAAATCCAGATAGTTCGATTGCCAGACAAGCCGGCGACGCAAGTAGCCGACTTTGAAGTTTCGGCAACTGGTTATGCACAGAACTCTTAGCCAGCCGAAGGCAAACTGGGACCACGGAAATTATTCATAAATGCCGTTAAAGTCGGAGAGCCTCAATAAGCTGAAGTCAGCGATGGCCAATCGATCTCGGGCTGATTCGCTGATCGGGTGATCCACAGTGGACTCGACTCGACTCTCCTCTTGCTCCGCCTAATTACCCATTTCGTCAGCGACACGCCCAATGGCTATGATCGCATTATATGGCAGCCACACAAATGGCAAACAAAAGTGACAAAGTGCAGGCAAAAAAATTGTGCGACTGGCCCACAAAAGGCAAAAGCAAAATGTACACATCAAATCAAATTAAGCTTTGTGAAGCGAAAAACGCCTAGCAGAAATGGCCACTTTCCTGGCTTATGTCATCCAAAATGATCTGGAATCAAGAGAAATTAATAGAAAAAAAAAAAAAAAAAATGATACATTTTATTAAATATTAAGATTTATTTGTATTATATATTTACTTATTTATTTTTAACCTTTGTAGCAGACACTGAAAAGTTAACTGAGTCAGACTTCAAACACGAGTAACAGCAATTACAGAAACGAAAACTGAAAATGCATAAATGTCACGTCAATAAAAAATATTCTCAACAAATTGTTTCGGCCAACAAAGTTGGAAATTACATAATACCGGCTTATGGGTAGACAAATTTAGAAATTCAAAAGACGAGAAAACTAAAATAGTACATTTTGTTTAGTAAATGAAACATATTAAATCAGAGCTTACCATATTAAAGTATTCTTGTACATCTTTGATTTTGGTAACTTAACAGGCTTGGCCTTTTACAAAATCCGAAATTGTAGATGTTTTTTATGACAAAAAAATCAAGTAACAGCCAAAAAAGCCTTTGGAATTTGCCCAACCGTTTACTTTTTATTATTATGACGTGCTATTATTTTTTTTTAGCTTAAGACTCAGCCAATCGTAACTTTGGTTCGATCTTAAGTTATAACACTTTTTCTGTTATATCTAAAAATTACGAGTAATGCCTGTTTTCAGGAGATCATTGTAGAAATTTACAAATATATGTGTCTTTTACAAGAGTAAATAATTTTAAAATATTTTTAAGGAAAAGGTTTCCTTCAATCAAAAACCTTGAACAGTTTAAATACCCAATAAATTAGCTATTAATGCCACTTTTCAAGTTGTCCCTTTTCTTTTTGTTTGGGTCTAATTCTGTTTTCCTTATTTTTCTGTTTTCTTCCTGCTCGCAAATAGATAAGAAAAACTTTTCGGGTAATGAATTTATACTTTCTTGTGGTCGAAACAATTTCCGCTTGGCTAAGGTCAAAAGGCACGTGGGAAAAACAACGAATTACGTTCTTAAAGCCAGAGAAAGTCACGTCTGGGCATTAGAAAGTGTAAGAAGAGAACGGTTCTGGATTTAGAGTCATTAGCCGGTTGTAAATTTATAAATAGAGTGCATTCCCGCTGCTGGCATAGCTAATGGGGTAAAAGAATACATTCCTCAGACTTCGAAGCCGTTTCAAAGTCGCGACTTTCTTGAGTCTTGAGTCTGTTCAAGCGACAGCTGGCAATTTAATGAAATTTATGCGACAACGTCTCAGTCTCGGTCGCAGTCTGTCGATTCGAGTTGATCGATTTGCGTCGCTCGCCGCCGATTGATTTTTCAGTCTTCGATTCGCTGGCAATTTAATTGCTCGTCCGCCTGAACTTGGGGCATCGCAAACGCACACACACGCCCGTGGAAATTTTCGCACTTTATGCGAATATTTAAGGAGGAGGGTCGCATGCAAAGTAATACAAACCAGCGCAATCGAATCAATCAAAACGAAGACCCAGCCAGCCAGGCAGGCAGTCAGTCAATCGGCCAGTCGGCCAGCAGTAGCAGTCAAAGGTTCAAAGTATCGATTGAAGGCAACATGTGAAATGCAGTCGGCCAGACGAACAATGAATGCAAAACTGTTCGGCGTTCTCCGCCATTGACAATGGCATTGACGCAACCGAAACTCTGTTGTTTTATTTTCGTTGTGGTTTTTTTAGTGCATAACGGAAATGCCGTTGCTCTACTAATTCTGCAACGCCCAGCTGGTACAGTGGGGACTTGAAAATGAGCTACAGGATATTAAAAAAATTAAGTACTTATACTTAAATCTCAATAAAAATTAATATCTTAATAAATATTAATCGATTATTCTCGTCTGCTTAATGAACACTTAAAAAACATACATTTTTTCTAGTAAATTTATATTATTCAAGATATTTAGAACAAATAAAATAAATTAAAATTAAAATATTTAAAAATCATTTGATTTCTTTATTGTATGCTATTATTCGATTAAAAAATTTAGTTTACTTAATTTAGTTACTTCATTATTAACAATAGGTACAATATAGTTCTAAATATACATTTAAAGAAGTTCTAAAAATATTTAATAGAAAACGAATTTTTGAATTAAATTAAATTAACACTCTTGTCTTCTTATCGAGGCACTACTGTACTCCCAGTATCTTTCTGCTTTCACGTGCTGGCAGAATGATTTCGTAATAGCGCTCTAAGCATACGCACGGCTATCGAGTGCGGGCAAAGTGTAAAGTGTAAAAAGTACATGGCGTAAATCCGAGAGTGTGGAAGCCGGCTTTTAGCACTCGCAGTGCGAATTGAATCCAATTGAAATGTGGACATCTAGCTCAATTGCCGGCCGTGTGGGTGCAGTTGAGATGAAGGATGAGTCGGCTTTCACTTGGCCAATGCTCTAACTTCTCCATTTGAAATTAACAATTTACCTAATCCGGCAGCCAAGGCGGAAACCTTTTCAAATTGCTTTCTCAGCCGGTTAAATATCTACGAAAAAGTTTCCCAATGCCAAGTGGCTCCCTTTTTTCGCCATTCCACCGCTGAAATTCCACTCATCAAAAGGACTTGAGCCCCGTAAAGTGCCTTTAAAACTGCGCATTTGAAATTGACGTCAGAGCCCTAAGCCTTATCCTTCGAGCCGACTCAGCCGCCCCTTCCTCCTTCGCCACTCCCCCAGCACTTTCAACAATTTCAATTAATTTCGAAAATCAACTGAGCGCAAGTCATATTTCCCAGTCCGGCAGCCTTACTTTACAGTCGCTGAAAATGCACTAGCCGGAAAAAAGCGTTGAAAACTCAACAGTTTCCCACAGTTTTCAACACAGTTTTGTTCCATTTTTGCAATCTGTAATGAAAAATCTAAATGGTGAAAACCTTTTGTGCGTCGCGTCGCAATGCCAGAAACTTTAATTGCACGACTGCCACAAGCTTTTGCCGCCCACTTTCTCGTCCTTGGAGGAGCAGGGTTAATTATGCCAAAATATTTTGTCAGCTTCACGTGGCAAGAGGGGAATTTGTCGCTGACAAAAGGACATTAGCCGGCTTTGTAGCTCTGTGCTTGTGAAATCAGAACTTCCTTTGGCCGACGGCTTTCATCCTTGATCCTGCCGCCTGCCAGTTGCTGAGCTCTCATCCCGACGTATACGCAATGTCGGCGACTTAAGGTCGGCGGATTGCGTATACGCCATGTGGGTAAATGAATTAGCGCCGCCTGTTGTCGTAAAAATGGCTCTTTTTTGCTCATTTTATTCGTTTATTTATTTGCTTTTATGCGCTGTTTTTGTTAGGCTTTACAGTTGTTAAACTGCAAATGACGTAGTCAGCGATTTTATAAGGCTTATTTATAGCACAAGGAAACTATTTCGCATGTAATGAAAAATATTATAAGCCTCGTATCTTGATTTTCTAAGATGAGACAGTAATTTTATTTTTATTACTTTACTGACCCAATTGTTTAAAAATTTAATAATAGAATAAATTCTAAGAATTCTCTGTTTTATCAACTAACTTATCATTTTCTTCCATATGTACTTAATTTATAATTTAGTATGGGTCTTCAATGAATGGGCATTTCCCCGAGATAAGATATTTAATTGAGTCAACATTGTCATTCATAGCAATGTAAATATAATAATAGGAATTCCAGAATTCCGCACTGATTAATTTACTTTATTTGTCAGCCAGCGACTTTCTCCGAGTGATAAATTTTTGATTTAATTTAGTTTACTCTGCGAAGTGCCAGGGGATTCCCCTGCCAGCTGCTAAAAGGCTTTGCATGTTCCATTTTCCAGCTGTGTGGAAACGCGGCGAAAGGGGATGATTAAGAATATAAAGTATAGTAAGTTCCCTCTCATTACACATTCGCGGCGGTAAAACGTTTGCTCTGCGGCTCTGCCCATTTGAATTAAATGGTACTCATTGCACTTGCTCATTAGAAAATATTTGCACATATAATTACTTGCATTTTCCCCGCCCTGCCCCCCGCCGAGTCTTCCGATGTCTTCCCATGAGCACAGGCGTATTATGCAAGCTCACAGCTCAACTCACGCGATGTCGGGCTCAAATCAAATCAACGCAACGCGTCGCAGATTGCATTTCAAAGGCATTTTAATTGCACGTGAGTGAAAGGCTGGGAAAGCGGGGAAAAGGGAAGGGAGTGGAGAATGTCAAGGCGTTGGGAAAGTTCTATGATGCAATGGGTGAGTGAAAGTCGGAGGCAATGGAACTTCCAAAGTCTCGTTCGTTCGTTCACCTTCATCTCTGCACCCCACGGATTTGCTCAGTTTGATTCGATTTAAACAGCAGCCGGCGGCTTCTTTGTGGCTCCATTTTTGAATAAGTACACGGAAAATAATAATACAAATATTAAATTATTAAAATATAATATAAATATTGGTCTGCTTTAAAAAATTACAAATATAAGGATAATAACAATAATTTAATTCTATATAAATAAAATTTTTTTTAAGATTTTATAAAATTATTTAAATGTTTTATATTGTTAAAAATAAGAATAACAATGTAAATATAAATTTGATAAAATATTTTAATAAGTAATAAATTTAATCTAATCTAGTTTTATTTTTTGTGCATAAATCGTGCACGAGCATCGCGTAATATTCGCAGTAATTTTCCCCCTCAGAACTTCAAGCCCCGTTGGCGATTTATTTGTTCTGTCGATTATGGCAGCGAATTCGTGCAAATAAGATAAATGGAATTGTCAAAATTCAGTCAGCACTGTGTTTTTCAACTCCTTAAAGAGCGCACAGAAAAATGCTGCCATTAATTAAGAGTTCCGATTGCAGTAAGTTATTCATGCTGAAACTCAACAGAAACCGACTCGTTTTCCCCAGCCCAAAATCAATTTCCGGTCAAGATGGACAAGTTTACTCTCATCTTCTCTTTGCATAAATTTTAAAATACCCTAGCAATAGTTTTAGATGTGTAACAGAATTGAAAAGTAAGTTAAGTAAAGTACAAGTTTCGAAAGTTTTTCAAGCTATTTTGTAGATACAAATTTACATAATCTTCTAGTAGTAATTATATTTTATTACATTTTAATGTTTTAATGCAGTTTGGGAGCCATTTAAACAGTTTTTCTATTTGAGCGCGTAAAAACGTAAAGTTATTTTTTATTAACCCTTAAAATTGGCCATTTCAGTTTATTATCGATTTTTAAATTGCAATAAATTAGCTAAAATTGCGGGTTATTTCCGTTTGCCTCGCTTACACTTACCAAAAAGGTTTAAAAATTTATTAAATGCTTAAAAAAATATAATATTCTTTAAAATTCATTTTGGCCTAAATTATTAAAAAATTGAAAATTAGAAAGTAAAATTATAATAATATTATTTTTGAATGCGTTAAATATTTTTTTACAAATTTGAATAGTTGCAGAACCACTGAATCCACTGCTCTTTGACATGCCATTTGAGTTTGAAATACTTTCGTACCGCCAGACAGCGAGTGGGCCCAGATAGAAGAGCCAAGGGAGGGGGGTAGTACCCCATAGCCAAGCAATTTGTGTCGTTTTTGCCGTCTCATTTGGCACACGGCCAGTGCATTCGGCCAAAATGCAATCGAGTGCACGCCCGTCTGCCGGCCTGCGATTCCGTTTCCAACCGACTCCGCACATCCATCCCCTCCCGTTCCTCGCAACTATAAATTACATTCCATTAAAAAATCATGCCGCGGCGCACAAATCAACATCAACTCAATGAACATAAATTGCCAAGACGAGCTGCTGGGATTGCAAGGGATGGAGACGGCAAAAGGGGGCGGTGGACAATGGCTGGGCGGCGCTAACGGATCGATCGGCCTTCACATTGGCCGCCATGACGACGGCGACGACGGCGACAACGCACATGGCCCAAAATGCACACAAACACGGCCAAAACGAGAGGATATAGAGCAGTGACAGGACTTTGTACTGACCAGCCAAGTAGAGTACAATGGGATAGGATTAGGCATTTCTAGATGTGAAACAGGTAAAAATGGAGATTATAATGGATCGAAGATTTTAAACAAATCAACTTCCTTTTACACCATTTACCACCTGACTTCCTTGCAATATTTATACTTTTCTAAATCCTAAAACTCTTTATAAACACTTAGCTTTGCAATCTAATATTTCAAAAATTGCAGAATTGGTATATAATTTGTTCGTAATTTGTAAACTTTTCCAATATTTCAATATATTTAAAATTCATTGAGTTTTAAAATTAAAAGCAAAATTTAAATTAATAAATTCAAACTATTTAAAAGTAAAAATCGATATAATTTAAAAAATATTTTCAAATGTACAAAATATATCAATACTTAACCTGTCAACCTACAAACTCACTTATTTCGATGATTACGTTTCACAAATCATCCATAAATACGTGTTTCCTTCTCCTCCCATAAATCACACAGATAGGGCTCCTATCTTAATTGATCCTTTCCACCGTGCGGTCAACGTAATGCATTTGGGAGTCGTCGCAGTCCGACGTGGATTCCGGTGCCTTGGAGGTTTTCCTTTGATGATGGGATGGTGGTCATTGGGCTGACTGTCCGCTGGATCCAGTGCTCGTTTTGAGCTATTTCTGCTGCGTTGGCGTGTTGGTGTCACGCATTTGGTTTTGTTATTGGGCCCCCGAGTGATGTTTGCAGCTAATTAGAAACGGCTCACACTCCCCCACATTTGGCTAGTTGGCCGGCGAAAGCAAAAGCAATCTGCAATTACAGTTGGCCAGGCAGCAGGGCCTCGTGGGAACGGCAGGTCCTGGACGGCGGATGTCGACATGTCTCAGGACATGTGCGAAATGACTGCCAATCGATTCGGCTTTCGGAAGGGAATGGAACGGCACAGGCATGTAATTAATGGAGCGTGGCTTAAATTATGCAAAGCTCAATCAACTGCATTTCGCAGTCTCGTCCCGGAGTCCCCACTACTTCACTTTCAGATCCTTGGTCCACATCCTCACATCTCTCACGGTGTGTCAATTTCCGCCCGAACACGTTGTGTGCCACCATCACCATTCACCGTCCACATTCACATCCACTTCCTCCTTGGCGCCACATGACGTGCCGTTGATATTTATGTCGTCGCCATTGTCGTCTCAGTTCTCGGGCCCCAGTTCCCCATCCTCAGGATTCAGGACGCAGGACACAGGACTCGCTTCTCCTTTGAGCGTAATCAGCAACGTGCCAGGGTAAGGTAAAATCACAATTGCACCGCAGGAAGCCGAAGGATACAATGAATGTTCAATGCACTGAAAGTCCTGAATATAAATAGTCTTGAACAAAAAATAAATAATTTAAAAGAAAGTAAAATAAATAAATTTTAATATTAAATTCGAACTAAAATACCTGGTTCTAGATATACTTAAATTTTAAATATTTCCAACCAATACCTTATCCATTTTATAGTGAAATAGTTCTTTCTTTAACCCATAAATCTAGGCTCATATATTCTACAGCCGAGTTTCCCTTAGTGTCTCTGGTGTCGTTTCTGTTTCTGGT